>JARKNS010000009.1:37947500-39197500 GCA_029990575.1 Petunia axillaris subsp. axillaris | reverse complement strand
TTTTAAAAATATTTCCACTTCTACCCTTTAAATACTTATCTACAATTATTTGACATTCACACTTTCTCTCTCTAGAAAACTCATCTTTCATTTCTCCCCTTTCTCTCTAGTTTACCGCCGTTGACCGCCGTCGGGCCACCACTGTAACTTTCTCCTCCGACCATAAATTTCACATGAACGGACTCCCCACAACCTTTTATCCTTATTCCCGAGTTCAATTTTCCCAAAATCCCACTGTAACTACGTAGATCGAGGCTCAAAGAGTCGCCGAAACCCTATGTCCGGCGACCCTACATTTTTCCCGGCAAGTATTAGACGGACTTACTTAAAATGAAAAAAGGGCTATATATCCAGGTCGACTCAAACTAGAAAGAGATTAACGAGGGATTTCAAGAGGTTGCGGCAGGATCGTAATATTTATGCAAATAGAAGTATATGTTTGGATATTCTTCAAAATCAATGTAGTCAAATATATGATGTTGAACGTACATCCATTCAGTCGTTGCTATGTGATCCAAACCCCAATTCACCTGTGAATTCGGAAGCATTTATACAATGCATTTGTTTTCGTTCTAGAATTGTCGCTTGGTGCAATTTTCCTAATTGTTATTTGCTGCAAAGCATTGACAAGCTCATATAAAATATGTGTGTTTTGCATTTTATAATGCAAGGAAAGTTTCCAACCGAAAAGATAAAGTAGACACAGGCTTAACGAAAGTGATGACGATTTGGACTAATGTATTTGTAAAATAGATAGGACAAAAGATGTCGGATTGATTTTATTTTATTTCTACTTTGAATTTTTTAATTTTGGCGAAGTAATGACGATTTGGGGTCATTTGCTTGTAAAATACACATAGTAGTTTTGCTTAGTTATGAATAAATACAGCCGAATTGTCTTTATTTTATATTTTCATATATATTTTTATGGATGAATGAAGTGAAGATGATTTGTACTCATTTGTTTATAAAGTGTACTTATATTTGGCTCACATTATGAATGAATGATGACAGATTGTTGTTATTTCGAAATATATAAGCACTTGAAAGTATTTTTTGCGGAATGAATAAAGTAAAGTCGAATTGGCATCATTTATTTACAAAATGAATATAATTTTTTGCTCATTGTATGAAGAAATGATGTCGGATTGGTCTTATGTTATGTTTTGCTTTGATTTTTGTATATAAGAGAAACGATGACGATTTGACTTTATTTATTCACAAAACAGTCGCGAAACACAGACGAATTGACTGCCTCGTATATGAGCGAAACGATGTCGATTTGGCCTTATTTATTTGCAAAATGGACGTGAAACACGACCGGGTTGGCATTATTTTATGTTGTGGAGGAAGCAGTGGCGTTTTTTGTAATTTCGAATGTAAAAAGGTGCGATTGCATTTTGTAATTACGGCTTCAAAAATGGTAGGTGGTATTTTTGTAATTACGGAAAGTTCTCTATTAGTAAGTGTATTTTTGTACATTCAGCTTTATTTAATGGTAAAGTGCTTATGTTTTCAAGACCACAAAAAAGTGCTTATACTTTAAAGACTGGGTGCATTCGTGCTCAAATCTGTAATTCGCCCAAACTTAATTCAGTCACTCTCCGGGAACTTTGCTTTTCCAAGTTGAAGTGCCGCCTCATGATAAATGGAAAGTTTTCAAAACTAGCCAGCCCATACTAAAATATTACCCTACCATGGCCGAAGTTTTGTTTAACATTCTGTAAACACACAACTACAACATTTGAGTATTCCATTAGGGTATCAAACTTGTATATCATTGGGGTAATACATATACTAAAAAGGTATACTAGAAGATACCGTATACTGCTGGGGTATACCGTGGGCTAGGGGTATAAAGCTTGGGGTATATACAGCTCTGAAAATGTGGTTATTTCTAGTTCAAAATAAAAATTACTAGACATATAGGGTAAAAATCCCTTGATAAATTAAAGGCTTTTATATTGGCCCAAATTATTCCATGTGGGCAGGAATAGAGTAAACTGTTTACGATGCAGCCTATTTTAACTTTTTATTAGTTTTTAGCCAATTTTAATGAATATTTACAAATTTAGCCTCTCACTTTCATACATGAGGGGTTGAAGTTGTGAGCCCATAGTTTGAAGTTAGTTAACTAAACTTAAGTTTTTTGGTAAAAAAAAAAAATAAGTCATATTAAGATCAAAAGTGTGAAGTTGGCTCACTTTCAAATCACTTTGAAATCTTTGGTTTGAAGTTAAGCACCAAAAAAAAAAACATATTTCAACTTCAGACCAAAAAGGGCTGAAGTTAGGTTCATTTGGCTTGAAATTCAATCTCAATAGTCTGAAGATAGGTAAAGTGGCTAACTATGCAAAAGTTCACCCATAAGTGGCTTAAACTGTAATGGATGGCAAAAAACTGGCTATATCTGCACTTCCCCGGAATAAAGAATTTTACTTTGACAACTAGCTAGTTTAAGTCGTCCAACGAAGAAACAGCCAACGATTATAAATTTTTTAGTTAATAGCCATATTTTAAGAGCAAGATATTTTCTTAAGAATGGCCACATGAAATTTTTCGAAATATTTGAACTAAACTCCCAAAAAAATTTCATTGCCTTTAGTTCAAAGTTCTCGGAGATTTCCTGTAGCTTCATAGTTTGAGGTCCCAGGAAAATTTCCGTGGGACTTTGAAGGAAACTCCCATTAAACTTTTGAGGTTAAGTTCAAAGACCCAAGAAAATTATCTGAACTTTTGGTGGCTACTTTTTCAAAAAAAAAAATTATTTTTTTAAGTGATGATTATTTTTTTAAAAAAAAAATTAAGGATTTTTTTACATATATATATAAAAATCTACACCCTTATATTGCATAAAAATAGCAATATTTTTCTAATTACAAGCTATAGCATTATTTCCCCTAACACAAATATAAACTCTAATCCACCATCCACACCCAAAATCAACCCCCACCTCTCATACGAACCCACCCCCCAAATCCCACCCCACCCAACACAAAACCCCCGTAACTACGGTGCTGGCGTAAACCTCGCCACCAAGCTCGTGATACAGTAGCATACACAAAATCAATTGTCGTTACTCGCTCTTCGCCGCCAAACTCTTCTTCCTCTTACCTCCGCCTCCATTCCCTTATCACCGCCGCAGCCAATCTACGAAATTATCTTTCTCTGGCGCCGACCTTTTCTGCTCGAGGTTTCGCTACTCGCCAAATGTCGTCGTCTCTAAATGACCCGAACCCTTATTGGTCAAATAGACCACAGATCTAGCCCTCTCCGTCAACGCCACCGTCGATCTGATCGTCGTCGACAACTAGCATCGCGACGCACGATTCAGAATCAACACTTTGTTTCTTTACTTCCTTAATTACTGTAGATTTATTTATTTATTTAAATATTGGATTTTGTTTGGATTTGCTTAATTTTAGGGTTTATATGATTTTTTGGATCTAAAATTTGTTGTCAGCTAGTACAAAGGTTCTTTTTACAGCAACTGAAAGTTCAATTTTCGTCAATTTATGGCAGATCTGTTTTTCTTGAATTTGATTGGTTGGATCATTGATTTTGTGTCTCTGTTCCTGTTTCAGTGCTGAAACAGTTAGAAATAATGCAAATACAGCGTGATACAATCTGATACAGTCTGAAAACGGCGTTGAAACAGTATGATACAATCCGAAACGGCGTTGAAACAATCTGAAACAGTTGTTGAAACAGTCTGATACATTTTGAAACGACATTGAAACAGTTAGATGCAGTATGAAACAACTAGTGAAAAAGTCTGAAACAAAATATAAAAAAAATGTGAAACAACACAAAAAAAAAAGGTGAAATAGTTTAGAAACAGTGAGAAACAACATACAAACGGGATGAAACAATGCTGAGACGGTCTAGAAACAACTAGATACAGTAAAAATAGTTTGATACGGTGCAAAACAACCTGAAACGGTGCTGAAACAAGTTGAAACAGTGTTGAAACAGCATAGATACAGTTTGATACGAAGCAAAAATAGTGTAGATAGAGTGAGATACAGCGCTGAAACAATCTAAAACAGCTAGTGAAAAAAGTTTGAAACAAAATGTAAAAAATAATGTGAAACAACGCAAAAAAGGTTAAATAGTTTAGAAACAGTGAGAAACAACACACAAATGGATGAAGCAAATGTTGAAAGAGTCTAGAAACAACTAGATACAGTCTAAAAATAGTTAGATACAGTGCAAAACAACCTGAAACGGTGCTGAAACAACATAGATACAGAGAGATACAGTTTGATACTGAGCAAAAATAGTGCAGATACAGTGAGATACAATGCTGAAAAAGTTTGAAACAGCTAGTGAAAATGTCTGGAATAAATATAAAATATAACGTGAAACAACGGAAAAAAAGTGAAATAGTTTAGTAATAGTGAGAAACAACACACAAACGAGATGAAACAGTCTAGAAACAGCTAAACACAGTCTAGAAATAATTAAATACGGTGCAAAATAATGTAGATACAGTGAGATACAACAAGATACAAGGAGATATGAGGTGGGTGGTAGTTGAGAAACATCGAGATACATTATGATACAACGGGATACAGTGAGGATGGGAGGAGAAAAAGTGAAATTGAGGGAAATGGTGGGAGGAAAAGTGAAATTGGGTGAAATGGTAGAAGGAATAGTGAAATTGAGGGAAATAGGAGGAAGAATATAAGGGTTTGCTATGTTATTGCTATGTTTTGTAACTAACTTTTCCTTTCCTCTATATTATGTAATTTTGCTAAAATATTGCTATATTTTGTAAATAACTTATAAAAGTTGTACTTTTATGTAAAAATTCTTTTTTTTAATGACTATTTCTCTTTCGGCACCTATAAAATGTTTACAGGTTCAAATATTTACGGGAAAATAACCCTTAATTTATTTTGGCATTCGCGTAGGAGTTTTGCAGCTTATTCCAATTCGTCTAATTCAATCATAATCTTCCAAATTTGCTTTCTTTTATCTTGTTGGTTTCCCAAACAAGAATCAATAGTTAAGTTAAATAAGAAATGTTCAACTGTTAAATTACTGAAATGATGCTAATAATGAGAAATAATTGATGATAAATAATACGAAATATGCCTACAATCAGTTTGTGATAAGAATAATGACCTTATAAATATAATCTTAGTAAACTAAATAGGCATGAACAACGTTGAAGTAAAATTGAGTTTTTTTATGAGGTTGATTTGAAACTGGGCATGCAAAGAAAGTAAAAAAAGTAAAAAAGGTCAAATAAAGGGATTTGTGGCCTTTGAAATTCCCTTTGCATTATGTTTTCATTTTCAAGATCTTTAAAGGTAGGACATACTTGGCGCTTTTCATGTGCAAATTTGTTATAGTAGTCACAAAATGAGATTGCAACCCTAACTCATTCGTATAATATTTAACTTATTAATCCGTATTTTTTTTTTGCCCTTAAAGTTCAATATCAAAAACATGGGGTGTGAGCTTTCTCACTCGGTAATTAACTTCTTAGCTTTCTTTGGTATGTATCACGTTTGATTTCATTTGTGGTGGTCAACTTATTGACTAATTGTCTTGATGTTTTATGTCATTCTAAATATAACATGGAGACATCCCTTCATGTTGTGTTATCACTTATCCCAAACATCATTTTTCTCTCCTAAATGGACATCCAACATTAATTAAAGACGGTATCACCTCGTTTTTTTCAACTACTCGTTTATATTTGTTTGATTGTTTTAACATATAGACGGCCTTATTCATAACCTCATACATTTTGACCTATTCCCGATCTCTGTCTTTATTTCCATCAAATGGCACCAAAACCTTATGCACCGTATCTTAAACAGTTGGTGTCACTACTTTAATATTGAGATTTGTGCTTCCTGATCCTATCATATGTCAATCATCTACGAGGTTGACAAAAATAGTAGTTAGGTTCTAATTTAAAGCTTTAACACAAGACTTAAAATAGAGAAAGCTAAGAGACAACTTTCTTATATACAACGTGGTCTTCTAATTATTCGATTATGCATATACCAATAAAAAGACTACTAAAAACAACTTCGGCCTTAATTATTTGCACTTAATGGAGGTCTAAATCTGAATGGTTCAGATTTTTGCTCATTAAGTACATTTATTTTTCTTTAGTTAAAACCACTTAATAAACTGACACGACCCAAAATTCTGTTAGGCCGTACGGGCACCCGACATCCTTCCCTAGACCCGTCGGGCGAACCCTTACCAATTAAATTAGGAAAATACATATAATAATTCATAAATAAGGACAATACAAAAAACACAGACATACTGATACCTCTAAGATGTACAAAAGAAATTACAGCTGACTACCCAACATACTAGGTTTAGGCTATCCAGACTAGACATCTAAGAGTACAAAAGAAGACAAATACCTCCTGAAGAGAGCAAAATGCAACTGAAATAGGAAATAATAAACTGGTGGCCATCCGAAATAAAATTTGGCTCACCCTGACAGCTGAAGTCGTCTTCGCTCCTTCACAACGTGGCGAACTCAATCCTGGAGCGAACCTGCCGAAACGAAATAGATAGACAAAAACAAACAACAAATAAGGGTGAGTCAAAAGGACTCAATAAGTGGAGCAGACTAGCCATCTCAAAGGATAGGATAGCTAGCCAGAGAGGAAAGAAACAGATTAACCAAATTCTTCTTATTTAAATTATAAAAAGGCAGAGCCAGATAATAACTAGAAACATGTATGGAATGACAAACCCATCAACAACCAGAAACGTAAGTTAGCCAAAACATATAGGTATCCCGAACACATCAATAATCAGAAATACATCCTGTTGCGGCGTGCAACCCGATCCATATATTCATCCTGTTGCGGCGTCTAACCCGATCCATATATTTATACCGTTGCGGCGTGCAACCCGATCCATATATTTATGTCGTTGCGGCATGCAACCCGATCCCTGCAACCCAGAATATGAGCCAGAAGTATATAGGCAAACTGAGATATGTCCACGATATAGTATACATACCGCATACATAAAACACAACACAATACACACAATAGTCAGTATGCGGTGCAATGAGATGGGATGAATGCGATACGATGTAATGCAGTCGCATATGCCTGATACCTACCTCCAGCGCGGGACTCTCATCGTCTACCAGGAGATATATGCAATAATGATCCTTCACCGGCTCGGGACTCTCATCGATTACCGAGAAGTATATGCAGTGATGACCCTTCACCGGCTCGGGACTCTCATCGATTACCGGAAAGTATATACAATGATGACCCTTCACCGGCTCGGGACTCTCATCGATTACCGGGAAGTATTTGCAATGATGACCCTTCACCGATTCGGGACTCTCATCGATTACCGGGAAGTATATGCAATAATGACCCTTCACCAGTGCGGGACTCTCATCGCCAACCGGGAAGTATATGCAATGCTCAAAACCAGAGTGCAATGCTCATATTCTCAATGCAATACCAACAACAAGGCATAACATATAATATACAATATAAATTCAAAGCTAAGGCGTAATGAATACGCCTATCGGCAGCTACACACGTAAGGAACATGTGGTAGAATATCCACAAGGCCAAGAGCCTCCAAAGAAATGGATATAAACACTTATCTTGTTACAGAGTTACAACCGCTTTATCCTTTGGTTTCCTTGCCAAACGATCCCACTCTATTCAATAAGCATAAAAATATATCAATTTAGGCTAAAGGCTTCATTCCTCACGTCTTAGGGCAATCCGGTTAAGAACCTGATACCCTATTTGCGTACGCAATACGCAGGCCAGGCCTATGTACAGGGTTTATGGCCACATGACCAAACCCCAAATAAATTATATTTATATGTTGCCCATAACTCACTGAGTACGAATATATAATCAATTCCATTATCTGGTCCATTTGACCCTTTAAACTATTAATTGAACTTATTAAAACGATGTCTAATATTCCAAGTTTACCGTTAAAATATATTCAAACACACGTAATAAACTCAAATAATATATTAAGATCATTACCTGAATGTTTCGGGGTAAAAATACTATTTTTTTCCGGCTCTTTTCACATTTTCTGGCATTTTTTTTCTTCTCCGTGTTCTCCTTCGATTTCTATTTTCTCCGAAAGACGGGGCTCCCACCAAGGCATACGCAATTGGAGGACCTTTGGGATATGTCCATGCTTTAGCAACCAGTAAAAGGATGAAAAGAAATGGCATTTTATATTTGGTATAAAGGAGGTCAATTAAGATGCAGCAGTGGATAGATTAAGTTTCAATATGATGGATTAGGAAAGAGGTATATGCTTGTAGTTTATCTTATACATAGGTGGGAATGATGCCACCGCCTAACATTTGCCCTTTCTTTTTTTCTTTTTTTTTATAATTTCTTTTCTTTTCGAAAATTAAAACGGTATCCTATGATACTCGAAATAATTCCAACTTTTGCATACAAGTTATACAAAATATATGCAACATATTTGCTAAGGCGGATCTCAAATCGAACTCCCGAAACTCAATATACAAATTAAATGGAAAAAAGTCAAATTATTTAACTTTCGGCATTTTAGCGGAAACTAGCCGAACAATATCGAAATTCACTTTTGAAAGTTCACAAAAGTCACAAATAATCATACGAACCTAACGGCGCTTTCGGATTTCGAATCGGAGCTCATTCGCTAAAACCGAGCTCGAAAATCTCTTTTTAATATTTATAGACAATAAAAACTGAAACCTTCCTTCCGATGCCTATCAAACGAGGTCTGATTTAGCTCAAATTTTACAGACAGGTCCTAATGGATATTATGAATATTTTAAAATTATCGACATGCCAATCGGAGTCCTAACTTCCGAAAAGACTAACCGAAGTCGTTTCATAAATATGAATGGCTCTTAATAAACTAGATTTGTTTTCAAGTCTTTCTGTCATTCAGAGCTTTACAACCCACGTCTCTCTTCTTTCTTTTTTTCTTTTTTCAGTAAAACACCACATCTCCAATTTTCTTGCAACAGTGCTTCTATCTATCCAAAACGTTTCTTTTCTCATAAAATGCAGCAACTCATTTCCTACTCGTTATCATTTCGCATTTCATGAAAGACCAAACTCAACCAACTCAAAATTCTTGGGTAACTGTGGAATGAAGTTTAATGCATCAATAATATAATGATTGAAGATAACCAAATTAGTCCAGGAATGTGTGGAATATCATGATCCCTTTCAAGAGAAGAAAAAGACGAGCCCTAATAATTTTGCCGTAATCCTTTTCTTTTCCTAAAAATATTAATGATTACATTTCAAACGTTATTTTGTCATCTACTAATTATTATTATTATTATTATTATTATTATTTGTAATCCAGGAATTCAAAATTTTAACAAACATAAAGTATTCATTTACTGAAACAACATCGGTCAGTCGTTTTGGAAGTTAGGACTCCGATTAGCGTATCGATAATTTTTAAATCTTCGTAAGGTCGATTGGGACTTATCTGTAAAATTTGAGCTAAATCAGACCTCGTTTGGTAGGGATATGAAGAAGGTTTCAGTTTTTATTATCGATAAATATTAAAAAGAGATTTTCGAGCTCGGTTTTGGCGAATGAGCTCCGATTCAAAATCCGAAAGCGTCGTTAGGTTCGTATGATTATTTGTGACTTGCCATCTACTTTCCGGCTGTTGATGAGAGTTGTCGAACCCCAAAAATTACCCCGAAAGGGATAAATTCCGGAATATCGATAGGATGGACTAACTCTTTTGGAGTTTTTGGAGTCGCCACCCAATTTAAGGAAAACAGGGAACCAAATTAGCAAATGCGTGCAAAACACCATTTTTATAAAAAAGACGGTCTTTCTTTCAGAGATTCTAAAGGTAAGAGGTTTTGTTAAATTCGAAAAAAGGTTTTTAAGGCACTTTCGAAATTCCGTAAAATACGGTTAATCCGATAGGTTTCCAAATATTTACAAGTGCGCTTTTCTTTCGGAAAGAATTATTTGAATAATAATAATAATAATAATAATAATAATAATAATAATAATAATAATAATAATAATAATAATAATAATCAATTAAATAAAAAGCTTATTTGTAAAATATATATTTTTACTTGCACGCATTTGCTAAGATGGTCCCAATTTGAAATAAATTAAATAACGACTTCACAATAAAAGGTAATGCACATAAAGTAAAGCAATATACCAAGCAATCAAATATTATTGATAAATAAAATATTTTACACATTTATTTGCATAAATATCCAAGGAAAGTAATGCAAAGTTAAAGATAGAACCGAGAAATTGATCAACTAGCGGGAGCCTTGAATTTTCTAAAATTCCTAAAGTCTTATTTCTTGAATTCTCGAGCCCAAAATCGATCCCAAATGACTCCAGGCCAATGCATATTCCCATTTGCAAGTTAACCAAACTAGCCCACAAATTGTTCGTACCAAAATGTACCTCGCAAAAAAAAATAAAAATGAAATTGAATTAGTACGATAATAAAGTGTAACGACTGATGAAAATAAAATAATAATAATAATAATAATGATAAAATATATAATAATAATAATAATAATAATAATAATAATAATAATAGTAATAGTAATAGTAATAAAATAATAATAATAATAATAAAGGGGTTTTATTGTGCAAAATTTAGGCTCAGGTTTGTATGGCGTGTCATGTAGAGGCTCGGGATGTTGGTACGGTTGTAAACACGCCGGCCAGTCGTGTTGCCATGCCAAAGTACCAATTCCGTTACTCTATTCAACTTGCTTTGCATTAAAGTGCATACATTCATCATTGCCTATTGCTTTAGGGACACGGGGACGGGATTGTTCAAGTGTAGTATCCGTTCAAATCAATCCCGAGGCCTCAATACGTATATATGTATTTTTTTCATTAGCCATTAGCGTAGTATTTGTCCGAATCAATCCAATATTCCATAATGGGAAAAATTTATCCAAAATGAATCCCTGCACTCAGAAAATCCAGTTAATGCATAACAGTAGTCCAATTTAATCAAAAATTGCTGAACAATGAACAAAGTTAACAGCACGTAGAGCCCAAGGAATTTCCACCATCAATAGATCAGATTAATCACCCAAGGGAACCAAATAAGCAAAATGGAGCAGCAGTAAACGGTAAATGCAGCAAAAGAAGGCCAACACAGTGGTAAAGCACCAGTCAAATGAGTCCCACAGTGCACAATTCAAAACAGATGTAATGAGCCCCAATCAATTGGACACCGACAAAATTGAAGCAATGATGCAGCAGAGGAAACGGAGAGGAGGAAGACGAGCGACACCAACTGGAAGAAACCTGTGGTGTCGCTACAAGACTCCCCCACTCATCCCTTCAATTTCAGCAATGGATCAGAGAAAACGATGAAAAAGAGATAAAATTCCTGGCCAAGAACAAGTAACTACACTAGTTCCACCATTATTTCCGGTGAGAAAAGTGATAGCGGCGAGCCGAAACTCAATGAAACGGAGGAGGAGGAGCGAACATCAGCACGCGAAGGGCGACGTCACTGCTACTTCGGTGACAATGGCCGGTGGCTTCACTTTTTCTGTTGCTTTAAGACATGCCCAGATCTCCTTCACTCTTTTTCGATCTGCAACTCCCTGTCCCGATACTACTAAGTTTGTGTGTGTGTTTGTGTGTGTGTGTTTGTGTGTGTGTGTTATGGATACGACGTGATGGAGAGGAAGAAGAAACAAAGTGTTGGTGTGCGTGTATGGTGTATGTATGGAGGAGTGAAGGGATTTATTTTTGTATGTATATGTGGGTGTTTTCGGGAAGAAGGTAAAGGGGAGATGGGGTTTTTTTTTTTTTTTTTTGTGAAGAAGATGATGGGTAGTGTGGGTGAGGGTGAAAAATGACTGGGGGTGTGTGAGGCTGATTTTTTTTAGGGTGTAGTTGTAGAAGGAAGATGATGAATAGTTAGGGTTTAAGGTTTTATAGGGGTGAGGGTTGGGGCTTTTAGAATTGGGCTACGAAAATTGGGAAATCCGTATTGCGTAAAATAGGCCGGGACTTAAAGCGAAAAAACAATTATGACCCTTTTTCCTCCGTATTGCGTAAAATAGGCCGGGACTTAAAGCGAAAAACAACTATGACCCTTTTTCCGTTAAAATTATGAACTTAATTTATCCTAAAAATTGACCTTATTTTAAAAATAATTAGACGCTAATTGAAAATTCTGGGATAAAATTGGGTGTCAACAGTTGCCCCTCTTTACCCGAAAAGGATGAAAGAGTTTTCAGGGTAAAGAAAGTTGACGTGAAAGCCAATTTATTCACGGTAAAGCCAAGACTCTGATTCCTAGGATCAAAATGAGAGGCTTATGGACATGGCCGAGCTCCGGTTTCTGAGTTGCCTACATATCTCGGGCTGAAAGAGAATCAGGCCATATGTAGCTCGACGCGATTTGAAAATCATAGACGAGATAGTAACGACTACTCAAGCACGGGAAAAGAGGCTTGTAATCACCCAAATTATGAAAATGTGGTCGACGACACACCCATAAAGAGGGGTTTACACGGACATAGCTTCCACTGCATCTTGATAACCGAGCCATCTTGTCTTCAATCTCAAACCTCAGACTCAGGGTTAACAAGAGATTTACCTCTAGGGTGGATGACTTATGCGGGTGCAATTCTTCAGGTCTTCGTTGACGAGTCTAGCTCCTATCAACGATTGCCCCGGTTCGTCGCTAAGAAAAGCTCCATGTTATGCACCAAACGCTGCTGCGGTGCTGCTAAAATCATTTGTTAATGCGGGTTGCGATATCATTGATAAGTTGTCTTTCGATCAGCTGGAGAAGCAATCTGGTTTTGTGAGTTGTGATAACTTCAGGGTTGTTGGTATACTTCATAATCTGAAAAGTAAAACAAGACATAATACAAAGCAAGTGCAAAGGCATAATTTAAATCAAATGTGAAAACAATTTAAAGTAGGTGCAAACACGCAAAGTAAAGCAAGTGCGATGCGATTTTGCTGCGGAATGTAAAGGAATGCGGGAGCAACTTGTCAAATCAACTGGTGAGACACTCCACCCGGAGGGCCTCGGGGCTGATTGTCAAGCTGAAAAGTAGAACAAGACAGAGTAAAGTAGGCGCAAAGACATAAAGTAAAGCAAATGCGATGCGATTTTGCTGTGGAATATAAAGCAGTGCAAGACAAATCAACTCGCGAGATGCTCTGCCCGGATGACCTCAAGGATGATTGTCAAACTGAAAAAGTAAAGCAGGATAATAATTAAAACGGGTGCAAAGATATAAAGTAAAGCAAGTGCTATGCGATTTTGCTGCGGAATGTAAAGCAACGCGGGAGCAACTTGTCAAATCAACTGGTGAGACACTCCGCTCGGAGGGCCTCTGGGCTGATTGTCAAACTGAAAAGAAGAACAAGACGTAATACAAAGCAAATGCAAAGGCATAATATAAAGCAAGTGCAAAGCAATTTGAAGAATCTTGACAAATCAACGGGCAAGCCGGTCGGGCACGAAGCAAGGAGGGTCTTGGGGTTGATTGTCGACAAATCAGCTGGCAATCCGATCCGGCACAAAGCAAGGAGGGTCTCGGGGCTGACCTGTTAACCTGTTAAGTTAAAAGTAAAGCGGGTCATAATATAAAGCAAGTGCAAAGTCATAATTGAAAGCAAGTGCAAAGCAATTTGAACATCTTGACAAATCAACTGGCAAGCCGGTCGGGCACGCAGCAAGGAGGGTCTTGGGGTTGATTGTCGACAAATCAGTTAGCAATCCGGTCCGGCACAAAGCAAGGAGGGTCTCGGGGCTGACCTGTTAAGCTAAAAGTAAAGCGGTTCATAATATAAAGCAAGTGCAAAGTCATAATCGAAAGCAAGTGCAAGGAAATTTAACATCTTGACAAATCAACTGGCAAGCCGGTCGGGCACGCATCAAGGAGGGTCTTGGGGTTGATTGTCGACAAATCAGCTGGCAATCTGGTCCGGCACAAAGCAAGGAGGGTCTCGGGGCTGAACTGTTAACCTGTTAAGCTAAAAGTAAAGCGAGTCATAATATAAAGCAAGTGCAAAGGCATAATTGAAAGCAAGTGCAAAGCAATTTAGCATGAAAGGTAAAGCAACAAAAAAGCGATTTAGCGAATCAATAGGCGCGAAAATCCAACAAGAGAGAAGCCCCGCCTGGTGATCAACCTGAAGAATGAAAAGCAAGGCATCAATTTTAAAGCAAGTGCGACGACATAATTTAAAGCAAGTGCAAAGAAAAGCAGTGCGGGAATGCAGAGCAATGAGCCATTTGGCGAATCCGTAGGCGAGATAGTCCAACAAAGGGAATCCGTGTAGCCGATGGTCAACCGCCTGTTCGGCAATAACTCATGACAAAGCATAATGCTTTAAGTTATGAAAAGGCAATGCAACACCATCTGCAAGGCAACTTTGGATGCTCGTTCAATAAATTGTTCATCCATAATGCGAATGATCCTTTCATTAGAAGCTTTCATGTTCTTGCTCTCAAAGAAAAATTGTTAGTTTTGGGGAGGGAAGGGGAAGCGTTTGATTTGTGCAGACTTCATCCTGATCTTGTTGCTTCTGCTGCTTCCTCGTCTTCATTGGACTTGGATTTGCGAATTGCTTTTAGAAACTTGGCTCATGAACTCAAATAGCATAGATTTTCGAAAAATAGAGGCAAGATAAAATATTTTAATGCGCATGCAAATGAAGTCAAAGATGCATTTTGAAAATTTTGCCTTGACTTAAACTTGTAATATATTTTAAAACAAACTGAACGTCTTTTGGCTTAGACTTTGCACTGTTTGCTTAACCAATTACAGAGTTCTTGCTAACTCCTCTTTCATAGCCAACGCCGCTTCTTGCAAAATTCTGCCCCAGTTATGATCTTCACGCCTTCAACTCGCTTTGCAAAAATTGCCCAAGTTGTCCTTCTTGGAGAAAATAAAAATTTAAATGCTAAAGGGTCGAGCCCGATGGGGGAGCTTACGTATCCCTCCTTGGGAATCAGACCGTGCGTAGTTCTGCATCACTGCTTCAATGCCATATACCAACAAATAAAAGCTTCCCCAGTTGAAGTTCCAACAGTAGTGCGATATCCAAAGGGCGCAGACAATAACTTTTCAGTGCATCGTCTCAAACTGTTCAGTTGTTTTGCTATACGTCACAAGCAAAGCTTTGGCAGGTTTATCAATTTAATTTTGAAACAGAAACAAATATAAATGCAAGCGTAAATAATACAATAAGAATGAGATGCATTTTATTTCGACTTTCATAAATTCAAAATTAGTTGATTTAGATTAACATAAGCTTTAAAGTACAACGCAATTCAGGGCCTCAAACTGAATTAAAATTGAAAATAATGCTACTAAGTTTAATCGGCAAGTTCTTTCAAACAATGCCATTAGCTTCTGGTACTGTATCGTTCACGAGCTACAGCGTCTACCATCAATCAGATCTTGAGTCTTGCGTGAGTTGCATGGTCAACCACTTTACAAATCAAACTTCTGCTAGAGAAATAAACAAAACGAAGAAACCTCAAAGGGTAACTATGTTAGTTTGCATGTCATTCATGAGGTTGCACATAAGCAAGTAGTGCGCATCACGTAGCGCTTTTGAATTTAAGCACGTTGACATGTGGCAATCACAATTAGTTGAGCGTAAATAAAATGCGAACGCGTCCTACCCTGTAAGGTGCCTCTTTGTGCCGGAGGTAGGCCTAATCGACAAGTTGCAAACACATATGGTTATTATAACGACACAAACCGTTTGTCAATACAACATCTGAGATATAAATAAACCGACATAATCGTCAACTTCTCAAATTTGACATGGAAGACGGTTTGGGATTCGTTATAATATCCACACGATCACATAATATGCAGTGTCGTTGGGATTCAATAACCCGTCAACAAAAGGGCGGTTTCTTAATTCCTGGAAACGGTATCAAGGACGGGGTCCAAACTAAGGTTTATGCATGCATGTTCCTAACGAAAACTCTAGAGTGGGTTTACTAGACACAAGGCTGTTTTGAGTGGCAAGCGGTCACGCGGTAGTAAGACTATCCGCTCACCCCGCAGGTATGCGCACTCTTTCTTAAAAGGTTTTTTGTGAGTTGCGGGTGTGTATTCATACACCTCGCGGGTATAAGTAACACTGAAGAAGCTCCCATTAGTGGGGGAAATATGAACGGAATGCAGACTATGCAGAAATAAATATAGTACATGCTTTATAAGGCAAACCAAACAAACATATATAATAAAGCAAATAAATTAGACATGCTAGTTGCAAATAATTGGAAACCTTTATGGTCAAAACTTTTATTGTTCCCCAGCGGAGTTGCCATGTTGTTAAACCCAAAAAATTACCCCGAAAATGATAAATTCCGGAATATCGACAGGATGGACTAACACTTTTGGAGTTTTTGGAGTCGCCACCCAATTTAAGGAAAACAGGGAACCAAATTAGCAAATGCGTGCAAAACTCCATTTTTATAAAAAAGACGGTCTTTCTTTCAGAGATTCTAAAGGTAAGAGGTTTTGTTAAATTCGAAAAAAGGTTTTTAAGGCACTTTCGAAATTCCGTAAAATACGGTTAATCCGACAGGTTTCCAAATATTTACAAGTGCGCTTTTCTTTCAGAAAGAATAATAATAATAATAATAATAATAATAATAATAATAATAATAATAATAATAATAATAATAATAATAATAATAATAATAATAATAATAATCAATTAAATAAAAAGCTTATAAGCTTATTTACAAAATATATATTTTTACTTGCAGGCATTTGCTAAGATGGCCCCAATTTGCAATAAATTAAATAACGACTTCACAATAAAAGGTAATGCACATAAAGTAAAGCAATATACCAAGCAATCAAATATTATTGATAAATAAAATATTTTACACATTTATTTGCATAAATATCCAAGGAAAGTAATGCAAAGTTAAAGATAGAATCGAGAAATTGATCAACTAGCGGGAGCCTTGAATTTTCTAAAATTCCTAAAGTCTTATTTCTTGAATTCTCGAGCCCGAACTCGATCCCAAATGACTCCAGGCCAATGCATATTCCCATTTGCAAGTTAACCAAACTAGCCCACAAATTGTTCGTACCAAAATGTACCTCGCAAAAAAAAATAAAAATGAAATTGAATTAGTACATAATAAAGTGTAACAACTGATGAAAATAAAATAATAATAATAATGATAACATATATAATAATAATAATAATAATAATAATAATAATAATAATAGTAATAGTAATAGTAATAAAATAATAATAATAATAATAATAATAATAATAAAGGGGTTTTATTGTGCAAAATTTAGGCTCAGGTTTGTATGGCGTGTCATGTAGAGGCTCGGGATGTTGGTACGGTTATAAACACGCCGGCCGGTCGTGTTGCCATGCCAAAGTACCAATTCCATTACTCTATTCAACTTGCTTTGCATTAAAGTGCATACATTCATCATTGCCTATTGCTTTAGGGACACGGGGACGGGACTGTTCAAGTGTAGTATCCGTTCAAATCAATCCCGAGGCCTCAATACGTATATATGTATTTTTTCATTGGCCATTAGCGTAGTATTTGTCCGAATCAATCCAATATTCCATAATGGGAAAAATTTATCCAAAATGAATCCCTGCACTCAGAAAATCCAGTTAATGCATAACAGTAGTCCAATTTTAACAAAAATTGCTGAACAATGAACAAAGTTAACAGCACATAGAGCCCAAGGAATTTCCACCATCAATAGATCAGATTAATCACCCAAGGGAACCAAATAAGCAAAACGGAGCAGCAGTAAACGGTAAATGCAGCAAAAGAAGGCCAACACAGTGGTAAAGCACCAGTCAAATGAGTCCCATAGTGCACAATTCAAAACAGATGTAATGAGCCCCAATCAATTGGACACCGACAAAATTGAAGCAGTGATGCAGCAGAGGAAACGGAGAGGAGGAAGACGAGCGACACCAACTGGAAGAAACCGGTGGCGTCGCTACAAGACTCCCCCACTCATCCCGTCAATTTCAGTAATGGATCAGAGAAAACGATGAAAAAGAGATAAAATTCCTGGCCAAGAACAAGTAACAACACTAGTTCCACCATTATTTCCGGTGAGAAAAGTGATAGCGCCGAGCCGAAACTCAATGAAACAGAGGAGGAGGAGCGACCACCAGCACGCGAAGGGCGGCGTTACTGCTACTCCGGTGACAATGGCCGATGGCTTCACTGTTTCTTTTGCTTTAATACATGCCCAGATCTCCTTCACTCTTTTTCGATCTACAACTCCCTTTCCCGATACTACTAAGTTTGTGCGTGTATGTGTTATTGATACGACGTGATGGAGAGGAAGAAGAAACAAGGTGTTGGTGTGCGTGTATGGTGTATGTATGAAGGAGTGAAGGGATTTATTTTTGTATGTATATGTGGGTGTTTTCGGGAAGAAGGTAAAGGGGAGATGGGGTTTTTTTTTTTGTGAAGAAGATGATGGATAGTGTGGGTGAGGGTAAAAAATGAGTGGGGGTGTGTGAGGCTGATTTTTTTTAGGGCGTAGTTGTAGAAGGAAGATGATGAATAGTTAGGGTTTAAGGTTTTATAGGGGTGAGGGTTAGGGCTTTTAGAATTGGGCTACGAAATCTGGGAAATGCATATTGCGTAAAATAGGCCGGAACTTAAAGCGAAAAACAACTGTGACCCTTTTTCCGTTAAAATTATGAACTTAATTTATCCTAAAAATTGACCTTATTTTAAAAATACTTAGACGCTAATTGAAAATTCCGAGACAAAATTGGGTGTCAACAAGAGTCCCGCGCCGGTGAAAGGTATATTATTGCATCATATGCATTACATCGCATATCATATCGGGTGCAGGAGTATTCCGCCTTTGTTTACATTTTATCGGGTGTAGGAGTATTTCGCCCCAGGAGAGTGCAGGAGTATTCCGCCTCTGGTTTTACATCATATTGGGCGCAGGAGTATTCCACCCCAGGAGCAGGAGTATTACGTCAGATACTGAGTGCAGGAATATTCCGCCTCAGCTTTACATTATATCGGGTGCAAGAGTATTCCGTCCCACGAGAGTGCAGGAGTATTCCGCCTCTGGTTTATATTATATTGGGTGCAGGAGTATTCCGCCCCAGGAGCAGGAGTATTCCGCTCCAGTTGGTTATCAGATTGGATTCCCCTCGAATGCAGGAGTATTCCGCTTCGGGATGGGATTACGGGCACATGTGACCCTTTGCATCATATTTCATTTCATTTCATACCATTGTGTAGATTTGTGGTACATAACTACTGTTCTGCTTATACATGCATTGCTTATTTGTTGATATGTTTCTGGCTCGTATTCCTGGTTGAGTTTATGGTTTCATACGTGTTTCAAATTGCTATCAGGCTCTACCTTTTTATAATTTAAATAAGAGGAATTTGGTTGATCTGTTTCTTCTCCCTGGCTAGCTATCCTATTTTTTGAGGTGGCTAGTTTGCCCCACTTATTCAGTCCTTTTGACTCACCCTTGTTTGTTGTTTGTTTCTTGTCTATCTATTTCGTTTCGGCAGGTTCGCTCCAGGATTGAGTTCGCCACGTTGTGAAGGAGCGAAGACGACTTCAGCTGTCATGGTGAGACAGTTTTTATTCCGGATGCCCACTAGTTTATTTTTTATTATTTCAGTTACATTTTGCTCTCTTCATGTGGTATCTGTCTTCTTTTGTACTCTTAGATGTCTCGTCTGGATAGCCCTAAATCTAGTATGTTGGGTAGTCAGCTGTAATTTCTTTTGTACAGCTTAGAGGTATCAGTATGTCTAGTCTGGATAGCCCTAACCAGATTCCGGGTCGTTTCAGTTGGTATCAGATCTCGATTTAGAGTCTATCCAGACTAAGACAGTGTTTAGTAGAGTCTCGCTGATGGGTACGTACGTCCATACTTATCTACGAGAGGCTATGATGGTATTTAGGAAGTTTTATTTCCTTCTTTTCTGATCGTGCGTCGGTCTAGGATGCAAAAGTATTTTCGTTTAATTCCTTCGTGGTAATTGTGAACCCTCGCGCACTAAATCAGCAAACAGTATGAGTTCAAGATGAAGCAGTTTATCCTGAGGCTAGCATTGAGGAAGCCCCGAGAGTTTTTGATCATGCTGACGATCTAGTTACGGAGGTCCCAGTTGTACGAGCTCGCGATGGGCAAGGGAGCAGGGCCTTGTGGTTCCCTTGGCTCTCTACGATACTTTTACGAGAATCTTGGCGACACAGATACCATAATAACCTATTATTCGCTAGGCAGCTTATCAAGTTGCCGCAGATGCAGATGTTTGGACTTAGAGGGCTCTTGTTCCAGTTCCTGATGTTGCTGTCGTACCCGATTTTGGACTCAGCTCGAGGCGAGTCGGGTTTGGGATTTGACTGGGTAACTCGTTTTAGTTAAAGTTTTGGAGTCGCCACCTAATAAATTTCCTAGGCGTATTAGGTCACCTATTAATTTCTAATTCTATTTAAATAATTAACTCCGGTTTGGTCTACGAGTCAGAGATTCAGGTAAGAGGTTCAAGTTAACTCGAGAGGAAGGGGTTAGGCACCTCTCGAGTTCCACCAAATGTGGTTACCGACCGGACTTATAATTGGAATTTTAATACAAAGTAGACTTGCAATTCGAGTCTATTAGTGTAAATAAGCAATTTAGACTATGTCAGGGCTAAAAATTGAAGTATGAGCAAGATTAAAGGTTAAGGGTGCAATTTTACCCTAATTACATCTACTTCCTTGAAATAGAGCTAAAAGATCAACTTTCACTCAAGTTTTCCTCACGTCTCCAATTCAATCCTAAAACATCAACCAAACTGCCAAAAATGCTTAATTTAAGCTGGTCATAAAATATATAAACGGTCACACAAATGACAAGTAAATAAGTAATTAAATAAGGAAGCAAATAATTGAGTGCACGAGACCATTTGAATCCTTCGGAAAAGCACCCTATATTACTTCACAAGAAATAAAAGAATAAGCACGTGCCACCATAATTTTTGTGGCAAATTTAATATGAGCAAAATATTTAAATAATGTAAATAAATGAACTAGAATTGAGAGTTGAGAAAAATGCGGGATCAGGTATAGGCGAGGCGAGAGAAGGGCCCAGTCCGATGTTACTTCCCTCTATTTGACTTTTTAGACAAGACAAAAGAAGTATTAAAATATTTAAATTTGAAAATAGTTTTCAACTCAAAATGGTTTAGGTTTTATTGTATAAGTAAGGTAATTTTCTATTTTAAAGTGTTTCTAATTGAAAACAATGTAAAGCTTTAAATAGTCTAAATTTCGTAGCTAATTTTGAGACAATGTCAAATGGTGGAAAGAAAATTACAGTTTAAATGGTGAAGGCCTTCTCCAATAGAGACTAAGTATTTCAATTTATAGAGGACCTATGAGATTCTACTTCATTTGAAATTTAAAAGATGGACGTTAGGAGCTAAACATGGCGAAATAATCTGTGATCATGGAGAGGAAAATGAGAGATTGAGGGAGGTAAATATGGAGTGGTTTCAACGAAAAAGATTCTAAAAAAGGAACTTGCCTATTAACGAAAAATGAGATACCATCTAAAGTTGGCATGATTTTCTCTATCACGTGAGATAGATGTAGAAGTAGTGGGATTCTGGGAATATATATGGATTATACGAGTGTGAAGGCATTCATTTGACTATTGGCAATTAATTGGCTGACATTTAACTTAATCTAATAAATAGAAAAATAATTAGTAAAAAATAGAAAAAATACAAATGATATTATAAAAATGTCACTTAACACGTGTAATTATAAATGAGTTCAAGTATACCTATAGGTAACTAAGTACAAATAATCACAAACGGATACTTCAGTAGAGTAATTGCACAAATAGCCACAATTTTGATAAATAGCTTAAACGATGCAAAATTACATAACATATTCACAATTAAGCATATAACGAATAGATAAGTAATATGAGAGTTTTGGGGTGTTTTTGGCCGAACCTCGGTCTCTGAGTTGCCTACATATCTCAGTTTTACGAGAATCGGGCCGTGTGTAGTTCTAGAATGGCATTGTGTCTGTGTGAGATGTTTATGACGCACGATTTTGGATGTAAAGACTAAACTTATCCAAGTATACAAATTTTAGGTTTATGTGTGCTTTGCCTTTTGGCGAGATAAATGAAGAGTGAAGTAAAGGCGCTGGCGAAGGTGAGATAACCTCAACAGATCGAGCGTGGAAAAAGAGGCTTATAATCGTCCTAGTTATGAAAATGTGTCGCGCTACACACCCATAAAGAGGAGTTTATAGGTACGTAATTTTCACTTCAACTCGATAAATGAGTAATATTTCCCTCGATATTGCCTTGACTGAGCTGGGAAAGATTTGTGGAGCGAGTTTTATAAATGCGCACGACTCAAATAGATGGGCACGATTAAGCACGAAAACACACCCTAATACTGTCACGACCCAATTTTCGGGGCCGTGATGGCACCCAAGTGTTACATCCTTAGGCGAACCACGAATAATTAAACTGACTCATAATGATAATTTAGATAGAAATATTTCAATAAAATGTAGGCGTGACATCCACCCGAAATACAGTGTCAATAGAGCATCTACGAATTCTGACATCCGATATATATATATATATATATATATAAAATACAAGATGTAGGAAGAGTCTAAACACTAAGGTGGATCAAACGGTATGCCACCGCGAACCATGCGGTTGGCTCACCTCAAGCAAAAATAGTCACAGCGTCGAACGAATCAGATAAGTCCAGCTGTCTGACTAGTAGAAGTATCTGCACTTTTAAACAGTAAGTTATGAGCCAAAGCCCAGTAAGATCATCGACAGGCCCGCTAAATTACCCTTTCGGGATAAGTCTTTGATAAAGCATAAGCAGATAACGGAAGTACAATCCATACCTTTACAGTAACCCATAAACATTACATACGACAATATAATTATACAACAACACAAGCAATAATACGTGAATACATAACATGGCCAATAATATAAAGATACATAATATAGGCAGCATATACAATATTATATTGATACTATGGCATAAGCAATAATATAATTAACACACAGCATGGTGATGATATATCTCGCATACCACATAGGAAATGATATACCTAGCACATAGCATAAGCACATACCCTGTGCGGCTTTGTTTATAGGTCATAACGCACCACAGGCCTCTGTCCCTATAAACAACTTTACTTATAGGTCATAACGCACCACAAGCCTCTGTCCCTATAAGTCTCCACATCTAGGTCATAACGCACCACCGGCCTCTGTTCCTAGATGGAATTTCGCTTCTAGGTCATAACGCACCACCGGCCTTTGTCCCTAGAGCATATCAATAATACACCGGCACACAACATCGACTATACACAAGTCACGTTTGTGCTTTCTCCTTTTTGTATAAATATAACGAGTAGTACATAATACTATCTACTAGACAATGCTAGTCAATTAAGTACTCGACATCTTACTTAGCAAGATCAAATCTTATCCGCAAGCAAATAGAGGTCAAGTCTCACTTACCTCAAAATCGACTCAAGTGGCTAAGGAACGACCTCCTTTCCCAAACGCTGTGCCTCCGTAAGACTCCTCTTTGAGCCAAAGAAATAGTGTCGCGCTCGTAAGCATGTGAGGAAAGGATTCTAAGCCCTTACGCAATTTAAGAGGCAATTTACCAAAATACCCCCGGGTCGGACTTACCCAAAAACCCGTAAAATTTATGTTTCCGGACTCCCCATACTCCCACGAATCCAAAAGTACCATTATTGTATATACCCGAGTCCAACTCGGTCATTTTTCCCATTTCACAAATCTAGCGCTCAAACCCTCTTTCCAAGGATCGTCACTTTGATCCTCGAATTAAAGCGTTAAAAATGGGTAAGAATAGTTACCTTGTGTTTAGAAATGATTTTGGTACTTCAAATTCCCCTTGGAATCACTTTAGAAGCTCAAACATGAAAATAAAAATGAATGCCCGCCCTAGTATATATAGCAGCCCACAGCTTTAAAGAGTTGTACCACATGCTGTCCAAATTGTACCTCACTGGATAGCTTTCAGTAAAATACTCATAACGTTTCATAGAAATGTCCAAATGATACGAGGTTGGTCGCATTAGAACCACAACTCAAAGAGCTAAACTTTCATGTTTTGAATTTTTTCCAGTTCCTTATGGATTGATCTGAAAAATCGATTTCTTTCCGGCTGAAGAGTAAAAAACAGAATTCAGCAGCTTTTTTTGGCTTTGCACCAGGTCAGCCACTGTTTTTGGGTCCAAACGGGACCCTACGAAGCTCGGAATGACTCCAAATTTTGTACACAAGTCATACAATACTTGTGTGACATGCTCGTCAAGACGAAACTCAATTCGAATCTCTAGAACTCAAAAAGTGGGTCCCATGGGAAAGGGTCAAATTTCGACTTTCGCCAAAATAGCGAATTTTAATCAAACGACCCCGGAATCCAAATTCGAAAGTTGCTACAAGTCACAAATGACGATACGAACCTAACGGAACCCTCAGATCTCTCATCGGAGTTCGTTTTACTCAAATTGAACTCGAAAACTTCTTTTAACCTTTTTAAACTTCCGCAACGGAGATTTTATCAAAAGTCCTATCCAACGAGGTCCGTTTTCACTTCTGAAGGTTGCTACAGGTCATAAATTACCATACGAACCTAACACAACTTTTAGATTTCATATCAGAGCTCATTTGCTCAAATCGAGCTCCGAAACCTCTTTTAGCCTTAACGAATATCCGAAACGAAATTCTTTCTCCGATACCTATCTAACAAAGTTCGTTTTAGCTAAAAAAATTCAGGCATGTCATAATGGACCTTACGGAGCTTTTGGGATTATCGACACGCAAATCGAGGTTCCGATTCCCGAAACGACTATTTGAGGTCGTTACAACAATGGAAGATTAGGCAGGTTACTTGTGAGGGCATGAAATGATTGGCTTTTGGGCATGTCCGAATTTGATAAAATAGGCATTTTGCAGGTAGGATAAAGGCGTTGTCGAAGTCGAGATAACATCGATAGACCGAGTGTGGTGAAATAGGCTTGTAAACGTCCTAGTTATGAAGATGTGGTGCACGACACACCCATAAAGAGGGGTTTACATGGGCACATTTTCCACTATAACTCGATAGAGAAGTCATCTTGGCCTCAGCGTTGTCTTGAATGAACTGAAGAACATCGAGGAATAAAGAACGATGAATGCGCATGATTCAAATAGGCAGGCACGAATGGGAAGGAGTGCGGAGCCGGTACCCGATTGGCAATGGAGGATTAGGTAGATCACTGGTGCTAATAGGGAACCGTGGCTTTGGGCGCTTTGGGATGTATTTGCGGTTTTGTGGTTGCATAATTGATAGTGGTTTTGGGAATGATTGTGAGAGTAGGGCGCAGGGGTTTGTCGCGAGATTGGAGAGTCCCTATAGAAAAATCAAGACAAATGCAAATTGAGATAAAAACAAAGATAAAGTAAACTTCCATGATGAGTTGAGCTCTCCTTTGTCTGGCCTGTTTTCAGGTGCTCAGTGCTAGGGAATGTGTGCTTCTCCTTTGGGGGATATCCATTTGCTTAGTGCTTCTCGTCGGGAATGATTGCTTTGTCGCGTCGGGCTATTGTTGGACCATCTTGCCAGTGCGACGCCGGATTGTACGTCCTGCTATAAAAGTGAGTTTTGCAAAATAGTATGTAAATGCATAAAGAGACTTCTCTGTCGGCTGGGTAGTTATCTTGTCTTATGCTTGTTTGATTGATGTCTCATCCAAGTATTTTTCCAATGTTATGCCCACTGATGCGGACCTTACTCTGTGGTAAATTTATTGTCATGTTCACCACTGCGAACCCTATATATCTGCCGACACAGATTCTATGCTCCTTCAATGATGTCATGTCCACCGATGCAGACCCTATATATCCACCGACATGGACTCTATGCATGTCATATCCACCGATGCGGACCCTATATAGCCACCGACATGGATTCTATGCATGTCATGTCCGCCGATGCTGACCCTATATATCCACCGACATGGATTCTATGCATGTTATGTCCGCCGATGCGGACCCCACATATCCACCCACATGGATTCTATGCATGTCATGTCCGCCGATGCGGACCCCATATATCCACCGACATGGATTCTATGCATGTCATGTCCGCCGATGCGGACCCTATATATCCACCGACATGGATTCTATGCATATCATGTCCACCGATGCGGACCCTATATATCCACCGACATGGATTCTATGCATGTCATATCTGCCGATGCGGACCCTATATATCCACCGACATGGATTCTATGCATGTCATGTCCACCGATGCGGACCCTATATATCCACTGAAATGGATTCTATGCATGTCGTGTTGATGAATGTTGCTTTGCAAGAGTTGTTAGGTATACTCGGTACCTGTGTAAACCTACAATCAAAGAAAAATTTGTGAGTTATTGGGGGAAGTCAACTTGCGTATTTGTTGTGTTGCACTCTGCTGCTATATATTGTATAATTGTCCCCTTGTCATGATGTTTCTTCATCGGGCTGTATACCCTGCAAAAAAAAAGTAAAGTAAAGTGCAACAAATAGAATGCCATCATTACTTCATGCAATGTGATAAGAAGGCTATCGTGTTGCTCTTATAAGGACCTTCTTGAAATTTTTCAGGGGATCTCAAAAAATTTTGCCCCAGTGTCAAGTTTGTGTCTTTTGGAATTTTTGAGGGGATCCTAAAAAATTCTGCCCCCGTTAATTGTTCATGACAGATCACCGAGAGAAGGTGGTTGTATGGTACTGAACACCAAATGTATTGGCTAGAAATCTGCACTCGTCCTTTAGTGTGACGATTGGGTGTATTGATGACTATGAGTATGTAGATGTTTGCATACTCAGACTGAGGTTTGATATTTGGATTTAGCCGGATTTGGAGATTGTCCAAAGTTGTATTTGTCTTAGGTTGTGCTTTCGCAAGTAATGGAGCTAACTTTAATGGATAAGCCTTTGTAGAAAGTGTATTTGTAGTTTGGGAGTTAGAGTTTCTCTTTGTTGTTTTTTATTGTACCATTGTCTTGCTTTGGTTAATCGGATTCTGAGCTTTGTGTTTCAGTGTTGGATATCTTGCGGTGTCATAGTATGGGAATGTTTGAGTGATGAGTATAGATCTTGTTGGATCGAATTTAGGAATGGGTATCTAGAGAGTAGTTTGTTTGTTAGATGCAATATCTGTTGACTGAGCTAAAGGAATAAGGTGTGAGATTTTGTCTTTTTGTATGTCTTGATAGCGTTTAGCCCTGATAACGTTATGATTTGGAAGTCTTGACGGAGGGGAGGTTCATTTATTGTGTAAGTTGGGTGCAGTGTAAGGTTGTGAGTTTTGCTAGCTTTGATTGTGTAGTGATTGGATTTCTTTGGTTGTGATTCTCGTGTGAGTATAATGCAAGTTGTACTGTGTTGGGATTGTCTGAAATATTCTTGGTGTCATATGCTGATGGTTTAAGGACTTTGTTGTAGGAGAAAATATTTTCAGCTCGGCTTGCCATTTCGGCTTTCTAAGTGCAAATTCTTGACCAACTTTGGTGTTCAAGTACGACGCAACCGTAACAGAATGGTGAAATGCACAAAACTGTGTGGGCACATTAGCAAAGACTTGAAGCAATAATGACATATAAGCTTAAAAGAATGCCTAGACCACGGATGATGAATTAGCGCTTGAGTTTGGAGGTTGTGATGGAATGCGTAAATATTACAAGAGATTGTCCGAGTGCTTTATGTAGTAGTCAAGGCAAGGATTTTGGCCAAACAACCGATGCTTGTTTAAGCAGAAGATGAGGAGTAGTTGGATGTCAATGCAAAGTGGTAAAGATGTTGTGTAAGGAATAGAAATTGCGTTGTGTGACAGAAAATATCTCTTGCCTTGGTATTTTATGTTTGGCATTTTGTACCTATAATTCCTTAATATTTCCTCACGTTTGAGTATTTTATTCGCCTGTTTTCTAGTTAATGAATGTGATTTTGTACTGATTTTATGTCGAATGTGTGTATGTTGTTATGAAGTGCAATTGGAGATTTAAAGAGCATGATCAAGCAAGAAAAGATTGGATTTGGATTGAGGATTGGATCGAACATACGAAGGCACAACGCGACGCGAGCTGTAGACGAAGGAGGCAGGAATTTGGCCTTGTGCATTGAGTGGCGCGGGGCGCCCCCAAAAGCGCCCAGCCTTCTGGCGCTTTGAGTGGCGCGGGGCACCCCAAAAGCGCCCAAGTTTCGACGGGTTCTGCCTGGGTTCGCACGTTCAGAGGCGCGGGGCGCCAGCTACAGAGCCCCTGGAGCGTTTTTGGACTTTCTATTTCATCTAGGCTTAGGTGTAACTTATTACAAGGCCTTTGTAAACCCTATAAATACTCTTTTACTTCATTTTTGATAGGAGTTCAGACTTTAGAGCAAATTGGAGAGCTCATAACATCTTGAACAAGGGTTTTTCTTCCTTCCATTAATCTATTACATCATTATTTCATTATTTCATCAAATCCTTGAGTTGTTATTATGAGTATACGTGGCTAAACATATCGTTCTAGGGTTAGAGTATTTCATGAAGGTTGATGTTTGAAGACTGAATTCCATATATTGAATCCCATAGCGGATTTCTTATTCTTTCTTGATTTCACTTGTGTAATTGTCAGGGCCCGATAATTATGCATTACCTATGAATTTTAGATTGAACTCGAAAGAGGGAATTTACGAATGCAATAAGAAAGAGTAGGGCTAGATTGTGAACCCGGACATTGGGGAACCAATTTGTGAGTAGGATAGACATATACTTGCTCGCCTAGCTTAACTAATTACAGAATTCGTTAATGCGTGCACGTGATTCAACCCATGACATATAGGGATTGGAGTAGCCTGCATAGACCGTGAAGAATCGAAAGGTTTTCACGGGTACATTTAATATGTTAGTTAGTAATCCGGGATTTAAGAAGTGGAATCAATTGGAAAACTCAACTGGATTGTTCGTAACTCCTACCCTGGACCGTCTCCTTATTAATGATAACAACCAATTTTTGCTCCATTGTCTGAATTCACTTTTATCCTCTTAATTACTGTTCTTTAGTTAACTAAATCATCACTATTGGAAAAAGATCCCTGGATAGTTAGTTAGAAATTGTTTGTTAGGAGTCCAGTCTGAATAGTCCTCGTGGGAACGATACTTGACTTATCACTTTATTACTTGTCGGCCACGTATACTTGCGTGTGCGTAGGGAGCAACAAGTTTTTGGCGCCGTTGCCGGGGACTAAATAATTGACTGTTTTCTTTTCAGACGATTTATTATTTTCTATTCGGGTTTAATTTTTGTTTTGAGTTTTGTGATGTTCAGGTATTAGGTCCTGCTTAATCTTTACCTACAAGAATGGCAGCAGAACGAGCTTTAGCTGTGCGAGATATTGCTCTCCCCAACCTGGAGGGAGTAGCCTCGAGCATAGTTAAGCCTGAAATTACTGGAAACTTTGAGATTAAGTCCGGCATGATACAACTGTTACATGTGACCGGACAATTTGCTGGATTACTTAGCGAGGATCCACAACAACATATCCAGAATTTCTTGGAGATCAGTGATACTTACACACCGACGGAAGTTCCTATTGATTATGTGTGCTTGACATTGTTCCCGTTTTCACTGATTGGGGCAGCAAAGAGGTGGTTAAAGGCTGAAAAGTCTGGGTCTATCACTACTTGGGATGATTTGGCTAAAAAGTTCTTAGCTAAGTTTTATCCATCTGCCAAGACAGCCCGGGTGAGGAATGAAATTATGTCCTTCAGACAGATAGAAGTAGAGTCTTTGTATTCAGCCTGGGAGCGGTTTAAAGCTTTATTGAGAGATTGTCCACACCACAACCAATCCAATGAGGTTCTTGCACATACTTTTGTGGAGGGGTTGACTGCGCATACTAAGATCGTGGTAGATGCTGCTGCTGGAGGCCAAGTACTGGCCTTAAACTTTGACCAGATCTATGAATTACTAGACAAGTTTTCGCAGAGCAATCCTGACTGGCAGGGAGATGGTAGAGCTACTACGCAGAAATCTGCTGGGGTACTTCAGTTAGATGCAGTTACAAAGCTAAGGGAGAGGATGGATGCTATTTCCAATCAAATTAGCAAGCTAGCTCTGCCGAAGACTCAGCAATCAGTGGCTCCAGTGCAACAACTCCAGAGTTTTTGTGAGGTTTGTGGTCAAGATCATGCTACAGAGGTTTGCTCCTCTAATCCAGAGTCAGTGTATTACGTGGGTAATCAAAACAGGCTGCAGGGTCAAAATCAGTTTGGTAATGCTTAATATCAAGGCAATACGAGAGCCCCGAATAATTACCACCCACTTCCAGCTCCACCATAGCAGCTCAGCAATTTAGTTGAAGATATGCTAAAGCAGATAATGGCGGGCCAGCAGAGAATGATAGCTGACACTGCAGCCCATGCACAGGCCATACAAAATCTCGCCAATGCTCAAAAGAACCTGGAGCACCAGTTGGTGCAGTTGGTGGGAGAAATAAGTACTGTTAAAAAGGGGCCTGAGCAATGTCTTGCAGTGACTCTGATTGAAGGTGGAGAGCTGATGGCCAGGTCCGAGGAGAGAGCTGAAATAGAAAAAGTTGAAAGAGTGGAGAAGGTAAAGAAGAAAGAAAAGAAGAAGGAGGCACCTCTGCCACCTCCACCATTCCCGCGGAGACTTATACCATCGAAGGATTTGGCCCAGTATAAAAAATTTGTGAGTATGTTGAAAGAGCTTCAAGTTAACATTCCTTTGACTGATGTGTTTGGATTGATGCCATCCTTTGTGAAGTTCTTAAAAGAGATTTTGGTCAAGAAGAAAAAGCCTCATGAGATAGATACAGTTGAGTTAGTTGAGGAGTGTAGCACCATCTTGAGCAAGTTACCTCCAAAACTTCAAGATCCTGGGAGGTTTACTATTCCTTGCACCATTGGAGGGCATAATATCACTGGTGCATTGTGTGATCTGGGTGCGAGCATAAATCTCATGCCTCTATCTGTTTGCAAAAGGTTAGGGCTAGGAGCAATCAAGCCCTCTTCATTTACTCTTAAGATGGCAGATGGATCACTCACTCGCCCTGATGGTAAGTTGGAGGATGTGTTGCTAAAAGTTGGTAAGTTTACATTCTCTGCTGATTTTGTAGTCCTAGATTATGAAGAGGACCGAGAAGCTCCAATCATTTTGGGGAGACCATTCTTAGTCACCTCGAAGGCACTGATTGACATGGCGCTGGGAGAGATGACTGTTAGAGCGCATGGAGAAAATGTTACTTTCAAGGTCTATAATGAGAATGAGCATATAACTAAGGTTGAAGAGTGCTCTATGATTGAATGTGTCAAACAAGAACATGAAATTAAACTAAATGACCTGTGTGAGCAGAACGTGGAACAAAATAGCAGTGACACATCACATGTGATATTGAAGATGGGTTCTCTCAAAGAATGGAAGAAAGCAAAGGTTCGTCGTAAGAAGAGAAGACATAAATACTGGAAGTGAGCTAAAAGTGTCGTCGTGCCACGACGTTAACTAAGGCGCTTCTCAGGAGGCAAACCGAGTTTGTACTTGTATTATTTTAGTTATAGTGTCACGTAGTTTTGTTTTTCCTTGGATTGCAGGTTTATGTAATGTCGAGTTTAAGTGCGGGGCGTCCTCACCCCTGCCTACTACTGATGATCTGTTGGGGGAAGTCTGAGTACCTCATACTATATGGAAGCTTGGAGGATGCTAGCACCAAGGACTAGAGCCTTCAGGGAAGTTCCTTTACCTCTTGTACTTTATTTTTAGCACTGAGGACATTGCTTAGTTTTAAGTGTGGGGTGGGGAACTCCCCTTTATTTGTGAGGTTAGGGATGCATGTACCGTTAGGGTTTTTCCTTTGTCACTTGATGTTATTTTTATTTGTTTCTTGCTTTAATATATGAAAAGAAAATTAGAAAATTAATGAAAAAATTGCAACAAGATTTTTTTTTAGTCTTTATTAGTGGCACATGTCATCTACCCCGTGGTTTTTCTTATGACCTCGGTTCTTTTCCATAGGTAGACCTTTGAACCGGGTAGTTTTTATTTTTATTAGGATTAGAGTAGTTAGTTATAGGTGGCCCTAGACGAAAGGAATAGGTGGAATGCTAGGTGCCTTTGACTTGTTTGATACCGGTGGACTTGAACTTGTTGCATGTGCTATTTGTGGTGTCTCTTGGTTTTAAATTTTGATGCATGCCTAGAAAAAAAATGGAATAACCCCCTTGAGATGCTTGAGTCCACTTGCTTGACTTTGTTGTGAACCTGTGTGCATTAGTGCTTAATTTACCACAAGTTGCACTCTATTTGCTTGATTGAGAGTTGTGATGGAGCCTTTTTTGTGTGGATTGTGTGCAATGTGTGTTGTGAGGCATATTCTTATTATACTCCATGATTGCATATTGGTGTCTAGAACTTGCCCCGTGTGTGCGCAAAGCGAAATCCTAGGTTTGCTCTAGTCAGGAAATGATATAGGCCTTCTTTTGATTTGTCTACCCTTACATATACACCTTGGACTTGATTGTTGTGATTTCTTTGACCTTTTTGTTGGCACTCACACCCCGAGCCTACCCACTTGTTCTAAATTGTTCTCTTTTGGCCCTTTACTCCTTAAGCACTTTAATTGATAATGTGATATTATAGTGGAGTTATGGTTGAAATATTGGGAGGTTTTTGAGTGTAACCAATGAGGGGAATATGTAATGAATTGTGTAGTAGTTGATTATGAGCATTGGCAAGGTTGGAAAGAAGTGAATAGAAAAAGAAAATAAATGAAAAGAAAAAAAAAGCAAAGTTGAAAAAAAATTGGAAAAAGAAATAAAGAGAGAAGAATATCCATCCTTGCTAGTGTGTACTTAAAAGAAACAATTTGCTACTTGTTGAGAAGGTGTGTGTGAAAGTTGTTGATTGGGTGGCTTTGATGAGACTTGTGCTTAAATTAATTGTGATGTATTAAAGTGCTTAGGGAGGTAGTCACTATTATCCATATGTATCCTACCAGCCCATTAGCCTACATTACAACCTTTTTAAAGTCTTAGTTAATCCCGATTGGAGTGAGCTTACATTAGTGGAGTCCTACACTACGGGCAAGCCTATGGTACATCGTGTGTGACATGTGAGATTTTCATGAGAGCGAGTGAATTCTTTCTATGCTATTGTCCCCGTTCTATTCTTGATATTCATTGTTGTGTGTGATATTTGGGGGACACTCTCTTGCTTCATTTTGGTGAGGGCACATGGTTTGCATGAGATAGGTGAAGTTGTGGCTTGTTGGTTGAGTAGATAGGTGTGACTTTGTGGGCGCATGGTCGCAATGAGTTGAGTTTGTGCATTTGAGTTGTCTTGGGGTGGTTGTCCTCATGTTTTTGAGTTTGTTAAATTATTGGCATGTTTGTTGGACCCATAGTAGTCATGTATGCATTTGTTCAATGGTCGGTATTGTTGACACCCAATTTTGGCCCGATTTATTTTAAAAATAATTATTTATTATAGAAAGAATTGAAATTGAGTAAATTTTATAATTGAGAAAATAATCATTTAAATTAGAAGGGAAAAGGGCTAAATGTGTAAGATGTGGCCTTTAATTTTAGCTTACGCGTGTAATTACTTCCATTTACTTAATTATATTAAGAAAAGGCTAAGATCGCTCAAGACCTAAATTCTAGCCTAGTTGCGTAACACTACATATAACCTGTAAAACATACGCTTCACACGCGCATTTCCCATATCAAAATCCCCAAATTCTTGACCTGTTTTCCCTAAGCCATTTGGAGTCTCCATTTTGTTGAAATCAAATCCCGATGCATACTTGTGTGCATTTTTTTGGGAGGGTTCAACAGTTATCTGTTCACGCTTTCGATAAGCGTATTTGTATCACCTTGAAGGTGTTAATCATTTGAATGCCTCTATGACGTAATTTTGTCGCCTCGATAGGCGCTTTAATATTTGCCACTCTCTTAATTATATTTTTGTAAGCCTCCTGAGGCGTTTACATTTGCTTATACCTATTTTAATGACCTTATGTTGCTAATAAGTTTGTTAAGACATGCAGGATAATGTGAATACTTCGGACGTATTCCTACTTTTGGTTGGAGTGCAATCTAATATTATTTTCAAATTGCCTCTTCATGATTTAAAGATGTAGGCTTTATCATGGTTATTGCCGAAAAGGCGGCATTTTTATCCTCATTATTTAGAGTTTAAAGTTCACTTTACGTTCCTATTAATTGAAGCTTTTATTGCTCTATCTTCAGTCTACCAACGGCCCCGAAGTCATCTTGCCTCACAAAGCCAGATTTCTCCATTAGTCGATTGGAGACAAGCTTATCATTGATATTGCAACCAGCATCTACAAGTTTTATTGTCATTATTCCTTTATTACTTCATTTATTAAGCTTTATTTGCAGTTACTCGCTTACCGTTTATTACAGGATATTAGCAGCACCGCAGCAGCATTTGGAGCATAACGTGGAACTCTTTCTTAGCAGTGAACTGGGGCAATCGTTGATATGATCTAGACTTGTCAACAAGGATCTGAAGAATCGCACTCGAACAAGCAAGTCTATCCTAATCTTTCATTTTGGATTAGGGTGTCAATTTGTTTTCTTTCCTATTTGTGCGTCCTTTTCTATCAATCGTGCGAGTTTTCGTGCCTAATTGTCATTGAACTACATATGGCCTGATTCTCATTTAGCCCGATATATGTAGGCAACTCGGAAACCGGAGTTCGGCCATGTCCATAAGCCTCGCCTTTTGATCCTTGGAATCAAAAGTCTTTGGCTTTATCGTGACAAAATTGGTTTCCCATCAACTTCTTTACCCTAAAAACTCTTTCATCCTTTTCGGGTAAAGAGAGGCAGCTGTTGACACCCAATTTTGTCCCGATTTATTTTAAAAATAATTATTTATTATAAAAAAAAATGAATTAAGGAGAAAGCAATTGGTTTGGATGAAAAGAAGGCCAAAACCGCAGTTCACATCCTAAAATTCTACCCGTTCGCGCAACACCCCTTTTAATTAAATTATCCTAAATGGGTGGCTAAATCTGCTCGCAGTCTAAAAATTGCAGCCTATCTTTGCAAAATAATTATACACACACACTAACCCAACCCGTGAGAAGCCATTTCAGCCTTGACCCCAATTTCCCTTGACCCGTTTTCCAGAATCCCTAACCCGAAGACCCGGTTCTCTCCCTGAAAATTTGAAAATCGATCAACCCCATTGGTTCCACATCTTCTTCAGACAAAATCTTATCTGATTGGTACCGTTAGGTGGTTGCGTTGGACATTTCGTCAAGGATTGGATTCATTTCTAAAACCCTAGAATGTCATATATAAAGAGGGTGAAAACCAGCAGCCGGGGATGGTGGAAAATTCAGGCAGCAGCGGAGGAGAGATACAGAGAAGAGGCAGCATATATCACTTGAATTTCTAGGAGTTTCTTTTATAAAAAAAAGATTTCAAGAAATATTGCTACTATTTTAGCAATTCAGTTTTGTTTATCGCATCGTGTTCAAGTCGTTGCTCCTCTTGTTCGAATGTTGATTCAACGAATCCCTCGCCCATATTTACAGTCCATAGCGAGGTAATAGCTTATTTTTCAAATTTTTTAGTAAATTTTATTTATGTGAAGTAATGCCTATTTTTGATTCTTTATAGTTTCTGAATGACAGCTGCTGTGTATGATTGTTTCTTGCGTAAGAGTTTGTTTGATAGTAATATTGGTTATTGATTGTTAGTGGTAAAATGCTGAGAAAGCTGTTTGATTTTCTTTATATTAGCATTTTAGAAAAGCATTCTGTAAAGTATAGTGCCAATAGAGTGTCGGTTTGTGAATACTGGTGGTTCAGGAGTGATGTTTCAGTACTGGTGGTTAGGAAAGAATATGTACCTTTATGTTTGTGTTTATTTCTCTGTTCTCTTAAAATATCTGGTCTCTACGTTGGCTACTGGTTCAAGGTAACTACTGTATGTCAATGAAAGATCAAACCTTGTATTGTTTCATGTGTTTATTTTGATAAAGAGTGGAGAGAAGTCCAGTTTCTTTAAAGAAGAGCAAGTTATGAAATTTCTGTTTTCAGTTAGCTATACGATGGAGCAGCCTTAATTGCTAGCAGTTTTAGATCTTGTTGGGAACCTGTTGTTTAGTTTCTTCATTCAGAATGTGTACCAATTGTTTCGGCTCAAGTTATCAATTATGTCAAGCTTCTATTTTCATTAAAAACAGTTAAAACATGAGCATGTTTTGCAAATTGTCTTCCTGTATATTAATTCTGGCAACTAGCTATTTCTTTAGGTTAAGCTTGGTTCTGTGTGTGCGCGCCCTTTGAATGTATGAGTAAATGCTTGTGTGTGCTTTCTTGCTTGTATGTATGTGTATCTGCCTGTGTGTGTCTATGTGCAGTGCATATATATGTAGTGTATGTGTCCGCGGGCAGGTGGCCATGGGTGTAGAGGAGGAGTTTAAGAAGGTTAGGGGGCTGTTTTGGTGGGGAAGTTGATAGAGAGGGTGAAGAGTTTTCAGGGGGCTGTTTTGGTGGGGAAGTTGATAGAGAGGGTGAAGAGTTTTCAGGGGGCTGTCTGGAATTGTTTTTTAGAGCAGGGAGTTAGGTGGTTTGGCTGTTCTGCTATTTTGCTTTAGGAGACAATGAGGGAGGAAGGGGCATATGAGCAGGTATATGGTATTATAGCTAAACTGTTAAAGGTTTGAGCAGTTGGAATGAGGATTTGTGATGTTGCTTAGTTAGAGAATGTTGATTCAGTTGTTTTGAATGATTCAGGGAGTAGTATGTAGCTATTCAGGGAGAGTGAGAGTTGTTCCTGGAGGCTAATTGAGTGTGTGAGGGTCTGGTTCCTTGTAAGTGTGTATTCAGGACATGTGAGGTAGGTGCAGGTGTTAGAAAAGCACGCATGAGTGTCCATGAGGTCTGCATGTTTGTAGAGTAGCTTTCAAGGTCCTGGTAGTCGTTGTAAGTTCATGGAGGCTGCAGTAGTTAGAGGAGTAGCAGGGGTGTCTCTGGTTTTGAAAAGAGTGTATGTGAGTGTTAGAAGAGGGTGAAGGGGTTCAGGCAGTTTGTGAATGGCATCTCTCTAGGTATCTATTCTTTGCTTACTTGAAATGATAATTTGTTTAAAGTTTTGATTTGGCCTTTCTAAAACTTGCAGTAGCTATCAACTTTATGTCACAATTAATCTTAGTAAAACTGGTATATTAGCTATCGCTGAATTTGCAACTTTAGAAGTATAATTGCTAGGCAGTTTCTATGATAAGAGTTTTGTCTATGTTCATCATGTTTGAATTTGTCTTGAGTTGAAACTGAAATAATTATTGAAAATGATAAAGTTTAAATCTTTGCCTTGCTTTCTCTTAAATTGTAAGTAACACTAACCTTGTGGATTGTTGACTGAAGAAGAGCTTCTTCTTTTCTTTGTGGCATTCAGTTATCTGCACTCTAGCTGACTCTTCCTCCTTCCATTCTATTAAAATCACTCTTAGCTTCTTTGAGAATTGAAGTTCTTTATACAACTTTCAGTTTGTTTGTTGACTACTCATATCTGTTTGGTGTGACTGAATTCTTGCTAGCTTGACACGCATCCACTAGTGAATTGTTCATTGTAATTTTTATGTAAACATACTACTGAGTCACTTAGCGGATTACAATTAGTTGATAATTTTACGTAACCTTTTGTAATATGTTCCTTGTTCAATCATTAAAATCAGTATCTTCCTTTGTTCTTTTAGTGTATGAAATATATGAACCATCATTTTTCAAGGTCTGCCTGCATTCTCACTTGGCTTTGGATTCATGCTAGCACAATAAGCTTCAATTGAAACTGTTTTTCCTTGTCTGGTTCAATACATGTATTCATCAGATGGCAAATATAATCTAGTGTAGTTCTTTTGGAGTTGTAAAGAAGTATGGAGGATTCCAACTTTTCTATTAAATGGCTGTATGTTTAAGTTCCTAGCTATGTATCCAATTCATGAATTTGATTAGTGAAGTCTAACTAGATCGCATTTAGTATTTTAGTTTTTCTAAGCTTAGCTGCTCTCGTTTGTTCGTTTGATTTCAATTTCATTTTTTCTTTTGAGCGCGTACTAATTCTTATTTTTCTCTTTCTTTGCATAATGGACCTTGGGATGAGTTGGCTAAAACTCGCGAATTGGGATGACTACATTGGTTTGGAGTCATTTGGGGTCAAACTCGGGCTCAAGTTTTCAAGCTTTAGAAAATTTAGAAATCCAAGGCTCGTTTTGCGAGTTTGCTTTCCGGGTTCTATCTTTTAACTCTTATCCTCCTTTTCCCTTTAGGATATTTACGTAAATGTTGTAGAATAATTTATTAGTAATTTATTTATGAGTAACATTGGATTATTTGCATGACTATTTTACTTTATGTTCATTACCTTTTAATTTTGAGTTGTTATTTAATTTATTGCAAATCAGACCATTTAAGTAAATGCGTGCAAAATTTCATAAATTTTCAAAACCACGATTAATAAATGACTATAAGAAAAGGCTTTTATCTTATTGATCCGAAGTAGTTTCTTTTAAAGTCAAAATTTATAAAGAAGTTTTAATTAACTTCTAAATGTCTCGAATCAACTTTGCAAAAAGTGACTTGAAATCTAAGTTCCATCTTATGCTGAGATACTCGGATTTTAAAGTTGAAATTCAGCAAGTGCTATTTTATGTACTATCACATATGAGTTGGCAAAAAAATTATGACGATCAAAATCGTTCTTTTTCAAAAGAAAATGCGTTTTTATTTTATTTTATTTTAAAACAACATTAAAGCCTTTTAAATAAATTGTAAATATTTTGAAAACTTAGTAAATTTAATTAGTCGAATTAATTGATAGTTCAATTAATTATTTTTAGAAAAGCGCATAAATAGCACTTGCAAATATTTTGGAAACCTGTCGGATTAACCGTTTTTAACAGAATTTCGAAAGTGCCTTAAAAACCTTCTTTCGAAATTAGCAAAACCTCTTACCTTTAGAATCTCTGAAAGAAAGACCGTCTTTTTATAAAAACGGAGTTTTGCACGCATTTGTTTATCTGGTTCCCTGTTTTTCCTTAAATTGGGTGGTGACCCCAAAAAACTCCAAAAGAGTTAGTCCCGCCTGTCGATATTCCTGAAATTTAGCCTTTCAGGGTTAATATTTTTTGGGGGTTCAACAGCATGGCGACTCCCAATTATTTACAACATCCAGGGGTGAAATTTCCAACTGCTTTAAAAATACCAAACTGCAAATCATAAAAGGTTCCAATTGACCTTTTACAAATAAAACCTCACTGGTCCTTGGCTTTGGACAAGCCTCTCAGCTTCCTAGGTTTTGCAAGGCTCACAGACCTTGTTAATAGGTCTAGTAAGCCATGTCTATGTTTCAGTTTTCCATCTTGTGTCCTTTGTCCTTTGGTGCCTTGATCAGTTAGCTAATGATGTCTAAAACAAAAAGAAGGGTTTAAATTAGATAAATGTTGCCCCGCTTGATTAACAGAGTATGCTATTGTGATCTTACCATGGTGACTATATTTATGCTAATCTTCTAGTTTCTTCTTTTACAGAATATGTACTAATCCTTATCTCCATCTTTTCTTTGCATAAACCACTTGGGACGAGTTGGAGTTAAAACTCGTAAATGGGGATCGCCTGATTGGCATTGAAGTTGTCCGGGCCTCGCTTTGCATTTCAAGTTCCAGTTTCCTAAAAATGAATGAACGAAAATCTTGTGAAAATACAGGGCTTGTGTTGAATTTGCTATCCGGGTTCTACCTTCTAAACTCCTTCTTTCCCGTCCCCTTTAGAAAAGCATGTTTTAGGAGTCCTCTAGAATAGCAATGGTATTTGAATTGTGAATAATTATTGTAAATTACTTAAATTATTTTATATGAATGCTTTGTATCATTTCTCTGTGAATCGCCAATTAATTTATGGATGTTTAGAATCATTTGTCAATTAATGAGTACAAAATCAAATTCGACTAAAAATCGTACCCCCGTCATAATTCGCATTTGAATTGCTTCTTTATTTATTATATTAAATATTTAATTATTTATTTATCTAATCTAATTATTTAGTTAATCAATTAAATTTTATTCCTTTATTTCTTTATTTACTTAATCTAATTTATTTAATTTTAATTAATCATTTATTTATTCATTTAATCAATTATTATTCATTTACTCCTTTATTTAATTAAACTTGACAAGTATTCATTTATTTAATTAAGTTATTTATTTGCTTATTTATTTATCTATTTATTCAATCAATTAATTAATCCTTTATTATTATCCAATTATTTATCTAGTTTGTTTTATTTAATTATCTAACTTCAGTTAACCTTTACTTATTCTATTGATTAATCAATTGACCATTATCTCATTATCCATTTAATTAATCTTAAGTTTTGTTGTTTATTTATCTAAGTATTGGCATAATCAAACCTTATCTTATTTATATTATATTATTCATTATCTATTTATATTTATTTAAAATTTATCCTAAATTAATTATCTTTAAGTAAAATTCGTGAAAATCGCCGGATTAACCGCTTTTAGCGGATTTTCGAAAGTGCTCCCGTTAGGGACCTTCTTTCGAATTTAATAGAACCACTTACCTAAGAATCTCTGAATTATTTTCCTTTAAATAAGGGATAAAATTGCACTCTTTAGTTAACTTAGGTTCCTAATAATCCTTAAATTAGGTGGCGACTCCAAAGAAAACCCTTTGGAGTCCCATTTTGTTGAAATCAAATCCCGATGCATACTTGTGTGCATTTTTTGGGAGGGTTCAACAGGTATCAACCATAGTCATAGGCAGACCTGTTCTACCTAGGTTGGGAAGTTATTTGTAATTGCTCGAGGGCGAGCAAAGGTTCAAGTGTGGGGTGGTGATGTTTGGCATTTTGTGCCTATAATTTCTTAATATTTTCTCACGTTTGAGTATTTTATTCGCCCATTTTCTAGTTAATGAATGTGATTTTGCACTGATTTTATGTCGAATGTGTGTAGGTTGTTATGAAGTGCAATTGGAGCTTTAAAGAGCATGATCGAGCAAGAAAAGATTGGATTTGGATTGAGGATTAGATCGAACATACGAAGGCACAACGTGACGCGAGCTGCAGACGAAGGAGGCAGGAATTTGGCCTGGCGCTTTGAGCCCAAAAGCGCCCAGCCTTCTGGCGCTTTGAGTGGCGCGGGGTGCCCCAAAAGCGCCCAAGTTTCGACGGGTTCTGCCTGGGTTCGCGCGTTCGGAGGCGCGGGGCGCCAGCTACAGCGCCCTTGGAGCGTTTTTGGACTTCCTATTTCGTCTAGGCTTAGGTGTAACTTATTACTAGGCCTTTGTAAACCCTATAAATACTCTTTTACTTCATTTTTATAGGATTTCAGACTTTGGAGCAAATTGGAGAGCTCATAACATCTTGAACAAGGGTTTTTCTTCCTTCCATTAATCTATTACATCATTATTTCATTATTTCATCAAATCCTTGTGTTGTTATTATGAGTATGTGTGGATAAACATATCGTTCTAGGGTTAGAGTATTTGATGAAGGTTGATGTTTGAAGATTGAATTCCATATATTGAATCCCATAACAGATTGCTTATTCTTTCTTGATTTCACTTGTGTAATTGTCAGGGCCCGATAATTATGCATTACCTATTGTTTTTAGATTGAACTCGAATGAGGGAATTTACGAACGCAATAAAAAAGAGTAGGGCTAGATTGTGAACCCGAGCATCGGGGAACCAATTTGTGAGTAGGATAGACATATACTTGCTCGCCTAGCTTAACTAATTATAGAATTCGTTAATGCGTGCACGTGATTCAACCCATGACATATAGGGATTGGAGTAGCCTGCATAGACCGTGAAAAATTGAAAGGTTTTCACGGGTACATTTAATCTGTTAGTTAGTAATCCGGGATTTAAGAAGTGGAATCAATTGGAAAACTCAACTGGATTGTTCGTAACTCTAACCCTGGACCGTCTCCTTATTAATGATAACAACCAATTTTTGCTCCATTGTTTGAATTCACTTTTATCCTCTTAAATTACTGTTCTTTAGCTAACTAAATCATCACTATTGGAAAAAGATCCCTGGATAGTTAGTTAGAAATTGTTTGTTAAGAGTCCAGTCTGAATAGTCCTTGTGGGAACGATACTTGACTTATCACTTTATTACTTGTCGACCACGTATACTTGCGTGTGCGTAGGGAGCAACAGTATTCGACTTAACTGAACCTTTGGATAATAAGTTTTAAGTTGGGTAGTGAATTAGAGATGGTGACGTCAGAATTTGGATGTAGAGTAGGGAGATGAGATGCCTTTCCAGGGAGGAGATAGGATTTGGAGAAAGGATTCCTTTAGAGACCTAGAGCAACAGCAAAATTCAATGCAATGCGTACATATCAAATAAGAAATGCATCCTATAATGCAAAAGACCGCTTTACGCACGATGATTTTGAGAAACGCTTTGTGCCACATGCATCATTTCGTTTGCTAAAAAAATGCGAAGCCTAAAGGACAATGTTGCATTTATTTGGACTTTATTGCATTGGCTCATAATGAAACAATATAAGAGAAGGAAGAGACTAAATACTGTTAGGAAATTAGATCACAGCCAGGCAAATGTTTTCATGTTGATCCATCCCCAGAAGATTCTAACTGATGGATTTTCAGCAACCATGTCACATGTTCTATTGGCCGTGATCTTTTGGAAAGGGTAAGGGAGAAGAAAAAATGCCTAAGATTTGCTTTATTGCGAGCAAAACGATCAATATATGGCACAAACTTTTGAAAACGATGTGACAAAGAATATGAAGAGACGTGTCGTTGCGGGTTGAGAACCCTTTAAACACTTTAGACGGAAGTTGCTAATGGACCTTTGACATGCCAAGGATGTCAAGTCTTTATATAATGCTTAAAGGATAAATGTGCGTTATGCGTCATCCTGTCTATCCAGTGGCTATTTCTGCTTTAAATTGGGCCTTTTAATGCCTCTTTGGTTACCATTTAATGCCTTTGAATAGCATTGAATACAGAATTATTCCGATTGTTTAAGAAATAAACGGGCGTTTCTGAATCAATTTGGGCTTTTCACGCTCCGTCGGTTACCTTCATGCCTTTGAATAGCATTGAATACAGAATAACACTGATTGTTTAAGCAATTATTTTTTATTCAATTCGGGATTTTGACGCCTCTTGGGTAACCTTTTGTGCCTTTGAGTGGCATTGAATACAGAGTACCTCTAATTGTTTAAGCAATCATTTCTGATTCAATTAGGGCTGTTGACGCCTCTTGGTGACCTTGTGCCTTTGAATGGCATTGAATACAGAGTAACTCCGACCGTGTAGGAATAAACAATCATTTCTGATTCACTTTGGGCTTTTAAAGCCTCTTAGGTAACTTTTGTGCCTTTGAACGACACTATATGCAGAACAATATTAATAAACAGTCTACATTTGCACGTCTAATCCTTTAAGTAAATGCAAATAAATCATGTCCAACGTTCTTTGGGGGTCAAAAAAAATTGTTCAGATTATTTGAACAAGTTGACCTATCGGACTTGAGAACAAGTCCATTAATAACATGCCATGATGCAGGATTCCTAGCACCGCTACTGAGGAATGGAGTTGGCTAGACCGGGTTTTATTATCCTCCCAAGCGGACGGCTCGGGAGCGGGAACGTCTCGGACCAAATAGATTCCAAGTCGCTCCCCTAAAGGAATTTTTATGTGAGGGAAGATGTGGTTGTAACCACCGTATTTTTAACGCACGATTTAGAAAGTTGCCAGGAGTGGCGGAAGATATGCATGATATGGACAAGTTCAAAAATGCACAAGTTTTGACGTAAATGCACAAATCAACCTCAGGAGTGGGGGTAAAACTAACACATGAAACAACAAGTTTGAAATAATAATTTCATATGCAGAGCAGATCAATACACATAATATGCATGATAGGCGTCATATGATAACGCTTTTGGACAAGGTTGGCTAATGGACTTTAACATACCAAGGATGTTAAGTCTTCCTAATTTGATTATGGTATTTAAAATTGAACGCGTATTTTGTATCATCCCAATGGTTCTCATAACTCAAAATTAATAGAAAATAATTTTATAAAATAATTAATTTTATCGTATAAATGTAGAAATAACATTTTTGCTTTAGGTAAATAGAAATAATAATTGATCTTGCTACATGAAAAGTAGAAGAAAATAATTTAAAATCTATGATCTTGTTTTCATAAAAGTAGAAAAATTAATTTCGTTCAAAACCCAAAAATAATTTTATAAAGTAATTGGGTTTGTTTGAATAAATGTAGAAATAACGATTTTAGAAATAAATAATTGATTTTGTTATGAGAAACTACTTTTATGTGAACAAATGGTCTATATTAGACACGTTTGACTTTAAATAAATGCACACATAACATATTTAAATGTCCCTTAGGGTCGAAAACACGTTCGCTTCATTCAAATATGGTGAACTAAATAGACTTAGACATGAGCCGAAATCAAAATGGTCCTAAATATGACATGATGCATGATTTCTAGACAGAGTGTGGTAATTCTAGGCACGGTTCCCCAAGGCGGACGACCAAGAAGTGGGACCATTTGAAATTGTTGGTTGTACCACGGACCAACTATATTCCAAAACGTCCCTCCTAAAAGGTCTTTTGTGGTGAAGCGACCGTGGGATCCACGTAATCGTCGTGTGTGTGTAAAGTATCGTTTTCCAGGAGTGGGGGAGGTGTGAGTGACATGAACAAATAATAAAATATAATCACACAATTCAAGAATAAAACACATAAATAAAAATAAAAACTAAACCTTAATCCTGCAAAAAAAAAAAAAAAGAAGAAAAAAGTTAGTATCGAAATAAATGAAAATAAAGCAAGTAAAGAATCCCAATTTAAAGTCCGTTATGGTTTGAACCTTGATATCCCCAGCAGAGTCGCCATCCTATCGTACCCGATTTTGGACTCAGCTCGAGGCGAGTCGGGTTTCGGATTTGACTGGGTAACTCGTTTGAGTTCAAGTTTTGGAGTCGCCACCTAATAAATTTCATAGGCGTATTAGGTCACCTATTAATTTCTAATTCCATTTAAATAATTAACTCCGGGTTGGTCTACGAGTCAGAGATTCAGGTAAGAGGTTCAAGTTAACTCGAGAGGAAGGGGTTAGGCACCTCTCGAGTTCCACCAAATGTAGTTACCGGCCGGACTTATAATTGGAATTTTAATACAAAGTAGACATGCAATTCGAGTCTATTAGTGTAAATAAGCAATATAGACTATGTCAGGGCTAAAAATTGAAGTATGAGCAAGATTAATGGTTAAGGGTGAAATTTTATCCTAAGTACATCTACTTCCTTGAAATAGAGCTAAAAGATCAACTTTCACTCAAGTTTTCCTCACGTCTCCAATTCAATCCTAAAACATCAACCAAACTGCCAGAAAAACTTAATTTAAGCTGGTCATAAAATATATAAACGTTCACACAAATGACAAGTACATAAGTAATTAAATAAGGAAGCAAATAATTGAGTGCACGTGACCATTTGAATCTTTCGGAAAAGCACCCTATATTACTTCACAAGAAATAAAAGAATACTAGTAGAAGCACGTGCCACCTTAATTTTTGTGGCAAATTTAATATGAGCAAAATATTTAAATAATGTAAATAAATGAACTAGAATTGAGAGTTGAAAAAAATGCGGTATCAGGTATAGGCGAGGCCAGAGAAGGGCCCAGTCCGATGTTAATTCCCTCTATTTGACTTTGTATGATCAACAATCTTAAACGTTTTTAGACAAGACAAAAGAAGTATTAAAATATTTAAATTTGAAAATAGTGTTCAACTCAAAATGGTTTAGGTTTTATTGTATAAGTAAAGGTAATTTTCTATTTTAAAGTGTTTCTAATTGAAAACAATGTAAAGCTTTAAATAGTCTAAATTTCGTAGCTAATTTTGAGACAATGTCAAATGGTGGAAAGAAAATTCAAGTTTAAAAAAAGTATAAGTGTTAAATCTTTAAAACTCTTAAGAGAGTGACATATCAAATCAAAATGAGGGAGTAACAAGTTGCTTTAATTTTATAAAGCTATATATATGTATTCTTTATTCATGAAGTCGACTAGCCTGCCGTTTTTCATCATATCCCTAAACGTACCTGAACCAACTTGGAGTGGCGATTTAGCTTAGGTTGTGCTTGCTTCCGTTGTACACCGAGGTTGAGCTTCGTACTCTATTTGTTCTCCCAAGAGTTCATGTAAAAGAAAACAAAATATAACGAGTAGCACATAGGAAATGAAATAATTGATTAGATGACTACAATCTTGCCGAGAGCAGAAGTATCTCAGAAGTGGAGTTAACCACTAGCAACTTATCAATGTAGAAGGTTCCATTTTGTTATACTAATTCTAAGTCATAGTTTCATGTATAGAAAAATATTAAACACTTGCTAAATAAATACAAAGAAGTTATGAATCAGAAACGTTAATCAATTTAGAACATTAACTAAGAGTCAAGTTGAGCGTAATTAAAATGGTAGAATAGGTGATGCTTTTGTAGCTGAACATGGATTCTCTATTTGCTTGTCTAAGTCATAGACATGTAAAATCCAAAATAAACTACGTATACCAGTTCTGTTAAAACTGACGAAGAGCCATAAACACACTATAAATCCACATATCAAAAATCTAAATAATGTGATCAAATTAAATCAGGAGTATCGCAGGATCAATAATAGATCAACGCTAAATTCCGAACTCATCCGAACGAAAATCCTCGACTAGTAACTGAATCAATACCAATGTATCAACTTGTTTACACTCTTGTTTACAAGTTCTCATGGAAAAGAAAAACTAAAAAAAAAAAATTGATGGAATGTAAGAAGATGAGGCAGCGTGTATGGAGAGATTTAAGGGATGCTTGGTATGAGAGAGAGGCTATAGAAATTTTTTGGAGGGAGAATATAAAATGGAAATATGTATGTAGTTATTGTATTACGGAGATGAAGAAGTGAAGGTTGTATTTCCTCTTTGTATGTATGAATTATGTAAACAAGAGATTGAGAGGTTGGTGATAGGAGATGATGATGCTGGTGGTAAATCGAAGGCCGTAGTGGTGCTGGGCGTGTAAGGAACATGGAGAAGAAGAGACCAAAAAGGGGTGTCGTGTCTGCTGTGTTGGAGTCAAAGCAAAGATGAAGTATAGACCAACAGAGAGTAAAGGATGAGGTCTGTTAGGAAGAGGTGAAGGCCTCCTCCAATAGAGACTAAATATTTCTATTTATAGAGAACCTATGAGATTCTACTTCAATTGAAATTTAAAAGATGGACGTTAGGAGCTAAACATGGAGAAAGAATCTGTGATCATGGAGAGGAAAATGAGAGATTGAGGGAGCTAAATATGGAGTGGTTTCAATGGAAAAGATTCTGAAAAAGAAACTAGCCTATTAACGAAAAATGAGATACCATATAAAGTTGACATGATTTCTCTATCACGTGAGATAGATGTAGAAGTGGTGGGATTCTGGGAATATATATGGATTATACGGGTGTGAAGGCATTCATTTGACTATTGGCAATTAATTGGCTGACATTTAACTTAATCTAATAAATAGAAAAATAATTAGTAAAAAATAGAAAAAATACAAATAATTTTATAAAAATGTCACTTAACACGTGTAATTATAAATGAGTTCAAATATACCTATAGGTAACTAAGTACAAATAATCACAAACGGATACTTAAGTAAATTAATTGCACAAATAGCCACAATTTTGATAAATAGCCTAAACGATGCAAAGTTACATAACATATTCACAATTAAGCATATAAAAAATAGAAAAGTAATATCACACGTTAATACAAGCCTTTCAATGTAAATTATGTACAAATAGTCAAATTGCACTCTTAAGTTAAATTACAGCCGATTCTAGAAAAAGGAGGGACAAAATTGGGTGTCAACAGTTGCTCCAGTAATTTATGTTCCAGAGGCAGCATGTGTTGCGCCATTAATTATTCTGGTTGGTTAGCTAGCTCAAGTAATAGCTTGGTCCAAGTGTCCGAAGATGTTGCATTATTTTTTCTAGTTGAACCTTCCGATATTCTCAAGCCATGCATAAGATAATCCCTGTGTAAGTTTTTTTTAAAAAAAAAAATAAAATGATGTCAGTGTATCCTTCAGGCTCTTGATTATATCGAGCGGTATGGTGTTGATTATTCTTCTTTCCAGTTTCAGGGTCCAGCCTTGAATTGGTGGGGCGCTCTCTTATTAGCTAACTTGGTTCGGTTTTTCTTCTAGATTCGTGGAAAAGTTCCTTTCGAGTAGCGAGCGAGATGAAAAGTATTGCCAGTTTGAGTGGATTGGACAGGGTAGCCTGTGAGTGTTTCAGAATATGAGATTAAATTCTATAGAATGGCTGAATATGCATTAGAACTAGTCCATGAGCCTTTTGAGAGATTCAAAGATTTATTGATGACCTTTCTCCTTCCTTGAGATCCCAGATGGCTCGAAAAAAAAAATTGAGGTTGGGACTTCATTTGATGTCGTTGTTGATATTGCTCAAAGGTATTAGGCATACCATAAGTTAGAGGGGGAAGAGTTAGAGCCGGAGAGCAAGAAATTCTGTGGTCCTTGTGGGCAACCATGGTACCTCATTTGGAGGTAAAAGTTCTGATTATTTTGGGAGGTCACCTTCCAGGTTATCTCAACTTCTGTCACGTGATTCTTAGAGTGCGCCAGTAGCTCGTCAAGATCAGATACAGTCCTCTCTTTACAGATATCAACAATCTTTCCAGCTTCCATTTTTAGTCGAAAATGTGTTATCAATGTCGTGAGTCTGGTTATCCTTTGAGGAGTTTTCCCTTATTCCGGTAAGTAGGCAGTCGTCCTTTCTCCTGTCATCAGGCACCTGCACAGTCGCAGGGGATTTCCTTTAGATCTCAATCAGCCAGCAAAATGCCACCATCCAATAGATTGTAGAGGTCGAGAGCGTGGTGGCAGTGGTTCTTCAGAAGGTGATTATCAGGGTAGTAGCTCAGCTCAGCAGTAGAGGCAGTTCTATGATCTGTCAGTCTGGTAGGAATATCCGATGTAGTACACCCATGTAATTTTTTTCCATTATATGTGAGTAAAATTTGATTCTTCCAATCGGTCTGAACTTCGTTTATCTTACCGTGTTTCCATGGCTTCCTTGGACATTGTTTCTATTAAGAATCGATTACGGTAGAGGGGTGAGCTTCTAGTATGATTTATTCAGGGAATTTGTGAGGCCCTACTAGTTTATCTGATTTAAATGTGAGAGATTTGGGAGTGAGTGTCGGTATTGTCTTCTTGGCATCTTGTTACGCCACCTTTTGTTATTATGTCAATTCAGTTTACCTCTCTCCTCAAAATTCAATGTTGGTAGAATAATGGGATCCTAATTCGTCATCATCAGAAAGTGTTATCGTTTCTTCCGGTGCAAAGTGATTAGTAAGTAATATTCGATCTACGTATCTCCTCTTGGTTCAAAAAGCTTATAAAGTCATGTTATCCTATGAGCTTGTCTGGGTTATAAAAGGGTTTCTGGTAAATTGTCGTAGTTTCCTTCTTATTGGGAGGTCAAATTGGCATGGATGTTGTTCTATAAAGCTCATTTAATATTTGTTTCTTCAATTGCGATTCTTGGGCTACTTTGACTCGTAAGTAGTCTAGCTTTGGTAGCCAAGCAAATAAGAAGATGAGCTTCCTGAAGCTCTAATTATTTCTACCCTCGCTCCATTTCGATTTCTTTTTCGTCCGGCACTAGTGAGCTTGGGCGGTTGGTAGCCGCTTGTGATGTTCCCTGTGTTGAGCCAGAGTACGTGTTATTGTAGCCGGGTAAGCATATTATTATTTTTCAAGGCTTCTAAGGGTAATAGAAGTACCATCCATCAGGCGGTGGTGTTTATGGCAAAGTTATGGAGTTATGAACTCGAGAGTTGCGGGTGTTTGGCAACTCGAAAGGGTAGTTGGTAGCTTAGGTCTGCCTACGTTCATCTTTTAGCTAAATCTTCTAGCAGACTGTGTGAGGATTGTTATTCCTATTCAAATAGCTACATGAGTTTGTGCTTTAAGTGGAGGAGTCTTCCTCCAAAAACTGAATGGTATACTGAATCTCTAAGGTGTTGATACCACTTTTGTCATGACCCAACCTAGGGCCGCGACAGAAACCTACAATGAGTGTCGATCATTACCAAACCCTCTAATAATATATTAATGTTAGAGATAAGATGGCAACCTGATCATATATACGTACCTATCTACTGAAAGCATAAAGTCTGGAAAGATGAGACGACTTTAACTTGCTGGCAATTAGAACATTGAGCCACAAATTCTACTATGTCACACTTCATTCCGTCCCACCAATAAATCTGCTTAAGATCATGATACATCTTAGTCGAACCTGGATGAATCATATATTTGGAATAATGTGCCTCTATCATAATCTGTCCACGTAAATCTGCAACATCAGGAACACAAAGTCTATCTTTATACATGATAATACCGTCAGTAGTAACACTGTATAGTCACTCTGATTTTCTTCGGGCTATCTGTCTGTATTCAACTAGAACTGGATCCTTATACTGACGCTGTTTCACTTCATGAAAATTTAGAGTTAAAGGTCTTGTGCAGCTTGTCGTCCATCTATTATTGGCATATCTCTTTCACACCTCAACTCTTTGAGAATTTACTTTAGCGTTATAAGTGCATATGTAATCAACTTTGTTGCTGGTATTCTGCCTCAGCTCATGGTCCAACTACATATCTCTTTTATTTTCAGTTTTTCAAGTCATAATATTTCCAATTCACAAACAATACCCTGAAGTAGATGTACAGTCTGAAGATCATTCCTGGTCTGCATCATACTATCCAGTAATATTTGCATGATCCTTATCCTTATATGATAGACCCTGTTCAGATGAACCTTTGTTATACATTAGGATATGAGTAACTACATTCCCACAAGGAGCTTGCGGAACAACACTAACATCAACTGAGATGTTGCATAGTGTGTTTGTAAAAATAATATAGCTTGCATCAAATCTTCTATAGTGTGTAGTGACAAGGTACTTCAAAAGCTCCCCCTATTGCATCAAGTGTGAGCTAATTCTTAGTTCCATCGACCTGTTCTATATCAAAAGGTATATCGAAGAGGTGATTATCGGCTGAATCATGTTAATACATCCAGAGTTTCGTATATCTTTGTTTCGAAAAAGTAAAAACTCTCCTCTCGTGATCGAGGAAGGGTCAGTTTAGTCAAAATAAGTTGGGCAATGGAGCTGTCATATTATCAAGATATATTTTATTCAAAGAGTTCGGTGCACGTGTTATAATTCTGATCATGTAATCATGAGATAATATCCGTGGAATATGTTATGAAGGTCGTTTAAGTTCTTTTGATATCTGTGTAAATTTTTCTTTAAACTTGGGCTCATTCGAGGACGAACGAGAGTCTAAGTGGAGGAGAATAAAACGACATCGGTCAGTCGTTTCGGAAGTTAGGACTCCAATTAGCATGTCGATAATTTTAAAATCTTCGTAAGGTCCATTGGGACTTATTTGTAAAATTTGAGCTAAATCAGACCTCGTTTGGTAGGCATCGGAAGAAGGTTTCAGTTTTTATTGTCGATAAATATTAAAAAGAGATTTTCGAGCTCGGTTTTGTCGAATGAGCTCCGATTCGAAAATCCGAAAGCGCCGTTAGGTTCGTATGATTATTTGTAACTTTTATGATTTTTCAAAAGTGAATTTCGAGGTTGTTCGGCTAGTTTCCGCTAAAATACTGATATTTAAATAATGTGACCTTTTTCCATTTAATTTGATTGAGTTTCGGGAGTCCGATTTGAGATCCGCCTTAGCAAGTATATTACATATATTTTGTATAACTTGCTTGAAAATTTTGGAATTTTTTCGAATATCGTAGGGTACCGTTTTAATTTTCGTCACGAAAAGAAAAGAAATTATAAAAGAAAAGAGAGAAGAAAATAAAATGAAAAAGGAAAAAGGAAAAAGGAAGGAAAATGAAAGATAAGGCGGTGGGCTAATTAAGCTCACATTTGAGCTACAAATATCGAGACAGAAACAAAAGCAGAAGTAAGAAACGAGCGAAACAGAGAGAATGAAGGGAATGAAAATTGTCAGAAAATGAGAAAAGAGCCGGAGAAAGATAGAATTTTCACCCGGAAATATTCAGGTAATGATCTTAATGTATTATTTTAGTTTATTACGTGTGTTTGAATATATTTTTATAGTAATAATTGGGATATTAGACACCATTTTAATAAGTTCAATTAATAGTTTAAAGGGTTAATTGGACCCCGATAATGGAATTAGTTATATATTCGTACTCAGTGAGTTATGAGCAACATATAAATGTAATTTATTTAGGGTTTCGTTATGTGACCTTAAACCCTATACATAGGCCTGACCTACGTATTGCGTATGCGAATAGGGTATCAGGTTCCTATTTGGATTGTTCTAAGATGTGAGGAATGAAGACTTTAGCCTTACGTGATATATTTTTCTGCTTATTGAACACAGTGGGATCGTTTGGCAATGAATCCAAAAGGATAAAGCGGTTGTTGGGTAGCAGCGTTAACTTTGGAACGAGGGTAAGTGTTTATATCCATTTCTTTGGAGGCACCTGACCTCGTGGATTTTCTACCACGTGTTCCTTACGTGTGTAGCTGCTGATAGGCGTACTCATTACGCCTTAACTTTGGATTTACATTGTATACCATATGTTATGTTTTGTTGTTGGTATTGCATTGAGGATCTGAGCATTGTACTCTGGCTGTGAGTTGACATCTACTTACCGTCTGTCGATGAGAGTCCCGCGCCGGTGAAGGGTTATTATTGCGTCATATTGCATTCATATGCATTACATTGTATATCATATCGGGTGCAGGAGTATTCCGCCCCAGGAGAGTCCAGGAGTATTCCGCCTCTGGTTTACATTTTATCGGGTGCAAGAGTATTCCGCCCCAGGAGAGTGCATGAGTATTCCGCCTCTGGTTTATATCATATTGGGTGCAGGAGTATTCCGCCCCAGGAGCAGGAGTATTACGTCAGATACTGAGTGCAGGAGTATTCCGCCTCAGCTTTACATTATATCGGGTGCAAGAGTATTCCGCCCAGGAGAGTGCAGGAGGATTCCGCCTCTGGTTTATATTATATCGGGTGCAGGAGTATTCTGCCCCAGGAGCAGGAGTATTCCGCTCCAGTTGGTTATCAGATTGGATTCCCCTCGAATGCAGGAGTATTCCGCTCCCGGATGGGATTACGGGAACATGTGACCCTTTGCATCATATTTCATTTTAAACATTTGTGTAGACTTGTGGTACATAACTACTGTTCTGCTTATACGTGCATTGCTTATTTGTTGATATGTTACTGACTCGTATTGCTGGTTGAGTTTATGGTTTCATACGTGTTTCCGGTTGTTATCTGACTCTGCCTTTTTAAATTTAAATAAGAGGAATTTGGTTTATCTGTTTCTTCTCCCTGGCTAGCTATCATATTTTTTGAGGTGGCTAGTCTGCCCCACTTATTGAGTCCTTTTGACTCACCCTTGTTTGTTGTTTGTTTCTTGTCTATCTATTTCGTTTCGGCAGGTTCGCTCCAGGATTGAGTTCGCCACGTTGTGAAGGAGCGAAGACGACTTCAGCTGTCAGGGTGAGCCAGCTTTTATTCTGGATGACCACCAGTTTATTGTTTATTATTTCAGTTGCATTTTGCTCCCTTCAGGAGGTATCTGTCTTCTTTTGTACTCTTAAATGTCTAGTCTGGATAGCTTAAACCTAGTATGTTGGGTAGTGAGATGTAATTTCTTTTGTACAACTTAGAGGTATCAATATGTCTGTTTTTTTAGTCTTGTCCTTATTTATGAATTGTTATATTTATTTTCCTAATTTAATTGGTAAGGGTTCGCCAGACGGGTCTAGGGGAGAATGTCGGGTGCCCGTACGTCCTAACCGGATTCCAGGTCGTGTCATTTACATCTTTAGAGTGTGCTTAATTTAAGACTTGTGGCTAATACTGTATTTTATTGATATTCAGATGTTGAAAAATCAAACAGTCTTAATCATTCAGCGTAGAGATATAAAAATCACATCTTAATATTCAGATGTGTATTCAGGTTCATACATATTAATCTTAATAAAAATAAATGGCCCCTTCATGACCTTACGACACTTACAAACCTCGCGGTCTGATACCAAACTTATCACACCTTAAAATTAAAATTAACATGACCAACACCCAACACCTCAATCCCCGGTAAAATTATAATACTTCTATGACCGAATTTTCCTTGGATTTATAAGTGCTTAACCTACATTAACATTTGATACAATTTAAAAAGAGAAAGGATATTAAGGTTGCAAAATACCAAAAATACATGTCAAAATTATTTAGTCATATTAATCAGAAAAATAAAAAACATAAAAGAAAATAAGGGAACGTTTGGTTGGTGGGATAGGGATAGAGATAGAGATAATAGTCCCTATATTAAATTTGAGATAATATTTTCCCATGTTTGGTTAGTGGTACTAGCTATTTCGGGATAGATTTTATATCAAAATCATGATTCTATTTTATCTCATAGAGGGAATGAGATTATTAATCCCGATATTATAATTTCGGAATAAGTATAATCCCAAATTTATGGAATATCCATAGTTTTTTAGTCCCGCCAACCAAACCACCCTAAAAGAACAAAATTGTAAGAAAAATAATACTCCAAAAGAAGAAGTCTTTAATCGTATCGAGTAAGTAGTATCATCTTCATACAAAATCTCCCTTTGTCCACTTCCCCGTTTCGCCATCTTATATTACAGAGGTTCCATAAAAGCAAAACCTCTACTTATTTTTCTATCTCACATTTCCTCAACAAATAGCAATTCCAGTTGTAAAATTTAATTGCCGTACTGGAATATTCCCCACTCTGATCTCACTTACTCTGATCTCTTAGGTTTCTCTGATTTACTCAATATACCCTCAAAATGGTTAGTTTTTCAAATTTTAACCATTTATTGATCATTTTACTATTCGGATCTGAGTCAATTCCGATCCGATTTGTTACTTTTGTTATTATTTACTAACTTAATTTCACTTATTGTTTTTGTGTTTTACAGCCTCTTAGATTGGAAATTAAGGTATTTATACGCCCTTTATTCAAGTTCGAACACGTATCGTATGTGGTAATGTTTTTTTATAATTTGTATGTACCTACATTCTACTGACTGTTTGTTTATTGGATCAGAGAAAACTTGCTCAAAGATCGGAACGGGTTAAGTCCGTCGATCTACATCCTTCCGAGCCATGGTAATTCAACTTTTCATTATACGAAAATTAGATCAGTATAGATTTTCTGATGCAATGTCTGTGCCTGCTTTCTATTTTCAAAATGTTGTATATTTAGCTTGCATGCAGCTCGACTAATTCAACCGGCTACCTCTCAACAGCAGAGGTACCAGGTAACTCTGTTCACCACGGCTTGGTTGGACAGATGAGAAGCAATCACCTAGTGTTTTTGTCTCCGTTGAGATTTGAACCTTTTGAAATGTTGTATATTAAGTGGCCTTAATAGAGTGAAATGAATTTAGAGAATTCATGCCCCTAGGCCTTTGGTGTAGTGTTAAGAGCTCAGCTGTAATGTACTCATGTGTAAATGGGTGGAGACAGGTAGTGGAGCAGGCTCATTATCCACCCAGTTTTGAACTGTCTGCTAGAGGACTTCGAAGATTTCTCGGTTATCATAAAAATAAAATGGAGAATTCACTTAGCGGACATCAAATAGTTTGGAATTGAGATAGTTGATTGAATTGTATATTGGAGTGATACGTTGCGGGGAAAAGAAAAATGGCAAATTTTTGATTTTTTGGACTGGAAGTAGAGCGGAGTTGAGCTCAGTATGAATTTGAGTTCATTTGATAAGGGTTGCTATGTCAGTTATTTTATCATCATAGTTTCAGTTCTCAGCAGCTCATTCTTTGTCTTCCTTCTTGCAGGATATTGGCCAGTTTATACTCGGGTACTGTTTGCATCTGGAACTACCAGACCCAGGTATCCCAAATCGTGTTGTTTTTTAATTTATTTGAATTTTCGAATCTTCTGATAGATGTCCATGGCATTCTAGTAAAATGCCATCGATTTAGGACGTTCCGTATTATAATGTGCATAACATGATATAGACATAATTATGTACTATCTTTTGTGGCCTTGGATTAATCGTCATATGCCAACATTAACAAAAAATTGGCCGAATTAGCATAGCTGGTCCGTTGGTAGCTCAATTCAGGGCACACTTAAATGAAAAAGTCAGGGAACGGGATTAGTGGACCTTTTGCAATGGGTCTATGTCGATTTCGCAATGTGTGGGTGAATATATATTTTAGGTTGGGAGATTGCATGAGGAAGGATAGAAAGACAATATGCAAACTTATTTATACATCCACCAATGTGTTCTTATAGACATGAAAATGGTTGTGGCTTAACACTCATTGCTTACTTGGAGAAGTTAAGTTTACTAGTGAACTTGACTCGCTTGATTTATTCTTTACCTATGTGTGTCTTCTGATTCTCTATGTGTTGCCTTTTCTTCCTTTACCTGCTCTACAAACATCTATTTCCAGCCGCAATGGAGGACTCTGCAAGTTAGATTATTAACATTAGTACCAACACTGTCTTTTACATAATCTATCTGCAGTTGATACTGGCTCTCACAAATCGCAAAATGATCAAAAATTACATTTAATAGCATTATTGATAACTATGCTGACGGTAATACATTTTGATGCAGACGATGGTGAAGTCTTTCGAAGTTACTGAATTACCAGGTCTGTTTATGGTATTCAAATGGTCTCTTTGGTCGGACAGGATCCGCCCAAGCAACCTTTTGCTTTATCTAAGGAAAGATTTAAACACCTAATTTATCATTTTGCAGTTAGGTCAGCGAAGTTTATACCACGGAAGCAATGGGTTGTTGCTGGTGCTGATGACATGTTTATTCGTGTTTACAATTACAATACCATGGATAAAGTCAAAGTATTTGAGGCACACACAGATTATATTAGGTGTGTGGCTGTCCATCCTACACTACCATATGTGTTGTCATCATCTGATGACATGCTAATAAAGCTCTGGGATTGGGAGAAGGGATGGTTATGTACTCAAATATTTGAAGGGCATTCCCATTATGTGATGCAAGTCACATTTAATCCGAAAGACACCAATACTTTTGCTAGTGCATCTCTTGATCGAACTATAAAGGTAAAGGTTCTTACCTTTCCTCATCTCATTCTACTCCTCAGAGAAATTGGTTAACATATTCGCTCATGTTATTCGCCTATACAACATTTTTAGATTTGGAACCTTGGCTCTCCTGATCCAAACTTCACGCTAGATGCACATCTTAAAGGGGTTAATTGTGTAGACTATTTCACTGGTGGTGATAAACCTTATCTAATTACTGGTTCTGATGATCACACTGCTAAGGTTCGTCAGTCTTTATTGTTTCTCATGTTCCATTCTTATTGTTTACATATAGAATTTGGATTAGAAATATTTGTATCCATGCAACAGGTGTGGGACTATCAGACAAAAAGCTGCGTCCAGACTCTTGAAGGCCACACACACAATGTCTCTGCTGTATGTTTTCATCCCGAGCTTCCGATTATAATTACAGGTTCTGAAGATGGTACTGTTCGTATATGGCATTCAACCACTTATAGGTAATTATTGGATAATACCTAATCATCTCAGCTTAGTTCCATTTTTTTATTTCAATGACAAAAGATTGGATTTGCTTGTTTTTTGAATAAATGACTATGACTCTAGCATTTTCTTTACAAGGAAAAGCCTTTCTTTTATTGTTTGGAGTTTAATTAATCAGTGCAACCAGGTAACTAGAAAGATATGTGAGAGTTCATATTAATTTACAGTTGTACCTATACAAAGTTAGTGGTAGGATGCACTTTATCTGGCAAGAGCTGTGCATTCACCATTGAAGGCTTGTCACAGTTTCCAAGGTGCATGAAGTGTTCATTTGCCACTCCCTTTGTCCAAATTGGATGCCCATCTCCCCACTCCACCCCCTTTTTAAACAGGAGTATAACCATTTTCCTACAAAATTTGCACGTGTCCTGTTTTATCAGCTTTTAACCCAGCTTTTTCTCTTTTCAATTCCTTAAAAGTATAAAACTGAAAATTGTATACTCTCCCTCACATGCTCCTTTTCAATCTGATCTTAAAATTGGCAAAGTAAAATATGGTAATCTAATCTGGGATTCAGAGTAAGGAAATCCACCAGGGGCATCTGGTAGGTGATATCTCAGTGTATTATATGGAGTACATGGAAGGAGAGAAGCCACAGATGCTTTGAAGGAACTTCAACTACTATACACATTCTAAAATCTAGATGTTTATTGAACTTTTCTGCTTGGAGTAATTTCTCTGATGTAAATAGTTCAATAGATATATTGGATTTTGTTAGCTCAAGGAACATTTAGGTGGAGACGTGGAGTCATGCTCTATAAGTGTACTGTTATCTTTTTGTATTAATTACATCCTCTGATGATTGATTAATGAAATAGAATTTCTTTGATTAGAAATACTCTGGGCTGACACAAACAACATCAAAGAAGCTATAGGAACTTCACATTTTGTCATCCTTTCTTATATTTTCACCCTCTTAGTTCATTTCTAGGTTTTCAATTCTATTTATATATTGAGATGAGATTTGAGTGTAATTGGTCTACGTGGATTCTCTGTTCGGGTCAAAATTTATCGTGATTTATTTGGCTGACTGTAATGGTATTCTAATGTCCTTGTTACCTGGAGAACCTCTTTTTGGGGCTTGGGACTGAGTACTGAGGAATAAATGGATATTCTTCCCCAGATTTTTTGCGATATATGAACATAATCTGGACTGTTCTTTATGAGTTACTTTTGAACAAAATCAGTTAAGCGTAATTACAAAGGTTTTTGAAGTCCTCTTTTGTATTTTACGCTAGTGCGGAAGTAGGTTTCCCATTTTTCTTTATCTACACGCTGAACATCTCATGGTTATTTAATCTGGTGTACTGAACCTGATGCTACCTTTTCATTTTCAGGCTTTTTGGATAATGATTTAACCTTAAATATTTATATATTCTACAATTTCTAAGAAGATATACTGTTGAGTAGAAACTTTCTATTACTTAAAGCACGATGCTTCATCCTTTTTTTTTTTTTGTTTTGTTTTATTTTTAAGCTTTCCTCTGGAAACTGATGAGTAGATGGGCTTTGTAGGCCTTCTTCTTGTTCTGGCTCCTTATATTCTCAATTAAGTCTTTTTGCTTGCGTTATTAATCCTTTTCTTTGTTGACGTTTTCATGAAGACTCGAGAACACTTTGAACTATGGTCTTGAAAGAGTATGGGCAATTGGCTACATGAAACATTCAAGGAGGTGAGTTTTTCTGTAAGTTTCTAGCTGTGTCTTTTTCCTCTTTGGAGATCCGGTACATTTTCTGAACAAGAAAAGATCGAATGGTCACTATTAGTTGTGGGACTAGCTAATTGACAAAATAGCTGCAACTAAGTAAAAAATGAGGAGAAGAATTAGATCGTCATATTGTGTTCCTTGTATTTGCTTTCTTCAGCTAGTTGAAGTAATGGTGATTGTGCTATATCTACAGGGTTGTAATTGGTTATGATGAGGGAACCATCATGGTAAAACTTGGTCGAGAAGTGCCTGTTGCCAGTATGGATAACAGTGGAAAAGTTATTTGGGCTAGGCACAATGAAATTCAGACTATTAACATTAAGAGTATGGGGGCTGATTATGAGGTATGACAGCACGCTGCCTCTACTTATGCTCACCTGCTTTGTCTTACTGCTCAATATTGTTATTTGAATTATGTGCCTGCGCTATCTCTCAGGTTGCTGAGGGAGAAAGACTCCCTTTGGCTGTCAAAGAATTGGGAACTTGTGATCTCTACCCACAAGTGAGTCAAGCTTGCTTACTGAAACCATGCATATTGGTGAAATCTTGTATGACCTGTTTTGCAACAAGTGAACTAGTTCAGTTCCCATAGTTCTATTGTTTGTCATGTGGAGTCATTCTTTTTGGAGTTGCTTATACTAAATTACTTATCGTAGTGAAAGGCCGTCTCTATTATTTCTTTGGTTAAAAGAGCCATATATTTGAAACCACAGTTACTGTTGGTGAACTTTATATGTAGAATCAGTGATTTTTCTTCATTAATGTTGTTCTCAGAAATGCTTTTATATTTCCTTGTTTCCCTTGCTTTCATTTTATGAACTTAAAGAATTCATTTTAATTTTGTTGTGCTGTCATCTTATTGTGGTTTAGAGAGTATGGGTATGATTGTAGTTGGCGTTTTCTCTCTGTTTCAGTAGGTTTAGCATTATAAGGTTGACTGCAGAAGATCATTTACTGTGATCTTGCACTTCTTATTCACAGAGTTTGAAGCATAATCCAAATGGAAGGTTTGTCGTCGTTTGTGGAGATGGAGAATATATCATATATACTGCTCTGGCCTGGAGAAATAGGTCTTTTGGCTCGGCTCTGGAATTTGTTTGGTCTTCGGATGGAGAATATGCTGTGAGGGAAAGTACTTCAAAGATTAAGATCTTCAGCAAAAATTTCCAGGTCTAAATTCGTGTGTCCAATATTGCTGAAGTTTTGTGCTTTGCATTTAGGTGTTATTTGATTCATCTCATGATACATTTGCAAATATTGGAACCAAATTCCCCCAGCCTCCAGCCTCTTTCCCCTCTTTATGCGTTCTGCTTTAAACCTCTATTTTAATGAATTACTTTTGAGTGAGCTTGATTAGTAAGTTACAGTTAACCTCGTAAAAAGTGCTCACTAGTTTCTTAAATGCACTTACTTTCTCTTTATCTTGACGCTGAAGCATGAAATGAGTTATAGCTTCTTTGGTTTCACATTCTGACTGAAACATAAACTATGATTATATTCACCAGGAGAAGAAGAGCATCCGGCCTACTTTCTCTGCTGAGCGCATCTTTGGGGGTACTTTATTGGCAATGTGCTCAAATGATTTCATTTGTTTCTATGATTGGGCAGAGTGCAGGTTGATACGTCGAATTGATGTTAATGTCAAAGTAAGATATGTAATGTTGTAGGGTGCTGTTCTACTCATTTAACTGGGGGTGCAAGTTTTGTTCTGTGTTCATCTGCTTCAACTTTTTTCAGAATCTGTATTGGGCTGATAGTGGTGATCTGGTGGCAATTGCAAGTGATACATCATTCTACATACTTAAGTATAATGTAAGATCTCTCTTTCTTTTAAAGGTTACTTGTGGTTAGGTTTTTTGTGTTCTGCGCATTATTGTATTAATGATCCTCCTTATTTGATAAACCTGCAGCGAGATGTGGTCTCTGCACATCTAGATAGTGGAAGATCAGTAGATGAACAAGGAGTTGAAGAAGCATTTGAACTTCTTAACGAGATAAATGAACGGGTCAGGACTGGAATTTGGGTTGGGGATTGCTTCATTTATAATAATTCTTCGTGGAGACTTAACTACTGTGTTGGCGGTGAGGTATGATAGGTCCTTAATACTGCTCTTCTGGCCACTTCTATCTGCAAAGCATCTGTTTTCATACTGTGCGGGTGACATATATTTTGTTAATTTCAGGTGACCACGATGTTTCACCTTGACCGGCCTATGTATCTGCTGGGGTATCTTGCTAATCAGAGTAGGGTTTTCCTGATTGACAAGGAATTTAAGTGAGTAAGCTTTTGTAAGCTTTTAATAAGGAAAATCAGGTCAATAGATACATGACTCATCTTCTTTTCTGTAGTGTTGTGGGATATACTTTACTCCTCAGCCTGATTGAGTACAAGACACTTGTGATGCGTGGTGACTGGGACAGAGCAAATGAGGTCTTACCGTCAATTCCTAAGGATCATCACAACAGGTACATTGCATGTTTAACTTTTGAAGATGTGGTTTTCAAGGAACATGACAAATAAATTGTGCCCCTTAGTATTATTAATTTATTTAATTTTTTTTTTTTAAAAAAAAAATCTTTCAACATGGTTGTTGAAGAAGGGAAGCCTTGGAGCAATTGTTAAAGTTGTCTCCGTGTGACTTAGAGGTCACGGGTTCAAGCCAGAAACAGCCACAGATGCTTGCATTAGGGTAGGCTGCATACATCACACCCCTTGGAATGCAGCTCTTCCCCTAATCCCGCTTGAACCCAGGATGCTTTGTGCACCGGGCTGTCCTTTTTAACATGGTTGTTGAAAATGTGGTGAACTGAGTCTTAAAAATTACGGATGCAAATGTTGTAATTTTATGTTGTAAATTATATATATATCTGTTGTTTTACTTGCTCCTATGATAAGTTGTGGGGAATGCAGCTGGTTTGGTGGTCTTGATTTTTGCCTCTGTAATAGGGCATTGTCTTCTCTAGTCAATATACTTGCATAGATAGTAACCTTCTGTTTATTTAACTCATTTGCCTCAGTGGAATTAGCTGCACAATATCTCCTTCCTCTGAAATGCTACCATGCAGTGCTTCATGTGTATATCAAATAGTCTGCTTTTCTTGCCCATGCCTTGTATGTAATCATCCGAGCCTGATTGAATGATTTTTCCTATCAGTGTTGCTCGTTTCTTGGAATCACGTGGGATGATAGAGGAAGCATTAGAAGTTGCAACAGACCCTGACTACAGATTTGAACTAGCCATACAGCTGGGCAAATTAGAGATTGCAAAGGTGAGGGCTACTAAACTAGTAAAATGTGGTTTTCCCTTTCAGCCCCTCTTCTGTTAAACTTATTGCTCTGAGCTCTTTTCATGTTTGCAGGAAATTGCCGTAGTAGCAAAGAGCGAGTCCAAATGGAAGCAGTTGGGTGAACTAGCCATGTCTACTGGAATGGTAAACGTTACTTTCTTTCTAACTCGAGTCAATTCTCTTTGTGAAGGAAGTATACCAGGAGGAAATGAAAATGTAAAAGTTTAAACATTAGTTTCTTCCTTGAACTTTAAGTTACTTTTAGTGTTCCCTTGTAAAAAAAGTTAGTTTTAGTTTTAAACATTTTTTCTTTGCAAAAAACCTTCGATTCATAGCATTTTTTGCTGTTGGAGAAAGTAGTAGTTTGGATTTTTAAGAATGATGCACCTGGCTATTGTGATTGCTACCCAGATAACACTCCTTTTCTCTCTCTATCTCTCTCTCTCTCTCTCTCTCTCTCTCTCTCTCTTTCTTTCTCTCTAGGTTGATGGGAGGAGCAAAGTCAAGTATAAGTCTATAGGATAAATGCTTGAGCACTCTGTTGATTGTCCTGTCATCTACATTAAAGTTCTTTTCACTGTTTCTGTTGTAGTAAAGGTTTTGGGAGTTATGATGTTCCATATTCAAATAGCGGAGATTCACGAAGAAGTATTGCGCTATTTATTTGGTCTGTTTAGAGATGTATGTCTGTTGAGATGTTAGAGAACCCACATTGTGGACTATTTGAATGAAACAAGGTCCTAGTGGAACAAAATGGATATTGAGAACTCGTATATCCAACTCAACTAGCTTGGAATAGAGTCGTTATTGTTCTGTTTGTAGTCAAACAGCAGAGGGTGTTTGGAGTTGATTTCTGCACCATTCCAGCAATGTTTCTTTTTCATGAGTTTATCATAACTGCTGCTATTTTACTATATTTTACAGCTTGAGATGGCAGAGGAGTGTTTGAAGCATGCAAATGACTTGAGTGGTTTGTTGCTACTCTATTCTTCTCTAGGAGATGCTGAAGGAATAACTGAACTAGCTTCTTTTGCCAAAGAGCATGGAAAAAACAATGTTGCATTCCTTTGCATGTTCCTGCTGGGTAAAGTGGAGGAGTGCATTCAGCTGTTGGTTGACAGGTACCTTTCTTCATAAGCTATTATTATATTTGCATCGTTCATATAGTAATGATATCCATGTGACATTTTCTTGCAGCAATCGGATACCTGAGGCTGCATTTATGGCTAGATCTTACCTGCCCAGCAAGGTTTCTGAAATAGTTGCAATTTGGAGAAAGGACCTCAGTAAGGTTAGCAATCTTCCTTGTGTTTTCTTTCTGTTGTTTTGTGCTAAGTTACTCGGACTCGGGTGCGGGTGTCCGATACGGGTGTGGATCTAGAGGTCGGATCCTTTATGATCTATATTTTAAGATTCGGGGATACAGATCCAGTTATGGATACGGGCATGGGGATTCGGCTTAAAAAATTAAATAATCTAAAAGTAGAGTTATAAAACCTAAATTATGAGATATTATGTGGAAAACTTGAAAAAAATATTGCAGGGCATAGAAATTTCTATATACAATAATATAAGGTATTCTATTTTCTTCAATTTCCCCTTACTTTTTTTTGAGAATGAAAAAAAATATAAGGTACTCTTCACTTTTGTTTTGATTAGAGAAATCATTGAATCTTTCCAAAATTTCTCCGTTGATTTTGGTCAAAATACTCAAAATCAGTTGACCAAATCAGGTACGGATACCACACCCACACCCATACGGGTACGGATCCGACACGGGTGCGGCACCAAAAGTGAAGAGTCCGAGTAACATAGGTTTTGTGCACTGTGGATAGTTTCCAGAGCTTGCTTATTCTCTAGGTTAGAGGTCACCTGGACTTTCAGCTTTGATGTAGCGGGTATGAAGTTTCTTGACCATTTAGTTGATAGCACAGAGAAACTTCACACCTCTTTTATTCTTTAATGTGGCTCTTTACTACTGTGCTTGTACTGTATTTTATGCTATAGCCACAAGAATAATTCTTGATAAGTTTTGGAAAGGCTCATTCTTACAAAAAAAAGAGTTTTGAAAAGGCTAATATGGCTTGAATGCACCACCTGCCAGATGCAGACTATAACCAAAGTATTTTTTCTCAAAAAATAAAATAAAATGAATATTGATCGTTAATGAAATGTCATGTTTATTGCCTAGACTTCATGCCTTCGCAGACTGCTGATTTTTCTCCACAGCATATAGCAAAAAATGTTTGACCTAGTTTTCTATGAGTTCTGCATATAGGTTAACCAGAAAGCAGCAGAAGCTTTGGCCGATCCTGAAGAATATCCTAACCTGTTTGAGCACTGGCAAATTGCACATGAAGTTGAAGCTAGAGTTGCGGAGGAAAGGTATCAGTTAACAGTTCTTTCCACTTCCCATGCATCTTTTTATATGCTCTTCTCTACCTGCTAGTGGCTTGTTCTTTGCTTGAAGCTGCTTTTGTTTATGGAGGTTCCCAATTTTTAAAGCATTCCACGCCTTTTGCTCAATTTGTTGCTCGTTTTCTCTTGTTGCTTGGGGTATGAGCTAAAAAAGGATGTATTCTATTGCCATCGTGTATGGTCTGTTGAAAAGAAAGTCTATTTATTCAATGAGAATTTCAGAGGGAAAATTTCTCACCAATTTGGTTGCTTATCCTTATTTTTATGTAGAGGTGTGTACCCGCCAGCGGCAGATTATGGAAATCATGCTGATAGACCAACTACTAACCTTGTAGAAGCATTCAGCAACATGAGAATGGATGAAGAACCACTTGAAAATGGAGAGTTGGACCATGAGGTATACGATGGATATGGTTCTTATTTTTCTGCTTACGAGATTTGTTTGCTTCACATGTGATCATTTTCAAAAAAATTAGAATTAAAAGAAAATCCATTTGCTTTTACCTAGCCAGGTTTATTGGAAGTTGATAATTTGTTCTTTGTTCAGAAAAAGTTAGTAGTTCGATTTGTTTATATTAAACATGTCGTTGGTGGTTAAGAGTAATCCATTAACTGATTGTTTTCCTTGTTTTAACACTGGTCAGGCTGCAGAGCAAAATGGTGATGAGGTACTAGAACCAAGGGAAGATGACGTTCAACAAGAGGGCCAAGAAGAGGCTGTTGTGGTGGATGCTGACTCTACTGATGGTGCAGTACTCGTTAATGGAGACGAGGCTGACGAAGAGTGGGGTACGAATACTGAAGGAAAACCGTCAGCCTAAAAGCAATTGGTTGGGTTGGTGTGAAATCCTAGTTTTATTGCTGGTGATTAATTGAATTTCTTTTAGTTGCTGTATTGACTTTCATAGATTGCAAATTCTTTCTTTTTTGATAGTTCCTTATTTCATTGTCACTCATTATGCCTGTCTGCGGAAAGTATAATAAACCAGCTAGTGTCCGAACATTTTAAACAATCATCTCACCACCCACCTCCTCCAGGAAAAGGAGAAAACATATCTGGACACCTATGTAAGACAAAAATGTAAAATGTGGAGTTTGTTCTTCTTTGTGCGGAGGTTTAAGCCTACGACTCTTTACCAAGCTTTCTTGTTGATCCGACTCAGTAGTCATTTCTACTCTTGACATCCTTGTCAAATACTAGTGGCTTATATTTTCATCCTATTGTGGCCCACGTAGTATGGCTGTCGGTTATCTTGGCATAGAGTAAGGCAATCACCCCCTATTCTTGAACAGTTGAACTTGCTTTCACTCTTAATCAATCATCACCATTTGGTGCATATTTTTCGCTTATTGATGGTTCTATTGTTTCACTCTTCTTGTCTCTGATACTTATTCAGTTTGATGCTTTTGCAGTTCTTACACCACGTCATTAGGTTTGGCAAGACAAATGGTTCCAGTTGTATGTAATCCATTCTTAAGGTGAGATTTTAAGTTCTGCATACACTGTAACTGTAATGTGAATTGTCCTGGAAAAAGTTCTTAAAGCAATCTATATCTACTAGAATGGGCACCTTCACGCCTCATTTATATTCCAATTGTCTCTCTTTGTGTGCTTGTGTAGAAGTTATTAAATATGGAGCCCTGTTGGCATTTTCAGCACAAAACACAGTTAAAGCTTTACTGGAAGGTGCAAGTATACGCATATTCATTGCAAGGGAAACAAAAATTATTAACACAAACAATAGCTTGGTTAAAAGAGTTCTAGGAAAGAGCAATCCTATAATAATATATGAAGTAATCTAAATAAGAGGCAAAGATGCAGTTTTAAGTTCCTAATTTTTATTTCTTAAACTAAAAATTTTAATTCCTAATCTCTAACTTGTTCGAACATTTCCTTGGCAATTAATGTATTGCTTTGCCAGCTATAGTTGGTATTTACTGCCGTCCTCCTTAATATAGAGTGGAGTGCTGTGGCGCAGCGCATGTCACAAGCCTTAGTACATAGGCCAAAGTGTTCCCTAAGCAAAGTGAAGCACGCAACAAGTGACGCCTAGTTTTTGGGTCTAAGCCTGCCTCAAATAGGCCTTTAATAGCACTGGTTGATGTATTATTTGATTGAGACAAATGCTTCCAAATATCGTTGTTCTACTTTTTGGGGTAGATGCAAAAAACCGAAGAAAGACTTCTTGTCAGACTATATGCTGACTTGTACTCTTCCTTAAACGGGAATATTTACAAATTTTCTGGTGGGATGGGCAAAAGATTATCGTAACTGTGATCTGCAGCTCTCAACCTCCGTAGTGGTTGTTAAGTATTCAACTATAGTGATTGCACTTCACCTAGAAGTGGAAAAGTGGGTCTATTTAGTGTATAAGTTCTAACACTCCTATCATGTCCTATAATTTCGATTTCTTACTAAATCGATTTGCAATAAATAAGAGGCAAATATGCCAGTGGGTGATATTCAACTTCTTTAAGCCTCGGTCTTACTGTGAAGTGTGAACAAGTCACATTCTACTTGCAGTAGTTCTGCTGACGTGTGTCAGGCCATCATCAAAGTTTAATTCTGTATCCTTTAGAGAGAATTTTCTTGTTTTTGCTCATAAGAGTATTATTGAGTTTTTTCTTTTCTTTTTCATTCCAGATTCACTAGTTGCACCCTTAAAGGGACGGTTCAAGGGACCGGAGTCTGTTCTGCCAGTGGTGTGATTTTGTAGCATGAGTTTTGGCGGCATACCATAGAAGACGTTTGTTTACAGCTTTGATTATTAGCTTTAGTCACCTCATAGTTTTACATTATTCTTTTGAGGCATAAATTCATACCTTCCAAATTTTTACGTGCCATTCTGTATGTAGAAACACTTATATATGACGTATGGAAGTGGGGATAGTGCAGAAAGTGTTTTTTAAGTTCCATTTCTTTCAACTGCTTGTTCTGAATCTGCCTCAAGCAAGGCGTGGCAAGAGTGAGCACGTTTGTTGCATACTCTTCAGTTGAACTTCCAAAGCTGGCTCGCTACCGGCATGTCTCACTTTCTTTGTTCTTTACCCCCTTGGCCCCTTGTGACTCTAACTGAACCGTTATTCACGCATAAATTTAGTTGCTGGTGATGGTTATTGGCACGCGTTAGTGAAAAAGTTCAAATCTAGATAGGAATTTTTTCATTTATGATGTATGATTTTACAGACGTCCAAAAGAGTTTGTACAGGAATGAGGTCACACCATAACTGTTTGAGCCTACTATATGCCGCAATTTCCCCTATCCATTAGAACTGGAAGCTTGTCTCCTGTGTTAAAGCAACTATAGCTACTAAAAAATCCATATATTAGTTGCAGACTTTTCTCTTTTTTTTTGTCGTTAAGCATCAATACTAATAAAACTACTGCTTGAAGGGTTTATTCCTTCAATTCCAGTGATTTTTTCCTTGAACTCTTTTACTTTTTTCTCTTTTTATGCTTGATTTGTACTATATAGTTTAATCTTCAATTCATTTAAGTAACTGTTCAGAAACTATGAAAGATAGTACTGCTTTAGAAATGCTAGCTTTTTCCTGTTTAGCGCCACGTAAAGTGGCTTTCGGTCAAAATTACCCGAACACAAAAGAAAAGGGACAATTGAAAGTGCAAATCACGAAATATGATTTTATTCCGGTAAATAGATGCTAGTATGATAGTACTAGTAATTCTCATCATCTTTTTACCACCCATTGACATTTTTACATACCAAAAGAAAGTGGAAAGCAGCAAACTATGTCGAAATACCAAAAGAAAGATTTAAATAACGACACAAACAGCAGTACCACAAATTAAATATATATCACAAGCATTCAAGCATGTGTGATGGAGTAGCTCAAACACCACAATAGGCTTTGATCGGATCTTCCTCTTTCAAGCCATCTGTTGCACAGTATTTTAGATATCCAAAGTTGTCAAATGACTTGAACTGTAGTGGGTTCTCTTCATCAACTAGCTCTTCTGGTACATTCAACGTTTCACGCATAAAGGAGAACAACGATAGTGTATATTTATCTCCAGCTCCTTTCATCATCACTCGATGCAACGGAGCATATACCCTACCATTGCTCCATGCCTGTAGTAAATTAAAACCAGGATCAAAGAAAAAACATATGGAAATATATATTGAATCAATATCTAGAGAGATCCCTCTCGTTGTTTCTATCTACGGAGATACCTATATACATGGTAAGAGATCTATCTTTGAAATCGACTTAGACTGATCTCTAATGTAGACAGTGGAGTATTTGAATTGGAAAAATTGGGCACATATAAGTCAAGTCAAATTCTTACCGTGAAGGGCTCACCAGCTATGAAGATGATAGTTTTATAAGAGGATGGATGAGGATCAAAGGTCATCCACTTGCCATCTCTTGTTTGCATCTCCAAACATTCCACTTTATTAGTGTCAATGATCCCCATGAATGACTTATCTTTATGAGGTTGATGACCTAGTTTTATCTCATTCATCTTCGGGGTTCGATATTTAACAAATCTCATCAAGTACATAGATGAATGGATTAGAGGGTCGTAATATTTCTCTAAGCCATAGCTTCCCAACATCATTCGTGTCACTGCATCGTCCAGTTCAGCTATTAACTTCGAGTATGAAAGCGTTTGTTCACTGCAAATTCAGGACAACATAACCATCAAGATTCGAACTATTTTGTAGTTATTTCACTAAAATAATGTTAGCTTATACACCCAGCAGTACCAAGGTATCAATTTTACTGTTGCGGCAAGACTTGATATATCAATTAGTAGCAGGTATTGCACTAATTTATAAAACTCAAATGTTTTAGATATAAGCAGATACTCCTAGCTCCACCTCCACCGCAATATAAATGATGTTGTACGTTTGGCTGAGCACGAAATTAAAGAAAGAAAATTTTGAAACTTAGGTGACGTTTGGTTTGAGGGATTGGGTATATTAATCCATGTATTAAATTTAATCCCTTGTTTGGTTTGTATTTTGAAAGAGGTATAACTAATGCATACATTAAATAATATACCAATTGGTGTATTATTTTAATCCTCGTATTATTAATTCCTGCAATATTAATCCCTGTATTATTAATCCATGTATTACAATCCCTATATAACTAGTCCATCAAACCAAACGACCCCTTAATGTCTAAAATGATTCTATAGATATTTGTGTAACTACATATAAAATTAAATTGTTTCTAACTATAAACACATAATTTTTTTTTTAGACAAATTAAAGATAAAAGTGTATCATATAAAATGGAACATGTGAATCGATATTTACCAAAATCTATCGATGATGCCATTGGGCCACATCTGTTTGGCAAAATTCTTGGTTGACTCAAGTGTTGCACCATTTTCGATGCCAAAATATTCAGCAAGAGGCATGTTAGTGAAATTCCCACCATAACCAAAGCCTAACACATCAGAAACATTTTGAAGTTTAGTTTCCAATGGAAGTTGAAACAAGTCCTTGGCGTAATTGAACATGGCTTCCCGTAGCTCAGTTGAGACTTTCTTGTAAACTGCTGCAAAGCAGCCATACTCCTCAAGGGCACATCGGATTTCATGGGATGTTGATATCCAAGAACTTGTGCCACTCGTCAAGTTTTCATCTGTGAATTCAATGATGGGTAGCTTCGGTTCTCCTTGGGACCCCATCAAGTTTTCTTTAGTTTGTCGTATAAGTAAAATTGGACTGAAACTGTAAGTTATCTTTCCTTGTTCGTATAGACAAAATTCTAAATCACTCAGGTATTTATACACAAATGATCAGATGTCACCATTCCCTCTTCGTATTAAGACCTTTAAATTAAGAGTTTAACTTTATATACATTTACCATATTTTGCATGTTACCATGGGCTATAAAAATTACAACTTAGCTAGTTTTTGAATGACCGGATAATGTAATTCTATTTAAAATGTCTGTTATGTTCTTTATTTTAATATTAAATTTAACCAAAGCAATTTAACTTAGTCTTAATTTGCATTGGGCTAAGAATATTTTCTAATTTACTCTTTCTAATTGTTTAATAAAAGGCAAATACATGTGGTAAAGCTTTTTACCCATCATATTGGGGCAGGGCATAAGCCCCAATACGCGAGAACTTAAAATTTTCAATTGTAGTTGATCTTTTTATGCAATTCGCAAATCTCAAATGACTTCTCTGGCTTTATGCATCAACGTTTATGCATTCTCTTTTGAGTAGAATTTGTAAGCATATAATATAATATTGAAAGATATAAAATTCTTGGTTATATAGAACAAATATAGTGTGTGTGTATATATATATGTATATATATATAGATTTATTTCAATTTTACCTTGCACAACACCGCACAAATATATTCGATTTTTTGTTTTTTTATTTGATGTTTTGGTTTGGTTTGAACTCCATTTCTTGTGACAATTTGGAACTGCATGTTTTCAGGAGTTGGAGTTTTCCGAAATGGAATATCCTTATAGACGACGGTAAATCAACATTTCCAAATATCAACCAAATAACTTTCATTGGCTCCTGAAGTGGTCCATGTTGCGTATTATTATCTTAGAAATAATTTGTTAAGGTAATTACCTTTGAAGTTACTTGATGGTGTGATGCATGGAACTCAAACCCTTATCTAAATGCAAATGACTATAGTGTACTAATTCCTCTTTTGTGCAAGTACTAAATGAAGATAAAGTTTTACCGCCTTGACACTCTCATTATAATTTCTGTGTCCTTCCAAGGACGTTCGACTCAGGCCAGTGTAGTATATCTATCCAGGGGACCATCTCCGTAATATGTACAGGATGAAAGCGAAATTGAATAAAATTATTCCGTGTACATGAGTGCATACTTTTTAGCTTACATATGTGTGTGTATATATAATGTACGATATGCCTCCATAATGATCTAATTGATCTGACAATTAGACTAATAACATATAAATTTATCGTACAGATGTGAAATAAACTCTCTCTCTGATAGGTCCAGTACTTACGTCCTAGATAAATTATAATATGTGAATGCATAAAAATAAATATATAGGTGCATATATATTAGGCCCTCTAAAGCATGGACCACTTGGAAAGCCAAAGAAAACTATAATGTCGTCAATCTTCTGGTAAGCTGATGTTTTATCGTACGTATTTAAAGAAAATTCCAATTCGAAAAATTACAAGTCTTTATTAAAAGACGTAATGCCAAATTGTAACAGGACCATATCCATGCAAAGTAACAAAAAGAGAGGAAAAAAAAAAAAAAGATAAACAAAGCCAAAAGAAAACTAATATTGTGCTTAAGCATGAAGCGTTCATGATGGCAATATTTTTAAACGATCCAAATTTATAAGCAAAGCTTTACTGCAATTTTTCATTCTTCTACTTCCCTCTAAATCTTTTACAAGGACTATTAAGATAGTATAACTTCTGTCCCTCAGATGAAAAGTCAGTATTTTTTGCTATTTTACTCAAAAGGTCATTTAGATTGAAAAATAATATGTTCAGCCAATTTTAAATGATGTGGCACCAAAGTTCTAAGGAAAAAAAATAGAAGAGAGAATTACGCTAATAAACACTTTAAGAATCTTTATATCAAAACCTATATACCGAAACTTCAAAAGACTATCAAAATGTAACTATATTTTTAAAATTGTTACAATGCATTGCTCAACATACCCTAATTTTTATCTAACCCTCAGTCAAGAAGCCCCATTCCTAGTCAAAATCCTAACTTTCATCTTTTTGTCTCTACCCTCTGTCAAGCAACTACCGCCACATCCCCACTGCCTTCTCCCATCAGCAATCTAGAGAAGAAGAAGGAAGCATCAACGGTGAGATTTGGAGAAAAAAGAGGAAGCAGCAGCGACAACGACGAGAAGAAAGAGGAAGAAGTAGTGGCGAGAAGGAGGAGGAAGCAACTATGACGATTGGTACTCCATCAATTTTGGCTTACAACTAAATTGTGACTTATCATCACTTTTGATGGTTGTCAAACGTGTAGATAAGCCGGAAAGTGCTTAAAAATTGATCTTGCTCAATTGATAAGCTTAGTCAAATTAAACCCGCGAAGTCTCACTTTTTATAGAGTGACACCGGTGTGGCCTAATTGTGTAAAAATTTTTGTACAATGATAGTGCAGAAATTTAATATATACTATATGATCTTATTTTATAGAAGAAGAGGGTTGTGTCAGAGCGTCCTCGAATTAAATGGGGAGCCTTGACGGTAGAGAAAACTAGGAGCTAGGGAAGAAGCTGGATACTATGGGTGCCTGGGAGAGTTGCGGGGACGCGAGCAGTATGTGGGCTAGGACAGCAGAGTGCACTAGAAGCGCCGCCAGAGAAGTGTTAGGGGTTTCTAAGGGAAACCACTATAGGCACAAAGGGGACTGGTGGTGGAACGAAGTTGTCCAGGAGAAAGTAGAAGCCAAAGAAGCTGCATACTTGAAATTGATTGAGTGCAGTAATGAGGAAGATAAGATGTGTCGCACCTTACTTAAAGTAATTGGTTTACAAGTTGGTTAACTTGTTTGGAATTAGAGTTTTGGAGTCGTCACCTAATAAATTATTTAACTAGGCGTATTAGGTCACCTAAAAGTATTTCTAACTATTTTAAAGATAACCCCAAGTTGGTCTACTAATCAGAGATTCGGGTAAGTGTTTGAAATAACCTAAAAGGTTGGGATTAGACACCTCCTAAATTCCACAAAATGTGGTTCCCGACCGATTTCTATAATTGGGTTTACTTTTTGCAAATTATCTAAAAGGGCCATAATAAAATATGTAAAATAGATCATGATTTAAATAAATTAAAGTAAGGAAATAAGAGATCATATTCTAAAAAAAATACTTAACTGGAGACTAATCATGCAATTCAAGCCTAATTTCCGTCTAAATCCTCCAACGAGCTAAAATCTCAATCAGTCTCACATTCTGGGATACATGTGTTGCTCCCAACGCACATGCAAGTATACGCGGTCGACAAGTAATAAAGTGATAAATCGAGTATCGTTCCCACGAGGACTATGCAGCTTAATACTTAACAAACAATTTCTAAACAAACTACTCATGGATCTTTTTCTTTGATGGTGAGAGTTTTAGTAACAAAAAAACAGTAATTAAAGTGCTAGAAGTGAATTCAAACAATGGAGCAAAACTTGGTTGTTATCAGTAATAAGAAGACGGTCCAGGGTCAGAGTTACGAACAATCCAGTTGAGTTTTCCAATTGATTCCACTTCTTAAATCCCGGATTACTAACTAACAGATTAAATGTACCCGTGAAAACCTTTCGATTCTTCACGATCTATGCAGGCTACTCCAATCCCTATATGTCTATGGGTTGAATCACGTGCACGCATTAACGAATTCTGTAATTAGTTAAACTAGGCGAGCAAGTATATGTCTATCCTACTCACAAATTGGTTCCCCGATGCCCGGGTTCACAAACTAGTCCTATTATTTCTTATTACGTAATTAAATTCCCTCTTTCGAGTTCAATCTAAAAACCATAGATAATGCGTAATAATCGGGCCCTGACAATTACACAAGTGAAATCAAGAAAGAATAAGCAATCCGTTATGGGATTCAATTAATGGAAATCAATCTTCAAACATCAACTTTCATGAAATACTCCAACCCTAGAACGATGTAATTAGCTACGCATACTCATAATAACAACACAAAGATTTGATGAAATAATGATGTAATAGATTAATGGAAGGAAGAAAAACCCTTGTTCTTGATGTTATGAGCTCTCCAATTTGCTCCAAAGTCTGAACTCCTCTCAAAAACTAAGTAAAAGAGTATTTATAGGGTTTACAAATACCTAGTAATAAGTTAGACCCAAGCCTAGACGAAATAGGAAGTCAAAATTCGCTCCAGGGGCGCTATAACGGGCGCCCCGCGCCCCCGACCGCGCTTAGACAACCAGAACCCGTCGAACTTTGGGCGCTTTTGGGGCGCCCCACATTCATAAACTATAAAACGGGCGAATAAAGTATCCAAACGCTAGGAAATATTAAGGAAACATTGGCATAAAATGCCAAACATCACCACCCCACACTTGAACCCTTGCTCGCCCTCGAGCAAGTCACAACTAACTTCCCAACCTAGGTAGAACAGGTTTGCCTATGACTATGGTTGATACCGATCATTGAACAAATGCACATATGACTACTATGGGTCCACAAACATGCTAATAATTTCACAAACTCAAAAACATGAGAACAACCTCTCCAAAATAGCTCAAATGCACAAACTCAACCCATTGCTACCATGCTCCCACAAAATCACACCTATCTACTCAACCAAGAAGCCATCAACTTCACCTAATTCATGCAAACCATGTGCCCTCACCAACATGAAGCAAAAGAGTGTCCCCCAAATATCACACACAACAATAAATATCATGAATAGAACGGGGACAATAACATAGAATGAATTCACTCACTCTCATGAAAGTCTCTCATGTCACACAAAATGTACCATAGGCTTGCCCGTAGTGTAGGACTCCATTAATGTAAGCTCACTCCAATCGGGATTAACTAGGACTTTAAAAAGGTTGTAGTAAGCTAAGGGGCGGGTAGGATACATATGGGTAATAGTGACTACCTCCCTAAGCACTTTAATACATTACAATTATTTAATCACAAATCTCATCAAAGCCACCCAATCAACAACTTCCACACACACCTTTTTCAACAAGTAGCAATTTGTTCTTTTAAGCACAATACTAGCAAGGAATGGATATTTTTCTCTCTTTATTTCTTTTTCCACAATTTTTTTTCTTTTCTTTTCAACTTTGCTCTTTTTTTTTTCTTCTTTTTCAATTACATTACTTTCTAACCTTGCCAATGCTCATCAACAACTATTACACAATTCATTCAAGTATTCCCCTTCATTAGTTCCACTCAAAAACCTCCAAAAATTCAACCACAACTCCACAATATTATCACAATATCAATTAAAGTGCTTAAGGAGTAAAGGGCCAAAAGAGAAAAATTTAGAACAAGTGGGTAGGCTTGGGGTGTGGGTGCTAACAAAAAGGTCAAAGAATTCACAACAATCAAGTCAAGGTGTATATGTAAGGGTAGGCAAATCAAAAGAAGGCCTGTATCATTTTTCGACTAGAGCAAACCTAAGATTTCACTTTGCACACACACGGGGCAAGTTCTAGACATTAATATGCAAACATGGAGCAAACAAGAATATGCCTCACACACACATTGCACATGATCCACACAAAAAAAGTTGCATCAACAACTCTCAATCAAGCATTTAGAATGCAACTTGTGGAAAATTGAGCACTAATGCACAAGGGTTCACAACAAAGCCAAGCAAGTGGACTCAAGCATCTCAAGGGGGTCATTCCATTTTTTTCCTCTAGGCATGCATCACAATTTAAAACCAAGGACACCACAAATAGCACATGCAACAAGTTCAAGTCCACCGGTATCAAACAAATCAAAGGCACCTAGCATTCCACCTATTCCTTTCGTCTAGGATCACCTATACTAACTACTCTAACCCTAATAAAATAAAACTACCCGGTTTAAAGGCCTCCCCGTGGAAAATAACTGAGGCCATAAGAAAAACCACGGGGTGGATGACATGTACCTCTAATAAAAACTAAAAGGAGAATCTTTTTGTAATTTTTCATTGGTTTTCTAATTTTTTTTTCATATATTAAAGTAAGAAACAAATAAAAATAAAGTCAAGTGACAAAAGAAAATCCTACGGTACATGCATCCCTAACCTCAAAATAAATAAAAGGGTAGTTCCCCACCCCACACTTAAACTAAGCACTGTCCTCAGTGCTAAAAATAAGAAAGTGCAAGGTAAAGAAAACTTCCCTGAAGACTCTAGTCCTTGGTGCTAGCATCTTCCAAGCTTCCATATAGTATGAGGTACTCAGACTTCCCTCATCAGGTCATCAATATTAGGCAAGGGTGAGGACACCCCACACTTAAGCTCGACATTACATGAGCCTGCAATCCAAGGAAAAACAAAAACTACGTGACACTATAAATAAAATAATACAAGTACAAACTCGGGTTGCCTCCCGAGAAGCGCCTTAGTTAACGTCGTGGCATGACGACACTTTTAGCTCACTTCCAGCATTTACGTCTTCTCTTCTTATGACGAACTTTTGCTTTCTTCCTTTCTTTGAGAGAACCCCTCTTCGACTTCACATGTGGTGTACTTCCATGTTCTTGTCTGACACTTTCGATCATAGAGCACTCTTCAACCTTAGCTATGCGCTCCTTCTCAGTATACACCTTGAAAGTAACCTTTTCTCCATGCGCTCTAACAGTCATCTCACCCAGCTCCATGTCAATAATTGCCTTCGAGGTGACTAAGAATGGTCGCCCCAAAATGATTGGAGCTTCTCGGTCCTCTTCATAATCTAGGACTACAAAATCAGCAGAGAATGTAAACTTACCAACTTTTAGCGACACATCCTCCAACTTACCATCAGGGTGAGTGAGTGATCCATCCGCCATCTTAAGAGTAACTGAAGAGGGCTTGATTGCTCCTAGCCCTAACCTTTTGCAAACAGACAGAGGCATGAGATTTATGCTCGCACCCAAATCACACAAGGCACCAGTGATATTATGCCCTCCAATGGTACAAGGAATAGTAAACCTCCCAGGATCTTGACGTTTTGGAGGTAGCTTGCTCAAGATTGTGCTACACTCCTCAACTAACTCAACTTTATCTATCTCTTGAGGCTTTTTCTTCTTGACTAAAATCTCTTTTAAGAACTTCACAAAGGATGGCATCAATTCAAACACATCAGTCAAAGGAATATCAACTTGAAGTTCTTTCAATATACTCACAAATTTTTTATACTGGGCCAGATCCTTCGATGGTATAAGTCTCTACGGGAATGGTGGAGGCGGCAGAGGTGCCTCCTTTCTCTCTTCTTTCTTCTTTACCTTCTCCACTTTTTTCAACTTTTTCTATTTCAGCTCTCTCCTCGGACTTGGCCATCAGCTCTCCACCTTCAATTAAAGTCACTGCAAGACATTGTTCAGGCTCTTTTTTAACAGTGCTTATTTCTCCCACCAACTGCCCCAACTGGTGCTCTAGGTTCTTATGAGCATTGGCAATATCTTGTATGGCCACTGCATGGGCTGCAGTGTCAGCTATCATTCTCTGCTGGCCCGCCATTATCTGCTTTAGCATATCTTCAACTGAACTGCTAACCTGCTGTGGTGGAGCTGGAAGTGGGTGGTAATTATTCGGGGCTCTCGTATTGCCTTGATAGTACGCATTACCAAATTGATTTTGACCCTGCAGCCTGTTTTGATTGCCCACGTAATAAACTGACTCTGGATTAGAGGAGCAAACCTCTATAGCATGGTCTTGACCACAAACCTCACAAAAACTCTGGAGTTGTTGCACTGAAGCCACTGGTTGCTGAGTCTTTGGCAGAGCTAGCTTGCTAATTTGATTGGAAATAGCATCCATCCTCGCCCTTAGCTCTGAAACTGCATCTAACTGAAGTACTCATGCAGATTTCTGCGTAATAGCTCTACCATCTCCCTGCCAATCAGGATTGCTCTGCGAAAACTTATCTAGCAAATCATAGATCTGGTCAAAATTTAAGGCTAATACTTGGCCTCCAGCAGCAGCATCTACCGCGATCTTAGTATGCGCATTCAACGCCTCAACAAAAGTATGTGCAACAACCTCATTGGATTGGTTGTGGTGTGGACAATCTCTCAATAAAGCTTTAAATCGCTCCCAGGCTGAATACAAAGACTCTCCTCCTAATTGTCTGAAGGACATAATTTCACTCCTCAGCCGGGCTGTCTTGGTAGATGGATAAAATTTAGCCAAGAACTTCTTAGCCAAATCCTCCCAAGTAGTGATAGACCCAGACTTTTCAGCCTCTAACCACTTCCTTGCTGCCTCAATCAGTGAAAACGGGAACAACATCAAGCGAACATAATCAGTAGGAACTCCCGCTGGTGTATAAGTATCACTGATCTCCAGGAAATTCTGAATGTGTTGCTGCGGATCTTCATGAAGTAATCCACCATATTGCCCAGTCACATGTAGCAACTGAATCATGCCGGACTTAATCTCAAAGTGTCCGGTGATAGCGGGCTTAACTATGCTAGACGCTACCCCCTCCAGGCTGGGGAGAGCAACATCTCGCACAGCTAAAGCTAGTTCTGCTGCCATTCCTGTAGGTAAAGATCAAGCAGGACCTAATACCTAAAATTAAACCTGAATAGAAAGTAATAAACGGTTCAAAAAGAAATCAGTCAATTGTTTAGTCCCCGGCAACGGCGCCAAAAACTTGTTGCTCCCAACGCACACGCAAGTATACGCGGTCGACAAGTAATAAAGTGATAAATCGAGTATCGTTCCCACGAGGACTATGCGGATTAATACTTAACAAACAATTTCTAAACAAACTACTCATGGATCTTTTTCTTTGATGGTGAGAGTTTTAGTAACTAAAAAGCAGTAATTAAAGTGCTAGAAGTGAATTCAAACAATGGAGCAAAACTTGGTTGTTATCAGTAATAAGGAGACGGTCCAGGGTCAGAGTTACGAACAATCCAGTTGAGTTTTCCAATTGATTCCACTTCTTAAATCCCGGATTACTAACTAACAGATTAAATGTACCCGTGAAAACCTTTCGATTCTTCACGGTCTATGCAGGCTACTCCAATCCCTATATGTCTATGGGTTGAATCACGTGCACGCATTAACGAATTCTGTAATTAGTTAAACTAGGCGAGCAAGTATATGTCTATCCTACTCACAAATTGGTTCCCCGATGCCCGGGTTCACAAACTAGTCCTATTCTTTCTTATTACGTAATTAAATTCCCTCTTTCGAGTTCAATCTAAAAACCATAGATAATGCGTAATAATCGGGCCCTGACAATTACACAAGTGAAATCAAGAAAGAATAAACAATCCGTTATGGGATTCAATTAATGGAAATCAATCTTCAAACATCAACTTTCATGAAATACTCCAACCCTAGAACGATGTAATTAGCTACGCATACTCATAATAACAACACAAAGATTTGATGAAATAATGATGTAATAGATTAATGGAAGGAAGAAAAACCCTTGTTCTTGATGTTATGAGCTCTCCAATTTGCTCCAAATTCTGAACTCCTCTCAAAAACTAAGTAAAAGAGTATTTATAGGGTTTACAAATACCTAGTAATAAGTTAGACCCAAGCCTAGACGAAATAGGAAGTCAAAATTCGCTCCAGGGGCGCTATAACGGGCGCCCCGCGCCCCCGACCGCGCTTAGACAACCAGAACCCGTCGAACTTTGGGCGCTTTTGGGGCGCCCCACGTGGGAAAAAGCGCCAGGCACTGGGCGCTATAAGTGGCGCCCCACGTGCCCCAAAGCGCCAGTGCAATTTCCTGTTTCCTTCTCTCCTTTGCTCGCTTCGTGTCGTGCCTTCGTGTGCTCGATCCAATCCTCAATCAAAATCCAATCTTTTCTTGTTCGATCATGCTCTTTAAAGCTCCAATTGCACTGCATAACAACCTACATACACACGACATAAAATTAGTATAAAATCACATTCATAAACTATAAAACGGGCGAATAAAGTATCCAAACGCTAGGAAATATTAAGGAAACATTGGCATAAAATGCCAAACATCAACATGTGCAAAATCTAAACGGACAACACACAACGTTCACATAAGCAGTTTTATATGTTACATAAATGAACCAGGATCTCAATTCTATTACACTTATAACCACAAAATACAAAAATTAGACTAAATAACTAATTAACCATTTTAAAGTGTCAACCCTAAGTTTTATTATCCTAATTGAATCGGAACTCGGATTTCGTAAGGGACGATAGTTTCAGAATCCACTATAAAAAAATATATAGCTCGGGTAATTTCCATAATTTTCGAGGGGCTTAATTTACCCTTAACCCCCATACCCTCTTTAAGTATTTAACTAAATGAATTCCTAAAATTTTAAACATCCTAAAGGTTTTGCTAGCGTCCCCACTTAAAGTCCCAGAGGCCATTGAGACAACTACTTTTTTAAAAAAAGGATCTAGATCACTAAATGTATTATGTGCCCCAAACTAGACCACTAGGCGTCACGTAGAATACGGTCGTACTAAATACACAAAATAAATTTAAGATAAATAATAACAATATTTTAAAACTTAAGAAAATAGCTGGGCCTCCTAGTAAGCTTTAAAATCAAGTTAAAACATCCAATACTTACAGTTAAATTTCAATTGCTTCAAATTTGCAGAAATATGCCAGTTTTCATTTTAGTCCCTTCTACTAAAACAAAATGCACTGTTACGTTTCGAGATTATTGGATTTGCAGAATAAGCCATCTTCCTGCACTGATTGCAAATTTAGCCACTTTTGAAGCAAAAAAGTTAACTGCTCAAATTTTCAGAAATAAATACTTTGCAAAGACAGTTTATTTTTAATTTCAAGTTTCAGTAGTAGACCTGCTGTAATATCATTTCAGAAATTGCATAAATAAGCCATTTTTAAAATCTGCATTACGATTTTAGCCTTTCTTCTCATATTGCAGAAACAACCCCCTGTTATAATTTAATTTTATGACCTGTCCTATGTCCATTTTTAATATTTAGATCCTAAATCACACACAAATTAGCGTATCTTTCTAATTCAGCTCTTTTACCACACAAAGCAAAGAGAAAAGTTAGAGAAGGCCTCTGTTTAGCCAGTTGATTGCTTACAGCAACAACATACTGTCATGACCTGTCTAATTACTAACTGGCACCTTTAAAAGTATATAAATATACAGGCAGGACCACCTAAATGAATACATCACATTTATAATGTCTAAGGGGAATAAAGAGAGAAGAAAAGGAAGGTGCCCTGTATGCACTGGTGAACTACGAAGTTCATTAACACTTGGATCTTTCGAAGAACAACCTGTCTGAACCTGCAAATAAAACTTAATAATGGTATAGCCTTGTTATGGGCTATCCAGATTGTAAAAGAAACCTGCAAGAGAGGGTTAATGAATGGCCAAAAAAGAGGCCTAAGCAAACACACGCACGTGTACAGAATATCATATACAAACAGTACAATACCAACTTTAATTTTACATGTATTGAACGTTATATACCCAGTTAATGAGATATCTTAGGGTGAGGGAAACAAGTAGAGAAAAGAGAGAGCGAGAGAATCACTATCACAACAATAAAGCTCGAACAAGCAAGGGCCAAAATCTTTGTTTCAAGCCAGCGAGATCAGAACCAGAAATAGTAAATAGGAAAAGGCAACTTTTACACTTTCTTGTGTTTGTGTGTTGAAGGCGTTTTCATAGAAAAAAAAGAGAGATGTTGGAGGTGTATATCAGTGTGTAAAGTTGTATATTCAGAGAGGAGATGAGAAGCTGGAAGCTGCTGAAGGTCTCAAGTGTGTTCAAAGTGTCTGGTTTATATAGGTTTTAAATAGAGCTATTAAAATTTCAAATTTAACAACTGGAAAGGTAAGAAATCAACCAACTTTCAAAAGGAAAGTAGAAATTGGTGTTGCCAATTTAGTGAAATCAGATAGGTATATAGCACCTAATAAACCATTTCAAATTTGAATCCAAATAATATTTTCCTTTTGTAGAAAAGGTAAAATGATCAGTAGTAAATAACTATGTCTACATATATGCTTTATATGTAAGGATACTAAGGTTAAGGAAGAAAAACATTCTGTACTAAAAAATGTAAATAGCTTGAAAGGAAGGAGAATACATACTTGATGTTTAAGGAAAATATCGCCAATCAATTAGCTACGAGTAAATTTTGGAGAAAATGAAGGAAAAGATGCTATCTTAATAGCTATTACACCAGATATGGGAACCCTGCCGATTATGATGGGAAACCATAACAAGCGCACAATGGCCCTTATCTTTCTCATTTTCATAGTTTTAGAACATCAGTAAGAACTACGTCGACATAATTGTTAATCTAGAATTTCATTCTACAAGCAGAGATACACAAACCAAACTGTCATTAATCGGACAACGACCTTAATAACAAGAACAAGAAACAATTCTTCAATAGCTTTTTTAGTTAATTTCGACCAATCCAACAGTTATGCTAGGACTCGACTCGCAAAGATCATAATCAGTAGGCATCAAAGTAAGCATAGTCACATGTATATTCTAATAAAAACGAGCATAATACTTTCATGATTTTCGCACGTAATTGGAAGTAAAATATAAAAATGGAAGGGTGTTACCCGTTTATGCTTCCGGGTTGGGTAGGGTCAGGTTTGACCGGCTTCACCTCTGCCCGATTCGGCTTGATTTGTGAAGATTTGAGTTCGGATCTTCCTTTCGTTGCGTATATATGATTTCCTTGATCCTTGCTTTGTTTGTTTGGATTCGAAGGGATTCCCATTGAAATTGCTTGTTTCCATTTTCGGTTTCGTGATAGATATAAGAAGGAGGATATTTGTTTCCTTTTTCATGGTGTGAACGTGATAGAGGAAGAGAGAGATGAGACGAGTGGAGCTTATGGCGGTGTCAATGGCGGAGTGGCGGTGGGGATTGGGTGTACCTGGACGAGTTTATGGGAAATAGGGGAGAGAATGCGGGGAGGTGAGGTAGCTGTGAGTGTGTGGGAGGGAAATGTTTCTGGGGTTTTGATGTTGGGGGGTTGAATGTAAATATTAAAATGTAGGATTTAGTTTGAGCCGTTGGATGGAGGAGATGAACGGTTCAGATCATGCCACATGGGCGTGTGGGGGGGAGGGGTAAGTGTATAAGTTGTGTGTTTGACTGTTGGCTGAACTGTAAGGGTACAAGTCATTAGTTGTGCTTTAAAAGGTTGTACCAGATGCTTGGAATGATTGTACACACCCTTGATTAAGTTGTACATGTGCTAAAAGTGTGTTTTAGTGAGGTATACGCTTACGTGGCATACACGGGGATAAAAAATGATGACGGGGACTAAATGTAGTAGAAATATAGTTGTAAATTAGTAACTTGGCTAGTACTTAATTAAAATACTTATACATATAAATAATTAGTATAAAAATAGAAAAATTATAAATAAATGTATTTAATCACAATTAAGATGAACTCAAATATATTGCTAATTAAATATAGATAGCCGCCGGTAATCATTAAATGATATCGTAATGCATTAAATTTCGTAAATAGCATATGTATTTCAGAAAATAGCCTAAATGAATGCAATTACGTAATTATAATCCTAATTAAGTAAGTATAATATAAATAGAGAATTAATCATAGTATTACACACGTAAATTCATGCTATCTGATGCAGTTTTGTTTGAAAATTACTATTATCAATTTTAATTGAATATAGCCAAATTGTAAAAAATGGAGGGACAAAATTGAGTGTCAAAAAGATGAAGTCAGGGAAGGATATAAGGCTGCAAAGAAGGAAGCAAGTTAGCAGTCTCAACGGCTAAAACGACTACTTTTGAGCGGCGATATAGGGAATTAGATGAAAAGGGAGGGGGACCAGAAGTTGTATAGGCCCGCGAAGGCAAGGGAGAGGCGATCGTGAGATCTGGACCAAGTGAGGTGTATTAAAGACGAGGAGGGCGTGGTGTTGGTGGAAGAGGCTCAGATTAGACAGAGATGGCAGTCGTACTTCCATAAACTCTTGAATTCTGATGGAGATAGGCATGTCGAGCTGGGGGAGTTGGCCCAATCAGAGGGTCACCAAGACTTCGGCTATTGTAGACGTATAAGAGTTGAGGAGGTCAAGGGTGCAATTCGGAAGATGCGAGGGGGAAGAACGACTGGGCCGGATGAGATTCCAGTAGAGTTTTAGAAGAATGCGGGCATAGAGTGTTTGGATTAGCTGACCGGATTGTTTAATGTCATCCTTAGGTCGGCAAAACTGCCTGAGGAATGGAGATGGAATTGCACGGTCCCATTATACAAGAATAAATGGGGTGTCCAGAACTGCAACAATTATAGGGGTATCAAACTTTTCAGCCACACTATGAAAGTCTGCGAGAGGTTGGTGGAGTCGAGGATGAGGCGGGATGTGCATATTTCTGAAAACCAATTTTGATTCATGCCTGGGAGATCGACTACGGAAACCATCCATCTGTATAGGAGGTTGGTCGAGCAGTATAGGGACAAGAAAAGAGACCTGCATATGGTGTTCATTGACCTCGAAAAAGCGTATGACAAGGTCCCTCAGGAGGTTATGTGGAGGTGCCTGGAATCTAAAGAGGCTCCAATGGCATACATCAGGGTGATTAAAGATATGTACAAAGGAGCTAAGAATCGAGTGAGAACAGTGGGAGGAGACTCGGACCACTTCCCTGTCGAGATGGGGCTTCATCAGGGGTCAGCACTTAGCCCATTCTTATTTGCACTGGTGATGGATGTGTTGACTCGGAGTATCCAAGGAGAAGTGCCGTAGTGCATGTTATTTGCAAATAATATAGTGTTGGTGGATGAGACACGCAGAGGTGTTAATGAGAAGCTAGAGGTGTGGAGGCAAATTCTAGAGTCTAAAGGCTTTACACTAAGCAGGACGAAGACGGAATATATGGAATGTAAGTTTACTGACACCCCTGATGAACCAGATGTGGAAGTGTGACTTGATTCTCAAGCCATTCCTAAGAAAGGAAACTTCAAATATCTTGGATCATGCTATTCCTAAGAAAGGAAACTTCAAATATCTTGGATCAATCCTCCAAGATAATGGTAAGATCGATGATGATATGACACACCGTATAGGAGTAGGGTGGATGAAGTGGAGGCTCGCTTCTGGTGTACTATGTGACAAAAGAGTGCCACTTAGGTTTAAAGGTAAATTCTATAGAGTGGTCGTTAGACCATCTATGTTATATGGTGCAGAGTGTTGGCCAGTTAAGAATTCTCACATCCAGAAGATAAACGTAATGGAGATGAGGATGCTTAGGTGGATGTGTAGGCACACTAAGATGGATAAGATTAAGAATGAAGTCCTTCATGACAAGGTTGGCGTAGCCCAAATGGCCGAGAAGATGATAGAAGCAGGCTATGATGGTTCGGTCACGTGAGAAAGAGGAGTGTAGATGCTCCGGTTAGGAGGTGTGAAAAATTAACAGTGCTGGGTCTACTGAGAGGTAGAGGTAGACCGAAGAAGAATTGGGCCGAGGTGATTAGACAGAACATGGCCCAGATCCAGATCACCAAGGACATGACCCTAGACTGGGGTCCGTGGAGGTCGAAGATTAGGGTAGAAGGTTAGGTTGTAGTCGAATATCATTTCTCCATATTAGATATAATATTATGCTTATATAGATGATTTATATTTTACTCTTCACCTTTATGTCTGCTGTATTATCTGTCTGTTTGGTTATGCTTTAATTTTAACAGTCTCTGTAGCATGATATCACCGGCTTAATCTTCGAATGTGTTTCTAATATGTTCGTTCTCCTAGCCGAGGGTCCATAGGAAACAACCTCTCCACCTTGGTGGGGGTAAGGTCTGCGTACATCTCACCCTCCCAAGACCCTACTTTTGTGGGATATAGTGGGTATGTTATTGTTGTTCTTGTTATATATAATTTTATTTTACACATATGGTGTATACATCTCACCCTCCCAAGACCCCACTTTTGTGGGATATAGTGGGTATGTTGTTGTTGTTCTTGTTATATATAATTTTATTTTACACATATGGTGTATATAAATTTACATCAATAGGTTAGATTTACTAGATAACTTATCTATTTATCAAGATTGCAAATTCTAATTCTTTTGGTGTAATGCATAAATCTTTAAACTCATATATATATATATATCTATATCTTTACTCTATCAGAAACTTTGACTTGCTACAGCAGGTTACCAACTTTTTTTTTATTTTTTTCAGGAATTTAAGATTGATCTTTCCTTTTCCTTCTCTTCCCTTCCGACTCTTGTCTTCCTCAATATCTCAACTTAGACCAAAGTATTTCTATTTTGTTGGCTTCTTCTTCACCTACAACCTCTTTTAATAATTTGTCTTCGAATTTCATAAAGTTTTGAGCATAGAGTTCTTTCAACTTTCCATTGTTAAATATTCAATTGTAATAAAAGTTTTGTAAAGTTTTTTCACAGAAACCCAAAGATTAAATCCTTTGAATATATGCTTTAATATATATATATATATATATATATATATATATATATATATATATATATATATATATTTGTTTTCCTACACAAAACACCCAATGTAGTAGAACTACACAACCAATCTAAACGCTGTTAAAGTCACACATGATCACTGACATATATAATACTGTTAAATTAAAGCAAAATAAGTTTTCCAAAATTTGAATTTTTAGGCATAGAAGAAATTATAGGTACAAAACTTTAAACTTGGGTTATTTTACCATGATTACTGAGAAAAAAATGAGAAATATTTTCATGAAGAATGCCATAATTCAGCAAAGTGAAAATGAAGCCATTGATTTTGATTACCAGTTAACTTAGGAGATAATTTTGGTTAGAGAGTATTACTCTAGTAGGATTCAACTTTCCTTTGATGACTTTTTTATTTTAAACTAAAATTATTACGTTAAAAAAAGGAAATAGAAGTTAAGAAAGATAATAAATTTCCATTAAAATTACATGATGGTGTATAAGCCAAAAAATAAAAAAAAAAACTATAGAGTTATGGGTATGTTTATCATAGCTATCTACTTGAACAAGCAAGAACCCTCACTATTTATGTCCATTTTTACTTGGACAATTAAACTTGCTACTTAGCCTAAAGAAATGAAACAAAATAAAAAAAAGAAAGAAAAGATGATGGCTTCCCAAGCAGAACCGAAGCTTCCCATCATTGAGTTTACAGATGAGAACTTGAGAGCTGACACAAGCTCTTGGATATCAACGTCCTAAGAAATCCAACGAGCGCTAGAAGACTACGGCTGCTTTGCGGCAGTGCACAAGAGAGTCTCGTCGGAGCTCTAGGAAGCCATGTTCAAACACTGCAAGGAGTACTTGTCCAATTTTCCTTGGAAACTAAACTCAAAAATACTTCTACTGTTTCGGGCTTTGGCCACTACATTGGAAATTTCCCTAACATGCCTCTTGTTGAATAATTTGGCATAAAAAAATGCTGGAACTCCTGAGTCAGTCAAGAACTTTGCCAACCAGATGTGGTCCAATGGCAATGTCCATAGATTTTAATAGGCAGATTCGTCGGTTAAGGACGAAAGACATTCCTTCAGTTAAGGTGTCGTGGTAGATTAAAGCAATAACGTAGAAGAAATGACTTAGGAAACTGAGAAAGATATGAGAGCCAAATATTAAATGAGAGCCAAATATTCACATCTCTTTACTACTTCAAGAATGTAACAGATCCTTGCTTAATGCTTCTACATACTTCATGTAACATTCGAGGACGAATATTCCTAAAGGAGGAGATTATTACATCCCGTATGTCTAAAATGACGTATATTACATTAATTGTATGTTAAGCACGATTTAAATAATTTTAAAGTCATAATATTACTATATATGATGTTTAGATGTTGAATATAAAGTTTAAGACAAAGCGGATTTAAGTTACGAAAAATCGAGTGAAGATTTGTCATGTAACGAGCTATTTTGAGCAATTAAATTCGTAAGCTTTACGATGTCATTTTGGAAAATATTTTATACCAAATTGAAGTTCTTAGAATTTGGTTTCCAATGCTCTTTTCCGTTTGTCTGTACGACGTCTGGATAAAGAGATATGAGCGTCGTAATTTAGGCCAGAAGAAGGGACATAAGCGCAAAAGAGGGCGAGAAGTGAAATATATTGAATATAAAAGGGAAACTTAACTCCTTTTTCCTTATTTTCAGAAGATTCACGAGAGGAACAAACGTGAGACATTTAGTTAAAAGACCTCTTTGAAGTCTTCAATTAAAAAAATAACATCCAATTTTTTAAAATTGGGTAAATGACATCCCCCTAGATAATCATAATTAGCACTTACTCAGAAAAAAATGCCTACACGCCCCAACCCCCAAGTTCTGAATATTGCACTTTGGGCCATACCAAAAAAGGAAAATTTCCTCCCCCCAAAAAAAAAAAAAAAATTTGCGGCCCTGGTTCTCCCCATTCATCTCGTTCTAGCGTCCTCCATTGCCTCTTCTTCAGCTGAACCTCTTTCCAGGCCTCAAACACAGACCATTTTGTTCCAAAACTATCACAAATCCAATTCAATCTTCAATTTGCTCTCATTTCATAATTTTTGATTGTGGGAAGCTTTTAAATTTTAAATTTTCGTCTTTTTCAAAGGGTTCAATAAGTCGATCGTGATGGGTGCATTGTCATCGAATTGGGCTGATATCAACTTCATCGTGGTATTCGAAGTGTTCAATTGAGCTAGTAAGCTTCTTTATCATCTCCGCCATTGTTATTGTTTAATTAGAATTCTGTTTTAGTTCATCGACCTGTTTCAATATATTGTCGACTTGTTCATATATCAGTGCTGTGATGAAGGGCTATGCAGTAGTGGATGCTGATGAGTAGAGATGCCTAAGTGCTGGTGTTGGCATTACAATACTAGCGCAACAGTACCTATTGCATTGAAATTGGAGTGTACATTTGACGAGTTGATTGACAGCGTCATTGAACGCGAACAATTAACTTGTGATCGGAGCGATGTATCCATTAGTTGATGCGCCTACTAGGAGGTAAATAGCTCCTTCATTCATTAGGAATGACAGTGATCTGCACATATACTTCCTAGATGTAGATTGTAATGGTAGTAGGCATGTTCTTTATATTTCGCGGGTAGAAAGGTCCGTCACAGCTTCAAATACTGTTGTAGCATCTCCCGTAGTAGTTGATCAAATGAAAGAGTCCAACAATATTATTGGAGATGGTACACGCAAATCACTCTTGGACAAGAATGGTGAGAAAGTTACGAGCCACCATCGTCATGTCGTCATGGGAGATAAAATAACCTGTACATAAAGACATTTATCAAAAGGGGCAGGAAAAGAGTTAAGCACATTCCATCCATTGGGGTATCATTTACGTCCAAGAAGAGAAGGAATAAATTCAAATTGTAAACAACCTGACCATAAAAAAACAACTTGCACTCTGGCTCAAAATAGACAGTAATTTATTATTTATTGCTTTTTTCCTAATGATTGTAATAATTTATTTTTCTGAATATTTGTAATAACTTGTGAACTGAATATTTTATGTATCTTCACTTCCAATATACCAGTGTTTACTCAATCTTGTTGTATAATAATTAGATATGCTGATAATAGACCCTTGCCTGTTGCACTTGAGGTTCGAAACACTCGATTTTAATAAGTTGACAATAAATCTTAACTAGCTTTATTTATATATGTAATAATTATTTTTGGTTCCCTGTACATTGTTCGAGCATAGACTGAAGACATCATTTCCAATAACTAGCGTGTAAGTGGATAGTGTGGTAGATAATAGGACAGCCGAAACATGTGTCAGGTTCTTTAAATGGTGCACTGCCCAAGGTAAGAACTATCCTATCGGATACAATGGCTCCAGTAACTCCCGTCTCTTGACCTTCTTACCCTATAGAGTATAAATAGGGACATTATTTTCTAAGTTTTTCCACACCATTAACAAGTTAATCTATCTACTTTTTCGCCTCCTTGATCTTCTCCCTTTCTCTAAAACATGCCAGATGCAAGTGACAACCATGTCTGGCCTTTTGGATGGTATATCCGAACAAGGCACCGACGATGCTTCACTCTAACTCTAAGCGGACATTCATGTATAACGAATGACCTAGTAAGTTTTGTACTTTTTTTTTAATATTTGAATTTATTTACCGTAGTTATTTAATTTTTAACCCATTAAACACTGTACTTTTTGATAATAGCTTTTTCCATGGTGCATAACAAGTCTTTTACCCAACGAAATGACGGAAGCTTGTATCTATAGTGGTCACCTTAGGTTCCACATGGAACTCCATATGACGTCGACTCACAAAACACTTCGGCGAGGTTGGTTATTATTTTTTTACTACGCATCATATCACTGATGGCCAAGTTCTCCACTTTTAAGTTATGCACGGACATTTCGAAGATGGTGTATGTTTTCGTGTGCGTATGAGGCCACGAACAAGAAGAGCTTCTTGATTAAAGTAGGCTTTTTTTTTTTAAATTAATATAATTTTTAAAAATATTATCAATGGAAATGGAAGAAATTTTGTCGGCGTATTAATCTTGGTGTTCTATTGTTAAGGTTGTTATAAGTTCTTATTTTTAGGCAAAGTATGCATAGTTGACGATCTTCCAATTTACCTGTGTTCACTTTGTCTTATCATTTAATATACTTAGATATGTTGATAATAGACTCTGGATGCGCTAGAAATTAGTATTTTTTGGCAAAGTATGTGTAGTTGTCAATCGATCGTAAGTTGATTAACAATAAACTTTAACTCGCTTTATTGATATACTGTAGTTGAATTTTTTTTTTTTTGAAAACTAGGAATAAAATAGTGTATAAGCTACTATACATGGTCTACACTAAATAAATTTTGGATTTATACTAAACTGAATATTTGTCGTTTAAGTTGGCTATCGATCATATACCAAAATTGCATAGACTAAAGACAAAAACATTATTTCAAACAATGATAACTAGGTGCCGTATATTAATAGAGAACAAAGTTAATGAGTAAGTTTAGTACCATGAGTGGTAGATAATGGGTCAGTGTGAAAACGTGTCAGGTAAATTAAAGGATGCATTGCCCAAGTTGGGAATATCCCGTCAGATTCAATGGAGGAAAGGGAAAAGTCTCATCGAGAACATGGTTTACTCATGATTGTTAAACCCCCCATCCTTTCACCTTCTTCAACTATTTAAAGGACCATTTTTTACCCATTTCTTCACAAAATTTCAACGAAAAAATCTCAACTTTTCTTAAGCTTTTTTTTCTGCACAATAATGGTGTACCCACCCACCCAAGATGAACTCCTCATCCGTTAAGCACTTGACCTTCTCATTCGAACAATGAATGAGGATAGGCAGCGGCAAGAGAGGAACATTACGCATTGCACGTATGCTTTGTGCAATGTGTCGCTGCGTTGGTATCAACTCCGACGACCTCATCACCCTCCGGTTCCCCTTAAGTTCAAAAATATTTTTTAAGTATTTCTAATGTTTTAACTTAGTTTAAGTAATTATGTATTTTATTTATTGTTATTTTGATCTAGGGTAAAGAGCTTTCTGATAAAATAAAGCTCTTTATTATGTAATTATTAAAAAAATATGAAAGGAATTGAGGAAATTTTGCTGCCGGCAGACTAATTTTGGTGTTGCTATGTTTTTAAATTTTTGTTTCAACTGTCTCCTGCGTCTGCTTTGTTTTCATCGAAGATGAGTGGATCTGTTCGAAGTGAATAATATACCTACTGAAGTTTATAAGCAACTAAAAATGGAGACCAGGACAAATTTATGATGTTATATGATAATAAATCAATTATAGTGTTAAATAACTGAACAACTAAATATAGAGACTGGAGATTTCTGACGTAGATCTGATGAACTTGACAATAAACAAATTGAAGTTTATAAGCAACTAAACATAAAGACACGGAAAAATGTAGTTAATTTAAGACGTATGTATTGAGTTCTCCACGTATAAACTGATAATAAACCACGTCAAGTATACAAACAACCAAAATAAAGACAAAGACTGTTATACAAAAGTTATAAAATCCTGTATAGTATTCAATGTGGAATTCTAAAGTACGATACACTTTCTAAAATCACTGTGGAATTCTAAATCGATGTGGATTTCTAAAGTAATTGATAATCAAATATTTAGGATTGACAATCATCACTGCAAAACTTGATTTAATGACTGAGACAACACTTCTTTTAATGAAATAATTATAACATCACACAATTATAATATTGTGTATATTGTTGTTGTAATATGGTGAATTATAAAAATAAAATATAAATGACTCTCCGTCAATTCATCCGGATTGTAAATGACAGACAATCCACTTTTTAAGGTTTATCACCGACTGAAATGATTAAGGATTAAACTGAAGTGTTAATGCGTATACGTTCGTTTAAGAAGCCTTAAACATATAAATAATTCATTACAAAATATGGGTGGTGTTTTTAATCCATACAAATAAAATAAAACATTAATTGCTTGTCACGCGACGATTTTCTTCAATGTTTTCGGGAACGAGGTCTTGTTATACCACGACCTTATCATTTGTATACGTTAAGTAACGAACGTAATCCAATATTATTTATTATCATTATAGTATTAGGTTGTATTAATCCATATAGCTCAATCAAAGCATTGCTCGCTTCTCACATTACGATCTTCTTCCATGCGTAGAGAAAGAGGTCTTACTTTCTCAGAACCTTAACACTAGTATACCTTGTATGATATAAGTCATCCAATGTCAATTCCTATCAATGTTACTGACTGTTATTAAGATACATTATGCAACAACTTTTTCATGTGTGTGATCTCCTAGTTCGTAGACCATTAAATTACCCCTTAATGGTATTTTATATAGGTATTTTGTATTAATTAAATGAAAACTATACGTGTATATTATCAACTCGATCAATTTTGACTATCAACAATTGTGTAAATTTCCATCGTTGATAATATACCCATCAATCCAAAATCATCTACATATACAATAGAGCCCAAACCCCAAACTCCAAGCGCATGGACCCTAAATCCTAAGCCCCAAATCTCAAACCCTAAATAATAAACGCACGCATAATAATATCCTAAACGGTAAAATTATCAGCCCCCTGTTTAATAGGAGTACAATTGACAAAATTGAAGTTGATTAGCATCTTTCAATTACTTTAGTCTGTAATGCCTAAATGGGGATAGTCGTTCTAGTTAATTTTGCTAATGCGATAGTAATTTAATTATTTTATTTGTTTGATTACTGTTGGTTAAATTTAACTAATCGAATATACGTGGTAGACAATTAAAATTTCAACATAATAAAAAAACATGATGGACAATTTCAATAGACCCGCTGAGAATCAAAAAGAGAACTGAAACTAATATTACCAATATATCAGAAAGGTCTAATAAAAAATATAATTGAAACAACATTACATGATCACTTGTAAACTAATACTAACCACATGAACAGTAATTAAAACGTCTAGACCATTAAAACATAAACAAAAACTAATAGAAAACTAGTTTGGTGCATTTGGTGAATTTGGTGGAGTTTTTTTAACCATAACCTCTTCCTCTTCGTCATTTGAAAAATCAGCCATGGCATTTGGTGATTTGGTGGACTTGCGTTTTCCTCTATGACATTTGCCTCGGGTGCTGGTGGTGCACCAATTGCATCGAGTCTTGCGTTGATCGCTTTGTTCCTCTCATGCATCTCTGCCTAATTTTTTCTTCAAGTTTCTTCAAACTTTTGAACAATTCCGCAACATCACTTTGCAGAATGGCCAACTCCCAGTAGATATTATGCTGGTTAGATGGTCAGGCAATTTTAAAATTTTTTTTTTGATAGTTTGATTGCAGAATTTTTTTTTGTTGAAAATGGAATGGGAAAAACACAAATTATTGGGGAGTTTATATAGAAATTACTCTAAAGAGTCACAAAGATTAGTGAGTAGTTACAAAAGTTAGTGAAAAGACACAAATTAAATGCAAGGGTCACTTTTTGTTTAATAATTAGGCGCCTTTAATCAAGTTAGTCAGTTTCAACAAAAAGTAAAACTGCTCTGACTTGACAATTCTTACCTTGGGCAGTGCACTACTTACCTACTTCGCCACACTTCACATCACCTATTGTCTACTGTACAATCTACTTAGCTTATTGACTATATTACACGTCTATAATATACGTCACCTATGTTATAATTATTTGAAATATTTGTTTTATCTTTAATCTATGCATATTTTGTTTATGCTCGAATAGCTTCCAACTTATACTAACACAATATTTTCGATATTTCAAGTATGAATTAAACAACTATATAATATCGACCATGTAAAGTAGTTTATTGTTTTATGCATATCTGTCCAAAAATATAAAATTATCACTACACACAATATTTAGCTTTATGTCGATTATCGACTTATTACAGTAAACAATCAACTGCTATGGTTCAACAGAATTTAAAAATTATTTATGGATTGACGATCAGTCCTGTGCAATCTTATATTTTAAACAGTAGCAAAATGCATTGAATGATACTGGTGCCATTCAATGACACTGCTATGCTTTTTTCTCAAAATCGAAGTGGACTTTGCAGTGGTACCACAATCCATTACCTTACTCTTCCTGTTCCTCATCAACCACGCAGAAGGACAGTACAAACATTTGCATACTGTCCTCTTCGGTTGTTCCGCTAGCATCTTAGCAACATCAATCAATTTTTCCTCCATTGCTGTCAGCCTATCGAGCACAACCCCCAAATAATGACCACCACCACTAGAAGAACTTGCACATTCACCAAAAATTCCTGTACGAGCTCCACCAATATCTTCATCACCTCTTGCATCTTCTTCTCCATCTACATCCATATCACCTTCACTAGCAGGATTAAGAACTGTGTTCTTGATGACTGTGGCCCCATCAAGTTTAGCCCTAAGGGCATCCACCGATGCATCCTCAACTTTATTTTCATAGGGCACATATATATCCTCCCACTCTGATCGTACATCTTTCTCAGTAGGGAATAAGTAAGGGCGAAAGATCTGGATAGAAGTTGAGCAAATTAATACTAGTTTCTTACAAATTAAAGAGATATTTAAAGTTAGCTAATGAAAATAACACAACATTACCTTAATTTTATCTTCTCCTTCCAGGAATGGATCGAAGGATTTAGGCACCATTTATCTGTACCATTTGAGTATCCGAGGGCACGACATAGGAGTCTGATCTGTCAGTGCAACTCTCATTCCAACGGCATGAAATGCTTCATTGACCCAGGCCTAAAATGAAAGATTTAATCGGAGTATGAAAAATAAAAACTTAACAATCAACTAACTATTGATTTACAGACTTAACAAAAATGTCCAAGGAAATCCAAAAAGACCATATCCATGTGATTTTTCCTTTCTCACTGAAGATTTTATAATGCTTGGCCAAGTCAAGCTTGGGCTTCAGATATTCAGTCGTCAGCTCGAAGAACAACCTGCCTCATGGATACTTGGAGAAAAACTCCAGATCATCAACCATACAAATCCACTCCTTCAGAACTGACTTTGAGGTATCTTTTACCATCAATATCGTGTGGACAAACCATAAAGGCACATCTTCAACTATTCCTCTTTGCTAAATCTTCTTCTAGTTTCCCAATACCTCAAAAGCTTCCCAGGTGTCACTTTAACATTTACCTCAGTGAAGGATTTCCAAGTTAGTTTTTCATAAAATTTCTCACTTTTCTTCACAACCTTATCCTTTGTTTTATCGCTGGATTTTACTGCACACTCCAAACTAGTCATAAGAGCAAACTCCCTAAGCCCAAAACAAGTTGGCTTCCCATCAACCAAGAACCAAACCTCACGACGCTTTTTATCCTTTATTCTACAGAGAAGTAGGGAGTGGACCATCTGTCCATTGAATTGCCAAAATCGGGACATTTCGAGTTGGCTTCCCATCAATGAAGAACCAAACCTCACGATGCTTTTTATCCTTTATTCTACGGAGAAGTAGGGAGTGGACCATCTGTCCATTGAATTGCTAAAATTGGGACATTTCAAGGAACTTCCCAAACACAGACTCCCTAAATTTCTATTCAAATTTCAACTCAAGAGAAGTAGGGAGTGGACCATCTGTCCATTGAATTGCTAAAATCGGGACATTTCAAAGAACTTCTCAAACACAGACTCCCTAAATTTCTTTTCAAATTTCAACTCTTTCAGTTCATAAATTTTTTTAATGTTAGATAGGACAGATATCTTCGACGGGAATAAAAGAATTTCATCAAGCCAAGTTTTAAGTCCATATCTTCGAACATTGATTTCTTTGATACATCGGGGGGGGGGGGGGTAGGGGGAGGGGAGGAGGGGGAACTGATAAACAGTCGGAATCATACTCAGGCTCCCTGGCTTCATCCCCTTCTTGATCAGTTTCTTCATCGCTTTCTTCTTCTTCTTCTTCACTTTCTTCTTCTACACATTTTTCTTCAGTTTCTTCTTCACCTTCTTCTTCTTCTTCTTCTTCTTCTTCTTCTTCTTCTTCTTCTTCTTCTTCTTCTTCTTCTTCTTCTCCTCCATTTCCATCCTCAGGAGCAGTAGAACTTTTTCTATCATCATCACCACCATCATCCCTGCTTTCCTTACCTTTTCCTGCATCGGAGAGTTCATCCGCTTGAAAAGCGTCGATTTCAGCCAAAAAATCTTTAGTTTGGGGTTCGAGTAGGGACTCTTCAACCATAATATCTTTTGCAGAGTGATCCTGAATGGTCTTTTCTATCTGAAATTCTTTTTCACCAACTTCAGCATCCATTAAACCAGTTTCATCAACTGGAGATTGATTGTCATCTACTACCAAATTTTTATCACTTTTAGGAACTCCACCACTTGTGGATATCTGAGGTTCTTTTTCACCAACTTCAACATCCATTAAACTAGTTTTATCAACTGGAGACTAATTTTCATCTGCTGTAGGAATTTTATTACTTTCAGGAACTCCACCACTTATGGTTTGATTGTCATCTGCTCCTGGATGTTTATCAAGTTCGGCAATTTCAGTTTCATCTCCTCCACCACTTGGTCATTTATTGCTATCTTCTTCAGATTTTTTTCGCCTCTTTCTCTTTTAATTTCATTCGTATGCTATTTCTAGCACTTGTAGGAGCCGTCGTCAACAACTTAGACCTTACCAGTACTTTATCTACATATAGAAGCAGTAAAACGAGCAAATCAATAAACAAAAAAGAAAACAAAAATTGAAAAGAACAATAAACAAAAATTAATTAACTTTAAAAAATACCATTGACGTTTCTTCATAAGTTATAAAACTCATAAAGAACCAGAATTTTATTTCTAACGAAATTAGAGTTTCTTACCTGACGAAATTGGAATTTCTTCAAAATTCTTCAACTGCTACTTCAAATCTTTAAAAACGCAAGAAATTTGTTATAAAAAACTGTTTACAACTTGAACTATGTTTATGAGAGAAAAATTAAGGATGAACTGGAAGCCTGTCAAAAAAATTAGAGGAGAGGAAGGGAAAGTCGGTTAAATTTTTGAGAAACCCATTTTTTATTTTGACCTAGAAATAATGACCCATTTTTTGGTGAATTATATATTTTTCCACAAGTTTTAAAACTGCCCACAAGTTTTTTTATTTTTAATTAGGCCCCCCACCCCCTACTTAATCTCACTTAAGATTTCCCCCCAATAAAAATAAACCAAAAAAAAAAAAAAGGCTATTTTTTTTATTTGAAACTTGAGGGGGTCTTTTACCTAATTCTTCTCAACAGACCCTTCACGAAGGTGTGAGTCATTCTTAGGGTTTTGAAAAAAGAACATTAATCCTAGCTACATATTAAAAATATTTAAATTATGAATTTAAGTATTATATCATTCAACGAGCAAATAATCTTCAAAGAGCTTTTAGCATTTAAATTATGAATTTAAGTATTATATTATTTAAAAAGCAAATGGAGACATTCGATAATGGAGAAGAGCGGGATCTGCAAGGGGATGACTTTTGATCACCAGCCAAATAATCTTCCAATTAAAAAAGATGACAAACAAGCATTGAAGACATACCAAAGTGTGTACACGTGGTTTAGAAGGGAAAAATATGCTACAAAGCAACCGTTCCACATTGCAAGTGAAAAAATAGTGAAAAAGAACTATAACAATGAAATACTACAAAATTAGGAGAAAGTTACAAGCACTTAAAGCTGGTGATGAATTAATATATTGCTAGCCAAAATTAAGCAGATATCTGAATTACACATATATAGGACATATATAGCTGTAGTAGAAATATGATAATTGTCACGTAATAAGAAGTAGCTAGAAGGGGAAGTTATTACATTCACGTCTAGCTGGTCCTATTATACCTAAAATTAAAGTTACATTATATATGCCAAAATCTCAGAAAAACATAAAAACATAGTAATTTGGACTATAATTCATTAATCAAAATAAGAGAGGCCACTAGCCCGGACCACTATATTTCTCACTAAGCCTGCAATTGGCATGCTTTCATTTTTCTTTAGACATCCCCTTGAGGAAGTCCTTAGCACGAAGCCCTATCACATTTGCATCCGATCGCTTCATGATTCTTAGCCTTTTGCATGACTCCGTAAACATTCTGCAAATCATAGAGGTACTTCATTAGATCTTCTTATTATTCTTCAGACCAAATTAAAGAGAAAACATCGGTATTTTTTTTTTAATTTGAAAAATAAAAAATACTAAAGAAGATTGAAATATTGAAGGCTTGTTTTTTGGTAAGAGTAAGAAATATTCAAGACAAGGGCAAATAAAACATTTGTGCAGCAGGTACGAAATCACATGAGCTGCTCTCTGTAAAATAACATATATAAAAACTTTTTTTTTCACAATGTTAATAAAATGACGCTTAATTTACATTATTTGCTTAATATTTCAAATTTGTAACGTCAATGGACTTAAAATTTTTAATCAATACCATTGAAAACATAGTTAAATTTTAAAGACTGACGTGGAAAACTTGTCATATTCACTTCAAGAAGTTGTAAAGGAATCCAATTGTCTTAAAATGATATGGTCCAAAAAGCTCTAATTATTATGGCAATGTTTAGCTCGATCTGGTTTTCTCCCTGGCCCTGCTGTGGGCATTCTTGTCTGCTATTCAATTAATTTTTTATGTTCTTTTTTGGGGGTAAAGACGTGTTTGTCCGAATTCTCAACTGAGAAAGAAGCCGTATATGGTGAGAGTTTATCTTTACCAAGGTTGTTATACACTCGCACAACGAAAACCGTTAAAGAATTTCGATTATGGGTATTATAAATGTTCTTACAAAGGACTACCCATATATTTCGTCAATAGAAACATACCCTATTTTTGAAAAGATTCAAAACAAAGACATTTTCGCCAGATCAATTGAAACAAACTTGACAAAATACAAGTTGTTTCTTAGAAATTTCATGGAACTTATTTCATAAAATACAAACAAGCACGTACTGAACAACTTAATCAATCTGTATGTTGGCAAATATCGTCAGGAATTTCTTCGTTCAAGAATAAGACACAAACTACAGCTAATTAATTAGAATCATTCAATTCAAGAAAATACCAAACTACAGCTAATTAGAAATTTAGAATCACTGTAAGCATTACTTCTACTCCTAATTACTCCTACAATTAATGTGATTCCCTTCAGATATGAGTCGTGCTATGGCATTAAGGTGAGCAATTATTATTATTATGAAAGGTAGAGAAGTGAACTTACTCCCAAGGAACATCGCCCACAAGCATCCAGTCTCCATCTTTGTCCTCGTATATTGGAACGTACTCTGAATTCTCTGCATTCTCCAATGCTTCCCCTGAACAATTAGGTACCTCGTTATTTCCTTTGTCTTTATTTCTGTAGCATCTTTTTTAATACGGAGTACTATTAATTTGTACTATTGAAAGAAGTAAAAGTTGGATCTAAAAGTTTCAAGTTCTTTATCAATTATCACCTTGTAACAATAGGCGCAATCTTGATTATGCGTATAACTCTTTTGGTTAAATTATTTTATTATGTACTCCTATACAATTCAAGTGAATAACAGAAACGCCTACTACACCTAACCATGCTTTCGAAAAAATAAAATTTCTTGGATCAAGATTTTACATTTTGATATGGCAAGCCTCTTACTGTTTTGCAAAGTTTATAATATTAAACGCTGTTATAATTAGGAAAATGAAAGGATTAATCAAGCGAGTACGTACCAATTTCACAGCAATGAAAGAGCTTCTCAAGAGCCATAACAAGTTCAGAATACCCTTTGTGAGTGTTCAAATCAAGTTTTCGGAGAAATGGGGCACCATCCATGCTAACTTTGACGTACATTTTCGACAATTGATCACGACCATTAAAGCTATTCTTCCTCCGATATGCACACACCGGTGGCCACCCCACAACTTGATTTTTGTTTTGACACTTTGTTTCATCGTTGTTGCTGTTATCGTTCGCAGCCATGTCAGAAAACACCCTCTTCTTCTCATTCTTCTCAAATGAGCTAGGATTTCTTCCTGGAAGCCCCAATCTAAGCTCCGTAATATCAAGTTCTCTTGCCATTTCTTGCGTAACGATTTTTCTTCTTTTTTGTTGTTGCTTAGATTGAGACGTAGTTGACTGACTAATATATAGAAGAATGATTTTGAAGAGTGAAATAGTTCGTTGTTTGATCAGCAAAGGGGTTTTGGTTTTTATACAGCTATGTGCTTAAACAAATGTAAGACATGGTAGGAGCAACGCCAGGTTAAGTAACCTTAATGGTCGGTCACATGAGAAACAGTGGTGGGGAACAATATGTTACCGAAAAGCCTCAAAATAGGTTGGCAACTGTCGAATTTCTATAAGAGCAATCATTGGGCTCTTGATTTTCTACAATTTTTTGGGATTTACTTGCGACCGCTTGATGGTGTTAATCAAGAACATGCCATGTGATCTTACTGATGGTAGGGTTTTCATTTGTAAAACACACATACACAAGGACATATATGGTGCAATACATGATATACGTAACGCTATTCTATGAATATTTAAGTCATTAAGTGGACTAACATAGGCGTAGATAATACTACTCATGAAAGTATATTTAATTTAATTTGGTCCAATTATCCGAAACATGCTTTGAAGGGTCTAAATCATGTTTTGCAGTTCACACATAGTTTATTTGTTAACTTAGCATCATAATTTCGTTTGGTCCAATATTATATGTTCTACACTTTATTAGAATCTTGTGTGCAGCACAGGTAAAACTAGAATTACAAACTTTGTTGATAAGTTACTAGGGAGTTTGGCATGGCAGAACTTGCCAAGTCTTTTTTGGACTCACCCCAATATTTCGTAAGTTACACAATGGTCCATGTATAAAAGTTAATTTTTTTGCCAAGTCCATGTATAAAAGTTAATTTTTTTGCCAAATTTGGCTATTTACCTAGCTGCTTTCCTCTCTCCTCTCCCCCGTTTTTCTTCCATTTTTTCCCCATTCCATTTCCGCCCAAAGTTCCACCATAGCTGCTGAGTTTCTTTTCGTAAATCGAAATAATACCCATTCCACCATAGTTGCTGAGCTTATTTACTGAATATCCTTTCCAATTTTAGGCAATACAAGCTGAGACCACCCACATTTGGGTTATACGATATTTTGTTAAATCTGGTCGTTTCTTATCCATTAAAGGGGAAATTTTGTTCCTCTAATTTTAATCGTATCAATCCAGTCATCTCCGGTAAGTGTACTAACTTTAGAACATGTTTTTAGCTGTTTTTGTTGATTCTAGGTTGTTACGGATTCAGTTCCTCCGAACAATCTGCCTGAAATTCCAAACATCATTTCGACGTTCCTATGGTTGTAATTGTAATTCCAAACATATCGTTAGCGTTTTACACGGCGTATGTATTTATTGAAATTTTCACAGATAATGTTCGGAACATCTTGCTAGGATGTTTGAGCGTTCTGTTAGCAGTTTGGAACATCTTGCATTAAGCTACGAAAAAGTGTAAGGTGATGTTCAGAACGTCCGAATACGATATTCCAAACGAGCAAAATTGAGGTTTGGAACATCTTGCATTAAGCAATGAAAAACTAACGTGATGTTCAGAACGTCAGTAGCGATGTTCCAAACGAGCAACATTGAGGTTTGGAACATATTGTATAAATATTAGTAATACTAATAGTTGGTCATTTCAATTTATTGCAAGTGACCATCGATGGGTGAGGTTATATTAGGAGTTAATTATCAAGGTGAATGGGTGGAGCGTTCTAAATGTTATGCTTGGATTCCGAAGGTTAAAGAGTCAAGACCCATTCTTGTGCCTAGAGATGTTACGTATGATGTTCTACTTAACAAAATCATCAGATGTTGGGGGATAAGAGACAATCCAAGGGACATTTGCATTACTTACATGCTGAGTGTTGCTGCAAATCAAAAGACTCCTCCCATTACAATAAGAAATGATGATGATGTACGCCTTTATATGGCTGATGTTGACCGTAATGGTGCTAGGCCCACTCTAAGGATAGTTGTGGTTTCTACGACGGAGGAATGTGTTGGTTCGAATGACCAAGAAATGCCAAATAGTGGAGGACATGATTTTAGTCACCGATTGGATGACTTACATGAAGAAGTAGAAGAAGACAAAGGAGGAAGGGTAGAAGAAGACAGAGGAGGCGTAGATGTAGATGAAGAAAAAGAAAAAGAAGAAGAAGTAGAAGAAAAATATGTAGAGGAAGATCCTGCCATTAATACCCCTGTGTTTCCAACACAAAGCAGTGAGCCGATATTTCACTTCGTCGATGGCACAGGTTTTGAAAAAGGTATGACTTTCGCCAATAAGAAAGAACTGGTCACCAAATTGAAGATTCCAGCAGTTAAACATCGTTTTAATTACAAAACATTGAAGAATACTGCAAAGATTTTTAATGCTAGATGTTTAGATGTGAAATGCAAATGGTGGTTAATGACAATGAGGTATAAAAGTAAAGATAGGTTCTACATTAGCATTTACAATAACTTGCGCACATGCGGTGTCCAACATCATTCCAGTCATAATTCACATGCCTTTGCCCAGATAATTGGTGAGTTCATGAAAGGTAAATATTTAATGGGAAAAGGTCCAACCACAAAAGCTTTCAGGGAGTCCCTTAACAACGATTTTGGTTGTAAGGTTAGCTATTGGAAGTGTCTTAGGGGCTGTCAATATGCAAAAGCTTTGACATGGGGAACACATAATAAAGGTATTGAAATTCTTGATGCTTATGCTTATATGGTTAGGAGTAAGAATCCAGGAACCAAGACAGATTTGAGGCTTTCTAGCACAAGGAAGTTCTTATATTTTTTCTCTCTTATGGAGCGTGGATCAGGGGATTTACTTACGTGAGAAAAGTCCTAGTTGTTGACGGCACACACTTGTCTGGCGAGTATGAAAGGGTGTTGTTGTCTGCTGTTGGTCAGGATTCAATGAGTCATGTATTCCCTGTTGCTTTTTATATTGTAGACAAAGCGTGTGACGCCTCATATGAGTACTTTTTCGAACAATTACGCTGCATAGTTTCAGATAGTGAAGAGTTGTGCATTGTTTCGGATAGACATCCGAGCATCTCGAAAATGGTCGCCCAAGTGTTTCCTTCTGCACACTATGGAGTTTGCATGTGGCACCTTGGTGAAAGCATCCGAACAAAGTTTCAGTTTGGAATCAGTCTTCATAAATACTACACTGCAGCAAAGGCATACAGGGTAGAGGAGTTCACTGATGCTATGAATGAGATCAGGACTATTGATTGGAGGGTAGCAAATTACCTTGAAAATGTTTTTGGCTATCATAGATGGAGCAGATTATATTTCCCAGGAAACAGGTAAACTATAACAAGGTCTGATATTACTGTCATGCTTTCAATATGTTCCGAACGTCACACAAAGCGTTCCGAACATATCATTTATGTGCAGAACATTATTTAGAAATTTTATTTTCTAACGATGTTCCCAACTCCTTACTGTAGTTATGAACTTGTGATTCATGTTAGGAACATCACGAATGTTCCGCACTTCTTATTCCTATATCTGCACTTGTGCTTTATGTTAGGAACATCTTTTGATTATTATAATATTTATTCTTTTTAATAGATTATAAGTTATGACATCAAACATAGCTGAGTCCATTAATTCCATGCTGAAGGAGTAAAGAGAATACCCTATTGCTGCCCTCTTGAAGGATATAGGTAGGAACTTTGCGGAAAAATTCCACACTAGGGCTATGAAGTTAATCAACCACCCAAATTTATGCGTCCCAGACGTTGAAATAAAAATAAGGAAGAATAAAGAAGTGGGAGACATGCTAGTTGTCAACAGGAAGGGAACTTATGGTTTCGAAATCATTAGTCCAGAGCATGAGGCAGAAGGTGATCTATATGAGAGGACATGTACATGTAGGGAGTTTGATCTTGATCAGTTACCTTGTGTACATGCTATGGCAGCAATTAGGGGGTCGCATGGCGATGAATATGGAAGTAGAGTGTATGAATACACTTCTAGATATTACACAACACAAGCATACCTCCTTGCTTATGCAGAGTCTGTCAATGCAGTACCTCCTGAAGAATCATGGGCCGTCCCTGTTGAAGAGATACTTTATCCAGTACCTCCGCCCCCAAAGCCGAACAACCGTGGAAGGAGAAGGGTTAACCGGATTCGATCTATTGGGGAACGTCTTCCAAAGAGGAGAAATAAATGTGGCAACTGCAAGAGATATGGTCACAAGAAAACTATATGCCCCATTGTTCGTAGTGGAACTGAGGCTACAAGTCAGCCTACAAATTGGAATTGGACGAAGCATCGTCCTCGTTATAATTGCGATTATTTGGATTTCTATTTGAATTGCATAATGGACTTTTTGTCCTACTTGTATAATTTATATTGTGTACATATTTTCTTTACTAGTTTTTTAATTTATGTTGTGCACATATTTGCTTTACTGCATATTTTGCAATTTTGTTGTTCACATATTTGCTTATTGTTCGCAACACATCTAATGTTGTTTAGGATATTACATTTGATGTTCCGAACGATGTCAAGGCATGTGAAAGCTTGTGAGGTCTTTATTTCACAATTCATAGTCGTAGCATTTACCAAGCGCTACTTTCGAGAAGATGTTCGGAACATCTTGTCAAGGATATTATATTATACTTTTATACGTGACATTCCGAACAAGCCATTCAAAATTTAAAAGACACGAACGGCTACAATGAACAGTTGGGATGCCTAAATACCAATACATCAAACTCTAAAATACAAGTTGGTTGCTGCAACAGTCACGTCAAATCACATTCACACTTGTAAATATGCGTCCCTTCAGTTGCTTTGGCCATTGAAAAGGCGTGCATTAGAATTTAAAAGCCACGTTAAAACATTTATAAATACTTCCTTGATGAATACCCAATTCATAATTCATTTCACATTAACCAAGTATTACGTTCAGTTTTCACCAGTTTCTATATCAAGGAAGAACAAGTTGAGGTACTCAAGTTTTCAATATTTTCTATGTTTTTCCTAAAACGATTTCAAAATCTAATCTGTTTATATTTCCTTAAACATAATTCCACTTTGATTCTTCTCTAAATTTTAAACAACTTTTCATGCAGACGGCCAATAATGCATTTAACGATCCATGGAATAAGTACCACCAAGTCCGAGAGCCTCCAAACAAGTCGCTTTTAGATCGGATTGAGAGAGTTTTGCAAAATCAAACGGTGGAGGCCAAAACAATAACGAAGACGCTATTATATATTAGTTGTTTAAGTAGTTGTACTGTTTATGAATATGCTTTTGTTATCTCTTTTCAATTAATATTATTATGGAGGTCTTTAATTAATACTGTTAAATTGTCTCCAAACCATCATATTTGCATATAGTTCGCAACACATCAACTGTCGTTTAGGATATTACAATACGATGTTCCAAACGACAACTTGTTCTAATCAATCTCTGGAAAAGTTAATAAATTCATACACTAAGTTCGGAACATATACAATGTGTTCCAACACTAAACTTTATGTTTAGAACGTATCTGGTATGTTCCAGGTATAAATGATGATCACTAACACTATACACGACCAAATTTCCAGAATAGAGTGATAAATGATGTTCATTTTAACTAGAAAGAATCAATTATACTTGTTAGATTTACAAATTATGATGATTATCACTAGAAATGACCCACTAGAATTGTAAAAGTGACAAATGATGCTCATTTCGCTTAAAAGGACCAAGTATAGTTGGTAGACTAAGAAATATTGACAATTATCAGTAGTAATGACCAATTATACTTGTTAGAGTGATAAATATTGACTATTATCAGTAGTGATGACCAATTACACCTGTAAGAGGGACAAGTGATGATCATCTATCATAAGGTTGTTTCAAACTACCTATTGATGTTCGTCGCATTACACCGTCGTTTGAATCGCAAAATTTTAATGTTGCTATCTTCATCATATGATGATCCATACATACATTCTAGTTTCGAACATCAGATAGATGTTTGTCACATTTTATGTGTCGTTCCGAGCGCCATGTTCAATTTTTTCTATCTTCATCATAATTTTTCAGAATTAGAGTAGTTAGTGTGACAAATTATGATGATTATATGACTATAAGTGACCAATTATATTTGTAAGAGTGATAAATTCATCCACTTTCATCACAAAGACCACTTAGAGTAGTTTGTGTGACAAATGATGATCATTATGGGCAGAAATGACCCACTATACTTGTTAGAGTGATAAATGATGATCAACATGATAAGAAATGACCCACTATACTTGTTAGAGTGACAACTGATGATCATTGTAACTAGAAATGACCCACTATACTTGTTAGAGTGACAAATGATGATCATTGTGAGTAGAAATGACCCACTATACTTGTTAGACTGACAACTGATGATCATTGTAACTAGAAATGACCCAATATACTTGTTAGAGTGACAAATGATGATCATTATGAGTAGAAATGACCCATTATACTTGTAAGAGTGACAAATGATGACTACTATCACTATAAATGACTAACTATACTTGTTATAGGGAGAAATGATGATCCATACATATACTCTAGTTTCGAACATCAAATTGATGTTTGTCACATTTTATGTGTCGTTCCGATCGCCATGTTCAATTTTTTCTATCTTCATCCTACTTTTTCACAATTAGAGTAGTTAGAGTGACAAATTATGATGATTGTATGACTATAAGTGACCAATTATACTTGTAAGAGTGATAAATTCATCAACTTTAATCACAAAGACCATTTTAAGTAGTTTGTGTGACAAATGCTGATCATTATGAGTAGTTTTGACCAACTAGAGTTGTTAGAGTGACAAATGATGATCAATATGATAAGAAATGACCCACTATACTTGTTAGAGTGACAAATGATGATCATTGTAACTAGAAATGACCCACTATACTTGTAAGAGTGACAAATGATGATCATTGTACCTACAAATGACTCACTATACTTGTAAGAGTGACAAATGATGATCATTGTGACTAGAAATGGCCAATTAGAGTTGTTAGAGTGACAAACGATGATCAATATGATAAGAAATGACCTACTATACTTGTAAGAGTGACAAATGATGATCATTATACCTACAAATGACCCACTATACTTGTAAGAGTGGCAAATGATGATCATTGTGACTAGAAATGACCAATTATACTTGTTATAGGGAGAAATGATGATCCATACATATATTCTTGTTCGAACATCCAATAGATGTTTGTCACATGATATGAGATGTTCCGCGCGCAATGTTCTATTGTTTCTATCTTCATCATACTTTTCACAGTTAGAGTAGTTAGAGTGACAAGTTATGATCATTATATCACTATAAGTGAGTGACCAATTATACTTTTAAGAGTGATAAATTCCTAAACTTCCATCACAAAGACCACTTAGAGTAGTTAGACTTAGAATTGATGATCATTATTACTACAAATGGCCAATTACACTTGTAAAAGTTACAAGTGATGGTCATTGTCACATGATAATTAAAGGGCGATGATCATTATCACTCTAAATTACCAAGTATACTTGTTAGAGTGACAAATGATTATCCATCTATCTTTCTTGTTTCGAACATGCTGTTGATGTTTGTCACATGAACATCATGTTCGGAGCGCCATTTTCTGATGTTGCTATCTTCATCGTATTGTTTTTGAAAATGTTCAGAACAGATAGCGATATGATTGAAACATGAAGTGTGTCGTGCGGAACGACTTAGGGTACAATGACAATTTACAAGACAAAATAACAATTTCAAATGAAATTTCTTGATCATTAGTACACAAAACATAAAAATTGGAAATAAATAGAACCTAAACTATGAACCAACACTTGATCCAAGTAAAGAATATAAGAAAAATTAGCACCACAACTAGCAGTACCCCAATACCCAATTTTTTCCGCCATAACCGTGCCTCTTTCATCTCTTCTTCAACAGCTTTCAACTTCTTAAGTAGACCCCATATTACTCTCTTCGCTTGATCTGACATCTCTTCATCATGCCATCTAAAATAGTTGCAGCCATTTGCCTACATAAAAAATAAAATAAATACAACAAACAAATAAATACAAGAAAAAATAAACCCATCACCTAACCTGACCATATTTGCATCCGTAAAACCTCCTTCCTGGGTTTAGTTGAGTCCACGATATTGTTAACTTCACATAATCTCCACATCGACAAAATGGTACTACACTTCCACTATTAACGGATCTACTAGACATTTTAATCTAGATATTTGATTTAATTTTGTAAAATGATTTTATAAATAATAAACGAATATATAATGTGTTGGGTGGTGTATTTTTATTATCGTTGGTAAATAAATATTGTTCACGCGCCCAATGTAATAATTTATCACGAGTTTGGGCTAGATCGAAAAGATGTTCGGAACATCCCGTAAAGGAAATTCAAAAACGGCTACAATACCAATACACCTATCAGCTAGACTAGGTTGCAGGTAGGTAGCAGCTAGATCGCAATGATGTTCGGAACATCTTTTCAAGGATATGTTACACGAATTCTACTTATATAGGCTGACGTTCAGAACCACCCAATCAAAATTTGAAATACACAAACGGCTACGATTCAAGCCGCTCAAATACCAATACACCAAATGGCTACAAACGTTTCGGTTGCCTCTCTTTACTTCTGTAAATACCCAAAAATTCAAAGCATTTCAATCCACATTCATCAACTTACAATTCAAACCATTCCAATCCACATTAATCAACTTACACTTCAAATCATTCATCATAAAAAATTGCACGTTATCCACGAACAAGAGGTGGCTCCACGGCTGGAGGAGCCTCTATGGCTAGAGGAGCCTCCACCTCGATGCAAAACACAGCTGTTGCATTATCATTTTCAAATGAACGGCAAATTGAAAGAGCTATTGACATATTGGAACAACTAAGGGCAGAAGTGTGGGGTTGGAAGTTCCAGCTTGAGGGCTTCCTACATGGCTAAAAAAAGGACGTCAAATAGATGACGAAGGAAATGTGAAGGATCAAAAGAATTCTCAAAGGGCTGCTTACTGATAAGGCGATGCATTACCTTGACTTCTACTCCTCTCCTTCACGCTAGATGTGGATGTTCCTATTAATGTTTATTATATAATTTCTTTTTGAATGTTTATAATCTAGTATCTTTTGTTAGAATGCTAGTATAACTAGCATTCCTTTTGTAAAGCACTGACAGAGATGTGCAGTTTTTCCATTTGAATGCTAATATAACTAGCATTTTTTTTTGTAAAGCTCTACAATGATGATCAATGAAAAATATGTTTGTCTAGTTCCTGTAATTATGTTCAAAACATCTTTTCAACGTTCAGAAAGTTACTCTTTCGTTCTGGAACCTACGCAACCTTTATACAATGAGATATTCATATTTGGAACATCAACGTTACGCGCAGAACATAAGTTTGTCATTCTGAACAAATGATAAACAATTTATATGCTCTGTTCATTTGCTAAAAAACTAATCCATCTATAATTAAATAAGCACAATATACCGAACGATGTTCAAAATGTTCCGAACTTCATGTTAATATCTAAAAGGCACAATGGTTACAATTAGCAGTTTCACTCGTTTGAGTAGTAGATAACGGTTACGAGTTTTGTCAAAAGTCACTTTCCATAAAACCATTCCCAACAGACTCATCGATTGCCACTTTACTCTTATAAATACCCAACAGTCACACATTGATTCCACCTATTTCAAAATACCTCGTCGTCCAAGAACAAGGGGAGCACCGATAAGGGGAGAACCGATAAGAGGAGCATCGAGTTCAAGATGGCCTTGAGTTCTTTCCTCGAGTTCACATTCAGATTCTGGAAATTCGAACGACGGCTTGGACTAGCTGAGGTATGAAGTGTGGGAATGGAAATTCAAATTCGAAGAATTCTTCCATGATTATAGAAGGGACATAAGAAGGATGACGAGAATGCTTAAAGGGCTGCTTTCTGAAAAGGGAATTGATTATGTCCCATACTTCACACCACCAGGAACACCACCTGAAGCACCACCACAAGCTCCGCAACATGCACCCTAAGTTCGATTGCTTATAATTAATTTAGTTATAAGTTTATATGTTTATTATTTTATTGTGTTGTTTGTGTCTCGATATAATATGTATTTTGCATTTTCTATAGAACATTAGTGGAGGAGTTCTTGGGATGTTGGTAACATCAGTGGTTATATTAAGGAACGACTTATTGTTCCAGAACGAAGTAATATTGTTCTAGGGTAAACTTCATTAAATGTTGCAGATGTTTGGAACATTATATTGTTTTTCAGGAACAATAATACGTCGTTCTGGAGCTTATGTAATAATGGTCTAAATTTTATTATGTCATTTTTTGTTGAATGCTGAACAACTGAACAGTATATTTGAATGTTTGTTTTAATTGCGACTAATTACGCTATCCTTTTAAGCACATCAAAAGCTATTACTTGGCTAAAAATAAAAGTCATCCATACCTAATTACATAACAAAAATAAAAGCTAAAATTTACATATACCCAAATCAAGGCTTCATTTTGCCGTCCAAAATACAAGCGGCTAAACGTCGCCTCCACTGATTAGCCAGATTGTCACAAATTTTGTCCATGGGGGTGTTTGTAATGAGATGCTCAATGTACATCAACACGAACACTCCACATGATTGCCCTGTTAGATTTTGTGGACAAAGTGATCTTGGCACTCTCTCAAACGACCATATGTCTCCTTCCTTACGCATCAGATCCAAGTCTTTGAATATCTTAGAAATTCTGACATAGATCGAGAACATGTAGAGAATGGGGACAATTATTGGCAAGAAGCATTCATCATCATTACAACCATGATTGCAATCATACACCCAAACTTTTGCTTTAACCATGTCAAACACCACCAACACGTAGTGATTGTCGTTGATGTTGAAGACGGCGAAGATCCTCTTAGCACCAGCCCAATACCTACCCCCTGGGTAGGGTAGCTTTCCATATGCATACTTGAGATAATCATCATCAAACTGATACGCCTGTTGAACCCTCCCAAAATGCACACAAGTATGCACCGGGATTTGATTTCAACAAAATGGGACTCCAAAGGGTTTCTTTGGAGTCGCCACCTAATTTAAGGATTATTAGAAACCTAAGGTTAACTAATGAGTGCAATTTATTTTTATTTAAATAAAATTAAATTAAAATCAGAGATTCCGAGTAAGTGGTTCGATTAAATTCGAAAGAAGGTCCCTTGTGGGAGCACTTTCGAAAATCCGCTAAATGCGGTTAATCCGGCGGTTTTCACGAATTTGTTAAGGATAATAGAATTAATTTAACTAAGGATAATATAAATAAGATAAGAGTTTAGATTACGCTGATACTTAGATAAATAAATGATGAAATCTTAAGATTAAATAAATGGATGAATTACAACATGGTTGATTGATTAGTTGATTAAATAAATAAGGATAAATAAATTAAATAAATAATATAAATAAAATAAAATACTCTAAGTAACTAATTAGATAAATAATTAATTAATTGATCGCATAAGTAAATGGATAAATAAATAAATAACTTAATTAAATAAATTAACATTTTATATTAATTTAATTAAATAAAGAATAAATTGATAGTAATTAATTAATTAAATAAATAAATGAATAAATGAATAAATAATTATTATTAAAGGAATAAATAAATGATTAACTGAAATAAATAAATAAATAAATGATTAATTAAATTAAATAAATAAATAAAATTAATAAATAAATTAATAAATAAATATCGCATAATTAATCAGATTAATGAATAAATGAATAGATAGATAATAACTATTTAATAGATGGATACGTAAATATAGATAATAGATGAGATGTATAATTTAATTAAATTTTAATTTCTTTTGCACTCGATAATTATCCTTAGATTACTATTAACTTAAACTATTTGGCGAGTCCCAAAAAACGGGATAAGCAATTATATAATCATTCTAAACATACAATTCATTAACGATTCAATAAAACGACTATCCTACCAAGTTTCTAACATGCAAATCCTAGTCCGGATTCAGGGCTTCCTAAAACATGCTTTCTAAAGGGAACGGGAAAGCGGGAGTTTAGAAAGTAGAACCCGGGATAGCGAACTCAATTCGAGCCCTGTATTTCACAAGGCTTTTCATTCATTCTTTCATTTTTGTTCACATTTTTGGGGATATCAAGTCCCGAGAATGCGGAGCGGTTCAAGTAATTTCGAATGCACGTAGCCATCCCCGTTTGTGAGTTTTATTTCAAACTCATCCCAAGAGCGATTCCATGTCAAAGAAAAATAAGGAGAAAAGGAATCAGTACATGCAAAGAAGTAATCATTGAGATAATTTGCAGATTGGCAAAGAGGATGAGGAAACGAACAACTAAGCCTAAAAGAGATGCTCCAAGGCAGATTATTTTCACGAACAGAAAGAAACCAAGCAATGAATTGGATACATAAACAAGAAAATCATCATAGTTGATCTTTAAGCTACTGAGAAAACTTTCATATGACGAAATGAAACTTCATACAATGTACCGTTTTAGAGATACATAACAGACTATCATAATTTGTGACTTGGAATAAAAAATGCAACTTGACAGACCAAAAGTATAACTTATGCCAAATTAAAGATGATTAAGCTCAAACATTGACTAAACTTTGTCTGCAATCTAACCACGTCCGCTAAATGAACTTAAGGAATTTAATTAGATAAGTCTCCTAATTGACAGTTGATACGCATAAAAATGATAGGCTAGGACTAAAGATATATATCCTTCAAGAAAATGGCACAAACAAGCAGTAGAGTAAACATTCTAAAAGAATTTTGCTAGCCTTGCCAAAAACCTGTATCTCACCAATTGGCTAGATTAAAAGATACTGCCTACGTTCTATTTTAGAGTGTAGACAAGCATAAGATCTTACCAGCAGATACGCTAACTGACAGAGAAAGATGCATACGCACAGAATGGTCAGGTTATAGCTCTTTTGGGAGCAGCGACTCGAGCGAGGTTGACGACTCGAGCACAAAAAGCGATAAACAAATCCAAAACAAGATAGAAAACTAATACAGTAGCTGGGAATTCTAACTCAAATGATTGTTTCCTATTTTTATGATCGCCAATCTAATTTCTCTAACTATACAGCAGAGAGTCCAGGACGCTCATCACAAAACAAAAGACACTAGCATCTGTCATTGAAAACTACTGCACAAAATTGAAGGTCATAAGAGCTACCAACATCAATTTGAAAGAAAACTAACAGGAAATGCTAGAAATGATCCTATAGAAAACAACCTGGACAAATTCATCACATGCAAGCAATACCAACACATAGGAATAGACCCTATACAAAACTTACACCCCTTGAAACTATCTGCACTCTTCTGCAGCCTTCAAGACACCCAAAATCCTACTACTATCTGAAACAACTCCCAGGGCAGCTACAGCAACTAGAACAGACCCTACACTTCTCCTTTGAGCCAGGCAGAAACCAACTTGAACCCCTGCATCATCTACACTCCATCTTGAAGCTCCTACTCCCTCCTGAACACCTCCCTGAAACAGACTACACACCAGCTACTATACCAGACCACCCTGACTCTCACAAACAACCCTCAGCTCACTAGAACATCTCCAAATACAAACAAACCTGCCTGAAGCACTCCTTTTAAAATCCTGGAAAGCAAACTCCAAGCTGAAACCACTCTCACTGCCTCAAGAACTTCAGAAAAAAAAAATAGCTAAACTGCAACCAGAAGCAAGCCTCCAAAATTTATCCCAACCTCCTGCATATCAGAAACAGCCTCCTACACTAACTGCACATAACCATTTGGCAACCCTTTACACCCTGCTACACTAGGAACAAAACTCCCGACTACTATTGCCTCTAAAACTTGAACTACCAGAAGCAACTCGAACACCATGCCATTTCCAAAACAACTTAAAATAAACATAGACCCTATGGACAAAAAGCTTATACAAAAGGAAACAGGACACTGAAATAGGGGAACGCACGGATACCACTTTATAGATAAAACAACTATGAAACTGACTTAAGAGGAAAACCAAGAACTGAACTCAACTAATATTCAGGTGTCATTTTCAAACTGTAAAATCGAATCAAACAAGCTTCTTAACTCAATGAACTCATTTTGTTCAATAAAGATTCAATTTTAAGCCATATTTTATATCAATCATAACTTGGAAGATTAAAATTAAAACCTCCTTCTTTCAAACCAATCAGTCGCATAGATATACATGTAAGCATAATTCTCAACTTATAAGAATAGAAAGAAAACAGAAAGTTAATAAGAAGAGGTTTATTACCGTTTTTCGAGCAGCGGACAAGGGCGTCGATCCGAAGAATGTGAGCCAACACAAAAGCGACTCGAGCGAGGTCGACGACTCGAACAAGGTCGACGACTAGAAAGGAGAAATGACGACACAAAGCCGAAAGCGACGCTCGACTCGAAAACAGAAACTAAAACGCTATGTGTATATCTTTCTTTAAATTGAGAGAAAAATATATAATGTATAGAAATGCTTCCGTTTTTTGTTTTTTGTAAAGAAATCCAGAACCCCCTTTTTACCGGAACTGAAAATTTTATTTATACTAAAAATTAGGGTTTTTTACCTCGGAAGAAAAATCTGAATTACCCTCCTTTCCTTTTGATCCATCTCTTGTGAGATAAGGGTGAGAGAGGTAAAAATCTCACCTCTCTCATCTTTATCTACATGAAATCGATCAAGGGCTCGGATTGATCGAGAATTCAAACGAACGGACGAGATTGAAGATCCGTTGGGAATAAGTTAGAAACTTCCGCAATGACACAGCTGGAACAGTGTCACTCGTCCAGCGAGGACCTGTACGGAGAAGATGATTAGCTGGCCGGGTTTTGTCGCGGGTCGCGGGTCGCGATCGGGGAAAAGGGGAATTTGGGTTGGGTTAAGGATTTCTGAAATGGGGAAATGGGTGAGGGAGTTGACTGAATTAAGTGAGTGTGTGATATAGTATATATTAGTTTGCGTGGGTAGGCTCGATTTTAATCACAGGAACGTAATTAGCCCCTCTTATCTTTAGAATTTAGTTAGGAAATGAAGGAATTGCACATGTATGTCACTATTTTAGGTTAGGAACAAATTCAACCTTTTGGATAATTAACATAAATGGGGATGCCGTGTGGGTAGGACAAATATAAGGCTATGCAGTGCAATTTTAACCCTTTTCCTTTAAAATCGATCAATTACCTTTGATTTTTAATAACTGATTTTTAATTTAAAATAATTAGACTTTAATTAAAGTTTTGGGACAAAATTGGGTGTCAACAGCTGCCCCTTTTTACCCAGAAAATGATGAAAGAGTTTTTAGGGTAAAGAAGTTGACGGAAAACCAATTTTGTCACGATAAAGCCAAGGACTTTGATTCCAAGGATCAAAGTGTGTGGCTTATGGACATGGCCGAACTCCGGTTTCCGAGTTGCCCACATATCTCGGGCTGAAAGAGAATCAGGCCACATGTAGTTCGACGACACTTAGAAACGAAGACTCGCACGATTGAAAAAAGAAAGGACGCACGAATAGGAAAGAATTCAAACTGACGCCTAATCTGAAATGAAAGATTAGGTAAAACTTGCTTTTTCGAGTGCGATTCTTCAGATCCTCGTTGACGAGTCTAGCTCATATCAACGATTGCCCCAGTTCACTGCGAAGAAAAAGTTCCACGTTATGCTCCAAATGCTGCTGCGATGCCGCTAAAATTCTGTAAAGACTTAACAAATGGTAAGCGAGCAACTGCTAATAAACTTTGATAATTTTGGAATAAGGAAGTGAATAAAATGATAATATAAATTGTAAATGCTGGTTGTGATGCTATCAACAAGTTCTTCCTTCGACCAACTGACGAGATGCTCCGCCCGGAGAACCTCTAGGCTGATCATTATTCTGAAACAGTAAAGTAAGACAATAAGTAAAGCGAAAATGAATTGTAAAATGCAAGACTTTCATACGATAAGCTGACTAACGAGACATGATGGCTCAAGTCGAATCATGTACTTCAAATATAATCATGCCAATGTTGCGAGACAACCGACGTCGCTAAACACTCCGGAAGCGGTGTTTCAGCCGACTTGTCTCGGACCATCAATCTACTTTAAATATGACATGCCAATATTGCAACACAACCGACATCGCGAAACACTCCGAAAGCGGCGCTCCAGCCGACTTGTCTTAAACTATCAATCTATTTTAAATATAAAATGCCAATATTGCAAGACAACCGACATCGCAAAACACTCCGAAAATGGTGCTTCAGCCGACTTGTCTTAAACTATCAATCTATTTTAAATATAAAATGCCAATATTGCAAGACAACCGACATCGCGAAACACTCCGAAAATGGTGCTTCAGTCGACTTGTCTTAAACTATCAATAAATGCCAATATTGCAAGACAACCGACATCGCGAAACACTCCGAAAATGGTGCTTCAGCCGACTTGTCTTAAACTATCAATAAATGCCAATATTGCAAGACAACCGACATCGCGAAACACTCCGAAAATGGTGCTTCAGCCGACTTGTCTTAAACTATCAATAAATGCCAATATTGCAAGACAACCGACATCGTGAAACACTCCGAAAACGGTGTTCCAGCCGACTTGTCTTAAACTATCAATCTATTTTAAATATAAAATGCCAATATTGCGAGACAACCGACATCGTGAAACACTCCAAAAACGGTGCTTCAGCCGACTTGTCTTAAACTATCAATAAATGCCAATATTGCAAGACAACCGACATCGCGAAACACTCCGAAAATGTTGCTTCAGCCGACTTGTCTATCAATATCGCGAGGTAAATTCTTATAACAATGTTAAGATTCAAGAAAGAAAAGCGCCGCCTTTTCGGCAATAATCAATGTAATGCTTAGATGCCGCAAGAGTAAATTTGAATGATCTGTCAAGCCAAATCATTTGCATTGTCAACTTGATTGGTGTTGCTTGCATGGATAGTGGTGCAAATTTTTGAATGCTCTCTTCAGTTCATATTGAATCTGATGTTCAATTCTTTGAATGCGCGTTCAATAAATTGTTCATCCATAGTGCGAATGATCCTTCCATTGCGAGCTTTCAGGTTCCTGCTCTCAAAGAAAAATTTGTTAGTTTTGGGGAGGGGTGTTCGATTTGTGCTGATTCATCTTGAATTCGCTGCTATCTCTTCCTCTTCTTCGTGAAACTTGGGCTTTGAAAACCATCCTCGGAAACTTGGTTTATGAACTCAATAGTATAACTCATCTTAATATAGAGGCAAAATAAAATAATTTGATAAAATAGTAAGCAAGCAATCATTGATATGCAAGTGAAAAGTTTATAATGCATGTAAAATTCCTGCTTTAACTCAAACTCATGACATATCTCGAAACAAACTGAACATCCTTTGTATTGCAACTTGTGCTAATCTTGAATACTTTCAGAACTTTGCTGTTTCATCCTTTGATAAGCAAACCAATTCTTGCAAAGATCTGCCCCAGTTATGAACTTCCAAATCTTCAACTCATTTTGCAAAATTTGCCCCACTTGATATATTTCAAATCTTCAAATTATCTTGCAAAATTGCCCCAGTTTTATCTTCCATATCTTCAAATTATCTTTGCAAATATTGCCCCAGTTACTTGCCTTAAGGGAGACTGAAAATTTTAATATTATAAAGTCGAGCCCGTTAAGAGCGCCTACATATCCCTCCACGGGAATCAGACCGTGCGTAGTTCTGCTTACATAAAGATTTTTTTTGGGGAAAATATGGCAATCTAAGTACGAAGCCGTATCCGAATTGGAAAATCCACACATCTGCCCAGATGCATAGTTCGGCATTACATCATAAAAGATAAACAAGCCTAAAGTGTTACAATATTTTGACCGAATCCGACGGGGATTGCCTACTTATCCTGTTGCCATTCCAGGAATCAGGTCAGAAGTAGTTCAAACTTACATAAAAGAGGAAATAGGGGAAATTCTTATATCAATGCGATCAAACTCTATATGAGTTACTACGTATCCCGCCTTGGGATTCAGGTCACGCGTAGCTCGCCTTACATCAGAGATTACATTCAAAACCATACTAACTTGCGATTGCCTCAAACATAGTATCTTTTGACAGCATCTGCGTTGATTGCTTTTGGCCAAACTTGACCATCCATTTCGGCCAGAATCAGTGCTCCTCCGGATAAAACCCGATGAACCACATATGGACCCTGCCAATTTGGTGCAAATTTGCCCCTTGCTTCTTCTTGATTAGGAAAGATCTTCTTTAACACCAATTGCCCCGGTTTGAAGTCTCTCACTCTCACTTTCTTGCCAAAAGACTTGATCATGCAATTTTGATAAAGTTGCCCATGACAAATTGCATTCATTCTTTTCTCATCAATAAGCATCAACTGTTCACATCTGATCTTCACCCATTCAGCATTTTCTAATTCAGCTTCTTGAATGATTCTCAAGGAAGGAATTTCTACCTCCGCGGGTAAGACTGCTTCTATGCCATACACCAAAAGATAGGGAGTTGCTCCAGTTGAAGTTCTAGTGGTGGTGCGGTACCCAAGAAGTGCAAAAGGCAACTTTTCATGCCAATCCCTATAATTATCAATCATCTTGCGAAGAATACGCTTGATGTTTTTATTTTCCGCTTCAACAGCTCCATTCATTTGAGGACGGTATGCAGTAGAGTTGCGATGAGTAATCTTGAAGCTTTCACAAGTTGCTCTCATTAAATCGCTATTCAAGTTTGCCCCGTTATCAGTAATGATTGATTCAGGAACTCCGAATCTACAAATGATATTGTTGCGCACAAAATCTGACACCACTCTCTTGGTTATGGACTTGTGAGAAGTTGCTTCCACCCACTTGGTGAAGTAATCAATAGCCACCAAAATGAAGCGATGTCCATTTGAGGCGGCCGGCTCAATAGGACCAATAACATCCATACCCCAAGCAACAAAAGGCCAGGGAGAACTCATTGCATGAAGTTCGGAAGGAGGTCTTTTGATCATATCTTCGTGAATTTGACATTGATGGCATTTCCGCACAAACTGAACACAATCAGTTTCCATAGTTAGCCAAAAATAACCGGCTCTCAAGATCTTCTTTGCCAATACAAAACCATTCATATGCGGCCCACAAACTCCCGCATGCACTTCCGTAAGCAATTTATTTGCTTCAACTGCATCAACACATCTTAAGAGTCCTAAGTCTGGGGTCCTCCTATATAGGATTTCACCGCTTAGAAAGAATTGATTTGCTAACCTACGAATGCTCTTCTTTTGGACACTTGTTGCATTTTCAGGATAACTCCCAACCTTGAGATAATTCTTGATATCAAAATACCAAGGATGGCCATCTCGCTCTTCCTCAACTTGAAAACAATAAGCTGGCCTATCATGTAATTCAATTTCGATAGGATCAATATAATTCTTGTCAGGATGTTGGATCATGGAAGATAACGTTGCCAAAGCATCGGCAAACTCATTTTGAAGTCTTGGAACATGCTTGAACTCAATCTTTGCGAACCTTTTGCACAATTCCTTGACACAACGCAAATAAGGAAGAATCTTTGCATTCTTGGTGTTCCACTCGCCCTGTACTTGGTGAATCAGCAAGTCGGAATCCCCAATCACAAAAAGTTCTTGAATATTCATATCAACTGCCAATCGAAGACCCAAAATGCACGCCTCATATTCAGCCATATTGTTAGTGCACGGAAATCTGCGCTTGGCCGAAACAGGATAATGCTGACCCGTTTCAGAAATTAAGACAGCTCCAATACCAACACCTTTGAAATTTGCTGCTCCGTCAAAGAAAAGACGCCAACCATCATATGCGGAAGAGATGTCTTCACCCAGAAACAAGACCTCTTCATCGGGAAAGTAAGTTCTCAATGGTTCATAATTGTCATCAATAGGATTTTCAGCTAAATGATCCGCCAATGCTTGTGCCTTTACCGCCTTTTGGGTGACATAAACTATGTCAAATTCACTCAACAAAATCTGCCATTTTGCTAATTTTCCCGTGGGCATCGGCTTTTGGAAGTTGTACTTCAAAGGATCCATCCTCGAGATAAGATAAGTTGTATATGATGAAAGATAGTGCCTTAACCTTTGTGCGGTCCAAGTCAAGGCGCAACAAGTTCGCTCCAAGAGAGTGTACCTGGCTTCATAAGGGGTGAACTTCTTGCTTAGATAATAGATGGCTTGTTCTTTCTTCCAGGTCTTGTCATGTTGCCCCAAGACTCATCCAAATGCATTTTCCGAGACAGACAAATATAAGATCAATGGTCTTCCGGGTTCAGGAGGAACTAACACAGGCGGATTAGATAGATACTCCTTGATCCTATCAAAAGCCCTTTGACAATCTTCCATCCACTCAATAACAGCATCTTTCTTCAACAACTTGATTATTGGTTCACAAATAACCGTGGATTGTGCAATGAAGCGGCTTATGTAGTTCAAGCGGCCAAGAAAGCTCATTACATCCTTCCGGCTCTTTGGAGGAGGCAAGTCTTGGATAGTCTTGATTTTAGACGGATCCAATTCTATACCCCTCCGGCTTACAATGAAACCCAACATCTTACCGGCGGGAACACCAAATGCACATTTCGCAGGATTAAGCTTCAAGTTATACCGTCGAAGGCGGTTGAAGAATTTTCTCAAATCAATCAAATGCTCTTCTTTCCTCTTTGACTTGATAACAACATCATCTACATAGACTTCAATCTCTTTGTGAATCATATCATGGAAAAGAGTTGTCAACGCTCTCATATATGTTGCCCCGGCATTCTTCAAGCCGAAAGGCATAACTCTGTAACAAAACACACCCCAAGGCGTGATGAAGGCGGTCTTTTCAGCATCATCTTCATCCATTAGGATCTGGTGATAACCAGCAAAACAATCGACAAAAGACTGAAGCTCATGTTTTGCACAGCTATCAATAAGGATATGAATATTTGCCAATGAAAAATCATCTTTTGGACTTGCTTTGTTGAGATCACGATAATCAACACAAACTCTAACCTTTCCGTCCTTCTTGGGCACCGGCACAATATTCGCTAACCAAGTGGGATATTTGAGAGATCGAATTACCTTAGCGGTCAATTGCTTTTGCACTTCTTCCAATATTTGTTTGCTTGTGGAAGTTTTGAAGTTTCTCTTCTTTTGCTTAACAGGCGGAAATGAAGGATCAGTTGGCAATTTGTGAGTGACAAGATCGGTACTCAAACCGGGCATATCCTCATAAGACCAGGCAAAGATGTCTCGATACTCGTTCAATAGTTCGATATAAGCTCTTCTTTCTTCCAAGGTCAAATGAACACTGATTCTGGTTTCTCTAACATCTTCTGAAGTCCCCAAGTTGATTGACTCGGTTTCTTCCAAGTTAGGCTTTGGTTTGTTCTCAAATTGATCCACCTCTCTTGTTATTTCATCAGGAACAAAATCTTCATCAAACTCCCCAATACTCAATGCATCAGTACCAGTTTGTTCAGTTGTTTCATTATATGTCACAAGCAAAGTTTCGGCAGTTTTGTTAAGTGGAAAGCTGAAACAGAAACAAACATTGATCAAAAGCGTAAAATAAAGTAAATAATTAAAGCATAGCGAAATAACAGTAGGGGGGATGCAGTTCATTTTATTTTTTTCAAAAGTCTAGTTTTAGGGAGGCAACACATTAAAGTAAAACATGCAGAATATAAACAGGTTATTTTGAAAAGACATAAACATAACCAAAGGCGAAACACAGTTCAGGGCCTCAATCTGACTGTGACGCCAAAATAAACTAGTGAGTTCATTCACCAAGTCTCTTCCACTGGGACACAGGTCCAATTGGCCATCAGATCCTTTGCCTCAACATTCTGCACAGGTGATTCCTCAGCATAGTCTTCAATAATAACATCGCATTCACAATCATCACTCAGAAACAAATTACCAACTTCTTCAATCAGATCCGATATAATGACTTCCGGTGCCTTGACAAACGACTGGTATAAGGAAGGAAGAGGCTCTGGCATAACAATGGCTGGCTTTCTTTTGGCCCTTTCAATCTCCTTTTTGGTAGGACAGTAACCCAAGCCAAAAGTACCCAGATTCTTGGGCAAACAGATGGGTTCGGTAATGCCGTTCAGATTTGCTCCCAATCCCAAACCAGGTTTGAAGCCGTTTTTCAACATCTCCACAGCAATCATCTTGGGGACTCTGGGTAGGGTACCTCTCTTCAAATCATCATTAGATGCTCGGGTCACATCCATTAGCTCAACCGTGTGAAAAGTAGTCCCATCAAGTTCTGTGGCGTTGTCTACCATAGGAATTGTGGTGCTAGCATGCATGGGGCTGTTTTCCTCGCCCTTAACCACTACTTCTTCACTATCCCATATGAATTTCACACTTTGATGCAAAGTGGAAGGGACGGCTCCGGCCATGTGGATCCAAGGTCTTCCTAACAGCATATTATAGGTAGACGGGATGTCGAATACCTGAAACTCCACAGAGAAGTTCACAGGACCTATTTGCAGATCAAGATCAACTTCTCCTAAAGTGCACCTTTGAGCCCCATCAAAAGCCCTTGCTTTCACATTGCTTTCTCTAATTTTTCCAGCGTCAATTCCAAGTTCCTTCAGAGTTGCCAACGGACATATATTGAGCCCGGAACCACCATCGATCAGCACCCGCCCGACAAATTTGTCCCTACATTTGACAACAATATGCAAGGCTTTGTTGTGTGCGAGACCTTCGGGTAGAAGCTCTTCTTTGAAGAAAGACACCTTGTGAGGTTCTAAGATTTGGCCCACCAAGACAGCCAAGCTCTCACCCGTGGTCTCAGCAGGCACTTTTGCTTCTTTGAGCACTTTCAGCAATGCATTTCTATGTGTTTCTGAGCTCATCAGCAGAGCCATGATGGATATCCGGGAAGGAGTATTCTTTAAATGCTCCAGAATAGAGTACTCTTTTGACTGCATTTTCCTCCAGAAGTCCTCAGCCTCGGTGTCAGTCACTCTTCTTACAATGCCCTCTTTTTCTCCAAGGCTTTGACCCAACTTCTCAGGCATATAGAATCTACCAGATCTGGTCATGCCTTGTGCAGCAGCAACAGCAACAGTTACCTTTCCACTTCCGATAGGCACTTAAGAATAGTTCCAAGGAACCTTCTTGCTATCATATTGAAGGGGTGAGGCAAGCATGACGGTGACAGTTGGCCTTGGGATACCCGCTTGCACCAGAATGGGAGCTCTAACTTGCACAGATACTTTGGCCTCGTTAGCAACCCTCACATTGCTAACGGGAACAATGGTCCCTTTTAAATCAAACCCCTCATCAAGGGAAATGACATTGACATCATTGTTTCCATAGGTGGGAAGAGTATTATCTTGCACATTTGGTTGAGTTCCAGTAAGCTGGATAGTGCCTGATTTGATCAAAGCTTCAACTCTATCGTTGAAGGCATAACACCTTTCCACATCATGGCCCGCAGCCCCAGAGTGATAAACACAATTCTTATTAACATCATACCACCTTGGAGGAGGATTTGGAGTATTTTCAGGAACAGGCTGCACAACTCCGGCGCTTCTTAGTCTTTCAAACAATTGACCATAGGATTCAGCTATAGGAGTATAGGTTTTGGGTGCTCTCCTTTCATAGCTTTGGTTAGGTCCTTGCATATTTGGACGGACAGGAGCACGGGGTTGGTAATTTTGTTGGCGAGGAGGGTATTGTTGTGGTGCTGGTGCTCGTGGTGGATAATAACTGGGTTGTGCTTGATAGACAGGATATGGAGCGGGAGGAATTTGATAGTGACTAGGGTAATTTAGGGGTGGTGCATTTGGGTAAGGAGAAGGAATATTTGGGTAATGAGGAGGTGCATTTGGGTAATGAGGAGGGGCGTTTTGGTAAGTAGGATAGGCTGGTGGATTATCAAAGTTCAACCGAACGGTCAATGTCTGCGGCAACAGCTGTGACTTCTTCCCTCTTCTCTCTTCTTCTAGAATTGTTTGGGCTGGCTTGAGCATTTTGAGCACTTGACTTCATTTCAGCAAAGCTCACAATCCGACCGGATTTGATGCCTTCTTCCACCAACTCCCCCATTATGAGAAGTTCAGCATAAGGTGCACCCATCATAGGAAGCATATGCATGTAATAGGAGTCGTCTTGAGCACGAATAAAGTACTTCACCATATCCCTCTCTGTCATCGGGGGTTGCACCCGTGCAGCCTGTTCACGCCACCTCAAGGCGTATTCCCTAAAATTTTCTGTTGGTTTCTTCTTCAAATTGGCCAAGGTTATGAGGTCAGGGACCATCGCCACATTGTATTCAAACTGCTTTGTGAAATCACCAGCTATATCATCGAACTCATGCCACTTGCTTATGTCTTGTCTGGCAAAACATTCAGCAGCAATACCTTCCAGACTATGGCTAAAGTAAGCCATCAAAAGTTCTTCTTTGCCTCCCGCAACCCTCATTCTGTTAAGGTACTTGGTTAAATGAGCAAATGGGTCACCATGACCATCATATATGTCAAACTTCGGCACTTTAAACCCGGGAGGAGGAGTAATGTCCGGGAATAGATAAAGACTGTGGTATGAAGTGCTTTGACGTTTCTTAGTCACCTGCAAATCCTTAATAGATTGTTGCATGACTTTCATTGCTTGGATTATCTCCTCTTGTTCGCTTGTCTTTCCCTGTTTTTCCACAGTTATGGGCACTTCGTTCTGTGGCGGATAGTCTGTGAAGTCCACATTCTTCCCATTAGGGTCATGCTCATAATACAACGCCTCCGGATACCCCTGCCTTGGATCATTAGCGTTTGGAGGAGCAACGGCTACAGGAATGGGCGCTTGAGATTGTGGAGGACGGGGAGTGTCTTTAGCAGGCAAATATTGGTAGTGAGGAGGAGTGGGGTCGTTAGGATATGGATAATATGAAGGATAACCAGCGGGTTGAGTATTTTGCTGAGCGGGCGGGGTATTTTGACTAACTTGTGGGCGGTTTTGTGGTGGTGGTGTTTGATTAAGTGGGTTATTTTGGTATGTGGGTACATTGTGGACAGGATTGGCATTTAAAGGTACGTTTTGAGGGGCTTGCCCTTTAATGGTTGCTAGCTCATCGCTCACCATCTGTATCAGCTTGGTCAGATTCAAAATAAGGTCATCCTGAGCAAGGAGGATGTTTCCCCTCGAAGATCCGGGAGTTTCAAGAGTGTTATCATTGAGAACGGGAGGCTGATCATCGCTACCAGACATTTTGTCGAATTCTGAAGTGTATATCAATGTGCAGAGAAAAGTCTTTGGATCAGCTCAATCAGCACAAATCAAACCTCTGTTTGGGAATAAACAAAACAAAAGAAAAATTCAAAAGGTAACTGTGTTAGTTTGCATGTTGTTGGTAAAATTTGCACGTAATCACATAGTGCGCGTCACGTAGTGCTTTTGCATTTTAAACGGGCGATAAATTAGGCATGTGGCAACCACAAATAATATGCGTAAAATAAAATGCGGAGGCGTCCTACCCTGTAGGCTGCCTCTTTGTACTAGAGGTGAGCCTAATCGCGCAAATAAATGACAACGAAAAATAGTCACAGCCATTTTTGAGCAATTCAAAATTAGGGTAAAATATTTCATTAAAATAGATAAAGTTGATACAAAATTGTCTTTCATAACATAACATCATACTTTCATCCCCTTCTTTCTTTCTTTCTTTTTTTTTCTTCTTCTTTTTTCTCTTTTTTTTTCTTTTTTTTTCTTTTTTTTCTCTTTCTTTTCTTCCTTCATACATAATCCTTACATAGCAAATGAAAAATACAATGAATATAAAGACATAATTGAGAATACATCAAAACTAAAATAAAGCCGCCACTCTGCCAATCAACTGCATCATGCCGGTGTAGGTGCATTGTTGTGACCGAATCCTGCTTTCTTTGCTTCATCTTCATCATCAGGTCTGCATCATTGTAATCAACTTCCTTCATTCTTTCCTGCCTTCTTTTCCTTTTTCTCTTTTTTTTCTTTTCTTCTTCTTTTTTCTTCTTTTCTTTTCTTTTTTTTTCTTTTCAATACATCATCACTACATAATAAGTGAAAATACAACAACAGAAAGCATAATAGAAAATACATCAAAAGTAAATAAATAAACTGCTATTTGTCCAAGTTCTGTATCATGTTCCCGCTTGCTTCATCTTCTTGCTTGTTGGAGCGGATGTTTCATCAAGACTGGTTTCTGCCCTTGCCTGTCTCATTTTCTTCGTCATATCAATGTCTTCATAGCCAACTCTTCCTGGGGGACTGAGACCTAAGTGCCGTTCTTCTTTGATCCAGGCGAGATATTCTGGTGTGCAGCTCTGGTGCTTTGTTGACACTTCTATCGGTTGCAAACCCTTCCAATCCTCGAGGATTTCTCTTTTCCTTGGAATTGCATTCTGCAGGTTGAAAGGAGTTTCTGACTTCGACATATCAGCACAAAGGGGAATAAATTGTTCCATCCCAAATTGATGGAGGACCCTCAAAGGTGCGTACGGTTGAAGCCCCGTTAAACCCGGCAACTCGATGTAGTATCGCTTGGAAGTCCTAAGCGCAATCTCATCTTTAGGAACATAACTTAACTTCCACATTACTTTCTTATCAGTAAGGCGGGCTAAGAAATCATACCATCCCGCAAAACTTTCAGGTTTTTCACACCACCTCATTCTCAAGTCTTGAGTAGCAATAGGATTTATGTTTCGTCGACTGTCTTTCACCTTGCAGATATCCATCATGGGATTGCGGTGGCACACTTGTTCTATCGCCCATACTTGAAGGAGAAGATTACAACCTTTGAAGTACATCGACCCCCTTCTGCATTCATTCAGAGCCCGATACATTTCTGCTAGAACCATAGGAACTATGGTGGTAGATTTGTTCCCATTGATCCCTTCAAACATCACCCGAACTACGGAACCAATGCAAGTCCTAATGTGTCCATTCTTTTTTGGGAAGACCAAAGTCCCTAATAATGCAATGACAAAAGCCCTTACACGCCGGTCTCTCCAAGTCTTCTCACCACAGTTAAACTCCTGCTCAAAATCATCAAAACCCGTTATGCGCCCAAACCTGGTGTACAGATAATCTAGATGAACCCATTTGTTTTCGATGCATCCCAAACTATCATTCCTTACCAACCCTAGTCTCTCTTGGAATTTCTTCCCTGTTTGACTGTTTGGAAGGATTATCTCTTGGCCCAGACACTTCAATCCCGTTAGCCCAACTATTTCTCCTAAAGTGGGAGTCAACTCAAAGTCTTTGAACCTGAATACAGCTCGCGTCGGGTGCCAATACGCAATAAGAGCTTGGAGTAGATCACGGTTTGGACGAACATCAATCAGCTCTACCAAGCTTCCTAATTTCCCCTCAACTGTCTTTCTCTCCTCCTCACAAAAATTACCCCCACCATAATTTCAACTTCTCTGGGACCTCTACAACCATGTAGACTTTGTCAAACTGTTGTTCCATTCTTTACCTACAAGATAATGAAAACAAAATTCTAAATCTGATTGTGCTCAAAATTCAGCTGGGACGGGAGATTCGTTATCACAAAACACATAATATGCGGGTCAACGGGTTATAAGGGCCCGTTGACACAAGGGCGGATTCCTGACTATGGAGGCGGTACCAAGGACCGGGTCCAGACTAAGGTGTGAATGCATGCATGCTCCTAAAGCTCCATCAAAAGTGGGTTAACGGTTGAGGCTAACAGACGAGTGGCAGGCGGCTTCGTGGTCGAATAACTTCCACGACAATCCGCCGGTACACCAACTCGTCAAAGGGTTCTTCTAAGAGTAGGTTAATGGTTGAGGCTAACAGGTGAGTGGCAGGCGGCTTCGTGGTCGAATAACTCCCACGACAATCCGCCGGTACACCAACTCGTCAAAGGGTTCTTTAGTGGAAGAAATTGCCGGTGCGTATGCACACACCTCGCGGATATTTGAGTGAGAATGCAAGAGGTTCCCAGGAGTGTGGGAAGCATGAACGGAATGCCAGTTTATATGTGCGCAAATAGGGGTGTAGTGACATGCTTTCGTGACACACAACAATCAATTAGATTAATCTAAGCATGCTTGCAAATAAACAATAGATATAATCATGCCAATTTTCAACAATAAATAAATAATCCACACATACTAATATCGTCATACAATTCAAACAATACAAACAAAACAAATTCGTGAAAGTCTTTTGGTTAGAACCATTTGCTATTCCCCAGCGGAGTCGCCATGCTGTTGAACCCTCCCAAAATGCACACAAGTATGCACCGGGATTTGATTTCAACAAAATGGGACTCCAAAGGGTTTCTTTGGAGTCGCCACCTAATTTAAGGATTATTAGGAACCTAAGGTTAACTAATGAGTGCAATTTATTTTTAATTAAATAAAATTAAATTAAAATCAGAGATTCCGAGTAAGTGGTTCTATTAAATTCGAAAGAAGGTCCCTTGCGGGAGCACTTTCAAAAATCCGCTAAATGCGGTTAATCCGGCAGTTTTCACGAATTTGTTAATGATAATAGAATTAATTTAACTAAGGATAATATAAATAAGATAAGGGTTTAGATTACGCTGATACTTAGATAAATAAATGATGAAATCTTAAGATTGAATAAATGGATGAATTACAACATGGTTGATTGATTAGTTGATTAAATAAATAAGGATAAATAAATTAAATAAATAATATAAATAAAATAAAATACTCTAAGTAACTAATTAGATAAATAATTGATTAATTGATCGCTTAAGTAAATGGATAAATAAATAAATAACTTAATTAAATAAATTAACATTTTATATTAATTTAATTAAATAAAGAATAAATTGATAATAATTAATTAATTAAATAAATAAATGAATAAATAAAAAAATAATTATTATTAAAGGAATAAATAAATGATTAACTGAAATAAATAAATAAATAAATAAATAAATGATTAATTAAATTAAATAAATAAATAAATAAAATTAATTAAATAAATTAATAAATAAATATCGCATAATTAATCAGATTAATGAATAAATGAATAGATAGATAATAACTATTTAATAGATGGATACGTAAATATAGATAATAGATGAGATGTATAATTTAATTAAATTTTAATTTCTTTTGCACTCGATAATTATCCTTAGATTACTATTAACTTAAACTATTTGGCGAGTCCCAAAAAACGGGATAAGCAATTATATAATCATTCTAAACATGCAATTCATTAACGATTCAATAAAGCGACTATCCTACCAAGTTTCTAACATGCAAATCCTAGTCCGGATTCCTAAAACATGCTTTCTAAAGGGAACGGGAAAGCGGGAGTTTAGAAAGTAGAACCCGGGATAGCGAACTCAATTCGAGCCCTGTATTTCACAAGGCTTTTCATTCATTCTTTCATTTTTGTTTACATTTTCGGGGATATCAAGTCCCGAGAATGCGGAGCGGTTCAAGTAATTTCGAATGCACGTAGCAATCCCCGTTTGTGAGTTTTATTTCAAACTCGTCCCAAGAGCGATTCCATGCCAAAGAAAAATAAGGAGAAAAGGAATCAGTACATACAAAGAAGTAATCATTGAGATAATTTGCAGATTGGCAAAGAGGATGAGGAAACGAACAACTAAGCCTAAAAGAGATGTTCCAAGGCAGATTATCTTCACGAACAGAAAGAAACCAAGCAATGAATTGGATACATAAACAAGAAAATCATCATAGTCGATCTTTAAGCTACTGAGCAAACTTTCATATGACGAAATGAAACTTCATACAATGTACCGTTTTAGAGATACAAAACAGACTATCATAATTTGTGACTTGGAATAAAAAATGCAACTTGACAGACCAAAAGTATAACTTATGCCAAATTAAAGATGATTAAGCTCAAACATTGACTAAACTTTGTCTGCAATCTAACCACGTCCGCTAAATGAACTTAAGGAATTTAATTAGATAAGTCTCCTAATTGACAGTTGATACGCATAAAAATGATAGGCTAGGACTAAAGATATATATCCTTCAAGAAAATGGCACAAACAAGCAGTAGAGTAAACATTCTAAAAGAATTTTGCTAGCCTTGCCAAAAACCTGTATCTCACCAATTGGCTAGATTAAAAGATACTGCCTACGTTCTATTTTAGAGTGTAGACAAGCATAAGATCTTACCAGCAGATACGCTAACTGACAGAGAAAGATGCATACGCACAGAATGGTCAGGTTATAGCTCTTTTGGGAGCAGCGACTCGAGCGAGGTTGACGACTCGAGCACAAAAAGCGATAAACAAATCCAAAACAAGATAGAAAACTAATACAGTAGCTGGGAATTCTCACTCAAATGATTGTTTCCTATTTTTATGATCGCCAATCTAATTTCTCTAACTATACAGCAGAGAGACCAGGACGCTCATCACAAAACAAATGACACTAGCATCTGTCATTGAAAACTACTGCAAAAAATTGAAGGTCATAAGAGCTACCAACATCAATTTGAAAGAAAACTAACAGGAAATGCTAGAAATGATCCTATAGAAAACAACCTGGACAAATTCATCACATGCAAGCAATACCAGCACATAGGAATAGACCCTATACAAAACTTACACCCCTTGAAACTATCTGCATTCTTATGCAGCCTTCAAGACACCCAAAATCCTACTACTATCTGAAACAACTCCCAGGGCAGCTACAACAACTAGAACAGACCCTACACTTCTCCTTTGAGCCAGGCAGAAACCAACTTGAACCCCTGCATCATCTACACTCCATCTTGAAGCTCCTACTCCCTCCTGAACACCTCCCTGAAACAGACTACACACCAGCTACTATACCAGACCACCCTGACTCTCACAAACAACCCTCAGCTCACTAGAACATCTCCAAATACAAACAAACCTGCCTGAAGCACTCCTTTTAAAATCCTGGAAAGCAAACTCCAAGCTGAAACCACTCTCACTGCCTCAAGAACTTCAGAAAAAAATAGCTAAACTGCAACCAGAAGCAAGCCTCCAAAATTTATCCCAACCTCCTGCATATCAGAAACAGCCTCCTACACTAACTGCACATAACCATTTGGCAACCCTTTACACCCTGCTACACTAGGAACAAAACTCCCGACTACTATTGCCTCTAAAACTTGAACTACCAAAAGCAACTCGAACACCATGCTATTTCCAAAACAACTTAAAATAAACATAGACCCTATGGACAAAAAGCTTATGCAAAAGGAAACAGGACACGAAATAGGGGAACGCACTGATACCACTTTATAGATAAAACAACTATGAAACTGACTTAAGAGGAAAACCAAGAACTGAACTCAACTAATATTCAGGTATCATTTTCAAACTGTAAAATCGAATCAAACAAGCTTCTTAACTCAATGAACTCATTTTGTTCAATAAAGATTCAATTTTAAGCCATATTTTATATCAATCATAACTTGGAAGATTAAAATTAAAACCTCCTTCTTTCAAACCAATCAGTCGCATAGATATACATGTAAGCATAATTCTCAACTTATAAGAATAGAAAGAAAACGGAAAGTTAATAAGAAGAGGTTTATTACCGTTTTTCGAGCATCAGACAGGGGCTTCGATCCGAAGAATGTGAGCCAACACAAAAGCGACTCGAGCGAGGTCGACGACTCGAACAAGGTCGACGACTAGAAAGGAGAAATGACGACACAAAGCCGAAAGCGACGCTCGACTCGAAAACAGAAACTAAAACGCTACGTGTATATATTTCTTTAAATTGAGAGAAAAATATATAATGTATAGAAATGCTGCCGTTTTTGTTTTTTGTAAAGAAATCCAGAACCCCCTTTTTACCGGAACTGAAAATTTTATTTATACTAAAAATTAGGGTTTTTTACCTCGGATGAAAAATCTGAATTACCCTCCTTTCCTTTTGATCCATCTCTTGTGAGATAAGGGTGAGAGAGGTAAAAATCTCACCTCTCTCATCTTTATCCACACGAAATCGATCAAGGGCTCGGATTGATCGAGAATTCAAACGAACGGACGAGATTGAAGACCGTTGGGAATAAGTTAGAAAATTCCGCAATGACACAGCTGGAACAGTGTCACTCATCCAGCGAGGACCTGTACGGAGAAGATGATTAGCTGGTCGGGTTTTGTCGCGGGTCGCGGGTCGCGATCGGGGAAAAGGGGAATTTGGGTCGGGTTAGGGATTTCTGAAATGGGGAAATGGGTGAGGGAAATTGGGTTAACTGAATTAAGTGAGTGTGTGATATAGTATATATTAGTTTGCGTGGGTAGGCTCGATTTTAATCACAGGAACGTAATTAGCCCCTCTTATCTTTAGAATTTAATTAGTAAATGAAGGAATTGCACATGTATGTCACTATTTTAGGTTAGGAACAAATTCAACCTTTAGGATAATTAACATAAATGGGGGTGCCGTGTGGGTAGGACAAATATAAGGCTATGCAGTGCAATTTTAACCTTTTTCCTTTAAAATCGATCAATTACCTTTGATTTTTAATAATTGATTTTTAATTTAAAATAATTAGACTTTAATTAAAGTTTTGGGACAAAATTGGGTGTCAACAACGCCTTCAACGCCAGATCAAGCGGTAAATTATTTTTTTCCGCATCTGCTTCCAGTTGGTAGTAGCATTTTTTCATGTTTGTCAAGAATTCCATATCCAAAATGAGGTCATTTTGATCGTAATGATAGGGGTAATTCAAATGCCTCTCCCGCATCATTGTCATCATAGCTTCTATATACTGCAAAACATATAAGACAAAAATAAATTGGCGTATAAGTGAGTGAAGGAAAGGTCTGTCTTTCCGAACATCATTCCATGTTCGGAACGACTGTGTGATGTTCTAGAAATCTATGAGAAGCTAGAAATGCTTGAGTTGTTCCAAGCATAAGAACAATGTTCCGAACTCAGTTAGTATGTTCCTTACAACGATGTGAAGTTCAGAAAATCATTCAAAAATAAACTTACAATGTCCCACAGCCACACAGTCTTGTTCATCAGATCTTTGAAATCTTGGAAATTCATCGGCAATCCAAGAAAAACATCTTTTTGTTTCTTCCTCTTTCTAATAAATGTGTTCAAAGCCTCCACTTTTTTCCACTTCAATGGCTTGTAAATATCCACTTGAAGCCTCGGACCAACTTCTTCCTGCTCTTCTTCTCTTCCGTTTGTGGTGATTTCACAGCCTTTGCAGGTTTTATAATTGTTTTGCCCTTCAACTCCTCAACCGTCTCCTGCATGGCCGCCATCTCCATCTCCATCTCCATGCCTTTACGCCAATCGTTGCAATTTTTGCAATTGCAACTGCTACATTTGGAGATGTCGAATCCATCTCCACCAGAAGAATCACCTTTGATTTGCTCAATAGCCACAATATTTGTCTCATAAGGCACCATTTGTTGCTCATAAGCCACTATCTTTTGCTTATAAGCCAAAATCTTTTGCTCCATTGCTTCACTCCATCCGCTGCATTCATCATATTTGTAGCCTCTGCAGTTGGAGCTCCTCTTCACTGTACCAACTTCAGTGATACCAGCAACTTCAAACTCACCAGCAACTTCATCACTATCAGCTTTGTTTCCAATGTCAATATTTACATCTTGCAGGCCACCAATTCTCTCTTCATTGTATTCACCATCACTTCCAAACATCATCGTTTCTGGGGCTTCCATAACTTTAATTTCTATCACTTGTCTTGGAGGGGTTGCAGGATTGTTCTTGAAGATACAAATTGTAGTGCCACCAACAAGACCAACGCTGCAAGAATCCTCAAACACTTTATAAAAATGATCTACTGTGTCGTCCTCGGAGTCTTCAAATGGCACGAGGTCTAGAAAGTAATCCATCTCCAGCTCGTCATCAGTAGGAATGAGGAAAGGGTGAACAACCTGTTAATATACCTAACAACATTAAATAAATATCAACTAAATTTTAAAAATCTTTTAAAGTTGTTTGGAACAAAGTCATGTTGTTCGAAAACATCAAGAAATGATGTTCCGGACATCGTAGACTGAAGCAGTTGATGGTTCTTCATGAAGATGTTCCGAACATCAATTAGAAATATCTCAGCAAACACGAAGTTTTTCCAAACATTACATAACATATATGGAAAACGGAATACTTACAGGAACATCATGTTGGTCAAACGACCTGTCCGTATCTCTTTCACAAATTTCAGTAAGCCTATTTATGATCCTTGGCATTGTTTTTTCTTTTGGCAAATCCTTTGGCCTCAAGGCAGGTATAGCTTCATGAGCCCATGCTATGAATGCCCATGGAAAGCCATAAATATTGTAAGTCTGGCTTCCTTCTGTACGAGGTTCCATTGGCTTGATCAGATATTCCATTGTTAATTCAAAACTCATCCTATTCTAAGGATAACGCTGGAATGCCTCAAGATCGGTGGACAAGCACACCACCCATTTCTCTATTCCATATTTGGAATCCCTCGCATAAAGAATAGTATGAACAAAACAAGCCATGCACATTTAAATACCACTTCTTGGGACAGGTTCTAGAACATACCAACTCAAGCAAGTCACCAGACTTCACATATTGCTTTTCTTCGGCTGTTTTTATTTTTTGGGCTTGTTGAACTTCCTCTTGGCGGGTGAGGGTGAGGGTGACTCCTCCACCTTCTTCTTCCCCTTTCGCTTCCCACTCCCCTTCTCCTTTTCCTCCTTTTCCTTGTCCTCCTTTTCCTTTATCTCTTTCTCCTTCTTCTTCCTCTTCTTCTCCTTGAAATAACCAACAACAAACTTCCACAATTCCTTCCCCTTTTCATTCATTTTTTCCATGTACTGTTTACTTGGATAGGCATCACAGTTTAGCCCTGCAATTAGTGCAAACTCGGATAGGCCAAAACGTGCTGGCAATCCATTGAATGATATCCAAATCTCTTTCTGCTTCTTGCAAATAATCCTTCGCATGAGGAGGTTATGCACCAACTTGGTGCCAAACACTGGATATTCCAGTAATTGCAAGAAAGAATCGAAACAGCTATGGCAAAATCCCCTTCTCACCTACAATTTTTTCAGAACCTCCTTGAACTGTATCATACCCCTAGCCAATGAAGAACGAACAGTAATCTTCCCATTAAAAGGTTATTGTTGGTCAGGAAGGTCTTGAAGAGACCCTCAACGTTACTCTTGAAAGTAGCATGACCAACGCCTTCATACTGCACATAATTTTAGCATAAAATTAATAAAATAAATCACAATGATAGTAAATCACATTAAAAGGAAAACATAAATGTTCGGAACATGTTTATTCTGAGGTTCTGGACGACAGTAGCAATCGTTTGGAACATCACGTAATGTGTTCAGAACGAGAGCTACCAGCCTTAATGCTGATGTTGGGAACATATATATGTCATGTAGAACATCAACATAGGCGTTCCGAACAATAACAAGTTTCAATTCAACTATCACCTGGTCTTCCTCCAGTTTCAATTCAGATGTTCCTTCAGCAGTTTCCTTCTCTTCACTTGTTTCCTCTTCAACATTTCCACCTGCATTATTTACTGCTTCCCCATCTATTTTAACTCTTTTTTCACGATCTTTCAGAAAGTTGCTTTTTAAAATTACATCATGCGCCTCTCTTCTACTTCTTTTACTGCTTCTTGGACTCTCCCCCCTGTCTTATCTACTTCCCTCTCTACTTCTTCTCCTTTTTCTCTACTTAAATTATCAGCTTCTTCATTTTTTTACCACCATCTTCCTCTTCCTTTTCACGATCACCATCTTCCTCTCCAGTCCTCAAAAAATCACTTTTTAACAGTTCATCAATACCGGTGTCATCTAAATCCACCCTTCTTTCACCCTCATCTGCAGCTCTCTCCAAATCCTCCCCACATTTACTTAGATCGTAACTTGGTGTTGGACTTTGGCTTTCCTCTTGTTTATCACCTATGTTTCGTGGACCTACTACTTCTCCTTGGCTATCGTCGTCACTCTCCACAACTAATTTTCTTTTAGTTGTTCGAGTTGTTCTTGGGCATTTAGGAGTAGGTTCTAAATCTGTAGGAGTACGTTCTGAATCTAAAGTAGTAGGCTTCTCAGGTTTCTTCTTCGGCGAAAGGCCCTTTCTTTTAGAAATTGCCTTCTTGGGAGTCTTTGTAGGTTGCTTCTTCTGCTCATCTTCATCTTTATTTCTCGGTCTTAAATTTAACATTTTTCTGCAAAGCAAAACAAGGGGATACAAAATTTAGTTACAGAAAATCATGAACATCCAATTAGATATTTAGAACCTCGCTACTATGGTGTTCGGAACATCAAGACACATAACAACAATAACTTCAATTTGCAACTAAATAAAGCAGCGTTGGTTCACAGAAAACCCTCAAATCGTCACAATTTAACCAAAAAATGTAAACAGCCTAAAAATTTCAGTTGAACATCGAAAATTCCCTTTGTAGTTCGGAACTACTCTACCCATTAAAACACATAACGCCATTCAATTTCAATACAATGTTACACCTATTGTACAAAAACAAACACCCAAAGCATCGTTGATCACTGTCGACGAATAGATTAAAAATAAAAACCTAGGTTCGAGATTTACACCACAGTTTAAATGATCATGACATTGTTTACCTTTTATATATAATACTTTGTTGTATTGCTGGTCGGATTACTTGAAAACCACAGAGAAGTTGAGAGTATTTGGTTTAGATTTGGCGTGAAAAAGGAGATGAAGTGAAGTGAAGAAGTTGAAAAAGCCACGCGGGGGGGGGGGGGGGGGGGAAGTTAATGTATGTTGTTCCCAATGTTTGAAATCATTAATTATGTATGTTTTAAGAAAAACCCTCAAGTTTTAAAAGTGTTAATTTGGTCCATGATTAGTCTTAATCAGACTTAAAAAAACAAAAAATGGAAAAGAAAAGCAGAGGACCTTTTCTGCCAAAAAAGACTTGTCGAGTTCTGGAACGCCACAAGTCACAAGTTACTAAGCGAGATTGGAAACAAATATTTTTCAGAAATTTAGTAATAGATTACCAGGAACACTTTTTATATTAGTCAAATGATATTACTCGGAGTCACAAAAAAGGCTGACGTCTCTCAAAGCTTCTGTTGTTAGTCATAAAGGCATATCTAGCCCATTTTTTAAGCAGTAAGGGCTCGTTCGGTACGAGGGATTGGATTATTTATCCCGGGATTAAATTCGGGATTATATTTATCCCATGTTTTGTATTAGGTATTAGCTAATACTAGGACAAATTTTATGCTTAAATTGTAGTATTATTAATCTCACATAGAAGGTGGGATTAACAATCCCCGGGATTGAACCGAACGACCCCTAAGGGTAGATCCGACTCCTATAAGACAATGTGGACAATTTTAAAAAGTTCATAGGCAATTAGACGTTAGCGTGCCCATGTACAATTAGTACTCCCAATTAAAGTAGTAAATATGAAAGTAATCTTGAAGTGAAAAAGAAAAAGAAACAGAAACTAAAGAAAATAATCTAATTATGACCTTGTGTTAAATGGATAGTTGATTTGTTAAGAGCCAAAGCTGCACTTCATATCCTTAATCCTTCCCAAGTTGACATATCCAATTTAAGATAGGGAGCTAGTATGCAACATATGGAGTATAAATATATATATGTATAGATTTGAAATGATCTTTTCAGCGTACTACACGCAACTTGCTACGAAGAAACTGTGACAGCTGCGAGCATGATAAAAAAGTGCAAATTCTCCATATATAGAATATCATTTACCGTTGAAAATCAGCAATTGTAATTGAGAGACAGAATCTTACGGCGAATCCCTTAAAACCATCATAATTTTAGTTAATCAGTATTGTCTGGCGATTATAGGGAATAGGGATCATATAATCAAGTTCAGCAATTAGACATTCTTCCTTCCATGTGCACATAGCTTCTTGTAGATGATATGACACCTTTCTAACACAACTGTCTTAAAACTAGAAGCATTTGATTCCTTTCAAGTAACTAACTTAAGGGGTAACCGTCTGGTTCTTTCACATGCAACCATTTAAAATCCGATCTTAAGTTTGGGAAGTTAAGAACAACGTGGTAGTATATGTGTTTTTTACTCTGGCATACCAACTAATTATTGCAGGTTAAATTACAGAAATATACAAATATAAAATTCATTTTACAATAAACAATAATATTATTACATATTCCAACAATAGCAATACTTTTTTAATATTATCTATACAAACTATAAAAATAAAGATATCTACATTAAAATAGAAGATGTGCATTGCACAAAAATTGGCAAGATTGTAGGCATGACTATTCAATTCCTAATTTTTTTGAGATTTCAATTACCCAATCACAATATAGGTTTCTCTGCTCCATAACATCACTCTGCTCCAACACTTCTCTTTGCTCCATAAAAGGTCTCGACCTTCCTGAAAAATCAGACAATGACTTCAGAAAAACACAAGGCATACATACAGTCTACATGCAAACAATAGCTATACAATATGGATACAATAGAAAAAACAGCCATACAATACACATACAATAACTATACAATCTATACATGTATGATAAAAGAACAAATAATAGCACAATACTTATGGAAATACACTGTTTTTTTGCCGACATAAGTCTTTGCTAAAGAATAGAGTGACTAGTAGTTAAAGATTTTCCAATTGGTTTCAGTATTTGGGGGTAAAAGCTTCTATATATATATAGCAACTTGGCTAAATTATAGAAGTAAAACAATATAGCTATACAATGGGCATACCATAAAAACAAGTGATTTTTACATTTTATAGGCATTTGGAAGTGTCTTTAACAGAAAATAGATATATATATTTTTTTTAATTTATTGCATATAGACATTTAGACTTATGTAGTTATCTTTTATTAGTCATTTTTAAAAACTGTTTAACTTCCTCTAAGCGTGCCTACTGTACATGCCTATTTTTGGGGTGATTGGTTTTCTACCCTTATCTTTCCTCAATAATTATCACAATTACTTAAATGTCTCCTTAATTTATGCACACAATTCTACCTATGTACGATTAAAGGTAAAGACTTAAAACATATCTTAACGCATTCATCTCCATTTTCAATTATCCTTTGGTAATATTTATTCAATCCCTAAAAATGAATAAATATCACTTAAGATAGAAACTTTTTAAAAAAAAAAATAAGTCTATTGATTTATGGAATACTATGTTTGGTGTTTATAAAATAATATTTAACGTATATTTATATAAGTTATACATATATCAATATTGTCTATCCGATGTATTTTTAACGGTGTTGATATTTACATTTTGTATACATGGAGATGGTAAAGATATGCATACATGGGGTGTTTATGTATATTTGAGATATATTTGACTTATAAGATATGCATACATGTGATGTTTATGTATATTTGAGATATATATGACGTAAAAGATATGCATATTTGGGTTGTTTCTGTATTTGAGATATGACGATACACTTGATATTTATTTAATAGATTTGTGATATATTTTTAATAGTTGTCAATGGTATAAATTATGTCTTTACAATAATTTTTTTTAAAATTGGTATGGATAAACGTGACCACTGTATAAATAAAAAATAGATATTGTTAAAACAAAATGTGAATATTATAGGAATAAAAAATATAATAGAGTATGAATAAAAAAACTCGACACTGTATATGGACATGATCAATGCATCTCTGAAGTTAAAAGTTTGTATACATGGAGATAGTAATTTATATATTTGAGATATAACTTATGTATATATTTTGTATTCATAATTTGTGTGTGATATTATGAGGTATAAATCATGCATATAATAATAATATTATATGAATAAAAGACTAAAATTTTCTTGAAAATGTAAATACTCTAAGAATAAATAATGAATACCTTATAAATAAAAATTGAATACTATATGAATAATATATTTAATAAGATATAATTAAAAAATTGATGTAATGCTGAAATAGAATAGGTGAATAATATACAAATAATTATTAAGAAACATACATGATAGTAATATTCACGTTTTTGAGATCTGTTGGGATTCTCCAACATTTGCCTTGATTTCGATTTATGCGTGAGTTATGTTAAATTTTAGGAAAGAAATCAGTAAATGATGCTGATATTTAGAATAAAGGATACACATAAACCTATTTATTAGCATCTTTTTGGCTAGCCATTATTGTATATTAATTGTGTCTATTAAACTGTAGGGCCATGTTATATATTTGGTTATATATGAAATTTTCCCTAAAAACAAAAGCCATACAATAGCTATATAATAGAAACAACAGTCATACTATTGGATACAACGTATGCACTGTGTGTATTGTATATTGTTAATAGTAGTTGGTTAGTGGACTGGTTAATTAGAATTAGAAGCTGAGGTACTAAAGTGTAAATATTGATTTATAGTTAGTTAAGGTTGGTTAGCATAGGTTATATAGTTAGAGTTAGTTGTTAGGTGATCAGTTAGTTGAGCTAATGAAGATATTTTCAGCAACTCTCAACAACACTTCTTCTCTCTAATATTTCTCTCACTACAAACACATTATCATCCCACAATTTGACATGGTATCAGAGCAGATCGATCTTGATTCTGCAGTGCAAAGCACAGATTGAACGATAATTTTACTTTTCTCCTTGTAATTCATCAAAGCACAACTTTGAAAGCATAGTTTTTGAGCAAAAAATGGCCCCAAATCAAGTTGCAAATGCAGGAAACAGAGAAGAAATTGAAGTAGATCACAATCATGTACTGTACATCTACTCATCTGATACACTGGGTTCAGTTTTGGTTCCAATTCAACTAACTGGATCGAAAAACTACGCGATATGGAGCTGTTCAATGAAAATGGCAATCCTAGCTAAGAACAAACTAGGGTTTATAGATGGATCTTGTAAAAAGGGCACATATACTGGTTAGCTTCAGCACCTATGGGAACATTGCAATGCAATTGTATTATCGTGGATTCTCAGCACTGTGTGCAAGGAACTGAGAACAGGAATTTTGTATGCCACAAATGCTCACAAAGTTTGGGAAGATCTGAAGAAGCGCTTTGACAAAGTGATGGGACTAGAACTTTTCAATTACATAGGGAAATTGCCTTGCTTACTCAAGGTAATAGCTCCATCTCTACCTATTTCATACGACTTAGAGATCTTTGGGATGAATATTATGCTCTAGCACCTGCCCCTGGTTGTTCCTGTCCAGAGTCTAAGGATTATATAGAACACATGGCTAGACAACATTTATATCAGTTCTTAATGGGACTTAGTGAGCACTATGGCCAGGTTAGAGGTCAAATTTTGTTGATGAGCCCACTACCTACTGTAGATGAGGCATATGGGTGTTAATTGATAATGAAAGTCAACAAATACCCCTAGCCCAGAATGACTTTGTGGAACCTACCGCACTAGTTGCTGGAAGAGATCAGGGCTATAAGTTAGGTCATGATTACAAACAGGGTCAAGGACAAAGGCAAGGAGGTAGACAAAACTACAGACAAAGGCTATATTGTGAAAATTGTCCACACTTAAAGAATCACACTAAAGAGAATTGCTACAAAGTAATTGGGTACCCAACCGATTATATGTCACGAAGGAGTGCTGGAAACAAAGGAGACTATATACCCAGAGGAATACTCACCACAACTAGCCAAGCCTCACTGCAAGAGACCATGCCAGATGAATTTCCCTCTGAACTCAGAACACAGACAAGAGGATATGGAATGAGTTATACAACAGAAAAGTATGCAGCTGATAATGCAGGGGGTTCTGGAAGTGTCTCAAAACATACAGGTTCACAATTTGCAGCTGCTGGCCCACAATTCTTCACAGCAGATCAGTATAAACAACTTCTGTCATTGTTGCATAAGGATAAGAGCAAGGAGCCTAAAACACATGCCCATATGGCAGGTACTGCTATATCCTTGCTATCTACTGTGTCTAGCAAAGACTAGATCATAGATTCAGGTGCTTCACACCATATCTCATCAAGCCTGAATCTATTTAAAAACATAAGGCCATTAGCCCCCTGGAAAAGGGAAAGAGTTCAACTACAACCAGGAAATTGTACTGACATATCACATGCAGGTGACCTTAGCATCTCAAAAAATCAGATACTGAAGGATGTTTATCATGTACTTGATTTTAAGTTCAATTTGATGTCTGTTTCTAAATTGACTAAAGAATTATCATGCTCCATCACCTTTTTTCCTGGATTCTGTCTGCTTCAGGACATCTCAGTGGCAGGGTGAAGATGATTGGTGAAGAATGTAATGGATTATATGTGATGAAGGAAAACAGTATACATAAAGAAAAGAATAAAGTGCTGGTGAGTGCAGTCACAAAGGATACAGAAGAATGCAGTTTATGGCACAAGAGATTAGGCCACCCATCTGTCCCAGCCATGAGTCATATTCAGTTCCTGAAGTACAAGGTAGACAGTTTAGTGCAACACACTTGTGAAGTTTGTCCACTAGCAAAGCAGCATAGACTAGCTTTCCCTGATAGTGAAAATAAAAGAGACACTGTATTTCAACTTGCGCATATTGATGTATGGGGACCCTATAAGAAAGCAACCTTTGATAACAAATATTATTTTCTGACTGTTGTGGATGAATTTTCTAGAGCAACTTGGGTTTATATAATGCAGTCCAAAAGTGAAACAATCATTTTTTTGAAGGAATTTCTAGCTTATGTAAAGAATCAATTCAGCACCACTGTAAAAATGATAAGGACAGATAATGGGACAGAATTCTTCAATTCTAACTGGAATGAGTTGTTAAAACTGCATGGGATAGTCCATCAAAGCAGTTGTGCATACACACCACAACAAAATGGTGCGGTTGAGAGGAAACATAGACATATATTGAACACTGCAAGGGCCTTGAAGTTTCAAGCAACCATACCAGATCAGTATGGGGGGGGGGAGTGTGTGAAAACAGCAGTGTATGTAATCAACAGAACACCAAGCAAAATTTTGCATGGAAAAAGCCCCTATGAGCTGCTATTCGGGAGAGTGCCATTTCTGGATCACTTGAGAGTATTTGGTTGCCTCTGTTATGCAACTGATCTAACAAAGGGTGACAAATTTAGAGCCAGGGCAAGAAGAGCAGTAATGATGGGATACTCCACTACTCAGAAGGGGTACAGACTGCTTGATCTAGACACTAATTGTTTCTTTGTAAGCAGGGAGGTCACATTTAGAGAGGACCAGTTTCCTTTCACAGGTAGTGACTTAGATGATGCCACTTCAGAATGTCTGATGCACCCAGACACACTGCACTACTCAGATAACTCAGATGACTTGCAGTCCAGTTACATTCAGCAGTTATGCTCTACAGAAGAACCTGCACCTATGCACACTGAAGATACTAAGATGCAGCAACATGATGGACCATCAGACACTGAACCAGATCTGCAGAGACAGGCAAGAAGAAAGAAGCCACCTACTTGGATGAAGGACTTTGTTACCCCAAAGAAACAAAGCAACTGTGCATATCCTATGAGTGACTACTTGTCATATGCTAATGTCACACAGAAATACCAGACTTACCTGTCAGCTTTTTCAGTTATGAAGGAGCCTAGCACCTTCTATGAAGTAATTAAAGACAAGAGGTGGATTGAAGCTATGCAATAAGAGGTTAATGCACTGGAAGAAAATAATACCTGGAAAGTGATGGATCTGCCAAGAGGGAAGAAGGCAATTGGGTCCAAATGGGTCTTTAAGATCAAGTATAAGGCCAATGGGGAGATAGATAGATTCAAAGCAAGATTAGTGGCCAAAGGATACAACCAAAAGGAGGGATTGGACTATCATGAGACCTTCTCCCCAGTAGCAAAAATGGTGACTGTAAGGTGTGTGATAGCACTAGCAGCATCAAGAAACTGAGAGTTATACCAAATGGATGTCTTCAATGCCTTCCTCCAGGGTGATATGTATGAGGAGGTCTACATGCACCTACCTCAAGGCTTTCAGAGAAAGGGGGAGAGAAAAGTCTGCAAACTGCTTAAGTCCTTATATGGGCTTAAACAGGCTTCTCGACAGTGGAACATTAAGCTCACTGATGCATTGATGAGAGCAGGCTTTGTTCAAAGTGCATATTATTCCCTGTTTACAAAGAGAACAGGAGAGCATATTATCATCATACTAGTGTATGTAGATGATCTATTGATCACAGGAAGCTCAGAAATCATGATCAATGATGCTAAGGCAGTTCTCAACAGGGAGTTCAAGATGAAGGATTTAGGAGAACTTAAGTATTTCCCGGGGATTGAAATCTTAAGATCTAAGGAAGGAATCATACTCAACCAAAGGAAATATGCCTTAGAATTAATTTCTGATCTTGGTCTTAGTAGAGCAACACCAGCTTGCACACCTATTGAAGTTAATTTGAAACTAACTACTGTGGAATATGACACTGCCTTGGGAATCACCAATGACCCTTCATTAGAAGACATCAGCAACTATCAGAGATTGATTGGGAAGCTACTTTATCTGACCATCACCAGGCCTGACATATGTTACACAGTTCAGAGCCTGAGTCAGTTCTTACAAGCACCTAAAAGATCACATATGGATGTAGCCTTGCGAGTGGTTAGATACATCAAATCCTCACCAGGAATGGGAGTTTTGTTGAAGAGAAAACAGTGCACTATGTTAATGGGATACTGTGATTCAGACTGGGCATCATGTCCATTCACTAGGAGATCTGTGAGTGGTTATGTGGTGAAACTTGGAGACTCCTTAGTTTCCTGGAAGTCTAAGAAACGACACACGGTCTCGAGAAGCAATGCAGAAGCAGAATACAGGAGTATGGCTTCTACTACAGCAGAATTGACTTGGTTGATTGGACTCTTTACTGAGCTGGGAGTAGAGTTGTATATGCCTGTTGTTTTGTATTGTGACAACAAAACAGCCCTGCAAATTATAGCTAACCCAGTCTTCCACGAGAGGACAAAGCATATAGAAATTGATTGCCACTTTATCAGGGAGAAATTAAAACAAGGCATTCTGGTCACTCATAATTTCAACCTACGTACAAAATAGGAAGTCATTTACCACTTTTTTTTAGTTATTTTTTTTACATTCTACTATATTTTGTAACATGTACTAGGAATGTCGCTATTTTTGTAAGCTATTAAAATTCTCTATATCTTGTAAAAAAAATTCATAAAACTATATAGTGTGTAATTTTTCCTTAATTGCATGCATAGTGATTATGTATAGTGATGTTTAATTTGCATGATATTCAACATAAAAAAAAAATTAATCCGGAAGGTTTTCATATTCATATATATTGTGATTTAATCTTGAAACTCTTTTCGTCATCCTTTCTTTGCTTGGAATTTTCTTTTCGGAAAAGAAGTTCTTTTATCTCTATAAGTTAAAGTTAGTCATAGATTTTGACTAGTTCGTACTCAGAAGTTAGTACTTGGACATTTACTTATATCTAGAAGTCTAGAACTTGTTTAGCCACAGGAGAGCTGTGCCATGACATACTAAGTCGGATGTAGGCCCTAGGCCTATGATTGTCCAACTTCGGAGTGCATCCAGTTAATTTGTTACTCCATCCGTTTCAAAAAGGATGAACCTATTTCCTTTTTAGTCTGTTTCAAAAAGAATGACCTCTTTCTAAATTTGGAAAGAAATATTCACTTTTACGCATCCCTAGATGATTTGTAGCCACACAAATATCTATACCTTATTTTAGACCACAAGTTTCAAAAGTCTTCTCTCTTTATTAAACTCCGTGCAAAGTCAAATAGATTCATCTAAAGTGGAACGGAGGGAGTAGCAAGTAGCAAGATATTGACTCGATTGGTCAAGACCTTGTCTTGTATACAAACTACAAATACTAGCTAGCTATTCTCGTACATCCTCTCATAATGTCAGTGCTCTTTTACAGTAAGGCGTAAGCCATAATTAATTAACTGAGGAGAGTGTCTTGAATGATCACCTAAGCACTTTCTGAATTAAATCCGAGCAAACCCATGTCCAAGAAAGTCACGATTACTGGCTCTTTATTAGATTAGTTCAGGGTATTAAAAACTCCGAGACCACATATCAAAAGTTGATTCAAAATTTTAAAATCAGTACGTAGGTATCAGTTGATGTGGTTTCTCATGCGAAAATATACAAATTTTGTATTTATCAAACATATATACCTTATATTAGTCTCTATTTATATGCATGTGTACCTTATATTATCATATAAGGAAATGATGAAGTTCAATAATTTATTTAAGAAGTCAAACGACGGATAAAAGGAAAAAAATGGAACTTTTAAAAATTAATAACTATTAGAAGGATATGAATATCCCAAAAAATAGTAATAATTCTCTCAAAATTTATTAATCTCAACTCTATTTATAATAACAAACAAAACCTAATTTAACCTTAACTAGAAATCTATTATTTAAATTTCTCATATCAACTTTGAATTAGTCTTCAACATTCTCCTCTAATAAGCAAAGGCTCATACTTTCTCTCTTTAGTTCAATTAATAAAATACTTTTCGGGTATTTAAATTACTTCAAAGTGGTATCAGAGCTATAAGATCTTGAGAGAGACTCGAAAGATTCCTCCACTGACAGCAGTGCCAACAATGTGCCGCCTGCTAGCTAAAACAACCGCCCGACCAAAAATAGATACACAAAGAAGATGCAAAAAAAAAAAAAAAAAAACAATCATGGTAAGAATTAGGGGTGCACAAACCGAACCAGTAAACCGAACCAAACCGTAAGCCAAACCGAACGGAATACGAAAATCGACTCGTGGTTTGGTTTGCTTTTGGTAAAATAAAAACCGACATATTTGGTTTGTTTGGTTTTACCCAAATAAAATCAAACCGAACTCAAACCGAACCGATATTTTATAAATATTATTTTAAACAATTATAGATAAAAAATATTCATTATGAACTTCTTTATATATGATTTTAAGGAAATTTTACATGGCATAGCACTCAAGTGAGTATTAAACTAAATAAACGCATACCCTTTTTATTGTAGTGTATAAACTTAAATTAATTATACTCCACATTTCTAGCCACAAATTTGATGAAAACTTTAAGTATAAGATGTGCCTTTTTTTAAAGGAAATGGATGATCAATTACATTATCTCTCTTAATTAATATTTAAGTAATTATCTTCTATATATTATCAAGAATCTATATCACTAAATTATCATCTAAACACTAGCACACAAGCAACATACTACACAGTTGATTAAGGGGAAAAAAAAACTAACTCAACTCATTTATATCGTGTCTCTCCATTTTTAGCTTTCTAATTTACTTACATTATTTTTCATTGTCTTATTAAGATGTACATGTAATTATTCTTGATGTCTAATTATCTATAAATAACATATATCGATAGTTGCTTGTAGAAAATATTTGAAAGCAACACTTGCATATTTGTTGGAGAGACTTTATATAATAAAAAAAATCAAAAAAATCAAAAAACCCGAGAAATCCGAAAAAACTGAGATCGAAAAAATCGACTTTATGTTGATTTGGTTTATAGATTTGAAAAACCGATATAGTTGGTTTGGTTTAGTTAATGGTAAAACCGAACCAAATCGCCCTATATTCACCCCCTAGTAAAAATGATTGAAAAAAGATTGCAAGTTTAAGCAATAGCAAAAAAATAGGATTTTTTACATAAAAGTACAAGTTTTAGAACTTAATTACCAAACATAGCAACATTTTAGTAAAATAACCCTATATAGAGGAAAACACAAGTTAATTACTAATATAGCAAAAACATAGCAATATTTTCCCATAACATACCAATCCCTTACATTCTTCCTTCTATTTCCCCCACTATCACTTTTGCTCCTCCCATTTCTCCCTATTTCACTTTTTCTCCCACCATTTCCCCCAATTTAACTTTTATTCCTATCATTTTCCCCAATTTCACTTTTTCTCATCCCATCCTCGATGTATCTCACCGTATCTCAACTGTTTCTGCACCGTTTCAACTGTTTCTGCAGTCCCGTATCTAACTGTTTCTGTTTCTGCATCACCGTATCTAACTGTTTCCGTTTCTGCAGCACCGTATCTAACTGTTTCTGCACCGTTTCAACTGTTTTTAACTGTTTCTGCACCGTTTCATCTGTTTCTGCAGCACCGTATCTAACTGTTTCTGCACCATTTTAACTGTTTCTGCAGCACCATATCTAACTATTTCTGCACCGTATCTAACTGTTTCCGCACCGTTTTAACTGTTTCTGCACCTTATCTAACTATTTTTGCATCGTATCTAACTGTTTCTGCACCGTTTCAACTGTTTCTGTACCATTTCAACCGTTTCACCGTCAACATTTCTTTTTCTCCTTAACTTTTTATCTTTTCAATTTCTTATTAAATTCCCCCGTCACTTTCCATTTTAACCAACTGCATTTTTCAACTGATAATTGATTCTATAATTTTGTAGCATTATCACTCTTCACTGACGTGTCACCATCAACACTATTACTAACCTACCATTTTCTCCGGTAAAAACAACTAAATTCTCCAATCAAAATTCCCAAAAGTTATGACCTAAATGCCCAAAACAGTGAGACAACACAGACGAAACAGAGATGCGGCAGCATGCCAAAACAGCATGGGAGGAGCGACGATGTCGATTTTCCGGCGAAACCTCGCCGTTCGCCGCCGTTTCAGTTCCCTGGTTTCATTGCCTTCATCTGTCCCTTTTCTCTTTCATTTAGATCAATTTTCAGATCCCCTCAGGCTAAATGAGGGTCGACGGCGAGGAACGAAACTAGAGGACTACCTGAAGGAGTAGATGAAGTGATACGGTGGTTGATGGTTTTGGTTATTGCTATAATCCAGGATCTCGCCGGAGAATTTGGTGGTGTACGGTGGCGCTGGTGCATAGCCTGTTTTGGACGATGGGGAATTGGTGGAGGGTAGTTGTGGTGCAGTGGGGTTGAGAAATTGGGGTTTTGGTAGCTTTGATTTCCCTTTTTTTGATTTACCTAGATTATTATAAAATGTGCTAAAAAAGTATTGCTATGCCTTGTAATTTGAAAAATCTTGCTATTTTTTTGTAATTAAGGGTGAAAATTTGTATATTTGTGTAAAAAAAACCCTCAAAAATATGCGTCAAGAGCAAGAAACTAGATCTTCTCTAAAAATTTGAGAGAAGTGGGTTAAAAAAAAAGAAACAATTGATAGTAGTTGACAAAGTGCATCATCAACATAAAATTGGAGGTTAATTACAAGTGAATTAACAATGAAAAGTTGAAGACAAGTGATTTAACAACACGAAATAAAACAAATGAAAGTTGAAGAGAAGTATTTAAACAATTGAAGGTAGGTGAAAAGTGTATCAATAAATTGAAAGATTGGAGAGAGTGCTCCAAAACGAAAAACACTATACAATTTTGAATTAGTTTTCTATCATATTACAATTTTGTGTGTAACATAGATTGCACTTACGCATGTTTAATTAAAAGGCCAATCATATATATTTTTTTTTTGGTTAACTTTTGTGGTTTAATAATTGTACTATAAAATACACAGATAATTTGTAGAGAAATTTATGGGTGCTAGCGCATCCGGTGCGTTAAGGCTAAATCCATATCCATGGCCTTCATTTGAGTGTTACCTATCCAAATGCCGAGTTAGGAGCTAGGACTCGAAATATGCGAGGGAGAAGAAGGTGGGGGGGGGGGGGGGGTAAAGCAAATGAGACATAACCAACCGCGATTGTCGAAGAACAAGCATATACCAATACTACGAAAGAAGCAACAAGCAATAACCTTAGCATTTACCAGCTGTCTGGAGTAGCCAAGCTGTTACCATCACAACATTTTTTTCTTCCCTAAATTTGGAGTAGCTTGGCACCACGAATTCTAATGCCTGAGAATAAACTTTAACATTATTAATTACTACTTGTCATTCATTAGGAAAAACAAGAAAAGAAAAGGTAGCTAGAAATGAAGAAAAACTTGTCCATATTTTAAACTAAAGATGTTGTGGACGATATTCTGATTACAGTACAAAATACTCCATGATCTTTATGGGTGTTACTCTCCAACCGAGCATATGCTTCCTCAGGGTTAGACAAGGAAATGATACATACTTGTAACGTCCTACATATGGGCACACGTGATACAGAGTTTGTCCCCCACCACATGCATGTCCATATTATTATGTGTCTAATCTGGTCGATCACTTATATAATCCATACGTATTCCTCGATCACAATGCCATGATATGCCAATTGGTATTAACTTTGACGTTGAATGTAAAGTGCAGCTCTAGGACTCATTAATACAATGGTGTACTCATTTAACAGTTAAAACGGGCATAATTCGAGTTATCAATAAACTCATTAGAAGCTTTAGTCCTAACTCGTTCGTTTACTATTATCGTCAAAACTGGACAACGCATGGATTCAAATATTCAATCACTCTTCCTCCTCATAAAAGAAACACTGTTAACATAATTACATGCAAATCCTGATTTAAAGTGCATTTGGAACAGTATAATACTGAGGAACAAAAGTTGACCTTTTCTTTCGATTTCAATTCATTCCGTCCATCAGAAGATGTCAATGTGTAGTTAGGATTAACAATAGGGATATATCCTGATCCATAAATCAGTTTCTTGCGTGCTTTATTGACCGAACTCAATGCATCCAGGTAAAGAAATAGTTAACTATAATCCTGGAGTTGTGAATATATCATCATAGAACCACTATTGGTAAAACACAAAATTAATGACGGCCTTTTCGTTGGAAATCCGTCCAAGTTGTACTCGTCGCAACTGGGAAGTGCATAAATAGATGGTTTTAGCACCTTTATTTAGAGTACAGCCAAAGATAATAAATTCTAGTTGTATCTTCAACTTTAGACTAAATAAGACCATGTCCGCTATAAAGCTAACATTCATAATGCAGTTCAAAGACCTTAACGTCAAACCTGTTCTCAGAAGTTGGCTCAACTTCATATTTGATGGTTTGAAGTTTTTAAACTAAAATAAGTTACTTCGCTCTAAAACAAAGTGGCTACATTTTAATGACGATGTATAAATAGACCATTTCATGAAATTTCTTGCAACTATTTTTGTTGTCCTTCTCATCGAAAATCCCAAAATATTCTGTCACGCATGAAAATTGGGTCCATAATAACGCTTACGAGTTTCGAGTACATGCAAAAGCACTTTTAAATCAAATCTTGAAGAAAGTACATGTTGAAAGATGATTAAGTTTTGGAGATTGACAAACAAAAAACCTGGTAGAGGTCCTGGTTCTTATAAGAAGGTGCTACTGATCGAAAAGATGACCGATTGCAAATTTATGCAAAACTAAGAAAAATTGGCGCGTATAAGTTATAGTCCTAGTCAGCAAAAAATATTGTGCCTAGGCCGCCTCTATGAAGTATGAATAAGAACCAGAGTTAAACAAGGAGTGTATCTTAGGAGACCTTCATTTTTCATAATTGAGAAGATTCCTAGTTGCTTACTGCTAGGGTTTTCTACACCCTTTACAAACAAGTTATTGAGGCGAGCCACGTTTATTCATTCATTACGAGAGTCAAGAGCTGATCCACGCTCAATCTACACCTCAATGGGTGAGGGACGATCGTCAAAGATAATACCCAATAAAGAGTCGGGGTCGATTTCCTCAAGAAGCTAGCACGCATTCTATTTATAGATTGAATAAGATCGAGTTCTAAGAGATGTTCGAGTATTCCCAAGTAAAGAGTTGAGATGTCTACAACTAAAATTACGACTAACACTAAGAAAATCACTAACATATAGGTTTACCCATTCAAACAAGACTCTATTAACCTAACACTTCTTCTAACCACACAAATCATATGGGTAGTAATTAATGATCGGACCATGTATTAAACCCTAAAAAACCGTTAGGTATAGAGAGGATCTACCAAGTTAAGCTTGTTGGGTCAATAACAAGGCACATAAAACCCTAGTCCAAAGACCCGAGCAGGAATTGACCTTTTTAGGTCTTTCCCTTTAGATGAGGTAGGTTCGTGAACCAATATAACCCAAATGCTCGGTAGTTTCTATAAACCCACACCTTCAAACCCCGTTTGGGTGATGAAGGCAAAGAGAGGTTTTTTCCAAGTACGGACATACCTAACTCTTGTCATTAAAAGTGCAATAGAAACTAGATTAACACTAACCCATATATTTTGTAAGATTAAAACAAGTATTAAAATTAAAATAATCAAGTCATTGTGGATAAACTCCTAGTATGAGTTTAGCTACTCATACTAGGGCTTAACACAATCATAGTAAAGAATGAAAAAGATAGAATCATGAAATGGCATAGATTAAAGATGTAAATCCTTACAAAAGTTGTTGTTAAAACCCTTGCTTTCCTTCCATGAATATTCAAAAATGAAAGTATGATATTCTAAAGGTATTCCTAGATATTCTATCTTGGAGGTATAATGAATTATTTATAGGCATGAGTTTGAAAATCCAAAAACGATAAGTACAAAAATGCCACTTCGTTATGTTTTTCTATATTCCGCCAATAAATCGGCGGCCACCTATCACACTCGGCTGACCGCCGAAGACAGATTGTTGATGTCTTGCGCCTTTCAGGTTCGGCGGATCTCCTATCAAGCGGCGGAATTATGTAGCTTCATCGCCGATCTTCAAAGCCTACTGTGAGCACCGGTGGGCAACCGATGACTCTACGGAACCGCCGATTGAATTCAGCTCATGGTTCGGCGGTCCGTCGTTTTACTTCGGGGGCTTATCTTGAGCTCTTGAACTCTTATCCTCTCCGGCAGGTGGCTTCATCCGTTCAGCCGTTTATTCGACGAGGGCGCCGATCCAGTTCTGCTGCTGCCTTGTTTCCATGTTTTCAACTTGTAGCTATTTTTTTTTTTATATTTTGTTCTTTCTTCTTTTCTTTTGGCTTTGTAACAATGATTATCAACAATTTCCTGAATCATGAAAATTTACATAAGATTTGTGCGAATATTAGAGCTAAAGGACACAAAAACTATAGTCTAGAAGGATCACAATTTAGCATAAAATATCAACACAACAAGAGCAAACAAAAAGGCAATTTAGTTTGATCGTGAGTGTGGACCAAGTAGATAACTATTGAAGAACTTGGTGCTGATCAAATTGTGTTGAAGGTTCTTAGATAGTGTAGTGTTGAACTGATTGTAATTTTTTACCTTTAGACTTATTCTAGAAGCATTGTACTAGGTGAATTTTGTGAAGAAAACTTGTAAAAGCTAGAGTGTAGTTTTGATAGTTGTACGGTCTAGAGTGTAGCCTCTTGGTTATAGAGTTTGTAACCTAAAAACTTGCTCGTTGTGTTAGTGAAGTTATTTATAAAATCCCAGAGCTTGGGTCGTGATTTTTCTCCCTTGAGCAAGGAGTGTTCCACGTACAAACTTTGTGTTCTTTAGTTTCTGTAATTTTCTTCAGAAAAATCGGAGGACACTATTCAACTCCCTAGTGTCCTGAATCAGGTGTACCTTCTGCAACAGCATACCGGAAATGTCATTTAATCTTGAGAATCATAATGCTCATCTAACTTATTTGGTACAAGACATACCCCCTTCCTATCCTCTCCCACTCTACTTCTTCTATTTGGCTGTTTTGTGTGTGTCAACGTTATGCGGTAAAATTTAGCTTGACTAAAGCCTTTAGATAGAGAGTAGAGACTAGAGTTTTGGTGGGGGTGGGGCAGCTGGGGATGAAATTACATTGAGAACATTTAAGAGAGAACTAAGGAAACCCACAGTGAAAACAATTACAACAGCTCCAATAAATTAACAAAATATGATGCATAGGCTCCTTTTACATGTATCGGTAACTACAACTTAGCATTGTCATTATTCGAGATCACTATGGAAAAGACATTTCTTACTCTGTAGTACACACATATTTGTTACATTATCAAGAGCAAACAGTTAGTATTTAATTGTTGGAAAATATACTAATAACCATGCAGTTGTTTGTTAGATTATTTCTTGTTAAACAATTGTTGTTTTATACATTTATTAAATATAATAAAGTATTATTTATTTAGATCAATTGTGTCATGTGTGTCCTATTATTTATATAGTAGTTGATTTAGTGTGTAGAGCCAAGATTATACACGGAAGATTAAATCATCGGTTCTTATAAATAATGAAGTAGTGTTCGCAATCTAAGATGGAAATTGGACAAAACAATCGGTATGATTGTAGTACAAGATTATATATAATTTATCTTGATTATGGGAACGGTATAGTTCCAACTTCTTGTGCTAGTGCACTTTCTGTGTATTGAACGGACCAAGTAGAGATAAGTGTTTTTATACTGACTATATAAAACAAACTCTCTCTAACTCATCAGATGTACTTATACTCTTAATCTTGATATAGCTATTATGAGTGATGTATATTATTCATTGTCTTGATTTATCAATAGGTGAGGTCCAGGATATTTGGGTCAAATAATTCCTGATAAGTTGGATAATGATAATATGCATTTGCGAAGTGATAGCTAGTTGATAGAATCCACGTCTCGCTATAGAGATTGATGACATCCCTTTATGAAAGCTTATAAGCTTCTATGTGTAAACCTAGCTAGTGGATTTTGTATCCGGCACATGGAATAAGTTAAGCGGAAATCTAAAGGATATTCATTTAATCAATATATTAAGTTGTCAGTAATTTAATATTATTGATTGGTGTCTGTAATCTTAATGTGGGGAGTTAAATAAGATTTGATGGAAGAATTCGAAATTCATCTAAGGAGTGCAATTACGAATTTTTAGTGGAAATAATTTGTAATTTATTATGGAAAGGTTAATTCTAGAGAAAAAGAATTAATTCCATAATTGGAAGCCTTATTAACTGATTCTGTGGTCCCTGTTGTGACCGAATCCAATTTGGACCGGGAGAAAGTTGTTTGGTGGAAAAGGAAAATCCTAACAGGTTTTGGAGAAGGGTTTTAAACCCCAAAACTTAACCTATAAAAGGAGGATTTCGGCCTCCACTGCAGGCACACGAAAAATACATATTTTTCACCCTCTTTCTCTGAAGCACTTGTTCCACCCAAGTACTGTTGGTCCGGAAATTGATCGGGTACACAACAGAAGATTGTGGAAAGCTGGAGCAACTGGACAATAAGGTTATTGAAGGTCTTTGTGTGGGCTTTGACAGGTATTCCGTTTTATATTATTGCAAAACTGAATGTTTGCTACTAGTTTGTCTAGAATACATGTGAGTATGATGTTTGAACTGCTTCCGCTGCATATATGTTCTTTCAAAATGATAGTCTTGAAGTTTTGCTGCTGAATGTGATATTATCGCAAGAGATGCCAGGATCATCATTATCCCTACATTCTCAGACTTCGACAAAAACTCGGAACTTGCAACACTGTCATCATTGTGAAAATAGACACTGAAAATAGGATCTCTAAGGTAGTCATAGCCACGAAGAAGGAACCTCAAAACTGTGAACCCAATGTAATAAACTTCACTAAGAGGCTTAGCTTGGACCTTCCATTGCATGAGACAAATTATTTAAAGAACCAAAAAAACTATCTTGAACAACACCCCAGTACTTGTACAATTGTGTAACTAGCTCTGTTTCCCCAGCCAGCATGCTGTGACATGCAAGAAAAGCTGAAAAACCGGCCACTTGGATCAACGAGGCAAAGAGGAGAACTCTTTTGTCATTTGGGCATTGATCCAAAGATGAGAACTTCTGACTGGTCCTTCGCGAATCCCATACCTTCTGAAAGAGTTTCAGAGTGAGGACAAAAAGGATCAAGAGGAGAAATTTCATGATGGATTGGAACCGTATATTAGCTCCAGTATGCAAAGATCCACTCTGTGGATAAAGATAATCCTTCCAAGCAAAAAGAATGGGGGTATCCATGACCAAAGCGATACCATAACATTTCTACAGAAATGAAAGGGGCGGCATCCATGTTTTTTATAATATGATAGAGTTGGCTCAGCAAGCAAGCTGCAGATGTTAAGAGAACAAATACACGGAAAATAGCCTCAAAGTTCAGGCGAAACTTGACCTCGTTGGAGTTGTCTCGATATGGAATCACTGAATCAGAGACGTTTTTAAGTTGATTGGACTGAAATAAACTGGATCTTCTGGATTCCGCTGACTCGCTATGGATACCCTGGCAGTAGGATTTATCAACCACAGAGGAATACTCTACCTTCACTTCTATCAAGCAATCCATATTGCTCTCAGTTTCTGTGTTACCAGATATAAACTTCTGACTATGAATTTCCCTGCAGCCTACTGCATGCATCACCCCCCTGGATGCATCATAAAGTCCCCCGAGGAAGATTTTTGCAACATGACTGAAGTACTTCTCAGTAAGAGTTAGGTGGGCCGAAACATTTAAAAATGTCTCTTGATCATGAGAAGCAAGAAAAGGTGGAGTTTTACTCTCTTCTTGACGTGTATACTCTCTTAGAAATGGCCAATGACGTCCAGACAAATGACCTAACGAGAGGACCTCAAGTGTAAGAAATGTTTTGGAGATAGTCTTGTTCGACATGGCATGTGGAAGAGCTTTAACATGGAAAGAGAGCTCATCAGATAAAGAAGAGAGAAGCGTTAAGTTCCTATCATCTTCAATGCCTGGATATCTGTGGAACATTTTCCGCATCAAACTGCCCAAGTCATAACTGTTGTCTCTCTTCATCAAGGTACCAACCAAATCTATTTTTGTATACCTGTACGATAAGTAGGATATACTGTACTCTTGATATGTGTTCCAAAGGTCTAGAGGACGGAGTTCTTTTTTGAACCGTAAAGGACCATAAGCCTCTTTTATGCTTGAGATGGTTCCAGTAAAAATATTGCGCTGATTGATTGAAAATGTGCCTGGTAAGTACAAGCATATTTGTGAATCACATCCATCAGAGTCATTCTCTAGTCCAATGCAACCGACCATGCAAAGCTGACCAGTGGAAGAATTCCATGTTCCTTCTGCAGAAATGGTCATACCAGAAAGACCAGTTCTTCCACCTGAGTATAAGCGATCCTCTAAAGGAGAAAGTGCTCTGAAGACAGCAGAAACTTTTGCAGTCTTAGGGTCACCTGTCTTGGTTTCTGATAAGCAGCGCAAATCTGTAATTGAGAGCTTAAACTTCTTGAACATGGCATCTTTGCCTTCAATCTCCCAGTCTCGCATAAATGGTCCCTGATTCTTGCAATGCATCATGCCATGGCACTTTGAAGCCACATCAATATCAAATGTTTCAGAACCGAAGTTTTTAAGAACTTTACGAAATTGTGAGGCCTTGTAGACTCGAATTCTGTCATCAAGCAATTTGTGACATGAATATGGACTGCATGCTCTAGATACAAGTTGCTCAGATACAAAATGATAATTCGAGTCATAACGCAGCTGAGAAGAAATTTGGACTTTGTCAAAATATTTAGGGTCCGATTTTTTATTTAGACTTCTCATCTCACCAAGAATTGCTCTGCTAGTCAAAGTGAAGATCCGAGGATATCGAAGAATAAGCATTATCCGATCATCTTTCACCAAAGAATGCTCAAATCTTTCCTTGCATCTGTATTCTGAGGACCACTCGTGGGAATCTACAAAACTTTCCGAAATAGGGGGCACTGAGGTACCTAATAGACACATTAGGCGGTCTCCTCCATTTGCTTCCTCTACGTAGAGTCCTTCAAATGTAATTGTCAAATCAGAGTAGCCAGGGCTCGTATGGAACCAAGGAGACCATCTTCGTGGCATATCAGAAAGAGTCCTGTTCCTTGTAATCCCTATGGATAAGATTCCACATATACCCATTACATCATCTGCTTGCCTGGCAAAATCCATGCCCACTAGCCAGAAAAAAGCTAGTTTTAGAGTGGAACCAATACCAGAAAAGTTCTTTGGCATATCACTCTCATCAAATGGCATCAGTGGTGCACTGCCAGCATTTTGCACCGAGTCTCCATTTTGAAAAGAGAGGTCTTTAGCAATACCATATATTTTTTCAGATCCAAGCTTTATTTTGGAAGACACAGATAAAACAGTACTGCACTCTCTTTCAACTTCTGCTAGGCGTTTAAATTTGCAAGTGCTTTGGAACTCATCATGCTCCTCTGAAGGTTCAAAATCTGTAAATGATCGGACAGAAATGACCAAGAACATTAAGATTGCCAGAACTAGGAAGCAGCGAAATGAAAGAAGAATTGCCATGCCAAAGAAGGATATCTTTTCTTCAGGTGGAAGACACAAAGCTCACAGATTTCCCACTTATTAAACGGAAAGTTTATAAGTCATGATACAAGAAAACCATCCATCATTTCTAATTGCTGTTGAGTAACTAGTGCTTTGTAGTATTGAGAGACACCTGCAACCAAACAAAAGTTTAGGCTCAGAATCTGCCTGCATAATCACATTTATTTTTGTAATTTTCCTTGGGTAATGACACATGAGGCCGTGTAATATGTATACCTAGTCAGCGATTATTACAAAGTTGTGGAGCCTATGTAATAAAGAAAACCTAAAGCTAAAACCAAATGAATATGACATCAAGGAAAGACTTTGTTTTGTCTTGCTGGATTGCATGTAAGGACAATCAATGTCATCCAAATGGTGCGTCATGTTCAAGGTTTCAAGAAACAATAGCAACAGGCCAACAGCCTTTAAATCTCAACAGATTAGTTTAATCAGGAAGCAGATAAGATGTCTTTCCTGTTTAAAGCTACTCCTCTGAACATTTTGCCGTTTTAATTAATAAACACATACATATCATCCTTTCACAGTGAATAGTGATAAGCAAAAACAGGGTTCGATTTTTTCATGGAAAAGCTCAGTGCTTTGGAGAAGCTTGCCAGCGGTAAAGTGGACCGCACCTTGTGCTGATCGTAGAGGAGTTTGTCTTTGTCTATTCCCAACACAATTTTATGCATATTATGAGCACAAGATCTCGAAAACTCCATAACAGTTTGCCTTTTCGCATAGATTGGAGGTGGAAATGAGGCAGAAAGGTCATGTCTTTAATGTTTTTGTGATCCTGGTGTCTCTACTCTTGGTTTCTACCATATCAAAGGCATCTGAGAGCAAAGATGGATTCAACCACTGCGAACATATAGTCAAGCAGTGGGCATCTTCTCCACTTGACTTGGAAGTTAAAGATGACAAACATGTCTTGCAGAATTTGCTCTTCTTTCTACATGTCCCTAGGACTGGAGCGCAGCATATCTTCATTGTTTCCTTAGAGAGCTTTATGCCAGTTCGTTGGAGTGTCCACGTTCTTATGATAAGTTAAGGATCCATCCAAGAAAACCAAAATGCCACTTGTTGGTTACTCATGATGACTACAGCATGATGTCCAAACTTCTCAAGGATGAAACTTCTCTGATGACAATCCTTAGGAGTCCAATTGACTGTGTTTTTAGCACTTACGAGTTTTCTGTGGAGGTAGCAGCTACAATTTTAGTGCACCCTAACTTAACATATGCGACTAGAATGCCTGGACGGCTGCATTCAAAGAATACAATAAGCACTCTAGATATCTGGCCATGGAAGTATTTGGTCCCTTGGATGAGAGAAGATCTATTTGTTCGAAGAGAAGCAAGAAACCATAAGGACCAAATTGTTGTTATAAGCACTAACCCATATGTTATGGAGGAGATGGTGATGCCTCTACATGAGTATATCAACAACCCTATTGCTCGGGATATCATTCACAATGGAGCCACATTTCAGGTTGCATGACTTACCAACAACTCTTATCTGGAAGAGTCACATGACGGTCGTCACTGTATACTGAAGTACCAGTCTCTTGGAGACTCTGCTTAAGGTTGCAAAGAAGATGTTGGATGATATGATGCATGTTGGACTCACAGAGAACCACAAAGAATCAGCGACCATGTTTGCAAATTTGATCTTACTCAGGCAATTTGATCATGCTGCTAAGAATAACTCAGAACAGAGCTCTTCATTGCTAGAATCTGATCTTGACACGAATTATCACCAGTTCAGCAGCTCATACCAAAAAACCCATCAAATCACATCAGCTAAGAGAGGTGAAACAACAAAGGAAAACATGACTGCAGGAAAACTCATGGATGCATACGAGAGCTGCATTTCGAACTTAAGGAAGACCGAGTCTGAAAGACGTGTAAATTCTTTAAAGAAAATTTCTCCAGTAAATTTTACAAAGGAGGGGCGTCGAAAGGTGTTTGAAACACTTCTTCAGGAGATCACATCTTTAAACAATCTAAACTTCGAGCTTTATAAACATGATCAAACGATCTTCGCAAATCAAAAGAAACTTATGTTACAGAACAGCGTTGACACAAACCAGAACCAGAACCAGAACCAGAACCAGGTGGACAGTGGGTTCGACGATTCATATAGTGCATTTTCTTGGGAAGTCATTTCCATTGGCCTATCTGTGCTGTTTGTGCTTCTATTTGCTGTCCTATGTGTAACTACAAAAAGAAGAACATTAAAACATAAGTTATGATGCAATTGTATTGCAATATCACCAACAATAATGACCCAAAAGAAAAAAAGAAACTGAATAGGAATATAAATATAGCTCAATCAGATGTAGGATGTTCGGGCCTCATAAGAGGAGGTAACTACACTCGCATGCAATTTTGTGGGTAAAATTAAAGTTAAATGTAAAATTTTGCTGGTTGTTCCAATATATATATAAAAAAAGTTGCTCCCCCAACAATCTAAACTTCACTAGAACATCAAAGGCCCTTCGTTTATTGCTGAAACAGAAGAAAAAAACGTGAATGCAGGATGCTTTGTGCACCGAGCTGCCCTGTTTGTATATCACTCATAGATAATACATATATGCCATCATGTCAATATCTGCTTGTACGTTTGGTGGTCCTTAAATCAATCTAGAATGGCGAGCAAGAATATGCAGTGTAACATTTGGAAGCAATTTCCTAAATTGAACAGCACTTGTCTCTTGAAACTCAACTCCTATGAACTCTTAATTCAAATCCATTAATAAAAGGTCAAGTTGTGAGCTGAGTTCCCATTAGCCAGGGCCAAACAGAAACCCTATTGCCTCTTCCTAATGTCTTTAAGTTGTTGTGAATAAGAGGCATAAATAAGATCTACGAATATCGACTATGACATATTTGTAGCTCACAAAAGTCAGAGTTCTGTTGGAAAAGACATATAATAGGTTCTGTAGAAAGAATTTTGTATTGACAGACAGTACAGATTTAGCATATGAAAATAAACAATGTCGTAGCAAAAAATATGAGATAGGTTTCATCGACGCTAGACATGGACTCCAATCTCCAAAACCTAGTAAGAAAGAGTCAACTTGGAGAGATTTACCGGTATCATGTTTGTACCAAATCATGTTTTAACGTAGTTAATAACCAGATTACATACTATTTAACTATGCTTAAGTGATTAACCTCGTGTTAAGAGACATTTGAAGCACCTATTGGTTTGGTTCATACTTCATGCACATATGCAAGTTATTTTCCTGCCAACTTTGCCTCAATGTAACCAGCAAAAATAGCAGCAGATGCAGATCACACCCTAAAACCAATGCAACACTGGACGCTGTCATTGACACAGCCGCACAAACCAACATCACAAATATTCTTCCTTTGTATTAAAGTCCCCTGATGCCATTGCCAACTCAACTATTACACACTCCTGGCAAACGATTCTTTTTGTTTTCCCTTTTCAAGTGTATTTGAGGAATCTTTCCTTTGTGCGGAGCTCTTTTAACATATTGATTCTGATTTTACCCGGGAAAGCAAGATATTTATAAAAGATTATCAACTAGATTGAACCTGACTTGCACAATAAATTGAACAGCTGAAGAATAAAGCAGATACTCGTGCAATTCACAGCAACTCAATCCCAACTAAACAGGCTTCATGATCCAGAACTTGAAGGTGATAGTATAGGCCATCCGAAAGAAAAATCACCAAATTGTTTCGGATTGGCATGAAGATGTGAGAGCGGGAGAGAAGTCTTCACACCTATGATACAGAACGACCGGAAGACTTCTTCACAGTCTCAAGTAAGGGTGACTAACGGTCCAGTTTTGACCGGACCGGACCGGATTCGGGCCGGAAACCGGCTCGGACCGGTTGAGACCGGACCGTTGGTCCCTAACGGGCCCCGGCCCCGGTCCCGAAACGGTTCCACGAAAAAAAACCGGATGAACCGGTATAAATTTGGACCGGAACCGGTCCAAAAAATTAAAAAACAAAAAAAAATCTGTTGGATTCTAGCCGTTGGGCAACGACTCTTTTGACCTCCTAGCCGTTGTCCAACGGCCAAAAACGGCCAATTTCACCCCTCTACCACCCCATAACCACCCCTAACTATTTTTTTTCTATAAATACCCCATTATTTCATCATATTTTTCACACAAATCTTCCAATTCTCTCAAATTTTCTACAATATTGCTATTATTCTACTTTGGCTATTTGTTAAAAATTTATAATTTGGCTACTTTATCAAGTTCTATTTGGAGTTTCTATCAAAGTTATATTTGGCTACTTGGTGAAGTTTACAAATATCAAGTATTGGGTCAATTGGAGGCGCTACGTGGTTGAAATATCAATTTGGCTATTTTTACAATTTTTCGATTATCAAGTATTCAACTAATTAATTGAAGTGGAGGCTCAAGTTTCACCTTCACCTCAATTATACGGTTATATTTGGTTGGTCGTTCCTACTTCTACTCTTTTATTATTTTTTTATCATATATATTTATTTTATTTGCTATTATTATGTCTCAAAGAGGTTCAATTGGAACTAGTAGTGGGGGGCGGGCACGTGGTCGTAGGGGAAATAGGGGTAAAGAAATTACTGGTAGTTCTAATCAGTTCACCCACATAGATGATTCTCAATATTATCATAATGTTAGCGCTGGTAACATACTTGATCACGAAATGTTAGAAATACAATATGGGAATCAAAGCGGGGTTAATTTAGAAGAAACACCTGAATTTCAAGCTAGTCCACCCGAAGTTCAGTCTGACTTGCCTCCTGAACCTCCTACTAGAATACCGGCTAAACGTAAGGATAGATCTGAGGTGTGGCAATTTGCATCAAAGAATGTTGCAGCGCAGACGGCCAAATGCCGGATTTGTGATAAGGTGTGGGTTTTTAAAACTGGGGGTAATGAGGGTGGGACGGGTAAACTTAGGCAGCACTTACAAAAGAAACATCCTAAAGAATGGTCAACGCGGTCGGGTGGTATATATTTAAGGACCGAACATGGGAGAGTAGCGCATGATGAATCTTCGGGTACCCAAACAAGAATTAACCAAACAACAGGAGGGCTTCTTACTTATGATAAACAAAAGGATAAGGAAGCTATTGCTAAACTAGTTGCCCTCGAGGGTTTACCTTATAGTTTTCCTTCTTCTACTGGTTTTGTTCGTTATGTTCAGTCTATATATAATCCCTCTTTTCATGGTTTTCCAAGAACTACTGTTAAAAATGATATTATTAAATTTAAGAACGAATATCAGGATTATTTGCGATATATGTTTGATAACTTTGACACTAGAGTATGTCTTACTACGGATTTGGGTTGTTCTACTAATGGATGTGATTATATTACTGTTACTGTTCATTGGATAGATCCTGATTGGGTATTTCAAAAACGTATTATTGCTTATAAAGTTGTTGATGAACCACACACGGGAAATTATATTTGTAATAAAGTTTCATCAATTTGTCGTACGTACTTTTTATCTAACAAAGTTTTTAGTATTACGGTAGATAATGCTACAAACAACACAGATGCACTTAGGAACTTGATACCTATTTTGAACCCTCCTTTTCCTGAATTTTTTTCATGTTAGGTGTGCATGTCATATTTACAACTTAGTAGTAAGAGATGGTCTTGTCTTGTTTAACGACATTATCGCAAATGTGCAAATAGTTATTACTTATATTTTTAGAAATAAAAACCAAGAAAGAAGACGAGAATGGGAAAGAAAATGTGTAGAATTAGGAATGCCAATTAGGAGAGTCCCAAAGGAAGTTTGTACTAGGTGGAACACTTTATATGATGCATTGATAGTCGCTTATGAATATAGAGTGCATATTTCTCAAATGTATAACAAACATTTTATGCAAATCTATCACCTTAAAGATGAGGATTGGCAACTTGTTCAACATCTTCTTCAGTTTTTACAAAATTTTTATCAAGCTACTTTAGAATTTTCCGGTCAATATTATCCAACTACTCCTACCATGTTATATTATATAGCTGGAATATCGGAATTATTGAAAATGTATAAGCAATATGAAGTTTACAATGAGGCTGTAGAGTTAATGATTGAAATATTTAGAAAATATTTTTTTCCAATTCCTCCTCTTTTTTACATTGCTTCTGTGTTGCATCCTGCTTTTAAAATTAAGTTAACTGAACGACTTGTTAGAGAAGTATATGCAAATTAATACATAGATAGCCCCTCGAAGTTGGCTCCAATTCCCACTTGAACACTTCAACTTTCCAAGTGATCAGATAAACACCTCTTGTTGTCAAAAGATGTGTCTCATGGACACTTGTGTCAAGCAGGCCTCACGCGTGAATAACAACTTCGGATGACGTGGAAAATTAACGAATCATGTAATGACATGTGTATAATTTTTTTTTTAAATAAGTCTACACATAAATTTTAAAAAGAAAAACAAAACTACTGAAACAAAACTAAAATAACACCATTTCATATCCCAACCCCTAAGACTTCATCTTCCCCGTCAGTCATCACCTTCCCACCCCCACCGTACCCTTCCCCCTTCTTCTTCACCACCCGCCATCTTTACCTTAGAATTTATTTGTCATTAGCTATTTCCATTAATTTCTCAAGTAGATCATATAACACACAGTACACTTGATGAGATATCGCTAGAAGATTCTCGACAGATCTCTAATTTCGCGTGATCTTCGCTTCGAACAATGGCCACAACAACTCCTCCACATTTACTTCAGTTACTGGTACGATCACCGGAGCTCCAATTTTTAATCGCCGGATACACAATTTTCCGTTTGCGATTGAAGTTACCGTACCTGCGTAACTATCACACGCTGCCTCTTCCATTGAAGTCTCGAGCTTGGAAGGTAAATAAAGTTGAGCGTGTTGCGAAGTCGACTGAGGAGACTGATCTGGAACCGTTGGTTAAGGACGACGGCGATGATGATGAGGATGAGGTTTATCAAGAGTACTTTAATGGCTCAGTTAGTTCGTAGATAAGTTTTTCAGCTTCTACTGGCAATTCATTGTCACTTGGAATACGTGAACTTGTGGTACTACTTAAAGTTGTGATCATTCAATTTTGAAAAATTAGTGGTGAGTTTGGGGAAGTATGGTTAAAGATTATAAAGAGTTTTTAAATGGTGTCAATAGTAGAAATGTGGAGGAGGCGGTGGTTTCTCGGCAGAGATACGGTAAAGGAATGGTGATCATGACTGTGAGAATTAAAAAGATTGTGGAGTGGGGACCACTTGATTTTTAAAAAAATAAATTAAAATCACTTTAAAACAAAAGAAAAAAAATATTGAGGCCTTCACGCGCTGCATTTTAAGTAAAACTCACACGAATTGCCAAGTCAGCATTAGGTGCCTGGGAGACACATTTTTTGACAACAAGAGGTGTTTATCTGATCACTTGGAAAGTTGAAGTGTTCAAGTGGGAATTGGAGCCAACTTCGAGGGGCCATCTATGTATTCTGCCTAGAAATTACTCCTATTGAAATTGCTACTAATGGGTATCCAAGTATAGACGAGGCTGTTGCTAAAGTTTATGCAGATACCGTGGCTGTTTTTGCAAAGTATAGAGCTTGGGCAGACACTGCTACACCAACGGAACCAATACTATCCACCGGGCAAAGTTCTTCACATGCGGGGATAAGCACTTTTGGGGTACTTGACGAAAAGTTGCTTTCAGAACAGGACGAGTACGGGGAGGAATACAACGAGTTCCAAGTGTATTTAATTCAATATCCAAAGAAACTTAACAACTTTGGAACTAAGAATTTGTTGGATTATTGGAAGAATCAAGAATCGCAATTTCCAATTCTTGCAAAAATGGCCCGGGATATATTAACAATTCAAACTTCATCAGTTGCATCGGAAAGCGCTTTTAGCCAAGGAAGATTTCAAATTGGAGATCACATATATTCGTTGAGGGAGGAGGTAATGGAGACAGGAGTTTTATTGAGGGATTGGATCAGAGCAGAGCGAAGAAACTTTGGTCTACCAGAACTTACTAAGGAAAAGGGCAAAGCATATCTCGATCAAATTTTGAGCGACGGAACATGTGAAGGGAGTCAAAGAAGAAGAAGAAGAAGAAGAAGAAGAAGAAGAAGAAGAAGAAGAAGAATAAGACGAAGAACCAAAAGGAGATGATGAACAAGATCAACAACGGCCAGTTCCAAAAGAAAAGCCTACAACTATCCTCAAGAAACTAGCTAATATGTTTAAAAGAATGTAATTTTCTAAATAAGAATTTTGAATTTACAAGTTTGAAGTTTAGATGTAATTTGCACTACTTATATCTTAAACAATTCAATAAAATTGCTCCAAGTCGTGGAATTTAATCACAACTATTGTCTTCATACTTTTTATTTTTAATTTATAGTTTGCGCAAAAAATGCTACAATTAATTACTAGTTTGTAAATTAGTTCAAAGTTTGAATTTTGAACTTAACAAATTAATTCAACATTTGAATTTACTAAAATTAATTCAAAGTCTGAATATTGAACTTAACAAATTAATTCAAAAGTTTGAACTTTGAATCATCACTTCAAAAATTTCATTACTTCAAAGTTCAAAGTATAAAAAAATACTACAAGTTTTTTAATTCTAAGTTTAAACTTTAAACATTGAAATAAACTAAACATTCCAAACATATGTTATATGTACAAGTAAAAACTTAATAATATTTTGTTGTAATATTTTTTAAAGTTTCCACAACTTTAAATAAAACACAATGGAAAAACAAACAAAAAAACAAAAAAAAAAATATATATTTGGGCCGAACTGCCGGACCGGGCCGGAACCGGACCGGACGACAGTTTGGGCCAACGGCTCTCTTTCAAATATAGCCGTTGGCCAACGGCTAAAAACGGCTATATTTGCCTATCACCCCCCCTAAACGCCCCCATACCCCCAACCTATTTTTATCTATATATACTCTAATATTTCATCATTATATCACACAATTTAGCACTTTCTATCAATTTATCTCTCAAATTACTCTCAAAGGCTATTTTCTAAATTTCTTCCAAAATCCAAACAATTATAATGGCTGAAAATCAAGCTCCCGCTGCTCCCGGTCCTAGTGAAACAAGAATTGCGGAACGAAGACGTCGTTCTATAATGTGGGAACTTATTATGAAAGATACTGAAACTCAGAAAGCTAAATGTAGCCTCTGTAACAAAGAGTGACAAATTTACACTGGCCCAAACAATGGAGGGACGGGAAAGTTTAGGCAACACTTAGAAAAAAAACACAAAACCGAATGGGATAGAATAAATGGCTTTATTCCGCGTGATTGAAAATTTGAAGAGATGGCTAAGGGAATATCTATGTCATTTCAATTATGTATTTTCGAATTTCTAGTTTATTTAGTATCTTTGTAATTTTTCGATTTCTAGTTTGTTTTGTCATTTCAATTATGTATTTCCCATTCAATAAACGTTTGTTTTGTGTTTATTTATTTACTTTACATTAATAAATTTTAAAATATAATTTACATAATTATTTTGTTTCATTAAAAAATATAATTTACATAATTATCACAACTGATGTTTAAATAAATTGTTAAATTTTTCAAATTTTAAATTTATTTGCCTAAAAAAAAAAACAAAAAAAAAAATTAAAAAAACCGTTAAACCGGCCGGACCGGACCGGGACCGACCGGCTTAACGGTCGCCGGACGCGGTTCCGATCCGGCACCAATTTTTAAAACCGGCACTGACCGGACCGGTAGACCGGTTTAACTCCGATTTTGAATTTTTTTTGGCCCGGTTCCGGACTGGAACCGGAATCCGGTACCGGTCCCGGACCGTTAACCACCCTTAGTCTCAAGCATAAACCTCCTAGAAAAAAGTGTCAGGACACATTCTTGAATTCGATAAAGGCATTACCAAAACAGCCAAGTTTCTGAGAAGCAAATCATTCTTACATTGCCCAAAAAGTTGTGCAACAAAACAACATTTCATAATTGGAAACCAATGAACTTGAGCTACAAAACTGAGAAAAGGTGGAATTACCAGAATAAGCTAAATAAATCTGGGAGGACACTGGCTAAATCTGTGATATGCCTCTCTTCTATCTAAATTATTTCTCCGAGGAAAAATGAATTCTATAACCAACAAAGATTTAAAAACATCGTTTGATAGTTGGACTGTCACCAAGACACCACCTGACGGATCAACTCTTCACTTCTTATTCCTCCTCCTGTTTTGCAAGTAATCTAACAATTGACGTTACAGGCTCCTTGGAGTGGAAGGTTTTGATGAAGCGCTGGTTGAGTCACCTCCAGCAGGGTTTAGTGAGGACCCACTTGAAAGACCATTTCCATTTTCATTTTGAGACACGATAGGGATCTTCAAAGCTGCTCTTTCCATTTCTTTCTCAAGTTCTTCTTCTCGGCGTAGTGTAGTGAACTGCCCATCCAAGGACTTGGCAGCTCCCAACCATGCAAGAACAATTACTAGGAGAACCCCTCCAAGGTAGGGAGTTGAGCTGGCAAGTGAACCGAAAGTCAAAATCATGAACTGTTGTATCAAAGCTCCTCCAGACTTTCCCAGCGGATTGCAGACAACATCAATTGCTGCCTTCCCTTTAACCTGATTCAAAAAATTACTAAATATCAATTTTTGGCATAAACAATTGGCTATCAAGTCCAAAAAGAAAAAAGTTGGCTGTCAACTGATAGCACTGCGTTATACATAACCATATAAATGTATATGTTAGTCACTTATATCATAACAAACATATAAGTACCACCAAGCTATACAAGTTTAAATTTCAATTCTTAGATAAAGGCATGCTTGTATTGATGGGTAAATAATTCAGCACTCTCAACAGCTCTAATGGCACTTATACCGTACAGTAAATAAGTATATACTGAGAATATCATCATACCTTGGTGTCCTCATCCAAAGGAATGTACGCCATTTCTTTGCAAGGATCAAACAAACTATACTTTGCACTCTTACTGAAAATGTTCTGTATGGCACCCACATAGACAGCTGCTAGAAGAGGAGTCATCCCGAACTTCGCAAGAGTAGGTGCTAGAGGGTCACCAAACAAAATCAAGGAGAAGAAGCCAACTCCGGAAAGGAGCAAGACCGTAGGTGTTATCTTGGCTGCCGCTCCCCATCCGTACTTGTCAAAGATCCACTGGCTTAACAGCATCATTGTGATAATTATGTAAAAGAATGTAACACTTAGAAAAAAAGAATGTAATTTTAAAAGAATTTTAAAAGCCTACAACTATCCTCAAGAAACTAGCTAATATGTTTAAAAGAATGTAATTTTCTAAATAAGAATTTTGAATTTACAAGTTTGAAGTTTAGATGTAATTTGCACTACTTATGTCTTAAACAATTCAATAAAATTGCTCCAAGTCGTGGAATTTAATCACAACTATTGTCTTCATACTTTTTATTTTTAATTTATAGTTTGCGCAAAAAATGCTACAATTAATTACTAGTTTGTAAATTAGTTCAAAGTTTGAATTTTGAACTTAACAAATTAATTCAACATTTGAATTTACTAAAATTAATTCAAAGTCTGAATATTGAACTTAACAAATTAATTCAAAAGTTTGAACTTTGAATCATCACTTCAAAAATTTCATTACTTCAAAGTTCAAAGTATAAAAAAATACTACAAGTTTTTTAATTCTAAGTTTAAACTTTAAACATTGAAATAAACTAAACATTCCAAACATATGTTATATGTACAAGTAAAAACTTAATAATATTTTGTTGTAATATTTTTTAAAGTTTCCACAACTTTAAATAAAACACAATGGAAAAACAAACAAAAAAACAAAAAAAAAAATATATATTTGGGCCGAACTGCCGGACCGGGCCGGAACCGGACCGGACGACAGTTTGGGCCAACGGCTCTCTTTCAAATATAGCCGTTGGCCAACGGCTAAAAACGGCTATATTTGCCTATCACCCCCCCTAAACGCCCCCATACCCCCAACCTATTTTTATCTATATATACTCTAATATTTCATCATTATATCACACAATTTAGCACTTTCTATCAATTTATCTCTCAAATTACTCTCAAAGGCTATTTTCTAAATTTCTTCCAAAATCCAAACAATTATAATGGCTGAAAATCAAGCTCCCGCTGCTCCCGGTCCTAGTGAAACAAGAATTGCGGAACGAAGACGTCGTTCAATAATGTGGGAACTTATTATGAAAGATACTGAAACTCAGAAAGCTAAATGTAGCCTCTGTAACAAAGAGTGACAAATTTACACTGGCCCAAACAATGGAGGGACGGGAAAGTTTAGGCAACACTTAGAAAAAAAACACAAAACCGAATGTGATAGAATAAATGGCTTTATTCCGCGTGATTGAAAATTTGAAGAGATGGCTAAGGGAATATCTATGTCATTTCAATTATGTATTTTCGAATTTCTAGTTTATTTAGTATCTTTGTAATTTTTCGATTTCTAGTTTGTTTTGTCATTTCAATTATGTATTTCCCATTCAATAAACGTTTGTTTTGTGTTTATTTATTTACTTTACATTAATAAATTTTAAAATATAATTTACATAATTATTTTGTTTCATTAAAAAATATAATTTACATAATTATCACAACTGATGTTTAAATAAATTGTTAAATTTTTCAAATTTTAAATTTATTTGCCTAAAAAAAACAAAAAAAAAAAATTAAAAAAACCATTAAACCGGCCGGACCGGACCGGGACCGACCGGCTTAACGGTCGCCGGACGCGGTTCCGATCCGGCACCAATTTTTAAAACCGGCACTGACCGGACCGGTAGACCGGTTTAACTCCGATTTTGAATTTTTTTTGGCCCGGTTCCGGACTGGAACCGGAATCCGGTACCGGTCCCGGACCGTTAGCCACCCTTAGTCTCAAGCATAAACCTCCTAGAAAAAAGTGTCAGGACACATTCTTGAATTCGATAAAGGCATTACCAAGACAGCCAAGTTTCTGAGAAGCAAATCATTCTTACATTGCCCAAAAAGTTGTGCAACAAAACAACATTTCATAATTGGAAACCAATGAACTTGAGCTACAAAACTGAGAAAAGGTGGAATTACCAGAATAAGCTAAATAAATCTGGGAGGACACTGGCTAAATCTGTGATATGCCTCTCTTCTATCTAAATTATTTCTCCGAGGAAAAATGAATTCTATAACCAACAAAGATTTAAAAACATCGTTTGATAGTTGGACTGTCACCAAGACACCACCTGACGGATCAACTCTTCACTTCTTATTCCTCCTCCTGTTTTGCAAGTAATCTAACAATTGACGTTACAGGCTCCTTGGAGTGGAAGGTTTTGATGAAGCGCTGGTTGAGTCACCTCCAGCAGGGTTTAGTGAGGACCCACTTGAAAGACCATTTCCATTTTCATTTTGAGACACGATAGGGATCTTCAAAGCTGCTCTTTCCATTTCTTTCTCAAGTTCTTCTTCTCGGCGTAGTGTAGTGAACTGCCCATCCAAGGACTTGGCAGCTCCCAACCATGCAAGAACAATTACTAGGAGAACCCCTCCAAGGTAGGGAGTTGAGCTGGCAAGTGAACCGAAAGTCAAAATCATGAACTGTTGTATCAAAGCTCCTCCAGACTTTCCCAGCGGATTGCAGACAACATCAATTGCTGCCTTCCCTTTAACCTGATTCAAAAAATTACTAAATATCAATTTTTGGCATAAACAATTGGCTATCAAGTCCAAAAAGAAAAAAGTTGGCTGTCAACTGATAGCACTGCGTTATACATAACCATATAAATGTATATGTTAGTCACTTATATCATAACAAACATATAAGTACCACCAAGCTATACAAGTTTAAATTTCAATTCTTAGATAAAGGCATGCTTGTATTGATGGGTAAATAATTCAGCACTCTCAACAGCTCTAATGGCACTTATACCGTACAGTAAATAAGTATATACTGAGAATATCATCATACCTTGGTGTCCTCATCCAAAGGAATGTACGCCATTTCTTTGCAAGGATCAAACAAACTATACTTTGCACTCTTACTGAAAATGTTCTGCATGGCACCCACATAGACAGCTGCTAGAAGAGGAGTCATCCCGAACTTCGCAAGAGTAGGTGCTAGAGGGTCACCAAACAAAATCAAGGAGAAGAAGCCAACTCCGGAAAGGAGCAAGACCGTAGGTGTTATCTTGGCTGCCGCTCCCCATCCGTACTTGTCAAAGATCCACTGGCTTAACAGCATCATTGTGAAAGTTGCTATTCCAGTAGCAGTTGAGAAGTCACCCATGAATGAGGAGTATTCGTTTGGGCTTGGGAACTGCACAGTAGTGATAGGGAGAGAGAAGGAATGAGATAGCATGTTAAAGCAGAAAAAAAAAGCAGAAAAGAAAAAGCACTTAGTAATAATTCACCTGAGCTTTGAGCTTCGATTTCCATGTAACTTCAACAAGGTTGATACTAATGCCATATGCTACGACCAATGTGGCAAGATCCCTGATATATTTTGAAGAGACCAAGAACTTCAAGCTCTCCATCGTGGTCATGTTAGGCTTTACCTGCCAAAACACATCAGTCAGATAATGCAGAGTTGATAAATAGTTTGAAAAGATTTAAGGAGTAACAAATATCATTTGAGTAAAAGTGATAGAAGAGGGACAAGGAGGTGATGCATCTGCAAAACAAATTGATGACATGCTAATTTTTAAGCAAGCGGTCAAGCAATAGATAAGTAGTATCTTCCACTAACAACTAGTTGCTTTGCAAGTAACTATCACCTATAAGAAAGCAAGGGCATAAGGTTAGCTGGTTACCTTCTTCTTCTTGCTACGAGTGGGAAGAGCAACATTTTTATTCACCCACCAGTAAAAGAAACAGATTGCCACACCCATCATCACTACAATGCTCATCATCGCTTTCAGGGATAAGGCCCAACCATCAACTCCAGGACCCAAAGAGCTTCTGAGGTTAGAAAAGTACTTCACGGTGCGACCAGAGAAAATAAGAGCAACATTTGCACCAAGTCCAAACAGAGGATAGAATCTCTTAGCCTCATCGACAGTAGTAATCTGCAAAAGAAATCATCCAAAACAAATAACGGTAGGTCAATAACAGTGATTTCCACCCAGCAAAGCTCAAGGGCAGTGATAATATAGACATATAGATCTGTTGATGATCATACTATAACTGGCCAGCACAGAGTATCAACGGTAACACCAAAGAACAGAATGGAACTTTAACAAATTTTGTATGACCAAATGCAACAAAAAGTACAAGTAGACCAAGACATAAAACAATGATAGAATGGTGTTTCCAATATTTTTAAGAGTTAGCAGCAGAAACCAAACAATTAGCTAAGTCATCCACCATTAAAGCAAGATCAAATAAAGGTACAGCAAAATTTTAGAACTACACGCTTTTCCTACCAGCACTTACTTCCTAACCCCCCCCCCCCCCCCCCCCTTTCCCCACCACGAAAATGCAGAAGGCAGAGACTAGTAGCACGAGTACCCCAAATGGTTCCAAACATCAAATTATTCCTGCTATAAAGAGATTATTATTACCACGCGAAAAGAAACAAAGAGGTAAAGGTGCAAATCCTAGATAATATCAAATCAAACTAAATGAATTATCCACAAAATAAGACTATACAATGCATAAAATGTACCATACTAGAGTAACAAAAGTACCACGAATCTCAAATATACCAATGTATAACACCTACATTAGAGCGAAAATGGAGACATAAATATATACCTGATTAGCGAACCCCCAAAAGAGAACCGAAACGACGACACTTCCCCAAAGCTCAGCCATGACATAGAACAAACAGAAACTCCAAATCCTCAAAATAGCAATAGGGCCAAGAAATCTTGGACCAAGAAAGCTAAGAAGGTTATCAGCTAAAGCAGTAGGGTGAACATAACTACTAAGAGGATACAAAATAAAACCAAATGCTCCAAAGAAAGCAATAAAGGGTAACATGACAGTATAAAAAAGAGCCTCCTTTGACAACACATTAGCCAACTTTGTATACAAAAGCATAAATCCAATAGCCATAGGCAAATTCACCCATGTTTTCAAAAAAGGTATAATTTCAGCACTTGACCCTTTAGCTGTTACAACTAACACATCCTTAGTATCTCTAAGAATAGTATAATTAAACAAAATACAAAAGAACATAGCCCCAAGTGGTATAATTTTCTTAAGTGTCACAAGTTCAATTCCCATTAACTTAGGTGGCTCTTTTTCAAAAAGTGGCTGCCCATCAGCTGCTGCAGCAGCAGCAGCTTTACAAATTGGTAAAAATCTATTCTTTTGGTCACAAAATTGAATCTTTTGAAACCCATTTGAAGATAAAGATAAACCATTAAGGTGGCTAGATTTTAAAGGAGTTAATGAATTGAGTCTATGCCTTAAACCACCTTGAGGTAATGGATAAAAAGGCTTGGTTTTTGGTTTTGAAGGTAATGAAAGAAGCCCTCTTGTTTGTAAAACAGCTTCCATCTTTCTCTTATCTCTACAAGTTCAAGAAATGTATAAAGATTGGATTTTTATGAACTTGAGAGAAAGAGGAGAAAGATGAGATAAGGTTTTGGAATGGGTTCAAGAAAAGATATACAAAAATCTATTCTATTTATATGTGTAAAGAAGCAGAACCTAAAATCTTGAAGTTGGAAAAAGACAAACAAGATGATAATGTAGAGTTTAAGATTATAATAATACTAGTACTAATACTTTGTTTTGTGTAATCACTAGGAGGACAGGGTTTAAGGAAGTGTAAGAAAGGTTAGGGGAAAATCTATGTGTCAGAGTTGCAGGAAGAAGATTAAGTACTTTTTGTATGTAGTGAATAGTTTTTCAACTTTGAACTCTCTCTCTTTGTAATTACATTAGTGTAAAGCTCTAATTAAAAGAAGAAAAAGTTGTTAGTGTAAGAAAGAATGTAGGGGTTTTAAAGTGGGATGGTTAGAGAGGAAAGGGGAAAGGCAAGATCTTTGAAGAATCTACCTTAAACGTGCAAGAGAATCGCTCCATGCATTAAAAATGATATACTCTAATATCCTTCTATAACAAATGTTTTACGTAATTCCATACTATTCTATACTTTACTTACCAAAAAATTCGCATAATTTTCTTATTAAGTAATTGTGCAAATGTTATATTTCCATTTTTTAAATTAATTTAATTTAAATTTCTCATTTTACTATTGTATTAAAGGTTTTTATAGTTATATAAATGTTATGACAATATTTAAGACCAGAATGTCAAAACTTTATAAACACACGAATATTTTGATATTTTTTAGACCACACCTTCCGAAGAAAATTCTTAAATCAGAAGGGAGGAACTACTAACATTTTTGTTATTCATTTTAAATTACCCTTTCCAATGCTTACATTTTTATTATATCATATAAGTATGGTATTTCATGTATAAGACAATTTTATTATATATAGCTTAATTATGTGTCGGAACGATTTTTTAATTCTTGCCCGTCTAATATTTGTATTAAATTGACACGAAATAAGTAGTAAAATTTTTACACACCTATCACCGAAATAGTTCTTCATTGCTTTCCCTTCTCTTTGAGGTTCCATTTCAAATCAGTTGACCTATTAGTTAAAGGTGAACAAGCTTTAACACTAAACAAAACCATCTTTCGTCAGGAAAACTAGTTAAGTTGGTGGTATGACGCATCACTTTCAATATAAAAGTAGCTCGACAATTCGAGCTAAAGTGAAAAGTAACGGTTGATTTTTATGAAGCTAGTGACCAAAAAGCAAAAAGAAAAAATATCATGGACAAACTATATGCTCTTCCAGGATTACCCCTCAAATCACAATGATATCTAGTCTAGTAGATATTTTCCCTATAGTGACATGTTCATTTGTCCTCTAGGTTAGGGAAATGGAAGTACCACATGCATCATGCAATCCATAATTAACACTGAAAGCGAAACATGTTTTTCAAGTGGATGATTGAAAAATTCTTACTGGCTTTCAGTTGTAGTACTTGGTATTTTATGCCTCATATGTCGGATCTACCTTGTTGTTATAGAAAGAAAATGTCAAATCGAACTAATATTTAGGTACTCCGATAGAAATAATGAGAAGACAAAGATTCCATCTTATTGGCCGCTAGAGTCATTTCAATAGGATTTTGATCAAGGAGTTTGCTTGAAGGCCGCTAATTTAGAACAACTTACGGGGGAAAATTTGGACAAGTTCAATTTAACACAAAAAATCTTAGAAACTTTAAATATGTGTGTTGTCTTATTTTCAGAAATTCTGTGGGTTTTCTATGATTAGAAGTTAAAAAGCTTTGTTTTTTAATAATTTAATAACTAACGCCTTCAACAAGTTGTAGCAATTATTAGTAGTTCATACTGAATATGTTGAAGACATAGTTATTAAATAGAGGAGTAAATTTTCTGTATTAATTTTAAGCTACACTAAAAAGTAGTATCAAGAGTTATGAGTTTGTACCACTTAAAAATAATTAAAATCCCCCATTATAAAAAGAGTTTTTAAGGGTTTGGTTCATGAATAGTCACACTCCCACAAAATCATGCCCAAAGTTAAATATACAATCCTGTGAAAATTAAAAGTGACTGCAATCGGAAAAATAACATCTGCAAGCGGAATTAGATTAGTCTATTGTATTTCGTTATTACCCATTTTTGGGTCGGAAGGAGACATAGTTTTTCCGAAAGGCCAAAACAATGGACAAGAATTTTGATAGAATAACACCAAATTTAGGAGGCCTCCAACGGTGAGAACCATTAACATTTCCCATTCATGTCTTCTAAATTAATGTTCCAGTATTACTGGAAATAAAGAAATAACACTATCAGGAATAGTATATTTTCTTTTCAATGCTTTTTTTTTTCCTCAATATTTCCAAAAACGGATTGTTCATCGAGTTGGTCTCACCATCATAAATATACAGATTTGATTTGGTGGATGGATTTATCTATATCATGATCAAGAACGCGCTAGTGAAATGTCATTCACATTAATTTTTACCTTTAAAATTTGATTTGACGTTGAAATAAATTGTCATTCAATTATTTTTCTAATATTTAGAAGGTTAAAATTAAAAATCTTGCTTAAAAAATATTTCTTACTTGGACAATACGGGTAATTCTATAATTTAGGACTTCAAATCAGTTAAGATTTTATTTTGTATATATTATTTTTCACTGGTTTGATTTTTGTCGATTTTATCGATTTTTAAATTTATTGATTTTTTTTCTTTCTAAATATGTAACATAAACTTTCAAGGCTCAAGCACATATTCTAGTGACTATATTCCACCATAACACTTTCAAGTCAATACTCACATATATAATCAAGTAATATGTAGTTTATATAAATAAATAAAAATTATATACATTGTTGATACGAGACTAGATATTACTATATTTCCTTTACTTTCGCTTCGTATTCATGCTTCTACTTGTTATATTTGTTAGCACTTTGAGCTGAATTTCTCTTATTTGGTGTGTTTCATGTTGTAGGAGTTATGTTGATGATATGAAGCATTCGTGGAGCAAAATTTAGTGAAAACAAGTTTTGAAGTCTGAGTAGAAGCCTGAGAGTCGAGCGAACGAAGGCGTGGACGAAAAATGATTTAAAACTAGAAGAGTAGTAAAAAAAGGCCTACCGCGCCACGCTGGGCGTCGCATGGTGCACCGCGGTAGGGTCGATTTTCAAAGAATTTTAAAATAGTGTAGGCGGAGGCAAATTGCCTTGCCGCGGCAAGCAGCGCGACACATGGCACGACGCGGCTAGCCAAAAATCCTGACATTTTGATTCCGGCTTTATTTTGAATTCCCAACTTGTGTGGGTCTATGGGGACGATATAAAAGTCCTAAAATACGTCCAAAACAGAACTTTTGACCTATTCCACATCCAAAGGAGGCAAGAAAGAGAGGAGATCAAGATTCAAAGGCTCTATTTTATCCATCTTTCTATTTTATTGTGATTTTTACATGTTTATAGTTATTTCTTGTCTTAGAACATGACTGTGAGTGGTTAAATCACTCATTCTAGGGTTGATTGAACCACTCCACATGTTTCTCTAATGATAACTATTGTGTTATGAATAAACCTTGTTAGTTCTTCATATCTATGTTGTTTACGAATTTCATGCTAATTGATTGGTAGGATCCCCAATTAATTGTCCCTTTATTCTTGTGATTACTAGGAATAGATTCATAAGTTAGGGTTAAACACATAGTAGTATTTCAACCTAAAATAAAAGCATTGCTTAGGTTGTCAAAACGGTGAATTAGGAATATTGATCCTTACTATTAACCATAAGTGTAGTCCTCCATATCTTCATTAGTTAATTGTAATAGTTAATTAGTGAAAGTTATGATTACTTAACAGAAGTGAGTAGTTGTAAACTTGGAGCACTTGTTCAATAGGAAGTGTATTGGGTAAAAATCGACCCACGGCGATTTGCCCCGGTCATGCAAATCCCAACGACCGAACACGTCGCGACTAAGCAACCGCCGAAGCGGTTGAGCGAGTCGCCGAAGCCTTGGAGCCGAAGATGCGTCACCGAAGGCGAGCCATGAGCTGAGCTTCGGTAACCATCACCTCGGTCAAGCAACGGGGCCAATCCACCGAGGTCGCAAACTCCCACCTCGGTGGATCCTCCTCGGTTCGCCCGGCTTTGCAGCCCACTACTTCACCCCACTAACTCAGCCACTACACCTCAAGATCGTGGGACAACATGGCAATAGATAGTGGAGATCATGGGCAGAGGCTCATATCTATAAATAGCAGTTCATTTCATGTAATAGGCATTCAGAAATATATACCGAAACTCTGCCCAAATTTGTATTGAACATCTATATATTGAAATCAAGTTACTTTTACGCATTTGTCACCTATCTTGTGCATCGTTTATCGCTTTGATACAAAGATTTGCTTATATTCGAATCCAAATTCGATTTGTGTACCTAAAAACGATTTAGGCCCATACAAATTGGCGCCGTCTGTGGGGATATAAGCAATAACGCTTTGTTCCAAAGTTCAAAATCCGTTTTTCACCAAGAAATTTGTGACCCTACGTCATGGCTGATAACAACAGTGGTGGTAACGGTGATCGGGTTGACATTCCGACGAACCAACAATCCTTCACCCCAATGACAACAGAAGAATTTCAAATGTATGTCGTTACCACACTAAAAGCTCTCCAAAGTAAGCAGGATGAGCAGGCGAGTATCAACGCCGAGTTTCGTGCTTCGTTGGAAGCGAAAAACAGCGCCGCCCCAAACGGCACCCAGCCTTCGGCTCCTGGTGGAGGCACCCCGCCTTTCGTTCCTCAGGGCGCGACAACAGGGGGACCTCACAATGGAGCCACGTCTGGGGGCTCGGGGAATAACCCAACGGCATCGCCACACTTCAGGACGTTTCCCACCACGGCTGAAACAACGTCCTCGGTTGACGTTGAAAGAATGAGTCGAGAGATCGAAGCGCGTATCGAGGCGCGCGTGGAAAAGCGTCTTGAAGGCGTACCGGGGATAAGCAAAGAGGAAGATGACCTCGACATCGAGCAGTATAGGGAGCAGCCCTACAAGCCCGAGGCTGCCCCAGCTCCAACACCTGTGGGTTTCAAACTCACTTTCCTTAAAAAATATGATGGGACAACTGATCCCAAGGAACACATTAGGGAATACATGTCCATGGTAAAGAGCAACGACTTGACATCTACACAGCTCGAGTCGATGTTCTTAAAAAAGTTTGGAAGTTCTTTGGAAAAAGGGGCTCTTCGGTGGTATTTGTGCTTACCAGCGGGGTCAATATCCTCGTTTAAAGAGCTATCCAGCGCCTTTGTCAAAGCTCACACCGGCGCGCAAAAGATCCTCCAAAGGAAGGAGGATATATGTGAAGTGAAGCAGCGCTCCGGTGAGCCACTTAAAAAGTTCCTCGAGCGATTCCATGCCGAGCGCATGGAGTTGCCCCGAATGGATGATACCTTGGCTATCATGGCCTTCGAAAAAGGTATCAATAGTCGTAACTCAGGCGCTGCAGCTGAATTGCGCAAAGAGTTGCAACAGTATCAGGTCCTGACGTGGGAGGATCTACATAGAAGAGCTTACTCCAAAATCAGACTTGAAGAAGCGGAGTTCAAGAACCGAAGTTATCAAAACCGAGGTGATACTTCAAATCGCGCCGAGGCGCCGCGAAATAATTCGAAGGGAAGGTATGAGCCTTACACTTCACCGAGGCAACACGTCAGCCAGAGGTTAGGCAACAACCTCGGCAATTCATACCCAGCATCTCACATAAGCCAAAGGCTTGGAGGGAAGGTTCAAACCAATGTGAACCAAAGGAACCCCTCGAGCTCCGCTTCGGTCCCAAGAAAGGATCTCCCTCGGATCCAAGATTATAATTTCAACATATCGACCTCGGAGCTGGTCGACGTCGTAAAGGGGACAGCTGGGGTAAGAGTCCCCAAAGATATGAGAACCCCGGCGGACAAAAGGGACCAAAATCTGCATTGTGAATTTCATGCGGATTATGGCCACAGAACCGAAGACTGCAAGGCCATGCGCCTCGAGGTGGCTCACCTACTGAAGAAAGGAGTCCTAGCAGAATTCCTCACTGATAAGGGAAAAGACAACTTCTCTAAGAACCGAGGTGACGGGCAACCACCTCGGGCTCCACCCCCTGAAAGAGTAGTCAATGTCATCACTGGGGGGTCCGAAGTGAACGGCGTGAACTTCGCCGCTGCCAAAAAGTTCGCTAAGCTCTCCATCACCATGGAGAAAAGGACTCGAGTTGGAGGCTCAGGCAAAGAAATTGTTTTCGATGACGATGATTGTGATGGGATGATGTTCCCCCACCACGACGCACTAGTCGTCATGCTGAGGATCAATGACTCCGATATCAAAAGAGTCTTGATCGACCCCGGTAGCTCTGTTAACATAATTAGCTACGGGGCCGTTAAGAAGATGTGGTTGAAGGGTGAAGTTGTTCCCAAGTCAACAGTGTTAGCTGGCTTCAACAACTCCACGGAGAAGACCTTGGGTGAGATCACACTCAAAACATTCGCCGAGGGGGTTACCAAGGAAACACTGTTTCTAGTTATGCCCGAGGATCTAGCTTACAATGTGATCCTCGGAAGACCATGGATCCACTCCATGGAAGCTGTTCCCTCCACTTTACATCAAGTGATCAAGTTCCCAACGCCTTGGGGGGTTAGATCGATCAAAGGGGAGCAGCGAGTAGCAAGAGAATGCTATTCAGTTGCACTTAAAAGTGGAGTCGCCCCGGTTGGGCCAAAACAATAGCAACTACAGGGTTCGGGGTCAAACGGGGAGGACACCCGAGGAGAAGATGAAAAGCTCCCAGCTTGCGTTCAAGAGCCTTGGAAGCAAAAGGCCGAGGACTCAACTATTGAGGAGTTGGAGTCTTTCACTCTGTCTAAAGATTTCCCCGATAGGAAGATATTTGTCGGCTCGGAGTTGGACACGGAGTCGAAAAAAGCGATAATACAAGTTTTGAAGTCCAACCACGATTGTTTTGCTTGGTCGCACTCAGACATGACGGGTATCGATCCGGAGATCATGACCCACAAGCTGACCGTAGACCCAAAGTTTACCCCGGTGAAACAGAAAAAAAGGCCTCACGCCGGGGTCAAGAAGAAGGCAATCGAAGACGAAACCACGAAACTACAAGAAAATGGTTTCATCAGAGAAGTGAAGTACCCTGAGTGGTTGGCCAATGTCGTGGTAGTACCAAAGAAAAATGGCAAGTGGAGAATGTGCGTGGATTACACTGACCTGAACAAAGCTTGCCCCAAAGATTCATATCCACTACCACAAATTGACAGGTTAATAGACTCCACGGCTGGACATAAACTATTAACTTTTCTAGATGCATACTCGGGATACAACCAAATTCTCATGGACCCGAAGGATGAAGAGAAAACCTCGTTCATCACAGACCGAGGCACCTTCTGTTACAAAGTGATGCCCTTCGATCTAAAGAACGCTGGGGCGACATACCAAAGGTTGGTGTGTCGCATGTTTAAAGAGTACATCGGGAAGTCTATGGAGGTCTACATAGACGACATGCTCATCAAATCGATCCAAATCGAGGATCATTTGAATAATCTGAGGGAAGCTTTTGCTGTACTGAGACAATATGGTATGAAATTGAATCCTGAGAAGTGCGCCTTTGGCGTAGGATCTGGGAAATTCTTGGGCTTTATTGTCTCCGAGCGTGGAATCGAAGCTAACCCAGATAAAATCAGAGCCATTGAGGAAATCCCCGAAGAGTTAACCGAGGTAAAGGAGGTTCAACGCTTAACTGGCCGAGTTGCTGCCTTGAGTCGATTCATCTCAAGATCCTCGGAGCGATGCCACAATTTCTTCTCCGTTCTGAGGAAGAACAATCACTTCGAATGGACACCGGAGTGTAAACAGGCGTTGAAAGATCTGAAACAATACTTGGCTAACGCGCCTCTGCTCGCCAAGCCGAAGGAAGGGGAGACATTGCTGGTATATTTAGCAGTGTCCGAGGTATCAGTCAGTGCGGTGCTGGTTCGAGAGGAAGACGGCAAACAACAGCCCATCTATTATGTAAGCAAGACACTCCTCGATGCTGAAACCAGGTACCCACACTTGGAAAAATTAGCTCTTGCCTTACTAATTACTGCTCGAAAACTGCGCCCCTACTTTCAATGCCATCCAATAGCAGTAGTTTCAACTTTCCCCTTGAGAAACATATTACATAAGCCAGAGTTGTCAGGGAGATTGTCTAAATGGGCGGTTGAGTTAAGTGAATATGACATCACTTATCAACCCCGAACAGCCATTAAATCCCAAGTCTTGGCGGATTTCGTGGCTGATTTTAGCATTGGAATTTTGCCCGAGGCGGAAAAAGAGAACTCGATGACGAAGGGGCACCCTTCGGGATTGTGGGTGCTGTATACCGATGGGGCAACAAATTCAAAAGGTTCGGGGCTAGGCATTGTGTTGAGGGCGCCCACCGGGGAGAAAATCAGGCATTCGGTTCGGTTCAAAAAAGTAACCAACAACGAAGCAGAGTATGAAGCAGCTCTAGCGGGCTTAGAGCTAGCTAAAGAGATGGGAGTTGAAAGAATTGAACTAAGGTGCGATTCACAATTGGTGGTCAACCAAGTCCTCGGTGATTATACGGCTCGAGAGCCCAGAATGCAGCTATACTTGGATCGAGCACAAAGGATTTTATCACAGTTCCAAGAATGGCAGATTAAGCAAATACCTCGAGAGGAGAACACCGAGGCTGATGCCTTGGCAAATCTAGGTTCGGCAATCGATGAAGCCCACTCGGGGACTGACTCGGTGGTTCGGTTGCTATCAGCTCAAATGAGGGAGATGAAACTACAAGTTAACTCCGTGGATAACTGTTGGGATTGGCGAAGCAAATTCATCTCCTGTTTTGACTCGGGGACTGTCCCCAAAATAAAAAAGAAGGAAGGAAGCTGCGAACTCAGGCGGCTTCGTATCACTTAATCGAGGGCAATCTGTACAAACGACTGTATTGCGGTCCGATGGCCAAATGTTTGGGCCCCGACGAGGCTAGGTATGTGATGGTCGAAGTGCACGAAGGCGAGTGCGGCAACCATTCGGGGGGAAAGTCCTTGGTGCGTAAGTTGCTAAGAGCTGGATATTATTGGCCCACAATAAGTGCCGATGTGAAAGCCTTCGTGCAAAAATGCGACAAATGCCAACGCCACGGACCGATGATTCACCAACAGGCCGAGCCTCTTCATTCGGTGGTGTCACCGTGGCCCTTCATGAAATGGGGAATGGATGTCGTGGGACCATTGCCCAAAGGAAAAGGTGGTGTTCGGTTCATCCTAGTGTTGACCGATTACTTTACAAAATGGGTGGAAGCGGCAGCTCTCACCGAAGTGAAGCAGAAGCAGGTAATCGACTTCATTAGAAAGAACATCATCTATAGATTCGGCGTCCCAAAAGAGATCGCTTGTGACAATGGAAAGCAATTCATGGGGGCTGCTATCACTGACTTTTTTAAACAGTGGGGAATCAAAAGGATAGCCTCGACTCCGTACCACCCAAGTGCTAATGGCCAAGCTGAGTCTTCAAACAGGGTCATAATTGAAAATTTGAAGAAACGACTTGATGAGAAGAAAGGCCCTTGGCCCGAGGATTTGCATGGAGTGTTATGGGCCATGCGTACAACGGAAAAGAACAGCACCGGTGAGACCCCTTTTTCATTAGCCTATGGCATGGATTCTCTCATCCCGGTAGAAGTGGGCGATCCAAGCCTTCGGTATGCTCATACAACCGAAGACGCCAACCAAGAGGCGATGCGCATTGAGCTAGATTTGCTCGAAGAAAAGAGGGAATTAGCTTTGGTTCGGCTTGCTGCCCAAAAAAGACAGATCGAGGCTTACCTCAACAGGAAAGCTAAATTCAGGGACTTCAAGGTGGGAGATTACGTGTTGAAAACTGTGAATCAATCAACGAAGGAGGACAACGGGGGAAAACTCATTGCAAATTGGGAAGGACATTACAGGGTCAAAGCAATCGTTGGAAAAGGCTCTTACCAAATTGAATCTCTGCAAGGCAAACCCGAACCTCTGAATTGGAATGTCTCCCACCTAAAGCGATATTACTTTTAGCCGAGGTAAATATATTTCGATTCTTATTTAATTTAAACAGCCCCGAGCCGAACAGCGCTCCCATGGCATTGAAAAATAATGTACTAACTTACTCCTCGTTCCATCTTCTGCTTAACCTTTTCAGGAAGCGAACCGAACCGACTACAGTGCTCGGATCTTCATCAAGATTCACAACCGAACACTGGGGGGGAGTGAGAAGTGGTTGATAGCGGGGTCGACATCGAGCCTCCCAACCGAAGCTTATCTATCCAAGAACCGGGGACTGATGCCCGAGGATTAGATTTAGTGCATTGTACTTAGCCCGATAGCGGCATTTTCGCATTTTATTGTATGAAAGGTTTTTTACCTTTTTTCACCCAAGGTCCGCTTCGACTTGGTTCTTTGTACATAGCCTTTGGCTCGCTGATATCAATAAAATGCCATGGCTTACACTCATCTTAACTTCGCTTATGTTCATTTTATCTGTATGAACTTTGCATTTTTAAACCGCGCAATGCACCGACTCGAGGGCGAGACGTCGTCCAAAGTTCGCATCGGTCAAATTCTGCTCAAGTCTTGCAAGCAAGCATTTAAACTTTTACATCAAAGTGTTCGGTATATGTAAAGAACCATCACACGAAATAAAAATGCAAAAACTTTCATTAAAGGCCCGAAGGCTAAACATTTACATACAAAAACGACCCGAAGGTCGAAAAGTCTAAACTTAAGAGCCCGAAGGCTTACAAAGAAGTGCTACAAGCAATTTATGCGATTCATGCCTCGGGAGAATCACCTCCATCCTCGGAGCCCCCTTCGGCATCTTCTTCATCCTCTTCCTCCTCACCGCCGCTCGAGGCCTCACTTGAAGGAAGTTCGTCGATGATAGCTTGAGCTTCAGCCGCCTTCACCTCGGCTTTGGCAATCTCTTTATCTAGGTCAATCTCCCCGGCGCGACATCGCTTGAGCAACCTTAGCCGAGACTTGATAATGGCCCACCGCTTGTCCAGTTCGGCCCTTTTCACCTTAAGTGCAGCCCTATCTTTTCGATCAGCGATCTCATCCTGCAAGGCCGCAATCTGAGCATCCTTAGCCGAAAGTTTGATAGCTTCACCCTCTAACTTCTTGATATGAAGTAAGTGATCTCTCAGCTGCTCATGGTGCTTCTTGGCCATATTCACAGCCTCGTTTTTGGTTCGGGTCAACTCATCATCCAGCCTCGCGACTTCCCCAGCCAACCTCAATCGCTCAGCTTCAAAATCATCACGGAGTATCTTAATCTTGGCTTCGGAATTAGCCTCGGCTTCACGAAGATCGGCCTGGGACTTGGCTAAATCAGCTTTCAGCAAAGCTATCTGAGCGTTGAATTTATCTTTTTGCTGATCCCATAGGCGAGCCATGCGCCGAACCTCAGCGGTCCTCGAGGACTCAACCTCGATGGCTTTCAAAGAAAGGATGAAAGTCTGAGCAAAGGCCAAATAAACCGAAGTCAAAAATAACCCGAAGGTAAAGTTGCAAGTTAAATGCTTTTGGTCTCTTAAAGTTTCCAATATGACGAAACTTACCCTTACTGCGTTGGAGGCCAGGGTACTGTATAACTGGCCCGAGGTAAATTCTTGCATGAGCCTATCTTCGGTTGGCCCTAACAAGGGTGTGAGCCTAAAAAGATCCTCGGGGCTGCAACCTAGCAAATTTGAAGCGATTGGCACCTCGAGTTTCCGGTAAGCCCCCACCGAGGAAGAAATTCTTGCAGGTTCGGAGTGCGCTCTTACTGACCCGGTGCCAGCCTCTCCAGTGAACGCAGTAGATCCAGCTTCGGTGACTTTAGCCTTGCCCTTGGCTTTTTCCGCAGCTGCATCAGGCTCAAGTTCTTGACCTTCGAGATCAATGACGTCAACGCCTCCTCGAGCCCAAGCCTCGGCGGCTGCATCATCCTCGGGCTCATCCACCAATCCTCGGCGCTTTTCAGCCACAGCTTCGGGCTGGGGAGGAATCTCCGCCTCGGTGCGAGGAGCCACTGAGCGGGACGACTTCTTCGACGTAGCCCTCTTCCGCTTCACGCCTATGAACGAAGGAAAAATCAAAAAACATTGGAACAGAAAGAGAACGATACTTAACAACGTGAGCCGAGGACAAGAGTTACCTTTGGAAGTCCCTTGATCGGGGGCTCCCTTTGAAGTTTTAGAAGACTTGGAAGCCTTCAATCCTCTGTACTCCCCGGCTACCGCAGCCAGATCATCGTCAGACTCAGTCTCTTCATCATTTTTCTTCTTTTCTTCTTTCTTCTTCTTACTCTTCTTGGTGTTAGCGGCACGATTTGGAAAACCTGACACCGAGGGAAAGAAAGTCAGAAAAATCCCGAAGTTACCCACTATTAAAACACTATCAAAACTCACCGTGCCTCTTGCACTGCCAACCAAATTCGGCAGCCATATTCATCCATGTCCTCTCGGGGCGGATACGAGCCCCGGTCATCGCCTTAACCCATGCTGTCAAACCTGTCGGGGGCACGATGTCTACCTTGTTGGCTGAAAAAGTAACAAAGAGACAAAATCAATAAAGTATGGATAAACAACCGAGGAGTAAAACATGGAAGGCAGTGTAACTTACGCGTGTTGTTCCACCGCTCGGGGAAATTGGGCTCGGCAGATAAGACCTTGGTCTCCAGCAAGATGAACCGCTCACTCCAGCCTCGGTCTCCGTGATCCTCACTCTTGTGGAGGAGAGCAAATTTGCCTCGGTTGTTGAGTGCCACCACCCCGGCTTTGTGGAAATAAGGGTAGTAAAGGGAAATAAGGTGTTGAAAAGTGAAGTCCACCTTCGCCTTTTTGCTTAGCCAATCAATGCATTGGACGACTCTCCAGACACCGGGGCCAAGTTGGGCCAGACACAAATTATAGGCCCGGCAAAAGTCATCGATGACTTTGTGGACAGGAAGAGTGAAGCCGATGGTGAATGGGTAAGTATAAGCAAAAGACATACCCTCGATATTGTGGCATACCCTACTTGTCGGATCGGGGATAACGACCTTGACCTCGGGCTCAAATTGGCACTCCCTCCTAACCCGTTCAGTGTGAGCCTGAGTAATGAGGGTTGGGGTAGTATTCACGGGGACGTTCCTGTGCTTCCCCTCCTGCTCAGCCGTCTGAGTTTGCAATTTCAGATCCTTGGAATTATCGAAATGGGAGGGGATTATTTGATGTGGTTCAAGCTCCTGCTCGAGGGGAATTACAGAGCCCGAAGATCCCCCTTCGGTAGCAGTCCCTTTCTCTCCGCCGCCCGTGGCGTTGTCGCCCTCGGCGCCTTCCTCCCCGTGTACGATTTCTTCTTCTTCTAAGCTGACATCATCATCCCCAGCGGCTATTTCATGCCTAACCCTTTGCCTCCGTCGCGCAGCGGCGCCAACGTCGGAGGTCACCTCCTCACCGCCCTCCGCCTCCGCCTCCACCATCTGTAGCGGTGGCACGGAGGCAACAAGTTCACCGCCAGCGGTGATAGTAGCAAGTTGATCAACTCTGGCCCTCTCGCCAGAATCGCTAGAATCCTGCCTAGAAGTTGTTGCAGACATGATGGTGGAGCTAAAAGCTAGAATTTCACTGATTGATCGGAAACTTGGGAAGATTTGGAAGGAGATATGGAGTTTTTTCCTTTTTTGCACTGTTGAGTTTTCAAGAAAAAGTGAAGAAGAGGCTCAACGAAATGCCCATTTTATAGGTATGGAAGATTAAGAGGCGATGATGTCATGGTCATCATTATAACGTTGGGAGAAGCGAGAACTTCGGCGTGGGAGTTCAAGGGTCCAACAGACGAATGCCACGTGTCCACAAGAAGTGACTTGATGGGACACAGATCGTTGACAACTTTTTAAAACGCTTGGGTAAGATCTAGCCACGTCTCTCTCCCGCCAAACTTCATTCCACTCCTCGGTCTCCTCGGTAGGCAACCGAGGAGTGGGGGGACTATCTGTATTGGGTAAAATTCGACCCACGGCGATTTGCCCCGGTCATGCAAATCCCAACGACCGAACACGTCGCGACTAAGCAACCGCCGAAGCGGTTGAGCGAGTCGCCGAAGCCTTGGAGCCGAAGATGCGTCACCGAAGGCAAGCCATGAGCTGAGCTTCGGTAACCATCACCTCGGTCAAGCAACGGGGCCAATCCACCGAGGTCGCAAACTCCCACCTCGGTAGATCCTCCTCGGTTCGCCCGGCTTTGCAGCCCACTACTTCACCCCACTAACTCAGCCACTACACCTCAAGATCGTGGGACAACATGGCAATAGATAGTGGAGATCATGGGCAGAGGCTCATATCTATAAATAGCAGTTCATTTCATGTAATAGGCATTCAGAAATATATACCGAAACTCTGCCCAAATTTGTATTGAACATCTATATATTGAAAGCAAGTTACTTTTACGCATTTGTCACCTATCTTGTGCATCGTTTATCGTTTTGATACAAAGATTTGCTTATATTCGAATCCAAATTCGATTTGTGTACCTAAAAACGATTTAGGCCCATACAGGAAGACTCAATGAGAATTAATAACACAATACTTTAGCACAAGTAATTAGGAGTTGGAGAAATCATCCTAGGCTTCACATCTCTTGAATCAAATCTATCTTTCTATACTTGTTATTTACTTTCTTATTAAGTAATATTAGTTATAAACCATCATCAAAGATATACTCTTGAAGTTGATTGGATAGATAGTTTAGCTAGATCAACTGCTAAGAGTCGTGTTCTCTGTGGAATTCGACCTCGGGACTTTAAGTACCGAGCTATATTTGCTGCGACCGCTTAGTCCTTTTTATAAGACGTAGTTGGGCGTGATCAATTGTTTAAGAATTTAATAATTTTCAAGAGAATTAATAAAACTTCTTACACTAAATTTTCTGTACCAAACATTTTGATGAAAATTTAATCAAACAATGATGACCGCGTAAAGGATGTGAAGACAAGTTATTTTTAACATGAAATATATTCTACGACTTATCAAATAAATACTAGAGATTAAACTAGAATGTTAAAAAATATATATATATTATAAATCTAGACTGAAATTTTTCAATATATCGATTGGTACGATTATTTTGGTTCTTTTTTCTTAATATCAAAACCTAACCAAATTTCAACAGTTTCTAGAATTAAAAAGTAAAATCAAATCAAACTTAAAAAATTTCGGTTCTCTTTCAATTTGATTCGACTTTTAGGTTTCTTCTATTTTTTTAGTTTTTCGTGAACACCTCCAACTATAATATAGAATCCACCTAGAAGTTGAAAAATTGACCGATATTATATAGCTTAAAGATGAAAATAGTGATATTTAGGTCATCAGATGATTAACGACATGAAAAGCCTATTATTATTTCTAAATTCTTTGCGATGTAATACTTTTAGAGCGTCGAATAAAAATTTCCACATGTATCATATTTATCTTTAGCACGAGGCACATAGTATTGAGATGGAATGTATATTCTCCTCTCTTCAACTCTCTTTGTAAAGTGTTTCCACGCTTTCTATTCATTCGTGAACTCAATATTTGCCAGAATATTTTGATCATAACCAATTCAATGCTATTATGTAAGGGACCCAAAAGATACACGATGTTGCTTCATCGATAGGAATTCTAATATCTTGATTTCCAAAATTTTCAATGGTCCAATCTCATCGAGCCATCTTCGGTTGGTCACGCCCTAATCCATTAGGTCTAGGTTGTATTGTGGGAAATTTTTCTCATATGCACACTTGAACTAATTAAAAAGTTCTCGTAATCTCACTCATTTTACTATTATCTTCATTATTCCTTTCCATTATAGCATCTCTTTAGTAAACATAAACCTCCATATATGTTTGTCAAATACGGCAGGTGCAAGAGAGGTTCTATCACCTTTAGCAAGACGAATGGCGGTAGAAAAAACTTCTTTTTCAGTGTTGTCATAACTGGCCCCTTAGAAGAAAAAATACGATAGTCATAAAATAGAAAGGCATCGTGTTCTATCTTCCCTAAAAAGCGAAAAATATTGAGATAGAACACGATGCCTTATTGTCGTTATTGCTATCGCAATTTTTCCTCCTACGAGCCAATTATGCAAGTATTGAAAAAGAAGTTTTCCCTATCGCTATTTGTCTTGCTAAAAGATGATAGAACTTCTCTTGCACCTGCCATAATTGCAAGTATATATAGAGATCTACGTTTACCAAAAGATTCTATAAGGGCAAGAAATAATAGAGATAATACTAAAATAAATGTAGATTAGGAAACCTTCTCAATTAGTTCAAGCGAGGATATGATAGCATAATTCTCTCCCATCACATATATATCAAATCTACAAGCATCTTGATTGTAAGAGAAAGAATGAAGAAAGTGAAGAAAGAAGACCCTATTTATACTTGTTCGTGAGATGATGTTTGACTTTATAAATTACAGCTACCTAACCTAGATTTGATATATATGCAATGGAGAGAAGTAATTGGCAAGTAAGTCAAATTTTGTTAGATACTTAGATTCTGTATTAATTTTTCAAACTAGATTTGTATGTTTCGGGTACAACACGAGCCCAATAGATTAGTCTTTATTTTATTTTATTGATATTTTATTAGTACTTGAATGAAAAAAGAAAGTGTAGAATTAGGTTTTCAAGCACCCCTTTTCCATTCATTCTATCTAAGAAAAATGTACCAATGTCTCCGTTTTAGGGTTTAAGGAATAAGGTAATGAGGGATGAACCCAATCCGGAATATGAACCAAAAAAGAAAGATCTAGGATAGGCGGCCAACCTCCTGGAGTAGCACCTGGGTTCCGCCTTCTCCTTGCCGAGTTTTCTAATGAGAATCCGCTGAAGCTTATTCAGGATTGATCTTTCTTATCCGAGAGTCTTATCAAACTCTCTGCCATTTATGCGTTGGAGAGACCGTTTCTTGTAATGTTGTTAGTTTTATTTATAATGTGTTAATGGTTAATTTTTTCAAACATTTCCTTTATTGATTTCTCCAAGTTTTTCTCTGTTTTTATAAAGCTATTAGCATAATTTAATTCTCTAATAAATATATTTTAACAATCTATTTTGTTGGAATAGGATCCTTTGTAGTATCAATAAAAAAATTGGATAAAAAGGTTTACTAAATTTAATAAGATGACAAACTTTATCAACGTTCTCTTCATGCAAATGAATTTTGTTGGAATAGGATCCTTTGTAGTATCAATAAAAAAATTGGATAAAAAGGTTTACTAAATTTAGTAAGATGACAAACTTTATCAACGTTCTCTTCATGCAAATGAATGTTATATTGTAAACCATGAGTTTGTGACTTATTATTATTTTTTGTTAAATATAATTATGGATAAAGTACCACTACCCTAATTGATATTTAATACTCCTAACAAGAAATAGTATATAGTTAATTAGTAGTAAAACTAAAGAGAAAATAAAAGCACCTAGGAGTCATGAAAGATAGCAGAGATTGAGAGGAAAGAAGTAAAAATTAGGACCTTCCATTTTTAGGCCATGTAGTATTACAAAAGCAATAGTATCTTTTGAAAATTCTAGACTAAATGAGTGATTGAAACTATGATTTTGCCCTTAAAATGAAGTCAGATTTCCAACAATACTATCGGTAACCATCTTCACTCTTGCCAACTCAGCATTAGCTAAGAGACAAAATGACCAAATTGTGAATTTACGAAAATAGCCCTGAACGACCATCACCACCTTTCTATATATTTTTCAAATACTATATTTCACTTTGAGTTTTTACTTCATTTTGTTTTGGAGGAAATATATGACATCGGATCACTTATATATCTTGCAAAGTAAAGTAAAAGCAAAAATACAATTTCTGCTTATTGTGAACCCCAAAAATTATCTGTTAAGGTTATATTCGGAATATCAACTGAATGGACTAACTCTTTTGGAGTTTTTAGAGTCGCCACCAAATTTAAGAAAAACAGGGAACCAAATTAAGCTAATGCGCGTAAGACTCTGTTTTTGGAAAAGCGAAGTCTTTCAGAGGTTTTGAATAAGAGGTTTTATTAATTTTGAAAGAAGGTTTTTAAGGTACTTTCAGAATTCCGTAAATACGGTTAATCCGACAAGTTTTCAAAATATTTACAAGTGCACTTTTCTAAAAAAAAAAATCTAAAAGTAATTAATTGAAATAAAATATATTTACGAAAATGATTTAACTTGCACGCATTTGCTAAAGTGGCACCAATTTGAAATAATAAATATCAACTCCAAATAAAGGTGATGAACATAAAGTAAATAAATAACTCAAATAATCAAATACTATTAATATCAATTAATTATTCTACAAATGAATTGTACAATTACAAATTATACTAAGTGTCTAACTAATTAAATGAAATAAAGAGAGTGAGATTAAAAGATAGAACCCAAAAAGAGCCGAAGACGCAAATGCAAAAGAAGAACAGGAAGCCAAAATATACAACTCCGTTTAAAACTTGATGCCAATGTAGCAGCAAAGCAAGACTGGCTCTTGAACAATCTCGAGTGTAGAGGTGGACTAATGCAGCAGATACACAAAGTTACCCCAATATTTGACCCTTGGCAAGTTTGAGTTCCAAATGAACTTTTTGCGAGCAGCGAGCTGGGGCGAGGATCTATGAGTACAACTCGAACAAGGTCGACGACTCGAACGAGGTCGACGACACGAGCATGGAGTGATACACAAATCTAAATTTGCAGAAACAATAGCAATACTTCTTGAACTTAAAAAAAATGAAGAAAAATTTTAAAGTATGGATGCTGCCGTTTCTATGTATTTTTCCTCTATTCCTGACTGCCTCAAAATGGACCTATCCTCTCGCTTATATAGGGAGCAAATTTGGGCTTTTAGGGAGTGCAAGAATCTAGAAGATAAGGACCAAAGAACCTTTAACGTTCACAATCAGATAAGGTTGATTCGAATATGGAGGAGCTGGAATCGTACAATGCTGGAGGATTTTGGTTGGTTCCTCGTACGATTCATGAGCTGGAGGGAGTGGGGTCAAGAATTTTGAATGAATTTGGTGGGAAATCGAATTAACCGGTACGGGTTAGGGAGGAGACTGCCATCCCCACGATCAAGCAAATCGAATTAACCGGTACGGGTTAGGGAGGAGACCGCCATCCCCACGATCAAGCAACACTATTCAAACTTTCCTCTTGGCAAAGATTTAGTAAGCAAGTCTGAGTCATTGTCATTAGTGTGAATATTCTTAGTGAAAGCAACATATCATCCTACACATCCCAAATCCAGTATATCTCACGTCAATATGTTTTGACCTACCATGAAATGTAGAATTTCTTGCCAAGATGAGTAGAACTCCTGACTATCAAAATAAACACATAATTCTTCTGAGCGAAGTGAAGTTCTCTAAATGGAAGCAATAAGCTCAGTTTCTGTAGTAGATAGAGTAAAATATTTTACAACCTAGATAGCCATGACATAGCTCCCCCTACTTAAGTTTTCAAATACCGCGAAGTAGACTTGCGAGTATTACCATCACCTGCCATTCCTGAATTAGTTTAGCCACAAAGAATAGGTTTCTATGTACCAAAACACAAACTCTAACTAGTAGTGGCACAAGGATATCTCATAATCTACTCCACTGCATTCCAATGCTCTCTTCTTGGATGAGAAAAATAACGGCTAACAATATCAACAACATGAGCAATGTCAGGCCATGTGAAAATTGTTGCATATATCAAACCGCCAATAGCTGATGCATAAGGAAGTTTCCTTGTATATTCCTTCTAATCAACACTAGAAGGACTCTGCTTTCTGCTCAACTTAAAGTACATAGCTGAAGGTGTACCGACAGCCTTAGCTTTATCCATGTTGAATTTGCAGAACACTTTCTAAATGTACTTCTTGTCACACCCCTTTTTTCCGCGCGCCCGCTTTTGGGAGGGCGTTTCGGGTTTAGGAAAGCGCTTATGAGATTTTATGATTATTTGGCGCTATCCCGAGTTAGGGTTTCCGTTTAAGGAAGTGACGGTGTTCAAAGGTACACGAATTATTAAAAGATTTTCGGAGTCGCCACTTGACAAGTTTAAGGTGTGCCAAGTCACCTAAAAGGTACCTTGGAACACCTATGACTCGTTAGTGGTCTGCATCAGAGTTCCGGGTAAGGATCTCGGTTGACTCTCGGGAAGGGATTAGGCACCCTCGAGTCCTGTGCCAAGCACAGTTACTTTTATTGACGCATTCCGGCTATATGGAATATTTTGTACCTGCCTTTATTTATTTTCCTTTGCTACGCTTTGATTTATTATTATTCATTTTATTTTTTATTTTTGTTTCAGTGACTCGGCCGAATATTTCGCGCAGGCACTTCACCCGTTCGAAACCTTATCAACCTTGATTTGAGTCTCCAAATTTATTTTTATTATTGTATTATTTTCTTGGTCAAACACGAACTCGTATTTCAGCTTGATTTTTGATTATATGTGACGCATTTACTTTCGACACATTTTATATCTTATTTAAATACGGCTCGATTCAATATTTACAAATGTAATTTATTTAAAACCGGATATGGTCGCGCAGGCACTTCACCCGTTCGAGATCTTCCGATTTAAATAAACTACACTTGAATCAATTTATTTTGGTGAGATACTAATGTCTTATAGCTTATTCATTTATCTTTCACCTAGTTTTGATTTTTCGTTCATTATGACTAGAGAAATTACTAAATTTACATTTTTTGAACTCTATTGAGGCCTTAAGGTTAAAGCTCTAAATACAATGATCTAGCTTTGCAAAATGTCGAAGCCCATTTACGCAAAGGAAAAACTTGAGCGTAGTTTATTTAACAAGAGGATTATGCCATATGTCCTTTTTTTCTATTTATTTCAATGTTTAGCCATATTAGAAATCCTTGGTTATTTCTTAGCCTATAAACTTATAAAAAGGTTACCGTATATTTATTATGGTTTGATATACAACTCTTTATCCTTCAATTTCTAAAGATTTAAAGTTTTGCTAAACGAATGCGGATTTGGATTAAAAGATCAATTCGCAGCTGGGCTGGATTACTTCCGCAAATAAGGTTTCTCCTACAGATTGCATAAGCAGCCCCTTTTTACTGTTGAGTTCAGATCTGGCCATCTTTGTCAATATTTTTTGTAAATCCGATTTTATCTAATTTTTACCTTCTACATTTCATAAAAGGACTAACTCATATAGTTGATTGAGCATACTTTACAAAAGGGAAGTACAACTAACGTTGTTCTAGTTTATTTCAAACAAAACAAACAAAACAAACATTTGCATAAACAGTCACAATTCGCTCAAATTTCAGATCTGTCCTAAATGTTATGATGGTGCTGTTTTGGCAAATTTCAATTTTTTAAACAACGGTATAAACAACATACTCATTATAAGGACACTTAGCATTCATAACAAAGCTAAAATGGGTATCAATTACTTAATATGGCTAAATTACATGGAAGTAACAAGATGAAATGGAAAACTTACCCAATGCGAAATCCAACTTTCGAATGAATAGCAAGTCCAACAGCCTAACCAAACGACCAGACCAACGACTCAAAAGCAAGCAAACGAACTCAAACCTGAACCCCAAACTCCAACTAAACTTCAACTCAAGCTAGCTTCAACCATGCTTCCTTTACCTCTCTTTTAAATATATTTTTTGCTGTTTTCTCTAGCTCTCTGTTCTTTTTTTTTTATGCTCACTCTCTGCTCTTTCTTTTTCTAAGTTCTCTGCTCTTTTCACTCTCTGTTCCTTTGTTTTTCTGTTGTTTTCAACTCTCTGTTCCTTTGTTTTTCTGTTGTTTTCAACTCTCTGTTTCCAGCTTTTTAATCACTCTCTGTTTCCAGCTTTTTGTTGTTTCACTTCTCTGTTCTTTTCTTCTTTTTGTTGTTTCACTTCTCTGTTCTTTTCTTCTTTTTGTTGCTCACTCTTTCTTTTTTTTTTTTTTTTTTTTTTATCTCTATTCCCTGCTTGTTTTTAGTTCTGTCTCCCCCTTAAAAGAGAGTCAAAAGCCCCCTTGAAATAGAGAGGGAAGTGGGTGTGTACTAGTGCCAAGGACTAGCCCATGTGCCCTCCTCACTCATCATATTTTCAGCCCATAATTGCCTTGCATGCAAGGCTGTACCAGAACCCAAAAAGGGCAGCACTCTGCTGCCACCCTTGTACATTCCCTGACTCAACTTGACATCCCATTTGACATCATCAAGCCCATGTCATCTAAATTATCTCAACAAGTCAACAACCATGATCAAACTAAACATGAATGGACTAAGTCCACATAAGAACAAATTAACAAATCTGAAACAAAGCTCTAACAACAGACCATACATCTTACTTCCTAATCTCTTACTAAACCAAATCCCAGTTAATTAACAAATCAAACTAAGGGGTTAACCCAAGCGGATCAAGCTAAGTCATTGCAAATTACACTAAACTGAACTCCCCCTGCTCTATACAATCAGATTTCAAAAGTTCGTAGCTAACACAAGGTCATAGTTAACAACAACACAACAGTATCTATGCAGCCCACACACAATCTCACAGACAAAACAAAAACTCACAATGAACTAATTAAAACCATTACTCAGCATCAAAGAACAAATCAACACAGGTTCTAAACTAGATCACAATACCAGAAACGCGCTTTCATGCTCGACATAAGTTAACCTCACAATGATTCCAAACAATTCAATACGAACAGAAACGATTCAATGCTTTCGAAACAATAAAACAAAAGGGAACAGAGATAGCACACTAGTATCATGCTTGAAGAACCAAACAAATACTCGCTTAATCAAATTTCATTGAACAGGAAAGCATACATAAGTGACAACACATTTTTTTTTAACATCAAACTCCAAAATTACCGAAAACAAATTGGTAAACGAAAGGAAGAAATTAAGGGGTTCGCTTCACTGCCTAACCCGTTGAAAGCCAATCTTGCTCTCGTTACCACTGTTATGCTGTTGCCGAGCCTCCAGCTGCCTCTGTATCGCTCCACCAGTGTCTCACCATCACTGTCAAAGCTGCTCATCACAAGCTGCTGCGCCTACAGTCGCATCGCTATCACCACAGGCTGCCTCGCCTCCGTGTTCCCATCACTGCCTCGTCGCTTGAACTTGCCCAAGCACAGCTGCTGCCTCACTGAATCAGTAACATCACAAACAAGGAAACAAATCATCACAGCCTTCACACCATCACTGCTTAATATACGAGCATGAACAGCCCCTCAAGCCCCCACACTACCAAGCATAATACGACTGAACAATTACCTCCGCTGCCTCGCCTAAAACAGCCTTGTCAAACTTCATAGAAACACCCAATCATTTGGCAAAGCCATGGCATAATCACTAGACATTGAGCCAACACCACCATTTGCTTTCGACTCGCTATATAACAGAGAATCGCCATCACGACCATTGTCTTCGACTTGCTAAGTCGCTGCATAGCAGCCCCTGTCACCGTTACAGTCATTGTCACTCTCATCGTCGCCAAATCGCCTCTACATCATTGCTACAACATCACCACCAATGCTTCACTCACAATCAACCACCACTGCCATTTCAAGGCCACAACTCACCACCACAGCTCCCCAAACCAAACTCATCACAGCCACCACTGCCCCGTCGCCTTATCGAAACATCGTCATCACAGCTTTTCACACCAGCTTAGCCAAGTTATCAGGACAACCTTGGTACCACTGTTACCTTGTCATTGTCATTGCTACCAAGCCAAAAACTACACGACAGCTCTGCCTATCGCCCTCACGCCATCACTAATCGTTGCCTCGACACCTCACAGACATCTCACCATCATCCAATCAGAAACAAAACAAATCTGAGTCCCTAGCCTAATTTCCATCCTATACCCTCGTCGCTGCCCAAACAGCCTCCTCGCAGCCTTGGCGATGCTTGTACCTCATCGGAGCAGCCTCCAAAATCGACTCATCACCACTATCATCCCGATATACCATAAACATTTGAATCCATATTTTCTTGTTCTAATTGAAACGATTCCAATTGGGATCGTTTCAACTAGAAAAAGAAAAGAATGGATGAAAAAAACCGAGAGAAATAGAGGAAAGCAAAACCAAAGCATAGCCGTGTCCCATTTTGACCGGAAAAAAAAAAGGATTCCCTTGTAATCGAGCTCCAGAAACGGAATGGGGAGAGAAAACAAAGCTGAAAATGTAAAAGCTCACCGGAAATGGAGTGTCGCCGGAGCTAGGGTGAAACCGCATTTGAAACTTCGATCTATGGAAATTGAGAGGGAATTTGTAAAAAATGATGTCGGAGATGGAGAGAGGAGCTCAAGAGACGTTGATTGATGTATTTTTTTCTGACCGGGGAATGGTGTTCAGAGCTCAGCGCTGCCGGCAGTAGAGGAATCCGGCGAGTGTTGACGGGTGGGGTTCCTTGATTCTGATTTTGTGTAATGGCAATTGGGATTAAGCAAAAGGGTGTATATTCTGGGCCAATGGGTCAAAAATGGGGATTGGGTTGGGTTAAATTACAAATGGGCTACACTTGCTTCCTTTTTTTCTGATTTCAAATAGCCCAATGGCCAGTTTTTTCCAAATTTAAACCATACAAATGACTTTAAAAACTAAATTCTAATTAACTACTAAAACACATAAAATTATTATACACATAATTAATCACATCAAATGTCTTTTGAGACAAAATTTGGTAATTTTTCGTTTAATTAAATAATTAAAATGGCCAAACAAATCGACAAAGATCTAAGAAAATAGGCAAAACTCTTAGCTAAATTAGCACGTCAATTTAGCACTTATCTTGAATTTGGTGCCAAAATTAGGTGATTACAGCTGCCCCTCTTTGTTCGGGAACACGAAGAGTTTTCGGACAAAGAAGTAATCGACAACTAATTTTGGCTTTTCGGTTCTAGCTGAGAGCGTGCTCTGCAAAATGGTGACCGTACCTTGAATTTCGGTTCTAACCGAGAACAAAGTTACCTACATATCCTCGGACTAAGGAATCAGGTCAGTGTAGTTCCTCACGTGCGGTAGCTGGGACTACCGCATTTAGACAAACACTGGACTCTTCTAGACTAACACTAAGCACTTTCTAGACATACACAGACTAACTCTAGACACTTTCAGAACTAACTGGGACTGACTCGACGCTCCTAAACTTACCCGGACTGACACAAGACACTTTTGACACACTAGAGTTGTTGCTGCTGGTCACTGTCGCTGGTTGCTGGCTAGCTGGCTGGTGGTCACTGCTTTACAAAGAAAAAATGAAAATACAACATTTGAAATGTAAAATTACAATTTCTAAGCTAACTTCTTCATGCTTCCCGAGATGGGCTCCTTGGTTCTTACTCCCTTCATTTGTTGAAAAGTAAACCACCACTTTGGTTTCGGGTGGGTCTTGGACACTTGATCTTCTGGAAATAAATTCCCTCATTCTTCAGGTGAGCGCCTAGACTTTCTCTAAACTACTCCCTCATTCTCCGGGTGGGTGCCTCGACTTTCTTGAAATGAATTCCCTAATTCTTCAGGTGGGCGCCTTGACTTTCTCTAAACTACTCCCTCATTCTCCGGGTGGGTGCCTCGACTTCTTGATATATATTCCCTCATTCTTCAGGTGGGTGCCTCGACTTTCTCTAAACTACTCCCTCATTCTTCAGGTGGGTGCCTCGACTTTCTTGAAATGAATTCCCTCATTCTTCAGGTGGGCGCCTTGACTTCTTCAAAACTACTCCCTCATTCTCCAGGTGGGTGCCTCGACTTTCTTGAAATGAATTCCCTAATTCTTCAGGTGGGCGCCCTGACTTTCTCTAAACTACTCCCTCATTCTTCAGGTGGGTGCCTCGACTTTCTTGAAATGAATTCCCTAATTCTTCAGGTGGGCGCCTTGACTTTCTCTAAACTACTCCCTCATTCTCCAGGTGGGTGCCTCGACTTCTTGATATATATTCCCTCATTCTTCAGGTGGGCGCCCTGACTTTCTCTAAACTACTCCCTCATTCTCCAGGTGGGTGCCTCGACTTCTCTACTCCCTCATTCTCCAGGTGGGCGCCTCGACTTTCCAAATTACTCCCTCATTCTCCAGGTGGGTGCCTCGACTTCTCGAAACTACTCCCTCATTGTCCAGGTGGGCGCCTCGACTTTCTTGAAATGAATTCCCTAATTCTTCAGGTGGGCGCCCTGACTTTCTCTAAACTACTCCCTCATTCTTCAGGTGGGTGCTTCGACTTTCTTGAAATGAATTCCCTAATTCTTCAGGTGGGCGCCTTGACTTTCTCTAAACTACTCCCTCATTCTCCAGGTGGGTTCCTCGACTTCTTGATATATATTCCCTCATTCTTCAGGTGGGCGCCCTGACTTTCTCTAAACTACTCCCTCATTCTCCAGGTGGGTGCCTCGACTTCTCTACTCCCTCATTCTCCAGGTGGGTGCCTCGACTTCTCGAAACTACTCCCTCATTGTCCAGGTGGGCGCCTCGACTTTCTCAAAACTACTCCAAATTCTGCTTTCCTTATTTCCCTTCTTTTCCTGCTTTCTTTCCATTTCTCTGTATTTCCTTCGGCTCTCTTGTTGGTCTTTTAATGGTGCAAATTCTCGATGTGTCATTCTTGCTATCGAGATGTGATGTTGGCTTCCATTATCCAGGCGGGTCCTGACCGTGCTCTGCTACAACTGCAAAACAGGTAAACAATTTTTTGCAAAACTTTCTTTTGCTCGTTTTGATGTTATTTTGACTGAGAGTCGAAAATGGGAAAAGATTCTGGACAAAGGACTCTGAACAAGAGATGTCCTTTAGAAAGATGAAAATGAACTTATCTGGAGGCAAAAACGATGATGAACCCAATAGACATGACATGCATCTTGGCCTCGAACCCTGATCCATTCACGACAGCTCTTCCTCGACCTCTCCCTCAATTCGAACATTCAGCAATGACTACTTGCCAAGCCCAGCTTGATGACAAATATAACATCTCTCATTCGGCTAATGGTGCCCCATTTGGGGTTTTCACCAACTAACCTCTCTCATTGTTCTTTTATCTCACTGTTTGTCATGCGGCGCCTTTTCAGGTTTTCACCGGCAAGACTTCATTTTCTTTTCTTCTCATCATTTTTTTTTTCTCTCATTTTTTTTTTTTTTTTTTCACTCTTTGATGATAATGTCTTGGGTGTTTTGAGCCTCTTCCTGACTTCGAGACAAAAATTCAAACGTCCCATGAACATGTGAAAAGATGGTAAGAATAATAGAAGTTTGTTTTTATTTTATTGACAAATAAAATAAAAACAAACTTCTGCCCCAGTTTAGCAGAAACTGCGGATTTGGATTTTCTTTGAATTTGGCCGCAAACTTGAACGCGAGTTTTGCGTCAATGTAAGATAGGAAAAATGGAAACTTTCCCCTAATATGAAACTGGGGAACCTTTAGAACTTTCGCTAATATGACCGCACCTGAATGGTTGCCTACGTATCCTTTTGAGAGGAATCAGGTCAGACGTAGCTCTAGCAATTTAATGCCAAATTTGGCATTTTTTCTCTTTTCATTTCATTTCAGTTCAATTACAGGATTCCCAATAAGGGTTCACAAAAGCAATACAAAGTCAAAGGCTAACAAAAGGGATACATTATCTGGATAAGGGAAACAAAGACTTTCGGTATCCCAATCCAAGAACATCAAATGTAGTACCTCTTCACTGCATCAGCATTAACAATCATTTCAGCCATCGTGCCTTCGATGTCTGTCAGGAATAGGGCACCATTGGGCAACACCTTCTTCACCACATACGGTCCTTGCCAATTTGGAGCAAACTTGCCTTTTGCTTCTTCCTGATGTGGAAAGATGCGCTTCAAGACTAACTGGCCTTCATTGAACTTGCGTTGGCGCACTTTCTTGTTGTATGCTTTGGCCATTCTCTTCTGATATAGTTGACCATAACATACTGCATTTAGCCTTTTCTCGTCAATCAGAGCCAATTGTTCCAAGCGGGATTTGACCCATTCAGTGTCCTCGATTTCGGCTTCAACAATGATTCTCAAGGATGGTATTTCGACTTCTGCCGGAATGACCGCTTCAGTCCCATACACCAGTTCATATGGAGTCGTGCCTATTGAGGTGCGCACAGTTGTGCGATAACCCAGAAGAGCAAATGGCAACTTCTCATGCCAATCTCGAGATCCTTCCACCATTTTTCGAAGGATCTTCTTGATGTTTTTGTTTGCAGCTTCGACCGCGCCATTTGCTTTTGGCCGGTATGGTGTGGAATTTCTATGCACAATTTTGAACCTTTCACATACCTCTCTCATCAAATGACTGTTCAGATTAGCCCCATTGTCAGTGATGATGGTATTGGGGATACCGAATCGGCAAATGATGTTCGAATGAACAAAGTCGACCACAGCTTTCTTGGTTACCGACTTGAAGGTCGCTGCTTCACCCACTTGGTAAAATAATCAATGGCGACCAAGATAAATCTATGCCCATTTGATGCCTTTGGTTCTATCGGGCCAATGACATCCATTCCCCATGCAGCGAAAGGCCAAGGAGCGGACATTGTGTGGAGCTCTAAGGGAGGCGAATGTATCAGATTGCCGTGCACTTGACATTGGTGGCATCTTCGCACAAACCCTATGCAATCTCGCTCCATGGTGAGCCAGAAATAACCTGCCCTTAAGATCTTCTTGGCTAGCACATAGCCATTCATGTGTGGCCCACAAATTCCTGAATGTACCTCATTAAGAATTCTCGAGGCTTCTTGTGCGTCTACACATCTCAACAGTCCCAGATCTGGGGTTCTCTTGTACAGTATCCCTCCGCTCAGAAAGAAACCATTGGCAAGACGGCGGAGGGTTCTTTTCTGATTACTCTCTGCTAGCGCTGGATACTCTCCATTCTTGATGTAGTTTTTGATGTCCAGGTACCATGGCTTGCCATCCAGTTCTTTTTCAACCATGTTGCAATAAGCATGTTGATCCCTAACTTGAATCTCGAGAGGATCAATGTGAGTTTGGTCAGGATGACTAAGCATGGATGCTAATGTAGCCAAAGCGTCAGCCAACTCATTGTGCATTCTTGGGATGTGCCTGAATTCAACAGAATCAAATCTTTGGCAAAGATCTTCCAGACACTGCTTATACATGATGAGCTTCCCATCTCGAGTTTCCCATTCACCCTTGATTTGATGTACTAGAAGGTCAGAATCTCCGAACACCAGTAGTTCTTTGATGTCCATGTCTATCGCCATGCGTAGCCCCATGATGCAAGCTTCGTATTCCGCTGTGTTATTGGTACACCAGAAACGAAGTTGCGCAGCCGCCGGATAATAATGACCCGTCGGGGATATGAGAACTGCCCCGATACCATCACCTTTGGAGTTAGAGGCCCCATCAAAATATAGCTTCCAATAATGATCATCTTCTGAAGTCAACTCCTCAATTGTGCCAACCTCTTCATCAGGAAAGTATGTCTTGAGAGGTTCATACTCATCATCCACTGGGTTCTCGGCCAAATGATCGGCCAAAGTCTGTGCCTTCATTGCAGTCCGGGTGACATAGACTATGTCAAACTCTGTGAGTAACATTTGCCACTTGGCGAGTCTTCCCGTTGGCATTGGCTTCTGGAAGATATACTTCAGTGGGTCCATCCGGGATATGAGGTAAGTAGTGTATGACAACAAATAATGCCTCAGCTTTTGTGCTACCCAAGTGAGGGCGCAACACGTTCTTTCCAACAAAGTGTACTTGACCTCATAATCCGTGAACTTCTTGCTCATGTAGTAGATGGCTTGCTCTTTCTTGCCTGTGGAATCGTGTTGTCCCAGTACACAACCGAATGAATTATCCATCACCGACAAATAGAGGAACAAAGGTCGGCCTGGCTCTGGTGGGACCAACACAGGTGGATTTGACAAGTATTGCTTGATCTGGTCAAAAGCCGCTTGGCATTCCTCGGTCCACTTGACTGCAGCATCTTTCTTTAGCAGCTTGAAGATTGGCTCACAAGTTGTAGTGAGTTGAGCGATGAACCTACTGATGTAGTTCAATCTTCCGAGGAAACTCATGACTTCTTTCTTGTTCTTTGGCGGAGGCAACTCTTGTATAGCTTTGATCTTTGAAGGATCCAATTCAATGCCTCGCCTGCTGACAATGAAACCCAACAACTTTCCAGCTGGAACACCGAATGCGCATTTAGCCGGGTTCAACTTCAAATTGTACCTTCTGAGTCTTTCAAAGAATTTCCTGAGGTCTTTAACATGATCCGCTGCTGTTCTTGATTTGATTATCACATCATCCACATACACCTCAATTTCTTTGTGTATCATATCGTGAAAGACGGTTGTCATGGCTCTCATGTACATTGCCCCGGCGTTCTTCAAGCCGAACGGCATGACCCTGTAACAAAAGGTTCCCCAAGGTGTGGTGAACGCCGTCTTTTCTGCATCGTCTTCATCCATCAGGATCTGGTGATATCCGGCATAGCAATCCACAAAAGATTGGATCTCATGTTTAGCACAATTGTCTATGAGAATGTGAATATTAGGCAAAGGAAAATTATCCTTGGGACTGGCCTTGTTCAAATCTCGATAGTCAACACAAATTCTTGTCTTCCCATCTTTCTTCGGCACCGGCACAACATTGGCCAACCAAGTGGAATACTGAAGAGATTGTATCACCTTCGCAGATAGCTGCTTCATAATTTCCTCATGGATCTTCTCACTCACATCTGTCTTGAATTTCCTCCGAAGCTGCTTGACCGGAGGGAAACCAGGATTGATCGGCAACTTGTGAACCACCAAATCTGTGCTCAGACCGGGCATGTCATCATATGACCAAGCAAACACGTCTCTATAGTCAAACAAAACTTGGACTATGTCATTTTTCACCTTCGGTAGCGCGTGCATGCTTATCTTGGTTTCCCTGACATCATCGGGACTTCCCAAATTTATATTTTCTGTGTCATCTAGATTGGGCTTGGGCTTATTTTCAAATTGTTCTAACTCTCCATTTATTTCACTCTCGGCCTCCTCTTCATCATATCCTTCCTCAAAACTACCTTCATTATCACTCCTTTCCATGTCATTTACCTCCTCAATTGCCATTTCAGAATCATCCCACCCCCCATCATGCACTTCCTCAATTTTTGGTTGATTCATTGAGACCAAGTTAAACTGTGTGTTTAGATCAGGGCGTGATTTCAGCATGCATGTCATGTTATTAAGGCCATCAGAAACATAGCTACAGAAAGAAATAAGAAGTAAAAATTAGGAAAATAAAGAGACAGGATATAGAGACAAGAAGCATGGTCTTGCTTTTCATTGAATTTGAAAGACAAAAGGGTTTGACATCATAACGAGCAAAATAAATACACTTGGATTACAACCCTTATAATAACCAAGTATACAGAAAGGATAACAAAAACTTGCTACCAATAGCCCCTCCTAGTGGGGAGAGGCATGGATTCCCAGTTGTTCAGCTTCACATCAGGGCCAATGTCCTGGATTTCTGCATTGCTAGGTCCTTCTCCAGTAACTTGCCAAAGACGTGCCTCAGGTCTGACAGTAACTTCTTCTGTTCTTCAGTCTCCTCAGCATTTTTTAAAATAGACTTGCCCCCGTTGGACCTCGTGAAAGATTGAGCGAGGCAAGGGACAGGCTTCTCTAGAGACCATTCTTGTTTCTTCATCTTCCTAGCTCTTGCTCTGTCTGCAGCTGTGGGCTTGTATCCCAGACCCCAGGTACCTCGAATGCCAAGTGGACTAATTGGATGTGACATTCCTTGTAGTGATGCTCCGAGACCTTTCCCGGGTTTGAAACCATGCTTCAACATTTCTGTAGCCATCATGACTGCTGCTTCTGACAATCTTGCTTGGGGCAAAGGCTTGCCTTCAGGAACCTCATCTACGTTGACTGCTTCAAAGGCTTGGTACATCAGTGTTGGGCTATCATTGGTGACCTCAATGACTGGAATGGACGGATCCTTGTAGATTGACAAATCTCCCTCTCCGTGTACCATGATCATCTCACGATCCCATTCAAACTTGACAGTCTGGTGTAAAGTCGACGGTACTGCGCCCGCCATATGAATCCAGGGCCTTCCCAACAGTAAATTGTAAGACGAATCCATATCGAGCACTTGGAAATCGATAGCAAAGTCCACAGGCCCAATTGTCAATGTCAGCTCGATCTCACCAATTGACTGTCTTTTTTCTCCATCGAAAGCTCGGATACTCATAGTGTTGGTTCGAATTCTGTCCACGTTGATTTTCAATCTTTTCAAAGTAGACAATGGACAGATGTTCAGACCGGACCCACCGTCAACCAGCACCCTAGTGACATAAGAATTGTCGACCTTGACAGTCAGATGTAGTGCTTTGTTGTGGCCTGTGCCTTCCATAGGCAATTCTTCATCAGTGAAAGTGATCCTGTTTACTTCAAAGATACGACTAGCAATTGCCTCCAAATTTCCAACAGTCATTTTTTCAGATACATGAGCTTCATTCAGGATTTTCAATAGAGCATGACGGTGCGCCTCAGAATGCATCAGCAGGGACAACAAAGAAATTTGAGCAGGGGTCTTCCTCAGCTGCTCCACAATAGAATAATCTTGTACTTTCATCTTCTTTAGAAACTCTTCTGCCTCTTTCTCAGTGACAGGTTCCTTGATGGGACCCTGATTTTCCCTGGCTTGCTTTGCTTTTCTTAACTCTTCCGGGGTAAAGCAACGCCCAGAACGAGTTAGACCGCCCACTTGTGTCGTTTCTGCTACAACCTCCTTTCCCATGTATGTTACCACTGCCTGGGCATAGTTCCACGGGACAGCCTTGCTATCTGTCACATGGAACTGGGATGCCCTCTTTATGACAATGGGCTCGCGCAGAGGTGCATTTCTTATAACCAACTTTGGTTTGGTAGCAGAATCTGCTTCCCCTTCCTTTCTGATGGACCTTGAGATCACCAACTTTGGTTTCTCCGTCATCTCTTCCCTTTCCTCAACAGCTCGTTTCAATGTTAACACGGGCTTATCCAACTGGACAGATGGCTTTGTTCCTCCGGACACCACAGCAGGACTTGTCTTTGAAGTGATATGCATCTTTCCCACCTCAACTGTTATTGCATCGACTGACACTATTGGCCTTGCAGATTCATTTTCAAATCCCCCTTCGCATATACCCACCATGTGTACATCGTGGACTGGCAAAGGATTGCGATTAATGTTCGGAGTTTCTGCATCCTCTATCACAATTTGGTTGTTGTCAATCAGCTCTTGCACCACTCTCTTGAGATAGTAGCAATCTTCTGTATCATGCCCTGGTGCGCCCGAGTGGTAATCACAATGCCGAGAATGATCCACTTTGCCAGTAGGATTCATGTTTCCTTGAATTGGCTTTATCATGTTCAAAGCCCGCAGTTTCTCAAAGATACTGGTGTAGGATTCTCCAATTGGCGTGAATTCTCTCTTCTTCTCTTCCCGAGCCTTCTTGAATTCAGCTCTCGGACGGAAGCCTGCCGGACCTCTTGGTCGGTAAGTAGGGTTAGGTGGAGCCTGATAGTGATTATGTGGAGTTTGGTGAACGGGATATGTAGGCTGTGGGGCTGGTGCGCGCCATTGCGGATAAGACGTTGGGGCATATGGCTGCGCGGCATGTACGGAGTATTGGGGTGGAGGTATGGAGTATTGTGCATTTTGTGGTGGGTAATAGTGTTGTAAATAGGGTGTTTGTGGAGCTTGGTATGAATTAGCTTGACTGTATCGCTCATCATTCCACCTTCGTGGACCCGACCCTACCATGGCCACATCTTCTTTCTTCTTCTTACCGAACCCTGCTGCCCCGAAAACAAATTGGTAAACGAAAGGAAGAAATTAAGGGGTTCGCTTCACTGCCTAACCCGTTGAAAGCCAATCTTGCTCTCGTTACCACTGTTATGCTGTTGCCGAGCCTCCAGCTGCCTCTGTATCGCTCCACCAGTGTCTCACCATCACTGTCAAAGCTGCTAGCACATCATCACAAGCTGCTGCGCCTACAGTCGCATCGCTATCACCACAGGCTGCCTCGCCTCCGTGTTCCCATCACTGCCTCGTCGCTTGAACTTGCCCAAGCACAGCTGCTGCCTCACTGAATCAGTAACATCACAAACCAGCCTCGCTTCCTCAACACACCATTACAGCTGCAGTATTGTCGCCAAACAAGGAAACAAATCATCACAGCCTTCACACCATCACTGCTTAATATACGAGCATGAACAGCCCCTCAAGCCCCCACACTACCAAGCATAATACGACTGAACAATTACCTCCGCTGCCTCGCCTAAAACAGCCTTGTCAAACTTCATAGAAACACCCAATCATTTGGCAAAGCCATGGCATAATCACTAGACATTGAGCCAACACCACCATTTGCTTTCGACTCGCTATATAACAGAGAATCGCCATCACGACCATTGTCTTCGACTTGCTAAGTCGCTGCATAGCAGCCCCTGTCACCGTTACAGTCATTGTCACTGTCATCGTCGCCAAATCGCCTCTACATCATTGCTACAACATCACCACCAATGCTTCACTCACAATCAACCACCACTGCCATTTCAAGGCCACAACTCACCACCACAGCTCCCCAAACCAAACTCATCACAGCCACCACTGCCCCGTCGCCTTATCGAAACATCGTCATCACAGCTTTTCACACCAGCTTAGCCAAGTTATCAGGACAACCTTGGTACCACTGTTACCTTGTCATTGTCATTGCTACCAAGCCAAAAACTACACGACAGCTCTGCCTATCGCCCTCACTCCATCACTAATCGTTGCCTCGACACCTCACAGACATCTCACCATCATCCAATCAGAAACAAAACAAATCTGAGTCCCTAGCCTAATTTCCATCCTATACCCTCGTCGCTGCCCAAACAGCCTCCTCGCAGCCTTGGCGATGCTTGTACCTCATCGGAGCAGCCTCCAATATCGACTCATCACCACTATCATCCCGATATACCATAAACATTTGAATCCATATTTTCTTGTTCTAATTGAAACGATTCCAATTGGGATCGTTTCAACTAGAAAAAGAAAAGAATGGATGAAAAAAACCGAGAGAAATAGAGGAAAGCAAAACCAAAGCATAGCCGTGTCCCATTTTGACCGGAAAAAAAAAAAAGGATTCCCTTGTAATCGAGCTCCAGAAACGGAATGGGGAGAGAAAACAAAGCTGAAAATGTAAAAGCTCACCGAAAATGGAGTGTCGCCGGAGCTAGGGTGAAACCGCATTTGAAACTTCGATCTATGGAAATTGAGAGGGAATTTGTAAAAAATGATGTCGGAGATGGAGAGAGGAGCTCAAGAGATGTTGATTGATGTATTTTTTTCTGACCGGGGAATGGTGTTCAGAGCTCAGCACTGCCGGCAGTAGAGGAATCCGGCGAGTGTTTACGGGTGGGGTTCCTTGATTCTGATTTTGTGTAATGGCAATTGGGATTAAGCAAAAGGGTGTATATTCTGGGCCAATGGGTCAAAAATGGGGATTGGGTTGGGTTAAATTACAAATGGGCTACACTTGCTTCCTTTTTTTCTGATTTCAAATAGCCCAATGGCCAGTTTTTTCCAAATTTAAACCATACAAATGACTTTAAAAACTAAATTCTAATTAACTACTAAAACACATAAAATTATTATACACATAATTAATCACATCAAATGTCTTTTGAGACAAAATTTGGTAATTTTTCGTTTAATTAAATAATTAAAATGGCCAAACAAATCGACAAAGATCTAAGAAAATAGGCAAAACTCTTAGCTAAATTAGCACGTCAATTTAGCACTTATCTTGAATTTGGTGCCAAAATTAGGTGATTACACTTCTCGTGTGATAACCACAACTTCTTGTCCTTTCTATTACAAACAATCTGCGGGTCCTAAGTCTTTCATTGAAAAAGACTTGTTCAACTCTTTGTTTCAACTTTTGAATCCTACAAGCATTATGACGAACAATGATCAAGAGGTGAGCCACATTGATCGTGGTGGCTCACCGTCCTATCTTCTTTTATGTGTTACACTTTCTTTCCGTATTGGGTTGTGCCCTTGATTGTTTAGATTCTTAGTATGCTCCATTGACAATATGTAAAAAGGATAGTTATATCGGGATATTTAATTTGGATACTTATTATTACTTTGGTATCACTATTTTCTCAGTTAGTATGTTTATCTTTTAAATCCTGTGATGCTTAAGTCTTACTCTCATTAAACCGTCATTTGGAACTTCTTATTCACTTCGAGAAATTGGGTCGTGACAGGAAATGAAAATGGTGTTCATGTTCAGAATAACCAGTAAGTTAATGATATTATTAATGACCCTGTATTGAGGAGGCAAGATTGAAATAAATAGAAACGCTTATTAGTCATAATTTTAATAAATATTTGGGTTTTTAACATAAATATACGATGGAAAAGGGCCAAAACTGCCCTTATCCTAATAGAAATGGCTTTAAAGTGCCCCCACCGTTAATTTTCTGCAAAGTTCGCCCTCACCGTTAATGTTGTGGCTCATTTCTGCCCTTGCACTAACGACCCTATTTTAATTTTTATTTTAAATTACGTGGCGCTCTATATTTAGTCTACGACAATTAATTAAACCCAACTCAAATCAAAGGATAATTTGCAGAAATATGCTATGGGAACAAATGGTTTTCCTTTTTACCCGCGCTAACAGATGTTTTACAAAAATACCCTGTTAAGGTTTAATGAAAAAAATTCAGACGTAAATACCCCTGTCAAGTTTTTATGTCGGGGGCAAGACTTGCCTTTATATTTCTCCGCTTTTCAGCACTTATCCCTTCAAGTATTGGCAAAAGGCAATACTTGCCGCACTTGGTCACAAGTCTTGGCAGAGGCCAAGACTTGCCTTTGACCCCTCTTTATTTTTCCAACACTTACCCTTAAAGTGTTGGCAAAAGAGGACACTTGTCGCACTTGGTCGTAAGTCTTGGCAATTGCCAAAACTTGCCCCTTCCAGTCTTTCCCTACATTCTCGCCATGTAACTTGAAGTATTGGCAAAACAGTACTTGCGGCAATTGCCAAGACTTACAAGATTTTTGCCTTGAAGTCTTGGCTCCGGGCCAAAAAGAGCATTTTGCTAAAACATTTCTTAGCGCAGGTATTTTTTCAAAAGCACTCCTTATGGAGGGTATACGGTAAAATTCTTTACAAATCAAATACACATCCCTTCAATATATACAACCAGCCCCAAACCCATATTTTTATATAACCCAACCCAAATAAAAGTCTTCTTCTTAACCCCTTCTTCTTTATTCAAATACCCAACCCCTTCTTCCTCATTGTGTTATAAGAACTAGGGTTCCAAATTTCTATCAAATTTTTGTAATAAATTTCCTATTTTTTGATAGAGATTTGGAACCCTAGTTCATATAACACGATTAGGAAGAAGGGATTGGTTATCTGACTGAGGAAGAAAGGGTTAATAAAAAGACTTTTATTTGGATTGAGTTATATAAAAATATGGGTTTGGGGCGGGTTGTATGAATGGATGGATATTTGATTTGGTTTTGGTTTAATAAATTGACATGGACCAATTATAGAGCGCCACGTAATTTAAAAGAAAAAAATAAATGAGTCACAACATTAATGGTGGGGACAAACTTTGCAGAAAATTAACTGCGGGGGCAATTGTTAAGCCATTTCAAATAGGATAATGGCAATTTTGGCCTTTTCCGAATATACAAACCTACACCCCTATATTAGAAAAAATAGCAATATTACACAAATTACAATACATAACAATATTTTTTTCTAGCACATTTCTCAACAATCAAAGACAAAGAGACATTCAGTAAATGGAAAAACTCAAAATCAATGCCACAAAAACTCCCGCCACCAACCACCCCTTCCACCACCAAGCCCCCCACCGCTGTAATTTCTATGGCTATCTTTCTCACCCTTTTCATATATATTAGTCCTTGTTTTTATAGAAACACCATTAAAAGAGATGGAGGACTAGAGTACAAATACGAGGGGGATATGATACGTACACCACCGATACAAATCAGAGAGAGAGCGGAGATCGATGAAAAGGGGGTGAGGGAGACACGACACAACTAGTAGTGGTGTACGCGGGAAATTCCCGTCACTGGTCGTTGTTTCAGTCTCCATTCCTTCACTTACAATTGAAAGGAAAGGGAGGAATCACAATGATGCCGCTGTGTCTCTCACCGGAAAGCCATGGCCAATGGTCGCTCCTCCTCCCAATTTGATTGTTGCTCTATTTTCGATCACAAGTGTTCCTCGCTGCAAAGCCTTGCTTCAGTGCAGTCACTATTTCCTCTCTGTTGCTCTGTTTTCGTTCACCAATGTTCACCTTTTGTTTTATTGTTCATTTGATATAATTGCATTATTTTAAATTCTAATTAATCATTGTTACACTATTGCTTAACGACTGGTTTCTGGTGCTTGTGATTATTTAATCTCCATTGAAATTATGTTGGTTCTGCTATATGCCCATTTACCATTTCTTTTGATGCTACTCCGCCAATTTGTTCATATAAAAGTTGTGTATGATTTATTCAAGTGCTTGATACATCGAGATACAGTGCAAAAATAGTGCAGATACAACGAGATATGAGGGGGTTGGTGTCTGGTGTAAGTTGAGATACAGTTAGATATGGTGCAAAAATAGTGCAGATATAACGAGATACATTGAGATACGAGGTGGTTGATTTTCTTGTGTAAGTTGAGATACAACGAGATATGAGGTGGTTGGTTCCATTAAAAGAAGCTGGGAGGAAGTGAAATTTGGGGAGAGGAGGAGGAAAAATGAAATTGGGAGAAATGGGAGGAAGAATGTTAGGTTTTGCTATATTTTGCAATTAACTTTTCCTTTCCTCTATATTTGATTTTGCTAAAATATTGCTATGTTTTGTAAATAACTTCTCAAAAGCGTGTATTTTTCTCTAAAAATTCCTAAACATTTGGTTTGGTTTCATTTTTCTAATAGTCATGATTGTGGTTTTGTTTAAATTCTAGCTTAGTAGCATGCTATCTCTCAATTCTTGCAAACAACCATCTAAACATGCAAAAAATTTCACCGCATGCCCTTCATAAGGAGCCATAAGGAGTGGTTTTGCAAAATTGCCCATGCTAAGGAATGTTTTAGCAAAATACCCTTATTTAGTCCGGAGCCAAGACTTTAAGGCAAAATTTTTGTAAGTCTTGGCAATTGCTATACTTCAAGGGCAAGTACTGTTTTTCAAATACTTCAAGTTATATGGTGAGAATGAAGGGAAGATTGGAAGGAGCAAATCTTGGCAATTTCCGAGACTTACGACGAAGTACGGCAAGTGTTGTCTTTTGCCAACACTTGTTGTTCAAGTGTTGGAAAATCGAGCAGGGGTCAAAGGCAAGTTTTGCCTGTTTGCCAAGACTTACGGCCAAGTGCGGCAAGTATTACCTTTTGCCAATACTTGAAGGGATAAGTATTGAAAAGCGGTGTTGAGAAAAGGTTTTGAAGAATGACAAACACGAAGGACCCAGTGGTTCCAAAGGAGAACCTTGTCCTTGTATAGAAGGGCACACCTGATCGAAAAGATCTGAGGGTTGCAAATCCCTGCAGAACTAGGAGTAGTGGCGCGTGAACGAGTATGCATCCTAGTCAGACTAAAAGAGGCGGTGCCCAGGCTGTGTCTTTGAAGTACGAATACGAGTTGGACTTGAAGAAGGAAAGAGTCACCAGGAATCTTGTCTTACCATAATTACAAGGTTTCCTTGTGGGACTTAACTAGGGTTCTAAAGCCCATATAAATGCAAGTAGTTGATACAACCGAAATTAGTTATTCACAAATAGAGAGTTGAGAGCATACAAAGGCGATCCTGCAACTTTCAACGTGAGATAACTGAGGAAGACAACTGGTAGAGCTAAATTGTTTGAGTCTAGATATTCTGTCTAGGTTCTTGGTTTTGTAAGTTGTCTTGTTTTGTGCAATCATTGTCTTTACCTATTAGCTTATCGTAGAAGCGATTGTGTTAGCTGAATCTTTGAGAGATTACTTTGTAAAGCTAGAGTTTAGCTTTGTCCAGTGATTATGGTCTAGAGTGTAGCCCCTTGGTTACAGAGTCTTGTAATCAGAAAGTTGCTCGTTGTGTTAGTGGATTGAGTTCTAAAATCCCAGAGTGTGGGTCGTGGTTTTTCTCTCTTGAGTATGGAGTTTTCCACGTAAAATCCTTGTGTTCCTTGTGTCGATTATCTTGTGTGTTGGTGTGTCTGTTAGCTAAACTGTCGAGGCAAGAACATGGTTCTTAACTCTGAAGAATCGAGTTCTTAAAACAAAAAATCGGTGGACACTATTCAACCCCTCCCCCCCCTTCTAGTGTCCGTAGGAGGTGCATAGATTATAACAAGTGGTATCAGAGCGGGTCTTCTCGTGGTTAACACCTTTAGAATGATCAGAATTATGAGTGCACCACCTGCCATCACTGAAATACAGTCAGTTCGAAGGCCCCCACAGTTCAATGGGCAGTACTATGCTTGGTGGAATAACATGATGGAAAATTACATATGTGCTGAGGACTACCAACTATGGCTTATAGTATCAGAAGGAAATTTGATTCCTACTAAAATAGTTGGTGAGAGAGCTGCTGCCAAACAAGAACCTAAATTGAAAGAGGAGTTCAATGAGGCGGACTATAAGATGATTGAAAAGAATCACAAAGCCAAACGTTTGGTAATTTGTGGTCTTGGCCCTGAGGAGTTTAATAGAGTATCATCTTATAAGACTGCCAAGGAAATATGGGATGCCTTGCAAATGGCACATGAAGGAACCACCGAAGTGAAGGACTCAAAGAGAAGAATGCTGAAGAGACAATTTGAGCTGTTCTCTATGGGAGAAAAGGAATAAATCCAGGATATGATGACCAGGTTGACGATTATCACTAATGAGATGAGATCCCTAGACATGCAGTTGCCTGAAGTAGAGATGGTGGACAATGTTCTGAATGTGTTACCTAAGGCTTGGGAACCCAAGATGACTGCTATTATTGAGTCTAAACCTCTAAGATCCGTCAAACTTGAAGAACTGGTTGGTAGCCTGAAAACTCATGAGATGATGAAAGATTCAAAAACTAAAACAGTTATCAAGAAGGACAAGACCCTTGCACTTGAAGCAACTGATGAGACCGAGGACTATGTTGATCTTCAATCAGTTGAAGCAGCAATGGTTAGTGCCTTGAGACAGAAGTTTAACTTGGAAAAGTTTAAAGGCTTCAAAAGAAATGGCAAGGGAAACTCTGGAAGGAAGAACATAGTTGACAGTCCTGATTATTCAGGATGCTTTAAGTGCTTCAAGAAGGATCATGCTGTTATGGATTGTCCTATGTGGGAAGCAAAATGGATGAAAAATAGAGCAACTAAGGAAAAGGAAAAGGAGGCGTCAAAGGAGAATGACAAAGATAAGAAGAAGGTAAGACGACCTCCAAACTTCAGAGCAGAAAGAAGGAAGAGAAATGAAGCTTTCTATGCTACATGGGGACCAACTGACTGTGAATCTGATCATGAAAAGGAATCTGGAGATGAATCACTACTAGCACTGATGGGATTGACAGACATCAGTTCAGATGAGGAAGACCCTCGGGAGTTCAGAGGAGGAAGATATCCTTCAAAGCCACCTGTGTTTAATAGGACTAACTACAAGTGTGGAAGAAACAGATGAAAAACTTTCTTCAGGCAACAGATTACAGTCTCTGGTTGATTTTGAAAAGATGACCTAACGTTCCTGTAAAGAGAGCAGCAAGCGGGGTTCTGGTGCCAAAGAAGGTAGAAGAACTAGATCCTCAAGATCTAGACTGGCTACATGCAAATTCCAAAGCTGAACTGTACCTGAGGAGAGGGCTGACTACTGATGTGTTGACAAGGATACTTGAATACAAGTCTGCTAAGGAAGCATGGGAAAAGCTGAAAGAGATGTACAAAGATGACAACCAAAAGAAGAACTCAGCCCTTATGGCAACTGATGGAGTTAAAGCTGCTCATTCAGCAGAGGTATGTCTATCTGATCTTAAGAAAAATCTACACATATACTCTACTGAAAATTTGATCTTAATTACTGCCACCTTAATTGAGGGTTATGAGAAGGAGAAAATTGAAAAAGATAGATTAACTAAAGAGTTAAGTGATCTCAGAACTAAGCACAAGAGTCTTAAAGAACAAAACATTGAACTAGAAGAAATCAATGCTATTTTAAAAGGGCGGAATCTTGTGTCAAACTCTAAGATCACTGAACTGGAATTGGAACTTAATCAGTTAAAAGAGAGTGTAAATGGTAAGCAAGTAATAAGTGAAGTTCAAACCTTTCTTGAAAATGAACTTAAAAGAACAAATGAGATTCTGTATCAGGAAGCTGAAAAGAACAGGACCTTAAGTCAAAAGGTTGAAAAAACTGAATATGAACTTACCAAATTAACAAAATGCAATAAGTCTTCTGAGGCAGTGAACTGAGTTCTTGAAAATCAGAACAAGGGAAAATAAGGACTGGGATTCAAGAAACTATTGCCTCCATATAATCCTAAGAGCAAGTATGTGCGATTGCCTTGTAATATGTTGAGTACCTTTTGTGGTGAAACTGGACACTACAAACAAAAGTGCATGAATGTAAGCAAGGCAAAGGCCAAGAATAAACGATGTGTTCTACCTAGATGGGCTAAACAGGATTTGATTTATCCATTTTCTCAAAAGAAGGGACCCAAGCTTGTCTGGGTTCCTAAAGCTAACCCTTAATCTGTTTTGTAGGCTGGAATGAGAGAGAACAACCCAAGCTGGATTCTTGATAGCAGTTGTTCACGGCACATGACAAGAGATAGAAGAAACTTTCTCTCACTCGCAGCATTTCAAGGAGGCAGTGTAGCCTTCGGAGGAGGAAAAAGTGGGCAGATCATAGGAATTGAAAAGGTTGCGAGGACTCTGGACCGTGCAATTGAAAACGTATACTGTGTTGATGGTCTTAGACACAATCTTCTGAGTATCTCTCAACTGTGTAATAGAGAAAATGAAGTGAGTTTCTCATCTGTAGGGTGCATTGTGAAGAATCTACAGAGTGATGAAATTGTTATGGAAGGAAAAAAGGTGAACAATGTGTACAAAGCATCACTGAAATCACTGCCTGAAAACAATTTAACATACTTGAACGTGCAAGAAAGTGATTCTCAGTTGTGGCATAAAAGAATGGGTCTTGCAATTCTCTCACAACTCAACAAGCTAGTATCAAAGTAACTGGTTCGTGGACTGCCTAGTAAGATATTTGAAAGCATAAAAATGTGTGATGCTTGTGTAAGGGGGAAGCATGTGAAATCATCCTTTAAATCAAAGAAGGTGGTAAGTACATCAAAACCACTGGAATTAATACATATGGATCTGTGTAGACCTATGAGAGTCAGGAGCAGAGGAGGAAAGAGGTTTGTGTTCGTAATTGTTGATGACTACTCTAGGTACACATGGACCTTGTTCTTGGCGTCTAAAGATGAAGCCTTTGATAACTTCAAAGACTGGGCTGGTGTTGTGCAGAAAAGGTTAAGCTTGAAACTTATTAGTATTAGATCTGATCATGGAACGGAGTTTGAAAACTCAAAGTTCTCTGAGTATTGTGCAAAATACAGCATTGATCATAATTTTTCTACACCAAGAACTCTACAGCAAAATGGAGTTGTTGAAAGGAAGAACAGGTCTCTGGAGGATATGGCAAGGACTATGTTGCTGTCAAGTGGGCTTGCAAGAAACCTTTGGGCTGAAGCAATAAACATTGCATGCTATTTGCTGAACAAATGCTCCATCAGAGCTATTCTTAAACAAGACCCCATATGAGCTACTCAGAGGAAGGAAACCGAATATTGCACATCTGAGACCCTTTGGTTGTAAATGCTTTGTCCACAATAACGGAAATGAACCATTGGGGAAACTTTTATGCTAGCAGTGATGAAGCAATATTCCTTGGTTATTCAACTCAAAGCAAAGCATACAAAGTGTTTAATAAAAGAACACAAACAGTGGAGGAAAGTATGCATGTGGTATTTGATGAATCTAATAAGGCACTAGATGAAACTGAAGTAGATGATCAAGCAAGTGGCCTTAGTCGAGAAGATGGTACAGCTGACTCTGAAGATCCAGAAGACAAAGAAGAATCATGTGAGGATTCGACTTTACGAGAACAAGGAGTCAATATGACAGGGGGAACATCAGATGAAGTCGATGATTCAACAAGTCAGGAAGAACCTACCCAAAGTGATGCTGAAGGCTCTTTTTGTCATATTCAACCCAGGCCATAGAAATACCAAAGCTCTCATCCTTTGGAGAATGTTCTATCAGAACTGGATACTGGAATCATGACCAGGTCACCCTTGAAGAATTTTTGTGCATTCTTTGCCTTCTTATCATCTATGGAACCAAAGAATGTAAAAGAAGCCCTAGAAGATCCAGATTGGATTCTAGCCATGCAGGATGAACTTCATCAGTTTGAAAGAAGCAAAGTGTGGCACCTGGTTTCTAAGCCAAAGGACAGGTCAATAATTGGAATAAAGTGGGTGTTCAGAAACAAACTGGATGAGCATGGTATAGTAATAAAGAACAAGGCTATATTGGTAGTCCAAGGATACAGACAGGAAGAAGGAATTGACTATGATGAAACCTTTGCACCAGTGGCAAGAATGAAGGCCATTAGAATATTGATTGCCTTTGCTACGTACATGGAGTTCACACTGTATCAGATGGATGTGAAGAGTGCCTTCCTAAACGGATATCTGCATGAAGAAGTCTATGTGATTTAGCCACCAGGTTTTGTGAACAGTGAACTACCTGATCATGTTTATAAACTGGATAAGGCACTCTATGGACTGAAGCAAGCTCCAAGAGCCTGGTATGAGAGACTGTCAGGATTCCTATTGAAGAATGGGTTTACAAGAGGAAAGATTGACAACACATTATTCCTGAAGAAGAAAGGAAAGGATCTATTGGTGGTTCAAGTATGTGTTGATGATATTATTTTTGGAGCCACTGATGAGGAGCTATGCAAGGGATTTGCTGAATTGATCGGCAGTGAATTTAAAATGAGCATGATGGGAGAACTCAATTTCTTCCTAGGACTGCAGATAAAATAGGCGCCTGAAGGAACCATGATTCATCAACAAATATGTCAAGCAGCTTTTGAAGAAATTTGACATAGAAGGAGCAAAAGAAATGACTACACCTATTGCTCCTAGAACCAAGCTGGATATGGATGAACTATGTCCTTCTACAAATGAGACGAAATATAGAGGAATTATAGGTTCACTCCTCTTTCTCACAGCTAGTCGACCAGATATTGTATACAGTGTGGATTGTGTGCTATATTTCAGTCCAAGCCTAAGGAGTCACATTTGACAGCTGTGAAGAGGATCTTGAGATACTTGAAAGGAACTCAGGATCTATGTCCATGGTACCCAAGGGGAGGTACTTTTGAACTAATTGGTTTTGCTGATGCAGATTATGTAGGTCACTTGGTGGACAGGAAGAGCACTTCAGGAATGGCACACTTTCTTGGTCCTTGTTTAGTCTCTTGGGCAATAAAGAAGCAGAACTCAATAGCCTTATCTACTGCAGAAGCTGAGTATGTAGCAGCTGCATCATGCTGCTCACAATTGCTATGGATCAAACAGCAGTTGGAGGACTTTGGAATTAAATGTGGAGCAGTGCCAATTTTCTGTGATAACACAAGTGCAGTCAATATTGCCAAGAACCTAGTCCAACATAAAAGAACAAAGCATATTGATATTAGACACCATTTTCTTAGAGATAATGTAGAAAAGGGTCTGATTACCATGAATTCTTGCAGGACTGAAGACCAAATTGCTGACATATTTACCAAAGCATTAAACAAAAGTGCAGTTTGAGAGGAACAGGTTGGAGTTAGGGATGACCAAAATACACGGAAGACCCAGCAGTTGTCCCTCAATGATTGGTTAGTTAAGTGTTCAGTAAGTTGTTTGTAACTATTGTTATTATTGTCCAGTCTAATTTTGTACTTTATTAAGTATACTTGTTCAGCTGATGAGCAATAGGTTGGGCTAATGTGATTCCATAAAGAACCTACTAGGTATTTATAAGGAACCAAACTAAGCATGAAGAATCATGTCCAGGTACAGTCACACGGCCCTGCATGATAGGAGTCATAACTAAAATTAATTGTCAATTATACGTATGTCAAGGGAGGCTTTCCATGTTCTTGTAACTGTCCTAAATTATAGGAATACATTCCTTTTTAGGTTAGACTTCTATTAGACTTTGAATGGACACCACTATTTGAAAAGGCTTTATTTGGGCGAGTCTAAGTAACCGTCAAATCTGTAACTCTTTCCCGGTTCTCAAAAAGTTTAAAAGGCTGCTTTTTCACTTTTCTGCCATCATTACCTTGTGTTCCCCAGAAGACCTCTCATCACCCTTACTCTTTCTCTCTTCCTTTTTTAATAGAAACAAAAAATATATATACACTTGCAAATAATTTCTATTCACTCAACCTATTTTCTCTCTCCAAAAATCAAACCAAGAAACTTCGTCGTCCTAATTCAAAACCCTAACCAATTTCGCCATGTCTCAAGCACAGTCTTCATCAACATCATCTACCAAAACCTCCAAACCTCACACGTCAAAGAAATCTACACCAAAAACCCCTCCATCTACTCTTGCAAAAAGATTTGTTGTGGCTAGGACAAAGTTTTTCAAAAAGGAGGAAAAGAAATTAGTCAAGAAGGTGATAGCCAGATCCTTGTTGTCTATGCCTACAGAATAAGTCTCCTCTGAAAGACCGTTTGTGGTAATACTTGACTCTACTCTATCTACTTCTGCTGCATTAGAAGTTGTAAAAAGTCCTGGAAAAGCTAGTACTGAAATTTTGGTAAAAGGTCTGGATGATTTAGTGGGAAAGGTAGAGTTTGGTGATACTTCTGGTAGGGGGAAGGTAGTTGAGGGGAAACAAAAGGATGTTCAGGAGGAACCTAAGTCTAGTATGCATGTGCCTTTAGTAGCTGAGATTGTGTTGGAGGTTGATGTAGTGGGAAAAGTGTTAGAAAAACTAAGAGAAGATGATTCTGCTGAATCCCAAAAAGAACATGTTGATAAACCCAATTCTGGTGTTGTTCTTATAGAGAAAATTCAAGGCTTGTCTGTACTTGAAGGTCCTATTGTTGGAGGACCTAGTTCTGTTGAGGCTTCACAAGATTTGAGCAAAGAACCTGGTTCTTGCCCAGATCCTACAGAGGCTGATGACGCAGAACTTAAGTGGACAGACTCTGAAGAGGAGAAGGATGAGGAAGTTGTAGAAGAAAAAGGTGAAAGTAAGGAAATTGCAAACAAAGCTGAAGAAACAAAGAGAAAAAGTGTGAAAAGAAGGTTTGGTGAGGAGGATGAAAGGCTGATATGTCAAGGAGAGGAAGAAGAAGTGGTGTTTGTAAGTGAGAAAAGAGTGGAGCCTGACAAGAGAAGAAGATTGGTGAGAAGGGGAATGCCTGTATTTAAAATCCGACTAGTGGATGAATCTAGTGAGGAGAGTGATGACAAAGTCGTGGCAGAGCCAGTGCCAAGAAGAGTAGGAACTAGGTCTGCTCTAAAACAACAGCTGGTGAAAGTGGGAAAGCTTTAAAAGACAGTGAAAAATGTGAGGGATAGAGAAGTGGAGAAACAGAAGAAGAATGAGAAAGTGGCTGAGGAGGCCAAAGAAGAAAGTGATGAAGCCGGTAGCTATGTGGAGCCAAGTGACTTTGAGACTGATAATGAGATGGAGAGCAGGAAAAGAAGAAGAGGTTCTGAGGAAGAGGTTGACCAGGTGGCCTTCTTTGCCAAGCACGGGTGCTTGCTGGCAGCATTCTGCATGATGAGAAGGAGCATCATATGAAACCCTTACTCAGGATGATCGGTGATCAAGAGTGGTTAAGCTTGTTTGGAAACAAAGACAGGATGTTGTTCTATGATGAGATCAGGGAATTTTATACCAACTGCAGGGTTGTAGCCAAGAGTGTGTTCACAATGGTGAAGGATGTTGAAATTGAGTTTGGAAGAACTGAGCTGGGGGTGATCCTTGATGTGCCTGCTGAGGGTTATTGCAGGTACATTAAGCTAAAATGGTCAAAGAGGACAGACGGGGTAACTCCCCTCAGTGTTGTAAAGAAATTTTTAGGAAAACCAAAACTCAGAAAAGAAAGAAAGGTGGACAAGAAGGAGATGGAACCAGCACATCAGCTGCTCTTTGAGTTTTTGCATCGGTTCCTACTGCCTAGGGGAGTGAGAAACAGTGAAGCCAGTGCTCTGGACTTAACCTATATGGACTTGCTGGATAGAGGGGTGAAAATCAACTTGCCTGGTCTAATAATCAGACATATCAAGAGGATTGCAGACACTAACCAAAAGCCATATTCATTAGTCCATTCCTACATCCTTCAGCAGGTTCTAGAGCATTTTGGGGTTCCATTGGAAGCAGGGAAGAAACCCACCATTCATCAAATGTTTGGGTATAATGTGCTTAAAAGCTGTGACTTCTTTAAAGAAAGGAGAGCTTCCAAGAAACCTATGCAGGTTAAGCAGGAGCAGTCTGAGGAAAGCGAGGATTATGGACCGAGGAGGCTATTACAGCTGTGAATGAACTGGAGAGCCATGTTCTTGAGGTAAACACAGAAAATGCTGAGCTTCATAGAAAGCTGGAGTTGAAGGATCAAGAAATTGATCGTTTGAAGATAGATTGCCACAAGTATTAGGTCGAGCTGGTGATGGAGAGGGCTAAAAATACGAAGAACCTAGAGGAACTTATCAAACACTTCAACTTAAAGCCCTGAGTCCTTCTGTCCTACCTCCCTGTTCGTTCTCCAAATCTCCCTTACCTCTTCATGCTCTCCTTTGATATATGATGATGTTTAAGACAATTCATTTTCTGTTGTGTACTTCTTATTAGGGTTGTGCTGCTGTCACACCCTGTATGATGATTTTACATTTCTCTTATTTACGTTTGATTTTTGTTCTACAGTACTTGGTTCTATTTGGGCCCTTAGCCTTATCTCTGTGTGCTTACATCATAGCTGACTTGTTGCCTTGTACTCTAGACTGGATAGTACTAACTGGTTCATGCAGGTATTTGAATCTTTTCGATGATGCCAAAAGGGGGAAGAAGGAAATGTTGGGGTGTTTGTGACATAACTCATATGTTTTATATTTTTCAAAATGTTATTCTTGTTTGTGTGTTTTTGGAAATTTTATCTATTCAGGTTCTTTGGCAACATTTGTTTGTCATCATAAAAAAGGGGGAATTTGTTGAGAAAAGGTTTTGAAGAATGAAAAACACGAAGGACCCAGTGGTTCCGAAGGAGAACCTGGTCCTTGTATAGAAGGACACGATTGATCGAAAAGATCTGAGGGTTGCAAATCCCCGCGGAACTAGGAGTAGTGGCGCGTGAACGAGTATGCATCCTAGTCAGACTAAAAGAGGCGGTGCCCAGGCTGTGTCTTCGAAGTACGAATATGAGTTGGACTTGAAGAAGGAAAGAGTCACAAGGAATCTTGTCTTACCATAATTACAAAGTTTCCTTGTGGGACTCAACCAGGGTTCTAAAGCCCATATAAATACAAGTAGTTGATACATCCGAAATTAGTTATTCATAAATAGAGAGTTGAGAGCATACAAAGGCGATCATGCAACTTTCAACGTGAGATAACTGAGGAAGACAACTGGTAGAGCTAAATTGTTTGAGTGTAGATATTCTGTCTAGGTTCTTGGTTTTGTAAGTTGTCTTGTTTTGTGCAATCATTGTCTTTACCTATTAGCTTATCGTAGAAGCGAATGTGTTAGGTGAATCTTTAAGAGATTACTTTCTAAAGCTAGAGTTTAGCTTTGTAAAGCTAGAGTTTAGCTTTGTCGAGTGATTAGGGTCTAGAGTGTATCCCCTTGGTTACAGAGTCTTGTAATCAGAAACTTACTCGTTGTGTTAGTGGATTGAGTTCTAAAATCCCAGAGTGTGGGTCGTGGTTTTTCTCCCTTGAGCAAGGAGTTTTCCACGTAAAATCCTTGTGTTCCTTGTGTCGATTATCTTGTGTGTTGTTGTGTCTGTTAGCTAAGCTGTCGAGGCAAGAACAGGGTTCTTGACTCTAAAGAGTCGAGTTCTTAAAACGAAAAATCGGTGGACACTATTCAACTACCCTCCCTTCTAGTGTCCTTAGGAGGTTCATAAATTATAATAAGCGGGAAAATATAAAGGCAACTCTTGGCTCTGAATTTTTTTTATCAAACCTTAGCAGGGACATTTTTGCAAACCATTTATTAGCACGGGCAAAAAAGAAAACCATTGCTTCCCTATGTCATATTTTTGCAAATCAACCCTAAACATGAACTAGAAATACTTTACTTAGAAAACATATTTTATCAAATTGACGGTCCTTATGACTTGGAAGAGATCCTCCAGGGTCCTACCTTTTCGAGTTTTCGTTAAAAACATACATTGGATTTCTTTCAAGTATTTGTTTACGTTAAAGAAATAGATTCATAATCCAAGTTATATATAATATATGTTATGAATACGTTGTATTATGGATGTCCATTACTCTCATAGCTTCCTGAAGAAGCTAGATCTACAAGCAGCTTACAAGTAGCTTACAAGCAGACAGCTGACAAGCAGCTTTATGAAAAGCTTTGCAGCAGCTTCTAGAAAGCCTTGCAGCAGCTTGAATAGGCTTGCAATCAAGCAGACAGCTTACAAGTAGCTCATGCAGACAGCTTGCCAGCAGCTTCTAAAAAGCCTTGCAGCAGCTTCCTGAAAAGCTTTGCAACTGCTTCTTTTCTTCTATAAATAGGAAGTCATTTTAGTTTATTATGTACATCAGTTTGAAATGAAATAATATATCAGTCTCTCTCTATACAGTTTCTCTATTTTATTTACTTCACCGCTTTTATTTTCACAACACGTTATCAGCACGAGGCTCTGCTATCTAGAAAAGGTATAAGGTAAGGATTTTACTTTCTAAATATATGGCTAATATTTCTAAGATTGAATTTACTGCCCTTGATATATCGGGCAAAAGATATCTTTCATGGGTTTTAGATGCTGAAATCCATTTAGATGCGATGGGTCTTGGAGACACCATCAAGAATAATAATCAAGCATCTAATCAAAACCGTGCTAAAGCAATGATATTCCTGCGTCATCATCTTGATGAAGGTTTAAAGATGGAATATCTCACGGTTAAAGATCCACTTATGCTGTGGAATAGCTTGAAAGACTGGTATGACCACCTGAAGATGGTCATACATCCATAAGCACGTTATGACTGGATCCATATGAGGCTACAAGATTTTAAAACCATCAGTGAATATAATTCTGCTATGTTTAGAATTATTTCTCAGTTGAAATTATGTGGAGAAAATATCACTGATAGTGACATGCTTGAGAAAACATTCTCCACTTTTCATGCCTCGAATGTGCTCCTGCAGCAGCAATATTGAGAGATGAAATTTAGTAAATATTCTGAGTTAATTTCACATCTGCTTGTTTCTGAACAACATAATGGATTATTGATGAAAAATCATGAAAGTCGACCCACTGGTTCTGCTCCATTCCCATAAGTGAATGAGACGAATTTCCACCAAAAACGTGGAAAGTGGCGTGGCCCCAGTCGTGGCCGCGGTCGTGGTCGTGGTCGAGAAAGAAACTCCTATCATGATGATCGTTATGCACCAAAATCCCCTGACCACCAGCAGTGGAAAGGGAAGGATAAAAAGCATGAAGCGGTGCAAACGAAAAATTCAGAGAATGGTTGCTACCGTTGTGGAGCAAAAGGACATTGGTCACGTACCTGTCGTACGCCCAAGTACCTAGTTGATCTATATCAAGCATCTCTAGAAAAGAAAGGAAATAATGCTTCTGAAGATAATGTGGACTTCATGCATTTGGACATAGCAGATTTCTTTGAGATCCCTGAAGGACAATTCCCTGAAGGACAGTTCCCTGAAGGACAGATCCCTGAAGGACAAATAGATCATCTGACTGGTGATGGATCTGTAGCCAAAGAGACTTAAATATGTTTTAAGTTATGTCATTTGTAATAGTTTGTATGTTTAATATTATTGTAGTAATACTAGTAAAGTTCTGTTTTGATAATAAAGCATGTATTATATGATGTCTGTTTTATCTATGTTATTTTATTTTGAAGAACACATGGATATCCCTCAAACTTTATTTGGATCAAAGATCAATTCTGAAGATATTTGTGTAATTGATAGTGGAACAACACATGTCATATTCAAAGATCGAAAATATTTTTCACACTTGATAATGAGAAAGGCAAATGTTTCTACTATTTCTGGTAATACTAATTTAATTGAAGGCTCCGGAAGAGCAACTATATTTCTGCCTAAGGGAACAAAACTTATTATAGATGATGCATTGTTCTCTTCCAAGTCCAGAAGAAACTTGTTAAGTTATAAAGATATCTGCCGAAATGGATATCATATTGAGACAATAAATGAAATGAATAATGAAAATCTTTGTATTACAAAGAATGTCTCTGGCCAGAAATATGTTTTAGAAAAGTTGCCAACTTTATCTTCTGGCTTATACTGTACAAAGATTAGTACAGTTGAAGCACACTCTGTCGTAAACCAGAAGTTTGTATTTGTGCCAGTAGCACCACCACAGCGCACTAAGATGGGACCCCAGAGAAGGCTGGGAATATACGTTGGATTTGAGTCGCCCTCTATTATTCGGTATCTTGAGCCATTAACGGGAGATTTATTCACTGCTCGATTTGCAGATTGTCGATTTGATGAGACAACTTTCCCACAATTAGGGGGAGAGAAAAAGGAAATAAATAGAGAAATTGTGTGGAAAGTTCCATCATTATCTCATTTTGATCCACGTACCCCCATATGTGAAAAAGAGGTCCAGAAGATCGTTCATTTGCAAAATATAGCAAATCAAATGCCTGATGCATTTACTGGTTTGAAAAGGATCCTGCAGAGAATGTACCAATTCGGATGGATATCCCAGCAGGACCATCTAGTAGTGTCATAGCCAGTGAACCTGCACGCCTGAAGCGTGGTAGACCACTAGGTTCCAAAGATCGAAATCCTAGAAAAAGGAAAGTGACAAATGATCAAGATGACACTATAAAAGAATCTCTTGAAGAGAACCAAGATCTTATTAATCCTGAATTTCTTGAAGAAATTAATGAATCTGAGACTCAAGTGAGTGAGGAATGTTTAATAAATTCCACTGGTGATGGAATAAATTTGAATCAATCAGAAATAGAGGTGGATAATGTTTTTGCATATAGTGTTGCACTTAATATTATGCAAGATAATGAGAATTTTGAACCTCAATCTATTCAACAATGTCGACAAAGAAATGATTGGCCAAAATGGCAAGAGGCAATTCAAGCAGAATTGAGCTCACTTGCCAAACGTGATGTTTTTGGACCTGTAGTCCAAACACCTAATGGTGTAAAACCAGTTGGCTTTAAATGAGTCTTTGTGCGTAAACGAAATGAGAAAGGTGAAATTATAAGATATAAAGTATGCCTTGTTGCATAAGAATTCTCACAAAGACCTAGTGTCGATTATGAAGAAACATATTCACCTGTTATGGATGGGATAATATTTCGATATCTCATCAGTTTAGCTGTACATAAAAAACTTGAAATACACCTGATGGATGTAGTTACAGCATACCTATATGGCTCACTTGATAATGAAATTTATATGAAAATCCCTGAAGGATTTAAAATGCCTGAAGCATATACAAAGTCTCGGGAAATGTACTCAATCAGATAACAAAGATCTTTGTATGGTTTAAAACAATCAGGGCGCATGTGGTACAATCGCCTTAGTGAGTACTTGATGAAGGAAGGTGATATAAACAATGTCAAATTTCCATGTATATTCATAAAGAAAACAGCATCACAATTTGTTATACTTGCTGTTTATGTTGATGACATAAATCTCATTGGAACTCCAGAAGAGCTCCAAAAGGCAATTGATTCTTTAAAGAAAGAATTTGAGATGAAAGATCTCGGAAAGACAAAACTTTATCTTGGTCTACAGATTGAACATTTAGTAGACGGAATCTTTATTCATCAATCTGCCTATACAGAAAAGGTCTTGAAACGATTTTATATGGATAAAGCACATCCATTAAGTACTCCAATGATTGTTCGATCCCTTGAAGTGGATTAAGATCCGTTCCGGCCTCAAGAAGAGGATGAGGAACTTCTTGGTCCTGAAGTACCATATCTAAGTGCAATTGGTGCACTTATGTATCTTGCTAACTCTACAAGACCTGATATAGCATTTTCTGTTAATGTTTTAGTAAGATTTAGTTCTGCTCCTACACATCGACATTGGAAAGGTATCAAACAGGTATTGCGATATCTGAAAGGATCTGTTGATATGGGTTTATTTTATTCTAACAAATATGGTGCAGATCTTGTTGGTTATGCAGATGCAGGCTATTTATCTGACCCACATAGGGGTCGATCTCAAACTGGTTACCTCTTCACATGCGGAGGTACTGCCATATCATGGTGATCTACTAAATAATCAATGTGTGCTACTTCTCCAAATCATGCTGAATTCATAGCTATTGATGAAGCAAGTAGGGAATGCATATGGTTGAGATCAGTGATAAATTTCATTCGAGAAAGATGTGGTCTTAAGTGTGATACCAAAATACCCACGATCTTATATGAGGACAATACTTCATGTATAAACCAATTGAAGGAAAGATTTATAAAAGGAGATAGAACAAAGCACATTTCACCAAAGTTCTTCTTCACACATGATCTCCAAAAGGATGGTGAAATTGATGTGCAACAAATATGTTCATGTGATAATTTGGCAGATTTTTTCACCAAATCTTTACCGCCTGCAACTTTTGAGAAAATGGTATACAAGATTGGAATGAGAAAACTGAAGCACCTTGATCGAAGTTTTCATTAGGGGGAGTAAAATACGCGTTGTACTCTTTTTTCCTTAACCATATTTTTTTCCCACTGGGTTTTCTTGGTAAGGTTTTAATGAGGCAACTGACAATGCGTATTACAAGACAAGTGTACTCTTTTTCCTTCGCTAAGACTTTTTCCCACATAGTTTTTTCTTAATAAGGTTTTAATGAGGCACATTATCTATTAATGAACATCCAAGGGGGATTGTTATGAATACGTTGTATTATGGATGTCCATTACTCCCATAGCTTCCTGAAGAAGCTAGATCTACAAGCAGCTTACAAGTAGCTTACAAGCAGACAGCTGACTAGCAGCTTTATGAAAAGCTTTGCAGCAGCTTCTAGAAAGCCTTGCAGCAGCTTGAAGAGGCTTGCAATCAAGCAGGCAGCCTACAAGTAGCTCATGAGCTTCTAAAAAGCCTTGCAGCAGCTTCCTGAAAAGCTTTGCAGCTGTTTCTTTTTTTCTATAAATAGGAAGTCATTTTAGTTTATTATGTACATCAGTTTGAAATGAAATAATATATCACACTCTCTCTATACAGTTTCTCTATTTTATTTACTTCACCGCTTTTATTTTCACAACAATATACATATTTTCAATATATTGTATATGAAACATATAAAATATAGTTACTATTTCTTGTTTAAACAATCGAGCAACTATTCAAACAATATAGAATTCTCTCAGCTAGTAAGGATATACTCCCTCCGATCCATTTTATTTGATTGGTTTCACTTTTCGAGAGTCAAGTTAACCAATTTTCGGAGTCAAATTGAACTAGATTTAGTCAATATTTTAAAATTATAATTTAGATATTAAAAAACTACACGAAAAGTACTACAAGTTGCAATTCTTGTCATAATAATATGGTGGAAAAATATATTTCAAAATATTGGTCAAAATTTACATTGTTTGACTTTTAAAAAAAGAAAGTGATCAAATAAAATGGATCGAAGAACTACTTTTTTCTCTTTATCTTTTGTTCAAGAAGAGTTAAAGGAAGTACTAACTTAGCTTCTGTTGGACTGTTCCGAAGAGCTGGGCCGCGGGGAACCAACTGGATAATGGTTTCCAATATCAATGGCTGAAGTTCATCCACGTGGACTGATAAAGAGTATGGGCAATTGGTGAACATACTGATCACCCTCCTCGAAACTTTCAAAATTTAATTACACCAATAAGTGACCCTTTTGGAACTCCAGACGAAATATACAGTTGTTTTTGTTCGTATTTTAGAAACCCTTTTAGAAAAGAACACTCCTCTTTGTTGTAAGAAGCTAAGGGTGTTATTGCAAAATCAATTTAAATTTGAAAATTGAAACTAAAGCAATTGAGAAATTGGAGGTATTTGGTTTCGTCTGATTCGTATTATTGAGCCAGAAAAATCAAATCAAACAAACATATAAATATGTAATTACGTTTATTAACTTTATGTATAATTTATTTACCAAAAACATATTTCTACTATATACAAGCGCCATAAAGAAGGTGAAGCAGACATCAATTCGTTGTCATGTCTGCTTGGCAACTAAGGGTTCTTTCTGTCATTGTGCTACAATTTTGCTAAGCTAAGCTGTTGTAGTGCGTTATGCTTTACGCTGTAGAGGGTGTACGTTTGGCCTAAATGTCGAAGCTGTGCCTCTTCTTAAAGTGTTGGCATTGGGATCTTCACTCAGTAGCAAACTTTAGCTCTTGACTCTTTAGTTTATTACTTTACTTATCCCATGGTCTTTTGTAAATGGTGAGGGCTTTTAAAATATCTTAAAAAGATCATGATGTCACTAACAACTTTTCAACCGTCTGGCAACACCTGTTGCCCCACCTGAAATATTTTTCCAAACTTACACATTATTTTTTGCAGATACGGAGTATATGTTTAGCAAAATCTGTTTGTGCTAACTGCATATATGCATATCAAATAAATGAAATAGTTAACCGTTTAAAGTGATAATGGAATAGAAATAGAAATAGAGAAAAATGATACTTTGCTTGTTAATACAATAAGATGTAAACGACAATTGTTTTCTGTCATAATTAGTATTTTAAAATTAATTATGATGTAAATAGTGTAAATTAAAACCTTTGCTTTACTGTGCTAACAATTGAAGTGATAGTTGATAACCTTTGCTTTGGCCATAGATAGGAAAAATTTTTGGAAAAAGATTTTTTGAAGTTGAGTTGAAAAATTGTATTTGAAAGTTGAAGGTGTGTTTGGACATACATTTTATTTGAAAAAAAGTTCAGATTTTATGAGTGGAGGAAATTTTTTTTTTTGAAAAAGTGGCAAAAAGCAGTTTTTGCTTTTTGAAAAACTCTTTTCCAAAAAACTTATAAAAACTTGCAAGTTTTCATAGACAAACACTTTTTTGAAATTTTTTTTGAAAAACGTCTCTATTTTGGCACTAATTACCTAATAGCAATAGTTTTATTATAGCCTTATCATAACAACTTACTCATCAATATAATCCTATAAGTAGGTTTTTTGAAAAACGTCTCTATTTTGGCACTAATTACCTAATAGCAATAGTTTTATTATAGCCTTATCATAACAACTTACTCATCAATATAATCCTATAAGTAGGTTCTATGGAGTTGGTCTGTGCGCAGACCTTATTCCTAAATTTTTTTGATGGACCCTCAGCTATTAAATAACCTTATTAACGTTATTTACACATCGAACATGTCAATGCCAACAAAATTTAGAAGCTTTAACTTATGATAATGAAAATTTAGTGACAGGAAACAAGTTTTATTGTTAGTCGTCGTAGAGATAAGCAAAATGCCTCAACTATTTTTTTGTATGTCTTGGAAAAAAAATTAAACATTAAGTCTGTAAAAATCATAGTTGAAAGAATATAACATAGAATATCATATTACTATATCAAAAGAACCTAAGTAGGCGGAGATATATTTTTGGATCTACTGACTCATAAACACCTACCTTTTATATATGTCCTAATTAATGTGACTGTAGATACCGAAAATTTGTTAAATAGTCCATAAAAAGATTAGACTAGGGTTTTTATAAGATTAGCCCATTAGGGTTACTTGGAGGCTACTCCACCCAAACCCGAGCTAACTCCTATAAAAGGGGTTCATATTCTGGTGAAGAGTGTCTCAAAAAAGCTCCATAAATCGGCTGAAATCCCATAAATTCATGATAGCCACAAATATTCAAGACACCAAATATGTCTTTTTAGATTTATTGCAAACGTTGACATCGTTTGACTGGATATAAAATTTAAGAAAACAAAAAAGACTTATAAAATTTGTAATAAGGAACAAGCTATAATAATTTATATGTCTATAAATGATATCATCAACCTTAATATAGGAAGTTTAAAATTAAATATTTTTTCTAAACAAGAAAGTATGATACTTTTTTGTGACAGGCAACACAATTGGAGTAATACTCCATCCGTCTCATACCTTTTTGTGACAGGCAACACAATTGCAGTAATACTCCATCCGTCTCAAATGAGTTATCGTGGTTACCAAAATAATATATTCCCCGAAATATGTCATTTTAGAGGTTCAAGTAGAATTATTTGTTATTTGTTCAGTTTACCGTTATTAATTTTTTAAATAAGAAATATCGTGAATATGTATTGTGGAAAGACTAATATAGTGAAGATTAAAGAAAAGTTAAACCATCGGGACTGAAGGTGAATACCCATGCTTTGAATTTCATAAAACATAACTTTTTCTGGGTTTGAAAATGAATTTAGGACTTCTTAAGCAAAATGATTAGAGGAACAATATTTATAGCCCTTGAAATTTTCAGTAGAATCTGAACTCTCATTCTCCACCATTCTCTATTGATAAGTTATATACATTGACGCAGGGGCGGACCCAGGAATTTCACCAAGTGTGTTCAAAAAGATAGAAACAATACATAGGCTGCCACAGAGTTTCGAATCCAGGACCTTCAATAAAATTTGAACTAACTTTATCACCAAACTATGCTTGCTCCTTTGTTTAAGTGGATTCAAATTTAGATTTTATAGGCATTTTCTAAAAAAAAAAAATTCAAATATACCTATATACATAGTATATATTTTTGAGCAAGTGGGTTCTATTGACTCCACTTGCTCCAACGTGGGTCCGCCCCTGCATTGACGATGTCAAGTAAAATAAATATTATCAGTTTTAAAAGGTTACTACGTATTCAATTTCAACTTACCACATCAAACTTGACATGTAGATTGAGTGACCTTTATTATTGTTGAAAACTTAATTCGGGCATCCATGTGGTCAACAGATATTCATGTCCAAATACATAATATGTATGTATGCATATGTGTGTGTATATATATATCATTACAGAAGAAAAGGGAGAAAAGTCACAACTATTGGGAAAAAGCCCCTGAACAATTGTAACTCTTTACAACTATAAAAGAGTTTCTGTTGGAAGAAACTAACAATTTTTCTCCTTCACTCTTACAAACACTTCTACTTGAAAGAAATAACGTGTCTTTCCTATTCCATGAAAACCAGAAAACTCTCTTCGTCTCAGTAAAGAATTTTCATGGAAGATTTCTAAGAAAAATAGAAGCGGTCTTCAATGAGTAAAGAAATAATTCTGTAACCAGGTACGACTAAAACTGTGGATTAATCTTTATGGTTCGTATTTTTATACATGTGATTGTACTGTTAACTAGTGCAGGGGCGGATCTTGCCTTTAGATGGCTGTTCACGCGGACCCATGGTTCTTCTACGAAACTAGATATAGTATGTATTTAAAATATTTAAAATATGTCTAATATGATGTTTGGAAACCCATGTTTAAAAACCTAAATAGTTCACTTGGTCAAGCAATGGTTCACTTATATTTAGGAGTAATAATTAATCCCCGTTTAAATGTACTTTAATTTTTTTCCTTAAATTATTATCATATAAAATTATATTTGACCTATAAACAAAAAAAAATAATAATAATAACAACATACCCAGTGATATCCTACCAAGGTGGGGTTAGGGGAGGGCAAGATGTACGCATACCATATCTCTACCAAGGTGGAAAGATTGTTTTTGATAGACCCTCAGATATTTGACCTATATATACAATAAATATTTTTCGACGAATGGTGTTTTCCGACCATTTTTCGAATGTTATAACTCCACTTTTAACAGTTGTGAATCCATTCTCTTGGAATCTTAGATCTATCTCTGAACTAGTGAAATCAGTATAGTGATCTTGGACGAACTAAGTGTCTAACAAGTCGACTTACAATGCATAATTAGTACTCTAATTTTCAAGTTACATATCAGAAAGATCAAATTACGCATTGTAAGTCGACTTAAGATGAGAGTATAACAAAAATACAGTAGTGCACAAATTTTAATTAAAATACCTGTGTATACTATACCAAATATCATCTTTATCAAAGATATAAATATGTAATTACGTTTATTAACTTTATGTATAATTTATTTACCAAAAACATATCTACAAACATTTGTGACCCTTCCATGATATAACATTTATTTTCATTTTATGTATTTTAGTGTGTGATTCTAGCATGCCTGAGAGATAACTTTTTGATCAAGGTGTTACCGGAATACTTCAATTTCTTTTTTCTTCTATATTCACAAGTTGAGATCTCTTAAACTCTTATATTTATTTTTTTCATATAAATTTTATTGATATTTGTAAAAGAAAATGAAGCAAATTTAATTTTGTGTGATTCTGATTAGTAGCCATTTTTGGACGCGCTAAATGAGAATTATCCACCGTTTCAAAATTAATTGAGGAATAGCCACCGCACGCACATACACTCCATTTGCATTGGCAAATAGCCCGGACTAGACCCAGGTTTTTATACTGGGACTTTGAACTACACATGTTCAAAGTCCCATTATTTTATAATGGGATTTCCCCCTGGTGCTTTATATATATAAAGTCCCAGTATAAAATACTGAGACTTGAACTAACATGTGCAAAGTCCCAGTATTTTATACTGGGATTGGTGTTTTTAAACTATTGAACTAACAAGTTCAAAGTCCCAGTATAAATATGCGGAGGTGGCTATTTCTCAACGAATTTATTTTTAGTGGTTACGGATTAATTAGCGCGCGCCAAACAGACCCCTACGCGAAATCTTTACTTTAATTTTAGGGGCGTTAATACTATAAATGGCCACTTTTAAAATAAATTTTTAAAACGTGGCTATGGCTTAAATGATGTTGTATAAACAAGAACCGGGTATAAGAATAGATTCCATAAGGGGAGGACTTGAAACTTTAGCTTCACTTAACAAACTTATTAAAAAATGACCTCTTAAAAAACCTGCTAGCATAACTTCTGTTGTGCAATGGGCTCTTACGGTGCCGAGTGGAAGAGCCGTCACTCAACGAATAAAAGTTATTATAGAGATAACAAGCTGATCTTTCCTAAGAGTTTACATCGACAGGAAGGTTTAGCACTTCGATGTCGGCTCTTTGCCACCTAGGGTTGTAGTATGTTCCAAGTGTTGGTTGTTCGCCCATTAAAGCGGTATGTGAGCTGGATTCAGAACGTCATGAGACAGTTTGGTCCATATTCGGTATGGGCGTTGGAACATTGAGAGGACCTTTTCCTAATTATGCATCATTCGCTACCGGTGGCAGCTTCGAAATGGTCATAAATGAATTCTCTTTCTCGAAAAATATAGAAGAAAGGGGGTATGCGCACCAATATCCACCATGAAAGGACTGAGCCATAACAAATGAGAAGCTATCCAATTCAACTTCGAGCATTATGACTCTGATATAGCTAGCCCTTTTATGTACTTGAGATTTAATTGTAATATGCACAGAAATTAGTTTCTCTATAAAGCAAGATCTAAGTTCGTGACATTTCGATGAGCTACAGGTAAGTAAAAATAATGTAATGTACTCCCTCCGTTCCAAAATGGATCGACACTATTTTCTTATTAGTCCGTTCAAAAAAGAATGGCATAATTCTAAATTTGAAAATATTTTTGAGTTGAAACTACTACTTTACCCTTAATGAAATGCTTTATAGCCACATTTTTATGTAGGCTTATTTTAGACCACAAGTTCCAAAAATCTTACCACATTTCTTAAACTCCGCTCCAAATCAAATTAAGACAACCATATTGGAACGGAGGGAGTATTGCTTTTTACACCAGAGTTTCGACTGTACTAAGGGACTTATTTATAAAATGTACTCTCTTTGTCTCAATATATATGATTAGTTTTTTTTTAATCAGCCTAAAAAAGATGACACCTTTAGATATTTAGTAGTCATTTGGTTTGAAGTGAAGTTATGCGGGTATTAGTAATGTACGTATTGGTTATGCGGGTATCAGTAATTTGGGTATTAGTTATGCGAGTATTAGTAACGCAGCTATAAATTATGTGAGTATATTAATTATGTAGGTATTAGTAACGAAGGTATTAATTATATAAAAATTTAGTAATGTAGAGCTTATAATGTAAATATTATTTTTTATTAAATCATTGACATATTATAAATTAATATACAATGTATAACTAAAAATATGTATTTATTCTTCAAAAAAATAATAATGATTTTATTATTATGAGGGGTAGTTTTGTCATTTTAAAATTTTAATACATGTATTGCTAATACCCACATTATTATTCCATATCCTACCCGGCATAAAATAATACATAGATTTCCGCATAACTAATGCGGATATTAATTATGCTGGAATGAAAATATGAAACCAAATATTGCACAAAATAATGCCAAGTTTTATGTTGGGGGTGAAAAATATAGGAAAAATTATGCTGCATGAACAATGCTAGATCAATTTAACAAAAAGTAGCCATTTTTTTGCATATTTGATGCATATTTTATGCATAATGTTGCATTTATGTGTATAATATGTGCATAATTTATGCATCCTGACTAGAGCGGCTATTTATGCAATTTTCTAAAAAATATAACCAAACATTGTACGAAATAATGCAAGTGTTATATTGGGGTGAAAATATAACCAAATATTGCATTAAGTAATGTGGTTTTTATTGAGGGTTTTAACCCTTGTGCTTGACAAACCAAACGACCTCTTAGTAGTAACAACTTAAATTTATAAGATGATTCACATGAACACAAATTTCTATAATCTACTTTAAACCACGAATTCAAAATTCTTCTTATTATTTTTAAATTATGTGCCTAGTCAAATACTTTTACTTAAGTTGAGATGCAGGTACTGATTATTTAGTTATGACTTATGATCATAGTCTTAAGTTTTAGTTGTAATGATCACATTATTGTCTTGGCTTGTGAGATACTCCCTCCGTCCCATTTTAGTTGTCACTTTTAGCTTTTGCCCGCCCATTAAGAAAATCAATAAATAAAGTATATATTTTACTGTGTTACCCCTATTTAATATATGATTGTTAAATTTTTTTTTGAGAATACCTTTAATAATTAAGGGTATACTTGAAAAGAATGAGCAAAAAATGTCTTAAAATCCTAAAGCGCCAACTGATTTGGGACAAATGAATCTTGCTAAAGCATCAACTAATTTGGGACGGAGGGAGTAGGTGTTAGGGACATTACAACAAGTTAGCGTCATTAAAGATATAGTCTAATGTTACCTATTTGATAAAAATTTCAGTTGTATAGATTGACTTACTTTTAATAAAGATATTGATAACATTTAATATGATCAAACAATTCAAATGGATTTTCTAATAAAACAACGGTTGTGATCCCACATCGGTGGGGCGTGGCTTTATTGGTTTCCTTATATGGCTTGGGCAATCCTTCTCCCTTTGAGCTAGCTTTTGGGGTTGAGTTAGGCCCAAGGTCCATTTTCTTTATCATGGTATCAGAGCCAGATCCACCCATTTCAGTTTACCGATGTTGGACCCCCATCTTATGTTGTCCACGCTCCAGTTGCCAGGCCTGGGCGTGCGAGGGGGTGTTGTGATCCCACATCGGTGGGGTGTGGCTTTATTGGTCTGCTTATATGGCTTGGACAATCCTCCTTCCTTTGAGCTAGCTCTTGGGTTGAGTTAGGCCCAAGGTCATTTTCTTTATCAACAATACACATTAGTATCTTAACAATATAGGATAAATTTTATCTGGATTATAAGAATGACAAAGTAGTGGAAAATGACAACTTCCCCGAATACAACATAACTTGTGCCAATACATACCTGATAGGTAGAATGAATAGTATAAATTCTTGCCCGTTCATCATAACTGGCGAACAACTTATCAGAACACACAAAATTTGTCTATGATTGAACTTGTTTTAAGTAGGTTCACAATCTTTGGCTATTCAAATATCTCGAACTTTTACTTCACAGTTAAAACTAATTTATGCCTACGTTACAACAATAGCTTATGTCTAATGGCCTGAATTTAAGTTTTTGAGACTAAAGTTGACCTCAACGTCAGGTCCCGGGACCTGAAGTTGGACTTAGCCTGACACCGTACGTTGTTAGAGCTGAAATTGAGGTCACCCTAAGACCGTTTTTAAATTTCTGTTAGAGCTGAGATTGTCTTGTTCGAGACCATCAGAAATTTAGATCAAATCAATATGTCTTGTTATACAAAGTCCTGTGTTGACAAATGTAGCTACTCCCGACAGTGAATAAAGGAGATGGTGAGCTAGGTTAACGACAAGCATAAAAGTCGTCAAAAATTCTACATTTGATTTATGACTTCAATGCAATAGTATCTGTCTGGGCACACTCTTAATTACTCCCTCCGTCCCAAATTAGTTGTCGCCTTCAGCTTTTTCACGTCCATTAAGAAAATCATTAAATAAGGTGTGTATTTTACTATGTTACCCCTATTTAATGTTTGTCTATTAAATTTTGTGGAGAATTCTTTTAATTATTAAGGGTATAGTTGTAAAATACTAGCAATTTTAGTCTTGAAATCCTAAAGCGTCAACTAATTTGGGACAAATGGTTATTGCTAAAGCGTCAACTAATTTGGAACGGAGGGAGTAGTAACTAGGCATCGTTCCAACTTCCAATAGGAAGAGAAATGAAATTAACTAATTCATATAATTGATGGAATGTCGTATTTAAATGTCAAAAGACACAGCGCATTTGCAAGCATGCACTAGAATCAATTTTATTATAATTTTCTTAACTGTTTTTTGTTATACATAGGAGGAGATCGGAAATTATTGAATAGGGGATTATAAGGTAATGAATGGACTATATCACTAACAAGGTAGCTGAACTGCTAAACTTTCCCATCAAAATTAATAATTAGCTAGGTAGGGGAAAAGGACATTGCTAAATATTTGGGGACATGAGGCTGTATATTGTTAGAGAAACTCTACCTGAAATAATACCTCAAATCATTTTTTACGATGATCAAGTAGCAATTAGACAAAACTATATAACAGGCGACTAGATAATTAAATTGCTTCAATACATGAATTGATAAGATATATGCCAAAGACCAAGATGATCATCTTGCACATTTCTCTCTCTTTTTAAATAATGATAGTGATACTCCGACTAGTTTGATTACACCTAATACCTACCGCACATACCAGAGTAACTCTACACATTTCTCTTAGGACCATATCGCTCAACCCTCTCATCAATCCAAGCCTTCATGTCAGCTAAAACAAGATTAGACGCTTCATCAGGCTCACCTTGGATCAAGGAATGATACATTCCATCGTAGAGCTTAAGGGTCTTGTCCTTACTGCTTGCCTTGTCATACAACATTCTCGAACCAGAAGGACATGTTACACCATCTGAAGTCCCATGCACTGTCAAAAAGGGAGCTGTTACCTTATGGAGATTGTTCTGGACATATTCACACTGCCTGGCAATTTCCCTCATGGTTCCAACCCTTGGCTTCCCAGTGTATCTCCTTGGATTGCTTAAAAATATTTTAAGTTTCTCAGGGTCTCTGAAAGACTTAACAGCCATTTTCTTGTCTGGCATTGATGCCCACGTATCAGCAAGTCCAAATAGCAACCCATACATGAATAAATGTACCTACACATATATATATATATAGCATTAGAGAACAAAGCTACGATACATGAAGAAACGTACTTCTTAATCAACTATAAAAAGTATATATTCAATTAGTAATATTTTAACTTGTTTTAATTGATCCATTTAAAGAATAATAGCACAATAATTCTATATTTAGAATTAATTAAACTTTAATTTTTTATAGTCAAGAAATTATCTATAGAAATTATCTATAACTTACTTTAAACTACAAATTTTAAAACTATTATGCCAAATCAAATTATGACATTCTTTTTGAAATGCAGTAAGTATTAAACAAAAAAAAGAGTAATTAACTACTATAGCATAAAATAAAAAAACTTTCTATTTTTTTTTTGGCCTAAAACAAACTTTAATTTCTACATTCAATACAAGATGCACATACTATACTGAAAAGGAGAGATCTTAGTACCTTGGATGGCTTCATTAGCTCAGGAATGACAAAAAGTGGAGCAGAGAATATTAAGCCAGTCCATGTTTCAGGCTCCGACTGAAAATACATAAGCAAAGTAACTAATCCACCAAGTGATTCCCCAAATAAAAACGCTGGCAAGTTCTTATACCCTTCACTATTCCTAACAGTTTTAAAGAAATACAAAGAAGCAGCAGCAACCTTGTGCAAGTCACCAAGGTAACACCTTATTCCATCAGAACGACCATGGCCCAACAAATCTGCAGCAAACACAGCATAACCCCACGTTGCATAATTAATGCATATTTTCTGAAAGAGCCAACCTGTGTCAGAACCATAACCATGGGTCATAAAAACAATTGCTTTGATTGGTTGACTTTGGTTTAATGGTAGAAATGATTGTGTGAAGATTTTTCCATTTGGTGTGTTGCAGTAGGATTTGGAATGGTGGACACCAACGGAGGTGTAGTATTCTTCCTCTGGCATGTCACCCCAGAAGTTAGGTGGAGATTGCTGCATTTTGAGAGGGGTTTTGAATAGTGGAGACAAATGGTAATTTTTGTGTGGAATAATGGTTTTATAGGAAGGTGAAAAAGAGAGGGTGTGATGATTTGTTGTTACGTTTTAGAAAACTTGCGCAAGTCCAAAGAAGAATGATACAACGTACCAACTATTCTATTTCTTTAAATAATACAGATTTTCTTTTTCTAGTTAAACTTATACTACTACTCCATATAATAAGATAAAACATTTATTCAATAATTAACGACCAAAAAGTTAAGATAGGTGAAGATGTAGCATTACCGATAAATTAATCTAAGTGTAGTTTCACTAATTGATTTGATTATGTATTTCAGATTCTCTTAGCTAGGTTTCCGTACAAAAGAACCACGTGACTATTTAGGTGTACTGTTGTTTTACATTTCAGATTCTAATGTTCATCATGTGTACCTCTTACTGTTCGCAGCGAAATCTGCCACTTCACTTTGTGATGCTAAGCATGTTTTGGCATATATAACGACAGTACGTGGAAAAAATAAGTACATATGGGTTCAAAAACAAGTCGCGATCTCATATTGGGGTTTTGTCGGTGGGTGGATCCTGTATTCTCATTGGCAGAATACATAAATGACCCCTTGAAGTTGGCCCAAATTCCCATATAGACACCTCAATTTCCCTAGTGATCAACTAGACACATTTTATTGACACAAATATGTCTCGTAAACACCTCATGCTGACATGGCAAATCATGTGTACTTCACATGTCTCATAGCGCGTGAAACCTTTAATCTCTCTTTTTTGTTTTATTTTAGGGTAAAATTTATTTTTCTAAATGGCCCACACTACATATCTCCTTCCCCACCATCCCCAACCTACCCTCCGCCACCCCTTTCTCCATCACCATATCAACCCCTCATTTCCCTAAGTACTCCATCATTGTAGAAAATTCACTATTTACTAAATTACTTTTACTGTCTGCAATTGTTGACTAACTATGTTCACTTTTTCCACTTGTCTAAGATGCTCAAGTTAATTAGTCATTTTGGGGAAAAACTAAAAGTTAATTTTATGTCTGCTGGTGTTCTTTCTTAACTGGACCAAGACATAATTTAAGCTTTACTCAACAATACTACTGAATTTTGGCATGCAGTATTTTTCCTACAACAGGATATACATACATCCACCTAACCTAATCTTAAGCAATGGAGAATCTGGGGTTGTGAAAACAAGTGAAAAAGTTGTAAATCGTGTTTAGTTGTGTCGAATAGGTGAATTGACCAGGATACAGAGGAAGAACTTTACAGGGACATACAATTTTTGGATATCACATCATTGATCGGTGGTTGGATGGTGGCGTAGATACGGTAGCAAGGGAAAGGGTGAAATTAAAGTTTAGCTAATGATGGTGGTGAAAACTAATGTGCGTTTTTATAGGGTTATAGAGGATGATGGGTGAGAGAAAGTGGTCAGTGTGACTGTGGGAGCTTTCTGAACGTAGGCTGAAGTTGCAAGGATGATAATGGTCTAATGGAAGAAGAAGGAAGACGAAGGTTGAGGGGGTGGGGCTGGTGGGGTAAGGGTTTTAAAAAAAGAATTTTAATTTGGGACAATTTTTTAATAAAAGAAATACACGTGTCGCTTTTTGATTCGCTCATTTGACACATCATCAGCGAGTGTAAGTCACACATCTAGTTTAAGAGACATCTATGTTTACCAGACACACTAAAGATGACAAAAGGTGTCTAATTGATCACTAGGGAAGTTGAGATATCTATATGGGAATTGAGAATAGTATCCACCAACTCTGGACGAAAAAGATAGATTTAATTATACTCCCTCTGTTCCAATTTATGTGGCACTTTTCGCTTTTCGAGATTCAAACTGCATGAACTTTGACCAACATTTCAAGACGTATTTTTTCACCAAAATAATATGAGAAAAGTTGTAACTTAAAGTACGTTTCAAGTAGTTTTCAAAAATATAAATTTTAATGTTAAAATATTGAGTTAATCTAATCTAATTTAGCTTCAAAATTTAGTCAAATTGACTCTCGAAAAGCGAAAAGTGCCACATAAATTGGGACGGAGGGAGTAGTATGTTTTAAGTTTTAACGTAACCCCGGTTGTAGACGAAGGAGTTGATGGACTTTACTTTTCAGTTGGGTCAGTGAGTATGTTTGGTGCTCAACTTTTTGGTATCTTTCGATTCTTTATTGTGGCGAAAGCAGAATTTGATTTAAGGTGGTCACTGGTCATAGTGGAATTTGATTAAAGGTGCTCAGCTACTTTCTTCAGTATTGACAGTTATTAATCCCGATTTGCTCTATTAATATGTGCTTCACTAAATATCAATATAGCTTTGGATTATTGCCATGTGGACTAGTGCACTTATAAAGTTAAGATTGAATGTTTTATTTTTGAATAAAATCTTATTAATGGTGTGAATAAAAATATAAAAAAAATTACATATTTTTCTTTTAAGTAAATAATTTTTTAATTACCTAAGGTGATATTACACTATTCATTATCTACCCCTCCCCCTCACCCCAAATATTAGTAGTAATTTTGATAAATTAATGATTCGTTAATTGTCTTTTTCATATTTACCTTCAATTAGTGTAGTGTTAATTAATGGGACATTTAAAGGATAGATTTATATAAATTTTAAATTAAGTATCTTTTCCGATGGATAGTACACAAATCTTAAAAGATGATAATAGTACTGAATATAGATGGAAGGTAGTAATTTAGAATTATATACGCACACCAGTCAATTCATAATTCCACATTTAATTAGAATCCTATTAACAGTAAGTGGGCAAGAAAAAGAACTAGGGGGTCATATATGTTAATAGTTTAGACTTCATAACAATTTAGCTCAAAATAATAATAAACGAAAAAGATTAATAGTTTAGACTTTATAATACAAAATATTATCTTAAAAACAACATATAAATATTGAACAATAGAGCCTAGTTATGAATAATAGAGTTTATGCCAATAGTCCGTAAATATAAATGAACTAATTAGGTAACAATTGAGAAATCAATTAAAAAATTATTCACTTAAAAGAAAAATATGTAATTTCTTTATAATTTTATTCACTTACCATTAATAAGATTTTATTCAAAAATTAAATATTCAATCTTAGCCTTACAAGTGTACTAGTCTACATGGAATAATTCAAAGCTATATTGATGTTTAATGGAGCACATATTAATGGTGCAAATCCGAATCCGACAATTATTACTGTTGTAAAATTGACCTTTTGTTCCTTCCTGCACGCTTAAATAGCTAGAATTTGTACATAGATTTGGTTGAAACTTGAAAAAAAAGAAGAGTTCTTTAAGTTGAGTTGAAAAATATGTTCCGTCTCATATTTAGGAAAAATGGAGTGTTCAAATTAGTCGTTCCTTTAGAATTTCAAGATTAAAGTTATTAGTTCTTTTTAATTATTCTATTTAATGATTTTCTTAATGTGCGCAAAAAAGCTGAAGGAGACAACTAATATGGGATGAAGAGAGTGATTTTTTGTAACTTGAAGTTGTGTTTGGACATATAATTTATTTGGAAAAAAAAAAAAGTTGAAGTTTTCTGAGTAAAAACTTGAAAACTTGAAAAACTGGTTTAACCCACTTTTGTAACTTGAAAAATTCATTGTGAAAAACTGCCCAAAAACTACTAAATTGCATAAACAAATACTGTTTTCAAAATAATTTTTGAAAAATTGTCTCCAAATACTATGTCCAAACGGGGGCGTAACTGAAGTAGCTGAAGTCTTGCAATACTTGGAGGCAGTAAGTGCAAGTGAAGATGCTTCTTTCTTTTACTATTGATTTTTTTGTACAACTTGTTTAACTTAGATCCGATTTTAGGCCAATTAACAATTAAATTTGTATTTGTGGAGTCACGGTCAATAGTTGAGATTAAGAGTTTATACGGTGAGCTAAGATGATGATAATATAAGAACGAGATGCGAGTATCAACTAGTAAAAACAAAGCATAAACGGAAACAAGGAGAAGTAACCGTATCGTATCGCTCGTCTTCGGAGAGAGTTCTTCGATACCAGTCGCACTTCAGACGATCAAAGAACTAAAGTAGTAATCAAAATATGAGCAAAGAGAGTATTCTTATTGATAGTGTAGACAGGAAGTAAAGTTGTTGTACAATCGATTAAGACGAATGCTATTTATAAGCCTGGTAGGCACCCGTTGGGATTTTGTAACCGCTGGGTGTGGATCCGTCTGGATAAGTAACTGTTGGTCACATATCCGTTGGAGTCATAACCGCTGGGTTGTAATGATTGCCTTAATTGACCATTAATAGATTGATCGTGGATGATCATGTTAATAACTGCTCATTTAGACCATGTTGGCTGTTGAAGTGTTTCATAACTCCTTTAGGTCTGCTCGTGATGAATGTCTGTCCGTTGAAATATCTGCTCGTGCCACGTGGAAGACACGTGTCACCTTTCCAAGTCCAGTCAGCTTTTATCCAATACAGATAGTCCCCGTACTTTTCGAGCAGAGTATCTGTTCGAGGAGTGGATATGAATTTTGGCGGGAATTTCTTGCAAATTTTTGTCTCCGTGTGATGTATCTTGATGACATACGAGCCTTATCAGCTAAGTGACAAGCCCTTATGACGTGCGTATTAAATGCGCCGTATAAAAAAGTAACTGCAGCTGGCACGTCTGCGGAACTGCAGGCCATTCTGAAGTGACTATTGCGTGCCCCAAGGGTAAAAGTAATGATTTTAACCGCTTCAGTCACGTGCACACGTCGTCTGTTGATTGCGAGGTGACCGCTACTCTTCAGAATAATGATGATGCTATAAAGTTTTGATGACCTCTACTCTTTCCCTCGACGGCCAGATCTGATCGAGGTTTCTCTGATGGCTTCCAAGTGTCTCGAAGGAAGTTTGTGGGGCTGAATTTTCACTCCTATAAATAGGGGTTTGCCTGATGAGAAACCTTTACTTGCCTTTATTTCTTCTCCGCTGTTCTTTGAAAATGCTTTGAACTAGCTTTCGAATTCTTCTTGATAACTCCATATTTTCCCTGCAACCATGACTTCAAGATCTAGGAAAAATCAGAGCACTGATGTTGCTGGTAGTTCTTCGGCGGCCACTCCCAGGCCTCGGGCTACCCAAACTACTGCTGCAGAAATAATCCCCAAGAAATGGGGTGAACTTGAGGCGGATTGTAACATTAAGTCCTTCCATAATAGAGAGGGAGATATGCGCAACTGGCCGACGTATAGGTTTAAATCTGGGATCACGAAAGAGGTGATCCCACGAGTGAGGACGGACTGCCACTGGAGCGATGAGGTTCCCCTCTTGCCGGTCTCCGAGGAGGAGAATATTACTTCCCATAGGGCTGGGTGGACAGCCATGTGCACCTACCCTTTCACAGTGGGATGTAGATTACCCCTACACCCTCTGTTGGAGAGGCTCTGCAGGGAGTACCTCCTCTGTCCGGGGCAACTGAGCCTCAATATATATAGAATAGTTACTCTTTTAGATTGTTTCGCGGCAGGAACTGATCAATCTTTTGGTTATGAGCATTTTATTTCTTTGTACAGTATACAAATTTTTAAGGACGGCTATGTAAATGCCAGAATGCGCGGAAGCAAAGGCTTAGTGCGCAGTTCTGAGGATACTGGTGAACGAGGCTGGGTACACCGGTATCTGTTTGTGCGCTCCTCGGCTTTGACTTTTGACGACAAGGCTTATCTTCCAGAAGTCTGGAATAAAAAGCGTAAGTCCCCGAGTATTTTTTGAAGTTCTTTGTGCTCTTTCTTCTTCTCGTCTTCTAACTCCATTCAATTTTTGTAGCGGCCAAGCAACCCTACGACGGACTCATTTCAGTTGAAGATTTGACCGCGTGGGTTGAGCCAATTTTGAAGGAGTTTACTCCTAAGAAGAGAGAGTGGGCGTATTTTGCCGCTCAGAAGAGTTTGGCTGTACAAAATCATGGTGAGAATATCTCTGCTTTCATGACCGTTCTTCTTCTTTGAAACTTCTTCACGTCTGACCGTTTCACCTTTTTATAGTTTTGGGCACTTCGGGAGATTTCTTTCCTGCTCCCCCCAAGATGGGCCTCCCGAGCCTGTTGCTCACCCAGAAGCTGAAGCTGAGGCTATACTAGCTTCAGTGGGTGCTCTGCGCAGTAGGGAGGGGGGCGAAGAACTCCTGTCCGGTCGACTGGGTTCCCTGAAGAGGATGAAGAGGAGGGCGGAGCACGGAAGAAGTCTGCTCGTAAAACTTTCGTGGCTGCCGGGCAAACCTTGTTGGCTGGTGGTGATCCTTCTTCTAGGGCCAGTGTACCGGAGCCCGTAGAAGAGAATGTTGATGCTGCTGTTGGAGTCCCCGAGTCTGTACGGGGAGATGATGTAGCCAAGGAGGTTATCGATCTTTCGGACACTGAGGCCGAAGTTGATGTTCCTCTTAGGCGAAGGCCTCATCTTCGTAGTGACAGAAGAAGGGCCGAGGAGGAGGCTGTCCGTACTCTGCAGAGGAGTCCCCGAGTTGATGACGGGGCGGAGGCAGGTCTTTCTCATGTATACAAAGGGAAGAGAAAAGTAGGTGAAGAAGAAGAAGAAGAAGAAGAAGAAGAGGTGAAAGAAGAAGTAAGAGAAGAAGCTTCCCAAAAGGGTAGCCAGGATCCTCGTGTTTTTCGTTTCGAGGACCTGGAGAATGTGGCTACTGAGGGGGGCGACTCCCATTGGTCTTCGTGAATGTGAGACAATAAGTCCTGGAGTGGAAGGTGACTCTAACCTTTCCTCGTCAATATTCGTTTGGCGGTCAGTCATTGGTGGCCGGACAGAGTTGAGTGATATCAAGGGGGTGCGTTACAAGTTTGGGCCAAATTATCCCTCTGAGCAGGCTTGGGAACCCAAGTTCTGCGAGAGGAAGCACACTTTGAAACTTGCCCCTGATGTTAACTTCGTAACTAGGCCACGCAGCTTGGCTAAGGCGGTCTCCTCGCTCATCGGTCCTCGTAAAGAATGGGTGCTGAGGGAGCTGAGCGATGAGGAGTTAGCCTTCCAGATTGCTTCTGACTCTGCCCGAGTAAGTATTTTCCGCTTTGTTTTGGGAATAAATTTAGCCTCGGACTTCTAACTCTGACTTACTTTGCTTTTTCAGTCGAGTATGCTGGCTGCCGAGCTCATGTTTCGCTCCAGGCTTAACAACGTCGATCAAGTGGTTGAAATAAAGAAAGAGTTGCTGGAAGCTCTGAAGAAGAACAAGACTCTGATAGAGCAGTGTGGTCTCCTTGGTGGTGAGGTTAACCGGTTGACTGATGTCAACAACGAACATGTTGAGCAAATCAACGCACTCACCAGGGAGAAGGACCTTCTTCTCGAAGAGAGAGAAGGGTTCGCACGCTCTGCCCAGGGTTTAGAGAGACTGCTTGAAGATTGTCGAAATTCTTTGAACGGTGCTATCGAAGATCGTGCATCCCTTGAAATGGATCTGCAGAGAGCTAATGAAGAATCTGTTAAAGCCAGGGCTGATCTCCAGGCTGCCAAGGATCAGGTCGCTCAATTAATGAGTGCTCAGACAGCATTAACCAAGGACTTGGCAAACATGCGTGATCAGTCTGAAATCAAAACCAAGATTGCTGCTCTTGAGGCCAAGCGTACATTGCTCGTGCAGATTCAGGCTAGACAAGTTAATGTCGAGGAGATGATGCAGACAACAAAGAATGTTGTTCAAAGAATAAAACAAGCATTGGGTCTCTCTCCAGAGGAGTCTGAAGGTGACGATGATGATGAAGACGAAGACGACGGCGAGGATTCAGGGGACGACGACAGGACTGACGGAGCTGGTGCGTCGAGTTCTAGTCGTAGCCCTAAATGTTAATGCCCTTTTCTCAATCTGTGATTGATGTACTTTTTTTTTATTGTCTGGCGAGAGCCGGACTTGTTTGTTGGTGGACAGAAGTCTAGCAAAGACTTTCTGGTCCTTTGTATGGCCGGTTTCGTTTGGCCATTGAACACTCTGCAAATTTCTGTCAGCCGTTTTCAGCATTTTATCAATTTACAGTATAATTGTATATATGCTACTTAGATCTGTTCAGTGACTATATTTAGTTTGAACTTCTTGATCTTTTTGTTTGCATGTGTTGTGGCTTTCGTGCCTTGTGATTGGGAGCTTTCTGAAGTTTGAACTTTATTAAGTTCGTATCTCCAAGAATCTGCCCGAATATTTTTAACTTAGCCTTTCGTTAGGAAGAGGTCGTAAGTTGTAGGTAGTCTGACCGAATCGTGGTCGTTTAGAGTTTTGGCCGAATCATTGCTCTGTGCGTATAACTTTTCTTATCATTTTCATAGTTGAAAGTTGTTGCACGGCTTTGTAGATTGGCTCTGGCCGAGTCGTTGGCCTTGTGAACGACTTCTCTTATTTTCGTGGAAGCCTTGTCACATAAAGGTTTTTGTTTTGTGAATGACTCCTCTTATTTGCCGTGGAAGTCTTATCACGTAAAAGTTTTTGTTTTATGAATGACTCCTCTTATTTGTCGTGGAAGTCTTATCACGTAAAAGTTTTTTGAAAAACTTTAAAAATTCGCCTTTTGGTAAGGTCTTTTGCCTTTATGAAGGTCTTATCTGGCCTATAGGGGCCTCTCACCACTCCCCTTGTTTTTATGTTAGAGCACGTAAAGTGATAACATGAAAAGAGTTTTCGGTGAGCTGCACATAGAACACATATAACCAAACGAGGAGTGTGTCCGTTGTGGGATTCGAACCCACAGCCGCGAAGTTGAAGAACTTCGAGCTCTACCAGTTGAGCTAAACGGATCTGACCTTGTTTAGGTCGTTAGTACCATTTATAGAGAATATACAATAAAAGTAAGAACTTTTGTAAAGATAAAAGGTAAGTGTAAGATAACTAACCGTTTTACCACTTAAAAGTGATACCTTTTGAGATGAACCACATTCCAACTATTCGAGACAGTGGAGCCGTCTGGTCGTGCCAAACGATAAGATCCTTTGCCGACCGAAGCAATTACTTTGTAGGGGCCTTCCCAGTTGGGACCAAGCTTCCCTGAATTTGTTTTTTGTGTGCTCTGGGAGACTTTTCTGAGTACAAAGTCCCCGACTTGGAAGCTTCGTACGCGCAGTCCCCGATTGTAGTATTGCTCGATTCGTTCTTTTTGAGCGACTACTCGTACAAGAGCTAGTTCTCTGCATTCTTCGAGGAGGTCCAGCTCTTCGGATAGGTTGACTGAGTTTGATTCCTCAGTGGCATGTGCGTATCGTAAGCTGGGCTCTCCGATTTCAACTGGGATTAGAGCATCTGCACCATACACTAATGAGTAAGGAGTTTCTCCAGTACTCATTTTTATAGTTGTGCGATAAGCCCATAGTACTCCTGGTATCCTCTACCCAACATCCCTTTGCCTGCTCGGGGCGCTTTTTAAGGGATTCAATGATGATTTTGTTGGTAGACTCCGCCTGTCCATTTGCAATAGGATGATATGGAGAGGAAGTGATCCTCTTGATGTGCCGATCGTCGAGGAATCTAGTCACTTTCTGGCCGAAGAATTGCGGGCCGTTGTCCATGACTATTTCCTTAGGTGCTCCAAAGCGACATACTACAAAACGCGAGAGGAAGTCGACGACTTCCGTTTGTCGTATCCTTGAATATGCTGCCGCTTCGACCCATTTTGTGAAGTAGTCGGTGATGATCAATAAGAAGCGCATCCCCCTTGGTGTTGTGGGAAGAGGACCAGCGATGTCCATCCCCCATTTCATGAAGGGCCATGGGGAGATTATTGAATGTACTGGTTCCGCTGGCTGATGGAGAAGATGGGCGAACCTCTGGTATTTGTCACATTTCTTGACAAATTCCTTCGTATCTTTCTCCATTTTGTCCCAATAGTAACCTGCACGAATCAGCTTCCGGGCTAATGCCTTACCCCCGGAATGATTTCTGCAACAGCCTTCGTGGACTTCTCTCATCACGTAATTGATCTGATTAGGTCCAAGGCATTTTGCGAGAGGTCCTACGAACATCCTCCGGTAAAGCTCGTCGTTGAGGATTGTATATCGAGCAGCTTCCACTCGGAGTTTGCGTGCAGCTTTTGCATCTGTAGGTAGAGTTCCATGGATAAGATAATTTGTTATCTCATTCCGCCAGTCCCAAGTGGCGTTGATGGTGTTGACTTCGAACTTTTCTCTATCCATGGTCGTGTAGAGAAGTTGAACAACAGCTGAAGAGCTGGCTGCCCCTATCTCTGCCACTGATCCCATGTTTGCAAGAGCATCAGCTTCATGGTTCTCTTCCCGTGGAATCTGGACTGCTTCCCATTCGCCAAACTGTGCTAGGAGCTCTTTCACCCGGGCGAGGTACACTTGCATCCTGGATTCTCGTGCAATGAAACCTCCATTGATTTGGTTGACCACGAGCTAAGAGTCGCTTTTTAGTTTGACGATGGTTGCTCTATAACTTCAGGCTAGTTCTAATCCTGCAATAACGGCCTCATTATTAGTAATAAATGGGCACTTGATAGCCTGCCTTACCGTTTTGCCGGATGGAGCAACAAGAACCAGTCCAAGGCCGGACCCTTTGACGCTCGAGGAGCCGTCCGTGTGAAGGGTCCATGTGCCAGGAGCCTGCCCTGCATAAAGAATAGATTCCCTTTCTGCTTTAGGGTATATGTCTGCCACGAAGTCTGCTAGAACTTGTGACTTTATTGCTACTCTAGGTTGATAGGTGATATCAAATTCAGATAATTCTATAGCCCATTTTACCAGCCTTCTTGAGAATTCAGGTTTGTGCAGAACATTTCGCAAAGAAAAGGTTGTAACCACAGCTATCGAATGACTTTGAAAATAAGGGCGTAACTTACGAGCAGCAGTTACTAGTGCCAGTGCCAATTTTTCTAAAGGTTGATAGCGTGTTTCTGCATCAATTAGAGCTTTTCTAATGTAATAGATAGGAAGTTGTTTACCTTTTTCTTCCCAAACTAGTACAGCGCTTACCGATGATTCTGAGACTGCCAAATAAATCAGCAGCTGCTCACCTTTCTGAGGCGTGGATAGCAGTGGTGGATTGGATAAATACTTTTTCAGATCCTTCAATGCTTGCTGCATTCAGGAGTCCATTCGAACTCCTTGTTCTGCTTTAAGATATCGAAGAAACTCTTGCAACGGTCAGATGATCGGGAAATGAATCTGCGTAGAGCTGCCACTCTCCCCGTCAGTTTCATGAGATCCTTCCTGTTGTGAAGTACATCTGGGATTTATTCAATGCCACGCTGAGAAACAATGAATCCCAGAAACTTCCCCGATCCGACTCTGAAAGCGCATTTCTCTGGATTCAGCTTCATGTTATACTGATCCAAGATTCGGAAAGCTTCTTTCAGATGTGCCAGATGGTCTTCTGCTTGTTTGGATTTGATCAGCATGTCATCGATGTACACTTCCATAGTCTTTCTGATATGGTCATGGAACATTCGATTGACTAGACGCTGATAGGTTGCACCTGCATTTTTCAATCCAAATGGCATAACTTTATAACAATACGTACCTCGACAGGTTATGAACGCCGTTTTCTCCTGGTCTTCAGGATCCATCAATATCTGGTTATATCCGGAGTACGCGTCGAGGAAAGTTAGCACCTCATGTCCGGCCGTTGCATCGATCAGTTGATTTATCCTGGGAAGAGGATATGAATCCTTCGGGCAGGCTTTGTTTAGATCTGTGAAGTCAATACAGACTCACCATTTGCCGTTCTTTTTTGGTACGACAACCACGTTGGCTAGCCAGTCTGGATACTTGATTTCACGTACTGAACCAATTTTCAGCAGCCGGTCGACCTCGTCATTGATGACATGGTTCCGAAAGGCTCCTTGCTGGCATGTCTTTTGTTTCACCGGGCGGTGATACGGATCAACGTTCAACCTGTGAGTAATGATATCAGGAGAAATACCTGTCATATCTGCGTGAGACCAGGCGAATGTTGTATGCCGTTCCTTGAGGAACTGGAGGATATCTCCTCGTAGGCGTTCGTTCAGCTCGGTCCCTAGATACACCTTCCGCTCTGGCTTGTCGGCGAACAGTTCTTGGGGTTCCAAAGCTTCTACGGTTGGCATGTGGTTTTCTCTTTCATCCATCTTCGTAATGAATTCCGGGACCTCGTACTCAGCCGCTTCAGATGGTATGTCCGGCCCCGGTCGCTGTAATTGCTATTTGTTCTCTTCGGGCAGTTTGAGAGCCACAGCATAGCAGTCTCGGGCAGAGCGTTGCTCTCCTCGGACCTTACGTACTCCCCATTCAGATGGGAACTTCAATACTTGATGATAAGTAGAAGGAATAGCTTGCATGTCGTGGATCCAAGGTCTACCCAAAATGATGTTGTAGGCTAGATCCGCATCGACAACATGGAAAGTTGTTTCCTTTGCTACCCCTTCGGCAAGAGTCGTCAGGGTAATCTCCTCGAGAGTCTTCTCGCTTGAGTTATTGAAGCCGGACAGAACTCGAGATATGGGCACGATCTTGTCTGACAGCTGCCCGCATCAATGAGTACTCTCTTGACGTCGAATTCCGCCAGCATGTGGGAACTGCGAGCCATTTGCATCAGAGTCCTCAAATGTGATTACTTCTTCTGATCGTGGGCGCTTGTTGTTTGTGATGGAGACCTTTGCATACTTTTTTGCTGTGAAAGTAACGGAGTCCACCTCGATCCCACCTGAAATAACATTAACTGTCCTCCTCGGAGAGGATGCTCGTGGAGGGCCAGGTTTGTTCTGATGTGCCTTCACATGAGTCTGCTTTCCCTTCTCGGTCAGGAACTCCTTCAAGAATCCCTGTTTCAATTAATGAGCAATTTCATACCTGAGGGCTTTGCAGTCTTCGGTGGTATGGCCATGATCACGACGGAAATCGCACCACAGGTCCTGGTTTCGCTTGCTTGGGTCGGACTTCATGTCTTTTGGCCATTTGACCTTCTCTCCCATGTCTTTGAGTGCTGCCACTACTTCATATGTCTCCACGTTGAAACTCGGCAGGTTTGGGGCTCCACGGAGGCCTGATTCTGAATCATCTCTCTGGGACAACCCTTTGTTGTTACGAAATCGTCCTTTAGAATGGCTGCGTGACTGATCAGGGTACGGTTCATAACGTACGTCTGTTTTCTCAGTCTCTGCCTTTCCGCCGGATCCACCGCTACGTGCCTGAGCTCTTCCTCGAGTACCTGTTCCAATCAATTTATCTTCATCGATACGTACCTTAGAATTGTAACGGTTGTAGACGTCTGACCAACTGGCTGCTGGGAACTCGCGAAGAAACTCATAAAGTCTACGCGTGGCCTCTGAGCTCTTGATATCCAGGCTGTTGGTGAATGTGATCGCTGCCCATCTGTCTAATACATTGGGGAGCAACATACGTTCCCTCTGGAAGCGATCCATGTACTTGCGGAGAGAATCGTCGGGTCTTTGCTTGATTTCAAAGATGTTCTCAATGCGGGTCTCCGTCTTCTGAGCACCTGTGTGTGCCTTCACGAACAATTCGGCCATTTCTGCGAAAGATCCAATGGAGTTGGGTGGCAACATTGAATACCATCGCAGAGCTCCATCTGCTAGGGTTTCCACGAACTTCTTCAATTGGACAGATTCGATCTCCTCGTCGGTGAGATCGCTGGCTTTGATAAAGTTGCTGAACATCATGAGATGGTCGTTGGAATCAGATGTTCCACGAGACCTAGGGATGTTTGGCATTTTAAACGTCTTAGGTATCGCTTTTGGGGCTGCCTCCTTCTTCCAGGGTCGCTGTGAATAACGCTGGACATCGACTTTCTTCAGTGTGGGTGGAGCGCCTGGTATCTGATCAATTCTCTCGTGGAGAGACTTCTGGATTGCTTCCTGGCTTTCCTTGAATTGTTTGGTGAGAGCTTCCACAACAAGGCTCACATCCGTAGGCGCCATAGACCCTCCGTTCTGATTCTGATTGACTTGGGTCGTAGGGTCTGCGGTACCACCGTTGTTCCGCTCTCCACCTTGCCTCGAGGTATGTGAAGATGATGCGTCACGACCAGGTGCCGCAGCGTCAACACTTGCAGTTGAAGGGTTACTCCTTCGGAGAGAGGTGAGTGCCTCGTTTATTCCTCGGTTTACTTCTGCCTGTTCCTGCATGAAAGCAAAGAGTGTTTCTTGGAGGTTCCCTCGGCCAGGGGAGAGACTTCTATGGCATCGTCTCCTGGGTAGGGTAGTGCTCTGAGAGCGCATACGCCTGTATCGCTGCCTGACCGGTCCTTGGGAAGATTGTTGCTGCCCATCGGATGAATAATCGGGAGAATAATCAGGAGAGTAATTAGGACTGAGTGAAGGAGTATTTACCTGTTCCCCGCCTATGATAGTTCGTTGAGAGTTGCTTTCTGCCATGTTAGTTATAGAGCAAAAAGATAGACGAAAATGGGTATAATATCAAAGATAAACTATTAACCTACGAAGGCTATTGACCGGCTCCCACTGTGGTCGCCAAATTGTTTAACCTAGATCCGATTTTAGGCGAATTAACAATTAAATTTGTATTTGCGGAGTCACGGTCAATAGTTGAGATTAAGAGTTTATACGGTGAGCTAAGATGATGATAATATAAGAACGAGATGCGAGTATCAACTAGTAAAAACAAAGCATAAACGGAAACAAGGAGAAGTAACCGTATCGTATCGCTCGTCTTCAGAGAGAGTTCTTCGATACCAGTCGCACTTCAGACGATCAAAGAACTAAAGTAGTAATCAAAATATGAGCAAAGAGAGTATTCTTATTGATAGTGTAGATAGGAAGTAAAGTTGTTGTACAATCGATTAAGGCGAATGCTATTTATAAGCCTGGTAGGCACCCGTTGGGATTTTGTAACCGCTGGGCGTGGATCCGTCTGGATAAGTAACTGTTGGTCACATATCCGTTGGAGTCATAACCGCTGGGTTGTAATGATTGCCTTAATTGACCATTAATAGATTGATCGTGGATGATCATGTTAATAACTGCTCATTTAGACCATGTTGGCTGTTTAAGTGTTTCATAACTCCTTTAGGTCTGCTCGTGATGAATGTCTGTCTGTTGGATGTCTGTCCGTTGAAATGTCTGCTCGTGCCACGTGGAAGACACGTGTCACCTTTCCAAGTCCAGTCAGCTTTTATCCAATACACAACTCAAATAGACTATTTGATAAGTCAATGATTTTCAAATTGAATTGCACTTGATGAACCTGTTATCGTCAATCTATATATCTATATCTTTTAATTGAGAATTATAGACAAGTGAGGTGGCATTCCTCAATTGCCACGAATTTATTCTTTTTAGGCCATTTTCTCTCTATTCCTTTTTTCACCGATTTTAGGCCAGCTATCTGTTCTCTCATTACTTCCTGAAAGTTAATCTCATAATAAGTAATAATTAACTCTCATCATTATATTGGGTACACCAAAAGACTATAAATTATCGTTACACAATGATTTTTATTTCAAAAACTAGTAGACTGTACGTAATGTATAGGTTCCTCATTGTGCCTTTATTAAAAGCTCATAAACAATATTACCCATCATTGTATTTAGGGTTATTACGTTCCTGCCGTTTCCTTTCCTCAATTTCGTTACAGTAATTATCACCCTATTAATGTCGTAAACTTTTCCACAAAGGCACTATGCTACATATTATTTGTGTGTATATAAGGCGGAAGCTAATCTGAGGAGGAAAATATCTATAGTGTTATCTTTTGCATCAACTCTTCATATTCCTGACTCTAGGTTTATCGTTTGCTTCACATCCACACTACATAAGCACGGTTCTTTTCCTTAATTTAATGACTTTTCACTCTCTTACAAATTAAACAGGTCATATGGAGGTGGTCGACATTACCAGTGGTACCAGCCCTTATCTTTTGCACTTCAACTTATGGTTCGTGTTTCTTTATTTTCTTATTATTATTTTTTCACTTCAAATTTTCACAGTTTCACTATTGTATCACCCTCTTCTTGCAGCAATATTTGTCGCATTAGTAAAAAGCTAATGTGTCGTTTCAGGTTAGCTTTATATATAGTAGTACGTAGTTTCTATAACTTTCTCCTTTCACTGAGTATTTGTTACAACTACTATTTCTAGTATCAAATGCTTGGATTACACAACTGAAATAAGGCTTCCATATATAGGACTATAGGATGCGATTACAAGTTTAGACTGAATATATAATATACAACTGGGAATAGTAAAGGATAGAGTTAAGAATGGGGATGAGAAGATTCAGAGAAATTGGGGTGAGAGGCTAGACTTTGCTTTCGCATAACTCATTTCTTAATCCTTCTATGCTCATGTTCTGTTCCTTTAATACTCAACCCGGGTCCCAAATCAATGTCTTGTTGGGCTGTCTAGTACTTGGGCTCGACCCAAGACTAATATCCAGCCTAAGCCTATTAATAAATATCCAGCTATCCTGCTTATCCTGGCCCATCACAAGATTCATAACAATACCCCCGTTCTCAATGAGAACCTTGTCCTCAAGGTTCGAGTAGCGCAACTCGTACATCATTGCAGGAACTTGGATGTGTGGATCAGGCACTACGTCAACAAAATATGGGTCTGAAGCGCAATTGCCAAATAAATCCCATGAGAATAGTACTGGTAAGAAGCAAGCCGCAATTGACTTCAGCTTGGGTACTCCAAGTGTGACAGTAAAGTCCCATCCCACACAACTAAATTGCAATGCAGCGGTAAATATTCTTGTATCTCCTATATATTCAAGTGAACAGAAAGCCTCTCCATAAGTAATGCATTTAATGATGTATCTGATAACTCGTGGCATGGATTTAGCAGTAGCATTTAGGTTCAAAAAGTCTACCACTCCAAAAAGCCTTGTTGTTTCATAGATACTTTGCATCATGTCCACACCAATAGTCTGATATGCTCCCTTAATAGTAGTGCCATGTACAACAGAAAGGCATATAGTTCCAGGACCAGTAACAACCATTCCACCGGCTATATTCTTGAAAACCGTTAAAATTTGAACTCCGCACATATCAAGAGTATGGTTATTTGTGAAACCAGTACAACTAGGTGCTCCTCTAGTTTATGAAAATATTTTATCCTTGACAACAATTTTTGTAAATACAATAAGAGCAAGGAATAAAATTGAGTGACCCTTTCGAGTGCCTAATGCACCTGCTATAAACCAATTAAAACCTTGGTCATGTATGCTCGCAGTAGATAGTAGCAGCATGACTAACTTGAGGACATGCATAACCTGCTCCGCTGCTACACACCGGTTCTGTAAAATTCCTATTCTATATTGCCATGACCTTAATGTCCAGATCCCTAAAGTAGTTAGTAGCAGATCAACTGTGAAAACCAAAGCCAATATGCCATCAGCAAAGCTCCATGAAGGCATGAACTTGGTTAAATCATGATTAGCTCTTATGGGAACACGAAATACCACCATTGGGTCTTTGAGAAATTGCCAACCAGTCCAAGCAAGAGATATGCCGAGACCAAATTCAGATCGCCGTTGGGCAAAGTTGAACAGGGAATCAATAATGCGGTTGATAAAATTAATCTTTGGATAGTCATAAAACTGATTTACAAGTTTCCAGCAGTCAACCACTGCTAGAGGATCTATGCACTTACAAAGATAAACTAGATTTTGCATATGCTTCTGGAAGAAAGGGCCAAAGAAATCAACACGAGCAGGAAGAGACTTGGGACCAATCTTTAAATTAATATCCATATGTGGGATACTGACTCCAGGACCCCTGCGGGAAGCTGGCACGCCTATCACTAAAGAGATCCCTTGTGCAAAGTTAAGCAAGCTTGTACCAGGATCAAAAGGGAAAGCTAATGTGAATTGAACATGTGGAAACTGAAGAAAAGTTAAAATAAGTTCTCCCCTCGCAATAGAAGGACACTTAAATGCATTGTAGCAATAATCAACAGCAAACCGAATGGACAAGGGTTTACCACAACCAATTGTGGGATGCGACCTCATATGTTCAACAAGAACCAATGCTAAGTCAATGTCAACTTTAATTTCCTTCAGGAATAGGACACTAATAGTAACTTCATTTGCAAACAATGAACAGTTTTTATATCCTGCCATGACATAATACTTTGGCGCTGAGAGCCACGGATCTGATTTATGTCTCATGCTTATTCCTGGATCCCATACACAAATAACTAATGTCGAACCACCAAGGATGACATAGATCATGGATCTTCTAAACACCTCATACTTATTATTGGATCTATTAATGCTCATTTGGCAGAACAAGAGTGCTCTAAAAAACTTTGGTTGCAAAGTATCAAAAACAGCTTTTTCCGTTGCTTGTACCAGTGTAAAGCCAAAACAAGATAGAGCTAAACCTTCAATTGGTAAATTAGTACTGCCAACTCTAATTGCCATCAGAAATACACCAATAATCCTTAAACCATCAATTTCATTTGCAAATGAGTTATTATATCCTTCAGGAGTGACAAGTAACAAAGTCGCACCAGGATCAAATGGAAATTGATTCAATACACAATGAGCAGGGAGGATGGTATCAATATGACGCTCAAATTTATTAAAATTTTCCTTTAGATTATCCCTACACACGGGTGAATGATCCTTGGAAGGATAAAATGTAGCTGAATCATCAATTAATGGTACTCGCATCACCATGTTCGTCCAGATAGGACGAGTACCTTCATAATGTATCACTTCCCTATTAGAATTTCCATGTCCAGCATCAATTAGCAATTCACATGTCCCTAAATCCGTTTTCCATATAGTCGAGCAACCATAAAGAGAGTCAGCAAGGACATACCTAGCTGGTGGGTCCTGTGCGGGGCATTCTGTCAGATAATGTTGACCATCAAAATATTTGAGCTGACGATGAATAGCTCCAGGTAGTGGTCTGAGAAATGATGTTTGCCCAGTATTAATCCACCCAATATTTTGATTAGGCACCGAGAACTGCTCGCTATGTGGTAGTGTATACTCCCAGCCAGGGAAAGAAATTAAAAATGATTCATGAGGTGAAACTTGACTGAGCAACCAAGTTGTATCTCTCTTAAGACTTTCAGCGAACACCTTGTTCACAATAGAGTTGTCGAAAGTCTCTTCGAAATCTGTTAGAGATGGAATTGGACTTGGCTTATTGGCCGAATCTCGTTCGGAATTTTCCTCGAACGCCTGGATCTCAGTTGGCTTGGAAGAGGGATAGAGATTAATTGCCACAACATCAGTGCCACCCTGTTCAGGAGATTTTTCAAACTCCATATCAATCAGAGAGGCAGGATCAGATTCATGAGTCGAATCTGCAACCTCCCCTGCTTCGACAGGAAGTTCTAATTCACACTGCTCTTCTGAAGCCGAATTCACAGCCAACTTAGTGGCACAGGCAGATAAAGCATCTCGTAGCTCCGCTAATTGGCGGAGTATTTCAGAACCAACCTCCTGAAGATGAGGTGCTTCTTTAATCCGATTAGGAAATCGAATTAACAATTTATCCACAAAATTATCCCAACCAACAAGCTGTTGATTGCGAAATAGCAAACGATACCAATCCAAAGCCTCGCCATCTAAGTAGAATGAAGCAATTGACACTTGACACTTTGGAAAAATGTTGTAGAAGGCGAAATATTGCTCTGCTTGAAGGACCCAAGCTACAGGGTTATCACCGCTAAATCGATCTACCGTCACCATGGAGTGCGAGCAATGAAAGCACCAATGTTACAACTACTATTTCTAGTATCAAATGCTTGGATTACACAACTGAAATAAGGCTTCCATATATAGGACTATAGGATCCGATTACAAGTTTAGACTGAATATATAATATACAGCTGGGAATAGTAAAGGATAGAGTTAAGAATGGGGATGAGAAGATTCAGAGAAATTGGAGTGAGAGGCTAGACTTTGCTTTCACATAACTCATTTCTTAATCCTTCTATGCTCATGTTCTGTTCCTTTCATACTCAACCCGGGTCCCAAATCAATGTCTTGTTGGGCTGTCTAGTACTTGGGCTCGACCCAAGACTAATATCCAGCCTAAGCCTATTAATAAATATCCAGCTATCCTGCTTATCCTGGCCCATCACAAGATTCATAACAGTATTGCTTTGCTTTTGTTGTTTAGTGTGCTAATATTTCGAGTTGATGATGCGTGAATATTAATTTCAGATTGCATATCGAGAATGTCCCTTTGGCAAGTCTGCTGCATGTCTCAAATCCATGGGATATCTCAAGAATCAAGATGATGACTTAAATTGTATTTCTCTCATTGAGCTACTTAATTATTTGATTATTAGTTTTGGACACGCGCTTTGTGCGTGAACCTCATCTCAATGAGCACACAAATTTTAAAGTGAGTTGGAATTATGAGAATAAAAAGTGTATGTTTCTATTTAAGTGATAAATGTTGATCCTATTTATAAACTTCTCAATAAAGAATGAAATCATGGTTCCACTACAAAATTCCTCGGCGTGCTTTATGTTTTTAACAATACCAGTTGCAGTGTGCCATAGCCCATAATTGCCTTTTTCATCTCTTCGTAGAATATGAAGGTTGAAAAGCATAATGAGTTCCTTTTATCTAGTGAATAGGTAATCAAATAAGATCAAGCAAGGTAAAATGTCCCAATGCGCGCAAATAGTAATTACAATCTGAAATTACACTTTGTTGAAGGACTATTGGATGCAAAAGTGCATGCCATGAATATTACTCCCACTCCAAAGACAATAATCGTTACTAGTAATCATTAGCTAAAGTTACAAAATAAGAGGACACTATTTCACAATATTTTGTAGTCTTCTCCGCTAAAACTAACACAAACAAAATTGTACAGTTTCATGGTACTCATAGGATCAAACTAAAAAACAAATGAACTAACCTGATTTGGTATGTGTAGAGTAGATGCGTGAATGGTTCAAGAGGTGAAATGCATGGTTGATTAAGATTTGCAAAATTCAACTGACCCAAAAATATACTTATATATAATAGAATCTTTGATTAGAACTTAATTGGCTTTTGATCAGTTTCCAAGGAGTTTTATTACTAACTATATTTAATTGTTGACGGACAGTTTTCTTGAATTAATGAGATAATTCATTGACGTGAATACCTTTTGTTTCGGTAATAATTGCTTTATTTATTACAATGTTAATAGTTGAACATCACATGAAAGCACCGTTATTATCTTTTTTTCTTAATAATTCACCGACATTATCCATTATTTATTACTGCAGAAATGATAAACTACTCAAACTTAGATATCTGTTGTAAGGAAAACTAAAGGTCGTTTTAAAAGGCAGCTCTGGGACTCGTCCCGGGGCGAGGCACTAGCAAAACGCCCTGAGACTCTCAGGCGGGGCTTAAATTCGTGAGGCTTACACCTCAAGCGCCCGACGATGCGCCCAGAGCACGCCCAACGCCCCAATGCTCGGAACTCGCCTTATAGAGCCTATGCAAATGATTTGTCCAATTCCCTAATTAAGATTGTTCATCCATAATTTTCTTTTAAAATGAAGTTATATTCATCTATAGAAATTCAAAAATTGAGTATAGCTCAATTAACTAGACATAATATTACATTTATTATAATTGAGAATATCATAAGGATGAATATCATCAATATACTTATCTAAAAAAGCATAGTTGATGCTTATAACATCATCACTTGTTATCGGTCTTCATGTTTTATTTTTATCACCCAAAATTGTTAGACTTCAATTATTTTACAATTTAAAAATAATTTATATTTATCGATGAATAATTAATATTTAAATTATAATAGTAATGAATATTTATTGTTTATTCATTTTTTATAGTAACAAATTTTTATTTTTAATAGTTTGAAAGTTAAGGCCTTATGGTTTATTTGCATCTCATAAAAACTGTAACATTATTCAATTTCTTACCATTGTTAAAAATGTTAGATCTTTTGTTTCTATAGTCTTTTAACTTATTTTTAATTTTTTTGTACTGTTAATATTTTTTTGGCTCATTATGCTATTTTATTAATTTAAAATTAATTAAAAAATAAAATTCATGGGACTTGCACCCCTCGTCTCGGGGCTTACGCCTCGCCTCATTTTAAGTAAAACGCCTCGCCTCGCCTCGCCTCGCCTCGCCTTGCGCCCCACTTTTTAAAACATTGGTCTAACTACATTAATGGACAGCCCATTACGAAAACTGTCTTGGTAGATGCAAGGGAAAATTTCATAACTAACCAAGTATCTTACATAGCCCTACTAGATAATAGACATATTAACATATATCAATGGCTAACCAAAATTGATGCTAAATAATAGGTACATGGATATCCTAACTCCTAAGAGATCTGCGTGAATATCTCCTAAATACTAGCGCCGATTCAGTTAACTAAAAAAGAAGCGGAAAAAATGGGATGAAAAAACGTTTTCAGATTCCTATAATTATGGAATCCCACTAATCACGTACGCAATAATATGTGGCAAGTATATATCCCCAGTAAAGCAGTTTTTTTAGGTTATTAAATCATAGAAATATTCACCAAATACAAATCAGATTACATCTTCTCTTTTTCCATACAAGAACAAAAACAAGATCAGAAGGCATCTTACTAATTAATATTAATCATTGTATACCTTAAATATCAGCGAGTGAATACCTACTGTGTATCACGTTAAAGGAGAAAATACAAGAATGTGGTCCAAGTTCAATAGATATGGTTTCAACTATGAATATTATGCGGGTTCCAGATGTAATCCATGATATCAACATACCTGAAGTAGTCGACAAGATACTATCTAGACACAGAAATAATTGATGGTATACACATTGGAGAAATTGGTGTTATTGATAATCCAGAACATGACTACATCGAAGAACATCATGTCTACAAAGACAAGGGAATCTTGCAAAGTGTTGTAAAAAACTACACTCTCAAAGGAAAGTTTGAAACTAAAGTTGATTGGTCTTCAACAATATGAATACTATGTTTATAGATGTATGCATATTATATAACATATATATTCAACAAATATGCAGTGCACAAGCAAAATAATTTCAACATAGAACACTTATTCAGCATAGAACATTTATTCAATAAATATTCCCTTCAGCTGTATACTAATAAACAGAATAAACATATGCAGATTATATTGATAAATATTCAACAAATATACATATCAATTGTATACTAATATTTGCAATCAAAATATGCAATACACATAGTACATTTATTCAACATATGTATACTAATATGCAACTATTATAAAGACTATAGATATGCATGTATTCACAGTATCTAAACAAATCTAAAAATATTAAACTTTGCATTTGCCGCTTAATTGAGATAAACCCAAACGTTAGGAATAAATAAAGTGTGTAAAGTGCGGATCTCTGCACAAGTTACAAATGAAATTGAAGATGGAGTAGTTAAGGAAATTTTAATTTTAATTCTAGTTTGCAAAATTTAAAAAATTTAGTTTACGTTTTAAGACCGAAAAAATGGGAATAAATATTAAGCGTGGTTAATACTTGAGAAGCGGAAAAAATTAATAAATGCTCACTTAATGAATATCCCAATTCCCATAATTATAGGCACAATAAAAGGAAGATAAGAAGTTTTTAAAAGTGTCTATTAAATGTTAAGTGAATAGGTCTAAATGTCTATTTGGAATAATTTAGATAAAATGTATCTATTTTCTGATAAACACCCTCCCAAATGTCTATATTGTGTAAAAAGCTCAATTTCTGAAACTTTTTTAAAAAAGCCACCACGCAATGAATATTCATGTTATTAATTTACGTGAGCAGTTTTAGAAGTTGAACGACCGCAATTGCACCGTATGGGTAAAGAGTTATTCACCATTGCATAAAGTGACTGGGAGGTGCCGTTTGAAAACAATTAATTGAAATAGTTAAGCTATTTTTGGAGGCTGGCATTTAATATCTAAGCATTAGTGGAGGGCTGCAATTAAAATAGATTTTTTTGTTACAAATTAAATAATTTGTAGGGGGTATTTTAGTAACGATAAATATAATTGGCCACACCATTCTTGGCCCAAATGTCCCAAATGGAGGTAGTATAGTAATTTCACGCGCCTTTTTATTAAATTCGTTAATTTTATTCCATTTATACCTTTAATCAGATTTTAGGTTAATTTTTTGAATTTGTTTAACTCTCTCTCATGTTATTAATTATGTTTTATATTTTCAAAGCACTTTCAAATCTAACCATGCATTTGTTTGTTTCCCATAAAGTATTTAATAAGGTTGGTAGAAAAATAAAATACATACGGAATACATACGAAATACAACCAAAATACATACGAAAATACTCCATTTTTGTGTATTTACTACAAAATTTTATATGCTTATAGATTAATTTCACTTCTTTTTTTTTAAATTGGTCATTGTCTAACCCTATTACTTTTAGCAATATATATACTCTTTTAATTGTTGACTGTCTCACCTAAAGTAGTTCTATATCTTATTTCCTCCTATCTTCACTTCAATAGAGTAAGGAGGACAATTGAACCATGGTCAATGTGAATGAGAATAAATTATCAAAAATCTATGTGGTATTTCGTGGTAAGAGGCCGGGATTATACAACTCTTGGTGTGAGTGTGCCCCTATGGTTATTGGAGTCAAGGGTAGCATCTTCAAAGCTTTTAAATCTTATGATGAAGCCATATTAGCTTTCAACGACTTCCAAAAGAATGATCAAGCTAAGAACAAGTCCCAATCCAAAGTGTATGTGGTATTTTATGGTAAGAGACCTGGATTGTACAACTCTTGGCATGAGTGTGCTCCAATGGTAGTAGGTTTCAAGGGTAGCATCTTCAAGGCTTTCAAGACTTATGATGAAGCCAAAGAAGCTTTATATGAATATCAAAAAAATAATACTAGTCATAAAGATCATTCTTCAAGCTCGTTAGTAGATGAAAGTGTCGTAGGGTTTGAGGTTGATAATGAATCTTGTGTTATTTCTTCTGCTTTATTAGCTGGAATGTTTGTAGGGATGAAATTATCAACTTGATTGTTAAAATATATTTCCAATCATGAAATGACTGATTTTGTGTTATTCTTAGTCGTTAATGGAAAGTAAAGTTCTTAATCAATTATGCATATCATTTTACTTGTTCTTCGATAAAGTATTTTCTCAACTAGCAATTATAAATTTGTTTCAAGTAATTAGTTTACGTTTGTCTAATGTGTCATACATAGTTTTAATTAACGCAAAATTCATTAAGTCGGATGAAATTCAAGTTGTTTGAAAAACTAGTTTATGAATTGTGAACCCATGAGTTTAGCCTTTTGAAGTTTGATTATAGCATACACTTAGAAAAAAAACATGATAATGCTAGTAAAAGCTTGTAACCACACCTTCATTATGGGTTTCGAACCCAATGATCTAAGCTACAATATGGAGCTAGTTTGGTTGCACATAAAATCTGTTTTGATTCAACAATTAATAGTGTAAACCTTATTCATATTTATAAGGATGGAGTCATTAGTAATCAATCGTGTTAAAAGCAAAGAAGAATTGGAGAATAATTTTACCATAATATTAGATTCATTAATAGATTGTTCATGGAATGATATTCCATTACATAATACCACGACCAAGTCAAGACAAGAACCAAACTAGACAACCATAAGCATAAACAGCAAAAACACCTACACTAGCATACCATGCTATATGCATGGCATGCACAAGAGACAAGTTCATAACGGACTACTCAATTTTTGGGTTATCAGGCACAGACCTAGAAGACTTGTTAACAGATTCAGTGTCGCTAGAGATAACAATAACAGAATTCTCCTTGGGCTCACTTTCGTTGCTTGGGATGGGTAGGTCATCAAGCATGGTGTAAAGAGTGGTCAAGAGGACCGTGCCTTCCAATAGAAGAGATTGGAGGAAAACAATGTCACTCCCCTTAAGCAACCTCCATAGAAATTCATTAACCTCATTCTCTAGCTTCCTATGTATATTCCTAAGCTCCTGATACAAAATATTATGGCTAACTGGTGATCCTTGCAGTGGTTGTGCAACAACGTTCTTCTTTGGAGTCCTATCCATTGTAATGCTTATAAAAGGTAGTTGATTAGGATTAGAAGTGGATTCGTAATTTGACATTGGAAACTATTTATAGGGGTTTATTTTGTGTAGCCGCATTAAATAGTATATTAATCCCTATGTGGTCTCATAATTGTTTAAGCTTTCTATGTAGTTATTTCACTTCTCTATGTAGCCTTTCCACTCTTCTGTGCAGCCATTGCACTTCCCTGTAAGACACGCCTAGCTACAATAAATTGACTTAGAAAATTATTTGAGGTTGCACTTGTCTATCATGTTCATAAGAATCGTTAAGTGTAGTCACCTATGATTGATTGAGTTTGCAAATAACATTTCTTATGTGTGGCAACATATACTATAAGTTGTCAATGAAATTAAATAGTCACGTATTTAAAATCAAAACATAATGACTAGTTCCATTGATAAAGTGAAACAATTGTAATACAAGTTCAACATTGAAGAATTTCTCAAACGCTCACTTCAACATTGAACATAACAGTCATTGGTGTAGCTTGAACAAGTTCTAAGATAAGAACATGTCCTTTTTTAATGAAATTATCCTTTGCAAATTTTTTTCATCCCTTCATGAGTTTTTGCCGAACACCACTGCTCAGTGTTGTAGTCCATTTCTTCCCTTTACATTGGATAGTTGTTTCAACCATGGTAGGAGGAAGATAGTGATAGATTTTCTTTGGAAGGCACTGCGGAAACATAAGAAAGAGTAATATTATTGTCGTATGTAAATTCCTATATTAGAATTAAAAAAGTGTAAGGCTAAAAAAAAGGCACCAATGCGTCACGAGTAATGTATGAATAGGGCATCTCCATCTCGAACCATGTTATGAAATCTTCTTCAATCCATCCGCATTCCATTTAGTTTGTATTTGTTTTAACTATTTTATTGATTTAGAAGTGCTTGTGACAATGCATGGTGCAACTATTTATAGAGTCCAAAACATCACTAATCCTTTAATAATTCCCTCCTCTTGTTTGTATTTCCCTCCACGAAATTAATTTGATATTTTAGTTTTAAAAATCTGTGCCTAAATATAAGCTACAGAATTTTATTTTCCCTCCATGAATTCCCCCCTAAATATAAGCTACAAAAGTAAATAAAAAATTAAAAAGTTAGTTGTATGGATAGATGATTCTATTCTAGCATAGTGGTTGTGAGTGTATTGAACGAGGTGAGGATCTAGGGTTCGAGTTTGGTTAGGCTCCTTTTTTATTATGTATTTTTTTAAGGGCAGTGCTCAATTCCCATTTCCCATTCCCTAAACCCTAAACCCTAACCCTAAACCCCAAACCCTAAACCCTTAGGAGTCGTTTGGTTGGTTTGATAAGGAGGACAATTATCCCACGTTTGATTAGTAATATTTATTAATTTGTGTTATAGATTTTATAGTTAAAATATTTTGATATGTTATATCAAGGAGGTGGTGGGGTTATTTATGGGGATTTTCTTGATATGTAGTCCCACCAACCAAACGACTCCTTAAGGTTACCGGTATAAATCTCTACAAACAAGCACACTTAAGTGAGTTGTTTTGCCTACATGATGCAATTGTAGTGAGTGATCATAGGTAACGACACCCTTAGATGTCCCACGTTGGTCCATGTGGTGATTTAAGATCACCGGTAATATGTCGTAGGATTTATGATGCTATTGTATAAAAGTGATACTTGTAATTGTGTTCTTGTTCCTTCATGATGCAATTGAAGTGGGTGATCATATGTAATGACACCCTTACACCTCCCACATTGTTCCTTGAGGTGAGTTAACGACACCGGGAACATGTCGTAGGGTTCATCATGCTATTGTATAATTTTGATCACATTAATTTGTACTATTGTGACTACATGATCCAATTAAAATGATTAACATAGCTAATGACACCATTAAAGGTCTCACATATAAATTTTTTCATGATTAATTAACATAAATATATTATTTTTTAATTATTTTTATTAAATATAATTTATATAGAGTCATTAATTAAATAACACAATAATATCAGTCCAACATATGCAATTAGGGTCATTATTGAAAGAAGTAGTGTCATTAATGATTATAGTTGTAATTTCACATCGTTAAGTGCGCCTGAATTAAATTACACATATATTGAGACCAACTATAACATTAATTAAAGAAAATTAAATTGGCAGAACACGCTATTCCAGCGTAGTGGTGTTTAGTGTAGTGACTTGATGTGGTGGTTAAGGGTTTGAGTCTGGATAGGCTCAGTTAATTAATTTCTTTTTTAAAAAAAAATCTGCATATTGAAATCCTATCCCCAAACCCTAAACCCTAACCCTAACCCTAAACCCTAGACCCTTAGGAGTCGTTTGGTTGGTTTGATAAGGAGGACAATTATCCCACGTTTGATTAGTAATATTAATTAATTTGTGTTATAGATTTTATTGTTAAAATATTTTGATATATTATTCCAAGGAGGTGGTGGGGTTATTTATGGGGATTTTCTTGATATGTAGTCCCACCAAACAAACGGCTCCTTAAGGTTACCGGTATAAATCTCTACAAACAAGCACACTTAAGTGAGTTATTTTGCGTACATGATGCAATTGTAGTGAGTGATCATAGGTAACGACACCCTTAAAAAATATTCTTATAGAAACCCTAACCCTATCCCTTACCCTAAACCCTAACACTAAACCATAAACCCTAAACCTTACACTCTAAGATTTACTAATGCAACTTCATAATATTCATACTTATATTAGTAATACAATGTATCAATTCAAACACATTTTCTTGTTCCTACATGTTGCAATTGATGCTAGTCATCAATCATTGGTCAATGTATTAGTAATCACCGGTAATATGTCGTATTGTGCGTGTTGCTATTATGTACAAGTGATCACTTAATTTCCATTTTTTTCCCTTCATGAGGCAATTGTAGTGAATGATCATAGTTATTGACACCCTTACACTTCCAATATTGGTCTATGTGGTGAGTTAAGGTCGCCGGCATAATGTCGTAGTGTTAATTATGTAATTGTATACAAGCGAAGACATAATTTCCATAAATTTGACTTCATGATGCAATTTAGTGATTGATCATAGCTAAAGACACCCTTAACACCTCTCATATTGGTCCTTGTGGTGATCTAATTAACACTGGTAACACGTCGTAGTTGTCATCATGCTATTGTATAAATGCGATCACATAAATTTGTAATATTGTGACAATTAAAGTGAGTAATCATAGCTAAGAACATTGTTCATGACTAATTACTAATGTCATAAAATATTTAAATATTTTATTAATTAAGTGGAGTAGGTGTCATATTACACTGAAATGTCAATCCAAACTATGTAATTTGGGGTCATTATTTAAACAAACTTATTTATTAATATTTATGTTTACAATTTTACGCAATTAAGTGTGCAAAAATTAAACAACCTACCTGTTTAGTATCTATTTTAAACAACGCACCCCATCTTGAATGGGTATGACAACCTCTATTTAAGAAGGTAATCAGTGCTTCTCAAAGGCATTACAACTAAAACCATCTCTAAAGCATCCCTTCATTTGTTGAGAAGAAATCCACTTGACAAGAGAAGTACGGTTTGATATAAATTTCTTTTTAAATTTCATAGATTTTATAAGTGTTTTGTGTTTTAATTTTTGGATGATGTTATTGTAATTTAACTCTGATTTTTCTTTTTCAGTTATGGAAGGTGAAAAAAGCAATGGTTGGAATGAAAAAAGTAACGAGTAGAAACCAACTAGCAAGTATGACAATATATTTTGTATGGATAAGTGTGTTCATGAGCGTGTTATCGACATGCAGTGCAAACTAGAGGACATTGAAGACCTTGTGAAGGTTCTTGAGAGTAACCAGGCCAAAATTATGAAAATGCTTGACAGGATTGAGAAGTCATATGGGGATAACCTCCTAAAAAGAATCGTTTTAAGTGTGGACGAAAAATATCTTTTCTCCACCTATCCAAAATATACCTTTGGTCAACATTTTCAATCCTTTTGTGAGACAAAACCTTCAGTATATGGCAACATAGATATCCTCTACTTTCAAACCATTTGCAGGAGCAACTTAGATGCTCACCAACAGCCGTGTACCTAACAATGAATAAAAACGAATCGCTACGACTAAAACTTCTCTTTGGATAATCAGTTATAAGGAATTTCTCCACGCCAGGTTCTACTTTATCATCCTCAAAGGTGCTGATTTCACAATGCATGTGCTTCTTTAGTTGCTTTTGGAACAATTCAAATATTTCACGAGTATAGCAAGCTTGAAGTTGTGCCTCCCACGGGAATTCAGACAAACAATTTAATTCAAAACAATTGGACCTATATTCTGCTTCAAGCTCTTTCTCAAACTTATCTCTTATCGCTAACTCGTATTGCTGAACAAATTTCTTAAGAGTGCATTGACGGGTGATAAATCCATCAAAGAAAGCATGCATTCCTTCACTTCTTTGAGTAGACAACATCCCTGCCCAAAAATGATCATCTAGGTATGCAAGAACCCATTTTTCCCTTTCTAAATAAAGCTTAAGAAACCACTCTCTTCCATTCAAGTTGTATTTTGCAATGTATTCATCCCATCTATTCTCAAACTCAACTGTAGTAATGCTTTCAAGCACCATGGTCTTAAATTTTGACTTTGCTCTTTTAGAATCACTAACCCCGCTTAACCTCAAAGGCAACTTAGAGAATATATGCCATACACAGTATCTTTGTACCGTATTTGGCATCAATTGATGTATAGCTGCCTTATTGCTTTCACATTGGTCGGTCAAGATAGCCAGGGGACAAACATCTCTCATTGCCCTAAGCCATGTAGAGATCACCAACAAGTAACTTGCAATATCCTCATTCGATAGGAGAGCACACCCCAAAAATACGGATTGTCTATGTTGATTGACACCAACAAACGAAGCGAATGGCATATTATACCGGTTTACTAGGTATGTTGTATCAAAGCATATAACGTCATGGAACGTATCATATGCTACTTTTGAGTGAGAATGCACCCATACAACGTTACGAATCCTACCTACGCTATCAACATCAATTGAATAGAAAAACTCCCTATCTTTTTGTTGCATATCAGTAAAGAACCTCAATAATGCTTGTGAGTCCCCTTCTTGCAATTCAACCCTCCTACTATTCATAATATAATTTCTGCAGTCCTTAGTAGTGCAATCCAAATTCTCCGGCCCACCAGCAAGTACTTCGGCTACTCTTATGTTCTTGGATGGTCTTAGGCCAGCTATATCATTAGCTTGAAACCATCTCTTAAGAGAATTACTAACATTCCTGTGTCCAGCCATCAATCGTGATAGTGATGGTTCCAATTTGTGATTATGCTTTCTAATAACCTTAGAAACACGACATGATCCATCATTTTCAAAAATTCTATTAATTCTAGCCATATAATTCATTCTTTTGCCGGATATCGTATGTTTTGGTTTCCTTGCCCTATAACAAACAAACTGCACATACCTTACCGTATCCCCCCCCCCCCCCCCTTTTTGTTGCATGTTCGTTTGACAATACAAAAACCTAATAATCTAGCATGTGCTTTGTAAAATTCATACATATGTCCACTACCTTTAAATCTCATTCCAGGAAGTGGCCCTATTGCAAGATCCTCTTGAGAAATATCATCACCCATTTCCCTGTCCTCTTCAATTTCTAACACTTCTACAACTTCATCATCTTCAACATCAATATCATCATCACCTTCATTATTCTCTACATCGTTGTGGGCCCCGTCAGAATCAAGGTCATCCAAATGATCCTCATCATTCATCAAACTATCGTCGGATGCCAGTCCTAGAGCTCTATGTAATTCATTTCTTAGTTCATCCGTATTAGGACTTGATGGGTTGGTGTTCATGTTTAGAAATGGGTGTGGATTGTGATTAGGGTTTGTGGTATTACTCAAAACGGTATAGGAATAACAATGGAATACTAATAGACATGTAGTTGGTGGTAGTAGTCAAAATGTGTATGTATAAGAAATATAATTAAATTAATAAAGAAGCCACATTTAAAAAACATAAAATACGTATAAAATTAAATTATCACTTAATTAATAAAGAGTATTTTAAAAAATAGAAATACGTATAAATACGGTCTACGTATATACATATACTTATACGTATACTAAGTACTATTAATTCTGAAATCCTTCCATCTTCCTAGCATTATGTTTTGCATGGCTCAATGTTTTGGGAATAAACACCATTTAATAGTTGGTTTGGAGGGAAGGTTTTGGAGGGAAAAAATTGTTTAAGAGGCCAAACACACATTAAGGATATATTAGTAATTTTAGGGGTGTGGCCAAGGTTGAGACAAGGAGAGCGTGGCCGAATAGCAGCTCTCTTTTAGTAATATAATATTAAATGAGGGTATTTTAGTAATATGATTTTACAATAGAGAATTCTCACTTATATAATAATATGATTTAGACCCAAACAGGACTTTTACGTACTTTATGAAATTTAAAATCAAAATATATTGATATAAATACATATTAGTAGTTCTTAGTTTCACATACAAGTGTTCGTAATCTTTGTCACAAACAATAATGTTAGGGCCCGTTCGTTTTAGTACTTCACAAGCTGATTTAACACATGTACACGCATTAAACAATGGTTCCTCTGATTGTTGCGTTCATTAACTCTCATTAATTATATATTTTTTGGTCAAAACAATATGTACTAATATCAAACAAACAACTTACATCAACACTAAATAGAAAAAGCCAAACCTAAAATTATATATTTTATATATATTTATATTTATATCTATCTATACTAATTGAGAACCATAGACAAGTGATGTGACATGACTCTATGGCCACCATTCACTTCAAAATATAAGAAATGTACAATTTATTTTTTCTCACGTCCTAATAAAATGTTTTGTAGTAAATGTACTATATAATGAATTTAATATTTAATTCATGTGACAAATAATGATGTTTTGAGGTATATTTCGGTTTCCCAGGACTAATAGTAATGCTCCAAACAAATTAGCTAAATAACGGCTTATTATCTTCTTTATTAGAGTCATTTATATATGCCGATGAATAAACTTTCAGTTTTCTCTTCTTTATTGTCTTATTTATTACAAATTTACTTTGTGTTTAAGAATAAAAAATTAAAAAAAGTGTACAATTTCCCCCAAGCTGGTCACCCGCATAACTTTTCTTCGAATCAAACGACCCGTAATAGTTTAGTGCTCCAATATATGTTTCATTTCAGTCATGGACAACTGATGATGATTAATATACTTTTTTAGAGTTTCAATGTTTCCTAAAATATATATGTATATATGTGTGACTTAAAAATTTGCATTTTGCGATATGTCCCCCCATATAATAGGTACGTGTATAATATTTTCAGTGAATATTTGATATAATAACCAACAATTCACATGTAATATGTACTACGTACGTGTTTACTAATGTCTGACAATTGTGAAGTGCAGAAAAAATACACTATTGACATCTAGCTAGCCTTAAAAAATGAAAAATTCACATGTAATAAGTATTACTTCTTTCCGTTTCCATTTAAAAAAGGATGAATTTTTTTACTTTTTAAAAGTCAATTTGACTAATCTTTGAATCTAAATTAAACTATATTGAATTAATATTTTTAAATAAAAAGTTGTATATTCAAAAACTATGCGAAAAATACTATTACATGCAACTCTTCTCATATCAATATGATAAAAAAATCATCTTAAATCGTTGGTCAAAGTTCATCCAATTAAATCGTGTGTTTATTAATGTCTCACAATTGTGTAGTACGGGAAAAAATACACTATTGACATCTAACCTTAGAAAATGGAAAAGAAAGTGAACAATAGTTTCATGATGAAATTCCACCGAAGAGATGTCATTGTAGCAAAGTATAGTTAAGTAAATTAAGCCAATAAAATAGCATTCTCTAATCCAAAATTCTTCGAATATTCATTTTTTAAATGATCTTTACGAAATATCTACTGCTATATGTTACTGTAATTTATTTTCTTCTTTCCGAAAATTAAAGAAAAGAAAGATTGAAAGGAAAAGGTAAACGGAAAAAGTTGTGAAATTTGGTGCTACTCCATCCGTCCCATTGTCTTCGTCGTAGTTTGACTTGACACAAAATTTAATAAAAAAAAGAAGACTTTTGAAATTTGTGGTCTAAAATAAGTCATAGATATTTATGTGGCTATAAATGAGTCAAAAAGTAAGTTTGGAGTTGAATTGTTTCCAAATTTAGAAATATGACCATTTTTTCGGGACACACTAATAAGGAAAGTATGATAAACAAAATAAGATGGAGGGAGTATAATTGAAAGCAGGGAGAAGGGGAGAGGGAAAGGTGCTGTAACAGAACGCAATTAAAGAGCTAACAGAATTCAGAAATGCTTAACTAAATAAGGAATTACAGCTTTCATTGTACGTCTTTACTTTCTAACAAAATTAATATGGTAGTTACTAAACAAAAATTTAATGTGTCATTAACATCAAATTAATTAATGCCCATTACTCCTGTATTGGTCGATTTCCGTTCGATCACAAAGAAGATGTGTTCGATCGTGTTGCAAAATCATTGTCGGTTCCGGAGACATATGTTGGTAAAAATCGATTGATGTTGTTTCGGTTTAATGACGTGATCGGAATATCCCGAAGACAGCCGTTCTAGCAGATAATCTAAATTGGTCTTATCCCACTTTTATCGGAACGGGTCCAGCGTATTTCGTGGGACGTGGGCAACTGCTGAAAGAGAGACGCGAGGAAGAGGGAGTTCTTCTAGGGTTGGGAACTCTTGCCATTTCAACCTATAAATAGGACCTTATTCCTTCATTTGGAGGCACGTTCATCTGAGCACCACTTTCTTATTCCCCAAGCTATACATTTTCTCATTACATTATTGTTATTTTCTCATCATACCATAATCAATCTACTGTCATTGTCAAAGCAACCATTGTATTAAAACATCAGTCGTGGCTTGGTTCAAGCGTGGAAGATGATTCATCTCATTCATCGAAGCACCGTCCTCCGATTCTTCAATACAATAAGCTTTTATCGCTTTATTTATTTATTTATTTATTGTTATCTATTCTGTTGTTTGCATGATATTTCCATTATTCAATACTTAAATTCATCGCATTCGATCTCATTAATTTGTTATCGTTACTCTGATCGCATAAGTAAATCCATCGTTTAACTTGCTTATCAGTATCGATCAAATCAAGTGAATTACCATTGTTGCTTTACGGTCGTATTGTTATTTGATTGAATACATTTCTATCGATCACGTTTATTTATCATCGTATCTAACTTTGTCATCGAATTTGGTTAAAATCAAGTATTCAGCCTTGAACGAAATTAACACGTAATTCATCCTCGATAAGAAATTCGCCCGAAATCACATCATCGTAAATTGCTAGTTCGTTATTTGTTTTAATTTTTCTGTTTACATCTGCCTTCTAATTGTTCATTCAGACTCGACATCGGATTTGCATACTCATATCTTCGAAATCGATATTTGCATTGTCTTCGAATTAAGGTCCTGAAAATCGATTACTTGTCAACGTAAAATGCCTATCAATCGATCGAATTGACATATAAACGATCGCCTTAGAATCAACTAAATATAAATTTAATTGTAAAACCTGAAGTACATTTTTAGGAAATACAATTTGGCGCCCACTGTGTGGTCTAGGCAATCGATTTATTCCGAAATTTGAATCGTTTGATACTACTTACATTTTCTTTTTTGTCCTGAAATGGCAGATGAACGTAACATTGATGTCATCACCGCTCAGAACGGTCAACAACAGCTCAATCCCAATGACGGAGTTCATGTTCCGACCAACATTGAAGCGGTCGATGAGTCTACCAACCACAAGCAGGATCCGACTCATGACGATATTTCTACTGGTTCACAGCTGAACGCGCCCCGAGGGCGCGCGACCCGGTAAGGAACCCCCGGTCGAGTCAGGAGATACAAATGCGACACTAATGGCGTATTTGAAAAGGCATGATGCTCAGTTCGAAATGATACAAGAACAATTGAAGGTCCTGTCTAGCTCTATCGGAAACAGAGCACCCACCTCCCCGATCACACCCCCGCAAGCATTCCGACTTGTTCCTCAGGGCGCCGTAACAGGGGGACTTCCAGCGGGGGTCGGATCCGGAGGATCGAGTACGGCCGCCGTGGCTATGGGAGCTCCGGCCTCCGTAACGACAGAAGTGAGAATGTTAGCTATGATGCAAACCCTGCTGAATGACACAGTGGATAAGAAATTCAGTGAGATAAAATCATTTATGGAGAAATTGTCAGGTGTTCCGATGTTAACGGACGAAGTCGCTAAAAAATCGATTTCAAAGCGTCCGTTTCCAGCAAGTGCAGCCCCAATGCCCATTCCTAAAACTTTCAAATTACCGGAAAGTTTGAGATATGATGGAACCACAGATCTGAGGGATCACATTGATATGTTTTCGGTTGCAGTTCAGGCAAACGACCTGACTTCGGAAGAGATCAATTCAGTCAGCCTTAAGAAGTTTTGTGAAACGTTGAAAGGAGCAGCACTGAAGTGGTATTTACAGCTACCCGAAAAGGAGATACTGAGTTTTGATGATATGGCGGCGAAATTCATTCGATCACATACTGGAGCAAAAAAGATAGCACCAAGGGTGGTAGATATCGTGGACGTTAGGCAGCGGCCCGGGGAAAAGATCAAACAATTTGTGAAACGATTCAGTGATGAGAAGATTCACATTCCGAATCTCGAGGAAAGGTGGGCTTGTTTGACTTTTGCTAATAACTTGCGCACTGATTCAATAGAGGCGTGGAAGTTGAAGGATCGTCTTAGGGAAATAGATGCATGGACATTCGACGAGCTATATCGTGAGTGCGAACCAAGGATTAGGGTTGAGGAGGAGGAGTTGCAGCCAGCCCGAAATAATCATCATTATGAACTACCACCACCACGGAGAGTCGAGAATGACACGCAAAACTACAGGGACCAACGATGGGAGCCCTACAGTTTCCCTCGAATGGGAAGCAACAACCACGAAGCTGGTGGTTCGAAAAATCAGCCGAAGAGAGGGCAATCGAACACATCTTCGGTTCCAAAAGATTGACCACTGCCTCCAAAAGTGACGGAGTACAATTTTTGCATATGGACACCAAACTTGGTAAATCACTTGAAGGGGATGGGTGATAAGGTTGTAAAGTTTCCGGGTCGCATAAAAACAAATCCAAATACAAGGGATGAAAATCTATGGTGTGCATTTCATCATGACTTCGGCCATACAACGGAAGAATGTAAGGCGTTGAGATACGAAGTGGCCAGCTTGCTACAGAAGGGGCATTTGGTAGAGTTATTGACTGATAGAGGGCGAAACAATTTTAATAAGAAGAAAGATGATGAGCCGCCAAAACCTCCTGCTCCTAGGAAGACGGTAAATGTTATTACCGGAGGAGATGACGTTTGTGGAGTGACTTACACTACAAAGAAATATGCAAAGGTCTCGTTCACACGAGAAAAACGAACACGGGAGGACATGAATGATGAGATTGTGTTCGGGGATTTCGACTTCGACGAAAGGATTCATCCCCATCACGATGCACTGGTAGTAACGATGAGGATCGACGATGCCGATGTAAAAAGGGTATTAATCGATGCTGGCAGTTCGGTTAATATCATACATACAAGGGTAATCGAACAGTTGCAGTTGAGTGATAAGATCGTGCCTCGCTCAGCGGTGTTGTCGGGTTTCAATAATTCAAGCAAAGTGACCGTTGGAGAAATCACAATTAAGACATATGCGGAAAGTGTTGAGAGTGAAACATCGTTTCAAGTGATGAAAGGCGAGATGGCATACAACGTGATATTGGGTCGACCGTGGATTCACACTATGGGAGCGGTCCCATCGACCCTACATCAAGTTGTAAAATTCCCTACCCCATGGGGAATTCGCGAAATAAGAGGTGAGCAGCAGGCTTCACGAGAATGTTACTCAGTAGCTGTTAAGGATGGCTTTCGAAAATAGCAATCACAGCTAGTGGAACCCGTGGCCGAAAACCTCACTGCGGCTCCGTCATGTGCTTCATCACAGTTAGCAGAGTCCGAAGTTGAAGACGAATTCGCACAGGTTCTACTATGTGTGAGAGAACCGTACAAACAAAAAGCCGGAGACTCTACGATAGAAGAATTGGAAGAAGTAATGTTATTCGATGATAAGCCTGATCGGAAAGTCTATGTGGGAGCAGAATTGGATCCCGAAGTAAGAGCAAAAATCATATCCTTCCTCAAGGATAATTCTGATTGTTTTGCTTGGTCCTACGCAGATATGGTGGGAATCGATCCAAAAGTTGCCACACACAAATTAAACGTCGATCCAAAGCATTGGCCGGTGAAGCAAAAGAAACGGCCGAATGGAGGATTCCGGAGGAAAGTGATCAACGATGAAGTAGAAAAATTGTTAACGAATGGGTTCATTAAAGAGGTTAAATATCCAGAATGGCTTGCAAACACTGTTGTAGTACCAAATAAAAATGGCAAGTGGAGAGTATGCGTCGATTATACCGACCTCAACAAAGCTTGCCCAAAAGATTCGTTCCCACTGCCTCATATCGACAGGCTGATCGATTCAACGGCAGGGCACGAAATGTTGAGTTTCTTGGACGCCTACTCAGGCTATAATCAAATTTTGATGGACCCAATAGATCGGGAGAAGACTTCGTTCATCACTGACACGGGGACTTATTGCTACACTGCCCTTCGCCCTTAAGAATGCTGGCGCTACTTATCAGCGTTTGGTTACCACCATGTTCAAAGATTTGATCGGAAGAATGATGGAAGTGTATATCGATGACATGTTGGTCAATTCTTTGGAGAAGGGAAATCATTTAAGTCATTTGGAGGAAACTTTTATGATACTAAGGCGGTTCAGCATGAGATTGAACCCAGAGAAATGTGCGTTCGGGATCGGATCCGGCAAGTTCTTGGGATTCATCGTATCGCAAAGAGGAATCGAGGCCAATCCAGACAAAATCAAAGCGATCGAAAGAATTTTCGAAGATCTGACAACGGTGAAGGAAGTTCAACAGTTGACCGGTCGAGTAGCCTATCTCAGCAGGTTCATCTCGAGGTCATCTGAACGATGTCACAAGTTCTTTTCGGTGCTGAGGAAAAAACATAAGTTTTGAGTGGACACCAGAATGCAAAAAGGCTCACAGAGAACTGAAGCAATACCTGTCCAATCCTCCGCTTCTATCAAAGCCGATCGAAGGAGAAATGCTGCTGATCTACTTGGCCGTTTTCGATGTTGCTGTAAGCGCTGTCCTCGTTCGCGAGGATAGAGGTAACCAATTTCCTATCTATTATGTTAGTAAGACATTGTTACATGCAGAAACAAGGTATCCACATCTAGAAAAAGTAGCACTTGCACTAGTCACTGCTGCACGAAAGCTAAGACCTTATTTCCAATGTCATTCAATATCTGTCATAACTACTTTTTCATTGCGAAATATTTTACATCGGCCAGATCTCTCTGGTCAATTGATGAAATGAGCAGTCGAGCTGAGTGAATATGACATCACTTACCAGCCTCGCACCGCCATAAAATCTCAAGTTTTAGCTGATTTTGTAGCAGACTTTAGCGCTAACATCTTCCCGGAAGCAAAAAGGAAGAATTGATGATGAGAGATCCAGATCCCGGAGTCTGGATAATGTACACCGATGGAGCTTCGAATGTGAAAGGGACTGGCCTTGGGATTCTATTGATAGCACCTACCGGCGAGAAACTCAGGTATGCGATCAAATTACATGCAAACACTAACAACGAGGCCGAATATGAGGCCCTCGCTGCAGGTTTAAAGATCGCAAAAGACTTGAAAGTCGAACGACTAGACATCAAAAGCGATTCTCAGCTGGTGGTAAATCAAATCCAAGGCGATTTTTGTGTTCGAGATCAGAGGATGCAGTAGTTGCTCGAGAAAGTACAAAATCTTCTAACTTCTTTCCAGGAATGGAAAATAGCTCAGATACCGAGGGAAGATAACATCAAGGCAGACGCCTTAGCCAACCTTGGTTCTGCAGCAGCTATCGATGGAAAAATCGACGAAACAGTGGTTCATTTGTTCGAATCCCCACTTTGTCGAAGCATCAAAGAGGTAAACAGCGTTAATCATACTTGGGATTGGAAAAACAAATATTTGTCTTATCTGCAGGCAGACACCCTTCCCAGTGACAAAAAGTCTGCCCGATCACTTAAAGCTAAAGCGACAAGATATTGTCTCCTAGAAAATCAACTCTACAGACGAATGTTCGGTGGCCCTTTAGCGAAGTGTGTGGGACCAGGGATAAACTATGTGTTGAAAGAAGTTCACGAAGGCGAATGCGGCAATCACTCCAGCAGCAAATCGTTGGTTCGGAAGATAATAAGAGCTGGATACTATTGGCCAACGATCGCGGATGATGCCAAAGAGTTCGTTCGCAAATGCGACAAGTGTCAACAATTTGGAAACCTCATACATCAACAAGCAGAGCCACTTCATTTGGTCACGTCACCGTGGCCATTCATGAAGTGGGGAATGGATTTGGTCGGGCTTCTTCCAACAGTGCCCGGTGGGGTAAAGTTTATTTTAATTCTTACGGATTATTTTTCTAAATTGGTAGAAACAATTGCTTTGGCTAAAATTCGTGAACAAGAAGTCATCAAATTTATCCATCAAAATATCATCTATCGTTTTGGGATCTCGAAAGAGATCACATGCGACAATGGTAAACAGTTCGTAGGCAGATGGATCACTGCCTTCTTCGAAAAATGGGGGATCAAGCGAGTTGTCTCAACACCTTATCACCCGAGTGCAAATGGACAAGCTGAGTCTTCCAACAAAACAATAATGGAGTACTTGAAGAAAAGGATGGATGAGTCAAAGGGCAATTGGCCGAACGAACTCCTCGGAGCGCTGTGGGTTCATCGGACAACGGTGAAACACAGCACCGGGGAAACACCGTTCTCACTTGTCTACGGAACAGAAGCGTTGATACCGGTGGAAGTGGGGGAACCCAGTCTTTGGTTCGCCCACTCCACCGAAGAAGCGAACAAAGAGGCTATGTTGATAGATCTAAACCTGACCGAATCAAAAAGAGACATGGCATTTGTTCGAATACAAGCACAGAAATAAATGGCACAAAATTACCTCAACAAAAAGAATCAGGTACTGATCTTTTAATGTAGGTGACTATGTGCTAAAGATCAAAAGACCGAAGAAGGATGAGCCCAACGAAGGTAAATTAGGAGCAAATTGGGAAGGACCCTATCGGGTCAAGGCAGTAATCGGGAAAGGTTCATACCAACTCGAAACAATGGACTCCAAGCCAGTCGACTTAAATTGGAATATCACACAATTGAAAAAGTACTACTTTTGAGATTCTACGGTATCATTAAAACTTTATTTTCTATTTTCCTTTACAATTTTCATTGTCTCTCCATTGGAAGTAATTGTATGATCGATTATTTGGTACTAACACTTTTAGATGATAGGCATAGTTGGAATCGAATGATGACAAACATCACCCACGAATCAGTTTTTGTCTTTCAATGACTCCGTTTCAGGTATCGAAATCGAGAACCAGCTTTCGGCTGTTCATCCTTCACACCCAAACACTGGGGGGGATGAAGTTAGTATGATGGTCACTGTCGGATACTGGAAACTTCCTAAGAACCGGGGACTTCCCGTTAAAAGGGGAAACGAAATCGATTGAAGATAGTACTGGGGACTCGTTCGTACTTCAAATCGAACTAGACATTCAACTTTATCGAAGATTTCAAACCCTGACGCTTTTATTCAAAGTCGAGGGCTATTCGTTTAGATGAGTTATGTAGCATGTAAACGATCCGTTAGTGATCAAAAGCATGTGCCTTCAAACGGCCACATCATGCAACTGATCGAATCGTACGATCCCAAAATGTATTAAACGCCCATTAGCGGCTCACTTAAAAAATATGCAACACTTCGTCATATTTTCGACTTTTCACATTTGTCGGCTTGTGTGATCGGTTTAAACATTGGTGAATTTTACAATTCCAAATTTTTTCACCGCGTTCAAAGTAATCTTTCATCCCGAACTCAAAAGTGTTCGAAGAGTGCATTACGTGAAAGTGAGACGTCATTCTTCACTACGCATAAAGGACATTGGGCCCCAATCAGTCACTTTTTTTACGACGACTGTCGTCCGAACGTTAAACTTTCCGAATGATCAAACTAAACCTACCTTCGGAAAACAATACGACGATAAGAGGAGCATTAAGAATCAAAAACAAAAACTTTAAAAAAGTTCATTCATTTAAAGGGAAATATCCACATAACGGTCAAAAGACCTCATCATAATTAAGGATCAAAAACAAAAGCTTAAGAAGTTCATTCATCTCCATCGGATCCTTCGTCAGAAGAATCTGGAGAAAGGCCAAGTGCCTCGCGAGTCAGCCTCACGACCTGGATAGCTTCTTCGAGCTCCTTGGCTACATCAACTTGACGCTCAGACATTTCCCGCAGCAAGTCTCGCCTCGACTCTGCTAAAATGAGCTCCCTTCTCCCTTCGAATCATTCTCCATTGAGTGCCTTTGAGTAGCCAACTCTTTTTGAAGAAGCAAGTTCCTCTCCGACAAAGCATCGTTCTGAGCAGCAAGATCGTTGTTAACACCCTTAAGTGTATGAAGTTCCTCATTCAAACAAACGAAATCTGTCTCTCTGGCCTTCAGTTCAGCTTCCAGTTTAGCACACGTGTCGTCCATACTAGTTTCAAGTCGACCAAGCTGATCGTTCAAAGCCTGAACTTGAGACTCTAATTCCGATTCTCGAAGAGCATGAGCGGTGGCCTTTCTAGCCGATTCAGCCTCGAGCTCAGAATACTTCAGTTTCAAAATTTTTAAGTTGTTGTTCCATTGTTGCTCCCAAAAGCACACGAAAGTAAACGTGGTCGACAAGTAATAAAGTGATAAATCGAGTATCATTACCACGAGGACTATTCAGACTAACACTTAACAAACAATTTCTAACAAACTATTCAGGGATCTTTTTCTTTGATGGTGAGAGTTTTAGTAACTAAAAAGCAGTAATTAAGATTCTAAAAGTGAATTCAAACAATAGAGCACAAATTAGTTGTTATCAGTAATAAGGAGACGGTACAGGGTCAGAGTTACGAACAATCTAGTTGAGTTTTCCAATTGATCTCACTTCTTAAATCCCGGGTTACTAACTAACAGAGTAAATGTACCCGTGAAAACCTTTCGATTCTTCACAGTCTATGCAGGCTACTTCAATCCCTATATGTCTATGGGTTGAATCACGTGCACGCATTAACGAATTCTGTAATTAGTTAAACTAGGCGAGCAAGTATATGTCTATCCTACTCACAAATTGGTTCCCCGATGCCTGAGTTCACAAACTAGTCCTACTCTTTCTTATTACGTAATTAAATTCCCTATTTCGAGTTCAATCTAAATACCATAGATAATGCGTAATAATCGGGCCCTGACAATTACACAAGTGAAATCAAGAAAGAATAAGTAACCCGTTATGGGATTCAATTAATGGAAATCAATCTTCAAACATCAACTTTCATGAAATACTCTAACCCTAGAACGATAGATTTAGCCACGCATACTCATAATAACAACACAAGGATTTGATGAAATAATGAAATAATGATATAATAGATTAATGGAAGGAAGAAAAACCCTTGTTCAAGATGTTATGAGCTCTCCAATTTGCTCCAAAGTCTGAACTCCTATCAAAAACTAAGTAAAAGAGTATTTATAGGGTTTACAAACACCTAGTAATAAGTTAGACCTAAGCCTAGACGAAATAGGAAGTCAAAATTCGCTCTAGGGGCGCTATAACGGGCGCCCCGCGCCCCCGACCGCTCAGGGACAACCAGTGGACGTCGAATTTTGGGCGCCTTTGGTCTGCGCCGCGTTGGGAATCGCGCCAGGCAGTGGGGCACTTTGGGAGGCGCGCCACGTGCCCTACAGCGCCAGGCCAATTTCCTATTTTCTTGCTCCGCAGCTCGCTTCTTGTCGTGCCTTCGTGTGTTCAATCCAATTCTCAATCAAAATCCAATCTTTTCTTGCTCGATCATGCTCTTTAAAGCTCCAATTGCACTGCATAACAACCTACATACACACGACATAAAATTAGTGCAAAACCACATTCATAAACTATAAACCGGGCGAATAAAAAGCTCAAACATGCGGAAATATCAAGGAAACATAAGCATAAAATGTCAAACATCACCACCCCACACTTGAACCCTTGCTCGCCCTCGAGCAAGTCAGTACTAACTTCCCAACCTAGGTAGAACAGGTCTGCCTATGACTATGGTTGATACCGATCATTGAACAAATGCACACATGACTACTATGGATCCACAAACATGCCAACAATTTAACAAACTCAAAAATATGAGAACAACCACCCCAAAATAGCTCAAATGCACAAACTCAACCCATCGAACCCATGCTCCCACAAAATCACACCTATCTACTCAACCAAGAAGCCATGAACTTCACCTATTTCATACAAACCATGTGCCCTCACCAATATGAAGCAAAAGAGTGTCCCCCAAAGATCACACACAACAATAAATATCATGAATAGAACGGGGACAGTAACAAACGAATTCACTCACTCTCAAAGTCTCACATGTCACTCACAATGTACCATAGGCTTGCCCGTAGTGTAGGACTCCACTAATGTAAGCTCACTCCAATCGGGATTAACTAGGACTTTAAAAAGGTTGTAATGTATGCTAAGGGGCGGGTAGGATACATATGGTAATAGTGACTACCTCCCTAAGCACTTTAATACAATACAATTATTTCAAACACAATTCTCATCAAAGCCACCCAATCAACAACCTTCACACACACCTTCTCAACAAGTAATAATTTTTCTTTTAAGCACACACTAGCAAGGAATTGATATTCTTTTCTCTTATTTCTTTTTCCACAATTTTTTCTTCTCTTTTCGAATTTGCTTTTTTTTCTTATTTTTCAATTTCATTACTTTCCAACCTTGCCAATGCTCATAAACAACTACTACACAATTTTAACAAGTATTCCCCTTCATTAGTTCCACTCAAAAATATCTCAATATTCAACCACAACTCCACAATAATATCACAATATCAACTAAAGTGCTTAAGGAGTAAAGGGCCAAAAGAGAACAATTTAGAACAAGTGGGTAGCTCGCGGTGTGGGTGCCAACAAAAAGGTCAAGAGATCACAAAAATCAAGTCCAAGGTGTATATGTAAGGGTAGACAAATCAAAAGAAGGTCTGTATCATTTTTCGACTAGAACAAACTTAGGATTTCGCTTTGCACACACACGGGGCAAATTCTAGACACCAATATGCAAATATGGAGCAAACAAGAATATGCCTCACACACACATTGCACACGATCCACACAAAATGGCTCCATCACAACTCTCAATCAAGCAAATAGGTTGCAACTTGTGGAAAATTAAGCACTAATGCACAAAGGTTCACAACAAAGTCAAGCGAGTGGACTCAAGCATCTCAAGGGGGTCGTTCCATTTTTTCTCTAGGCATGTATCACAATTTAAAACCAAGGACACCACAAATAGCACATGCAACAAGTTCAAGTCCACCGGTATCAAACAAATCAAAAGCACCTAGCATTCTACCTATTTTCTTCATTTAGGGCCACCTATACTAACTATTCTAAAATAAAAAAAATAAAAAAAAAACTATCCGGTTCAAAGGTCTACCCGTGGAAAAGAACCGAGGCCATAAGAAAAACCATGGGGTGGATGACATGTACCACTAATAAAACTAAAAGGAAAATCTTTTTGCAATTTTTTATTGGTTTTCTAATTTTTTTTTCAGTCAATTGTTTCATATATTAAAGCAAGAAACAAATCAAAATAAAGTCAAGTGTCAAAAGAAAAATCCTACGGTACATGCACCCCTAACCTCAAAAATAAATAAAAGGGTAGTTCCCCACCCCACACTTAAACTAAGCACTGTCCTTAGTGCTAAAAATAAGAAAGTGCGAGGTAAAGAAAACTTCCCTGAAGACTCTAGTCCTTGGTGCTAGCATCCTCCAAGCTTCCATATAGTATGAGGTACTCAGACTTCCCCAACAGGTCATCAATATTAGGCAAGGGTGAGGACACCCCACACTTAGCCTCGACATTACATGAACCTGCAATCCAAGGAAAAATAAAAACTACGTGATACTATAAATAAAATAATACAAGTACAAACTCGGGTTGCCTCCCGATAAGCGCCTTAGTTAACATCGTGGCACGACGACACTTCTAGCTCACTTCCAGCATTTATGTCTTCTCTTCTTACGCCGAACCTTTGCTTTCTTCCTTTCTTTGAGAGTACCCCTCTTCAACTTCACATGTGGTGTACTTCCATGTTCTTGTCTGACACATTCGATCATAGAACATTCTTCAACCTTAGCTATGTGCTCCTTCTCAGTATACACCTTGAAAGTAACCTTTTCTCCATGCGCTCTAACAGTCATCTCACCCAGCTCCATGTCAATAATTGCCTTCGAGGTGACTAAGAATGGTCTCCCCAAAATGATTGGAGCTTCTCGGTCCTCTTCATAATCTAGGACTACAAAATCAGCAGAGAATATAAACTTACCAACTTTAAGCAACACATCCTCCAACTTACCATCAGGGTGAGTGAGTGATCCATCCGCCATCTTTAGAGTAACTGAAGAGGGATTGATTGCTCCTAGCCCTAACCTTTTGCAAACAGACAGAGGCATGAGATTTATGCTCGCACCCAAATCACACAAGGCACCAGTGATATTATGCCCTCCAATGGTGCAAGGAATAGTGAACCTCCCAGGATCTTGAAGTTTTGGAGGTAGCTTGCTCAAGATTGTGCTACATTCCTCAACTAACTCAACTGTATCTATCTCTTGAGGCTTTTTCTTATTGACTAAAATCTCTTTTAAGAACTTCACAAAGGATGGCATCAATTCAAACACATCAGTCAAAGGAATATTAACTTGAAGTTCTTTCAACATACTCACAAATCTTTGATACTGCGCCAGATCTTTCGATGGTATAAGTCTCTGCGGGAATGGTGGAGGCGGCAGAGGTGCCTCCTTTCTCTCTTCTTTCTTCCTTACCTTCTCCACTTTTTCAACTTTTTCTATTTCAGCTCTCTCCTCGGACTTTGCCATCAGCTCTCCACCTTCAATTAAAGTCACTGCAAGACATTGTTCGGGCTCTTTTTTAACAGTGCTTATTTCTCCCACCAACTGCCCAACTGGTGCTCCAGGTTCTTGTAAGTATTGGCAATATCTTGTATGGTCTGTGCATGGGCTGCAGTGTCAGCTATCATTCTCTGCTGGCCCGCCATTATCTGCCTTAGCATATCTTCAACTGAATTGCTAACCTGCTGTGGTGGAGCTGGAAGTGGGTGGTAATTATTCGGGGCTCTCGTATTGCCTTGATAATAAGCATTACCAAACTGATTTTGACCCTGCAGCCTGTTTTGATTACCCACGTAATAAACTGACTCTGGATTAGAGGAGCAAACCTCTGTAGCATGGTCTTGACCACAGACCTCACAAAAACTCTGGAGTCGTTGCAATGGAGCCACTGGTTGCTGAGTCTTTGGCAGAGCTAGCTTGCTAATTTGATTGGAAATAGCATCCATCCTCGCCCTTAGCTCTGAAACTGCATCTAACTGAAGTACCCCTACAGATTTCTGCATAATAGCTCTACCATCTCCCTGCCAATCAGGATTGCACTGCGAAAACTTATCTAGCAAATCATAGATCTGGTCAAAATTTAAGTCTAATACTTGGCCTCCAGCAGCAGCATCTACCACGATCTTAGTATGCGCATTCAACCCCTCAACAAAAGTATGTGCAACAACCTCATTGGATTGGTTGTGGTGTGGACAATCTCTCAATAAGGCTTTAAATCGCTCCCAGGCTGAATACAAAGACTCTCCTTCTAATTGTCTGAAGGACATAATTTCACTCCTCAGCCGGGCTGTCTTGGCAGATGGATAAAATTTAGCCAAGAACTTCTTAGCCAAATCCCCCCAAGTAGTGATAGACCCAGACTTTTCAGCCTTTAACCACTTCCTTGCTGCCCCAATCAGTGAAAACAGGAACAATGTCAAGCGAACATAGTCAGTAGGAACTCCCGCTGGTGTATAAGTATCACTGATCTCCAGGAAATTCTGAATGTATTGCTGCGGATCTTCATGAAGTAATCCACTATATTGCCCAGTCACATGAAGCAACTGAATCATGCCGGACTTAGTCTCAAAGTGCCCGGTGATAGCGGGCTTAACTATGCTAGACGCTACCCCCTCCAGGCTGGGGAGAGCAACATCTCGCACAGCTAAAGCTAGTTCTGCTGCCATTCCTGTAGGTAAAGATCAAGCAGGACCTAATACCTGAAACAGCACAAAACTCAAAACTAAAATTAAACCTGAATAGAAAGTATAAACTGTTCAAAAAGAAATAAGTCAATTGTTTAGTCCCCGGTAACGGCGCCAAAAACTAGGAAAAAAATGGTGATGTTTGGCATTTTATGCCAATGTTTCCTTAATATTTCCGCATGTTTGAGCTTATTATTCGCCCGTTTTATAGTTTATGAATGTGGTTTTGTACTAATTTTACGTGTGTATGTAGGTTGTTACGCAGTGTAATTGGAGCTTTAAAGAGCATGATCGAGCAAGAAAAGATTGGATTTTGATTGAGGATTGGATTGAACACACGAAGGCACGACACGAAGCGAGCTGCGGAGCAAGAAAACAGGAAATTGGCCTGGCGCTGTAGGGCACGTGGCGCGCCTCCCAAAGCGCCCACTGCCTGGCCCGATTCCCAACGCGGCGCGGACCAAAGGTGCCCAAAGTTCGACGTCCACTGGTTGTCCCAGCGCGGTCGGGGGCGCGGGGCGCCCGTTATTGCGCCCCTGGAGCGAATTTTGACTTCCTATTTGGTCTAGGCTTTTGTAAACCCTATAAATACTCTTTTACTTAGTTTTTGATAGGAGTTCAGACTTTGGAACAAATTGGAGAGCTCATAACATCTTGAACAAGGGCCTTTCTTCCTTCTATTAATCTATTATTTCATTATTTCATCATTTCATCAAATCCTTGTGTTGTTATTATGAGTATGCGTGGCTAAATCTATCGTTCTAGGGTTAGAGTATTTCATGAAAGTTGATGTTTGAAGATTGATTTCCATTAATTGAATCCCATAACGGGTTACTTATTCTTTCTTGATTTCACTTGTGTAATTGTCAGAGCCCGATTATTACGCATTATCTATGGTTTTTAGATTGAACTCGAAAGAGGAAATTTAATTACGTAATAAGAAAGAGTAGGACTAGTTTGTGAACCCGGACATCGGGGAACCAATTTGTGAGTAGGATAGACATATACTTGCTCGCCTAGTTTAACTAATTACAGAATTCGTTAGTGCGTACACGTGATTCAACCCATAGACATATAGGGATTGAAGTAGCCTGCATAGACTGTGAAAAATCGAAAGGTTTTCACGGGTACATTTACTCTTTTAGTTAGTAACCCGGGATTTAAGAAGTGGGATCAATTGGAAAACTCAACTGGATTGCTCGTAACTCTGACCCTGGACCGTCTCCTTAGTACTGATAACAACTAATTTGTGCTCCATTGTTTGAATTCACTTTTAGCATCTTAATTACTGCTTTTTAGTTACTAAAACTCTCACCATCAAAGAAAAAGATCCCTGAATAGTTTGTTAGAAATTGTTTGTTAAGTGTTAGTCTGAATAGTCCTCGTGGGAACGATACTCAATTTATCACTTTATTACTTGTCGACCACGTATACTTGCGTGTGCATTTGGGAGCAACAGCCATCCATCACCAGCGGAGGCAAGAAGAGCAACTCTCTCATTCAGATGGGCTATCTCAGCTTCAAGCTGTCTAATCCGATCAGTTAATTCGATGGCCATGATGGTATTCTGAAGTCAAAACAAGACAACCCCGTAAGAAAGAAAAGACAAAAGGAATCAAGCAGTAGAAGACAAAAGAGAGAGTCCATTACCCGAAAGGCACTAAAAGCAATTTGAGAAGACAAGCTCACATCGCTATAACAATTCAATCGAGCTTTTTCCATCGGCCCCATCACGTCAAAAAAATAGTTAGCGAGATGCTTTGGGCATCTAAGCAGATCCACTTCCCCGGGAACGCTGATAGTGATCGATCTGGTGTTGGCTTCCCCTGCAGCCTTGGCCCTCTTATAAGCGGCAAAGGCAGCGGCTTCCTCATATCGAGGAAAGTGAACGATGGGCTCTTCATGGTCTGACGCGTAGAATGACGAGCCTGAGCTCTCCGTATGCCTCGACTTCGTCGTTTCCGTGGGACGATCGAGGGGAAGCTTACCCTTCTTGGGATCCCTCTCCCTTGGCACATCATCTAAAGGGACACCATCGACGCCCCCAACATTTAACATATCGTGGGTTGGGATGATGGCAGTCTCTTTTCCCCCAGAGCCAGAAGTTACGTCAATCAAATCCTCTGCAATCGGAGATAAAGGAAGCTGCCTGTCAACACCAAAGCCAGTTGTTTGAACCCTGTCATATTCCTCGGCCGCTTTGAGTTGCTTAGCCGTTTCAAGCATTTTTTCTTTTCTTGGCCTTTTAGGCCGCTCCAACGGCTGCTCAGACCCAGATTCTTCACCCTCTTCCTCGGAGGGAATACGAGAGAGGTTACCCTCCTCGATGGCTTTCGCCACCTCAACTGCTGAGACAGCTCCTTTAACAATCTGCTCGATCGGCTTAGGATCAGCCGATGAGCTAGCTCCTTATGGAGTACTCTTAACAAAATATTTTGCCCTAAGGTCTTGATAAGAGGTCTTCTTCGGAGGAGGAGGAGGATTTTCACTCACGTTCTCCCCCCCAACCTCTTCGACTTCTTCCTCGCCGACCAAATCTTCAATCAGCCCAGTACCAGCACCAGTGATGCCTGTTGAAGGTAATATGTTAAAATTAAACAAAGAATGCAGCTCGGCTGAAGGTAAAACTAAGCTTACCATGGTTTTTCGCCTTCACTTTCAAAAGAGCCGCGATCGGCTTCCAGGCCCTCTGATGGTTGGTAGTTTCTTTCAAAACTTTCTTCAACCAATCAACGATATCAGGAAATAACTCGAACAGAACGCTGCTGGCTGCACACACTCACGGGAGTAAAACACGAAAAAATACAAGACCAAACAGAAATCAAATACTTACGTGTACGGTTCCAGCCAACTGGGAGACGTTTAGCCCCTGGAGCCACGAGCTGGTCTGTCGGGATATAAACGAAGCGTTGATCCCATGCCCTGAGATCATCGTCGTTATCGGAAATTAGAGCTCAGCTACCTCGTTTTTGTACAGTAATGATGCCAGCCTTATAAACTCTAGGAGAATATAGGTGAAGAATGTGTCTGAGTGTGACCTCCACTCCCACCTTCTTGCCAATCCACCGATACATGGCAACCAAACGCCACACCATCGGGGAAATCTACGCTAAACAAACCTTATACAACCGGCAAAATTCCTCAATTATTGGGTCGACCGGTAAAGTAAACCCTATCGTAAATGGATACGTCAAAACGGCGGAATGACCGCCATAAAAAGTGGTCAGCGTTGATCTCCTCGGGGGGCATACTACATAGACCTCACCTTCTTTCCAACCACAGTCCTCCCTGATTCGTGGTATCGATTCCTCAGTGACAGCGCAAAAAACTAAGTCGACAGGAATATTCTTCTTTTTGGCCAGTTGAACGTCATTCTGGGTACTGACCTTGCAATCATCGTCATAAGTAAACTTCTTCGGAAGAATGTCAGTATAAAGATTTTCTGGGCCAAAGTCTTTGGGTTTCCTTTCCCTCTTTTTTCCCTTCTTATCTGTTGAAGGACCAGCAGCGGGTTGCGGCGGTGCCGTAGCGGCAACGGCGGCAGGGGGGGTAACTCCGGCGTCGGGTATATTTTGAGAAGAAGACATTGTGAAACAAGTTCAACAAATTGAAGCAGTTAACTTGAAGATTTGAAACAAGAACAGATAAAAACAAGCGAAGAATTCTGAAAATTTGCTTAAAGAATTTTGAAGAATTTTGGAGAACTTTGGAGAATTTTAAGAGTTTAGAAGATGTAAAGTCTGTAGAACGATTTGAAACTGATACTTATAGGGAGAAAGTCATCATGGCCTTGGGAACCGACGAAAACTGCCACCCGCACGATCTCTGACACGTGCGGTGACTGGAAGTTGAAATGATAGCTTGACATTTCAAAATGAAGGGACACGGACGCTCCACGTGTTTTCCCGCTTAAAATATCAGGCCACTTGCCAAGTTTTACGAACACAGGACTTAGCAAGTGGGGGGACTATCTGTATTGGTCGATTTCTGTTCGATCACAAAGAAGATGTGTTCGATCGTGTTGCAAAATCATTGTCGGTTCCGGAGACATATGTTGGTAAAAATCGATTGATGCTGTTTTGGTTTAATGACGTGATCAGAATATCCCGAAGACAGCCGTTCTAGCAGATAATCTCAATTGGTCTTATCCCACTTTTATCGGAACGGATCCAGCGTATTTCGTGGGACGTGAGCAACTACTGAAAGAGAGACGTGAGGAAGAGGGAGTTCTTCTAGGGTTGGGAACTCTTGCTATTTCAACCTATAAATAGGACCGTATTCCTTCATTTGGAGGCACGTTCATCTGAACACCACTTTCTCATTCCCCAAGCTATACATTTTCTCATTACATTATTATTATTTTCTCATCATACCATAATCAATCTACTGTCATTGTCAAAGCAACTATTGTATTAAAACATCAGTAGTCGCTTGTTTCAAGCGTGGAAGAAGATTCATCTCTTTCATCGAAGCACAGTCCTCCGATTCTTCAATACAATAAGCTTTTATCGCTTTATTTATTTATTTATTTATTTATTTATTTATTATTACCTATTCCGTTGTTTGCATGATATTTCCATTATTCAATACTTTAATTCATCGCATTCGATCTCATTAATTTGTTGTCGTTACTCTGATCGCATAAGTAAATCCATCGTTTAACTTGCTTATCAGTATCGAGCATATCAAGTGAATTACCATTGTTTCTTTACGGTCGTATTGTTATCTGATTGAATACATTTCTATCGATCACGTTATTTATCATCGTATCTAAATTTGTCATCGAATTTGGTTAAAATCAAGTATTCAGCCTTGAACGAAATTAACACGTAATTCGTCCTCAATAAGAAATTCGCTCAACGTCATTGTAAATTGCTAGTTCGTCATTTGTTTTAATTTGTCTGTTTACATCTGCCTTCTAATTGTTCATTCAGACTCGACATCGGATTTGCATACTCATATCTTCGAAATCTATATTTGCATTGTCTTCGAATTAAGGTCCTGAAAATCGATTACTTGTCAACGTAAAATGCCTATCAATCGATCGAATTGAGATATAAACGATCGCCTTAGACTCAACTAAATATAAATTTAATTGTAAAACCTGAAGTACATTTTTAGGAAATACAACTCCCTCCGACCCATTTTAGTTGTCGCTTTAGCAAGTTTCATTTGTCCCAAATTAGTTGTCGCTTTAGCATTTCAAGATATTTTTTACCAATTCTTTCCAACTATGCCCATATTTAATAAAGGAGTATTTCCTAGAAAAGTCAATCCAGTTTCATTTATTAGGAGTAAAATAGTAAAAGACATACCCTATTTATTGATTTCTTAATGGGCGTGCATAAGCCTAAAGCGACAACTAAAATAGAACGAAGGGAGTATTATATAAGTACCGTTACCAATGCAGTTAACATTACTGTGTTATAAGATCAACTCTCCATCACTCCCATCTTCACCATCTTTTCTCATTTCTAATTCATAATTGCTTTGTATTTTGTTACATACCTAATAAAATCCGCCCGACTGGAATGCAAGAATTATGAGCAAGCAGTTCACACAGTATTCTATCTTATTACAAAGAATAAATCATGTCCTATAAGATCAATGTGATGTGTATCACGACCACGTGACGCGCCTGCTATATCAGTAATTATAAAAGTTATATCAATAATTATTTATCTATATATTCTTTTAAATTTTTAATGACCACGCGAGCGCGGTCGCATTCACTAGTATTTATATAAAGCTGGGTAAAAAATAAATGATGAGGCAGCCCTCCCTCGTATGCAAGGATCTCCAATTATCTTTTTTCTCAAATTTTTGTGTTTTGTTCATTATTTTATGTCTAAAAAATCTGCAGATGATTGAATAAAATCATATTTGTCTCTATCTTCAAAATTACGATTTACTCATTTCTTTTCCTAAAATCCCTCCCTTTTCCTTCAGTTTCAACCGATTTCTCTTATATAAGTTAAAAATACTATTTATTATGTTTTCCTAAAAATCTCTATCCCATTTATCTATACTTTTAGTTTGTCTCATTAGTGTCTTTCCTCATTATTTGGGCACACCAAAAAATAGTAAGTATCAATTAACAGTGGCTCAAAGCTTTCACTTTATCTTACATTTTTAGCATTAAGCACAGTAGCTGATAATTTAAGTTTCTTCCCCAAGGTATGCCTGCTTTTTTTTTCGTTTAATATTCCTGCTTCTTCTGTCGTTTTCGTTTTTCATTTCATCTAGAACAAAGATATATTCACAACAACTATGTGTATTGTTATACTTTTAATCTTTGTTTCCCTAAAAGCGTACGTCTTCTTTGCCTTTTCTCGACAACTAGATGTAATGTAATGTTATGACAACTCGGCCTGTCATGCTATGAGTTACTTCTTAATCACAACGGTTTGCTTAAGTTTGAGCTTTGTTGCCCCATGTCATAGCATCAATTTATTTCTTTTATAGTTCCTAATCTGTAGAATTTGCACAATAATAATAGTAAACTAGATTTATTAGCTAAGCTGGAAAAAACATGATGTTTGTAGTCCAGTTTTTTTACATAAGGTGCATATATATAGAATATTTATGAAGAATTTTACAGCTAGATCCACTATACTTCCAGCTAAGAAGAAGGATCGAGCTAAGATGAAGTTTTAGAGAGAAAATGTAACTTGAAAATGAGAAACTATTATTGATCTTTGCTTACTCCCTAAGCTTTATACGTGTAACTAACTAACCAAAATATCTTAACCAACTAATTCTAGTCTGCATCTAGTCAGCATACTCTCCTAGCTCTACAATAATGTACAACTATCTCTACATTACACCATATATTGACTATACTATACACATGTGTATATCTACATTTCTACATTCCCTCTTAAGCTGGTAGGTGCAAAAATATTTAGCACTCTCAGCTTGGACACTAAGTACTCATGTTGTGCTCTTGGCAATGCATTGTCAATATGTCTGCTTGCTGCTCTTTAGTTCCAATGTGTCATGTCATCACCATGCCTTGCTGAATCTTCTCTCTAATAAAATAGCAATCGATCTCAATATACTTTGTTCTTTCATGGAACACTGGGTTAGCTGCTATCTGTAAAGCTGCCTTATTATCTAAATGCCACTACAACAATCTGCATCTATAGCTATGAAATACATCGTAGCTAAATATGCAAATTCTCGTGGCTGAACCCTTTAGCCACAATTTTTTTTCCCGTAGCATTCGTAGCTAAATGTGGGGTGGCTAAAAGTTAGCTACAGACTTTACATGCTCCGTGGCTAAGAATTAGTACTTATTGCCACAAAAAAAATTGTGTTGTAGCTATAATGCTAAGAGCTATTTGCCATGCAAAACATACAATTGTAGCAATAAATTTTATTCTTTTGCTACGACAAATCTTATCTGTAGCTATCTTAAATATTGTAGCCACAAGTTGATATATCGTGGCATAAGATTAAATTTCTTAGCCACAAAATATAAATGCATAGCTATATAGTTAGTGTTTTCATCTATATTTAGCTACAAATCAAAATTTTGTAGATACAAATTACTCCTAAATCTGAATTTTTTTATTATATTTTAATTTTTTTACATTTATGTTCAGCTACGAATTAGAATTTCATAGCTAAAAATTACTTCTAAATTCTTGAAATTTTATGATAATTAAATTTTTTTGATGAAAAACCTAATATATTAAATAAATGAAAATAAATTTTTTACCATTGATATATATTACACCTATTTAAATATTTTCAAATTTCCACAACCTTATATACTGAAAAATATATCAAAACTAATAAAATAATAACCTTTAAATATAATTTAGTCACACAAAATAACATTAAATATTATTCAAAAGTAAATCTCAAAATACATGATCAAAAGTCATTGACTCCACATTACATAAGTTTTTGTACAACACAAATAACAAAGTATGAAAAATAAAACTAGCTAATGTAATTTTTGTAGCTGCCAACCAATTATATTCCTGCATCAAATGATCAAGTAGGCTCACTATGTATCCCGTAAATTCCAAAGAAACAATCAATATAAGCACAAAAAAAATCAGTAAATTCGAGATAAAGTTTTATATAATGATGCAAGTTTGATTGGGAAGAAAATCTACATACAGAGATAAATTATCAAAGTAAGAGAATAATTTAAGAAAGAACAAATGAGAACATAAAAAGCAATAATTAAGTAAATGAGTAATAGAAAGTAATCAAGTAGATATTTGTCAAAAGCTTCTTCAAATACCTTCTTCTTAATGATAATGGTATTTGCCGACGAACTATGGCTCCCTGGCAAAACAATCTTAACTTTTCAAATTCCCACGCACTGTTTAGCACAAACAAAAATAATTCAAATTTTCAGAATAAAATTCAAAAAATTTCCAAAAGATAATCCGAAAAATAGAACCATACCTTTAAGTCAAGCAGATATAACGAGTTAAAAAAACCATATCATATAAAGATATTAATATACCTGAAAAATTAAGATAAAAATAACAAAATTAAATTACTATCCATGGATTAAAAAGCGTTGAATGGAAGAAGATCTCAATATAGTATACATATTTTACAATTCTACATATTGTAAAAACATTAGAAACAACTGTACACATTTATTTTCTCATTGAATTCAAGTACAATTTAATTTATGAAATTAAAAAAAATACAGTGATAAAACTAAAGGTAAAATGAGTGAAAATTATAAAAATAAAGACTAAATTATATTTGAATTTACACAATCAATATTTTATGGAAGAGAATAGAATGAAATTTTTTACTTACTTCTATAGAATAATGTCGATGATGGTGGACGAGGAATTGGTAACGCATAGAAAAAGTAAATGACGGCTAAGAGGGAGAAAGAAAGTCTAGGTTTTGGGGTTGGATTGATATGATTTATTTAATATATATCCTCCTTCTTTCTATAAATTTACCTATAATTTGTAGGTAAGAATATAAGTAAGAGCATAAAATACATAAAAATATATTCTAGCTAAGTAAAATAGAAAAATATTGTCACTTTCAAATATAATTGCATGTAATATAAATAATCAAAAATATACTTTCTTGATTTTTTTTCTTATATAAGCAAAACATAAAAATTTTAAAATTCTTAGATTTCCTTTAAATTTCAGTATAAAACTAAAATATTTTCTTTCTTCTCTCTTGAAAAAAATAGAAATATAAAAATAGCTAAATATTATAATTTTATAATTTTGAATATTTTTAAAAATAAAAATATATGAAAGACATAACTAATTTTTTTTTGGAATGACTATAATTTCTTACATATTTTTATTACTATGAAATTCACAGATAACACTTTTATTTTAAGCTATTGTATTTCTAGTTTAGTTAAATTCTCCTCTTTCAATTTTAATAAATAATTGTATATATTATGAACCAAAAGAGAGCATTAATCTTATTAAAATTAATTGAAATGCTTTCAACTAACTTGAGATTGAAGTGCAGTAGTAGTTGTTTTTATACTTGTTAATTAAATTGATGATAATAAAAATCAACTAAAAAGTAGTAATACCAATATCATCAATAATATTTATGATCATTTGTACTGGATATAATTAAGGGAAAATAACACTATGTATACGTGTAGCGCACTCTATATATATTTTGAGCCCTCTTTTTTCAAGATAACCCTAAATAAATCTTTAGCACACCTCCCTCACTTTTTGTAGCCACTAGGGTTTTTTAAAATTTACCTCCTCCTCCTCCTCCTCCTCCTCCTTCTTCTTCTTCTTCTTCTTCTTCTTCTTCCCTTCTCTTTCTTCACCATCGCCGCATTTCCTCCGACCACCGCTCTCCAACCACTCCTTCCCCTGTTCCAGATCTGCAGTCCTTATCACTGCTGCTGCACCGTCGTCTTCACCGTCCTCCTCTTCTCCCCGTCGTCGTCTCACCGGTGCCATAGAAATCGCCACCACTATAGATATCTCCACTGCCAGATCTGTAGCTCCATGCTGACGTCAGATCTGTTCTGTAACATCGACGGTGAAGGTGTGTTCGCCAACGAGGGTGGCTTCCACCGGCAAAGTACTATTTGATCTGAGGAGTCAATCCCTCCGACGAGGGTCAATACCGCCAGCAGAGGGTCTACTTTTGACATCTCTTGCTTAGATTTTATCCTTTTTAAATTTTTATTTATTTATTATTGTAAATGTATACATAATCTGTTCTGTATACACTGCAATAAAAGTATGTATACACTAAGAATAACTGAAAAAAAATGCATGTATACATTGTGTATGCCCGATAAATCTGGCTATATACACCATAATTTTGGGTGTATCCACTGTGAATACGTGAAGATACCATTTGTACATGTGTGCTATCATTTGTACATACTTTTTATTCATTTTATTGAATACTGACTATAAAAGTAAGGGCTAGTCAAAAGTAATTCTTCCTATAATTAATGATAAATGGAATTAGAATTAAGTATATAGTATTTTATTTTTTATAATTTGTTATATATATTCGATTTTGATTATATATAATCACATATCTTTCTAAATAATATTAGAACTTACAAGTATTATCTAATTTAAACTGATTTTTGATACAATACAATAGATAGCTTTGTTGTATATCCTCATATCTACCATGTAAAATGATTAGTTTTTACTTAAATAATACTTAATAATATTGGAACTACTTAGGTGTCCCATAAAACAACTAATAGTAATTAACAAAAGAAAGGCAGTACCCTTTTCTTGTATATAGATTATATAATCTTCTCAAGTTAATGTGTAATTATATGTTCAATAATTAAATATTAAAGAATCAAAATAATTTTTTCTAATGATTTTGGTATTTAAAATAATTTTCCTAGCTAACAAAACTATAAAATATAAATTTTCTATTAAAAATTAATAATAATTTAGTATGGTTTCTTCCAAGATATTAATAGAAAATATATCATATTGTTATTCATTTAATAAATGTTAGTTACATGTTACAATTACAACTAAATGAAAACTAAAATGACATCAAAATGATTTGTGAATAAGTAACTATACATAATTAAAGAAATATTAGCTTGCATACTATTAGATAATATAGATAACTACATCTCCACATTCATACAAAATTATATGATTAATAAAAAAATTAAATTTAATAAAATAAACTGTGAGTTTGATAAGAAAAAAAATATGATAGATAACGTTTGATGTTAAATGTATAATGACTATTATTGAAGATTTTATTTTTTCATTTAAACTTAATTAATTAATTTGTTAATTTTATTATAGTTGCTAGAGTTTTATTAGTTTATGAATAAGCTAAATTTTATATTTTTTAAACTCATATTTTTCATAAATTTTCTTAATCTTATTAGACTACATTTTTCACCATTTCTTTACAAAAACTATCTATCTAACTATTATGATATATTTGTACAACTAATTAATTGTGGTCAAAATACAATTACAGTTATGATTGATATGCTTGATAATAAATTATAATTTTTTATATAAGCTAATTAAAGTCATGAGAAATTATATTTATTAAGCAAGCTATTACTACTATTCTTTTTAAGTAGCGAACGTCAAAATCTTTTATATTAACTAAGTAGACATTTAGTTAAGAATATATTAACAACTATTTATTACAATTGACTTCTATCGATAACAAATAAAATAATTAAATTCTCAATAGTTTGTTTCATCTGCCTATCTATCATTTGTTATAAACGAATTATGTTTGAAGTAAAAAGAATATTAGTTATAGCATTTCGTTACGAATAACTTAGAATTATTTCCATTATAATTAAAATGCGTGAAAAATAATTATGATAAGCTACTAAATTATCTCGTAACAACAAATAACTTCGCGGTCACCATAGCTATTAAGCCAATTATTACCACGAATGTTTTATATGTTGAAGCAAAGAATCTTATTTAGCTAATGTATTATTTTAAAAATAATTTACTCTAGTTAAAATACGTGAAATCTAATGATTATTTAGAAATTTTATTATTCTCATAGCAAAAACATATTATTAGCTACAATAATTTTTGTAGCAATAATTTTATGACTATTTAGGTTTTTATTGTTATGCAGTTAGCGAGTATAACAAAAGTGAGAAATTAACTTTGTCAATTCAAATTTTGTGACAAAAAAATTTAACAAATTTATTAGTAGCCACGAATTTTAATTTTTGTAGCTATTGTTTGGTACTTTTACTACAGTAAGTATAAGTGCATAGCAAAATCTTATTATTAGCTACGAAATAGTTTTGTCGCAATAATTTTGTAGCTATTTAGGTACTTATTGCTACAAAAGTTATCAAGTGTAACAAAAGTGATAAATTAGCTTTGACAATTAAATTTTGTAGCTAAAAAATATAACGAAATTGTAATTAGCCACAAAATTTTAAGTTTTGTAGCTACTGTTAGGTACTATTGCTACGGTAACTATAAATGCGTAACAAAAATATATTATTAGCTACGAAGTATTTTTGTAGCAATAATTTTGTAGCTATTTAGGTACTTACTGCCATGATAGTTTGAAAGTGTAGAAAACGTGATAAATTAGCCATGCCAATTAAAATTTTGTGGAGAAGAGATTTAATGAAATTTTAAATTGCCACAAAATTTTCATAATTATAGCTAGTACTAGCTACGATATTTATTTTCGTAGCTATAGATGTGTAATTTTGTAGTGTGCGCAGGCAGTTCTACCCTTGCTCCCAACTCTCTAAACAGTCTTGTGATCCAAACCAGTTCTGCCATGGTAGAAGCCATACTCCTGTATTCTGCTTCAGCTGAGCTTGTTGATATAGTACTCTGCTTCTTAGACTTTCATGAGATGAGTGTACTCCCATGCTTCACAATAAATCCTGTAGCTGATCTTCTCGTATTGGGACATGATGCCCAGTCTGCATCACAATAGGCAATCAGTCTCTTATACTTCTCATTGCTCATCAGAATCCCCATTCCAGGTCCTCTTTTCACATATTTTACTACCCTCAATGCTGCTTCCCAGTGAGACTTCTTGGGTTGTTGCATATTGGCTTCTGCACAGCAAATGCTATGTCTAGTCTGGTTAAGGTCGGGTACAATAACTTGCCAATCAATCTCTGATATTTCCCTCTGTCTTCCAGCAGATCATCACCTTCAACTCCTATAAGTTCATCCAGCTCCTTTGTTGTGAACTTCTGGTTGTCTAATGGAGTCCAGGCAGGCTTGGCTCCACTCAGCCCTAGATCTGATATTAGCTCCAGAGTATATTTTCTCTAGTTCATCAGGATTCCCTTGCTTGATATACTAAACTCAATTCCAAAGAAAAGCTTTAATTCTTCAAGATCTTTGATCTTAAATTCTTTCTACAGGTCAACCTTAGTTGTTTCTATTAGATTAGCATCATTGCCTGTTATGAGCATATCATCCACATAAACCAGGATAATGACAATGCTTCTTCCTTGCCTTTTAGTGAATAGAGAATAGTCCAGATGACTTTGAACAAAACTTTGTTTAAGTAATGCTTCTGCCAGTTTCAGATTCCACTGCCTGCTTGCTTGTTTCAGCCCATATAAGGATTTGACAAGTCTACACACAGGTCTCCCCTTTGCTTTGTACTCCCGCTGACTTACAAAACCTTCAGGTAGCTGCATGTAGACTTCATCATATAGATCACCCATAGTCCAAATGACTTTAAACAAAACTTTGTTTAAGTAATGCTTCTGCCAGTTTCAGATTCCACTGCCTGCTTGCTTGTTTCAGCCCATATAAGGATTTGACAAGTCTGCACACAGGTCTCCCCTTTGCTTTGGACTCCCGCTGACTTACAAAACCTTCAGGTAGCTGCATGTAGACTTCATCATATAGATCATCCTGCATAAAAACATTATATACATCCATTTGATGTATTTGCCAGTTCTCAGCTGCTGCCATAGATATCACTGCCCTAACAGTGGCAATCTTCACTACTGGGGAAAATGTTTCATGATAGTCTAATCCCTCTTTCTGGCTATAGCCCTTTGCAACTAGCCGGGCCTTGAATCTCTCAATTGTGGCATGATGCAATACGAACCAGGCTCACCTGTTCGATTCATCAAGCTAGTCCACCGAGGATTCATATGACGCCCACGATCAGAGAGTGTGGCTGGAATGGAAGATGTCGAAGTCTGCCTCGCCAAACAACAACGATGGAAATCCACCGAGCAGACAAGTGACCGTTGTTGACTTCGGAAACTGTGAGACCGAGCACAACTTATGAAAGCTCAACGATCAAGCTCGAGCCCGAAGCTGAAAAGCAACCGAACTAAAGAAGAACGATGTCGAGCAGTGAATCGATTGAAGGACTACAAATGTGCCCGAGGCAGGAGAGTGTTCGATTCCAATTGTGACCGAGGCAAACAAGCGTCCGACTCAAATGTGTTCGAGCTGAGCTACCAAACACATAAAACTGCTTCAGCCCTGCGTGGCTTTATCTTATTGGTCACCTGTGATTATTTTACTATTTTGCCCTATTACATTTTCTATATAAACTCCTAACATAACTCATTAGATATGAATTTTTATGTTTAATTGTGAGAATAGAGATAGGATTTGGCCGAGCCAATCTTGTTGAAGCCCGAGGCTTCGTGCATGGCTTCTTTCACTTGGAACCGAATGGATTTCATCCCTAGTATGAATCCTTGTTAGGTTTAAGTTTCCTTTTCTCCCTTGGATAATCAATCATGTTTTGATTTGGATTATCCATTCTTTCTTCTATTTCTGTTCTCCCCCATCCCTAATTTCTTGTTATCTTAGTTACTTATTTGTTTCCGCCTCTTTATCTTTATCGTTTCCGCGTCGAGTTCTTGTTGTCTCTGATTGCTTGCTTGTCTTCGGATTTAGCTTGCATCATGCCATCTGCCTTGTGTTTCATCTTGAACACCCACTTGCAGCCTATTGGTCTCATACATGGAGACAAAGAAACTACCTCCCATGTTCTGTTATCTTCTAGGGCTTGTATCTCAGTCTTCATTGCTTCAATCCATCTTGGATCTTGTGAAGCCTCTTGAAATGTCTTTGGTTCAACTACTGGAGTGTAAGCAGCCAAGGATTCTTGATAATTCTGATGTAAGGACTCATAAGCAAAATAGTTACTCATATGGTATTATGCCTCGCAATCTGCAATAGCTTGAGCAGTGATGTAGTCAACCATTCAGCTTGGCTACATCTTTTGCCTAGTGGATGCTCTTTGTGGTTCTGCAGTGTGCTGTACTGGAGCATCAAAGCTGGATCATGAACTTGAGCTTCTGCATTGTCATCCTCATAAGCTAAATCAGTGTGAGGTTGAGCATTATGATCCACTCCTCCATCAGCTAAATCAGTGTGAGGTTGAGCTTCTGGATTCCCACCTGGGTCAGCTGGATAAGATTCACTATCCATATCTGTGAGAAAATCATCTAGGAAGACATGACCTTTCTCCTGTATATCTTTCATAAAGAGAAAATTCGATTCCCTGAAAACAACATCTCTGTTTATGAAGAAGGTACCATCTGCCTTGTCATATAAAATATAGCCCTTACTAGTCTCAAAATATCCCATTAAGACAGCTGGCATTACTCTTGGTTCAAACTTGTCATGCACATTAGGCTTCTTTGCATAGCAGATACATCCGATGACTTCATATGAGCTACATTTGATTTTGTCGTACAACATCTCATAGGGAGTCTTGTTCTTCAGTACAGGTGAGAGCAACCTGTTCATGATATATACTGCAGCTAGTACACAATACCCCCCAAAACATTAAGGGCATATTACTTTGGAACTTTATACTTCTAGCAATTTCCAGAAAGTGTATGTGCTTCCTCTCAGCTATCCCATTTTTCTGAGGAGTATATACACAGGTTCTTTGATGAATAATGCCTCTATCATCAAGCAACTCTTCACACTCTTTATTGATGAATTATCTCCCATTATCTATTTTGATCATTCTTACTAATCTTTTAAATTGAGTTTGTACCATTTTAAAAAATTTCTTTAACACCACCACAACATCACTCTTCAGCGTGAGTAAATGTATCCCGGTCATCCTGGAATGATCATCCATAATTGTCAAGAAAAATCTATTTTATTTATAGTTTGTACTTTGTAGGGCCCCATACATCAATGTGAAAAAGATTAAAAGCAGTTTCAGTCCTATTTACACCTTTACTGAAAGGCAATCTTGCTACTTTGCTAATAGACAAACTGTACAATCATTGCAAACTTTATTATATTCTCTACTAGAAATTCTAAAAACATGTTGCAGTACTCAAGGTGATGTGTGTCCAAGTCTCTTGTGTCATGTCCCAACATCTACCCTCTTTACTCCTGCACTTATTCTAGTATTGATATGTCTGCTACTTTGTCTTGATTCAATTGCATTATTACTCCTATATTTTACTCATATCATGTGTCATGTGATTTGTGGCCCCTGTATCCACAATCCAACTACTGCTACTAGAGTTTACTAGGAAAGCACTAGTAGTACCTGCCATGTTTGCTGAATTTTCCACAGATTTCTCTTTGTTGATGATTTTCAGAGTTTGATCAAACTGCCCTGCATTGAAATATGGTGCTTGCATCCCCATACTGGCTGATCCATTGTTCCTTGGTATTGTATTACTGCTCTCTCCCTGATCTCTTATGTTATGGTCTTCTATCATAGCATTATGTGCAGCATTTCCTCCGTATGAACTGTTACTGTTACTGTTATTATAGCTACCAGAATTCCCATACACATTTGCATTAATACCTCTATAGCCTGGATTTATAGGATACCCAGGGTTCCGTTGATAGTTGGGGTTGTTACTACCTCTCCTTCTAGGTTTATAATTTGGTGGGTAGCCATTTAATTTCCAGCACCCCTCTCTAGTATGTCCCTTCAGGTCACAGTAATCACATTTTATAGTTCTTCTTAGGTCTCTGTGTGTTCCCCTTCTTAACAATCATTAAGTAGGTGATGTAAGATAGTTGCATGTTATGGTTCTCCGACTCCCCCTATCAACTAACATAGCATAAGCTTCATTCACAGAGGGCATGAGAATCATCATGGGGATTTGTTCCCTAGCTTGTTCATGCGACTGATTAATTAGGAATTGCATCAATTTTTGCCTTTGAATATGTTTAACATAATCTTGTGATTTCTCACAGTTACAACCAGGTGCAGGTGCAATACTCTCATATTCACCCAGAGTAGTGTTAGTTTAGAGAAATAGACTGAGATTGATGATGTACCTTGACTGATAGTTGCAATTTCTTTGTGCAATTGAAAACACCTAGATCCATTCACCTTGTCAAATCGCTCCTCTAGATACTTCCACACAGCATATGCATTTGATGAATACACGATTCCACTGAACAATTCCTTCGATACAATTCATGATCCATGAGAGTACTATCGCATTGCATCTCCCCCACTGATTCCCTAGATTCGTATTGTAATTTTTCTTTTTATATGAGTCGTCTATAAACCCTAGTTTATTTCTTCCTAGGATCACTATCCTCATTGCATGACTCTTAGCGGAGTAATTTTTCGATTCGGTCAGGTGAAGAGTAATTAGCACCGTTCCTGATGTATCTGATGTGTGAATGTAAAGAATATGATTGTGATCAAGTCCTTCAAGTGTTTGAACTTGATTTCCAGCATTGTTTCCAGCAACATTAGGTATTGTTTGCAGTTTCTGTAGTTCCTTTCTCTTCTCCGGTGACTCTTTCCGATGAATTAAACCACAGAGATGACCGTTTACTCTGATACCATGAAGAATTTTATAGCTAGATCCACTGTACCTCAGCTAAGAAGCAGGATCGAGCTAAGATGAAGTTTTAGAAATAAGTAGAGAGAGAAAGTGTAACTTGAAAATAAGAAACTATTATTGATCTTTGCTTACTGCTTTATACATATAACTAACTGACCAAAATATCTTAACCAACTAATCCTAATCAGCATCTAGTCTACAATAATGTATTAACTATCTATACATTACACTATATATTGACTATACTATACACGTGTGTATATCTACATTTCTACAATTTATGAAGGAGTTTCAAATCATGCCTCAGAATAATCATTTCTTCTCCTGCTTCTTTTAGATCATTTGTCTGTTTCTTCTATTCTCAGCTAAAGAGTTCAGTGCACATAGCTTTATCTTCGTGAATTTTCCATCATCCAAACTCAAGGTGAAGTTTTTAACGCATTTTCAAGAATTATATTTACTCTTTAGTTAATTCGCTATGCTCCATTTTATTGTAATAATTTGTACTATCTGGATTCACTATGCTAAAGAATTCTGTTCACTTTGCTTTATCTCCGTGAATTTTCCCATCATCCAAAACTCAAGGTGAGTTTTTAATGAAATTTCAAGAACTTTCTTTACTCTTTAGTTAATTCACTATGTGAATTTTCCATCATCCAAATCTCAAGGTGGCGTTTTTAATGAAATTTCAAGAACTTTCTTTACTCTTTAGTTAATTCACTATGCTACATTTTATTAATAAGCTGTATGATCCGGATTCCTTCTTCTATTTTGTCCTCTATTTATTAATCATTACATTGATCATATTTGTGCTTGATTTTTTTCTTAGTTTTGGTTGAACTGAAATCAGGTCGGAGGAGAAACTTCGAAAATATGATGGCAAATTTCATTATTCATCATCTATAAGTCTCTGTTTTTCTCGACAAGTTTTCCATTTTATGTCATATCAATTTCAAGACTTAATTAGTTTTGTTTATTGTGTATAGAAGATGTGATGAACTCCACACTTAGCTTAGCAGTGATACATAATTCCTTTCTGTTTAGTTTTCAATCTCTGCTATATGTTGTTTTTATTTGAGGATTAGTTTTTTTTTTTTTTTTTTTTTCTTTCTCCAGTATTTTTGGAAACCTTTACATGGCACCTCTCTTTGAACCAACACTTACTATTTTCTCGCTTCTTCCATATTTTTAATTTATCTTTCCCGAAAAATCTAGAAGTATAAAACAATCACTAAGAGTGAGACTAAGGAATAGTAAAATTATATACGAATAGAAGATAAAGGGGACATGCTAATGTAAAAGTATTTATTTATGAATTACTCCGTACTAACACTTGCTCTTAAATATAGTCGAATAACAAATATTACTACATTAGGCGTAATAATTAATATTGTTTTTGAACAAAGTTCAACTAGGAAGGAAAGGCGGATGACTTTTTCTTTCTGTGTAAAATGAATGTTCATTTACATTAACAACTGATGCTTTTGTTTGGATTTATTTTTCATACATATTTTTCCTCATACATTTGATTTTACTAACTTTTTTTCGTATGAATATGTTATATTACATATTCACTTTTTAAAATTTGATATTATTATCTCTTTTAAATAAACAGAATTCACAGAAGAATTATTGGACTGTGCGAAGCACGGGTTAGTTAACTAGTGTAGAATAAAACAGCCTAGAAATAAGTTGACAGTAAAGACCCGCCGCAAGATTTACAGAAATAGGACATTCCATCACCACTGTTAGACTTCCGGCCTCTCTTGAAAACCCGCTGCAAGATTTACAGAAATAGGACACTCCATCACCACTGTTAGACTTCCAGCCTTTCTTAAAAACTCGTGTAAATTTTAGCACAAATTGCCAGAATGGGAAGACAGTTACTAGTGAATCGCCAGAAATCTAGTCTAGAAAGTTTGTAAAGGTTCTGCCAGATCGTTTTTCAACAACAACAACAACATACCTAGTGTTATCCCATTAGTGGAGTTCAGGGAGGGTGAGATGTAAGCAGAGATGACTGCTGCTGTCTAGCGGTGGCTGTCTGACGGCGGTGAGTGGTGGAAGTAGTACCATGGGGTTATGAGTGAAGAAGTTAGGAAAAATGAGATAAAACTCTGATTAGTATGTGTTTGTTGAAACTTGTATATGTAGGATAATAAAGTATTGTTATGTTTCGTAAATTGTATACTATTGATATTTTATGTAATTTTATAATTAGGATTGTATATTTATGTAAAAAGGGGAAAGTGCACAAATAGCCTCTTTGGGGATCTATTTAAGACACATTCTAAATTCAAAAATATTTAAACTATAGGCCACCATTGGTGACTTTTTAACAAATTAGGTAATTTTGAAGAATACCCACGTTTTAAATTGTTGAATGACGAATATTCAATGTTTATAAAATGTTAGTCGAATAGGCACAACAGTTCATAATTCTTAATTTCTCATGAAAAAATAGTGGAGTTTGAAGTGAAAATTTTCAGATTTCGGGAAAAATTAAAACTCATCAATTTTCACTTCAATGCTTAAGTATTTTGTCATAGAATTTTGAACTAAAATTTGGAAAAAAATATTACTCCTTCTGTCCTAATTTAAGTGGAACTACTTATATTTTAATATATCTTTATGTTGGCCTAAATAAGGATAGGTCAACAAATCGAATTTGTATCGGATTTAACCAGTAATTTGCTTGTATCAAAATGTTACTCGAACTAGAGCTAAGTTTAAACTAGATGAAATGCTTAAAAATAAACGAGGCAAGGAATCCTTCGAATGACAAATGAGACAACAAATGAAAAGAGTTGAATATTATATTGATCATGTCTTGTTGTTTACAAATGAATCTTATTTATAAGCAGGAGAAAGAATGACGTTGCGAATATCATAATTGTGCCTTTATGGCCATTACTCTGTGTTTGATTCTGGTTGACTCACGATCTATCATACTATTCTAAAAGACCCAATCCCTTAAGTAAAAAGTAAGTGACAATTTTACCCTTCAATTAAAAACTACTACCTATAATTTTTGCACTAAAAAGTTAATTTAACTTTAAATAAAAAGTCATGAATTATTTGGTACAAAAGTTGTATTTTCCATAAATGGGTATATTAAACATTTCTCGTGAATCTGAAAGTGCAGACTTTGAAAAGTTGCATAAATAATTATTCCTTCTTAAATGGGTACATTAACCAAATACTATCTCTTAACTGTGTTTAAATGAAGAATTTGAGTAGTTGCAATTGATAATACATATACAGCTACCATATCTGTCAAATGCAATTGCTACGTAGATGGCCATTTGGCCCATTTCTGTGATATCTATTCATTAATTCACTTACTCTTTTAAATGGATATTTATCAGAATTACGTGATTCGATACATACTTGTGATATTCATACATTACTTTGGACATTTTAATCTTTACAACATGCTGGTCAGCCTGTAATTACTGAATAGCGAAAGACATGGAATTGTTGGCTGTGAGTATATCTCATAATGGTTATTTACATTCAGTTTATTTATTTATTTATATATTTGATATATCATATCCATTTTGCGTATACAACTTAATATGTTTAAAGCCCTATTATATTCTGAAGTACCTCTGCTTGGCCATCTAGTAAGTATATATGTTGGGACAACTTCATCCCATTGTTTTATCAACAACAATTATATTTTTAATTTTTCTGTGATATTCCTTTTTTTATTTTTTTATTTTATTATCCTCAAAAGTTGTATTTTATAAGTGGTATTCGATTTATACCACAATGAAATCATGGCTTGATTTGTAAAATTCCCTCTATGGCGGTGAAGGATGAGGCAGTGAAGAAAATATGAGGCAGTGAAGATGCTACTATTGCATTGCTGCTTTGTTATATTTTGGAAATTAATACTTTATTTGTCTTTGTCCGGGAAGAAAAGAATTTAATCAATAATATATACAACATGATTTAAAGATGAGGCAAATAGCTAACAACGAATAGCGATCAACCTAAATTCATTCATGGGGGATGGACAAATTGAATATATAAACCAAAATGTGTTATAATAAGTTACATCCAAACACCTTATCAAATATGTGGTATTTGTATATATTAGTAACCTAGATAATGTACTGAGTCTTAACTCTTAACTGTGTGAAGATTTTGTCAGATTCAATTGTATGTATTTTTCTTCTTTTTCGTTTTCACTTAATACTAAAGTCTACTAAAAAATCACAAGCAGTCTTAAAATTCACCTTTCAAAATTTAGAAATATCATAAATTAACACATCAGTTAGTGGTAAACACAACCAGTAAATAACATATTTTTAATACAATAATAAGATTTTTTTTTTTACTTTTAAATTTTTAGTACTCCTTAGTATGGGGTACACGCGCAACGTGCGTACTCAGAACTAGTCCTCTTAAATGCAAGAATAACGGTCGACGGTTACAAAGATTGACCCTCGTCTCCCAAGGTGTGACATCCGCCCGAGGTCACGAGGTTTTCTTCCGAGCTCGGTGCTTCGAGCTCACTTCTCCTCGTTTTCTAAGGCAATTTTCTGGGGGCGAGGAATCATTCCATCTCTCCTCGGTAGTTTGCCTCGTCGAGCAGTCTTCGTATTGTGCTTCGAGGTCTTGCTCAAAACCTTGGTGATTTTTATCCAATACAGTCCTAAAAAGAATGTCACATTTCTATAAGTAGAAATAATTTACTTCTATGAAATGAGTTCCAGCTAGACAAATTTGTATGGCTTGTTTTAGACCTCAAATATTAAAAGTACTCTTTCTTTCTTAAACTCGTGTCAAGTCAAATACGTCACATAAAATGAGATGGAATGAGTAGTTTTGAGGGGGAATTTACAAAAATATGACACCTTAGGCAATGGTTTGCTTTATTGACCTTGCTTAAAGAAGTTTTACAAGAATGGTCTCACTAACTTGATAAGTGCACCAATGGGGGGCAACACTTGGCCTTTTATCTCTTTCAATATTCTCCCCAGATAACTTGAAGTGTCGCCTTCCCGAGGGAACACTTGTAAATTTATAACGTGAAGTGTTGACTACCGAGACCATTTTGCTAAACCATTCTTAAGTGCGGGCAAAAAATCATAACCAAGGATAAGGGGTACATATAGTGAAATTCTTTGAGTTTTGAGCGGATGTAGCTATTCATCTAAAAACATTTCAAATGCCAGCTATTAGCCGTTTTGCCTCAAAATAAGAAAAAATTTAGTTCAGTAGCCAGTTTTTCAATTCCATTCAGGTTTTAGCCAGTAATTTTTTTGTTCTTTTACAGAAATAGTCTACTTCAGATTTTTGCCCTATTTTCCATTAAACAAGCTCTTGTTCTGCCCCAACTTTGGTTTGAAGTTAGAAGCTCCATATACCTAATTTCAAACCTTCATGTTTGAAGTTATTATGCCTAGGATTGAAGTCTGAAGTTGGAAGTTGCTATGTCAAACTTCAATTGAAAGTTGTCTATGCCCTAACTTCTATTATGCTAGATTTGATGTTGTACGTTACGTATGCCCAACTTGAAACTTGAATGTTTGATTTTGAAATTTACTATGCCCAACTCCAAACCTAAGACTAAGGAATGAATTTCACGTCAATAGAATATTAAATAATTTTTAAAAATTTATTAAGAATTAAATGACGGATTGAAAATAGGCTATTTGTGCACTTCCCTCAAAATAGCGGCTATGCAGCCTAAATTTCACATCATCCATTGCCAAAACGTTGAATATCTTGCTTCCAACAACCGCAAAGTCAACTGATTCTTAGATCTGATCCGACATCGTTATCAGCAAAAAGAAATATCCTCCAAAAAAAGCAAAAAGCGTAAAAACAAAACCAACGTGTAGCCAAGTACTCAACCAGACCTTATCCATTTCACCTAACTTTCCTTCTTTTACATAAGTAGTACACTTATAACAGTCAACAAACCATTTCCATTCTGTTTTTTCACTACAACAAAATAATATTACATCATCAAAAAAATGGCAACCCCATTTTCTTCTTTTTGTTCTTCTACACCAACACTCTCATCAATCTTCTAATCGGGTCAACAATCCCAGTTCTAGTAGTAGCATTGCCATTAAAAGCGGGCAATCGGGCCAAAAGTCGGATTCAGAAATGGGTCTTTGCATATCCAATAAGATCCGGCCAGGATGTTTTACTGAAGATAAAGCGAAAGAGTTAAGGAAAATGACGATTCAGTCCTCAACTTTCCATGACATTATGTACCATTCGGCTATTGCATCTCGTCTTGCTTCTGATGTTTCTGGTCGTTGAGACCAAATCAATTTGTCGACTTCAAATATTGTCCTTTAAATTTTGGTTTACTTGCTTTTTAAATTTTTGAAATAAAGCATGTTGTTACAACCATGAATTGATGATCTTAGTTCGTAGATTATTTTGAGGATTGAGTATGAATTTTTGATTATGGAACCTAGATTATGATTTCTAGGAAAATCAATTATTTGCCTAGCGATTGTTGAAGTTTTTATTTTTTACCATTTGGTTTCCCATAACCCTTCGGGTCTCGCAGGAGGCCAAGCATCAAGCATTCTGTCAACGTTCCCGCCTGGGAGTCTGCCTTTATTTAATAGTAACTTACTAATAAGTACTTAAAGTAGTTAAGTTTTCAAAGGTGAAAAACCCCATGTCATAGTCGTAAACGGCTTCTCAAAAAAAGTAAGAAAGACAGCATTCGAAAGGCTGACCACAATCTCATACGTATTTTAGTGGTAAAATTGACGAATGCATCGGCTCTATACCAAGTCATGAGCGATAGCAAAGTCATATCTCAGATAAAGCGCCAGAAAGTGTCTTATTTATGTAAATCACCCCACCTTTAGTAAAGATTTCATAGTAGTGTCTACACAAGATGACTTATGGTATGTTTGGTATGAAGGATAATATATGGAATATGTTTTATTGGAAAATAAGTGATTTTTATACTTATTTTTTTGTGGTTGGTTGTTAAATAAAAAAATAATTTTCTAATCATATAATAAAGTGTAGGGTGAGGGGGTGTTGATAGGGGTATGGATAGAGCTAGGAGTGGATGGGTGGGCCGTTGTGGATATGGAGATCAAAAAGTTTTACTCAGTGCCATCAATAAGATATGGTCTTACCTAATTGCCCCCCACTTACAAATGTTTTAAGTAAATGTCATCCACATCATACTCCCCCTATGAAAGGACTATTTTGCCCCCAACCTACTTAATTCACGCTGAACATATTTTCTTCTCTCTTTCCCCATTCCTGACCTCCTTCTTTCTTCTTTGTGTGCTGGAGATTTGGGGGGTTTTTTGTTCTCTCTTTTTCGTATATTTGTTCTATTATTTTTTCGTTATGGTATAATCTTTATTTCGCGTAATCATTTATCTGCATTTATTTTTTGCTATTATTTTTTTATGCTTAATATTTATATATTTATCTGTTAATTTTTTTTTATTTCGATCTATAATTGTTTGAGGTTCCTGAGGATTTTTTTGCTTGTGTTTGCTTGATTCCAGTGATTTGAAGGTTTTTATTACCTATGGCTATTAGATATTCATGTTTTGCATAGAGTTTAAAATCTTGACCATGGCCGAGAGTTGCATAGACTTTCTCTGCAAGTTGCTTAATGCAGTAGAGCTTAAAGTCTTGGCTATTGCCAATACTTGCAGAGATGTTCCGTGTAAGTTGTCGCTTCCACCAGAATTTAGAGTCTTGGCTATTGCCAAAAGTTGCAGAGACTCTGTCTCCAACTTGTTCACTGCAGTATAGGTAGAAGTCTCGGCAATTGCCAATACTCTTAGAGATTTTTAGTGTAAGGTCCCCCTTGCAGCAAAACTTAAAATGTTAGCTATTGCCAAGAGTTGCAGAGACTTTATCTGCAAGTTTTGCACTGCAATATAGGTAAAAGTCTTGGCAGTTGTCAATACTTGCAGAGACTATTTGTACAAGTTGATCCTTCCACTAGAGTTTAAAGTCTTGGCAATTGTCAATACTTGTAGAGACTATTTGTACAAGTTGCCCCTTCCACTGGAGTTTAAAGTGTTACCTATTGACAATAGTTGTAGAGACTTTTTATGTAGTTTACTCTTTTCATCAGTCATGCGTTCAGTAGTTGTCATTGTATGTTTGTATAGGGTCTTTTCATTATTGTTTCATTGTTTTGTTATTATGTGTTGTCGTTGTTTTTTTTAAAATTTTTGCAGGTAATGGATATTGAATCTTCAATCTCCTGGTCCTGATCATGTACATTTTGATGTGGTGGATAATTTTATAAGTCAGCCATGATCTTCTGATGAATTCCAAGGCAAAGATGTTATGTGGGCGATGAATTTCTAAATCTTCGTTTGTTATCTCCGTCGCAAGATGATCCATGTAGTAGTCCAAATGAGACTTTTAGTACTACAAAAGAGTTAGAGAAAGCCGTTGGGTAGTTTTAAATTACATGTATTTCGTATTTACCGTGTTTTCTGTGTTATGTACACAAGTACACTTGGATGTTTGATATTTTTGTTATTTTAAAGGCTGAAGTTGCTTTGAATCGGATGAACTGGAAGTGTTGGCAATTGCAGGACTTCAAAAGGCATTTTAGTTGTTGTGGGGTGAACGCATTTTGATGGAAAGTCTTGAAGGCAAGACTTGAATTTTAGTTAATAAATTCCAACTGTAATATTATATATTTAATTTAAAATTGATAATTAATTCATGGAGGATTGTGCTGGTAATGTTGTTGCCAAGATTTGGTGTCAATTTAGCTGTCAATATATTGCCTATGGCAAGACATCAAGACAAGTTAACTATTTCTAATATTAAAGTCGATAAATAAGTTTTGGTAGGAAATATCTTATCCTTTGCCAAAATTTTTGTCAAGTTAAATTGAATTGGTTATCTGTATGAGTGTAAAGTTTTGGCTATTGTCAATAGTTCAGTTTATTGATAATATTAACTTTCCGATCACGTTTGATTTTTAAAAATATTTATAATCAATAATTGCCCTTTCTTTTGATGCAACACCATACTATGGTCAGCTTCATTCACAAAGAAGCGGAATTTTCTGACATGTCAGTCATTTTAATAACTTCTACTATGAAGCAGGATTTTTTGAAATTCTCATCATTCTTCAGCAGATACATACAAGTTATAAGTTCTTGATCATTTGTTACCATCATGCCTCTGCACCTTTCTAGATTCGTGTCAAACCTTATCTTTGCTTCACTTTCATCAGTGTTGATGGTTAGAGCATTAAAAATTTCTTTTTCAAATACGTGGTAGCTTATACCTTACCGTCTTTGACAAGTATAAACTTTATATCACGGTTGATGTATTTGCTGTTTGCATATCATTTCCCATTATAAGCTATATAAATGTAGCGAGTTGCCATAGTGCTAATCCTGCACATAATCAAGACAAATGATATGCTTAGAATTTTGTACTCAGATCGCTTTGATAGAAGCAGGATCATAGGTAAAAGTGATGCCCTTTTTGGGCTTAAGGTCTTGCGAAGAAGTCTCTCCTAGGTGCCTATTGCACCAGAGCAGAAACACTTGGCAATAGCCAAGACTTGCACAGACTTTGTCTGCAAGCCCCCATTGCAATATGTCTTAAAGTCTTAGCAATATGCAAGAAGTCTCTCCTAGGTACTTATTGCACCAGAGCTGCAAGTCTTGGCTATTGCCAACACTTGCGGAGGCTTTGTCTGCAAGGACCCCATTGCAACAGGGCTTTAAGTCTTGGCAATAGGGAAGAAGTGTCTATAAGGCCCGGAGACTTTGCCTGCAAGCCCCCCATTACAACATGGCTTAAAGTCTTGGAAATAGGCAAGAATCTCTACAAGCCTCCCGCTGCAGTAGAGTTTAAAGTACTGGCTATTGCCAATAATTTAGAGATTTTCAGTGTAAGTTTCCTTTTGCAGCAGAACTTAAAGTCTTGGCTATTGTCAAGACTTGCAGAGATTTTCTCCTAAAGTTGGCCAGTGCAAGAGGGCTTAAAGTCTTGGCAATAGCCAAGAAGTCTCTCTCAGGTACCCATTACACCAGAGCTTAAACTCTTAGCTATAAGCTAAGGATTGCTGAGACTTTCTCTGCAAGTTGGCTCTTGCAACAGGCCATAGAGTCTTGGCAATATGCAAGAAGTGTATGTAGGATGCTGATTGCACCAGAGCTTAAACTCTTGGCAATAGTTACAGAGAACTTTACCCTTGCAACATGGCTTAAAGTCTTGGCAATAACTAACAGTCTGTGAGATGTGCTAATTGCAGCAGAACTGGAAGTCTTGATAATGGCCAATACTTTTAGAGATTTTCTCTGCAAGTCCGCAAGGCAAAGTCTTGGCAATATGCAAGACTTTTCCAGAATTCATGGACTTTCTGTAATTAATACATATTGTTTTTCACAATTACTGTAATCAATCTAATGTCATGTATTTCTATACAATATTTTTTTTTTTATTATTATGAATAAAAGTCATAGCTCATTTGGTCTATATAGAATTTTAAGCGAAGTTAAGCATAATACATATGAAATTATAAAGAAATTAATTGTAGTTTTAGTAAATTCAATAGAAATTTGAAGAAATCTTACGTTGAATCTTCTGTTGAACAGAGCAATCTGTTAAAGGAATGGGGTTTTGGGGTTTTCTTGATCGCGTGAATGGAGAAAAGAAGGGGGAGGGACTGGGTGAGTCTTTTTATTGGTTGTGAGGGTTATTTTCGTCCGAAATAAGTTTCATTAAACTAATGGAGGGCGTTTTTGCTAAACCACTATTATTGAGGGCATGTTGGCAAACGATTGCTTCCCGTGTCATATTATTGCAAATCAGCCTATGGAGATTGCGGGTGGGGGTGTGCACAAGAGTCAGGATGTTGGGGCAAGGCGTGGGTCGGGTAGGTGGTGTTTAGTGTAGGAAGTGAGCTTTGAGTGAATTATTAATTTATAAAATATTTTTCTTAATAGAAAATATTTTCCTCCAATTAAAGAAAAATGAGTTGTGAAAAAATAATTTACAAAAATTTAATCCAATCAAACACGAAAAAATAAAATAAAACATCTTGCGGATAATGTATTCCTTTATATCGAACACCTTTAATTTTCGGGATTGGGATTATGGAAGGATCAAAATTTTTGGTGGTATTTTTGAACTTTTATGTTCAGAACTATTTTGTGATATTTCCTCATATTATATCTAGGGGTGGGCACTATTCAGATTAAACCGAAAAATGAAACCGAACCGAATTAGTTTTTTAATTTGGTTTGGATTTTTAAATAATTGGTTTGGATTGGATTGAGAATATGAAAACTTTGGTGTTTTGGTTTGGTTTCGGATTTCAAATCATAGAAACCGAAAAACCGAAATATAGATATACACACACACAAAGAAAGGCTCTCATATTTTTATGATTATCTCTTAACCTAAACTTGTTCAAGGGTTTTAGAGTTTGAATATTTCAATACTTTATGCCTTCAATACTTTAACCTCTTTGTATTATGGTATAATACGTGTGAAGCTTTCATCAAAAGTTTTAATCAGTTTTTACTTCTTGAATGGTAAGATCTCCTTTTACCTAGGATTCATGTTCTCTCTTTATCTAGAATTATGATTTAGATTTAATGTTTAATATTTTGACTTGTATTTATATTCTTTCAAGTATTTCATTTTAAAGTTTGTCTTATATGACAAAATCGAAAAAACCGAAAACTAAACCGGAAAAAACAGAACCGAAAAGAGGAAAACCGAACCAAACCAAATTTATTTTGGTTTGGATTGGATTCAAGTTTTTCAAAATCGAAAACCGAAAAACCGAAACCGAATAGTTAAAAACCGAACCGAAAAACTGAATGTCCACCCCTAATTATATCTTTCACGTTATTTTATTCCACCATTAAAATTTGAACTGTACAATTATAGTCTTATATATTCTTGTGAATTATTTAATAAGATTCTTAACTAAAAGAAATTCTCATGTTATATTAGGTATAAATTTAATTTTGAAAAGGTTAACGATTTTCATGGCAATTCATGCTAGCTGGTATATATATTCACTATCCAATAAAACTATTAATCTAAGTTCTCTTCTTTTCCATATCATCTCTCTTTAGTTAAAAGAAAAAGATGTTGACATAACATTTTTTTTTAAGGATTGCCACTTCGATGGAAAGCATTGCAAACGGAAATACCTTTTAATGTTTTAGAAGAAATATGGAAAGATATTTTGGTGTACAATGGGACGCTGGATGCGAACTGAAATATCTGATCATATATTTCCTTAACATTTTTTTCTTTCTTTTGAATTAAGTATTTTTAGAATATTAAGAAGTAACTTTTATTGAAAAAATATGAGCAAAAGGTTCAATCTCTTTTGTGATTGCCCAACCGGTATTCGATACCTGTATTGGAGTCCGATTAATTCGAATTTGCGTTGGAAAATCGGCCCCATATCCGAGGGTAAAGCGCTCCCTACTAAACTCGATCCCATTCCTAGGGAAAAAAGCTATTTTTGAAACTGTAATTCTACCTAATATTTGAAACCTCTACCGTACAAAACCGATGTAAATTTACGAGTGAGATTTTAAAAGATAAGATGCACTTGATTTGAGTGGAATTTGGTGATATATTTACAAAATTGACACCAAGGAAGCTAGTTTGTCTTTTTGATACCCGTAATAGTGGTTTAACAAAAATTGCTCCCGCTAGATTTAATGAATAAATTTCGAGTGAGAATTACCACTATGAATCTTAAAATAACGTCTGTATCTCCATCCTCCCTTTTTGGTAAGTATTGCCTAAGAGGCAGTACATGCCTTTGATCCCCTCTTGCTTAGGCAACACTTGTCTATGAATGCCTTCACACATTCTCCCGGTTACCTTGAAGCGTTGCAACTAGATAACACTTAGCTTGCCATTGAAATTCTTGCCCAAGCAATACTAGCCGTTGAAAACTTCTTGCTTAGGCAAAACTTGCCTTTTGACCTCTTCCTACGTTCTTTCAGATTACTTGAAGTGTTGCCTACAAACGAAACAAAGGCTCTTTTACACTAAAATCGTCCTAAAAGGGACAAACTCTCAAAATCAGTTAGAATACAAACTCTCATAAGTTAATCAGTTTGTATTTTGTCAAAAATACGCCATCTACTATTACGGGGATACGAGTCCAGCTGGCGAGACTAGACTTATCTTACAAGTCACCGGGCACGAAGGACACACGCCTGTTCTACGAGTTACGACCGTTCAGGTGGTATGGGCGTAGGATGAAGGGCATACATCCTGCTGTCTTAGGGTTACAGTCTCCTAGTTAGGATTTCGTATATACCACCGCCTTAAGTTACAGTCACATAGCCTTATTAGTCTTTGTATTTTACGTTAATTAGGACTGTATATCCACTACTATAAATATCCACCCTTGCATTGTATTGTACAACAGTGCAATTCACCACAGAATCCGGCTATTCTCAAGGAATAAGACTATTTTACTTTTCTTGCTCATTATTTCTCTCTTTTACTTATTTATTTTTGTCGTATTTACTGTATTACATGTGACCTCATTCAAAATTAATCGTTTAACCTAGGTGACCCATTTTAGGTATAAACAGTTTGGCACCCACCGCGGGGCGTAGGAAATTGTAGGTATTCTTTGAACGAAAAGACGCAATCATGTCTGATGATAGTAGCAACGTTCTGAAGAACACTACAGACGCAGTAGATGAATCCGTGAAGGATCCAAGTGATCCCATTGTGCAGCTTAAGGATCCCATTGAACAACCGAAAGACCCTTCCTAGGAGCTAATCCATGTCGCCAGCGATGGGGAAGGAGACCAACCGCCAGAAGGTAATACTGAATTCAGGGGTTTTTTTGTTACTCTCCTCAACACTATGAACAAGAAGAATGAAACTCGAACAACAAGGTCGAAGGGATATCTTAGAAGTTGGGAGCGTTGTTTGCTGGATCGTCTCAGAGGACAACATCCTTGCGAGGACCAGTTCCCACGAACCATTCACCAACATCTGTCCCTAACCGCAGGTTGAACATGGATGCTGCCCCTGAAGGACCATCAACAATCACCAATCATGATCTTAAGGAAGCGCTTGTTATCCAGGACCTTATAAAGGAGATGAAGATCATCCACGACCGGATTGGTAATGTGCCGTATGCTCCACCCCAAGTTACCACGGTGAATGAACAGAAATTCAATAGGCATGCTTACAAAGCAAGCGCTGCACCGGTCCGCATACCAAAGCATTTTTGTCTGCCGAATAACTTGAAGTATGACAGAATATCTGATCCGGATGAGCATATTGATGTGTACTACACGGCCGTAAAGAGTAATGAGATCACTGAGAAAGATATTCAGTCTGCTCTGATGAAGAGGTTTGGCTCAACTCTGACCAAATGCGCCCTTGCTTGGTGCACCCAGCTACCAATAGGCTCTATCAAAACATTCACTCAAATGCAGAACCTATTCAAGAAAGCGAATTCTGGTGCCCGCAAGCGGGAGAAGCGCATGTAGGACATCTTCGAGATCCGTCAGCGTGACGACGAACTGCTGAAGGACTACCTTGACAGATTTCAGCAGGAACGCATGGAGCTTGCTCTAGTCCCCGATAATATTGATGTGGTAGCCTTTGACAAAAGTTTGAACTCGAAGGGGTCTCTAGTTACCAAAGAATTGCAGTGGAGTTTAACTCAACATCCTGTGACAACATGGAGCACAATGCATCAGAGTGTACTTAAAAGCTTCGCTTAGAGCAAGACCATTTCCAGAACCCGGAAGTTGAGTGAAGGAAGAGAGCAGGGAATCCCTCTCTAGAATGTTAGGGGGACGGAAGAAGAGCAAAAGAAAAAGTCTAGAACTAGGTGGGAACCGGAAAGCAAAGTAGTTCTTGAAGATTTGGATCCCAAGAAAAGCGGGTGGAGCCCCGTAGCTTAAGAGATTTTGGTTTGCGAGTCAACATTGTGGATTAAGTTTCCAATCACTGTGGAAAGCTAAGTCAGAGGGTCCGATGGCCACCTACTATAAAATGAGAAATGAGGAGAAATGCAACGCCCTATTGTGATTTTCATCGCAGCGGTGGCCATGCAACTTGCAAGGCTCGGATGATCGAAATCGAGCATCTATTGAAAGAAGGACACCTCAAAGACTTGATTGAAGAAGGACCACGACGTTCTGAAAACTTGAGGACTGTCAATGTAATCTTCACGGCTCTAGAACCAGCCATAACCCGGGCGGATACAAAGCCGAGGGAATTGCTCTGTCCAATCTCGTTCAGCCTGGAGGAAGAAGAAGAGCACCAGAGCGACCTAATCATTTCCGTAGACGTGTCCGACCTCCGCATCCAGCGAGTTCTGATCGATCTGGGGAATAGCGTGAATATTATTCGGAAGGAGATATTGCAGAATACACACCAACGCCACCAAGTAGCTTGGAGTCCATGGGACATAACTAGCTTCAATGGCCGCCGAGAAGAATTTGTACGGGAACTATCTCTGTCGGACCATATACCGAACGTGACGAGCATTGCTCCCTTCCAGGTGCTGGATTGCAATTTGTCTTATAACATCATCTTGGGACGACCTTAGATACATAGCTCTAAGGGAGTAGCCTCAACACTCCATCAAGTGTTCAGATACCCGACTTCACACGGGGTTTATGACTTACGGGGTGAGCGGTCTTCACTTTGAGAGTATTATCTTACTTATAATGGGGATCTTAGCATTCAGCGAATAGCCAAAGTAAAAATGATTGAAGAAGAGTCCATTGAGTTTGAGGCCATGGAACGAGAAGTCAGAGAAGAGATCATCTAATTGCGGGATCGACTAACAATGATGGATCAGCTAGTCCCCAAGGCAACAAAACTAGTGTGTCAGCTCTCTAAGGTGCTGCGGAGACAAAAAGGACCCCTGTGGCTGATATAGAGCTACCTAACCGTACCCTAGGAAAAGATACAGCTCCTACAACATTCAGTGACAACGGAGCCTGAGCCAGGTATGTGTTTCGTTCTCATAGATAGCATGGAATACAATCCTTGTACGAGAAGAGAATGAGAGGCAATTTCCCGTGAGACGCCAAAAAAAGACCTTCGCACCGAGACAGGTTTTTGCCTTTGCTCTTTCATCTTATTACAGTCGTAATCATGGCAACTCAGGAGCTGTGCTCATATTTTCTTGGCCATACGGTCTGCATGGTCTCCTCCATACCGGTACAGACCATATTGTCTAAACTCGAACTCTCAGAGGAGATGGCGGAATGGGCTTAGAAACTGGGAGAATATGACATTATCTACCAACCCTGAACAACCATCAAGTCACAGGAACTAGAAGGTTTTACCACGGACTTCGTGGAAAAACTAGAGCCAAAGGCGGATGAGTCAATCAAAAGTGAAGAAACGATCGAGCCGCGGGGTTGGGAGATCCGTATTGATGTGGATCTCAAAAGGAAAGAATCCCACCTTGATGTGTGGGTCAAGACACCCATGAGAATGCTCTTCTACAAGACCGTAAGAGCTCGGAGCGACGAATCAGAGTATAAAGTCATAATTCAAGCAATTTCTCTCTTTTACTTATTTACTTTTCCGTCATATTTACTGTAGTGCTTGCGACCTCATTCTAAATTAATTGTTTATCTTCTTGCATAAGGATACTAGATTACCTAGTAGAATATCTTTATGAAATTTCTCGAAATCTTTGAATGAATCTTCATTTTGGACAGTTCTTAGGCCTATTTAGCGCCTTTCCAAAGGTAACGTCTCTCTGGTATTGGGATAACTTCAAGCCCCTTAGCTAGAACGCAAGCAAAGCTGGAGCTCGGGTATTGATATATTCTTTTTTTAATTTCATATTTATTCATTTCTCTCCGAATAGACAACTGCCTCTTATGAGTGATTGCTCTACAGCCAAGGCAGACAAAGCTTGACTTTACTAAACAAGCGAGAAAGGCCTTATTCATTTTCCAACGGCAACAAAGAGTTTCGGAGTTCATTGCTAAAAAGCAAGGAAAGTCCGAAGACTTTGGTAGATGTGCGGGGTCAGGGGGCAGGATGATTTTAGGCATAAACAGTTAGGACACCGGGTGAAAGTTTTTTATATTTGGTAAGAAAAATACTATGATTTTTGTATATGACTTATCAACTCGGGGTTATAACTTGCTCCACTAAAAGAATTTTTTTTTTTTTTCAAAAATAGCACTTCAAAGCAAGGAAATTACAAATAAAGTATCATATTTTTTCGTACATGTCGTAGCATAGCCCAAATTTTTGAAATTTGGGCTCTTTCTCAAAATTAAAAAATCTTAGCTGCCACTTCCCCCTACCTCGCTACTGATCCACCAGCGACCACCCATCCATCGGCTGCCAAAAAACTTCAAATTGCCGAATTCTCACCAAAAGTTTTATTTCTTCGTCGAAATTGCTTATTTTATTTCACCGAACGTTTTTTACTGCCAATTTTTCTATATCATTTTTTTGATAATTTTATATACAAATCTACCAAAAAATAATAGATTATACATGTATATATATATATAGAGAGAAATGCGTATACAAGAAGAAAAAAGTATAAAAATATACACTGAAAAATCAAACATCATACACCTATCCATTATAATATGTAATACTGAAGTTTTATATACTTTTATTTATTTCATACACATATTTATACACGTGTATACCACTTTATATAAGTTTATATCAGACGTAAGCATTGTATAAACTTGTATCAAAGTGTATAAAATGTACCATAGTGTTTATACAATATTTCTCTGCATTTTAAAGTGAAACACTAGATTTATACAAAATCTTAATAGAAACCACTAGATTTGGACAATTTTTCAAGAAAAACACTAGATCTGTCCAAATTCTTAGCAAATCAAATTTATACATAAAATATATATTTTTTAACATATTAATCATGGACCCACACAAATAAATGAAGAATGCATAAGAAGAGAGCTACACAAGAGTTTTTGTAAGGGAAAAAAAAAAAGCAACGCAACACTGTGGCGATGCCGACGATGTAGCGACGGAGGACCGGCGGTGAAACAACTGTGATGAGGCGAAGGGAAGGTGGAGATATGTTTTTTTGGAATGCTGGGATTTCCTTTAGATGAGAAAGGAAACTAGGGCTGCTAATATTCTTTTGGAAGAGGGGAAATTAATGAGCTGTTATGGTTTAATTTTTGTTAGATAAAAAAATACACAAAAATTATTCATATGGGCCACCAACTCTTTCATCTCTCCTTCTTTCCCTATTGTCACTGTCGCCTGCTCCCCCACCCCTTCCATCCCCACCCCTTCCACATAATCTCCTCCACCACTGCTCCATAAACGCAGCCGCCGACGTGTATCTCACACCGCTGTTTTTTATGCGTTTTAAAGAATAATGTGGATTACCCAAAATAATTCCGGCCAAAGCTCCAGTAATATTTTGTTTATCATGTTCCCTTTATTTCAATTTTTTTAAAATATGCGGTGAGATCTATTAGTTTTTGTAAAACTTTTTTATAATATTTAGTTCTGGTGTTTTTTTTTTGGGTAGGAGTTTGTATAAATCCGATATTTTCTTAAGCTGTCCAAAATATTATATGAGATTTTTTGTACGCGTTTATACAAGTTTATAGATATCTTTAAATGTATGTAAACTTATATAAATTTGTATATGTGCGTATGTGCAATGAATAAAGTTAGTATAAATTTTCAGATGTGTCCATCATTTGTTTGCATAAAGTTCATTTTTTGTGTGTATCTTGGCTACACATTATCTATGTATATGTTTATGCCTAAATTTGTATGGGTAGGTTAAACAATTAATTATGAATAAGGTCACAAGCAATAGGGTAAATAAATATGATGAAAAAAAAGACAAGTAAATAAGCAAGATATACTGGAGAAAAGCAATGTAAATCTTATTCCTTGAGAGTAGCCTAAGTTGATGTCGAATCGAGAGATAGCACAATATAATGTAAGGAGGACCATTTACAGTAGTGATACCCAGTCCTAAATAAGGTAAAATATAAGTATTAATAGAGTCATGGGCCTACAAATCAAGGTGGTGGTATACTAAACCGTAACTAGGAAACTACAAACCCTAGGCGACGGGATGTGTGCCCTGCGCCCTGTGACCAAACCGCCTAAATAGTCATTGGCTCTAGGAGCGGGCGTATATCCTCAGTGCCCGGTGACTTGTAGGATAAGTATAGTCTCGCCAGCTGGATTCGTATCCCTGTAACAATAGGTCACACATTTGTGCTCACACAGTTAGTCCCCCACTTGCTGAGTACTGACACAAGCAGTCAAGAAGTGAAAGAAGCGTGATAGCAGACGTAAAGGCGTGACGGTGCTGATGCTCGCCTCCTTGACTCTTCACGTGCGTCGTATTAAATGCAAATTCCTTAGTATAGTGATGTGCCCCCTGATTATTGGAGGGGGTTTCGGCGTATTTTCCCAATGTTGATGCTGCTATGTGCATATCTCGTAATTATGGGATGCATACCACTTAACTGCAGTAACCATAATTACGATCCCATGTGATTGAGATCATTCCACTTCCCTGTAAGTTTCCAACCCAGATATGTATATATACGTTGTAAGTGAGAATGTGTATTTACAACCTTTCCAAGATCTTCAAGAAATTTTCTTCAAAAGATAATCTTTTCCCTAATCTTGCTAATAAATCATCATGGCACAAGGTCCAAGCTTTCTTCCTGCGAAATTCAGAGCGCAAGATTACCTTACTAGTACCTTCAATTTTGAAAATGATGGCTGCATGTTGGTCCAAACCCTTAAACATGAGGGTGAAAATAGCAATCTCTCCATCGAATCCTACCCTTCTACAGTCACGGAGAGTGATATTATGCACATCAAGCATGAATGGAGATGGTCTGATTTTGCTGTCGTTCTTGCTCCTTATGCTGAAGAAAGAATTTTCTCTCATCGGACCGGCTATTCGATGGTTCACACATACCCTTTTATTCTTCATCTCAACAAGCGCATCCACTTGATTATTGAGGACATATGTGTCGTTTCAATGTTTTCTTGGGCCAAATTGGCCCTTCTGTGTGGCGACTAGTGGTCGTGCTTGACCACTTGGCTAACTACGCCCAGGTCGCATTTTCTTTTGATCATCTTCTAGCCTTCTACTCCCCTCGTCTTCATAAAGCGGGGATGCTGATGTTCATGAAACGGGGGAAGAAAGGTATAGTCCCCAACAGTGAAGACTTCAAAGACCGTGGTTGGGTGTACAGGTACGTGGTTGTGCGGACGGCCGACTTAGTATCCTCTCTTCCCTTTCCAGAGGTCTTCAATAGAAAGTGTAAGTCCTCAGAAACTTATCTCCTTGCTTTCAGCAGTATTTTCCTGAAACTAATTTTCTTTCTTCTATGTAGTGAACATAGTGTCCACTGTTTCTTTAGTCATAATGAACTGGCGACTTGGGTCACCAACATCTTATCGAGGAACCACCCCGACTCCTTGAACTTCTTGTTCCTAGCGAACGCAAACGGTTAGCGAGCAAAAGACTACGGTGAGTAATTATTGAACCATTTTTTCTACCCGATATTTCTTCTATATTCTGATTTGTCGCTGCTTCTAGGGTTCTCTCGTCATGATATGCCTATGCTGGTGGAGATTCAGATCGATGCCCCATATATTTCTCCCTTGTAAGCATCTAGTGGAAGAATTTTGGAAAGGGCGAGCAGATCTCGTTCCTCGAAGAGGAGAAGGTCTTCTAGGCCGGCAAACGTGCCTATTGCCAGTGAAACCCTTGTGATTTCTGATGCTGAGGGAGAAATATCCCGAGCGTCTGTGTCTATTGAAACAACCCCGACTACTACTGTTGATGCTAATGTGAAGGATGATGTCTTGCTCCCTGCCATGCCCTCTGATCCGCAACCTCCAGGTCCGTTTTTTCTTGAACTTCAATTTTTGAAATAACATTCTTTCCTTGTTAACTTTGAAAGCTGATATTATCTGTTCATGTTTATAACTTGTTGTTGTTGCTCCAACTCCTGAGGGCTCTGACTCTTTTTAGCGGCGTCCTGGCAAGGAAGTTGTGGTGGAAGCCGTGTATGAACCCGTAGCTGGAGCTCGGGAGGTTGTTATTCCTATTATTGTGGGGAGTTAACCTAATAAAAACTGCACAGGTTTTAACGGTCCATACCGCTGAATTTGTTGGCCCTACAGAAACGGAACACCTCTCTGGCTACAATAATCACGAGTTGCTTGAGGTTTCCACCGGCTGCTCCCTTCGAGTAAGTTTCCTGTCGCTACTATGTCAATTTAATATCATTCTTCTTTTACTAAACTCTTGTCTTTTCTATTACCCAGGATTAACGGTGTATTATGAGATACTCCGCCGGGAATGCTTAGAAGGAAATCTGGTCGAGGAAGCGAATGCTCTACGTGGACATATAGCCTTGCAGCCGTTCATGGAGAATGCTGAGGAATTGAAGGGTGAGCTGCAGACCACTCGTGATACTTATCGTGCGGAGGTTCTGAAGAGAATGAACTTGGAGAAGGCGTTGACTGGTGAGGTGCACAAGCACAAGAGGGATGTAGAGGCCCTCAAGTCGTCCCTTACAGATATCAAGGTTTCAGAGCAGCTTCATCTCGGCAATGTGAATCGCCTGGAAGGGATCGTAAGGGATCTGCGGAAGCAACTATCCAATATGGAGGAAAGAATGAATGCTGCTGAGAAGTATGCCTCAAATGCTCTGGGTCTCTCCGCCTTCTTTCAAGATGAGAATGACAGGTTGAAATGTAATGTGGCATCACTCGAACGAGTTCACGACGACCTTTGTGAGAGTGCCTCCTGAAAGATCAACAGAGAGAAGCTTGAATGCTCATCACATAACAGAAGTTGATCGTGCCAACGTTGCCGCCTCTCTTACCACTCTTCTTCGGGTTTGTGACGACCCTTACCTTGACCTTGCTGCTAAGATTGCCTCATACACTATCCTTGTTGCCCAGGTAGACACTCAACTTAGTCCTAACCTCGAGGAAGGTTCTGAAGAGATGAGTGGTGAGAGAGAGAGAAGACGCCGACTGGGGGAACCCGCAGCTGGTGGAGCAGGACCTTCACGGAGTGTTGCCGATGAAGGAAGTACCTCGAGAGAGGAATGAGAACCCCCCCCCCCTTTTGATGTTCTTTTTTATGCATATGATGATTTGGACATTTATCTGCGTATGCGGATGTTTAATGTAATTTTTGGCCCGTTTTGTGGCGTATTAACTTAAAGCACTTGTCTTTGTTTATGAAGTTTTTTAATTTTTGCCGTAAACAATAAGTAATACTAAGTTGTGCCTCTGTGGGTATTTGAACCTAAGAATTAGATGGCTTCCAGTCGTCCTAACTGTTCTAGTTCTTTTTAAGAACGTGTGTCAGTGTACCTGCCTTGAGCAATTACGTCTGTTGTGCACCGATAGACGGGGGCTAGGTTGCATCAGTATTAGATTAATGTTTTCGCCCACGATGGGACGACTTTAGGCCGTGTAGAAACAATCTTTTTGCATTTTGAGACAAAATGTCTTCCCTTAGTACTCGGAGTATTTAAAACTTTCTGGCACTATACTGACAGGTGTCCCCATCAGCGTGTAGGTGCAATTGTTGATTTAACGAGATCAACGCTCGATTAATGCCTGGTGGCTGAGTTAGACGTGATCTAGCTCTAAGCGATAGTGTACCCTACTTTTGTCACGTAAAGTGGGTGTATTAATTCAACTTATATGTGGTCGGGGCTATGAATAGTTGGATCGTAGATGGATCTAAATAAATGAGTAAAACTGATTAAGTAATCTAGTAGTTTTATTAATAAAGGCGTGGAGCCTTAGGATGCTGTGGGTGAAGACCCTTAATATGTCCAAAAAGTATGAAAATGTTGTACTCTTAGAGCAAGACTAATGTGCTAAGTAAATTCTGAAAAGAAAAGTACTTTCAATTCTCCTACTCATTCTTCCCCCGAAAGGCGTCAATCAACCATACCGTCTGAATCGCTGTCGATACGAGGCTAGATATTACTATATTTCCTTTATTTTCGCCTCGTATTCATGCTTCGACTTGTGATATTTGTTGGTACTTTGAATGGATTTGCTCTTGTTTGGTGTGTTTTATGTTGTAGGAATTGAATATGGTGAATTAAAGAAAAAAGTGCAAGTTTTGGATTTAAAAATGAAGATATTGAAGATTTCAAGTGATCTATGTGCCACACGAGTAACATGGGAAGAAATAGAGGTTTTTCCTAGAAATGAAGAAAAATTTCAGGTTAGTTAGGCCGAATACGCGAGCACCATGCGAGCTGAATTGTATGAAGAAATTGAGTCCGCATGGCACGCGGGCGCCATGCGAAGTTGAAATTCTGAGCGAAAATTTAAGGGCTTTTTTGACTATTTGCTTTGTTTCTTAAGGGTATAAATGCTTCTCTTCTCTCATTTATGAACTTTAGACTGGAAAAGAAGCAAAACGGAGGCTAGAGCTTTGGAGACTTCAAGAACTTAAGAATTTCCTAAATTCTTCCTTACTTTTTGTAATTATTTATTCATGAATTACATTGACATAATTATCATGAATTTGAGTGGCTAAGTCACCCATTCTAGGGTTTATTGAACCACTCCAATACTTATGTATGAATTATTGCTTTATTGAATGAAACTTATTAACCTTCTTATATAAGTGTTTGTGATTTGTATGCTATTTATTGGTAAAGCTCCCAATTGATTGTGCCCTTTATTCTTGTGTGTCTAGGGATAGATTCATGAGTTAAGGTTAAACACTTTGCAATATTTCAACAAAACAAAGGCATTGCTTAGGTTGTCAAAAAGGTGATTTGTGACTATTGACCCAGATAGTGAACCATACTTGTAGTCCTACATATCTTCATTAACTAATTGAGAATTTATTAGTGAAAGTTACAATTATTACACAGGAGTGAACAGCTGTGAATTGTGAGCAAGTGTTCAATAGGAAGAAGCAAGTTGAATCCATTAATGCATTATTCTAACACATGAGTAGGAGTTGGGTAGATCAATCCTACGCTTCTAAACCTCTGAATTAATCTATTTCTTTCTACTTTGCTGTTTACTTTATTGTTAATTATTTCTTATATTGAAACCATCATAAAAATATAAACTCTCGAAGTTAATTGATCAGGTAAGTTAGTTAGATTAGTAACTAGATTTCGAGTGTTCTCTATGGGATTCGACCTCGGGGACTTTAAATATCGAGCTATATTTGTCGGGACAGCTTAGTCCCTTTTATAGGGCGTAGTTGGGCGTGACCAGCAGTCTTGGTTGATTACGGCTTTGAGGTTTCGGGGTCTCCTGGGATGTTCACCTCGGGCACTTGCTTGGAGATAACTGCTCCAAGGATTGCGGCCATATAGCATTCCCTTGCTTCCTCCTGATCACCATTCACTTATTCTATCCCCTACTGAGTAGGATACTTCAGTTTCTGATGTAAGGTGGACGGTACTGCTTTGGTTTGATGAATCCATGGTCGCCCGATGATTGCATTGTATGGAACGCCTCCCTTGATTACCTGAAAGTATGAAACGCAATCTATCCTCGGCAAGAGGGTGGTTAAGTTAACTTCGCCTATAGCTTTTTCACAAGAATTTCTAAAGCCTGCGAGCATGTAGACGCTCGGCATGATTTGATCCTCAAAACCCATTGTCGTCAGCGCATCCTATCTAATGAGGTTTACCGCATTACCGGCATCGACCAATACGCGTTTTACATCTGTGTCTTCCATCCTAAGTGTTATGACTAGGGCGTCATGGTGCGGGGTGATGTCCTCCTCCTCGCTGAATAAGATCGTCTCATCTCGGGCGAGGCTATGGTTGTTTGCTGTTAGGATATCTATTGACCCCCTGATCAGTATTGGTGCCCCAATTATCACATTGATGGACCTTGTAGGATCTAACAGGCTTGGCGGAGCGTCCAGGTTCTCACTTCCGGTGATGGTCTGCTTTCCCTTATCGGTGAGTACGTCCTTAAGGTACCCCTTGTTCAACAAATATATGAATTCCAAGATCAATGCTCTAAACCCGGCCGAGTCATGTCCATGGTCCTTATGAAAATGGTAGGAAAGCTCCTTGTTCCTCCTACCGGGTTCCAACTTCAGGTTGCTTGGCCAAAAAATTTGTGCGTTCTTCATATGATCTTTTATGAATTCCACGATGTTGACTTGCAGACCTAATTCTTTGAATCGATTAGGAACCCACTCCACAGCGATCCCTTGGATAATGACCCTGACGTTCCCTGTCCGTCTTGCCGCTTCAGAAAATCGTCCCTGCTATCCTCCCTGTTTCACTTGCCCTTGTCCCCCGTTCGAGGTTCCTCCACGTATCCCCATTTTTGTCCTTGGCAGATGACGTCTTGGATAGCCGGTCGGACTTCCTCGGGAGCAGAAGACTCCCGGGGCTCTTGGTGAAGCTTCTCGGTGTACCTCTGGTGCAGGGTGTTCTATGTTGACACAGGGTGCTGAGTCAGACTCCATTGCAGCTCTTTGGTGGCAAGGGATCCCTTTGCGTTCAATTTTTTACCGAAGGCTACCACCATAATATTGTCAGAAACTGGAGGAAGCTCAATGCATTCCCTCTGAAACCAGTTGAGGTAGTCTTTGAGCAACTCGTTGTCACGCTGCCAGATTTCAAAGATATCCTCCATGTGCTTCTCCCGCTTGGGGCACTGGAATGCGCTTTCTTGAATATATCTTGTATCTGAGTGGATGATTCGATCAAATCCATTGGCAGCTAAGTGTACCAAGCGAGGGCTCTTTTTGTCAGAGTTGACCCAAACCTCTTCACTAGAGCAGACTGGATTTCTTCCTCAGTAATCTCGTTACTTTTCATAGCCGTATAGTACACAAAACAATATACTCATCCGGATCAGTCGTCCCGTCCTACTTCAAGTTATCAAGCAGGTAGAAGTCCTTTGGTATGCGGACAGGGCCGACCCTTGCCTTGCAAGCATGCTTGTAAAACTTCTGCTCGTCTATCGTGGTAAATTAGAGTGGAGCACCCGGCACGTTATCAATCCGGTCATGGATGGCCTTCATCTCTTTTATGAAATCTTGAATGACAGGGGCTCCCTTAAGATCCTGATTTTTTATTGTTGATAAGCTTCTTGGAGCAGCATCCATGGTAAGCCTTCAGCTAGGCACATATGCTGGCAAATCGTTCATGGCTGCTGGTCTTTGTGGAGACGTTGGCCTCTGAAACGATTCCGTAAAAATCGTGTCAAGTTTGCGAGACACCACTTCGATCACGTTGTAGGAGTTTTTTTCCGCCCGTTCCATCATAGTTTTGAGGAGGTCGGTAATGAAAATTTTGAACTCAGGGTTACCTTCCAATGGGCGGTTGATCTCTTCATTACTAGCAACAAGGGTCAGCTCTTGTGAAGGATCTTTTGGCGGTTTGGCTGAATCCTTTTGTTGGACGCTGAGATCGTCAAGATTTTGCTGATTCGTCCACTCCATCTGTGGTATTCTTTGGAACGCTGTTGTCGTCTTCAGACATGATTGCGCCTTTTCCTTCGTAGAATACCTGCAATTGCCTGGGCTCCACGATGGGCACCAAACTGTTTATGCCTAAATTTGTACGTCTAGGTTAAACAATTAATTATGAATATGGTCACAAGCAATACAATGAATTACGTCAGAAAAGTAAATAAATACGATGAAAATAAAGACAAGTAAATAAGCAAAAAATAATGGAGAAAAGCAATGTAAATATTATTCCTTGAGAATAGCCGAAGTTGATGGCGAATCTAGAGATAGTACAATACAATATAAGGAGGGGGTACTTATAGTAGTGATACCCAGTCCTAAATAAGGTAAAATAGAATTATTAATAGGGTCATGGGCCTATAACTCAAGGCGGTGGTATACTAAACCGTAACTAGGAGACTATAAATCTTAGGCGACGGATATGTGCCCTGCGCTTTGTTACCAAACCACCTAAACGGTCGCTGGCTTTAGGAGCTGGCGTATATCCTCAGTGCCCCGTGACTTGTAGGATAAGTCGAGTCTCACCAGCTGGAATCATATACCCATAATAATAGGTGGCGTATTTTTTCTACATAGTATATTCATGTATAATTTAATTTTTGGGTAGATTTGTGTGTATAAACTTGTCCTAAACAATGATATAGACAAAATCGACAAAAATAACTCCGGTGAAAAAAAATCCGGCGATTTTATATTTTCCTGCCACCAGCCGCTTCCGGTCGACGTCGGTGGCGGGAGGGTGGCGCCGGCCGGGGGGTGGCAGCTAGAATTTTTTTATTTTCATGGAGAGCCTAAATTTCAAAAATAGGGGCTGTGCTATGCCATATAAAAAAAATAAATCTTCATTTGTAATTTCCTTTGTTTGATGTTCTATTTTTGAAAAACAAAATTCCCTTTTTGTTGACACAAGTGGGCTATTCAGGTAAGAACTAAAAATAAAGGCTCATATTGTTAATTTTTGTGTGTTGCTTGTCTCCTAGTGTAAAAATCCACCAGTAAAATAGTAGAAATAATAACATAAATAGCCATAAACTCTATTAGCTTTACATCTAATTAGCCATCATAATAAACCAACAAATGCTAGCCATTCAATGGCAATCCAAAATAAAAGATCTCCTGATTATAAGTTGTTCTTTTCCTAAAAAATAGCATAATTTACTTTTAATAATTTATGTCTTATAAAATGAGAGAACTAAGGTGTTGAACTCCCACCTCAAAACAAGGAGGTAATCTATATAATATTCAATTGATAAAGCAATGTATGGTATATATCAAATATAAATTAGATATTTGTGTTATATATATACATATAAGTGCAATACATATATGACATAGATTGAATATGCATAATGTACTCATATTAGGCAGTTCTTAATATACAATGAATATGTCAACTTAAAGTAGAATTATCCGTAGAATATACACAATTATAGACATATATGCAAAAATATGCATAAATATATATTGCGCATAGAATATGTATAATTATTAAACAATTTGAAGTATAAATTATGCCCTTGATATACAATGGATATAACTAATATATTCAAGAAAAGTAATCTTAGAGTTTTTAAAAAAGAGTGACCCCAAAAGGGGGAAGAGAGAGATATAGAGAAATCTCGTAACTGAAACATAGTATGAGTACTAAATATACTTAAATCATAGGCAAATATAACAGATCATTATCTCTAACTTATTAGGCTAAATATTGTTAGCCACATTTACTAAATGTCTAAATTTTATAATAAAGTGAAAATGAGTTTATTTAATGTTAAACAATCATATGAATGTTCATGTGGAGTAATTTTCTCAAAATATTATCCGCTACGCTCAGAGAAGGTAAAAGTTTTGCCAAGGGGCCACTTTTTCCATGCTATTTAATTTTTAATCATTCTTTAAAATTATTTAATTTTTAGCCATTATATCAAACTTCAAACCTCCCATGCCTAACAACTTCAGGCCTTCGGATTTGAAGTTAAACATAGAAGATCTGAAGTTAAGAAGAGAAGTTCTGAAGTTAAGACCTGAAGGTCTGAAATTGAATTTCAAACTAAAGGTTTGAAGATCAGACCCCAAAGTCTGAAGTTCAAGAAGTGGCTAAAACTAAATAATATTTAATAAGTGGCTTAAACTGCAATAGCATGCCAAAAAGTGGCTATTTCTGCACCCCTCTTCAAAGAAGTCCAATGTGAAATTTGAAAAATAGCCACTGCACAAAGTGGCTAAACGAGAAATAGCTAGTAGTTTGAAACGCTTTTAGATGAATATCCATAGTTGCTCAAACTCCAATTAAAATTTTGGTCTCTCTTTTTCCTTTTTTTTCATCAGCACTAGAAAATTTGAACAGTCGAGATGCATATAATTAAAAAGCGTTAGAGTCTTACAATACACTTACATTTTAAATTACTTGAATTGTACTTGGGCAATGATTCTAATTATGACTTGTCTTAAAGAGATTCTGACTATATATTCCGTGGTCAAGTTATTGTTTTGGGAATGCTCAACTTTCATGAATAATTACCTCATGGGATTTATGCATATTTATGAGTTTAACTGGAGTCGATCCTTACGATGACACACAGTAGAAAACTCGACAAATAATGAATCAGTCGTCTATATAAATACTATAATGCTTTTTTTTTTTTTTTTTTTTTTTTTTTGTCAGAGTTTGAGTCCGTAATATATATATATATATATATATATATATATATATATATATATATATATATATAAAAGCCAATACTTCACAAATTGAATCATTACCACTAGTTTACCAAAGACATGAGACCCTTATAATAGGTTCCTCAGGGATTAATTGAATTCAATGTCCTAGCTTGCTCATTGAATTTCTTTATTGCGAAGATACAACTGAGTAGCAGTAACTACTATGATGTTAAATTTGAAGTCGTACACCACAATTGAATGGTGACATCTTAAATAGACAAATTATTACAGGGTTTGATTTTTGAAATTCATGTAAGACTCCTAATAGCTAAGGTGCCCGACAAGGCACTCTCCTGCGTAACATACTAAAGATGGAATAGTGATTAAATTATAACACATGAATGCAGTTATAACAGCTGAATATCGTCTGCCTCACTCTTTGTCGACTCAATAATTGCACATGTCCTGCCTACAATACATTTTCGAATCATCACCGACTGCGAAGAAGGTGCCGTTTGTCAAACCCAAAAGGCATGGAATCACTTGGATGCTAATCATGATATATATAGTTAACAAATTAGTCAACATGGATATATGTAAGGTGAACTTTTAAATTTTAAGATATTGAATGCAATGTGCCCTTAAGCACATTAAGTGAAGATAAGAGATGAACATAACTATATGTGCCAAGGCTACATCCACATGTTGAGTTAAGCTATTCATCAAAAGAGAAAATAGCCGGCGTTTAGACTAGACAATCAGTTTTTGTCAAGGTTATTACGATATAATCGAGATGAGAATCGATACTAATTAACTATATTTAAGTAACAAGTAACTAAAGAGGCATATAATGTTTACGTGACTATACTACTATTTTGGGAATCAAAGAGCTTTTTTTTTAATCGCGTGTTCTTAAATATCTTGAATTATAAATTAGAGTATGATTTAAAATATTTGTTATTGTTACAAATACATATATGTAATATAAATATGGATGACCACTACTCTCCACTACTCTCCATTTATTCACTTGTAACATATGATTTACTACCCCACTTTCGCCTACTTAATTCTTCATTTATGGATGACTTGTAACTTCCTATGTATTGGAGTCCTATAAATAAAGGACACTTTGTCTATGGAAGACACACTTGAAACACTTTGAGAATAATACAAGTTCTTCCTTCTCCTCTCATATATTTTATCTTGTTCTTGCACTCTTTTACCTTATTTTACAACACGTTATCAGCACGAAATAGCTCTAATCTTGTTCGAGCTAAGTTTCAAATTTTCCTAGCCATCAACTAAGAAAATAGAAATTTCCCAGTCTTCAGTTGGATTCAAGTTCAATAGCAAAGATATATGTCTCTTGGATAGTGCTACAACACATACAATTTTAAAGGATAAGAAATATTTTTCTTATTTGATTAATAAAGAGTCCAATGTTAGTACATGTGGTAGTACAAAATTGGTTGAAGGTTATGGCAAAGCTAATTTATTATTACCTGGAGGAACAAGTTTGGCTACTGATGAAGCCATGTATTGTAGTAAGTCTCAAAGAAACTTGTTAAGTTTCAAGGATATTCGCCAAAATGGCTATCATATTGAGACTAAAACTGATGGAAAGATTGAATACCTTTATATTACTACAATAAAGTCGGGTGAGAAATATGTTCTTGAAAAACTCCCCGCTCTTTCCTCCGATTTGTACTACACAAACATTGGTACAATTGAATCACATGCCATAGTAAACAAAGGGTTTACTGAATCAAATGATTTTATTATTTGGCATGACCGGTTGGGCCATCTCGGTTATAATATGATGCGCAATATTATTGAGAATTCAAATGGGCATACATTGACGAACCAAAAGATTCTTCAGTTTAAAGAATTCTCTTGTGCTGCATGTTCTCAAGGAAAGCTAATTACTAGAGCATCTAAAGTTGGGATCAGGATCCCTGCATTTCTGGAACGTATACAGGGTGATATATGTGGGCCCATACACCCTCCATGTGGACCATTCAGATATTTTATGGTTTTAATAGATGCATCTACAAGATGGTCACATGTGTGCTTATTATCAACCCGCAATATGGCATTTGCGAGGTTGCTTGCTCAAATAATAAGATTGAGAGCACAATTTCCAGATTATGCTATTAAGACAATTCGTCTTGATAATGCTGGTGAGTTTACATCTCAAGCATTTAATGATTATTGTATGTCAACTGGAATTACAGTTGAACATCCAGTTGCTCATGTTCATACTAAAAATGGTCTAGCAGAATCATTTATCAGAAGCCTCCAATTAATGGCTAGACCAATACTTATGAGAACTAAATTACTTATTTCAGTATGGGGTCATGCTATTTTGCATGCGGCAGCTCTTGTTCGGATTAGGCCGACAAGTTATCATAAATTCTCCCCACTACAATTGGCTTTTGGTCAGGAGCCAAATATTTCCCATCTTAGAATTTTTGGATGTGCGGTATATGTGCCAATTGCTCCACCACAACGCACAAAGATGGGACCCCAAAGAAGGTTGGGGATATATATTGGGTATGAATCTCCGTCTATTATAAAATATCTTGAGCCCATGACGGGAGATTTATTCACCGCAAGGTTTGCTGATTGTCATTTTGACGAATCAGTTTTCCCAACATTAGGGGGAGAGAATAAGCAGCTGGAAAAAGATATTGACTGGAATGCACTAACACTATCTCATTTAGATCCTCGTACAAATCAATGTGAACAAGAAGTTCAAAAGATAGTGTATTTGCAAAATATTGCAAATCAACTGCCAGATTCATTCACTGACCTACCAAGGGTTACTAAATCCCACATTCCAGCTGCAAATGCTCCTATTCGAGTTGATGTCCCGGTAGGACAATCTATAAGTGCAAGTGAGTCTAAGGCAAGCTTGAAGCGTGGTAGACCACCCGGTTCCAAAGATAAAAATCCTCGAAAAAGAAAAGGAGCAATTGATCAAAAAGATCAAAATATGGAGGTAATTGCTCAAGAAGAGCATAGAGACATAACAATTGATAAGTCCTCTTCAGGAGAGGCTCAGGTACCTGAAAATACTATAATTGAAGAGATCTCAATGAATTATGTCTCTACCGGAAAAATATGGAACCGAAATGATATTGTTGTCGACAACACTTTTGCATATAATATTGTTGTTGATGTGATGCAACATAATGAGGATCTGGAACCAAAATCTGTCAATGAATGCAGACAGAGAAATGATTGGCCAAAATGGAAAGATGCAATTCAATCAGAATTGACTTCACTTGAAAAACGTGAAGTTTTTGGACCAATTGTCCGAACACCTGAAGGTGTAAAGCCAGTGGGTTATAAGTGGGTATTTGTGCGAAAACGAAATGAGAAAAATGAAGTCGTTAGATATAAAGCACGATTTGTGGCAGGAGGATTTTCGTAAAGACCTGGCATTGATTATATGGAAACATATTCTCCCGTGGTGGATGCAATCACCTTCAGGTATCTCGTAAGTCTGGCAGTACGAGAAAAACTTGATATGCATCTAATGGATGTTGTTACAGCCTATTTATATGGTTCATTGGACAACAAAATTTTCATGAAAATCCCCGAAGGGTTCAAAATGCCTGAGGCATTTAAAGGCTCCCGAGAAGCTTGTTCAATAAAGCTTCAAAAATCCTTGTATGGGTTGAAACAATCGGGACGCATGTGGTATAATCGCCTTAGCGAATACCTGTTGAAACAAGGATACAAAAATAATCCAGTTTGTCCTTGTGTTTTTATAAAAAGGTCTGGATCTGGATATGTCATAATAGCTGTGTATATTGATGATTTGAATATTATTGGACTTCTGAAGAACTCCCAAAGGCAATGGAATGCTTAAAGAAAGAATTTGAGATGAAAGATCTTGGAAAGACAAAATTTTGTCTTGGCCTACAAATTGAGCAACCGCCTAAAGGAATATTTGTTCATCAATCTACATATACAGAAAAGGTCTTGAAAAGATTTTACATTGATAAATCACATCCGTTGAGCACTCCAATGATTGTGAGATCACTTGATGTGAATAAAGATCCGTTTCGACCTTGTGACATTGATGAAGAGTTTATTGGTGCTGAAGTACCATATCTTAGTGCAATTGGTGCACTGATGTACCTTGCCAACAATACTCGGCCAGACATAGCTTTTGCTGTAAGCTTATTGGCAAGGTTTAGTTCTTCCCCAACTCGAAGACATTGGGATGGTATTAAGCATATACTTAGATACCTCCAAGGCACTATTGATAAGGGTTTATTCTATTCGAATGAATCCAAGTCAAAATTGATTGGTTATGCCGATGCTGGTTATTTATTTGTATCCACATAAAGGTCGGTCCCAAACGGGCTATTTGTTTACATGTGGAGGTACAGCCATTTCATGGCGTTCAGTGAAACAAACTATTGCTGCTACTTCTTCAAATCATGCAGAGATATTGTCTATTCATGAAGCAAGTCAGGAATGCATTTGGTTGAGATTAATGACTCAACATATTCAGCACATTTGTGGTTTTCCTTTGAAGAAGATTCCAACAATATTATATGAAGACAATAGCGCTGAAAGAAGGATATATTAAAGGAGACAGAATAAAACACATTTCACCAAAATTCTTTTTCACTCATGATATTCAGAATATTGGTGAAATAGATGTTCAACAAATAAGGTCGAGTGATAATCTGGCGGATTTGTTTACCAAGGCATTGCCAACCTCAACATTTGAGAAGCTTATTTACAAGATTGGAATGCGTCGTCTTCGAGATGTCAAGGAGTGTCTTCATCAGGGGGAGTAAAATACGCGTTGTACTCTTTTTCCCTTAACAAGGTTTTATCCCACTTGGGTTTTACTTGTAAGGTTTTTAATGAGGCAGCTCTAAATGCGTATTATAGGATATGTGTACTCTTTTTCCTTCACTAGGCTTTTTCCCACCAGGATTTTTCTAGTAAGGTTTTAACGAGGCACATTATCTTCCAACTGATCATCCAAGAGGGAGTGTTACAAATACATGTATGTAATATAAATATGGATGACCACTACTCTCCACTACTCTCCATTTATTCACTTGTAACATATGATTTACTACCCCACTTTCTCCTACTTAATTCCTCCCCACTTTCTCCTACTTAATTCTTCATTTAGGGATGACTTGTAACTTCCTATGTATTGGAGTCCTATAAATAGAGGACACTTTGTCTATGGAAGACACACCTGAAATACTTGGAAAATAATACATGTTCTTCTTTCTCCTCTCATATATTTTATCTTGTTCTTGCACTCTTTTACCTTTATTTTACAACAGTTATATAATTTTCTGTAAATTGTATTTTTGAATATTTAAAATATTTATGTCTAATTCACTATTCATTAAAAATAAATTCTCGTATTTGGAACATTGCCAGTTGAAATGAAATGGAGTATCTATTAGTTGTTGCTAATAAATGAGCTTTTTTCTTATTCTTCCGTCATACTTCAATTATGGTGTTGCACATGGGCTTTCCTTCTAAGATCTTCAACGTTCTCAATGTCCCAGTTTCCCTGATGCACGCTGTTGATGCTCTCTTTTAAGTTATAAATGTTGACACATCGATAGTATAAATTGGTTTTAATATTCAGTTCCGATGGTTTCTTTATTCGTATTGTTATTTGTCATATCTACATTTCTATGAGATATATATCAGCTGTCATTCTCTGCTAAAAATCATGAGATGTGACGATCCTAAAGGATCCAAATGCAAATCATTCCACATTCATGTGCTCATCTTGAGGTTCCGTTCGGTATAAATCAAGCCCCTATTTGGTCAGCAAAAAACTACCTATAGTGGATGTTCTACCAATACCTAGTCATATTAAATATATATACAAATATTTTAAATACGAGATAAACATAAAATATCCTTTCTGATTGTTTACCTATTCGTTAAATATTCACATCAGCCAAATTAACTTTTCCTAATTGAAAAAGATTTACACACTTGGTGTTACACGATACCAACGATATATAATATGACGTGTGTGTGTATATATATATATACACACACACATTGATCACTAACTATGATGAGTAAAAATGTTGTTTTACCTCAATCGAGTGTGAGTAACTTTTTCTTTTTATTCCAAAGTGATATTTTCCACAATACATCATTACTGAAAGACCAGTTTCTCTTATGTGTTCTTTTACTGATTAAGTGCGGAATATGTAAAAGTGAGTAAATGAACACAAAATTTTAACGTGGAAAAACTCCTTTGACTTGGGATAAAAAAACCACGACCTACTCTCTCAAGTAGGATTTTAACTTCACTATTTGAAAGACTCACTTGGTTACAAGACTTCCTTCTTACTAACCTAGGACTAACTCTAATTCTATAGTGACCCCTTTCACAATCAGTGAAGTTTCTCCAAGTACAGGACTTGAATGATGTGTACTCTTACAAAACTTCTATGAAAGTAAATAGTACAACTCGATAGATCCTGCTACAGATGAACTAAGACTGAGAACAATATAAACTCAATCCTAAGGAACAGGTTCTTCACTTAGTTCCATGTAGCTAGACGACTGCTCAAATACAATTTAGAATTACTTTATGTTACTGCTCTAAACTCTATGTATTTGTGTGTATCTTCAACAGCTGAAATGCTTCTCTCTTTATAGCCTTGAGATCTTGAGAAGTCTCGAACAATTAGAACTCCAAAGCCCTTCAAGTGTTTGAGTCCTAATTAAACTCCTTGCTTATCTTCAAGCCTTATCCCAATCTTATGCAATCCTTTTTTATCTCGTACATTCCTGCATGATTATCAAGTTTAACATTAGATTTTAGGATAACAATTAATGTTCCTGCTTAATTGATTTTGCATAATTATTTATTCAGCTGTAGTGATCCAAAGGAACACGTCCTTGGATCTGTTCCGTAGTCATCAATCAAAACTTCCAAACTTATCCAAGCTAACATTTTCTCCCTTTTTTATGATGACAAACTCATAAAATTTGCTTCATATCCTTAATGTCCTGAATCACAACTTTCAACTTAAAAGGAACAATAGCAGAAATCAATTTCATCATTAAGGATCAGGTTCTTTGAACCGGTTATAAATATCAATCACAAGCAAAATAAAAGTCATACTTACTTACTCTTCCCCCTTTTTGCATCATTGAAAATGTTGCATAAGTCAGAATTAATGTAAGCAATAAAAATAATCAACTCATAGTCTTTGAGGCAACTCAAGATGCAAACATAATCTAACAAAAAGCAACTACATTGAAATGATATTAGCCATCGAAGATATGACATCATAAGCAAAAAGATTTTCAACCAGAGGAAACAAGCTATGCAAGTACTGCTAAACTAGTCGAAAAACTAAAGATAAAAAGGCTAGGCAACTAGAACTAATCTAAATCCAACTGGTCAAAATATGGCTACAAGGTTTTAGGTATCAGGTGGTGGAAGGACCAGGTCCTTTAGACTTTTCCTGCAACAACTCAAACATTTTTTGAAGCATCCTTTAATTTGTTTCTTTTACCTTAGCAGATTCAGCTTTCCAGAAGTCTCTTTCTACCTCCAACCTCTTAATCTCAGCAGCTTGCATATCAATCTGCTACCTCAACACCTTAACCTTATTGTTCAAAGGCCCCTTGGAAGAACCAACAACAGTAGCCCCAACAGTAGCAGACTCAGCATTTACTGTCATGTCACAACTGATCAGTGTAATATCCACAAATCTTTCCTTCTTGGTAGCAGTTTTCACTTCATTCAATGGAATGCCTAATTTTTCAATCAGATCAGTAAGAATGAATCCATATGGCAGAGCATGTTTCTTCTTCCCAGTCACCACCCTAGTGATTAGATGCACCATAAACATGGGCCAATTAATCTGCTTGTGAGAGTCCAGTAACTCCATAAGGACCAGGTCCAAGAAACTTGCCTTTGATCTTTTTTCTTGTCTGGAAAACATGATCTTGTTTACAAATTTAAACCGAAGTTGATGTTTTGGTTGCATCTCACATTTCTCTACTGCCCTTGGTTTTTCCTCTTGAGAATTCTCAGTAAACTTTCTTGTAATTTCCAAGGCAGTTGTCAAACCTCTGAGATTAGGCCATTCACCCTTAACATAGTCATCATAGCCCGCAGAAGAGATATCAAACAGTTCTCCCAGTTCTTGTGCATCAAAGGAAATGTCATTTCCTTTCAGTGTATTGTTGATTCTGCCTTCATCAATGGAGCAGTTGAAAAAGAATTCAACCACTTCATCTCTGGCTATCTTCCCTCTGATCTTAAGGACCATGTCCTTCCAACCTTGTTTCTCAAGTTTCTACAGCAACCAACTCATCCCTTCTTCTTCCATATCAACAAGCACCCTTCCTTTCAAGAATTTCCTTTTATCATAATCAGTGTGCAGATTCTTTCAAGCCTCATTCCCATCACTTTTACTTTCAGCCTCCTCTTCTTGATTCTCAGCTTCTCCTTCAGACTCAGTACTTTCATCTACTAGAGCCCTCCTAGAATATCTGGTTCTTTTTTACACAAGACCAGCACTAGAAGATCTCTCATTAGTCTGTACAGACCTCCTCTGAGATGTTCTTTTTTTCCTGGTCAAAGGAACAATTTCTTCTTCCTTCTCTTCAGAATCATCAACTTGCACAACAACCTCAGGAACTTGTTTCTGCTTACCCTTCCTGCTTTGCTCAAGAGCTTCAGACATTTTAGCATCAACAGCTTTTACTTAACTTTTGGTTCTCCTACCCCCACTTGCAGGAGCCTGGGTAGAAGGAACAGTTTCTTTACCCCTAGCAAAACTCGCCCCTTGGCTTTTCTTTTTAAGTCATGATTTTATGACTGTCACTAATGTTTTTGAGCCTAGCATTTATTTCAGCAAGTTCAGCAGGATCAACAGGCCCCTGCTTTGCTAACTTCCTCTTCAATCCTCTCATATTAATTAAATCAATAATTGGTCTATCACTGTCACTACTGGCCTCATCTACATCCACACTCTCTTCATCCTCCATGGGTGCTCTAAAAGAAACCTCTAGAGACCCAGGAGACTCATGTATAAGAGCCTCTATACCCTTCACTGCCTCATTTTCACCCTCACTTTTTGGAACAGAGACACCTAACCCTTCTACTTTTTCTCCCTTATCATCAACAACATTTAGAGGTTCAACATAGTTTACATTAAATTCATATTGATCATGGCCCTAGACAAGTCCTCTATGTGTTCCATTGTCTCAGCAACAGATGGACCTGATCCTTCTCCCTGAATTTCAGAGTCAGGGTTTTAATAGTTTTGTTTTTCTGGGTGAGGTGAAGTGGTTTGCATGGGTGAAGCAGGGTTTGCAACTGGTGGTTGTTCAGTGGTAGGGTTGGGTGAAGTGTTTTCAGGTGGGAGAGACACGACAACAATTCGATTTAGAAGATAATTTATCACTCTTTCTGAAATTTTGGAAGCTTGAATTGAGAAATGAAATGAGAGCTTAAGAGTTTATATAGACGCACAGAATAGTGTTAGAGATGGAGTCTAAAATGATTTACCTTTCAGCTTCCTTGTTTAAATAGAGTTCCAAACTGATTAGGTCACTTGAACATTATAATTATAGCCGTTATGATTAGAGTTCAAGTGGGAGATGGAGTGTGGAACGGTTCCTTGATGGGACTGTTTCCAGAGAGATAGAGTTTGAGTAGGACTTAAACTCGTTTAATTACCTAATACCTTCAAACTCTAAAAATTTCTGAATAATAAGGTAGTACATACTTGAGAATGTGAGAAGGAACAGTTCCCATACCCAGTCTCAATCAATATTGCACAATCTGAAATTCTAAGAACATAAGGGTAACATCATTAAAATTTAGTACACTTTAAGTAGAAATCATGGCATAGAGTATACAGTTAAGTATGAAACTGAGCTGAAACTTCAAATTGACTTAGATATATTCTAACTTTTGGACCAAATTTTCTAGCCAATATTTTAAATAAAGCAATATAGATTTAAGTGAATTTAATCATTGCTAATTCTAACCTGTTCCTTTCAAAATGATCTCTACTTAATGCCTTTGTGAAAATATCAGCAATTTGTTTATCAGTAGGACAAAAAGTAGTAGTGATCAAGCCCTTCTCATAATTGTCCCTCAAGAAATGATGCCTTATGTCAATGTGTTTAGTCCTTTTATGATGCACTGGATTCTTAGTCATGTTTATTGCACTAGTATTATCACAATAGATAGGAACAGTTCCTACATCAATACCAAAATCTTGTAATTGTTGCTTTATCCAGAAAAATTGAGAACAATATGAGGCAGCTGCCACATACTCAGCTTATGCAGTAGAGAGTGCCACTGAATTTTGTTTCTTGTTCCCCATGAAACCAAACATTCTCCAAGAAAGTGTGCCATACCTGAGGTACTTTTCCTATCAACAAGGAATCCTGCATAGTCAGCATCAGTATATCCAACAAGATTAAAATTTACACCTTTTGGATACCAAAGTCCCAAGGAACATGTTCCTTTTAGATACCTTAAAATTCTTTTAACAGCTTTCAAGTGAGATTCTTTAGGATCTGATTGAAATCTAGCACACAAGCCAACACTAAACATAATATCAGGTCTACTAGCAGTTAGATAAAGCAAAGAGCCAATCATGCCTCTATACAATTTTTGATCGACTGAATTGCCATGTTTATCAAGTTCTAATTTAGTGGCAGTGACAATTGGTGTATTAATTTCTGTAGCATTATCCATGTCAAATCTTTTAAGTAATTCCTTAACATATTTTTGTTGATGGATCATAGTTCCATTTGAAGTTTGCTTGATTTGTAAACCAAAAAAAAAAAAAAAAAAAAAAATTGAGTTCACCCATCATGCTCATCTCAAACTCACTCTCCATCAAGCTTGCAAATTCCTTACTTTAGTTTTCACAAGTAGCACCAAAGATTATATCATCTACATAAATTTGTACAATTAAGAGATGTTTACCTTTTTTTCTTTTAAGAACATTGTGCTATCAATTTTACCTCTTTTGTATCCATGCTGAAGTAGGAACTTTGATAATCCTTCATACCAAGCCCTTTGGTGCCTACTTGAGTCCATACAAAGCCTTGTCTAATTTGTAGACATGTTTAGAAAACTGTTCATTCTCAAAATCTAGTGGTTGTTTGACATACACTTATTCCTTTAAATAGCCATTCAGAAAGGCACTCTTAACATTCATTTGATGTAGAGTGAAATCTATGTAAGTAGCAAAGGCTATAAGAAGTCTTATTGCTTCAAATCTTGCAACCGGAGCAAAAGTCTCATCATAGTCAATGCCCTCCTCTTGGCTATATCCCTGAACAACTAGTCTGGCCTTATTTCTGGTTACCATGCCATCCTCATCAAGTTTATTCCTGAAAACCCATTTAGTTCCTATGATGGACCATTTTCTTGGCTTAGGTTCCAGATGCCAAACTTGGCTTCTTTGAAATTGATTCAACTCCTCCTGCATAGCATTGGTCCAATCTGCATCCTTCAGTGCTTCTTTTACATCTTTGGGTTCAAGAAGAGATAGGAAGGCACTAAAGGCACACAGATTGTGATTCTTGATTGAAGATCTTGTTTGAATTCCAGCAGCTTTGTCTGAAATTATCCGTTCCACAGGATGTGAACTTTGATATCTGTAAGGCTTTAGCACCAGTCTATCTTGTGAGTGTTCATGCTGAGGAACAGTTCATGATATAGTAGCATTTGCAGATTGAAGAGTAACACTTGTTCCCCCTACTTCTGTGCTACCCTTGCCAGTTTCAGTTGAAGGAACAGTTCCTTGAGATTCATTTCCCACTGATTCTCCAGACACAGATTGCAATTGTTGAGGAACAGGTTCACCATGCCTCAACATTCCAATTTCTTCATCCTCCTATACCTGCTCTTGAGATAGATTGTCAGATTCATCAAACTTAACATGCATGCTTTCTTCTATTTTCATAGTTTTCTTATTAAATACTCTATATGACTTGCTATGCAATGAAATATCCAACAAAGATTCCCTCATTACTTCTAGAATCAAATTTTCCTAAGGCATCCTTTCCATTATTATGGAAATTTTTATAACCAAAAGCCCTAAGATGTGCAATATTAGGTTTTCTTCTTTTAATTAACTCATCGAGGGTCTTTTCTAACAATGATCTTGTCATGCATCTGTTTATTACTCCCTCCGTTTCAAAAAGGATGAACCTATTTATTTTTTAGTCTGTTTAAAAAAGAATGACTTCTTTCTAAATTTGGAAAGAAATTTTCACTTTTACTCATCCCTAGATGATTTGTAGCCACACAAATATCTATAACCTATTTTAGACCACAAGTTTCAAAAGTCTTCCCTTCTTTATTAAGCTCCGTGCAAAGTCAAATGGGTTCATCTAAAGTGGAATGGAGGGAGTATATAACAAGAAGTATTAATAGCTTCAGCCCAAAAGTTTTGTGGAAGGTTTCCAGATAATAGCATGGTCCTAGCCATTTATTCTAAGGTCCTATTTTTTCTTTCAACTACTCCATTTTGTTGTGGAGTTCTAGGTGAAAAGAAGTTATGATCAATACCATTTTCATTTCAAAAGTTAAAAATATTTGATTCTCAAACTTAGTACCATGATCTGACCTTATAGCAACAATGTGACTATCTAGTGTTCTTTGAATTTTCTTACCAAATATTGAAAGTGCATTAAATGCTTCTTCCTTAGATGCAAGAAATCATCAATTAGTACCATAACATATTTCTTACCCGCAAGACTCATTGTTCTCACTGGTCCACAAAGATCCATATAGACCAGTTCCAAAGATTTGGTAGTACTGACATGTTTCTTTGGTTTAAAAGATGAATTTACCTGCTTCTCCCAAGCACAAGCATTACAAACTCTTTCTTTCTTGAACTTGAAGTTAGGAAGACCTATCACCAAGTCCTTAGAAACTATTTTGTTCAATTGTGAAAGAGTAGCATGACCAAGTCTTTTGTGCCACATGAGGGGATCATTTTGCATTACACTTAAGCAACTCATACTTCCATCAGCTAGTGACAGAAGATCTACCTTATAGATGTTTCCATATCTATTTTCGTACAAAATAATCTACTTAGTTAGTCACAAAACAACCAATAGAAGAAAATTTCACACTGTTACCTTTGTCACACAATTGAGATATGCTTAGTAAACAATGTTTCAGTCCATCTACCAGAAAGATATTATCAATGTTATGTGAATCAGACCTACCTACCTTCTCAATGCCAATAATTTCCCCCTTCTTACCATTACCGAAGAAAATACTTCCTCATTGAAAAGTTGAGAGTGAAAGGAACAGTTCCTTATGTCCTGTCATATGTCTTGAGCAACCACTATCCATGTACCATTTGTGGTTCCTCACTTTCACTTTAGCCTACAAAAGAAAATCAGGGGTTAACTTAAGAACCCAAACTAGTTTGGATTCTTTTCCTTAAGAAAAAGGATGAATCATATTTTTCTTAGCCCAGACTGGTAATGCTTTTTTTGTGTGAATAATTTTCTTTGCCACATATTTCTGGACAGGTTTATAGGACATGTTCCTTTGTGTAGCTTTTGCGAAAGCTTGACAGTTTTGTTTTAGATGACCAGTGTTCCCACAATGTGTGTATAATCAATTTTCAGGAAGAGTCAGGTACTTATTCTTTGGATCCCATTTGGGCAATGATTGTGATTTTAATAAACCCAATACCTTTTCGATTATTTCTCTCATTTTCCTGAAGCTATTCTAATGCTTCAGAATACTTGTTCATTTAACAGTTTTATTTAGTTCATCATTGGTTTTGATCAAGTCCTCTCTAGGGTTCTTATCTTTTTATTTTTCTTGTACAGTTCATCAACTGTCTCTTTCAGCTTCTCTTCAGTAATAAGCTGGTGAGAATTTGTACTGCTCTTACCTTTATCAGCTATACCAGTTTCTAAATTTACATTTTGCAATTCATGAACAGTTGATTCAAGAGTAAGGACCTGTTCCTTTAGCATGTTGTTTTTCCTTTTCAGGGAATCATTTTTTACTACAGTTCTCTTTTATTCAGTTCCTAAACATTCAATCTCATCATGCAGTTGATCTTTCACATTACTTAGAGTTTTAAGTTCATATAACACAATGTGAAACACTTTGACTATCCTCTCTCTAGGCATACCTCTTATATTACTTTTGAGTTGATAAATAAATACCTCAACATATTCTTCACTGTTTGAATCTCCAAGAACCATTAGAGCAAGTTCATCATCAACTAGTTCATCATCACTGTCCTCCCAGCCAGCAACCATAGCTTTGGGAGATCCATTCTTCTTTCGGAACTATTCCCTAGCCTTCCTTCTTTTTTCAATATACTTCTTTTTCTATTCTTCTTCCATGACTGGGCATTTGCTAATATAGTGCTCCATGCTTCCACATTTGAAGCATTCTCCTCCATGTTTCATGTCAGAAGATCTACTTTTTCCACTAGATCCCTTTTTCTTCTTCAGGAATATGTGGACACTTCTAGCTATAAGGATGATACGAGGCTAGATGTTGCAATAATTTATATACTTTTGCCTCATATTTATGTTTCAACTTGCGATATTTGTTGGTACTTTGGACGGAACTGCTCTTATTTGGTGTGTTTTATATTGTAGGGATTACATTGATGATATGAGTCGTATATGGAGCATAATTGATGAAAAACAAGGGTTTTGAAGTCTGAGTAGAAGCCCGAGGATCGAGTGAACCAAGACGTGGAGGAAAAATGATAAAAAAATTGGAGATACAGTGAATTTGGCCTGCTGCGCCGCGCCGGGCGTTGCGCTATGCGGCGCAACAGGGACGATCTTCATAGAGTTGAGAATTTTGGAAAGCCTGCAGAAATTGGCCTACGGCACCACATTGCGCAATGCACTGTGCGGCGCCGTAGGCTTAAAATCCTGATTTTTGATTCCGAATTTATTTTGGATTCCCGACTTGTGTAGGTCTATGAGGACGGTATAAAAGCCCTAAAACACGTCCCAAAACATAACTTTTGACCTATCTAACATCAAAAGGAGGCAAGGAAGAGAGAAGATCAAGATTCAAGGCTCTACTTCATCCATCCATCCATCCATATTCTTGTGGTTTTGTATACTTATAGTTATTTCTTGTCTTAGAACAAGACCATGAGTGGCTAAATCACCCATTCTAGGTTGATTGACCACTCCACATACTTGTGTGATGATAATTATTGCTTATTAATTAACTTTGATAATTCTTTCTATCTATGTTGTTTACGAATTGTTTGCTATTAATGGGTAGGATCCCCAATTAATTGTGCCCTTTATTCTTGTGATTACTAGGAATAGATTCATGAGTTAGGGTTAAACACATAGCAGTATTTCAACCTAAAACAAAGACATTGCTTAGGTTGTCAAAACGGTGAATTAGGAATATTGATCCTTATTGTGAACCATAAGTGTAGTCCTCCCTATCTTCATTAGTTAATTGGAATAGTTAATTACTAAAAGTTATGATTACTTAACAGAAGTGGGTAGTTGTAAACTTGGAGCACTTGTTCAATAGGAAGAGTTAGAGAAAATTGATAGCACAATACTTTAGCACAAGTTAGGAGTTGGGGAAATCAATCCAAGGTTTTTCATTTCTTGAATCAAATCTATCTTTCTACACTTGTTATTTACTTTCTTGTTCAGCTGTTTTAGTATAAAATCAAACCAAAGATATCAACTTGAAGTTGGTTGAGTAGATAATTTAGCTAGATTAACTGCTAGGAGTTGTGTTCTCTGTGGGATTCAACCTCGGGACTTTATGTACCGAGCTATATTTGCCGTGACTGCTTAGTTCCTTTTATATGGCGTAGTTGGGCGTGATCAATTTTGGCGCCGTTGCTGGGGAACACGGTGTATTTCTAGCTTGTTAGGATAGCTGCGTAGTTAGTTCAATTAAATTCATTTATGTACATATTTATTTAGTCTATAAAAAAATAAAAAAATATATGGCATTAGGAAATAACATGTGGCTAGGTGATCATTATTATGGATGTGCTAATATGTTTTATTCTTTCCCGAGCCCCTATTATGATGATTCTTTTTTATCTTATGATAATAGTATGTGCAATAAAATGGAGGATGATGAGGAAGATTATGAAGCTGAATTGAAAAAGGTTTGGGATAGACGTAGAGCACAATTATGCCACATAGAAGCTCAAGTAAATCAATTGGCTACATTATTGGTAATTCAACAACCTAGCCAAGAAGACATGGAATTAGTAGAGGAAATTATGGCTATAGTTGAAGATCTAAAACGTGAATTTTCATTGGAGGAGAAAAGGGTTGAAAGTCAATTATCTAGCCATATGGTTTTGGAAGATGCCGATAATGAGGATGTGGTATTAGAGTCAGACATAAATATTGAAGCTAAAATTCTAGTCGTGCCAGAAAGGAGATGTCAATATAGTGAAGTGTGAGCGGGTTGCACCACATTCTAGACACTTTTCAACACTAGTTTTAGAGGGAGACATGGAAATTGATCCTTTTGAGCCAGCGAAAGAGTTGAAGGATAAGGTGAATGAAGCTTACATTATGGAATTTTCACTACTATCTAGGCAAGATGACAATCCTCGTTTGAAAGCCAAGGACTATAAAATAGTATATTTGGTGCTTGGTCAAGAGTATAGCCGACAATTTGAAGATATATTTGAGTTAGCGGCTACACGCAAAAGGAGACGCTTAGCTTTTGGTATGCTTGAACTTGTGTCACCTCAAGAGCATAATCGGAGAGTTGAGTTACAATTGGGGAGGCGATTCATAAGCTCAAGTTGGAGAAAAAATGTATTGACTTTGGGTTATGTCGTGCCACGACATTAAATAAGGCGCTTCTCGGGAGGCAACCCGTGATTGTAATTGTATACAAAAAAAAAATGAAAAACAAAATAAAAAAATGTTTTTTAAGGATATTACTTGGTAAATTTCTTTAGTTTGCAGGTTTTGACTGGTTTAAAGTCCTAGTGTCGGGTTCTTGCAACCTCGTACAATTGGTTGAGGATGTCCTGCTTGAGGGAAGTCTGCGTACCTCATGCCCAAAGAAATCTCACAATGATGTTCTTCGGGCTTAGAGCCTTAGGGAGTTTCTCTATCACCCTTAATTTTATTTTTAATGCATTGAGGGCAATGCTTGATTTTAAGTGTGGGGTGGGAGTCTTTCTATTTGTGTTAATAATCCCATTTGGTTTTTCTTTGTGCATCGATTCTTTTCTAAGGGAAGTAGTTCGAACCGGGTATAGATAGATTTTTTTTTAGGATTAGAGTGTAATAATTGGATGAGAGAGTCTTGGCTCCATGATTTGACTAGTTTTATATAGATACTTAATTTAGGGTATGTGAACTTTATGCATATATTCTACCATGATCCACTTGCCTTGAGAAACGTTGAGTGCATTGTTTGAAGTCTATGATCATGATGTTGACTCTAGATTTGCTTGAGAGTTTGCTTGTGTTTGCTTTGTTTAAGAGCAGGAATTGAGCCGTTTTGAGTAGGTTATATGCCATGTGTGAGTGAGGATTTTGTTTTCTCCATGTTTAATACTTGATGTCTAGAACTTGCCCGGTGTGTGTGCAAAGCGAAATGAGATGTTTGCTCAGTTAGAAGTGATATAGGCATTCCTTTCATAGACAATTTATTTGAAGCTTCAGAATTAGATGTTTACCAGTGACAATTTGACTCTAGCTAACCCTTTTGAGCCTGTAGCCTTTCTTTGATAGCCATTGGGATTCCTATTTCTTGTGCTAAATACCTGTGAGTTTTACTGTGGTGTTATGAGCCTAAAAGGCTAGTGAATGAAGTGAAAATTTGTGGTTGTTGGAGGAAGACAAAAGGTGCTTAGGAGGATGCTATTTAGAGGGATTTACTAGAAAAAGAAAAGAGAAAAAAAAAAAGCGAAAGCTTGAGATATTGTGCAACTATTAAAGTATGAAAAAAAATTGAGTTTGAAAAAAAAAAATGAGTATTCCTTATTATTAGCTCCTACCTTTGCTTAAAGAAGAAGGGTGGTAAAAGTTGACTCTGTGCTGGTAAAAGAAAGATTGGTTGGAAGGAAAAATGTTTGAAATAATTGTGGTGTATTAAATTACTTGGGGTGGTTAGTCACTATTACCTAGATATATCCTACCCGTCCCATTGCCTACATTACAACCAAAAGAAGTCCTAATTAATCTTAGCCGAGTAGATGGACATTAGTTGAGTCCTACACTAAGGGCAAGCCTATGGTACGTCTTGTGTTGCATGTGAGTTCTTTTATGAGAGTGAGTGTTTCATCTATATGTGAACTTTTTGTTCATGATCATTCTCTTGAGTGAATTCTTTCTCTAATTTTTTATTTTATTGTGAGGGCACATGGTTTACGAGAAGTGAGCTCTTTTATTAGTCTCTTGAATAGAGTGAGTACTTGCATGACTTATTGAGTGAGTCTAGAGTTGATGTGGGATTGAGAGGTTGATTTGGTGCACTAAATTGTTTTTAAATACTCTTGGCATGGATTTGTGTGAATAAGGTATGATTAGTGCTTATGCAACTTGTTAAGTGTCTCTATAAACCCAAGTCATCATTGTGGGTTGTTTTTCTTAAGTTCAAAGTATAAGTTGCTCGAGGACGAGCAAAGATTTAAGTGTGAGGTGTTGATACGAGGCTAGATGTTGCAATAATTTCTATACTTTTGCCTCGTATTTATGTTTCAACTTGCGATATTTGTTGGTACTTTGGAAAGAATTGCTCTTATTTGGTGTGTATTATATTGTAGGGATTACATTGATGATATGAGTCGTATATGGAGCATAATTGATGAAAGACAAGGGTTTTGAAGTCTGAGTAGAAGCCCGAGGGTCGAGTGAACCAAGACGTGGAGGAAAATGATAAAAAAAAAAAAAAGATATAGTGAATTTGGCCTGTTGCACCGCGCCGGGCGTTGCGCTATGCGGCGCAACAGGGACGATCTTCATAGAGTTGAGAATTTTGGAAAGCCTGCAGAAATTGGCCTACGGCACCACATTGCGCAATGCACTGTGCGGCGCCGTAGGCTTAAAATCCTGATTTTTGATTCCGAATTTATTTTGGATTCCCGACTTGTGTAGGTCTATGAGGACGGTATAAAAGCCCTAAAACACGTCCCAAAACATAACTTTTGACCTATCTAACATCAAAAGGAGGCAAGGAAGAGAGAAGATCAAGATTCAAGGCTCTACTTCATCCATCCATCCATCCATATTCTTGTGGTTTTGTATACTTATAGTTATTTCTTGTCTTAGAACAAGACCATGAGTGGCTAAATCACCCATTCTAGGGTTGATTGACCACTCCACATACTTGTGTGATGATAATTATTGCTTATTAATTAACTTTGATAATTCTTTCTATCTATGTTGTTTACGAATTGTTTACTATTAATTGGTAGGATCCCCAATTAATTGTGCCCTTTATTCTTGTGATTACTAGGAATAGATTCATGAGTTAAAGTTAAACACATAGCAGTATTTCAACCTAAAACAAAAGCATTGTTTAGGTTGTCAAAACAGTAAATTAGGAATATTGATCCTTATTGTGAACCATAAGTGTAGTCCTCCATATCTTCATTAGTTAATTGGAATAGTTAATTACTGAAAGTTATGATTACTTAACAGAAGTGGGTAGTTGTAAACTTGGAGAACTTGTTCAATAGGAAGAGTTAGAGAAAATTGATAGCACAATACTTTAGCACAAGTTAGGAGTTGGGGAAATCAATCCTAGGTTTTCCATTTCTTGAATCAAATCTATCTTTCTACATTTGTTATTTACTTTCTTGTTTAGTAGTTTTAGTCTAAAATCAAACCAAAGATATAAACTTGAAGTTGGTTGAGTAGATAATTTAGCTAGATTAACTGCTAGGAGTCGTGTTCTCTGTGGGATTCGACCTCGAGACTTTATGTACCGAGCTATATTTTCCGCAACCGCTTAATCCCTTTTATAGGGCGTGGTTGGGCGTGATCAAAGGACCAGTTCCTTTTCATCATCAACAAAATTATTAGCAACAGATAAAGCTAAATTAGGTTCGGTTTTAACTGATTCTCCTATGTTCTTGACTTTTCTTCCTTAGTTCATATGTTCTTAGATTACCTATAAGTTCATCTAAGGAGAGAGTACTAAGATTCTTGCTTTCAACGATGGCACATGTTTTAATTTCTCAAGAATTTGGGAGTACCCTAGCTAGTCAAAAAATTTTCAACCCTATCTTATATAGTTAAGATTCTTCCAAGAGAAATTAGTTCAGTTGCAATAGCATTAAACCTAGTGTACATTTCAGAAATTGTTTCTCCTTCTCTCATTTTATAATTTTCATATTCAGCAAGGAGAAGTGTACCTCTAGATCTTTTAACCTGATTGGTTCCTTCATAAGCAACCTGCAATGCATCCCAAATTTCCTCCCAGTGGAGCAGCCTTGAATCATAATGTATTCATCAGGAATAAGTCCACAAATAAGTCATTTCTTAGCCCTGGTATTTTTCTCCCATTGCCACAAGTCCTTACCATTGTATTCCTTCCTAGTTTTAGGAACATCTTTTTTCATAAGAATGATGGGACCCTCAGTGATTATGTCCCTAATTCACAGTACAAGAAAAGTGGCTTTTAGCGAAAGGAAATCCGGTCGTTAAAAGGCTAAATACGGTTGTTATTGATAACTAACAACCGGAGGAAATCCGGTTGTCATCGGTCGTTATAGCCTCTCACGTTAAAAGTTCACGACCGGATTTCAATCCCGACGTTAAAAGTCCTTTAACGACAATGATAATTCCAGTCCTTATACTTCTTTTAGCGATAAGATTTCCCTTCACTGATAGTCATTTCTAGGTCGTTAAAGAACTAAATTGCAAAGATTCTACTTTTAGCAGCCAATATTCCTTTCGTTAATTAATTGTTACCTTTAATGGCTAAATTTCCATCCAGTGATGTTAAATTTAGTATGTTTCCTTGTAGATGCCAGATTGTAATCACAATTTAATATGCTTTCACATATATAAACAAATCAAAATACATACAATATAGTCAATACTCATAAAAACCATCATCTCTAGTTATAAAGGACTAAATCATTACATCATCAAAACTATACCTATCCAAATCGTATGATCAATTCCCGAAACAAGAGAATACAATTTTAACACGTACTGAAGTCAACATATTCAGACTACCCCTAGCAAAACAAAGTATTTCCTTGCTCTTCAACTTGTTCTTTAACTTCTTCAGCTGATTCAACTCGCTCTACACTATCTTCAAGAAAGATCGTTCATGACTTTAAATTCTTGATCTGTTAAAAGGACAAGTGCATGTTAGTTTAGTAAGAAACTATTACTAGTTCATTTCAGTTCATAATTGAAGCACCAACACCTCTCTGTCAGGTGAATCATAAGTATAACATCAATACTACTTCATTTCGTTAAAACATCAAACTACGAAGGTCCTCTTGGATAAAAACCTGCCCAAATAATGTGCAGATTTTATGTATCGGTAGTTTGTAGCTCCATAGCATCCTTAATACATGAAATGAAGGTTTACAGCAAAACAGGCTATTACTGTCGTGTATTCTGGAGTAACAAGTAACCTATTCAGCTGCAGAAAATATTTTCCCCAAACTTTACTTAAACACTGCTCAATATTTAGTCAGAAAATCATGATTCTAAATCACAACAGAAAAATTGCAGAAAAGATATTGAATACCAGCTCGTCCAAACAACAGAACTTACCACAAATAAACTGAACGTATTCGAACTTCAAAGCAATGCTTTCAGCAAAACGAAAATTGAATAAAGTGCATAAATTTTTTATATCTCACTAATAAACATTGTTAATTAAACCAAAGAAGAAATACTCCGAAATTTAACATATGTATGATGCAAAAGAATCTTTGATCTGAATTAAGAAAAGAAGAATGTGAACTAAACCTACTGCATTTTTATTCCAATTGATACAAAGATGTCACTAACCTTAAATTTAATATTACTGTCCAATGCACCATCTGGCCAGATCCTCCAAGTATACTGGGAAAAGTAATTCTACGTAACCTTCAACAAGTATTAGAACAATGATAACTTCACCATAATTTAACAAGTACAGTGATAAATTGCCCATGGTACGGAAATAAACAAACTACAAAAGGAGATAACATGCTCAAAAGATCTAGATGTACTAAATAATAAAAATTATCAGCCCTCCTCCAAGTCACTACCAACTTTCTCTGGTTGAAGTTGATTTGAAAATTACATCCTTTAGCTGCTACACAAATTGAAATCTTTTTTTGCACTTCTACGCTCGTGTCACTCTATACACTATGTAACAAAGCATGAATAACATTTAAGTCCCAAGGTGTACACGCAATGTCATCAATCTAGAGCATGTTCTCATCTATCTCCTGTATCCATATAGTATTGATCAACCCAGCGCACACCCCTCCCCCATATAAAATAAATATAAGACAAGGAGGAAGGAAAAATGACTCTAGCAGGCACCACCAGGTAATAGACTACAGGACATGCGTGGATCTAACTGTTATTTGCTTGATTTAACACTGTCCCACAGAGCTGTAGTTGATAAATATCTAGCTCTTAAAACTTATAATATTAATCTCCTTTATCATAGCAAAAGCCAAATCAAGAAATAATTTTACTGCTCAACTTAGAACCAAAGTATAAAGTAAAAAACAAACTGACTTTGCTTAAAAAAAATAAGAATTTAAATTTGAATTATTACTATCCACTTTCATCTCCCGTTGATGACTTCACCATAATTCTCCACCGTAAATCAGTAACATAAACAACCACTTTTTTTCAATTTTTATAAGAAATTGCATAACTTAGTTCAACTAGAAAAATCATGAAAAGAAAAGAAACCTAGCTAAATTACATTTATTTTACCAACATGACATTTATCAACATGTGGAAAAGATTACCAACATCTTCTTTGTGTTCTTTCAGTAAGAAAAGTCAATCTCTTCAAGTTTCGACACATCCATGAGGCATCACAAGCTCAACGAAAAGTATATTTTACAAACTAGACTGGTTAATATTCCAAAACTATACTATGAAAAAATAAATAGAGAACTACCATATTGTAGATAATTAGAAATGCCTCCAAAGATTTTTAATGATGTCTGAATAGGAAATGATTACAATTTGATACAAATTAGAGAAATCGCATTGTATCAAAGTCAATCATCAAATCAATATGAAATTGAAAATTCAAATGCACGGCTTTATAACTCAGACATCTAACTAGTAGAAAACAAAAACAAAACAAGCAAATTTAAATATCAAATGACCAAGAAAGTTACTATAGTAAATGGTATGATTAAAATCACCAGTGAATGACATTAACTTGATATAGAAGAAAATAGAACTAAATCTTTCTCTAACCGATTGTTGACAAAAGAGTTTTAAAATAAACCTTTACCAGTGTGTCGCCCGAATTATATATATGTCCAGATCTCGGTGGTCAGATAATTGTGTTTAAATTTTAATAAAATTGCACCAATACTAGCCGATATTGGTGTTCACTGCTCAAGCAAAACTTCGCTGAACCACTCCAACTCTAAATCAAACTACAGTGTTGACGCTCCATAACATCCTTTCACAAAAATTTTAGAATATCTAATGTTATTCTACCACAAACCATGAAATTGAACAAAATACCAACTTATGACAACAAAAACCTAGAAATATAAACTGAGTCAGAAACATAGTAACAAAAAAATTCAATTGAACAAAGATAGAAAGAAGAGGAGAGGAGAGGAGAGAGAGAGCGTGCGCGCGCACCAATTTGGAGAGGGAGGCCACCACGGCAGCGACAGGGGAGAGGATACAACCGTTTCTTTTTGCACTTTGGGGTTTGCATTTTTTGATGAATGGACTAAAGAAATACAAAAAGTTGAAAAATTAATTGTGTGTGTTGGCGCTATTTTGAATTTTTGGGCATTTCCGCCAATTTCACAATAGTATTAACAGCCGGATATCTTTAGTATTGATGGCCGTATATTTTCTTTTCGTTACTGTCGAATTAAAATTTGGCTTTAACGATCAAAAATATTTCTGGTTGTTGTAAATGTACTAATAACGACTGAATTTATGTCATTTCGTTAAATAGTGGTCGTTAAAGATCACATTTCTTGTAGTGTCATAATTTTCAGCTTGTAGGTGATCCCTCATTCTCTCTTTCCACCAAGAGTAGTACTTACCATTGAACAATGGTGGCCTGACAGTGGACCGACCCTCAGAGTTTCCCTGTGGTGCAGTATCATTCTAATCCTAAAGTGTTAGCCTCTTCAAGGATAACCTACTCTGATACCAATTGATATTTTTCACGACACACCACTACTGAAGGACCAGTTCCTTCTATGTGTTCCTTTACCGATTAAGTGCGGAATATGTAAAAGTGAGTAAATGAACATAAAATTTTAGCGTGGAAAAACTCTTTTGACTTGGGATCAAAAAACCACGACCTACTCTCTCAAGTAGGATTTTAACTTCACTATTTGAAAGACTCACTTGGTTACAAGACTTCCTTCTTACTAACCTAGGACGAACTCTAATCCTATAGTGACCCCTTTCACAATTAGTAAAGTTTCTCGAAGTACATGACTTGAATGATGTGTACTCTTACAAAACTAGGATTAACATTAGATTTTAGAATAACAATTAATATTCCCTCTTAATTAATTTTGCATAATTATTTATTCAGCTGCAGTAATTCAAGGGAACACGTCTTTGGATCTGTTTCTTAGTAATCAGTCAAAACTTCCAAGCTTATCCAAGCTAACACAAACAATCGACTGGAATATTTAGAACCAATCATGAGCTTAATGTTAAAAATCTTTTTGCATGCCTAAAGTGATATAGTTCTAGATCAATATCAGAATGTCAACAAGCTAAAGGACTTCTTAATGTAAATTTGGATTAAACCGATCCTAATGCAGGTACCTGACATCAAATAAAAAACCAGCAAAAAAGAAACTAAAGGAGCTTGAAATACAAGATTACCCTCAGGTTGACCATGAGATGAACAGGAGGGAGACATTAATTTATATTCTCATGGCTTCTAGTCAACGACCTTCACCAGATAAGACCTTCCATTGACTCTAGTTCTTAAAACTAATTGAAGAAGAGTAATACGAAAAAATAGGTGATATATATCTGTAGATATTGCTTCATGCAAAGGAATTAAAAACATTAAACACGGAGCAATACTAATTGATATAGTAATCTAACTCAAAATAATTCCATATTGCTCGGATCATGTCACTGAGGCAGGCAAGATGCTTAATTCTTAACCAATATATTTCACTGGGAAACGCAGACCAGCCCAGAACTTTATTAGCTGATGTCGAAAAAATTTATGCATTAGAAACTAAACTAACACTAACAGCATTTAAGTTTTCTGACGTTAAAGGTTTCAGTCACGTCGAAACTAAGGTGGAAGCACTTTTAGTTTTATTACAAAAGATATAAATTGACGGTGTAAAGCTTTGTTGTACGCTAATGTTTTTAACATTTTATGTGACATATCCTAAAAGAGGTTATTAATCTGACTTTTTATAGATGATTTGTCATGTAATAATGTGTGCATTTTTTAACACTAACGTGGTATATGATTTAAACTAAAAACTATTTAGGTGGAGTATTTTTTTTAGTCTGTCATTGTTCAGTGGTTCCTCAACATGAGGATTGCACGTGTAGTCTGTGTTCCCTTCTAGCTGCTACGAAAGAGCAGTCGAGGCAATTCCTGTAAATTCTTTCATATCTAGGGGCATTTTCACCAGCAGATATTCATAAAAACCCGTCGAGAGTTTGTAATTTTCATTCAGCATCTCTCTTTCTATCTTTCTCTCTGAGTTTACTATGGAAGAAACTATGAAAATGACGAAGGTAGCAATACTGTTGGTGTTGTTCTGTGCCACCCTCCAACTCGGTTCATCTCATATAGATGGTAATTCTTTAATCATCCTTTTATTAACCTCTTATACTACTCTTGGTGTGTGTTTCAAATTCTTTGTAATATGAGCTTCTATACTTATCATTTAGTATGACATGATATTCAACCGTGCCATGTATATTTGACTGTTTCTTGGTCCTAGTTGAGCCCTACTTTTTAACTTAAAAAAGTTTGTATCTTGTTCATACTGTAGTTTAGGTATGAGGTTAGCTTAATATATAAAGAGAGTCTCGATCAATAGATTGAAAGAGGTCTTACTTGTTAGATGACTCAAAGCATGTCATTAAGCTAACGAATGGTGTATAGAAATCATATATACTCCTTAAAGAACACGAAAATATATTTTAATTAAGTCCATCACTTTAATACTCATTTTAATTTGAACAATCTAAGAAATTTGCGTGACGTTCTTCCACTATTTCCTTATGAGTCTTGGTAGAAAATAGAGGAAGGCATCAAAATCAATTAATACTCATTTGTTGGAGTAATGGTAATGGGAGCTGGATGAGTTCAGGAAAATCATGGACCTATTCCTGCAACCTGCATGTTGTTACTATCTTTGAAATAATTTTAGAATGACCTCTGTTTTTTTTTTTTTTTTTTGGACACTAGTACTACCATCACTTTTATAATGGCACAGGGATTGTCTAACCAGTTTTAACAAATTAATATGATGATAAAGAATTCCTTCGCTGCAAGATTATTTAGGGTGTCACACTAATACGAGAAGATATTACAGCTTTGTGCACATGGATATTTATAACGAGGAATCGGAGTAATTAATATTAAGGACTTGGAAGTTGTGACAATAGGTAGATTATATCCTTCAGTCAACCATCAATATCTAACTTTTTATGCTGGAACATAGGACGAAAGCAATTCAAGTTCACATTATCGATGCTAGCCATCAAACAACATTTTAGATTCTTCGCTAAGTTAGTGTTTCACATGGAAGTTCATTAATTATTTGTTCCCATAAAGTAACATGACATATTGTAATCAGCGATCTCCCGGCACCAAGTTCGCATGGGTCGTTCAATGCTCCAGCACGCAATTTTTTTTTTTATCACAAAGTAAAAACAATTATATGTCCTAATGTTAGGCATTTTGATAAATTAAATTTGTTCAGATATTTGATGTGTCAGAAAAGCAAAAAGTGATTTACACATATATTCTCGTTGTTCTAATTAATGAAGTGTTAATTTAGTGACACATTTCAGGGGAGAGAAATATAGTTTGAACTTCTCATTTCCCCTAAAAAAGAATCTTTTATATTCAAACAATGTTATGTTATATTTAACCTACAAGTTTCGAAACATTTATAACCTCGCAAATGTTTATGATATATTTAATATTATAAATTTCAAAAATATTCATCTACCTCTCATATAAGAGCAATGACTGTCTTAGTTGTTATAAGGTTAAAGGTTGTATATAGTAATAAATTAGAGTATTATCGGAAGGCAACTATATAGTAGTATGTAACAATGATATATTTCCTTGTGGTTTTGATCAGGACTATTGCCCAACGGCAACTTCGAGCAAGGTCCAAAAGCATCACAAATGAAGAAGACAAGAGTGATGGACCCTCACGCTATACCCCATTGGGTATTATCAGGTTATGTGGAGTACATAAAATCAGGCCAAACAGAAGGGGACATGCTACTTCCTGTGCCTCAAGGAGATTTTGCTGTTAGGCTCGGAGAAGATGCTTCCATTAAGACCAGAGTCATGAATGTCACTAAGGGGACATTCTACGCTCTGTCCTTTGTCTTTGCTAGGACTTGTGCTCAAGAAGAGCGACTCAATGTGTCGGTGTCGCCCAATGAGTCGGGAATGTTACCTTTGCAGACCATGTATAGTAGTGATGGTTGGGATACTTTCTCATGGGGTTTCTTGGCTGAGGCTAATGAGATTGATCTTGTGCTCCATAATCCTGCAATTGAGAAGGACCCTGCTTGTGGCCCACTCATTGATTTCGTTGCTCTCAAGGCTTTGAAAAATCCCAAGAGACAAAGAGGTAACTCCTCTCTCTCTCAGTCACTCACACTCACTCACTCATTCACTCACTATCTCTATTTCAGATAGAGACGAATTCAAAACTTAGAATGTGGTTAACTGCTCTATATATAGCTGATGAATCCTTTAAATAATAGGAATGACAAAACAAAATCAGTAGTAGATATTGAACTTGGAACATCTCACCACTTCTTTTTGTTAACTTTCCATCTATACATATTGTATACTAGCTTTGACTTAGAAAACGAATACAACTGCATAACTTCCATTCATGTGAATGTAGTTAGCTAAAAGCTTCAACATCATGATCAGTTTGCTATCCATAAGAATCCAAACCTCTTATTTAGCTACAATGCCCATTAACACAGTACAGTTCTCACTTGTCTATATAGAACGTGACATGTGGTCATATCTTCCAACCGATTATGTCAGAGAACTGTTGATATGCTTGAGAACATAAACTTGTCAACAATTCACTAGCCTTGTCCAAGATATAGTTATCAAATAAAGAATGTGTGCGCTTTATTATACTATATTTTTCACTTTATTTAATGTATGCAGGCAACTTGTTGAAGAATGGGGACTTTGAGGAAGGTCCATACATTTTCCCTAACACAAACTGGGGTGTTCTAATTCCTCCTAACATAGAAGATGATAATTCTCCATTGCCTGGATGGATGATCGAATCTCTCAAGGCAGTAAAATACATTGATTCTGCACATTTCACCGTTCCAGAAGGCAAAAGAGCCATTGAGCTAGTTGCAGGAAGAGAAAGTGCAATAGCACAAGAAGTACTAACAAGACCAGGAAAGATTTATGATCTTATCTTCTCAGTAGGAGATGCTAAAAATTCTTGCGAAGGATCCATGCTAGTTGAGGCTTTTGCTGGTAAGATTACCTCACAAGTCCCCTATGTGTCAACAGGCAAAGGTGGGTTCAAACGTGCCAAGATTAGGTTCACAGCAATTCGACGACGCACCAGAGTCAGGTTCTTGAGCACATATTATCATATGAAGAGTGACAACTCTGGCTCCTTGTGTGGTCCTGTAATTGATGATGTGAGATTAGTCAGCGTTCGCAATCCACGCATTCCATAGAGCAATTAGTTAATACAGAAGCTTGAACAACTTACTATGTTATGTTTATTTTTTATCTTATGGTCTGGTCGCATGGCTTATAAGATAGATTCTGCTATTATATATTTCGCGTAATCTTACCATAGCAAAAATGTTTTACTTTTACATGTTACAATAGCAAGAGGCTAAATTATGTAGTTTTAAAATGTCATGTCTTACTTGTACCTATCACAGTTTCAACAAATCAAATGAAATTATGTTGCCTATCGATATCTCACCTGTCGGCATTATTGGCTTGTGTACCTGAAATGACTCAGGACTCTGTTTGAGATTTTCTTTTTAATGCGGCGGTAATAAAAATAAAATAAAGAAGAGAGCTGAGGAATTCAAAATATGGCTGGTACACTAAAAAAAATGAAAGTAATACAGGTATACTCGACCAATGCACTAAAAAGTTAAAAGGTTTGATAATCTTAATGGTAAAGTAGGAATTTTTAAAAGGTTATTGTGAAAAAGGGGGAGTTTGATTTTTAACTCAAAGTTGGGGTGTAAATGATTTTCACCCAAATTCTAATGGATGGGAAAGTTGCTTATTTTCAAATAAGATGGGGGCAATTTTGACCTTCCAAAAATTTTAGGGAGAAGTTCCAAAATGTACAATAGTTGTTAATTAAGTTAAGCCCCAATCCATTAGATATGTATTGTCGCAATTACTACAACCGCTGGAATTTGATCATCCTACATTTTATACATAGGTATACTGTAAAAGAATTGAGCATCAAACCCGAGACAACACGAGAATAAGGTAATACTCCCTCCGTCCCATTTTAGTTGTCGCTTTAGGCTTATGCACGCCCATTAAGAAATCAATAAATAGGGTATGTCTTTTACTATTTTACCCCTAATAAATGAAACTAGATTGACTTTTCTAGGAAATACTCCTTTATTAAATATGGGCATAGTTGGAAAGAATTGGTAAAAAATGTCTTGAAATGCTAAAGCGACAACTAATTTGGGACAAATGAAACTTGCTAAAACGACAACTAAAATGAGACGGAGGGAGTACATGATTAGCATAAACCTTTTTGGATGTCCTTGAATTCTTCATGAAGAATACAAGTATGTGAAAGTATCCAAGTCTAGTGCAAAACCCTGAGGCAATGACGGGCATCATTGAAGCTTTTTATAGACCCTTTTGAAAACTTTTATTGTGTCTATCTGAGATAAATATAACTCAACAACCTTGGCTCCTTTGGAAGTTTTGAATTCACTTGGGCTTCACCCGACACAGTATGTCCTCTTTATCCCTCTAGAATTTTTATTGGTTTCATATTAAAAGAATTTGAAGTTAGCATTTCTTTTCTTCTCCCGTATGAGTTAAACACAACGGTTCGAAACTTAGTGAAGCTAAGCTAGCATTTCCTTTTTTTCTCCCTATACAATAGCTTTTTGTTTTCTGTTTTGGTAATAACTATGAACGATAACCATTAACCAAAGAAAACTACTGTACATTTCTTATACTACTGTAAGGTGTATTTCTCAAATTCTTTTTCTTCTTCCCAAAATCTTTATACATAACTGAGAAACCACCGAGGCTAGTAGGACATGGTTCGAACTCAGTGGATAATGCCTCCGCGCACTTCAACCATTCTCCCTTATATACCGAGCATTTGTTTGGCATTGGCACAATGCCTAAATAAAGGCCAAGATGATGAAATACAAGCAAATTACTGTGAAGTTATTTCTGCATTGAACAGAGCAGCATCTTAGGAGTAAAAGACTAGAAATAAACACATCTGGGAAACATGGTTGTTAGGGGTGACCACAAACAATCAATATTCTGTGCCATAAACTACTACTTGGGGCTTGCTATTGTTGGTAGAATCAGGATCAAGGTGTAAATAATATAAGTTAGAAGACTAGCTAGTAATTAATTATAAGAGTTAGTGAGTGTAGTTAGTATAAATAGTAGTTAATTAGTTAGTTAGTTGAGCTAACACTTTATAATCTCTTAGCTCAGAATGGAAGCAATACAGTTTTCTCTCTGTACATTTCTCTAGAAGCTACCTCACCATAGCTGAGCTCCATCTCAACATGGTATCAGAGCATAGGCGGTGCGATCCCAAGCTCAGAATTGGTAACTAAGCTTCATTTCTTGCAATTTTTTCTGCTGTTGAATTTCACTGTTAAAGTGTCAAATTTAGGGTTTCCTTTACTGCTCGATTAATTTTTGCTAAGAATTTCTATAAACCTCATTGGATCTTATAGATTTGCCCTAGTTTTATGAGTAATTTGAATAATTTGTGGTTATTTTTGGTAACACAATGGTAAATCCTCAAGTTTCTGCTAGTATCAATGCTACTGCTTCAACTAGTGATCCATACGATAAAATTCATCATAATCATCCCCTGTATATCCATCCCTAAGACACAAAAGGTTTAGTGTTAGTTTCAATGCAGCTTCAGGGCTCTGAAAATTATTCCCTATGAAGTAAGTCAATGAAGATTGTACTGATGGGAAAAAACAAGCTAGGTTTTGTATTAGGCACCTGTAAAAAGGAGAGTTATGATTATGTGCTTCATGACCTCTGGGATAGATGTAATGCTATTGTACTGGCATGGATCATGAACACTGTGTCTAAGGAGCTCTTGAGCAGTGTCATCTATGTTTCAGATGCATATATAGTGTGAGAGGATCTTAGAGAGAGGTTTGATAAGTAAACGCTTTTAGAGCATTCTATCTTCACAAGGAGATTACTACTCTGACACAGGGAGTGTCATCTGTATCAGCCTATTTCTCCAGGCTCAGAGAGTTATGGGATGAGCTTGAGGCTCTTATACCACCACCTTCTTGTGGTTGTGCTGAATCTAAAGAGTATGCAAAACACTCCCAATTGCATAAGTTATGGCAGTTTCTTATGGGACTCAATGAATCATATGCCCAGACAAAAAGTCAAGTGTTAATGACTTGTCCTCTCCCTAGTTTAAATCAGGTTTATGCCATGATTATCATTGTTGAAAGTCAGAGAATGCAGGCTTCTAATGCATCCTTTGAAACTGGACAGCTGATCCAATTGCTTTTTTGAGCAACAAGATGAACTTTATGAACTTCAATACTACAAACAGAGGAAACTCAAATAGAAATAGTGGAAACAGATCTTCTAATAGGCATGTACACTACTGTGATCATTGCTCTGGAAAAGGGCATACTAGAGAGCACTGCTATCAACTAATTGGTTACCCTGAGGGCTATAAATCTAAGAAGAAATGGGGACCTTAGGGTCAACAAAATTATGCTAATTCAGCCAACTATTCAAATGAGCCTCAGAGTGTTCAGACTCAGCCCTATTGTTCAGGAAATAGAAACGAGTTTATATGTGTTCCATCTCAGTCCTATGGTTCAAGCAACATAAATGAGTTTATGATTTCCATCTAGTACTCAAGGATCAGTTCAAGGAGGTCATTCTCAGTGCTCCAGCTACAATGGGAACAACAACAATCTATATAATCATTATAGTGGATCTAAAAATGCTTATAATCCAGCTGGTTTCAGTGCATCCTCAGGTTCATCTCCAGGACCTCCATTATTTACTCAAGATCAGTACTCACAGATTATCCAGATGTTGAACAAAGGCAAAGGAGTTGATCATGAAGCCAATGCAGCTATTACTGGTTCAACAGGTATTCCTAGTGCATTTATGACTAATCTACTTAAGCATACCTGTATTATAGACACAGGTGCCTCAAATCACATGGTACATGATTTAGGCTTGCTGAATAAATATAAAGTGTTGATAGAAGTAAAGTAAATTTACCTAATGGATATCAGGCAGATATTACTCACACTGGTGAATCAGCTATACTTGAAGATAAATCTGTCGGTAATGTCCTTCATATACCAGCTTTCAAGTATAATATTCTCTCAGTATCTCAAGTCACCAAGGAGTTAGGATGTCTGGTAATTTTTTATTCTGACTTCTGTGTTTTCCAGGACCTCTCCAATAGGAAGGTATTGCGGATTGGTAAGGAAGAACAAGGACTCTATCTGCTCAGAGGAGATCGGACAAAGGATCCGTAGACAATAACCTGTTATTAGTTCTATACATTTACCCTCTGTACATAGCATTTCATTCAATAATTGCACTGATAAAGTAGTGGCTCCTTATGCTTTGTCTAGTGTTAGTAATGTCTCTGCCTTGTGGCACAGGAGGTTTGGTCATCCTCCTCTTAAGGTCTTGAAACAGCTTCAACTACTGCATAATGTACAGTTACAAGATCATCATTGTTCAGTATGTCCCCTTGCAAAGCAATCCAGAATTCCTTTTCGATTGAGTATTACTAAGTCTCTTTTCCCTTTTAATATCATACGTGCTAATATCTGGGGGCCTTATAGAGTGCCCACTCATGATGGTAAGAGGTGTGTTTTTTACCTTGGTTGATGACTTCACTAGGTTTACATGGTTGTTTCTCATCAATTCCAAAGCAGAGTCTGTGGTGATACTGCAAGAAATTATTAGCCTAGTCAGAACTCAATTTAGCTGTGGGCCTGTGGCATTAAGTGTTTCAGGTCTGAATAATGGCTCAGAATTTTCAATAGTCATGTTGAGTGTTTGCTAAAACTCTTATGGAATTGTGCATCAAAGCTCCTGTGTGTACAAACCACAGCAGAATGGTGAAGTAGAAATGAGGCATAGGTACATTCTTGACATGTCAAGAGCCTTGAGGTTTCAAGCATTCATTCCCCTCAGATTTTGGGGAGAATGTGTCAATACTATTGTGTACTTACTTAATAGACTACCAACTATCACTCTTCAAGCCAAATCACCTTTTGAAAAGTTGTATCACAGGATTCCATCACTGCAACATCTTAGGATTTTTGGCAGTCTTGTCTATGCTTCAGTTATCAAGAAACATGACAAAGTTTCTCCAAGAGCTATTCCAGCAGTTCACTTGGCATATTCCACTACTCAGAAGGGGTACATTCTCTATGATCTATATACAAAGGTTCTATTTGTAAGTAGAGATGTGTTGTTCAAGGAAGATATCTTTCCCTTTAAAACCTCAAGTCCTTCTCATTCTCCATTGTTTCTAGTCTTAAACTTGGCTGCTGTAGATAGCATGTCTGATACAACCCCATCTCAACTTAATCATCCTGCTTCACCTTCTTCTCAGATGCTTGATCCTGTTACCACTAATCCTTGTGTTGAGACCTTGCCTGCTACTCAGCTCCAAGCTCAACATTCTATTCAACACTCAGTTGAGACTCTTAATCCTATACCTGCCTCTATAAAGTCTTCTAGAGCTCTCAAAAAACCTGGATGGATGGAAGATTACATTGTCCAGACTAAGAAGTCTTGTTGTGCATACCTTATCTCAAATTCTGTCTGTTATGACCATATTTCTCCCTACTACAAAGCCTATTTAGATGCTTACTCAGCTATAATTGAGCCTTCTTCTTTTGCAGAAGCATATAAAGACTCTAAGTGGGTTGAGGCAATGAAGTTTGAAATTCAGGCCTTATAAGATAATCATACCTGGTCTGTAGTTGATCTGCCTGCAGTGAAGACTCCTATTGGATGCAAATGGGTATTTAAAGTGAAGTACAAGTCTACAGGTGAAGTTGAAAGATACAAGGCTAGGCTAGTGGCCAAGGGGTACAGTCAGCTGGAAGGGCTAGACTATACAGAAACCTTTTCTCTAGTTGCTAAGATGGTTACTGTGAGATCTGTGGTTGCTTTGGCTGCATCCTCTAGGTTTGTATGTTTACCAGATGGATGTGCACAATGTCTTTCTTCAAGGAGATCTGTGGGAAGAGGTCTATATGCACCTTCCTAATGGCTTTTCAAGTCAGACGGAGCACAGGAAAGTGTACAAATTGCAATAAGTCTCTATATGGACTGAAGCAAGCTCCTAGGCAGTGGAACTTACAACTAACTGAAGCATTACTAGCCATGGGCTTTGTTCAGTCATACTATGATTACTCCTTATTTACTCAGAGAATACATGGTGAACTATTGATCATACTAGTTTATGTTGATGACCTACTGATTACTTGTAGCATTTTGCGTCTTATAGAGCAAGTGAGAACAAAGTTGCAGACTAAGTTTAAAACGAAAGATTTGGGTGAGCTAAATACTTTCTAGGTATTGAATTCTCCAGAAACAAGAGTGGCATACTGATGTGTCAAAGGAAATATGCCTTAGGTCTGATTACTGAAATGGGACTGTCTTGGCAGTAAGCCCTTCTCTACTCCATTAGAGTTCAATCACACACTCACTTCTACAGAATATGACAAATATGTTCCTACTGAAGCTGCAAGAAGAGATTACAGATTGAAGGACAGAGGTATCTATCAGAGGCTTGTAGGAAGATTACTGTATCTTACCATGACCAGACCTGATTTGTCCTTTGTGGTACAACTTATTAGTCAATTCATGCATGATCCTAAACGATCTCACTTAGATGCAGCTTTGAGAGTTGTAAGATATATTAAGAATGCTCCTGGTATTGGGCTGTTTATACCAGCTAATGGCAAGCAAGACCTTGTTGCATACTGTAATTCAGACTGGGGTGCATGTGTTCACTAGGAGATCTGTAACTGGCTATCTGATTAAATTTGGAGGTGCTCTTATCTCATGGAAGGCTAAGAAACATAATACAGTCTCCAGAAGTTCAGCAGAAGCTGAATTCAGAAGTATGGGATCAACTATTGCTGAGATTAGTTGGCTCAAAGGTCTGTTTCAAGAGTTAGAAGTGAATGTTAGGCTTCCAGACACTTTATTCTGTGATGGCAAGGCTGCTATATAGATAACAGCTCATCCTATTTTTCATGAGCGTACAAAACATATTGATATTGACTGCATGTTCATCTGAGAGAAGATCAACAAGGGACTAGTTCAAACTCAACATTTTGGGACAAAAGAGCAGCTAGCTTATATCCTTACAAAGGCTCTATGTAAACCACAACATGACTATTTGGTAAGCAAGCTGGGAATGAAAGATGTGTTTCATCCTCAGCTTGAGGGGGAGTGTTGGAAGAATTAGGATCAACGTGTAAATAATATAAGTTAGAGGACTAGCTAGTAATTAATTATACAAGTTCGTGAATGTAGTTAGTATAAATAGTAATTAGTTAGTTAGTTGAGCTAACACTTTGTAATCTCTTAGCTTAGAATGAAAGCAATACAGTTTTCTCTCTTCTCCATTCTCTCTGTACATTTCTTCTAGAAGCTACCTCGCCATAGCTGAGCTCCATCTCAACAGCTATATGGGTCATCTATATCCATTCCACTCTATTCCCAAAACTATAGTAATAAATATTTGACGTCTATGCAGCGGCGGAGCCACCTATATGCAAGATACTCCTTCGTCGAAGAATTATACTGTTTTAATAGGTAACTTTTTCTTGAATGTATATATACTATATGTTGAGTCTTCTTAACTTTTTTTGTGTTTACTTCTTTATATTTTGATACCCTTAGTGAAAATCTTAGCTACCACTGCTTCTATGGTAATTTCTCTGAATTCCTTGCTTATTTTTACACTACTATACAGGTCTCTAGCTAGACTATAATTACTTCATGCAAGTACCAGACATAAATCATAATATAAGGGTACCAACAACATGCCTTAATTCAAACAAGTATGGAATTACCTATATATGCATAAATGTTGCAATTCAATATTGGACCAGTCCCGGGAAAGAAGTACCTTAGCTAGCGTTAATACTTTTTGGAAAATATTTTTTGGGTGAAATTTGATATGAAAATGAAAAAGTGTTTGGACATACTTTTTAGGAACGAATTTTTTGGTATTGCCATAGCCTTTAAGCTCTTATTCAAAGCTAGTTTGTACATTTTTTGGCCTAATAATACCTCAAGACCTGTTTTTGGGTTTTTGAGAGTTTTTGGGAGAAATTTTGCTCAAATAGCATAAACAAACACTTTTTCAACCAAAAACTACCCAAAAACTATGTCCAAACGGGAGCTAAGTGGAGGACTTAAGCACATGGTTTCCATTCAAAAAAAATATGGCAGAATGACCAAATTGACACCTCTACTTGTACGCTTTTGTCATGCCCACGCCTGTACTTAGGGGTGTGTTATTTAAACACCTCAACTCGCCCAAAACCTTACTTTTAAATACCTCCGTGCCTTATGTGGCAAAGTGTGTAATGCAAATGCCTCTACGTCAGCTTCCACGTCAATAAATATTCCACGTAGACAAGCCACGTCGGTTGGGGCAAAATAACACCCAAATCAGATCCCTTACCCTGATCATATTCTCATTTTCCATTTTTTCTTTCTTTCTCTCTTCCTTTATCTCCCTAATTAATACTTACTAACATCACACCCAAATCGGATTGGGATTTACAAAAGTCTCTTCATCGGCTTGTTGCTAATTTCACAGGTAAATTCCGATTTACAATTATTGTAATGTTACACTTGTTTATTTTATTTTTGTTCGAATTTATGGGTTTTGTTCGAAATTAGGGTTTTTTAATCTAAGTTTTGATATTAGTGAAGAATATATTGCTATATGGTCCACAACAAGTCCACAATAACATATTGGCATTTTCATGGTTGAAAAAAGAGAAGGAGAAATTAACAAAGAAAGAGAAGGAAAAATTAACAAAGAGGAGCTTGGAGCCTTCAAAAATGGTGATTTTAACTTGTGGGAAAGAAAGGGCTTTAAAAAGCCCAAAAAAAAAGAGCCATTAGGGGGCTGTTACATTTGCTTCACGCTTCAAAAAAGCGTCTGTTCACGCCCCTGTGCCAACTAAGCTTCAGTTTTGCCACATAAGGCACAAAGGTGTTTAAAAGTAAGGTTTTGGACAAGTAGAAGTGTTTAAATGACACACCCGTAAGTACATGCGTGGGCATGATAAAAGCGTACAAGTAGAGGTGCCAGTTTGGTTATTCTGCCAAAGAATATTGGTTTCATATCTGCGGCTAGCTGCTCTAATAATAAAATGACTGATTCTTCTAGATTCTGCAACTCTAGAACCCCCAAAAAAAATTACAGTTTTAAGTGGAAATGATGAGCAAAAATCGACAATAGATAAATGTATCTGTGTAAAGATGAGTTGGCATCATTATTTGAGTGGTGGAAATGGAGTTCGATTGTGTAGTATTGTTAGAGGAAGCCATTAGTTATGGTTGTGACTTGCTATGGTCTGAAATTGGTGTGGCAATTCACAGTTCAGAGAGGGAAAAAATTTAAACTAGATGTGAGCCTGTGAAACCTTTTTTGGCTATGATACAATTATTGATAAGTGAAGTTTATCGGATTTAATTCATAGAAAATTAAATTTTTAGTTGTAATTTTATTAGCCCAAATAAATATAATGTATTACTATGAAAAAGACTTTCATCACCAGATTTTAGCATGAATTGAGGTGACAAATGATTTAAATTTTAAATGATAAAAATTGTAAACAATTGGGTCCATCTATTTGTGAGATAAAAATAAGCCTCACACAACTAGTACAAGTTGTGTGTGAGTCACACTAAATAACTTCTCCTTTAAGACTGTCGAAGAGCAAAGAAAAAAGTCACTTAAAGCTTCTTCGGCGCGCTTTAACTGAGCGGTCCTCGCCTGCACAAGCAAAGCAGATTAACTCCCTCATTCTCTTGGGCCAATCTCATTTTTCATCCATTCCTGTACGTGAAACTCACTTGCTTACTCTAACTTTTACACTTTACCCGAAAAAGCTCATGGTTATATTGGAACCCATATTTAACCCCCGACATGCTTTCCCCCTTCCCGCCCACCCATCACCATTCAATTCTTCATATATTCACCTTTCTTATTCCGACCAAAATGTTAGCTACTCTTTGATTTAATTCATGATTAAAATAATAAATATACTTTTCCTGCCTAAAAATATGGCAACCCACCATTATAGCACATTTCTCATCCATAAATATATTTAATTTTTTTTCAATCTTCTTATATATATACTAGTATTGGACACATGCCATCAGTACATAAACTATGTGCATAATGAGTTACACAAAATCTTGATGGGAACCTCTCCATATCAATAAGACGACTCCATTCCCAACTAATTCAGAGTCAAGCCAAGAAGTCATACATTGGAGATAAAACACTTTGTATCAATTACGACTTCATTTCTAGAATCAATGTAAAAACATCTTATTAATGATGGAAAGATACTTATCACTATTCCACAATTACTAATGGTAAATTTGTATGAAACCTCAGTCTGAACATACCATAAAAGGGCAAACTATGGTCTATATATAGTTTATAATTAATTAACACTGTTGAGGAAGTACCTTCTGTTGACACCCAATTTTGTCCCGAAAATTCTAATTAATATCTAATTATTTCTAAATTAAGGTCAATTTTATATTTAAAGTGAATCATTTTTATTTTAAAAGAAAATAGGCTAAATGTGCAAATCCATATCTCAATTCTGGCATACCCGTGCAACCCCTTCAATTCCCTTAACTTATCCTAAATAGGGGCTACAATCGTTTTAAAACCTAATTTCTAGCCTACTTTTGCAACCCCTATATACATTATGCACACTAAACCATTTCCCCCCCATTTCTCAGAAAATCAGTTTACCCTCTTTCCCCAATTCCCATTTCGAACCTAATTACCCGACCCTAATTACCTGACCCTATAAACCCGATTCCCTTTCGATTCCCTCCTCAAATCAGTCCAAAAATTGTACGATCTGGTCCCCCCACTCCCTTGCCTCTCTCCATTCGTACTATGGTACGAAAATGATCTAAACCCTTAATTTTTCAAGGAATGATTCAGATCAGTCCATTCCAGGGGTGAAATGGGAATTTTGAATTCAAAATCAGTCTAGAGAAGAGAATATTCGATTTAGAGATTCCTTCTCTTGATTTATTTCGGATTTTGATCCCTAAAAGAGCTGTTATAAAAGAGATGTCAGTTTGATATTTTTTTTATAAATTTAGAACCCTAAATGTTCATATAAATAGATAGTAAAGTGGATATTTGAAGGGGGAGGGGGGCCGCAGCAGTTCACATACACAAAGTTGCAGCATATACAGTTAAAAAAAGTTTTTCCTCTAGTTTTGGAAGTTCGAGGGTTTGAGGGGGTTCTTAGCAGCAGAGAGGCACGGGGTTCAGTTTTAGGGGAAGATAAGTAGAAAAGAGGCAGAGCTTATTGATTTTTTTTTTTCCAGCTTTAATCTTGAAAATAAAATACATATAGCATTTTTAGTTTCTGTTTCGATTCAAACATTGCTTTCGGTTTTGTATCGTCGCTTCGCCTTTCTAGTCGTCAACCTTGTTCGAGTCGTCGACCTTGTTCGACTCGCTTTCTTCGGACCTTCGCCCTAGCTCACTGCGCCGCAAAAAGTAATGCTCTTCTCTTTCTGTTTATGCATTTCTTTGCTACTTTGAACCCGTTTCTTGATCTGAAAATGGTATTTTAATAGAGTATGAAACATGTTCAGTAAAATTGTGATCTTTATCTGTCAAGACCTAAACTATATTTATTCTTCAGTGTGTATGTGAACTGATTGAATTTAAGCATGTTTTCAAGGTTTAAAACTGTTGCAATAGTAGTTAACATGAAGTATCAGTTCAAATGAAAGATTGAATTTTTTGGCAAAAGCGGGTTGTTTCCTTTAGGTCTAGGTATTCTTTGTTTTGGAGTTGAAATAGGCTGTTTTGGGAATAAGAAGAGCAGCAATTAGTGCTTGTTGTTTCAAGGCAGTTCTGTGAACTAGGAAGTTTGTTTAGGGGTCTTGTTTTCCTTTTTCTTGTTGCTGGATGTGCTGGTAGTTAGCTGAAAGAGTCAAGATTTTGTTCCAGTTGTTTCCTTGGTGTCTTTGTGAGTTTTAAAGGAGAGTTTAGCAATAGTTGGCAGGTTTTCAAAGGAGTTCAGAGTGGCTTATGTTATGAGTTCGAGATGAGGGTGTTCAGGTGGTTTGGTTTGTTCTGTAGGGCATTTGTGTGTCTGGTTCAATGATTGCATTTGTGTGAGAGTATAGAAGGGTCTAGCTTTGCTTGTAGAGAGGATACTATGGAGGTGTAGGGTCTGTCTTAGTGCTGCAACTTCTCTGAAAGTTTTTCTCTTTGGAGGTTGCTGATGTGTGCATGAGAAAGTCTGTGTATGTAGAAATTGCTCAGGTTGTTCTTGTGGGGATTTTGAGGGTATTAAGTTGTGGGTTGATTGATGTAGTAGTAGCAGGAAGATTTGTAGGTGTTGTAGTTGTTCTGGTAAGTTGCAAGCAGTATGAGGAGGTTCAGGGGTCTATTATAGGTGGTTGCAGGTTCTTGAAATGGTGGAATGAGGTATGTGATGTTATTTGGAGGCTATAAGGAGTGTGAGGTGTGTGCAGGTTAGATGCGGGATCCAGGAGGATGTATAGAGGCAGTAGAAGTTGAGGGTTGTGATCTGTTTTTCTATGCAGGTTGTTTGTAGAATTGCTCTGAATTCCTGGAGGATTGCAAGTGTTTAAATCTTGAGGGGCTGTTCTGGTTTCCAGGCAGTAGCAAGGGTGTTCAAGAGTAGTTGGTTCTGGTCTTAGGAGTGTGGATGGTCTATGTGGGAGGTTCAAGTATGTGTGTGTGTATAGATGCAATCTGGCTTGTGTATGAGTGTATGCAGAGATGAGATGTGTGCGAGTGTGTGTGCAGGTCTGCGGATGCAAGTGTGCATTCAGGTTGTGTATGTATTTTCAATTTTATTTTGTTCCTGTTAGTTATGTGGGTTCAAAGAAAAAGGGTTAATTGGTTGCTCTGTTAAAATTAGTGTTAGCCATTAGATTGTATAAGATGACAAAGTTTTGAGATAAGTTATATATATAAAAGGGCAAAGCATCAGGTAACATAGAAGTCCTAAAATGTAACACCCCGATATTTTATAATAATTAATTTATTTTATTTAAATTTGAGTAGGAGAAAATGCTAGGAAAAAAAAATTAATTAGACGAATATTGAACTAATGGGATACATTATATGTTAAGTGGGCTTTATAATATTTGGACAATACATTAAAGATAAAATAATTGATGAAGCCCATATCTCATTTGTTAGCCCATCATTTTAGACCATATGTAAAAATCTTATCTAGACCTTTAGGTTAAAGGAAAGTAAGTTAAAAAGTGAAGGGAAAGAAAAGGAGGAGATGGCATGAGGCACCTGATGCCATTCCAAAGTTAAGAGTGCAAACTATGTTGCCACTTTCCATTTATCAACTATCAGGTAAGCATTTCCTTCTTAGCTTCCATTAATTTATTAGCTTTATTTATTATTTATTGATTAAAGGAAAGCCATCGCATAGTAATGATTAGTTGAAACACTATCCTTAGATAATGACTGCTAGCTTCAGTGCTTAGATACTAATTAAGTAACTTCCTAGCTACTGTTTCGAATCCTCAATCGGCAGTGATTGTATTTTGAAATGTTGAAGTTTGTGAATCACTCTTCTTAATTAGTTTATTAGGTATTGAACTTCTATTTGAATTATTATTATTTTTAAGACTAGAATAATGGTATATTGGTTTTATATATAATTGAATTTACATGAGAACCTAGTTTAAAACACAACTTTTCGTGGATGAAACTTGGTACTTTTAGACTTAAAACCTAAAACACTAGTTTAATTATTTGGAGGTCTAAATAGCATCAAGTTAGGACCTTTAATATAGATTTGGACTCGTGTGCTTATGGGTAATGCAATTATGAGCTCAATTACGGTGTTTAGCTAAGTGGGCTCGGTGTTAACTCTTAAGTTTATTTCTCAACCCCTTTAGTTTAAGATTTGTAATATCTAACTGTTAGCATTAGGATTGATTATATTAAGTTCATTTAATAGAGCAAGAACGTTTGGAAGAGATTCGAAAACGGAAAATCATTGTTGAGTAGCTAGTGAGCTTCGGACCGAGGTAAGTGTATTTCGCTTTCTTGGTGGACTTGCTCCACACCCTATGTATGATATATGCTTCTATACAAATGATTGTGGCACGATGTAGTTCCGTGCATATTATTATGATACGATGTAGTTCCGTACATATTATTGTAGTACGATGTAGTTCCGTACATATTATTGAGGTACGATGTAGTTCCGTACATATTATTATAGCACGATGTAGTTCCGTGCATATTATCGTAGTATTGCGTAGTTATGTATTTACCCCCTAGTTACAATGAAAGTGTTCGTGGTACTTTGATGACAGAGTATGAATATTACTTGATTGTTAATGGTTTATCTTTACCTTCCATACCTTTGAAAGTTGTCTTGCTTTCCATATATGAGCAACTTGCTACTTTACTTGGAGCCCCGTCCCCGCTTATTGAGTCGCTCGACTCACCCCTTTCCTTTTTCTTTGTTGGTTTATTTATGTCTTACAGATTCGGCACCATCTACCAGTACGCATCGTGGTTGACCGAGGTGGAGCATTCCTTTATTAGCGGTGAGCCAATCCTTCATATGTGGTGGCCGCCTATATAGTTTATATTTTCCTATGAAGTATTCCCTAAATTTTTGGAGTTGTATAACTTATTCGACACTCTTAGATGTTCATGGTTCGGGGAGTACTTAAATCTTTATTGTCGGGATATTTCAACTTCTTTATTACTTTTATGGGATATTATTGAGATATTTATACATTTCGCAGTAGAGTGTATTCTAATTATTCACAAATCAAGTGGGTTCGCCCAACTTGGTTAGTTGGGTGCCCTCACGACCTATTCGGATTTTTGGGTCGTGACAAATTGGTATCAGAGCCATAGGTTTAGAGTCCTCACGAATCATGAACAGTGTCGAATAGAGTCTTGCTGATCGGGCGGAGACGTCCGTACCTATCTACAAGAGGCTATGGTGACATTTAGGAAACTTCAATTCTTTCTTTCCTTATCGTGCGTAGTATTTCCATAACAAGACTAATCTTTTCCACTTTCTATCGCGCAAATGGTGAGCCTTCGTTCTTCATCTCTAGGAGCATATTTGCAACCCATCAAAAGCAAACTCGATTCTCTCAGCCTTCTTTTCAGACCAATTTATTTCACTTCCTCAGCAGCACACATCTCGCAAAATATACATTGGGTGCTATCATTGTCGTGATCTTGGTCATCATATGAAGGATTATCCTAGACTACTGTAGGGAGGTAGTCACTCTTTTCCTCGACCCCAGATATCTGTGCAGTCACCCAGTTAGGAGTGCACCACCGCCAGGCAGAGGCCGTGGGCATGGTGGTAGTGTCCTCTGAGGGTGGTCATCAAAGTAGCAGTTCAGCTCAGCCTCAGAGACAGTTTTATGCTTTGCCAGCCAAACAGGATGTCGTGGTATCTAACGTAATGGTTAAAAGTTTTAGTATTGATTATATGTGTATTCGTGATCCCTTTTGTGTTTCTACTCCTGTTGGAGTGTCTGTTGTAGCAGAGCGGGTGTATCCTGGCTATCTTGTGTCTTTTGGAGAGGCGTGAGACCACAGTTGATTTATTAGTTCTGGACATGGTAGATTTTGATGCGATTATCAGTGTGGATTGGTTAGCATCATGTTATACTACTCTCAGTTATCATGCCAAGGCTATTCGGCTTTCCAGGCTCAGTACCGATAGTATGGAAGGGTTCGTGCTTGCTATCTACGGGATACATTAACTCAAGTCTAAAAGCAAGCGGATGGTGAATAAGGGATGTTTTGCATAGCTTCCCATGATTCAAGACTTTGTCTCTTGATTCTGTTCTCGTTGTGAGGGAGTTCACTGACATATTTCCCGGATATTGAGTTCGGTATTTATTTGGTGCCGAAACTTAGCCTATATCTATTCATCTGTATCGTATGGCTCCAGTCGAATTGAAGGAATTGAATGAGCAGTTGCAAGACTTCATGTATAAGGGGTTCATTCGACCTAGTGTGTCGTCTTGGGGAACTCAAGTGTTGTTTGTTAAGAAGAAAGATGGCTCTATGCGAATGTGCATTGATTATAGGCAGCTGAACAATGTCACTATCACGAACAAGTATCATTTGCCTCGCATAGATGACTTATTTGATCAGTTGCAGGGAGCCAAGTTCTTTTCCAAAATTGATTTGAGGTCTGGGTATCATCCGTTGAAGATTCGGGGGTCAGTTATCCTGAAGACAACATTCAGGACCCGTTATGGTCACTGTGAATTCTTGGTTATGTCCTTTGGGCTTACGAATGCTCCAACAGCTTTTATGGATATGATGAACCGTGTGTTCAAGCCCTATCTAGACTCATTTGTTATTGTCTTCATTGACGATATCTTAGTCTATTCACATAGCCGTGAGGAGCATGAGCATCACTTGAGATTGGTTCTTCAGACACTTTGGGAACGTAAGCTTTATGCTAAGTTCTCAAAGTGTGAGTTCTGGTTGGACTCTGTGGCTTTCTTGGGTCATGTTGTGTCCAGTGAGGGTATTAAAGTTGATCCTAAGAAGATTGAGGCCGTTCAGAATTGGCTACGACCTGCTTCTCCGACAGAGATTCGTAGTTTTCTTGGTCTGGCTGGATATTATCAGCGATTTGTGGAGAAGTTTTCATCTATTGCTGCTCCATTGACCCGCATGACTCAGAAAGCGGTTCAATTTCGTTGGTCAGAAGAATGTGAGGCGAGCTTTCAGAAGCTCAAGTCATTATTGACTAGCGCTCCAGTGTTATCTCTTCCTTCTGAAGCTGGAGGGTTTGTAGTTTATTGTGATGCTTCTTGTGTTGGGTTGGGATGTGTCTTGATGCAGCATGGTAAAGTCATTGCTTATGCTTCTAGGCAGTTGAAAGTGAATGAGAAGAACTATCCGACCCATGATTTAGAGTTAGCCGATGTGGTATTTGCTTTAAAGATTTGGAGATATTACCTGTATGGCGAGCCTTGTGAGGTCTTCATTGATCACAAGAGCTTGTAGTACTTGCTTACTCAGAAGGACTTGAATGGCAGGCAACATAGATGGCTCGAGCTGATCAAAGATTATGATCTTACTATTCATTATCATCCGGGGAAAGCCAATGTGGTGGCCGATACATTGAGTAGGAAGTCTATGGGTAGTCTTGCATTTCTTGATGTTGAGATGAGACCTTTAGCTCGAGAGTTGAAGACTCTATATAATTCGAGGGTGAAATTTGATAGTTCAGACTCGAATCGGGTATTAGCTTGTATGGTGGCTCAGTCTTCCTTAGTTAGCCAGATTAAGGAAAGACAGTTCGAGGATTCTTACTTTCTTGAGTTGCGAGAGCGTATTCAAAGTGGAGGAGCCCCTCCTTTTGAGTTGGATAGTGATGGTATTCTTTAAGTTGATGGTCGTCTTTGTGTTCCTAATATTGGTGAATTGAGGCGGTTTATTCTTGATAAGGCTCACAGTTTGCGGTATTCCATTCATCCCGGTATCACCAAGATGTACCAGGACCTTGGTGAGTTGTATTGGTGGAAAGGGATGAAGAAAGATGTCTTTGATCATGTATCTCAGTGCTTTAACTATCAGCAAGTCAAGTGCGAGCATAGGAGACCCACAGGTTTAGCCCAGGCATTACCCATTCCTGAGTGGAAGTGGGAGAGGATTACCATAGATTTTGTAGTTGGCTTGTCGAAGACATTGAGGCATCATGATTCAGTTTGGGTCATTGTTGACAGACTTACCAAGTCGGCCCATTTCATTTCGGTGAAGACAACTGATACATCAAAGAAGTTGGCTCGGATCTTTATTGAGCAGATAGTTCGGCTGCATGGTACTTCATTGTCTATTATCTCTGATCGAGGCTCTCAATTCACTTCTCAGTTTTGGCAGGCTTTTCAGCGAGAGTTGGGTACTCAGGTCCAACTTAGTACCGCATTTCATCCGCAGACTGATGGATAGTATGAGCGGACTATTCAGCTCTTGGAGGATATGTTGAGAGCACGTGCCTTGGATTTTGGCGGTCATTGGGATGATCATTTGGCTCTTGCAGAGTTTGCTTATAATAACAGTTATCAATCTTCCATTCAGATGGTGCCGTTCGAGGCATTATATGGTCGCCGATATCGATCTCCAGTTGGTTGGTTCGAGTCTCGAGATGTTTAGGTGTTGGGTCCTGATATTGTTCGTCAAACTTTGGATACGGTTCGTATCATTCAGGATCGTCTTCGAACTGCTCAGAGTAGGCAGATATCATACTCGAACAAGAGAAGCCAAGAGTTGGTATTTGAGGAAGGTGATATGGTTTTCTTGAAGGTGTCACCAATGCGGGGTGTGAAGAGATTTGAGAAGAAGAGCAAGTTGAGCCCTAGGTTCATTGGTCTTTTTAAGATTGTGAAGCGTATTGGTGAGGTTGCTTATCGACTTGCATTGCCAGAGTCTATGCCTGTTCATCCCGTTTTCCATGTTTCTATTCTCCGGAAGTGTGTTCGAGATCCCACTCATGTCATAGAGATGGACCTAGTCCAATTGGATGTGAACTTAGCTTATGAAGAAGTTCCAGTTGCTATTGTAGGAAGAGACACGCGAAAGTTGAGGTCTAAAGAGACTCCGTTAGTAAAAGTGCGATGGCATAACCGTCCGCATGATGAGGATACTTAGGAGCTCGAGTCGAGCATGCGGGATAGGTATCCCCACTTGTTTGAAGCATCACGTAAGTAAATTTTAAAATCCTTGCATTTAAATTTCTCTTATTAATTGTGAGTTATAGCATGTTTACCTCCTTGTCGGAGTTGTCTGATTCGTTAAAGTAATTTATCTCCTTGCCGGAGTATTTGATTCATTAGAGTGATTTAGCTCCTTGCCGGAGTGTGTTTGATTTATTATTGAAATTTACCTCCTTGTCAGAGCGGTTGAGATTATCTTGAGCTTTGTTTGGTGCCTATGCATGGCTTATTATGTTGTATATGGTGGTTGTTGGTATTTGAGACAGGAATTATTTTTGGATAGTCCAATTTACAAAGGAAACTCTGGCGAAATTTTTGTAAATTTTGGGACTTAGCCAAATTTTTGAGTTTATATAAAGTTTGGTTGTGAGTGATTGAAGATTTGGTGCCATACATGTGTATGAATTTGTTGTTGGTTTCGGGTGAAACAAGTTCGAGGATGAACTTGTGTTTAAGTGGAGGAGAATGTAACACCCCGATATTTTATAATAATTAATTTATTTTATTTAAATTTGAGTAGGAGAAAATGCTAGGAAAAAAAAATTAATTAGACGAATATTGAACTAATGGGATACCTTATATGTTAAGTGGGCTTTATAATATTTGGGCAATACAGTAAAGATAAAATAATTGATGAAGCCCATATCTCATTTGTTAGCCTATCATTTTAGACCATATGTAAAAATCTTATCTAGACCTTTAGGTTAAAGGAAAGTAAGTTAAAAATTGAAGGGAAAGAAAAGGAGGAGATGGCGTGAGGCACCTGATGCCATTCCAAAGTTACAAGTGCAAACTCTGTTGCCACTTTCCATTAATTTATTAGCTTTATTTATTATTTATTGATTAAAGGAAAGCCATCGCATAATAATGATTAGTTGAAACACTATCCTTAGATAATGACTGCTAGCTTCAGTGCTTAGATACTAATTAAGTAACTTCCTAGCTACTGTTTCGAATCCTCAATCGGCAGTGATTGTATTTTGAAATGTTGAAGTTTGTGAATCACTCTTCTTAATTAGTTTATTAGGTGTTGAACTTCTATTTGAATTATTATTATTTTTAAGACTAGAATAATGGTATATTGGTTTTATATATAATTGAATTTACATGAGAACCTAGTTTAAAACACAATTTTTCGTGGATGAAACTTGGTACTTTTAGGCTTAAATCCTAAAACACTAGTTTAATTATTTGGAGGTCTAAATAGCATCAAGTTAGGACCTTTAATATAGATTTGGACTCGTGTGCTTATGGGTAATGCAATTATGAGCTCAATTACGGTGTTTAGCTAAGTGGGCTCAGTGTTAACTCTTAAGTTTATTTCTCAACCCCTTTAGTTTAAGATTTGTAATATCTAACTGTTAGCCTTGGGATTGATTATATTACGTTCCTTTAATAGAGCAAGAACGTTTGGAAGAGATTCGAAAATGGAAAATCATTGTTGAGTAGCTAGTGAGCTTCGGACCGAGGTAAGTGTATTTCGCTTTCTTGGTGGACTTGCTCCACACCCTATGTATGATATATGCTTCTATACAAATGATTGTGGCACGACGTAGTTCTGTGCATATTATTATGGTACGATGTAGTTCCGTACATATTATTGTAGTACGATGTAGTTCCGTACATATTATTGAGGTACGATGTAGTTCCGTACATATTATGATAGCACGATGTAGTTCCGTGCATATTATCATAGTATTGCGCGGTTATGTCTTTACCCCCTAGTTACAATAAAAGTGTTCGTGGTACTTTGATGACAGAGTAGGAATATTACTTGATTGTTAATGGTTTATCTTTACCTTCCATATCTTTGAAAGTTGTCTTGCTTTCCATATATGAGCAACTTGCTACTTTACTTGGAGCCTCGTCCCCGCTTATTGAGTCACTCGACTCACCCCTTTCCTTTTTCTTTGTTGGTTTATTTATGTCTTACAGATTCGACACCATCTACCAGTGCGCATCGTGGTTGACCGAGGTGGAGCATTTCTTTATTAGCGGTGAGCCAACCCTTCAACCGTGGTGGCCGCCTATATAGTTTATATTTTCTTATGATGTATTCCCTAAATTTTTGGAGTTGTATTACTTATTCGACACTCTTAGATGTTCATGGTTCGGGGAGTACTTTAACTTTTATTGTCGGGATATTTCAACTTCTTTATTACTTTTATGGGATATTATTGAGATATTTATACATTTCGTAGTAGTGTATTCTAATTATTCACAAATCAAGTGGGTTCGCCCAACTTGGTTAGTTGAGTGCCCTCACGACCTATTCGGATTTTCGGGTCGTGACATAAAATGACTTTGGTTGGTATCTTCTGTCCGAAGGGATTAAATTTTGGTGCTAGTGTCCTGATTGTATTAGCTAGAATGAAATTAAGCTGAAGCAACCTTTTTGCTTTATCATGAACAGACTAAGTTCCCTGATTTTGAAAGTAACAATGTTTTCCTTTGGTCTCCTTTCAAGATTAGCTAGTGTCTTCATGGCATAAATGGTTGTTTCAAAAACTAGTTAGTGCTGGAGTAAAGTCTATATCTTATCGATGCATTCTTAATTGTGTTTGCTAGTCAGTGCAATTAGCTTAAGTGAAACACTTTCTTTTGCACCTGTCTATTAGAATGATGATATAGGATCAATTTATTATGTCATTCTTTTCCTTGGCATATAAAGAAATTTATATCCTGATTTCATTTGGACATTTTCTTTAACAGCTTTAGCTTAGTTTTAGGTTTACCTAAATATTGTATTAATTAAATTAATTTGGTCATGGCTTGATTAATTTAGTTTTGTACTCTGTTAAGCTTAAATTGGTGCTAATCTTTATTCTATCTTTCTTTGCATGAAAACTCATGAAACGAGTTGGCTAAAACTCCATCGGGCTTGGCTTATTGGCACTTGAGCCATTCGGGTCGACTTAATTGAAATGCATTGCTATCAAGGCTCAAGTTATTGAGTTGCATTCCGGGTTCTGCTCTTCTTACTCTATCTTCCCCGCTCCTCTAGAAATCCATGTATAGGACTTCCCCGTAGATTGGACTAGGAGCCCTGTAGGATAGAAATTGTATTTGAATTGTGAATAATTATTATGAATCATTTAAATTGCTTTGTCTTATGAATGCCTTGTCTATTTTTTGGGGACGCGCCAATTAATTTAAGGTATTAAGAACCGATTGTCAATTAATGAGTGCAAATCAAATTTAATTAAAATTGTACTTTTCATCATTATTTATATTTAAATTATTTATCTATCTTATCAAATATTTAATTATTTATTTAATCAATAGATTATAATTACTCATTGATTTATTTATCTACTTTTTAATTTCATTATTTATGTATTTATTTACTTAATCTAATTTATTTAATTAAATTATTTAATTAGTATAATTGTAAATTTATTAATTTAATCAATTTCAATTGGTGGATCATTTATTTATTTAATTAATTAATTATCATCATTTAATTAATTTCTAATCATTCATTGCCTAATTATTTATCTATCATTGGTTATTTATTACCCTTATTCAATTTTATCCTTTATTTATTTTACTATCCCTTATCTATTTATTATCCCTTATTGATTTATCCTTATTTATCATCCCTTATTTATTTACTTTATATTTTTTTTCTAAGTCATTTTAAATTAATAAAATTCGTGAAAAACCGCCGGATTAACCGCTTTTAGCGGATTTTCGAAAGTGCACCCATTAGGGACCTTCTTTCGAATTTAATAGAACCACTTACTCAGAATCTATGATTTTAATTTAATTTATTTTAAATAAAGAATAAATTGCACTCATTAGTTAACTTTAGGTTCCTAATAATTCTTAAATCAAATAGCGACTCCAAAGAAACCCTTTGGAGTCCCATTTTATTGAAATCAAATCCCGATGCATACTTGTGTGCATTTATTTTCGGGAAGGTTCAACACCTTCATCATTAGGTGAAAGAAAGTTATTTTTCAATTCAACCCAAAACAAATTTGACAGAAAAAAGTGAATATGCTAAATTAAATTAACAAAAAACAAAGCATGTAGCTAACTTACCACAGGAAAAATGAAGAAAGAGAACAATTTTAACAACAAAAATTATGAATCACAACATGATTAAATAAAGTACTGTATCGTAAAAAAAAAATTCATTGACAAAGAAATTCAGTTTATACAGAAAATAAATCAAGAACTGCAGATATCAAAACTGCAGCCCACCTTTTACTTGATTAATACGCAAATTAAAGGTATTTTCTAGATTTTACAACCAATTCATTAGAAATACTCCTAAAAACTTACTATACAACTACTACTATGTACTCTCACCGTTCCAAAATGATTGTCATAGTTTCTTTATTAGTCCGTTCCAAAAATAATGGCACAATTCTAAATTTGGAAACATTTTTGAATTGAAACTACTACTTTACCCTTAATGAAATATTTTATAGCCACATATTTATGTATGACTTATTTTGGACCATAAGTTTCAAAAGTCTTATCACATTTCTTCAACTCCACTTCAAGTCAAACTATGACAACCATTTTGGAACGGAGGGAGTACTAATATGCATAGACAAGTGGCTGGAAAGAACAACTTAAATAGTTAGAATTAACAAAAGAAAGATGAAAAGTACTCCCAGGAAAAGAAAAAACTTACCTGATTTCATATGTCTGGATAGGGTGTCAATGTTCCGAAAATGATATCGGATGAATTGCCGAATTTGGTTTAACTCATGATTAAACAATAAATAAAGATGAAAGAATGCTCATATGTGTTAATGTTAAAAAAAGCTGGAAATTGAAAGGAAATGTATTTCAAAGGTTTGACATACATTATACTCCGCAATGAACAATGTGTACCAAGATTAATGATTAATCATTAATTATTGCAGAAATTAGTAGAATTTGTAAGGTTTTCTTGTTGGATTTTCAGAAATTCTAATATACTTTAGAAATAATTAATAAGGGTATTTTGGTAACCTAAATAATTAGCACGGCTATTTGCTACACCTCGTATGTCTAAAGTGAGGTATATTATTCTAATGACATGTTAAGAATGATTTAACTGAGTTTAAAGTCATAATAGGACCATATATGACGTTTATATATTGAATATAAAGTTTGGGAAAAATCGGATTTAAGTTGCGGAAAAACCGATTAAGGATTTGCCTTGTAATGAAGCTTTTTCAGTAATTAATTTTCTGTGTTATATAAAGTCTTTTAGGGACATATGATATATCAAATTGAAGGTCTTGGAGTGTAGTTTCTAACACTTTTGACCTTTTGTTCATACAATGTATGGATAAAAATATATGAGCGTCAGAAGTCAGGCCAGAAAAGGGGACATAAGCGCAAAAGAGGACTAAAACTGAAATGTTTCAAGTATAAAAGAGAAAATTCATCTTTTTCACGTCATTTCCAGCAACTTCATGATAGAAGCAGTGTGCTCTTGGGTGTTAAAGCTATTTTGAGGTTTTGAAGAAAGAACGCCAATCTTAACTCGAAATTGAAGACGGATTGCGTCAAAACGCTCTACGCGATTAAGGTAACGTTATACTACCTTCAATTTCGTCTATAGTTTGAGTTTTAGAATTACTTCATGGCTAAGTAAAGCACCTAAATTCTATGTTATAGCTTTTTTAAGCTTTAGAAGGCGTGGAATTCAAGGAAAATAAAGTTTAGAAGCAAGAAACATCAAAGATATTTAAGGCTAAGCCTTTCTTTTGGCAAGACATGTATATTGTAGCTTTTGAAGCTTTTCTTAGATCCAAAATTGAAGATTCTTGTGGGTAAATTATATGGTATAAAGGTGACCATATATGTGCTTAATTCGGTGCAAAGAACCACAGTAAAAGATGTCCAAAACAGTAGCATAAAATGTTTCAAAATCTGGAAAATTATTTTTATCTTCGGACAGCTGTTAGTATTTTGAGCATAACTCTTGCACGAAATTGATATTGAGATGATTCAGAATTACCTGGACCCCTAGGAAATATATCTAAAACTTTCACGAAGACCATGAAGTCTATAACTTTGATCTACACTCTGAAAATTAGGTCGAAAGGCAGGACAGTGGTGTTGTCCAGACATTCTATCTGCAGATTTGTTATGTCATCTAATCGTCTCATCTTGTTATCCGTTTAAAATTTTTATGTTATCAGTTTATCCGGGTGTCCATTCCCGTGTATAGTATAATGCTGGTTATGTTTTTACGGATCATCCAGTTTCAGGGGAAACTCTGCCGAAAATTTTATAGAAATTCAAAGAGTTGGACAAATTCTGAGTTCTAGGTTGTGTCTATAATTCTATCCGGAGTTTTCTTATCATTCCTTTGAGTCCATATGTATTATTGCCACATGTGTTATACCTCATACATGCTTATGCTTATATTGTGATCATGTAATGTGTGTTGGAGTCCCCCATAGAGGCTGGACATTGGACACACAGTCCGGTCGCATGTGATACTACCCGTCTGGGGGATACAGCCCCTCTGGTTCAGGCGGGAGTTGAAACACCTAGTGTGACCGGGTGTCATTCACACACTTTGACCAGAAAGATTAGATATTACTGGCTGGAAGGAACATAGCTCATAACACCCGCCAGGTTTGTTGTATACGCGTATATAGCTACAGTATGCACTGCATAATTATATATGAGGCTAGTTCAGATGTTCAGCTACCTGATTTGGGGGGATATAGCCCATAACACCAGATATGTACCAATTCAGATAACAGTCCAGTTTTAGCTTAGTACCAGTTATCAGTTCTCAGTTATCAGCCACCAGTTTTTAGCTTCAGTATCAGTTGACGGCTATCAATTCCAGTTTCTAGTAACCAGTTATCAGTCATATTATAGTTATTTATCAGTATAGTTCAGCTAGGTCTTCAGTTCCAGATTCAGCTAGTCTTCAATTTATATTTAGACCATGTTTAGTACGTCTTCAGATTTCCAACTACATTGCTATGCTCCAGCTCATATTTATACATTTATATTCCAGCCTTACAGTTTCATTCAGCTATGATTTATTATATGCTCAGGCCTTATATACTTTGTACATATCGTACTCACGCCCTTTGTTGGGGCGCTGCGTTTCATGCCGCGCAGGTACAGAGAGATCAGACCCTGAGCCACGTTAGTAGGCTATCTACCAGCTGATGGAGTCATTTCGTCTCTTCCGGAGTATACTACTTTTGGTATGTTGTACAGATGTCAAGTAGGTATGGCGGGGCCTTGTCCCGTCCTTTGTATATTCAGTTCAGCACTCTTAGAGGCCTGTAGATATGTCCCTGTGTGGTGCAGTCAGTATGTTATGTATATTAGCGTGTGATAGTCTTGTCATCTTTCCAGACTTTATGTTTTCAGTAAATATGTATGTATTCATAACCAGGTTGCTAGTTCATCTCTATAATTCATAGATTATTAGTAGGTTTAGCGATGATCGACACTTTATATCGGTTATCCGTCGCGACCCTAGGTTGGGTCGTGACAATAGTGGTATCAGAGCAATTCAATCCTAGGGTGTCTACAAGCCGTGTCTAGTAGAGTCTTGTTTAGGGGTATGTTGCGCGCCATACTTTTGAATAGGAGGCTACAAGGCACTTCAGGACAGTTGTCTTTTTTTCTTCTCTAGATCGTGCGATAGTGCCATGATTATAGAATTCAGCCCTCTAATAATAGTGTTTTCAGTAAAGGATGCCGCCGAGGAAACTAACAGCTACCAAGAAGGGCAAGGCCATTGCCAGCTAGGGTATTAGTAGAGTGCCACCTGAGGTGGATGAGAGTGGGGAGTCCAGACCTGAGGCTCCATCTGAGGCCTCACAGATCCCCTCAGTTCAGGGTGATATTAGAGGTACTGCAGCTACCATACCTCCAGCTCCTCAGCCAGGGGCAGAAAGTGAGGGATGCTATCAGATTATTGACTAGTCTTGTAGCTTCTCAGACTCGACGGCATAGTGCAAATACCCAAGGAGATACTGGATCCAGGATTAGGGATTTTATCTGATTAGAGCCTCCAGTCTTTACTGGATCTCGTACAGGAGAGGACCCTCAAGATTTTCTAGTGAGGATAGCAAGGGTATTGAGGGTCATGCACTTGTCAGAGACAGAGTCAGTAGAGTTGGCTGCATTCAGATTGCATGACCTAGCAGCAAGTATCAGACATGGGAGCTATCTACAGGGTCAGATGCTACTCCGGCGACTTGGAAGGAATTCTCGGATGCCTTCCTTCATTAGTATATACCTATATAGACACAGAGAGCATGTGCTGATCAGCTCCTGACCTTGAGACAGGGAAGTTGGATGTAGAAGAGTATAATTATCGCTTTAATTCTTTGGCAAGGTTTACCCCTACTGTGGTAGCAAGTATGGAGGATAGAATTCATAGGTATGTAGTGGGACTAGGTCCACACCTGGTGAACGAGTGTTTGACGGTTGCTATGCAGTCAGGTATGAACATATCACGCATTCAGTCATTTGTTTTATCACTTGAGGAGAGGAAGCAGAAACAGAGAGCCGACAGGGATAGAGTGTTACACAAGAGAGGCAAATTTTCTGGTTCGTTTGGAGAGACGTCTGGAGCGAGTAGACAGCAGAGTGTTAGAGAGCCACCATCTAGTATACCTCCACAGTCTCATGGACCGAGATCTGATAGACCTCCTCGGTTCAGAGTTAGTCAGGCATCACAGACTTGAGGATTTCAGCATCGTGGTATTTCTATACAGGTCAGCCGGACATATCCCAGATGTTCAGATTGTGGTAGACGCCACTCGGGCCTATGTCAGTTAGGAGTGGATACTTGTTATATTTGTCTCGAGGCAGGACATTTCATGAGAGATTTCCCGATTAGGGGTGGTAGTGGTGCAGCCCAACCAGCTAGATCAGCAGTTGCTTCCTCAGCACCAGCATACCAATAGGGGCATGTTCTTCAGGATGACACCTGCATAACTAAAAGAACTTAAGGAGCAACTGAAGGATTTGTTAGATAAAGGCCTCATCAAACTCAACATTTCCCCGTGGGGAGCCTCGGTATTATTTGTGAAAAAGAATGATGGCTCTCTACGCATATTCATAGATTATAAACAACTACGCAAAGTCACAATGAAGAATAAATACCCTCTGCCAAGATGGATGACTTGTTCGACCAGCTCCAGGGTGCCAAGTACTTCTCGAAGATAGATTTGCGATCAGGCTATCAGCATGTTAGAGTCAGAGAATGTGATATACCTAAGACTGCATTCAGGATTAGGTATGACCATTATGAGTTTTTAGATATGTCGTTTGGACTCACTAATGCCCCTGCAATATTTATGGATCTAATGAACAGCGTACTCAGGGCTTACTTGGATTTATTTGTGATTGTATTTATTGATGATATTCTCATCTATTCAAAGTCTGAATCAGAGTATTCGGAGCATCTACGCCTAGTATTGGGTACTCTTCGAGACTAACAATTATATGCGAAGTTTTCAAAGTGTGAATTCTGGTTAGATTCAGTGGCATTTCTTGGCCATATAGTTTTAGCAGAAGGAATTAAAGTAGATGGCCAGAAGATTGAGACTATGAAGAATTAGCCCAGACCTACGACGCTAATTGAGGTACATAGTTTTATGGGTTTGGCAGGTTATTATAGAAGGTTCATAGATGGTTTTTTTTTCTCCATTGCAACACCACTGACCAAATCGACACAGAAAACAACCAAATTTCAGTGGTCTGATTCTTGTGAGCATAACTTCTAAGAACTAAAGAACAAGTTGATAACGGCTCCAGTGCTTACACTTCCAGAGGGATTTGAGAGCTATGTTATTTACTGTGATGCTTCTCAAATTGGCCTTGGTTGTGTATTGATGCAGCATGGAAGAGTAATTTATTATGCTTCCAGGCAGCTGAAAAAGCACGAGCAGAACTGCCCTACCCATGATCTCGAGCTTGCGGCAGTCATTCATGGATTGAAGATTTGGAGACATTATTTGTACTATGTTCATGTTGATATTTATACAGATCACAAGAGCCTCAAGTACATATTTAAGCAAAAGGAGCTAAACCTACGATAGAGGCGGTGGCTAGAGTTTCTGAAGGACTACGATGTGGACCTTCTTTATCATCCGGGTAAAGCAAATTTTGTTGCTGATGCCCTTAGTCATAAGTCTATGGGTAGTCTATCTTATTTACAGCAACAGAAAAGAGAGTTAGCTCATGTACTCCACCAGTTGGCCAGCATGGGAGTCAGATTAATAGATTCAGAGGATACAAGAGTTACAGTTCAGAATGCAACCACTACTTGTCTAGTAACAGAAGTGAAACAACACCAGTATGCGGATCCTATTCTAGTTGAATACAAACAGATAGCCAGAAAAAAATCGAAATTACCATACAGGTTGCTAGTGACGGGGTTCTTATGTATAAAGATAGACTTTGTGTTCCTGATGTTGTAGATTTACGTGGATAGATTATGTCCGAGGCATATTATTTCAGATACACTGTTCATACAGGTTGGACTAAGATGTATCATGATCTTAAGCAGATTTACTGGTGGGACAGAATGAAGCGTGACATAGCAGAATGTGTGGCTCAGTGTCCTAACTGACAGCAGGTTAAAGTCGAGAATCAAAAACCTAGTGGCTTGTTACAGAAAATAGAGATTCCATCATGGAAATGGGAAGTTGTGAGTATGGACTTCATTACAGGCTTGCTCCGTACACGGAGCAGGTATGACTCTATCTGGGTTATAGTTGACAGGTTCACTAAATCAGCTCATTTCTTGGCTGTTAGAACTACATATACAGCAGAGGATTATGCCAGACTTTATATCAAAGAGATAGTGCCTCTATATGGTATTCCAATATCTATCATTTCAGACAGGGGCGCACAGTTTACAACTAATTTCTGGTGATTATTCCAGACAGGTTAAAGGACAAAGGTGAATCTGAGTTGTTAAGCCCTCCCAAAAAATGCACACAAGTATGCATCGTGATGTATTTTCAACAAAATGGGACTCCAAAGTGCTTCTTTGGAGTCGCCATCTAATTTAAGGATTATTAAGAACCAATTGTTAATCAATGAGTGCATTTCTTCCTTATTTTAAAAGAAAAATAAGTTTCAGAGATTCTTAGGTAAGTGGTTCTATTAAATTCGAAAGAAGGTCCCTTGCGGGAGCACTTTCAAAATTTTGCTAAATGCGGTTAGTCCGGCGGTTTTCACGAATTTGTTAAGGATAATAAGTATATATAGTTAATTTGAAATAAGGATAATAGAAATAATAGAAATAAGATATGATTTTAGTTACACCGATACTTGGATAAGTAGATGATCTGATTTAAGATTGATTAAATGGATAATCAAATAATGGTTAATTGGTTAATTAGTTAAATAAATAAAGGCTAAATAAAATCAAATAAATAAAATAAAATAAATAATTAGATAAATAATAATAGTTGACTAATTAATTGATTGGATAGATAAATAATAAATAGATAATAATTTAATTAAATAAATAAATATTTATATATTCAATTAGGTAAGGAATAATGGATAATAATTGAATAATTGATTGACTAAATAATTATAATTGATTAAACCATAAATGATTAGTTAAAATTAAATAACTAAATTAATTAATTAAATAAATTAATACTAAATACCACTTAATTAATTTAATTAATGAATAACTAAATAAGTAAATAATAAATGATAGATAGATAAATAATTACTTTAAATGTAAATAATAAATGAAAATTGTATAAAGTTTAAATAAATTTTGATTCTTTTGTACTCAACAATTGACGAGAGGTTTCTATTGCCTTAAACTAATTGGCGCGTCCCAAAGAAACAGGATGAGTGATTATTTAAACAATTTTAAACATACGATAAGATAATATCTTTACTAGAGCGGCTATCCTACCAAGCTTCTAACATGCAAAGTCCTAGTCCGGTTTTTAGGGCTGCCTATAACATGCTTTCTAAAGGGGACGGGAAAGAGGGAGTTTAGAAGATAGCACCCAGATTTAACAACTCAATCACTAAGCCTTGAATTTAGAGATTTTCGTTTCTCCTTTTCTTTTTTTTTTTTTTTTTTTTTACATTTTCGGGAATATCAAGTCCCGAAAATGCGGAGCGGATCAAATAACTTCCAAATGCATGCCATCCCAAATTGTGAGTTTTATTTCAACTCGTCCCCAAAAGTGTACCTGCAAAGCAAAAGAAGAATAAAGATTAGTATGCGCCCAAAGAAAAGAAGAAAGTGAAATTGCAAATTAAATAAACAAACGAGAGCAACTGAGTTCAGTAAAAGGAAATATGAAATCTTATGATTCGCAATTAACAAACTCTGCTTTTGGGGCTACTCTAGAAGCTACCAGGGAGCACAAACAAAAGCAATAACTGGAACTAAGACACTGGGCATTGGAAGGCAAGGATACAACTATTAGCTTTCATTAGGACTGAAGACATCATTCCAGACAAACAAGTACATGAACATAGACGAAACTGAGGCAACAAAAGAACCGGAAACAGGGATTGACCACTAGACAGAGCTGCTATTCAACCTTTCCTGAACCTCCGAACTGCACCCACATGCACCAACCTTCACAAACAGACACACACCCAACTCCTAAACCCCTACACAATACACATATACTCCCTCACTATACTGCAGCAACCAGAAACTAGACTAAATAAATGCAACATTACAGAGATCTCACTCACATCATCTACAAACAAACTATGCAACTCCCACAGTCCCTGAATCTGCAGCATCCACAGACCAGCCTCGAGCAACCATTCACCTGCTCTCTTCCACTCCTTCTCACACCTGAACACTTCCCTATACAACTGCAACATTCATAACTCCTTCACATACTAACAGACCAAATACACAACCCCCAGAAATCTTTTACACGGCCATATGGGCATCTGCAGCCTTAAACAAACTGCTTCACTGCCTAAAATATTCTAGACTACCAAAAATAATGCAACAGCCACATGCACGCCAAAAACAAACTTCATACACCCCTCTCACACCTAGAAACATCTTATCAGCCTTCACTTATAAAATCAAATCACATAAGCTGAAATCAGCTGCACACCCTCATTGCATTAGGCAGAAACAACCTCATATCCTACTTTAACCAGCTTCAGACAAACTCAGATCTTAGAGAAGAAAGAGAAACAACATGTTTTATTTCAACACTTCTTGAAACATAGAAAAACAATGACCAGTTTTAAGACTTGAGAAAACTGACTAGGGAAAAGAGAATTGAACAGAATACATAAGAACACAACATGCTTCATCCTTTAAATATAGCAGAATTCCATGAGAAATAGGGAAGTCTAGAGTGACTCAGACTTATACCTTTAACCTCAATGAGTTAAGAAACTGATATCTGAAATTTTAAATACCAAACAAAGAACCCTGATTCAAGCTTAAAGAAACCAGGTAGCACATTTAAATGGAATAAAACTTAATTTATCTTAGAGCTGATTTACTTCTCAGTTTCCAATCTATATCCAATACTAAGTTCTTCCAGGATCCATTTTAATTAATACAAACCATGGTTAAATAACAAGTCCCTCATTGGAACAAAACCGAGGAACAAATTCTTTCACATATTCTCTGAACTAGCAGCCTAGACTTCCTCCAAAAGAACAACTACCTAACTGATATCACTTCCACTCGCACCCTACTATAAACACTTTAAACTTCAAATACCATTGCAACCAACGGACCTCCAAGATACATGAAACCTCTCTCAACCATCAAGAACAAACAGAAACATTGCCTCACCTGAACCTCCTTAACTCACTAATCAACCTACAAACAACCTGCACCAATACTTACCTGAAAAGACTGAGATATAACCTACAACAATAGACCCTATTGCAAGAATGGAAACATCCCTGCTACACTTCAGAACCACCATACACCCACCTGAAAAGAACACACATACCTGTAGCCAGAAAAACCTCTCTACACCCTCATAAAACAACTAACACCTGCAACCCTTTACTCTCCTAAGCCAAACAAGACATGAATCTTGAAGCTCCTCTTTACTGATCACATCTCTGCTACTGCATCAGCCCCAGGCACTATCCAAACAACAAAATATCCAGAAAAATGACCTGCAATACCCTTTAAACACTCTGGAACACACACAGACCACTATCAGCCCTCCTGAAACAAACATAGCATCACTTGGACCCTTTAATCTACTCGCAACCCAACTAAACCAGCTGAACATAGAACCACTTCATTTCAGCTTTTAGAACATTGATACACAAGCAGCAACATAGCAGAATAGGACTCTATCATTCTCTAAATCCTCAATATTCAGCTTATGGATCCAAAAGTTGAGAAACAAGACAATATGATGTCGATAGAAGAAAGATTCAAGTTCTTGCTTTATCTGACTTCTAATAATGTCAATAACAAGATTAGCATCCAAACACTACTTTATTTTAAATTAGTACAGATTCACTTTTAACTAATAACCTAAGTTTCATTACTAAACCTGAAGATACGACCTTTAACTTGTTTTAAGGCGACAGCATAACAAAGACTGAATTTTCACCATTCTTAACAAGAAACATCAGACTTCAACTAACTGTTCTATACTAATCAACATGGCTTAAAAAACTGATATACAAAAAAGGAAACAAGAAAAAATTAAGATTTTTACCTGCTGCAGGGCAGTGAACGAGGGGCGAGGGTTCGAAAAAAAACAGCGACTCGAACAAACTACGAGTAAAGTCGACGACTCCAAAAGCGAAGCGACGACACAATGCTCCACTAAGAAAATCAGACCACTGCCTAATATTTTAACTGAAATTTCTTACTTTAAATGTGCTATTCTTTTTTTTAAAACTGCTGCTGCCGCTATGCCTATCTCCTCTATAAATCTGGAAAAAAAAACCCCCCTAAATCAACAGAAAAGGATAAATTTATACCTGGATTTAGGGTTTGGGATTTCTTTAAAATTCCAAGCCGACCCTTACTCCTTTTTCACTTTTCCTTTAGAGACAAGAGTGAAAATGGTATATTCCTCTCGGATTGTACTACTTTCACCTTTTCCTCTAAAAGATTCCCCCGTTAGAATGATTTACGGCTCGGATTGAAACTTGCTTTTGAAATGGACGATAATGATTCAACAGCCTGTACTAGAGAGAGGGTAAAGGATGGGGGACCAGTGGTACACAAGGATTTTGGCTGTTTGCTGAATTAGGAGGGAAAGATTGGGGAAATTGGGATTACGATTCGCGGGTCGTCGAAGGGAAAACGGGTCAACTGGAAATGGGGGATGTTTTGAACATTGCATATATGTAGTGCTTTGTAGAAATAAACTAGAATTTAGGTTTTAGCGCGAAATTAGCCTCTTTTCAAGATAATTAAATAAATAGGGGTGTTGCACGGGGTAAGCTGAAATTTAGCAATGTTTTGCAAAATTTACCCTTTTCTTCCAAATTCCACTAATTCACTTTAAAATTTTAAAATTTATATTTTATTTAAATAATTAGGCACTGATCAAAATTTCGGGACAAAATTGGGTATCAACAACTGCCCCTCTTTACCCGAAAAAGGATAAAAGAGTTTTTAGGGTAAAGAAGTTGACGGGAAATCAATTTTGTCACGATAAAACCAAGGACTTCGATTCCAAGGACCAAAGTGCGAGGCTTATGGATATGGCCGAACTCCAGTTTACGAGTTGCCTACATATCTTGGGCTGAAAGAGAATCAGGAGATATGTAGTTCAACGATACTTAGACACGAAAACTCGCACGATTGACAGAAAAGGACGCACGAATAAGAAAGAATTCAAAATGACGTCCTAATCTAAAACAAAAGATTAGGATAGAATTTACTTGTTCGAGTGCGATTCTTCAAATTCTCGTTGACGAGTCTAGCTCATATCAATGATTGCCCCAGTTCACTGCAAAGAAAAAGTTCCACGTTATGCTCGAAATGTTGTTGCGGTGCTACTAAAGTCCTGTAATAAACTCGACAAACGGCAAGCGAGCAACTGCTAATAAAGCCTGATAATCAAAAGTAAAGCATGATCAAATATTGATGATACAAATTTGCAAGTGCGGGGTGCGATATCATTGATAAGTTGTCTTCGAATCAACTGGTGAAGCAATAAAGCAAGTGCGAAGGCATAATGCAAAGCATTTTCAGCAATCTTGACAAATCAACTGACAAGCCGGTTGGGCACGAAGCAAGGAGGGTCTTGGGGTTGATTGCCGAACAAACCAGCTGGCGAACCGGTCCGGCACGAAGCAAGGAGGGTCTCGGGGCTGACTTGTTAACCTGAAAAGTAAAAAAAAGACGTAACACAAAGCAAATGCGAAGTCATAATTTAAAGTAAGTGCAAAGCAATTTGAACAATCTTGACAAATCAACTGGCAAGTCGGTCGGACACAAAGCAAGGAGGGTCTTGGGGTTGATTGTCGATAAATCAGCTGGCAATCCGGTCCAGCACAAAGCAATGAGGGTCTCGGGACTGACCTGTTAACCTGTTAAGCTAAAAGTAAAGCGGTTCATGATATAAAGCAAGCGCAAAGTCATAATTGAAAACAAGTGCAAGGCAATTTGAATATCTTGACAAATCAACTGTCAACCCGGTCGGGCACGAAGCAAGGAGGGTCTTGGGGTTGATTGTCGATAAATCAGTTGGCAATCCGGTCCGGCACAAAGCAAGGAGGGTCTCGGGGCTGACCTCTTAACCTGTTAAGCTAAAAGTAAAGCAGTTCATAATATAAAGCAAGTGAAAAGTCATAATTGAAAGCAAGTGCAAGGCAATTTGAACATCTTGACAAATCAACTGGCAAGCCAGTCGGGCACGAAGTAGGGAGGGTCTTGGGGTTGATTGTCTACAAATCAGCTGGTGATCCGATCCGGCACAAAGCAAGGAGTGTCTCAGGGCTGACCTGTTAACCTGTTAAACTAAAAAGTAAAGCAAGTCATAATATAAAGCAAGTGCAAAGGCATAATTGAAAGCAAGTGCAAAGCAATTTAGCGTGAAATGTAAAGCAACGCAAAAGCGATTTAGCGAATCAACAGGCGTGAGAGTCCAACAAGAGAGAAGCCCCGCCTGGTGGTCAACCTGAAAGAGTAAAGCAAGGCGTTTATTTTAAAGCAAGTGCGAGCACATAATTCAAAGCAAGTGCAAAGCAAAGTAATGCGGAAATGTAGTCAGTGCGATATCCATTGATAAATCAATTGGCGAGACAATCCGGCAAGGATTGCCTTTTGTGGATTATCACCTGAAACAAAGTGATGCCCTATTTGGTTAGTTTTGAAAACACAAAACAAGCCTCGGCTTTGTCGCCTATTAGGAATGAAAGTCGTAGAGGTAGAAATGCCGCCTGTTCGGCAATAACTCATGACAAAGCGTAATGCTTTAAGTCATGAAAAAGGCAATGCAACGCAATCTGCAAGGCAATTTGGATGCGCGTTCAATAAATTGTTCATCCATAGTGCAAATAATCTTTTCATTGCAAGCTTTCATGTTTCTGCTTTCAAAGAAATTTTGGTTAGTTTTGGGAAGGGGTGTTTGATTTGTGCTGATTCATCTTGAACTTACTGTCGTTGCTGTCTCGTTCTTCTTTAGACTTGGGCTTGCAAATTATACTCAAAGACTTGACTTATTAACTCAATATAGTATAATATTTCAAGATAGAGGCAAAGTAATGTAATTTGGTAAAATATTAAACAAATAATCATTGATATGCAACCGAAAATTATAATGCACTTAAAATTTCTGCTTTAAATGACATATCTCGAAACAAACTGAACGTCCTTTGTATTTGCAACTTGTGCGAATCATGAATACTTTTAGAACTTTTCCGTTTCATCCTTTGATAAGTAATACCAATTTTGCAAAAATCTGCCCCAGTTATAATCTTTATGCCTTCGAACTCTTTTTGTAAAATTTGCCCCAGTTTCTATCTTCCATATCTTCAATTCTGTCTTGCCAAAAGTTGCCCCAGTTGCATGCCTTAGGGGAAACTGGAAACTTTAATATTATAGAGTCGAGCCCGTTAAGAGCGCCTATGTATCCCTCCACGGGAATCAGACTGTGCGTAGTTCTGCTTACATAAAAAATTTTGGGAAATATGGCAATCTAAGTACGATGCCGCATCCGAATTGAAAAACCTACACATCTGCCCAGATGCGTAGTTCGAAATTACATCATAAAAGATAAACAAGCCTAAAGTGTTACAATATTTTGACTGAATCCGACGGGGATTGCCTACTTATCCTGTTGCCATTCCGGAAATCAGGTCAGAAGTAGTTCAAAAATACATAAAAGAAGACATTGGGGAAATACTATGCTGGTGTAACCGAACTCTATGTAAGTTGCCTACATATCCTGCCTTGGGAATCAGGTTACGCGTAGTTTGCATTACATCAAAGATTACATTCGAACCAATTCTAACTTGTGATTACTTCAGACATAGTATCTCTTGACCACATCTGCGTTGACTACCTTTGGCCAAACTTGATCATTAATATCTGCCAGGATTAGTGTTCTTCCACATAAAGACATTGCCAATTTGGTGCATATTTTTCCGTTGTTTTTTCTTAATTAGGAAAGAGCTTCTTCAACACTAATTGCCCCGGTTTGAAGTAAACTATTCAAATCTTCTCTTCTCGCATTCAACATCTTTCAACTTATCTTCTTGAATAGTTTCACAAATAAAGGACTTCGATTTGTATAGATAAACCGCTTCGGCTCCATTTGCCGGCAAATAAAGCTGCCCCAGTTTGAAGTTCTAACGGTAATGTAATATCCAAATAGGGTAAAAAGTAACTTTCCAGTGCATCATCCTTAAATTGTTCAGTTGTTTCGTTATAGGACACAAGCCAAGTTTAAGCAGGTTTTGTTAATTTTAATTTGAAACAGTAGTAAGTATATTAATCAGAAGCAAATAATAAAGTACATCAATAATTATGGTAAAGAAAAATAATAAGGAAGGAATGCAGTGCATTTGTTTATTCAAAACCTAATTTAGGGAGGCATACAACATAAAAGTAAACATGTAGGATTTAAAAGAGTTATTTGAAAGACATAAACATAAACAAAGTGAAAAATACAGTTCAAGGCCTCAAGCTGACTGTGATTCCAAAACAAAAATAGCGAGTTCATTCATCAAGTCTCTTTTGAACCACAAGTCCAATTAGCCATCACATCACTTGGTTCAGCATTCTGCAGATGTGGCTCTTTCTCAGAATCTTCAATAGTTGCACTGCATTTCAATCCATCATTCATGAATAGGTTGCCAACACCTTCAATCAACTTCTGCATGGCCATTTCTAGTGCTTGGAAAAATGACTGGTTCAATGGTAAAAGAGGCTGTGGTATGACACTAGTCGGCTTCTTCTCAGACTCAGCATTTTCCATCTTTCCTTCAGCGGGGTTGCCACCTAGGCCAAAAGTTCCCTCATTCTTTGTCAATAGAGTTAGTGCTTGCTTAGGTACCTTAGAAGCAATATTATCAACCTTTACATCATCAATAGAGACTATGGTGCCTTTCAGATTTGGCTCTTCCTCAAGAGAAATCATATTCACTACATTGTTGCCATGATTGAGAAGAGGATTATCATGCACATTTGGTTGAGTGCCAGTGAGTTGAATGGTGCCTGCTTTGATTAAACCCTCGACCTTGTCTTTGGAAGTATAATATCTCTCAATATCATGGCCGGCTGCCCCTGAGTGATAAGCACAGTGCTTATTTGCATCATACCATTTTGGAGGTAGGTTTGGGGTGTTATCAGGGATAGGCTGCACAACTCCCGTATTTCTTAATCTCTCAAAAAGCTGGCCATATGACTCGGCTATGGTAGTATAGGTTATGGTTGCTCTCCTTTCGTAATTCTGATTAAACCCTTGCATATCGGGACGAACAGGAGGACGAGGCTGGTAATTCTAGGGTGCTTGAAAATTTGGCTGACGAGGGTATTGATTAGGTGCATGTGATCTAGGTTGGTAGTAATTTGCTTGTGCATTGTAAATCGGATAAGGAACAGGTGGCATCTGGTAGTGAGTGGGGTAGTTTGGGTAATAGGTATTTTGTTAGGTGGGGAAGGCAGACGGATTGCCAAAATCCAACTTTCCAGCCGGTCGACGCTCGATGTCTCCCACAACAGCTCCCATTTCTTCTTTCTTCTTCTTGTTAAAACCATTACCCGTCCCAGACTGGATTGCCTTACTTGTAGTTTGTAAAGCAGCCAAATTTGTGATCCTACCAAATTTCAAACCAGCTTCATACATCTCCCCAGTTTTCACTAGATTGGCAAAAATAGAGTTAGTCATGGATGCCATTCAATTATAGTAGAATTCATCCAATGTCTCGATAAAATGTCCCACAAACTCTTCCTCACTTATGTGAGGCTTAACTTTGGCAACCTCACTCCTCCAACGTACCGCGTATTCCCTAAAGGTCTCGGCCGGCTTCTTCCTAAACCTTGTAATAGCCAACCGATCTAATGGTATTTCAGCATGGAAACCAAAACGCTCCATGAAATCGTGAGTCATACTCCTCCAGTTAATCCATTTTGAGGGATCCTGCTTGGAGTACCAGTCTAAAGTCTCGCCTTCAGGACTATGAATGAATGATTTTATACAGAGCTCTTCATTTTTTCCAATTCCCAAGGTTTCACAGTACCTTCTCAAATGGGCTCGGGGGTTGCCTTTACCATCAAACTTAACAAACTTTGGTACTTTGTACCCTTCTAGGTATTCAATTCCAGGATGAACACACAAATCTTCATATTCTAGACTTTCCTTGCCCTTGACTATTGATGCTTTGCTAAGAGCACTCATCACCCAACCATGTACCTTTTTCTCCAAATCTTCACCCACATCGACTGCTTTTTCGGCTCTCCTAACTCCATTTTGAAACTTCACATAAGGAGGATTGGTGTAATCATCAATTTGCACAATAGGAATATCTTGCCCGCCAGATACCGCCACTTGAACTAATGGTGCAGATGGATTTTCAGTATAAGCTTGCAGGATGGGTTCATTTTGGTAAGTGGAGGTTTGGTATGGATATGGAGTGTGTGTATGATGATAAATATTGGTAGGGTGCGGGGTGTATGATGGGTATTGTTGATGTGATGGGTAGATGGGTGGTCGGTTGATTGTTTGGCTAGATTGAGTATTATTTGGAGGTGGAGCTTGGGCAAGCGGCAAGTTGCTTAGGTGGACTGGTGCTTTTAGAGAATTGTCGGTGTTCAAAGTTGCGTTCATATTGGCGACCCCATGAATTGAGTTCAGAGATTGCCCCATTTGACCCAAAGAGTGGGATGTATCGGGCCCACGCAGCGGCGTGTTTTTAGGAGTTTGCCCTTTTACCCCAGCCAGTTCATCTTTTAGCGTCTGTAGTTCCCTAGCCATTTCAAGAATAATTTCGTCTTGAGCAATAATGACATTTCCTCTTGAAGATTCAGGAGTTGCAAGATTTTTCTCGGTATTGCGAGGTTCATCATCTATTCCTGTCATTGTCAGTTGTGGAAATGTGTACCAGTATGCAGATTGATCTTTCGCCCTTGTGTAATAGGAGTGATCAGCAAACTTAAATTAGCACAAATCAAACCTCTGCTTTCGGGAATAAACAAAACAAAAGAAAAAGTTCAAAAGTAACCGTGTCAGTTTGCATGTCATTAGCAAAATTGCACACAAATCACATAGCACGCATCACGTAGCACTTTGCATTTTAAACTAGTTGACATGTGGCAAACACAAGTAGTTGAGCGTAAATGAAAATGCGAACGCTTCCTACCCTGTAAGGTGCCTCTTTGTGCCAGAGGTGGGCCTAAGACGCTCAAACAAGTGGTAACGAAAAATAGTTCATGCCAGTTTTGAGCAATTCAGGTTTAGAGTAAGCAATAAATAATAACAATAATTGATAATAATCAGCTCTCCACCTCGACACTGCAATCCCGTTATCCCAACTAACTTCCAAAAGTTGGTGTCAACTCGGAATTCTAACACAGCTCATGCTCTCCACAACATTTGCACCAAATTTCTAAACCCAAATGCCTAAAACCTGAAACAAACCTCTATACCTTTTGCAAACATCAACACTCCTCCAAGCACAACTCCCAATTATTTCACAACATCCAGGAGTGAGATTTCCAACTGCCTTCACAATACCAGATTGTAAATCATGAAAGGCGCCAATTGGCCTTTCAAAAATAAAACCTCACTAGTCCTCGTCTTTAGTCAAGCCTCTCAGCTTCCTAGGTTTTGCAAGACTCACAGACCTTGTTCATAGGGCTCCTCACTGGTCATCGGCTTTAATCAAGCATCTCAGTTTCCTAGGTAGCCAAGACCGCACTGGTCTTCAAGGAGGGGCCCCACTGGTCATTCAAAGACAAAGGGGCTTCACTCTCCTAGTATGCGACAAGCATACCTCAATTTCTCATAAAGTTGCAGCTGGTCAATCAACATATGCCTGCACACACATACGTCTTCATAAGAGAGACCCCACTAATCTTTTAAAGACACTAGGGGCTTCACCTCTTAGACCTCACCATACAATACCATCTCCAAAACACAAACCAACCAAATCTGCCTAACTTTCCCCCGACTGCAATTATGTCTTGTTCACAAAATTCTGCACTATGATCTCAAATTCTCCATGGACTGCTATGATCACACAGATTCTGCTAAGTTCTTCTATTTTCTAACCTAAAAGACAACATAGGAGGCAAAATTCTAAATCTTATTGCTCAAAACATGGTTAGGACTGAGGATTCGTTATCACATAGCACATAATATGCACTCTCGTTGGGTTTCAAGAACCCGCTGACGTAAGGTTTGTTCCTAACTATGGAGGCGGTACCAAGGACCGGATCCAGACTAAGGTGTAAATGCATGCATGCTCCTAAAGCTCATTCTAAGAGTGGGTTAACGGTTGAGGCTAACAGGTGAGTGGCAGGCGGCTTCGTGGTCGAATTACTTCCACGACAATCCGCCGGTACACCAACTCGTCAAAAGGTTCTTTAGTGGAAGAAAGTGCGGGCGCGTATGCACATACCTCGCGGATATTTTGAGTGAGAATGCAAGAGGTTCCTAGGAGTGGGGGAAGTATGAACGGAATGCCAGTTTATATATGTGCACAAGTAAGGGTGTAGTGACATGCTTTCGTGACACACAGCAATCAATTAGATTAATCTAAGCATGCTTGCAAATAAACAATAGATATAATCATGCTAGATTCAACACAGTAATTAAATAATCTACGCATACTAATATCGGCATATAACTCAAACAACACAAACAAACAAACTCATGAAAGCCTTATGGTTAGAACCATTAAATGTTATCCCCAGCGGAGTTGCCACGCTGTTGAGCCCTCCCAAAAAATGCACATAAGTATGCATCGGGTGTATTTTACACAAAATGGGACTCCAAAGGGCTTTTTTGGAGTCGCCACCTAATTTAAGGATTATTAGAAACCAATTGTTAATTAATGAGTGCATTTCTTCCTTATTTTAAAAGGAAAATAAGTTTCAGAGATTCTTAGGTAAGTGGTTCTATTAAATTCGAAAGAAGGTCCCTTGCAGGAGCACTTTCGAAAATCCGCTAAATGCGGTTAATCCGGCAGTTTTCATGAATTTGTTAAGGATAATAAGTATATATAGTTAATTTGAAATAAGGATAATAGAAATAATAGAAATAAGATAAGATTTTAGTTATGCCGATACTTGGATAAGTAGATGATCCGATTTAAGATTAATTAAATGGATAATCAAATAATGGTTAATTGGTTAATTAGTTAAATAAATAAAGGCTAAATAAAATCAAATAAATAAAATAAAATAAATAAATAATTAGATAAATAATAATAGTTGACTAATTAATTGATTGGATAGATAAATAATAAATAGATAATAACTTAATTAAATAAATAAATATTTATATGAATTCAATTAGGTAAGAAATAATGGATAATAATTGAGTAATTGATTGACTAAATAATTATAATTGATTAAACCATAAATGATTAGTTAAAATTAAACAACTAAATTGATTAATTAAAAAAATTAATAATAAATACTACTTAATTAATTTAATTAATGAATAACTAAATAAGTAAATAATAAATGATAGATAGATAAATAATTAATTTGAATGTAAATAATAAATGAAGATTGTATAATTTTTAAATAAATTTTGATTCTTTTGCACTCAACAATTGACGAGAGGTTTCTATTGCCTTATCTAATTAGCGCGTCCCAAAGAAACGGGATGAGTGATTATTTAAACAATTTTAAACATGCGATAAGATAATATCTTTACTAGAGCGGCTATCCTACCAAGCTTCTAACATGCAAAGTCCTAGTCCGGTTTTCAGGGCTTCCTATAACATGCTTTCTAAAGGGGACGGGAAAGAGGGAGTTTAGGAGATAGCACCTGGATTTAGCAACTCAATCACTGAGCCTTGAATTTAGAGATTTTCGTTGTTCCTTTTCTCTTTTTTTTTTTTTTTTTTAATTTTCGGGGATATCAAGTCCCGAAAATGCGGAGCAGATCAAATAACTTCCAAATGCATGCCATCTCAAATTGTGAGTTTTATTTCAACTCGTCCCCAAAAGTGTACATGGCAAAGAAAGAGAAGAATAAAGATTAGTATGCGCCCAAAGAAAAGAAGAAAGTGAAATTGCAAATTAAATAAACAAACGAGAGCAACTGAGCTCAGTAAAAGGAAATATGAAATCTTATGGTTCGCAATTAACAAACTCTGCTTTTGAGGCTACTCTAGAAGCTACCAGGGAGCACAAACAAAAGCAATAACTGGAACTAAGACACTGGGCATTGGAAGGCAAGGATACAGCTATTAGTTTTCACTAGGACTGAAGACATCATTCCAGACAAACAAGTACATGAACACAGACGAAACTGAGGCAACAAAAGAACCGGAAACAGGGATCGACCACTAGACAGAGCTGCTATTCAACCTTTCCTGAACCTCTGAACTGCAGACACACAGCTACACACCCACATGCACCAACCTTCACAAACAGACACACACCTAACTCCTAAACCCCTGCACAATACGCATATACTCCCTCACTATACTGCAGCAACCAGAAACTAGACTAAATAATTGCAGCTTTACAGAGATCTCACTCACATCACCTACAAACAAACTATGCAACACCCACAGTCCCTGAATCTGCAGCATCCACAGACCAGCCTCGACAACCATTCACCTGCTCTATCCCACTCCTTCTCACACCTGAACACTTCCCTATACAACTGCAACATTCATAACTCCTTCACATACTCACAGACCAAATACACAACCCCCAGAACTCTTTTACACGGCCATAGGGGCATCTGCAGCTTTAAACAAACTGCTTCACTGCCTAAACCTATTCTAGACTACCCAAAATAATGCAACAGCCACATGCACACCCAAAACAAGCTTCATACACCCCTCTCACACCTAGAAACATCTTATCAGCCTTCGGTTATAAAATCAAATCACATAAGCTGAAATCAGCTGCACACCCTCACTGCATTAGGCAGAAACAACCTCATATCCTACTTTAACCAGCTTCAGACAAACTCAGATCTTAGAGAAGAAAGAAAAACAACCAGTTTTATTTCAACACTTCTTGAAACATAGAAAAACAATGACCAGTTTTAAGACTTGAGAAAACTGACTAGGGAAAAGAGAATTGAACAGAACACATAAGAACACAACATGCTTCATCCTTTAAAAATAGCAGAATTCCATGAGAAATAGGGAAGTCTAGAGTGACTCAGAGTTATACCTTTAACCTCAATGAGTTAAGAAACTGACATCTGAAACTTTAAATACCAAACAAAGAACCTTGATTCAAGCTTAAAGAAACCAGGTAGCACATTTAAATGGAATAAAACTTAATTTATCTTAGAGCTGATTTACTTCTCAGTTTCCAATCTATATCCAATACTAAGTTCTTCCAGGATCCATTTTAATTAATACAAACCATGGTTAAATAACAAGTCCTCCATTGGAACAAAACCAAGGAACAAATTCTTTCACATATTCTCTGAACTAGCAGCCTAGACTTCCTCCAAAAGAACAACTACCTAACTGATATCACTTCCACTCGCACCCTGCTATAAACACTTTAAACTTCAAATACCATTGCAACCAACGGACCTCCAAGCTACATGAAACCTCTCTCAACCATCAAGAACAAAATGAAACATTGCCTCACCTGAACCTCCTTAACTCACTAATCAACCTACAAACAACCTGCACAAATACTTACCCGAAAAAGACTGAGATATAACCTACAACAACAGACCCTATTGCAAGAATGAAAACATCCCTGCTACACTTCAAAACCACCATACACCCACCTGAAAAGAACACACATACCTATAGCCATAAAAACCTCTCTACACCCTCATAAAACAACTAACACCTGCAACCCTTTACTCTCCTAAGCCAAACCAGACATGAACCTTGCTGCTCCTCTTTAATGATCACATCCCTGCTACTGCATCAGCCCCAGGCACCATCCAAACAACAACATATCCAGAAAACTGACCTGCAGTACCCTTTAAACACTCTGGAACACACACAGACCACTATAAGCCCTCCTGAACCAAACATAGCATCACCTGGACCCTTTAATCTACTCGCAAAACCAACTAAACCAGCTGAACATAGAACCACTTCATTTAAGCTTTTAGGACATTGATACACAAGCAGCAACATAGCAGAATAGGACTCTATCATTCTCTAAATCCTCAATATTCAGCTTACGGATCCAAAAATTGAGAAACAAGACAATATGCTATCGATAGAAGAAAGATTCAAGTTCTTGCTTTATCTGACTTCTAATAATGTCAATAACAAGATTAGCATCCAAACACTACTTTATTTTAAACTAGTTCAGATTTACTTTTAACTAATACCTAAGTTTCATTACTAAACCTGAAGATACGACCTTTAACTTGTTTTAAGGCGACAGTATAATAAATATTGAATTTTCACCTTTCTTAACAAGAAACATCAGACTTCAACTAACTGTACTATACTAATCAACATGGCTTTAAAAAACTGATATATATAAAAAAGGAAACAAGAAAAAATTAAGATTTTTACATGCTACAGGGCAGTGAACGAGGGGCGAGGGTTCGAGAAAAAAAAAAACAGCGACTCGAACAAACTACGAGTAAAGTCGACGACTCCAAAAGAGAAGCGACGAAACAATGCTCCACTAAGAAAATCAGACCACTGCCTAATATTTTAACTGAAATTTCTTACTTTAAATGTGCTATTCTTTTTTTTTAAACTGTTGTTGCCGCTATGCCTATCTTCTCTATAAAACTGGAAAAAAAAAACCCCTAAATCAACAGAAAAGGATAAATTTATACCTGGATTTAGGGTTTGGGATTCCTTTAAAATTCCAAGCCGACCCTTACTATTTTTTCACTTTTCCTTTAGAGACAAGGGTGAAAATGGTGTATTTCTCTCGGATTGTACTACTTTAATATTTTCCTCAAAAAGATTTGCCCGTTAGAATGATTTACGGCTCGGATTGAAACTTGCTTTTGAAATGGACAATAATGATTCAACTGCCTGTACTAGAGAGAGGGTAAAGGATGGGGGGGACCAGTGGTACACAAGGATTTTGGTTGTTTGCGGAATTAGGAGGGAAAGATTGGGGAGATTGGGATTACGGTTCGCGGGTCGTCGAATGGAAAACGGGTCAACTGGAAATGGGGGGATGTTCTGAACATTGCATATATGTAGTGCTTTGTAGAAATAAGCTGGAATTTAGGTTTTAGCGCGAAATTAGCCTCTTTTCAAGATAATTAAATAAATAGGGGTGTTGCACGGGGTAAGCTGAAATTTAGCAATGTTTTGCAAAATTTAGCCTTTTCTTCCAAATTCCACTAATTCACTTTAAAATTTTAAAATTTATTTTTTATTTAAATAATTAGGCACTAATTAAAATTTCGTGACAAAATTGGGTGTCAACATGAGTACATCATTTCATCCACTGACAGACGGACAGGCTGAGCGGACCATTTAGACATTAGAAGATATGCTTAGAGCTTGTGTGTTAGATTTTAGAGGTAGCTAGAGTGATCATCTACCGTTGATAGAGTTTGCATATAATAATAGCTATCATTCTAACATACATATGGCGCCATATGAAGCTTTGTATGGGCGCAAATGCAGGTCTCCTATAGGATGGTTCGAAGTTGGCGAGTCTCAATTGATAGGTCCAGATTTAATCCAACAAGCAGTTGATAAATTCAAGTTCATCAGGGAAAAATTATTAGCAGCACAGAGCAGACAGATGTTCTATGCAGATAATCGACGTCGAGATTTAGAATTTTAGATTGGCGATTGGGTATTCCTGAAAGTATCACCTATGAAAGGCGTTATGAGATTTGGAAAGAAGGGGAAGCTTAGCCATAGATTTATTGGTCCATATCAGGCTATCAGGCGAGTTGGGCGTGTAGCCTACGAGTTAGACCTTCCAGCAGACCTTCAGGAGGTACATTCAGTATTCTATTTTTCTATGCTCAGAAAATGTGTCGGAGATCCTTCTAGAGTTGTACCAGTAGGTGATGTACAGATCATAGAGCAATTAACTTATGAAGAGGTGTCAGTTGCAAATTTAGATAGGCAGATTCGTCGACTAAGGAAGATAGACATTCCTTTAGTTAAGGCGTTATCGCGAAGCAATAACGTAGAGGAAATGACTTGGGAAGCTGAGAATGATATGAGAGACAAGTATCCACATCTCTTCACTACTTCAGGTATATAACAGATCCTTGTTTAATACTTTCACATACTTCATTTGACATTTGAGGACAAATGTCCCTAAGGGGGGAGATTGTAACACCTCGTATGTCTAAAGTGAGGTATATCATTTTAATGACATGTTAAGAATGATTTAAGTGAGTTTAAAGTCATAATAGGACCATATATGACGTTTATATATTGAATATAAAGTTTGGGAAAATTTGGATTTAAGTTGCGGAAAAACCGACTAAGGATTTGCCTTGTAACGAAGCTTTTTCAGCAATTAATTCTGCGTATTATATAAGGTCTTTTAGGGACATATGATATACCAAATTGAAGGTCTTGGAGTGTAGTTTCCGACGCTTTGGCCCTTTTATTTATACAATGTCTGGATAAAAAGATATGAGCATCAGAAGTTAGGCCAAAAAAAGGGACATAAACGCAAAAGAGGACTAAAACTGAAATGTTTCAAGTATAAAAGAGAAAATTCATCATTTTCTCTTCATTTCCAGAAACTTCATGAGAGAAGCAGTGTGCTTTTGGGTGTTAAAGCCATTTTGATGGTTTTGAAGAAAGAACACAATCTTAACTCGAAATTGAAGACGGATTGCGTCAAAACGCTCTACGCGATTAAGGTAACGTTATGCTACCTTCAATTTCGTCTATAGTTTGAGGTTTAAAATTACTTCATGGCTAAATAAAGTACCTAAATTCTATGTTATAGCTTGTTTAGGCTTTAGAAGATATGGAATTTAAGGGAAACAAAGTTTAAAAGCAAGAAACATCAAAGGTGTATAAGGCTAAACCTTTCTTTTGGCAAGGCATGTATCATGTAGCTTTTGAAGCTTTTCTTAGTTCCAAAATTGATGATTCTTATGGGTAACTTGTATGGCATGAAGGTGATTGTATATGTGCTTAATGCGGTGCTAAGAACCACAGTAAAAGATGTCCAAAACAGTAGCACAAAATTTTTTAAAATTTGGAAAATTATTTTTATCTTCGGACAACTGTTAGTATTTTGAGCATAACTCCTTGCACAAAATTGATATTGAGATGATTCAAGATTACCTGGAACCCTAAGACATATATCTAAAACTTTCATGCAGACCATAAAGTCTATAACTTTGATCTACACTCTGAAAATTAGGTCGAAATGCAGGACAGTGGTGTTGTCCAGACATTCTTTCTGCGGATTTATTATGTCATCCAATCATCTCATCTTGTTATCCGTTTAACATGTTTATGTTATCAGTTTATCCGGGTATCCATTCCCGTGTATCGTATAGTGCTGGTTCTGTTTTTGCGGATCATCCAGTTTCAGGGGAAACTCTGCCGAAAATTTTACTAGAAATTCAAAGAGTTGGACAAATTCTGAGTTCTAGGTTGTGTCAATAATTCTATCCGGAGTTTTCTTATCATTCCTTTGAGTCCATATCTATTGTTGCCACATGTGTTATGCCTCATACATGCTTATGCTTATATTATGATCATGTTATGTGTGATTTGGAGTCCCCCATAGAGGCTAGATTGGACACACAGTCCGGCCGCATGTGATGCTACCTGTCTGGGGGATACAGCCCCTTTGGTTCAGGCGGGAGTTGAAACACCTAGTGTGACCGGGTGTCATTCACACACTCCGACCAGAGAGATTAGATATTATTGGCTGGGGGGACATAGCTCATAACACTCGCCAGGTTTGTTGTATACGCGTATATAGCCACAGTCTGCACTACATAATTATATGTGAGGCTAGTTCAGATGTTCATCTACCTGATTTTGGGGGGAATATAGCCCATAACACCATACATGTACTAGTTCAGATAATAGTCCAGTTTTAGCTCAGTACCAGTTATCAGTTCTTAGTTATTAGCCACCAGTTCTTAACGTTAGTATCAGTTGACAGTTATCTATTTCAGTATCTAGTAACCAGTTATCAGTCATATTACAGTTATTTATCAGTATAGTTCAGCTCGGTCTTCAGTTCCAGATTCAGCTAGACTTCTGTTTATATTCAGATCATGTTTAGTATGTCTTCAGATTTCCAACTACATTGCTATGCTCCAGCTCAGATTTACACATTTATATTCCAGCCTTACAGTTTCATTCAACTATGATTTATTATATGCTCAGGCTTTACATACTTTGTACATATCGTACTCACACCCTTTTTTGAGGCGCTGCATTTCATGCCGCACAGGTACAGAGAGATCAGACCCTGAGCCACGTTAGTAGGCTATCTACCAGCTGTTGGAGTCATTTCGTCTCTTCCGGAGTATACTACTTTTGGTATGTTTTACAGATGTCGAGTAGGTATGGCGGAGCCTTGTCCCGCCCTTTGTATATTCAGTTCAGCACTCTTAGAGACTTGTAGATATGTCTCTGTGTGGTGCAGTTAGTATGTTATGTATATTAGCGTGTGATAGTCTCACTACTAGAAATTATCAGTTTTGCGTCACAGTTTGGAGACGGAATTCCCTCTCTAAAAGGAGTTTGGAGACGGAATTCCGTCTCTGCACGTCCTTCGCCAAAAGGCGCGTCGTTGGTCAACTTGGAGACGGAATTCCGTCTCCAAATGAAAAAGTGACTGGCGCACTGACACATTCTTGGAGACGGAATTCCCTCTCCAAGCATTAAATTAATTTAATTAATTTAATGCTTGGAGAGGGAATTCCGTCTCCAACATAAAATGTATATATTATTTTTATAGTTTAGAGAATGAATTCCCTCTCCAGTAAAAAATTTAAAAATTATTTTTGTTGTTTAGAGACGGAATTCCCTCTCTAGTAAAATAATTAAATTTTTTTTGGTTGGTTCCGTCTCTAACCATATTAATCCTGCTAAATAAAAACATTAGAAATTCGCTACAAAGCAACCAAAAACCACTTGTTTATCATAAAACAAAGCCACAAAAACCACCTGTTTAACATAAAACAAAGCAACCACGGCCAATTAAACAATTCTACTTGAATAAGTTAAAAATACAGTACCAAAAAGGTTACGCGGAAATTATATGTTATGCATAGATCCTAGTGAATGTGGGAATGGGAACAATTGAAGCTTAATTTCTGGAGATCGCGCTTAGTCACGAGGAAATACTATTAATGATGAAGACTTTAACTTTCAGTTAATCTTTCTGAATCTTAGTTACTGTTCTACAAAACCATATAGTTTAGGTATCAAATTAAAGTAAATGGTCTGCAAGTATAATAATCTGTTGTCTTTTTAGGAATCAATATTAATACTGTATTGGTTCTTGTCATAATAAGTAGTTGAAGTATAACACTTGCTAATACTTACCGGTATTAGTAGTCAATGATTTGTCTCCATCTAAAGCAACAATAAATGTACACAACGAAGTGACTAACAACAGACACATGTTCTATATTAACTTTGATACCAATTTTGGAACTTTGGGGATACGAATTAAAGCTAAAAATAATGGGGAAGATGAAGGGGACTTACTTGAATAAGTTGGCCGGATAGAATGGGGGAGTCGAGATGAATTTTCGCCGGGAAGGGAGAATTTTCACTGGGAGGGGTTTGAAATTTGGGGAAATATTGAATCTAAAAATATTTTGGGAGCCGCTGGTGAATTTTGTATATGTTTAGAGTTGGAGACGGAATTCCGTCTCCAACCAAAAAGCTGAAAAGGTGTCAGTTGATTGGAGAGGGAATTCCGTCTCCAATCACTGACACCTTTTCTGCTTTTTGGTTGGAGACGGAATTCCGTCTCCAACTCTAAAAAATTTAATTAATTTTATATTCAATACACTTATTGGAGACGGAATTCCCTCTCTAACTGATTGGAGAGGGAATTCCGTCTCCAACCTTTTTGTAGCTTTTTACTCATTTTCTAGTAGTGTCTTGTCATCTTTCCAGACTTTATATTTTCAGTAAATATGTATGTATTCATAACCAAGTTGCCAACTCATCTCTATAATTCATAGATTATTTGTAGGTTTAGCGATGATCGACACTTAGTGTCGGTTATCCGTCGCGGCACTAGGTTGGATCGTGACACTATTATAGTAATATGACTTTATTTTAGGGGATTCCCACTTTTATAATAATATATATATATTTTTTGGTTATATGTCTCTTTCCAATATCATTTTTCAAAGTTCTTCTAATACATTTTTCTACTTAACGATTGCCACGACAAGGAATAAACAAAAGAGTACTGTATTTGATTTTTAAAAAATCCTAAAAAAATAAATAAATAAACAATCAGAATGATGATTGAGATGGAATTATAAGTCGAAAACTCTGACAATCACCACTTGTAGAAAAATCTGGAGTAATAATCTAAGTTACAATGATAATAATCAATATTGGTTACAGATATAGTTTGACAACATTTTAAATTATATGTTCATTATATCTTTTTGTTTGGAGGTTAAAATATTCCGGTTGATTTGCATTATATGACAACTTTAAACTATTTTGCTTCTGTATATCTTTAAAAGAAATACCCTAGATTAATAAAAATATTTACTATATTTTATAAGTTCTCATAATCTAACAATCTCAACTTAATTTGTAATACTAATTACTAATTTCATACATTTGAAATAGGTAACGTTATGAGTTTAAAGTGGGTAGTTGGAGTTTTATTTTAGTGTATTTATGCCTCTTTTATGATTTTGATGTGTCACTAATGAACTCTCTTTGCTCATTAATTTTTTGATATTTTGAAGTGAAAACACATATTTAAGATACTATTAAACCACAGAGTTTTCAGCCATATAGCTTCAAACTAAGTATTGTTCTCCTACCATAAGTGAAATTATGTTAATAACACAAATGTACATGGGTAGCAGAACGTTGTTTTTATCTTTAATATAGTTTACACAACATATCTTTCAAATATAAATATAATATTTTGGTATTAGAGGGTTTGTTCGATCTTTAAGAATGATCAGTTTTGGTCAATGTTATCAAAATTCACTCAACATTACTTCAATTGTGAAATTTAGTTAATCTCTCTGAATTAGACGATTAATTATGGTTAATATTTTAAAAGTGAATACCTATTATGTTTGATTGTGAATTTTGGTCAATCTTACCGAACTAGATGATTAATTATGTTAAAAAATAATGTTGAGATTTGCATAACTTTTCGTGCGCTTTTATTGGGTTTGGAATTTCATTTAGGGTGGATCATCATCCTTTAGTCTATATATTTATAAGCTTCTTAAATATTATGCTATAAACAACCTTTTTTGATCAATCGCCATAGTAGATTATCAACAATTAAATATCAAAGTAAAAATAAAAAATAAATTACTTAATTAAATACATGATCTAATGTATATTAATGTAAGCGTTGTGGTATAACAATACACAATATTTAATGTATACTATGATAAGATCATAATGTAAGTTGTAATAGACTTTTTATTGAATTGTATACATTAATACCTTGTCGAGTTTATTCACTCTCTGGTAATCCCTTACGTCACAACATTATTAACACCTTAATTTAATGTTCAAGTTTGTTACTATAAAGTTTTGGTGTTAAAACATTATTACGTCATTAAATGTTGAATCAATTCATGGATGGCAACTTGAAGTAGGGTAGATTGTCTAGTAATATGAATCTGAATTTGAAGAGGAACACGTATACTCGTATAGTGCTTCTCATTAATATCGTATTTTTATTTTGTATCAAATTGGAAGTGACAACATAGCTGATTTAGTGACAACTCTATAAAACGTTATAACAATAATTAACCGATTATATTGCACTCATAATTTTATTGTAATTCTTTTGCACTTTATATACCTTAAACTCCAACACAAAATTAGGTAGACAGGGGCGGGTAGTTACTCTCGGCCAACATTAATCCACCTCATCAGGTATCCCAAATCATTCAAATTACCAACTAAACGACGTGGCATAACTACAGCCAATGGTTTCCCGCTCTATGTTAACTTACGCTTGTCGCGCTCCGCAAGGAAATCTTCACAAACAATGAACAAAATACTCGCCTTTTCACCAATACAGACACACCCGGCTCACGTTAGTCACCACTACTGTTGTAAAAAGTACCAGACCCCATTTATGGCGGGAAACCCCTTAACCGTTTAATTAAAAAATCCTCTACCATTGTCCTACAGATTTATTAGATAAAATATTTTTTACACCATATTAGTTAAATCATTCGATACAGTTCTATATATGCGACTTCATTTCTCTTATTCTACGAGTAATTATATTTGCCATATGTCTAAACCATCACATTTGCCAATGGCTTCGGGTTCAAACTCATTGATGTGGTTCAGGAAAGGTTTAAGACTCCATGATAACCCTGCTCTTGAGTACGCTGCTAAAGGTTCAAAGTTTCTGTACCCGGTTTTCATCATTGATCCACATTACATGGAGCCTGACCCGACTGCTTTCTCTCCCGGTTCGTCGAAAGCCGGGTTGAACCGGATACAGTTCTTGCTCGAAAGCCTTGTTGATCTTGACTTGAGTCTTAAGAAGCTTGGTTCTCGTTTGTTGGTGCTTAAGGGTGAGCCTAGTGAGGTCTTGGTTCGCTGCTTGAAGGAGGTACATGTCTTAGTTACTTATCTCCTACTGTCTCCCCGTTCCAATTTAACTTAAACTTCTCATTTTACGCTTAATGAACTTTTATTATCATATAAATATTATGACATATTTAGGAGTTATAATAGTATTCCTTTTCTTTTTAAGTTTCGTGCTTTATCAAATAGCTTCACATAAATTGAAGCGAATGGAGTAACAATTTGTAAGAGTTGGAGCCAGATCGGATTCAATATTTATTACAAAATATGTAGGATGAGCAATAAATATAATTCTTACTTTTATATTTAACTCAATTATAGGACTAGACTCTTAAGGATATTTCCTTTGATTAGTTTCGTAGATAGCAATTATGTAATCTTATAAACTACCTGCATTATATTCAGCAATATAGAAATCATCAATTCTTCCAAAGTCTCATGGTATCAGAGCCAAACTCGTTTCCGTTTGATCCCATGTTATTTGCCAATGCAAGTTTAGGCGTGCGGTTGTGGTGGGTGGTGGGGTGGGGTGTTTGAGTGGCTTAGAGTCCCCCATTGGCCATTGGTTGAGAAATGAGATGATTATTTGCCTATATAGACTTGAACAATCTTCCCCCTTGAACTAGCTCGTGGGGTTGAGTAAGGCCCAAGACTTATTTTGAATTTGACAATAACAGTACTTGAAGCGCGGGTGGACCTCTTAATAAGTACTCATTTTTTTTGTTTGTTTATATGTAATTGGAGTATGAGAACTAAGTACATAAAATACCAAGGGCTCAAAAATATTATGGTAAAAATTAAAGTTCGCTAAGTGTCGAGCAAGTTACTTGCGTGACAGTTACAGTTCAAATTCATCAATACATGGAAAATCAGGGGCGGATTTATTAGTAGTGTATCGGTGTCATCCGACACCACTCGATCAAATTTTTTTGTTAAATATGTATATATAATAATAAGCAAAAACAGAAAATTGCCTATAAAAATAAAGAATGACACAACTAAAACAAAAGAAACAGTAGGTGAATTGGTTCAAGCACATATGGTTCAACCTTGGAGTCCAGAATTCGAATCCCACTGGTGTTAGCCTATTTCAAGAATTCTTTTTTTAGCTATATTTTGACACCACTAACAAGAAATCCTGCATACGCCACTGTGGAAAATAAGTTGAGTAATAAACAGAAGTGAAAAGGAAAAGTGATTCCTCGAGTTTATGAGCTACTAAAATGTGTTCTTGCCATGTGATCCAGGCATTCAGTGTTTTGAAAGTGCTGTTAGTGGTTTGCCTGCTGAGTGCTAAACGTTAGAGCTGTCATTTAGGTTCACAACTAAAAGATGCTTATCGATTGAATTTTTTCTTAAGTTGGACATGAAAGTTTAGTCATGTTATATATATATATGTATGTATATATTGTAGATCTTTAGGGTTCTAGTGATTCATCAGTTGGTCATTTTAAGTACTCTGGTACATTGGGCTGTGGAAGCCGATAGATTTACTTATACTCCACTGTTTAGTTATACAATTAATCAACATTAAGAAAGTTCAGTCATGTTCATTTCTTGGAGAACCATAAAATGTTGGAACTAGAGTTGAGTTGTTTGATTGAATCTGCACTTTGTGTGCTGGTTGCTTTCGGGGTTTCTTTTTTACTCTTTCAAATTGTAATGTGTCACTTTAACTATGTAAGCTGTTTTTCTTCCTCCAAGCACCAATATGTTTTACTAGCCATTGATTTGCCTAACCCTTGGCACAACTTCCAGTGGAGCATAGGGAAGCTTTGCTTTGAATACGACACAGAGCCCTACTATCAAGCTTTAGATGAAAAAGTCAAGGTAAATTTTCTTTTCAATTAAAGAAAGGTTTGATTTCCTAAATGGTGAGCTTAAGTCTGATCCTGGATGGTGTTTCTTCATTGGTTGGATAACTTCTAGATTAAGAAGTTTTCTATTCACATGACGAGATATTTGATGCTTGGCTAAAGAACAATTTACTTTTGCTTCACAGAGCTATACTTCTGTAGCTGGTGTAGAGATTTTCTCTCCCGTTAGCCACACCCTGTACAATCCTGCTGATATAATACGAAAGGTAAGTGCATCAATATATGAGTTAAACACTAGCTTTGGAAATCTAAATGACTATTTTGGTTATCCCAATGAGGGAAAACTTGTTTATGGAGAACTTACATTTTCTTGTTGAAGAAAGTGATCAGTGAGTTTTCATTACATACGAATAGATTTGATACTAATCATTTTATGTGAATGTCTGCGAAGAATGGGGGTTCCCCACCTGTGAGTTATCAGTCCTTTCTTAAACTGGCTGGACAACCATCTTGGGCATCATCCCCCCTCTCAACATCAATTTCTTCACTTCCTCCAATTGGAAATACTGGAAGTTTTGCAGTCTCAGGAGTTCCAACTATCAAAGAACTTGGCTATGAAGATTTAAATGAGGTATGGTTTTACTACATTTCTGGCAAAGTCTTTCACGTATCATCTTATGAAAAATTCTGCATGCAGGACGAAGGGAGTCCTTTTAAAGGTGGAGAATCAGAAGCACTGAAGAGACTGAGAGAATCAATTGCTAACAAGGTGCCTCGTATGTTTAACATACATAATCTATCCTTGTGCTATAGAACATTCTCCTTGGATTTTGTACCAGTTTGCTAATACAATGGAACTGCTTATTCCTGCTGCAGGAATGGGTGGCAAATTTTGAGAAACCCAAGGGTGATCCATCTGCATTTATGAAACCGGCAACAACAGTTTTATCACCCTACTTAAAGGTGAGCCAGACATAGACTGAATGAATTAGTACTTATTTTTCTGACTATTCTAATCTCTTGCCGCTCCAATTATTTTGGAAGTTTGGTTGTCTGTCTTCCAGGTATTTCTACCAGTGCATTCAGGAGATTCAGAAAACCGTTAAAAAGCATACATCTCCACCTGTTTCTCTTCTTGGACAGGTCAGTTTGCCTGTTGTTCAGTGTTCAGAGCTCTTATGCACTCAAGTGACTTGTCATTTCAACTACTGCAGTTGTTATGGCGTGACTTTTTCTACACAGTTGCCTTCGGGACTCCTAATTTTGATCAGATGAAGGGTAACAGAATATGCAAACAGGTGATGACAGCAATCTTCTTCTTGATTTGGTGCATGTTCCTCAAATCTGTTTCTTTGTACTGATGCTTGTTCTTCTACATAATGTTGGGTTCCTTCTTATCATTGTCTTTATGAGTTCTTGTGAACTATCCCAGCTTCTGTAATGATTTATGAAACTTACGCTCATAGAACTAAAATCCATCCACTTGTACTTAGACATTTGTGTGTCCAAATGGAAGTAGAAAAGAACTTCTGGATGCATCTATACCTCAAGTCATGCGGAGGACTTGTATTGTGAGAATTTCTATGTTCTTATTTATCTGAAAATTTTAACTGAGGATATCCGCACCAGCACTTGAGTCACAACTTTTCAAAAGTATCTTTACTATGTTTCCTTCTCCAACTCTTTTACGCCCTTAGTTTGGTCCCTTTCTCCCTTTGATGTTCTTGACCCTCCCTCTCCCAAAAATTATATAGGTAAACCATCATTATGTCAGAATTTTATATAATCTTCTATTGTGCTGTGACATTGACGATGGCTGAGCTTGTTTTCCTCGATGGCATATGTGTTCTACCTCTCTTATGGAAAGTGGAGGCTTGACGCTTCTATTGCTGAAAGGCTTTTTTATATGTTTATATATTTGCATGTTTGCCTAGTATTTTAGTCATTGTTTATATTTCTTAACTTTTTATGTTGTAAGCACTGATGTTTTACTATATTTGGCTTATCTCATTTAGACCTGAATTTTTTCCTCGTTCAATTATCGTGGAATATGTACACATAAATGTCTAGCTTCCAACAGATACCTTGGAAGAATGATGATGAATTGCTTGCTGCTTGGAGAGATTCCAGAACAGGCTTTCCTTGGATTGATGCCATAATGGTCCAGGTTGGATTGTTGGAACTTGCTAGCAGTGTGTATACTAGAGAGATAGTTATTGGTTGTTCTTTGACTGATTTGATAGTCGTTAGTGAATCTGTTTTTCGTTCTCAATGTTTCAGCTCCGAAATTGGGGTTGGATACACCATCTTGCCCGACACAGTGTGGCATGCTTTTTAACTCGTGGGGATCTGGTAAAACACTTCAAAGTCCTGGGTAAAGGTTATTTCTTGAATAATTCTCCAGTTTTTACTGGTTATTATTGTGTTGATAGTTTGTGCATTGGGAGAAAGGACGTGATGTTTTTGAGAGACTGCTTATTGACTCTGATTGGGCAATCAACAATGGTAACTGGTTGTGGCTATCATGCTCTTCATTTTTCTACCAGGTGAATGTTATTTAATTGTATGTTGTTTAAGAGGAGTGGTTTTCTACATTTGAGCTCGTGTGTTGATACTTTCTATTGTTGGTAAAAACTGCATCAATTAGACTCACTATGTTGAGAATATCTTTATCCCAAAATCATATTGTACGATATAAGCAGTTGAATGATATACAGGTATTTTTTTTATTTCAATATTAAGACTTCAAACATAATCAAGTGGTTCCTAGTGTTAAGTAAATTTAATCAGGCGTCCTAAAATGTTTATATCAGTAAGTGCTCTTAGGTTTACATTTTTCCCTTTCTCAACCAGTTGTCCTGGAAGACTTTCAAAATCTGACCATTAGGGTTCTCCGCTTTTCAGTATCATCGAATTTACTCACCAATCTCATTTGGAAAGAAGTATGATCGTGACGGGATTTATATCAGGCATTTTCTCCCTGTTTTAAAAGGTATGCTTAACTGATTACCTTATGATTGCAATTCCTATTCCTTGTTCTCTGTAATTGACAGATCTAAATTCACTCACAGATATGCCTAAGGAGTACATATACGAGCCTTGGACTGCTCCCTTAAGTGTCCAACGTAAAGCAAGATGCATCATTGGCTTAGATTATCCCAAACCAGGTCAGTTCGTTCTGCTTCTTGCAGTCAGTTTCTATATCTGGCATTCATACTTGCCATGATCTGCACCCATTATATTATTCCATGTACCATGGAAATGCTCTTTCGTATATAATGTACACAGTTTTTTCAAAAATATGCAATATGATTCGGCAAGATAGATTGGATATTCTTTTTTTTTTGGTTATTCTAAACATGCCTTGAACAACAGTATTTCTCAAAAACTCCACACTATAGTAACTGATTCATTGTTGGCTGATTTGGCCTCATTATGCATACAACGAAATTGAATTATTCTCTTCTGTGTTGAGATCTTGAAGAGTTTAGCTAGTTCTTGTGATAGATTTTGCTCATTCACTGGAACTTATTCTTGATTTTTTGTCTCCATGCGAATTGCGATGTGATGGAAAAATTAATTAGCTTATTCATCATACTTAAGATGCAGCTTACATGTACAACACAAGACACAGGATATTTCAACAGCTCTAAGCAACTTTAGTTATACTTCCGGATAGATGGATCTTGCATGAATAAGGAAAAACTGTAGCTCATATAGACCGTAGCCATGCATATATTGATCCAGAGTTGTTTTTTTTTTTTTTTTTTTTTTTTTTTTGTGTCAGTTGTTTCCCATGATTCTGCAAGCAAAGAATGTCGGAGGAGACTTGGTGAAGCATATGAATTGAACAAAAAGCTGAATGGCTTGGTCAGTGAGGAAGATTTGAACAAGTTAAGAAGAAAAATGGATGAGGAATCTACACTGGATTCCATCTCCAGGACGAAAAAGCAAAAGTTAATTGGCTAAGACTGAAGTATGTCCTCTTCTCATCCACCGATTCAACCCACATGACCCGTAGTACATTATGATACCTCGAACACTTGGATTTTGTTACTCGATTTAATAATCTCATTTAGCAGATCAAAGTTTACTGGTTTTTCTTCTCAAGTGGGAGAAGTAATGATTAACCATTAATGAACATTAAGGAGAAGCAAACGTCTGAGTAGCTGTAAGTTTGGCAGGCGTTGGATAGTTTTCTGAAATAATTAATTAGTAATTTTTAAAATTAAAATAATTATATGGTGATACATTAGCTTTTAGGTGAGGGCAAAATGAGTTTTTAATTATTTTTAGGAACAATTTAGTAATCTAACTTTACATTTAGAGATTCTTACCTTTAATATAACTAGTCTTGGGCACGCGCTTTGCACGTGTGCCCTTATCGTTAAGGCCTTTATCATTGAGTATAAAACGGAAAGTGTATATATATTTTATACTCCATATCAAATTTATTATGAAAAAAAGAAATCTCATGCTTGGAACACAATAAGTTATTGGTTTAGCTTCTTAAAAATTATCGTTTTTTTAAAAATAAAATTTGCCAGTTATTGTTAGTAGGACCGCTTATTTTTTGACAAGCCCTATATTTCCTAAAATTTACTCGTTATGATAAAGTATATCCTTGCTAAATTTTCAAGAAATAACAAACACCTTGACAATAACAAATAACTAAAAGATAGATCAATTTTTTCTGCATATAAAGTAAACTAATTGATTAAATGTACTTGGATAATATTTGAGAGAGAACCAAAACTTCATGGTAGAAAATGAAATTCTCTCAAACTTTCGAGACGTACAGTAAAATCTACATATTTGTTGCCTTCAAAATACTAATGTTAACAGCTTCCTCTAGTAAGAAGAACAAAATATGACATGTCTTCTTTGCCTAATAAACTTCACCAAGAAGATAGATAAATCCTTTAATGAACATATTGAAATCCGCTGATAGTTGTCAGTACATCCGTGGAGTTCGAGGACACTGCTGCTACATACTTCTCCAACTTTCAGTTTGAAAGTTCAAAGATGATGCTAACAAGTGAACTTAAGGGAAATGAGTACTCTTTCTTGCTTTTATATAGTTTGATATGGCACCCCCTTTGTGCTTCCCTTCATACTTTTATTAATTGGATTAGAATATATTAAATTACAGTTCCTAAAATTCTGCATAAATTTTATACCAACGAAGAGGCTAGTAACAAATTTGATTAATGGATTTGTTACTCATGAAAGAATAAATGTTTATTGTCTTAGGGAGTTCTAGAAAGTTACTATTATGAAAAGCGTGTGAATTGTCATGGGCGGCCTCTCAGCCGTGCCCCATGACTCCTTGGGCGCGCCCCGTGGTGCCCTGGCAAGCCTCAAGATGCCTAGTGCCACGGTTGTGGCCGCGCCAAGATCTATATGCGCATCTGCGTATGTCGCCCCACCGGTTGAGCGTGCCCGCGCACAGCAAGCAGACAGCGCCTTCAAAGCCTGCCCGCAGCCAGCGCCCGCGCGCCCCGCACTTGAGTGCGCCAACGCCGTGTGACCTGCGCATGCACGCCACAATGCTGCCCATCCCGCACTAGAGTGCGCCTATGCCATGCGACCAACGCATGCGCACCTCAACGCAGATTGCCCCGCGCCTACGCGCGTCAAAGCCTTGCGGCCTGTGCGCAAGCCATGAAGACGCAGACAAGGATGCGGCCCCTCAAAGTGCCGCACATCATGTAAATATAGTTAGGTTTATCTTTCTGTATTTTTCTAGTATGATTGTCTAGCCCCTTAGTGGTTGCTTCTATGACATGGGTTTATTTTTTAAGAACATATATAGGGGGTATAAGGATTCGAACAATTTGTAAGCTGCTTTCATATTTCTGCTCTGATGTCTCACCCCCTCGACACCACGTTGGCTTTCTTGTAATCGGTTGGCTTTTGATTAATACAAGCAAGTGCAACGACTTTCATCTTCAATTACTCTTTTTATATACACTGTGATTGACATCGGTTTTCCCGCACAGCACTGACGCTCTAGTCTAGCATGCGGAGGGGACCATTGGCCGGCATACGTTGCCCTTCTAAGCAAACTCAAGAAGGCGTCGTGTAACAATTGGTATCAGAGCATAGGCTCGACAACGGACAAAGGGAAAAGGTTGACAAACAATACGGAACATGGCTGGTGGACAGAAAACGAACGGTGAAAGGATTGGTGCGCTGGAAGAAACAGTCGAGGCACTAAAAGAGATCGTAGGGACGGTCCCGGATCTCAAAGCTAGTCTCGAGGAGAGACTGGACGATCTTAGTCGTCTTGTGCATCGGAGTGAGACTGACATCACTAACATGAGCCAAGACATGGAGAATGACCGCGTTGAGCTTACTGCGGTCAAGAATAAGCTCGATGCGAGCGAGGAAAGGAATGCTACTATACAACAACAGTTGGATGAGAATGCAGCGTCGCACGCGGCGTTGCAAAACACTGTAAATAACTTGATGGCTCAAGTCATGCAGGGGCTTCTCAGAGGAGGCGGAGGAAATGGAGATGGGGGTGCAATGAATTTTGCTCCCAAGCAAAAGATGAAGTTCCCAGAGCCAAAGCATTACAATGGTGCTCGAAGTGCTAAAGAAGTCGAGAATTTCTTGTTCGATATGGAACAATATTTCAAGGCAGTCGGGGGGTTAGATGATGATCAGAAGATCACAGCTACGGTCATGTACCTTGAGGGTGACGCCAAACTATGGTGGCGTGGGAAAGTTGAGGCCGCAGGGAATGGTGAACCAGAACTGGCAACGTGGTATGAGTTGAAAGCGGCTATCCGTGGACAATTCTTTCTAGAAAATGTTGAGTACAGTGCTCGACGAAAGCTCAGGGAACTAAGGCAGACGAGGTCTATGCAGGAATATGTTCGTGAATTCACAGCCCTATTGCTAAGCATTCGCGACATGGGTGAGAAGGATAAGCTCTTTACTTTCATGGAGGGACTTAAACCTTACGCCTGTGCCGAGTTACAGAGGCAAAGGGTGGACATGTTGGCGAGGGCTATTCAGGCTGCTGAGTGCATTGCAGACTATCAAGTGGATACTCGAAATGATAGGCAGCAGACGACTCCACGTTCTGCTGGTGGTAACAACTACAAAGGGGGCCAATCCAATAAAAGTGGTCCTAGCAAAGGTGGGGGAGAGCGGAGTAATAATTATTCCAAGGCCTCCTCCTCGAGCAGTAGCAACACGGTAGCTCAAAACAAAGGAAAGGGAGCCGCCTTTGTTCCTAAAGGTGGATGCTTCGAATGTGGGGGTCCTCACAGGGTTGCTGATTGCCCTGAGAAGAGGAAGCAACTGAATGCCCATGAAACTCTTGATGAAGAAGAAGTAGACGAAGAGGATTAGGATGATGGTGAGGCTCTGATTGGTGCGTTCTCGCACACGTTCTACTCATTCTCTCAAGAAGTGGGTGAATCGAGTACTGCAGGTCTTCGGTTGAAGAAGGAAGCTGATCATGCTGGTCAGAAGAAGAATTCTGAAACCGATGCCAAACTTAGGGTTGGCAAAAGTAAGGGACTTATGTACATCGACGTTCGGGTTAATGGAAAACTTATTCGTGCGATGATAGACACAGGTGCTACTCATAATTATTTGGCTGCTACAGAGGTGGAGCGGCTAGGACTCGTCGTGGAGAAGGGTCGTGGTAGAATGAAGGCTATTAATTCTCCAGCTCAACCTGTTGGAGGCGTGGCGAAGGGAGTCCCAATCGAACTGGGCCCCTATGAAGGGAAGACTATGTTATCAGTAGTCACGATAGATGATTTCAAATTGATTCTTGGTTTGGAATTTTTGTGGGAAACGCAGACCGCAGTCTTGCCGCATGGTGATGCCCTACTTACCATGGGGGCAAAACCATGCACGGTTTCAACTTTGTCTGGGAAGTTGAACGAGAGGAGCATCTCGGCTATGCAACTGAAGAAGGGTGTCAAGAGACAAGAGCCAATGCTCTTGGCTACCTTATGCTTGGACGAGATTGAGCGGGCATCTGGCCTTATTCCTTCTGCTGTGAAGGATATGTTGGTGGAATTTGAAGATGTGATGCCACCAGAAATGCCTAGGCGACTGCCGCCTAAGCGAGATGTGGATCATCAGATTGAATTGGTGCCGGGCGCAAGGCCTCCTGCCCGTGCGCCGTATCGAATGTCACAGCCCGAACTCACCGAGCTTCAGAGACAATTGACGGAAATGCAGGATGCTGGAATTATTGTGCCCTCTAAGTCCCCTTATGGGTCGCCTGTGCTGTTTCAAAAGAAGCACGACGGCTCCTTAAGGCTCTATGTGGACTATAGAGCATTGAATAAAATTACTGTGAAGAACAAATATCCTATTCCCTTGATGGCGGACTTATTGGACAGGCTGGGTGGTGCTAAGGTATTCGCAAAAATAGACCTGAGATTAGGTTATTGGCAGGTGCGTATCGCTGAAGTGGATGAGCACAAAACAACCTGTGTCACAAGATATGGATCTTTTGATTTCCTAGTTATGCCGTTCGGCCTAACTAACGCTCCAGCAACGTTCTGTACACTGATGAATCAAGTCTTCCGGGAGTTTATAGATGAATTTGTGGTTTCCTATCTGGATGACATTGTGATTTATATCAAAAGCATGGAGGATCATATGATGCATTTGAAGAAGGTCTTGACAAGACTAAGAGAGCACGAGCTATATGCCAAGCCATCGAAATGCGCTTTTGCCTAAAAGTAGATCGATTTCCTTGGGCATATAGTCGAGGAGGGACGAATCAAGACGGATGGCGGGAAAACTCAGGCCATTACTGATTGGCAACCACCAGCAGATATTCATGCCCTAAGATCTTTCTTGGGCCTATGTAATTTCTATCGGCGGTTCGTGAAAGATTATTCTCTTATTGCTTTGCCCCTGACTGAACTTTTGAAAAAGGCCACGCCATGGGAGTGGTGTCCAAGGCGTGAGAAGGCCTTTGTTACTTTGAAGAGGGCTATGTCAAGCAGCCCGGTCTTGGCCCTTCCTGATATGGCCAAGCCGTTTGAAGTACAGACTGATGCCTCAGACTTTGCGCTTGGTGGAGTTTTGATGCAAGAGGGGCACCCGGTTTCTTATGAGAGCCGGAAACTTAAGGATGCGGAGCGACGTTATGCAGCCCATGAAAAAGAGTTGTTGGTTGTGGTCAATTGCTTGCGCTTATGGCGCCATTACTTATTGGGAGCACCCTTTGTTGTTAAGACTGACAACACTGCTGTCAGCTATTTCATGACACAGCCAAAACTGAATGGGAGACAGGCGAGATGGCAAGAACTTCTTGCCGAGTTTAATTTCCACTTGGAATACAAGAGTGGGAAGTTAAACCAAGTTGCCGATGCGCTAAGTCGGAGGGCCAATTTAGACGAGGTGTGTACGCTCGCCGCCCTTAGGGGAAGCGAGGTAACCACCAATATTAAGGATCAGATCAAGGATCTTCTTGTTCGTGACCCTGCTACTCAAGAGTTGATCAGCCTTATAGAGCAAGGGAAGACGCGTCAGTTCTATATGGATGATGGCTTTCTCAAGACAAAAGGCAAGCGGATCTATGTGCCTAAGGGAGGTGATTTGCGGAAGACCCTATTGAAAGAATGCCATGATACCCTCTGGGCTGGCCATCCTGTAATGGATAGGACCCTAGCGCTGCTTCAACGCGCATACTATTGGCCCCCAGATGGCGGATGATGTAGATCAATATGTGCGAACCTGTTTGGTTTGCCAGAAAGACAAGCCCGACCGTTTGACACAAGCGGGACTATTGCAGCCGCTACCTGTTCCAAAAAGGCCTTGGGAGAGTGTCTCTCTGGATTTTATCACCGGATTGCCCAAGGTCGGAGATTTAACTACTATTCTAGTAGTTGTTGATCAGTTTTCTAAATATGCAACTTTTATAGCAGCCCCAAAATATATAGCAGCTGAAGAGACGGCCAGGCTCTTCTTTGCTCACGTGGTGAAGTATTGGGTTCTTCCCAGAGATATTGTTAGTGATCGCGACTTGCGATTCACTAGTAACTTTTGGACCGAGCTCTTCAAGTGTCTCGGGTCGAAGTTAAGCCACAGCTCCAGCTTTCATCAACAGTTAGATGGCCAAACGGAGCGGTTTAATGGGATACTTGAAGAATATCTTAGGCATTTTGTGACTGGATCGCAGAAGAATTGGGTGAAGCTACTGGATTCTGCCCAGTTGTGCTTTAATGCCCAAAAATGCTCAAGTACCAATAGGAGCGCTTTTGAAATTATCATGGGACAACAACCTCTTCTCCCGCATACTGTTGATGCACCAAATGTGTCAAAGTCCCCTCGAGCTGCAAGTTTCTCAAGAGAGTGGAAGAGAAATCTAGAGATAGTGCGGAGCTACCTTGAAAAAGCACAAAGGAGGATGAAAAAGTATGCAGATCAAAACCGGCGTTTTGCGGAGTATAAAGTTAGGGATAAGGTGATGGTAAAGATCCCCAAGAGATATCTATTCGCGGGAGCTCATGACCCGCGTCTTTTGCAGAAATACATTGGACCTCTGTCCATTGTGAAATGTGTTGGAAAAGTTGCCTATCGAGTTGAATTACCAGCTTGGTGGAAAATCCATCCCGTTTTTCATGTCAGCCTTTTGAAGCCTTTCCAAGAAGACAAGGATGATCCTTCCAGAAGCCAGCTCACCATGCCGAGCATCAGGAAGAACAAGTGGTCAGGGAAGAAAGTAGCAGAAGCTATTCTAGATGACCGTGTTATTCATGCCTCAAGTAAAGATCACCAGGAATTTTTGGTGAAATGGAGTGGATGTGATGCAGAGGAGAACACCTGGGAGAGGGGACACAGACCTCAAAACCTTCAAGGACCTGATAGCTGAGTATCTTGCAAGTAAGGTGCCGAGGACTTCGCCAACTCAGGTGGGGGAGAATGTCATGGGCGGCCTCACAGCCGTGCCCCATGACTCCTTGGGCGCGCCCCGTGGTGCCCTGGCAAGCCTCAAGATGCCTAGTGCCACGGTTGTGGCCGCGCCAAGATCTATATGCGCATCTGCGTATGTCGCCCCACCGGTTGAGCATGCCCGCGCGCAGCAAGCAGACAGCGCCTTCAAAGCCTGCCCGCAGCCAGCGCCCGCGCGCCCCGCACTTGAGTGCGTCAACGCCATGCGACCTGTGCATGCGCGCCATAATGCTGCCCATCCCGCACTAGAGTGTGCCTATGCCATGCGACCAACGCATGCGCACCTCAACGCAGATTGCCCCGCGCCAAAGCCTTGCGCCCTGTGCGCAAGCCATGAAGACGCAGACAAGGATGCGGCCCCTCAAAGTGCCGCACATCATGTAAATATAGTTAGGTTTATCTTTCTGTATTTTACTAGTATGATTGTCTAGCCCCTTAGTGGTTGCTGCTACGACATGGGTTTATTTTTTAAGAACATATATAGGGGGTATAAGGATTCGAACAATTTGTAAGCTGCTTTCTTGTTTCTGCTCTGGTGTCTCACCCCCTCGACACTACGTTGGCTTTCTTGTAATCGGTTGACTTTTGATTAATACAAGCAAGTGCAACGACTTTCATCTTCAATTACTCTTTTTATACACACTGTGATTGACATCGATTTTTCCGCACGGCACTGACGCTCTAGTCTAGCGTGCGGAGGGGACCATTGGCCGGCATACGTTGCCCTTCTAAGCAAACTCAAGAAGGCGCCGCGTAACAGAATACATGCTTATTAATAAGAACTCCTATTTAGAAGTTTTATCATCCGACTTTGCATTGGTTCATAGTTGCCAATTTGTAAGACTTCAAAAGTTTATTATTGGAAGTTGAAAGGATTATAAAACATTGAACCCATTTATGGAAAATACTACTTTTATACCAAATAATTCATGACTTTTTATTTAAATTTAAATTAACTTTTTAGTGTAAAAATTATAGGTAGTAGTATTTAATTGAAGGGTAAAATGGTCACTTACTTTTTACTTAAGGGATTGGCTCTTTTAGAATAGTATGACTAGTTCTGGCCACACACTTCGCGCGTGAAGCCTATATCAGTGAGTAGATAATTTTTAAAAAAATATGTCCTCGAGTTATAAACATTATAATCATGTTTCCATTCAAAATATCCCAACTAGTAAACATGTCATTCAAACCCAACAATTTAGGAGCCAAGTAGTGCCCTCTTTGTTACATTAGGTGTCACTTAAAATATTTATAGTATACACACACACACACACACACACACACACACACACATACACTCACACAAAGTCTCGGCCAAAGCTAGCAAGTGTTGTGGTATCCGCTACCCCAAGCGTAAATCCGCCTCTGACCAGCGTCACCAGCCCTATCTGTCATCGTCTTCATTACACCACTTCTCGGCGCCGCCTTTTTCTCAACATCTCCTCGCCGACTCCATCTGCCACCGCTACAAAAGACGTCGCCGACGATTAAATCCGGCAATTAACCGTCAGAAACTAAACGTGGCGTCTTAAATGGCATCCTACTTAGTAGGTTTGGTATGGGGAAGGTTTTGCAGGTGGGGGAAGATTGTGGAGTGGGTTTGTTTTTGGGGTAGGGTGGGGTAGAGTGAGGGATAGGGGTGAGCAGGGGGTGGGTGGTTTGATGGAAGGTGAGGTGGTGGTGAAAGTAGGGTATATGGGTATGAAGAGTAGAAAGATATTGATTTTTTTATTTGGTGTCCCAAACACTAGAAAATGAGTAGTAAATTATCTATTTTCAAAAAAAATATGTCTATGGAAAACATTTTCATACCAAACACACCCTTAGTATCTGTTTTCATATACATAAGATGAGAAAAAGCCTTGCTATTACTAGTAAGTGCTACTTTAGGAAAATTATTATTTGTCGAGAAAAAGACATAAATGATCCCTTAACTATAGGGGCAGGCCTATTTTTATCTTATATATATATATATATATATATATATATATATATATATATATAACCTTATAAATTTGCCAAAACATATCATCTTCGAGTTATTTATTTCATCCATATTTGTTCTCTAATTGTTAATGTCTTTTTCACGAGGAAAAAATGAAATGGTTGAAAGTGTTAGTCAAAGGGTTTCACATCATAGTTTTGATGATACCAAAGTTATCTAATTTTAATTAGTAAAAATAGTAATTCGATATTATTATTATTATTATTATTTGGGCAGGATTTTGATAGTTGATCAGATAAAAGGAATGTTGATTACTTATTATTTGATTAATGTTATGATTCCACTGAATAGTAGATGTCCATTATTGTGGAACATATGAAGTAGGTGTTATATGAGAACTGTTAAATGATAACCGCTATGGGATAACCGTTATGGGTTGATAACCATTTTGTACGATAACTGTTATGGGTTGATAACCGTTTTGTACTATAACCGTTATTGGTTGATAACTGTTTTGTACGATAACCGTTATGGGTTCTAGCTATGCCTATAAATAGGCCATTTGAATGTAAATTTAGAGAATTCAATTTGAAAGGAAATAATATATGAATCTCTCTCTATACAGTTTCTCTGTTTTATTTACTTTGCAGCTTTTAATTCGTAAGACGTTATCAGCACTAGTCTCTAACCGATTTTATCTAAATTTGTCACCCATTACCTTCGGCAACAATGAATTGATGGATAGTGCCATCATTGTGCAAAACGACGCTTTGATATTTGCAAACTCAAGTGGCAATGATCTCCAGCCTTTTTCATTCTTCCGCGACCAACCATGATTAACTTGACGTCCTGTTAAGAGACATGGACAAGTAAAGCTATAACTTTCAGTGCAACTTTCAGGTATGTCTGGTTACATGTATAAATAATGGATTAAAGATTTGATGATATTCGTCAACCTACAAGGACTAATAGTCCAAATTGGCAATACCACTTTTATGTCAAATCAATAAGGTAGAGTTTGTAGAGTGATTTTTTACTATAGTTATTAAATAACTTAAAATATGTTCACTATATTGAATTAATTTTTGAAAATTTTGGAAGTCAATTAATTATAGTAATCGGCTCTATCAATATAATTAAGGACTTATGAACAGTCACCACAATATAAATTTCTGTTCTTGAATTTTAGTTCTTTCTAGATATTACTATTTTGTTGAAATATATAAAGACTAATATTTTCCACTTAGAGAAATACCATGAAATGCTATGATTTGTTTAAGTCGAGATATTCAATCATTATTCAATTGATACATGCTAACATAATGACTTGCATAGCTGTTGGTCACAAGATTGAACTGAAGGTTCATCAATGTCATATATGACCATTACAAATAAAGGTTATTTGTTGGATTTCTCAAACAAATTTTAAACGACGACCTGAACTATTCAGAAATATAAGGCCATAAAAAAATGACAGCTGTTAAAGGCTCGTCATTACAATTATATTTATTAATACTGTAACCCACCAGAACCTATATTAATCAAGACATGTTAGATAATTACTTTTTTTATATTACTATATTTTGGTTTTGGAATAGCAGTATTTTGGAAATTGCTTTAAGATATTAATGTCCTCAAATTTGTTTATGTCTTTTTAAGATTGAGACAAACTGATAAGCTATTTTTCAAAAATGCATGAGAATATGTATATTAACTTCCACTTCGAGGGTGAGTCCCAACATACTTTGACCTATTATGTTATTTATCAAGGGCAAGTGATGGGTCATAATCGCAAACCATGATAATAAGATATTGGGTTCAGGTCTAAGCACCATATTGAATTATTGATGATGTAACGATGATTGAGGTAACATAATATGGTTTTGATGAAAAACTATGAAGCCCATCCATTGCATTTGCTCCATTCCTAGATGTGAATATGGAAACAACACATGCTTCATTCCCTGCGAGTTTAATTTGGTAGCAGCATATGAAATACTTGGAAGAAGGAAAAATAATTTTACGTCTGAGTAAAGATAAAATAATTATCATAATACAGGCCATGATTGTGGGCGAGACCATGGACGAAATAATAATTGTCATTACGGTGAAATAATCAAGAGAAAAATAAGGTTCTCAAAATAACTGTTCAAATGGTAAAGATAATAATGTCATCAATGTATCATGTGATTATGGGGCAAGTCCATATGATTATGGTCCATGCATTCCATTAAGTGAATGAGACAAATTTGTAATAAATAAATTATGAATATAGACCCATTCTCAGAAGTGAATGTGGCAATATATGATAAAAGTTTATGAATATGGACGTGCCCATCATGGCTGATAAAATATCAAAACTCACCCCCAGAAGAGGTTCGAGAATATCGAATATATCATTTATTGTGGCGTGATTGGTTATTGCTCATGTACAGATCGTACGTCAAAATTATGCATTATTATGAATTATATAAGAGCAAGTGAAGCAAGAAATAGATCTTTCCATAACAAATTGACCATGAGAATAATTAAATAATTTTCTCCTTCGAGGAGATATTCACCATATCGATGATGGTGTCATGAATATATGATAATACAAAACTAAACGAGAGCTCAAGAAGAGCCATTCTATTACTACCGGAGAAATAAAATTGATAAAATATTTTATTGTAGTAAGTCTCAATAAAACTTGCTAAGTTTAAAGAATAATATTCGCCAATCGGCTACCATATTGAGACTAGAATAAATTGAAAAAATTAAATATCTTTATATTACTACAATAATGTCGGGTGAGATATATGTGCTTGAAAAGCTCCCGCCTCTTCCTCTAGTTTATACTACACAAATTATAAGCATGATGAAATCATATGCGTTCCACAATAAACTTTTAGTTTATTGTTACAAATCTCATGATATAATAAATCAGAAGAATAACTTTATCAGTTGACATGACTGGATTGACCATCCCGGTTTAAATATGACGCACAAAATATATAATTGAGAAATTGAATGGGTATATACTGAAGAATCAGGATTCTTCAACAATTCACTTTGTGCTGCTTGTTCTCATGATAAATAAATTATTAGACCAACTAAATTTGGGATCAGGATCCCCGCTCATCTGGAATTAAAAAAAAAGGTAAATATGGGTCCGTTCACCTGCTATGTTGACCATATAATTATATGATAGATGCATCTACGAAAAGGTCACATGTGCGTTATTATGAACCTGCAACGGTACTTGCAAGGTTAAGTATCTGCTCAAATTAATTTAATTAAGAGCATATTTCCCGGTACTTGCAAGGTTAAGTATCTGCTCAAATTAATTTAATTAAGAGCATATTTCCGAATTATGCAATCAAGACAAGCTTCTTAATAATGTTGGAAAGCTGGTTTAGCAAATTCATAAAATTGAAAGCCTCTAATTATTGACTAAACCATGCATATGAGAATAAAGCTACATAAATCAGGTATGAGATATGGTATATCCATAAAGCAGCACTTGCACGCGACATGCCACCAAATAAAGTCCCCTCATAATTGGTTCAGGGTCAGGAACCAAATATTTTTCATCTAATAATTTTAATGTGCGGTATTTTAATAATTACTCTACCATAACGCACAAAGATGGATTAAGAAAAGTTGGGAATGAATGTTATTATGCCTAATATTAGGGGGAGAAAATTAAAGCAGCTGAGGAATAAATTAAATTGTCACTGATATGATCCTTATTTAAAGATAATACAAGTCACTGTCAGACGCATTGCTGACCCAAAGCTAAAAATTATATTTCAGCTGTTAATGCTCCAAATTTAATTTGATGTCCTAGTAGGACAATCTGTTTATGCAAATGAGTCTAAGGCACACTTGAAGCGTGATAGACCATTTGGTTCCAATGATAAGAATTCTTGAAAAAAGGAAAGGAGCAAAATGATTATGATGGTCAAATAAGGAGGCATGACTCTAGAAGAGCACATGACATAAGACTTCATGAAACCTCATCAGGATTTCAGGTACCTGAAAATAATGGAAAAGAAGAGATCTCAATATGTTATGTCACCTTGGGAAATGATATAAAATTATCATCGACGATATCTTACATATATTATATAGCTCAATATTATAAATAATGATGAGGATCTTGAGCTTAAGTCTGTTAGGAATACAGACATGAAATTATTGGCCAAAAGTTAAAAGATGCATTCAAACAGAATTGATATGAAGTTTACGAACCTATAGTCCGACACCTGAAGGTGCAAAGCCAGTGGATCATAACTTAGTATTTGTGCAAAATGAAATGAAAAATAGAAAATGAAGATGTTAAATATAAAATCACGACTTGTGGCACAAAGGATTTTTGAAAAGATATGTCATTAAATATAAGGAGATATATTCTCCTTTGATGGATGCAATCACCTTCAGATATATTATAAGTCTGGCAGTGCATGAAAGACTTGACATACGTCTAATAATCTTTGTTACAACCTATTATATGGTTTATTGGATAATAAAATATTTATGAGAAATACTTTAAGGATTCAAAATGCTTGAAGCATTTGAAGGTTCCCAGGAAACCCTTCAAAAAGATTTATAAATTTTTATACGGATTAAAGTAATCTGGTTGCATGTGATTAAATCACTGCGAGCTTCTTGATATATAAGTATTATATTTTAATGCAATGGATGCATTGAATAATCTTATCAACAATACTCCACCAGTTATAGCTTTTGTTATAACCTTATTAGCAAGATTTTGTCTTCTCCATTGCAAAAACATTGGAAGTAGGGCTGTTCATTTTTCGGTTTAAACCGATAAACCGAACCGATAAAAAGTTAATGGTTTATAAATATTGGATTATCGGGTTATCGGTTTGCAAATTTTTTTTATTGGGTTATCGGTTCGGTTGTCGGTTCTGTACATTTTCTTATTGGTTAAACCAATAACCCAATAAGGTTTTCAAATTTAATATGTTGAGCTTATGTGCATAAAAGTAGTATACTTAATTACTATTAGTTGGAACTTGGAAACTTCAAACCCTCGTCGTCCTTTACTTATGTAGCTTTCATGTCGCCCCATGCATTTCAACCACTGATTTACTATTTCACTTCTTGCCTCCTCCATTAGTTTATAGAATAATGAAGTATATTTGAATCTGTTGTTGGTTGCTTTTTTGAATATGGCGAATGCTATAAGAGGCATTTGAATTCGCTGTGAAAATAAAGCCGATTTTGTATTGGATGCAATCGTTTAAGAGGTTTTTTTTAACACTTGTTAGGCCTAAGTTTCTTAATGGTTAAATTGAAAACCGAACCGATAAGAACCTAAAACCGATAACCCGAAAATCGATAACTGATAGCTTATTGATTCGGTTATTGGTTTAGCACTTTTAAAAACCGAAACCGACAGTCCAAACCGATAAAGTGCATAACCGAACCGAACCGACCGATTAACACCCCTAATTGGAAGAATACAAGATATCTGCTTGGTCCACATATAAGCCCGATATCAACTGACTATTAATTTATATGTGGAGGTACAACTATATTATGACATTCTACAAAATAAATTGTTGATGCTACATCTTCAAATCATGAAAAGATAATAGTCATGCATGAAGCAAGCCGACCATATGAATGATTGAGGTCAATGGCATCAACATATTTATCAACAGTATAGTCTTTCTTTGAAGACGATGATCCGAACAATACTATATGAAATATTATATGGATAATTCAACTAAATGGATATACAATTAAGGAGACAGTTATTCAACAAAATTCTTTTAATGGTGATCTTCAAAAGAATGAAGAAATTAAGGTTGAAGAATTCATTTAGTGAGAATTTGGCGGAGCTGTTCACTAAGTCATTGACAACCTCAACTTTAAAAAGCTGAAATACAAGACTGGAATGCACTGTCTCCAAGACATTAGGTGATGTTTTTATCAGGGAGAGTAAACTACGCGCTGCACTCTTTTTTCCTTAACCAAGGTTTTGTCCCAACGGGTTTTCCTGGTAAGTTTTTTAATGATGCAGCATGGAATGCGTATTACATGGGCAGCCAAGGGGGAGTAAAATACGCGTTGTACTCTTTTTCCCTTAACCATGATTTTTTTCCACTGGGTTTTCCTGGTAAGGTTCTTAATGAGGCAACTGCTAATGCGTATTATAAGATGTGTGCACTATTTTTCTTCACTGGGCTTTTCCCCCTCTAGGTTTTTCCTAATAAAGTTTTAACAAGGCACATTATCTATTAATGGACATCTAAGGGGGAGTGTTATGAATCCACTGAATAGTGGATGTCCATTATTGTGGAACATATGAAGTATGTATTATATGAGAACTGTTATATGATAACCGTTATGGGATAACTGTTATGAGTTGATAACCGTTTTGTACGATAAACGTTATGGGTTCTAGCTATGACTATAAATAGGGCAATTGAAATCTAAATTTAGAGAATTCAATTTGAAAAGAAATAATATATGAATCTCTCTCTATACAGTTTCTCTGTTTTATTTACTTTGCAGCTTTTAATTTCATAACAATTAAGCAAATAAAGAAAATAAGCTAAAAAGAGAAATAGTGGGAGGAGTGACTCAACCACATTGGTGGTAGCAGTCAACCCTTAGCCGAAGCTTTCGCCCAGTCCCACCCCCTACTCTTTTGTTCCCAATTTCATTTCATTCCACCCGAAAGAAAAAAAAAAAAAAAAAAAAGTATCTGAAGACAAACAAAAGAAGAGCTCTTTTTAATCTATTCCTAAACAAAGGGGGTGACCAAAGTGAACACAAAATCGAACCATGTGGAGAAAACTCCCCTCGCATCTGCGTACCCTACGCCTTCTTCGATCATCCAATTCCGCCGCCGCCACGTCAGCATCTCCATCTCTATCTCCGGTGGTGTTCCGGCCATCCGTCACTTTATTCTCTACCGCCACTGGTATAATTTCTCTGATCTGAATCTCCATTTCATTTAGCTGATTCTAATTTTTATTGATATATATGCCTATTTAGTACTTGTTTGTAGTCTAATTTGGGAATGTGCAATAAATGATTACTTTTTGTTTAAGCGGCCTAGCTACTGTTCGTGTAGTGTAAAAATCCCTTATATTAGTTGTGAATGGATTATGATGAGTATTTATGGATACTGTTGTTATTGATGTGTGGAGCAGAGAATGTAGTTAAAAAGAGCGTATTGGATGTAATGCCCATTGCAACAGGGCACGAGCGTGAAGAGCTTGAAGCCGAGCTCCAAGTCAGTGCTTTACCGTGTATTTAGCAATTCAGATATATATTTTTATAGATTTTACTTACACTTTTTATGTTTTCGTGTTTAGGGAAGGGAGCTTCTTGATATTAACTTTCCTATTGGCCCTTTTGGTACACAGGTAAAGCTTGTTTAGTGATTATTGTTTTTGTTCCGATGATTGTTGATCACTATTATTGTATTCTATTATATCCAGATTATTTATCTCATCTGATGCGTAATGATTCTATTGAATAATTTGTTGTTCTTATATTGACATGATTTATGTTCACTAAGAGTAGGAAATGCTGGAAGCAGCCATTGGTTTTTTAGGTATTCTTTTGAGTATTCAGTTCTTCTGATTATATTTTTAAAGATGAAAACAGAGAAAGAAAGATAAAAATGAGCAGCATAACACTTTTGTATCTTATCCCAAAACATTTTTTTCTTGTATATTAGAATCTTATTATTTGTTGCTTTTTCAAAAAAAAAAAAAAAAAAAAAAAAATAGAATCTTATGCTGGGAATCTGTTATAGTTTTGCAAAGATTTGAAAAAGAAAGTTTTAGTGTTGCAACTATTACTCCAGGAGGAAAATTGATTTGAACTAATCTGAAGGTCTTCAATCCTGCCCCATGGTTTTGTTCAATGGAAAGCGTATATGGATAATTGACATATTTGCTGGTAAATTATCTTTGTTTTTAAAGTGGAAACGGGTAGAGGGATGGTCCCATTATTCACTGAATTTCGAACCTGGAAACAATAAATTTGTTGATTATCCAAAAAAAGGGACCTGGATCAATATTTGATGCTTCCTTAGTGGTCATAATAATGTGTTTCCTTCAAGGACAGGAAGGAGAAAGAAAGCGGTATGATGGTTAGTTGATATTTAGCGTCACTTATGTTCATTTTTGTTGGTACGAGTGGAATGAAAGTAATGAGATTTACCTCAATTTTTTCTGTTTAATTTGAAAGGGATTAAGAAGGATTAGCAGGGAACTGCAAAGTCCCGATTCCTAATCTAAATGGGGAAAAGAACCATATCCGTTCCTGTCCTTCCTCTTCTTGTTTCAAGGACTTAGTGAGAATATATTTTGAATATTTAACAAGGCAACAACAACTACACCTTGATATCGAACTAGTTGAGGTCAGTGGCATGAATCTTGTATATTCTATTTGCTCTATTTGGGCTAGTTTATTATAATATTGAACAATTAGAAATAATTTCATCAGAGATTCTCTAAACTAGGAGACTAAATCTGACACCTATCTTTATGTCAACATACAAATAGGCTCTTTTAAACATCAAACCACATGGCAAGTGTACTAACATGACTATGCAATCCTTACTAATTGGTATTGCATGTCTTTTGCTTCCATAGTGTTTTATTTATTGCATACTGCTATGGCTGTGAAGAGATTGTAGGCCTTTTGTGGTAGATTTCTTCATGTGATTTTAGGTCTAATTCTTTCTACTTTAATGCCTCCAATTATTATAATGTCGCACCATGGGCCGGTGCATTTGGAAGCATACTATCACATTCGACTCTCTTATATTATCCTGTATGTGATACTTCACTACAAAAAAGATGGCAGTTTGCAGCAGTTTGCTAGCTGCACTTTTGCCAACTGCAGCTGTATCTTTTATTTTCCGGTGGTTTTTCTAACTGCCACTAAATGAAATAAATGGCAGCGGTTTTCAACTGTTTACCGGCGGTTTTTTACTTGTCCACACTAGCTGCGGTTGGCACTGCTTTTGCAGCGGTTCAGTGTTCGTCCCACACCGACCAACTAGAGCAACATTTTGCTCTTTATAAGCAGTTACAGAGCCCTTATCGTTCAGCAATTATGAAGCGCACGTGACTGAACGGAGGGCACAGTCTGTGAATCATTGTGGGCTGCAATTTGGTGGGCTGGCCCATTTCGTGTAGAGTGTTCCATCCCCAAGTAGTGGATGTGGGCCTGCTCCGATTTTGCATATTTGCACCTTTGCATTGTTTAGCGGCAGTTTTATGTACAACTGCTGGAATTAAATACAGATGCTGGCGGTTCTGCCAGCAGTTTATATAAATTGCAGCTGAATAGTTTTAGTACAGCTGCTTAGGCGTCGTTTTGTAAACCGCTGGTAATTGGATTTTGCGGCGGTTTGAACCGCTGCTAAACGCTCTATAAACTGCTGCTATTACCCGATTTTTTTGTAGTGCTTATACCTGTGATCGTATGTGATTATCTTTAAGCTTGTCTAATCTTAAATGATTACATCAATCTTAGCATTTGTAATTCTATGACAATCATTGCTGGTCTCATATTTTATAAAACATGCTCATTCTTGTAGGTATCTTCCTAGTGCATGCTTTTGTAGCAATTTTCTATTTGAGCGATCCTTCTCTAATTTTATTTGTGTCATATCATTCTCGTGGAAAAGTAAACCTAAATAATCTGAATTGGTTGTATTTAGGCACCAAAGTCTCACATAACCTTACCTCAACTTCATTCTTTGATGGGGATAAACTTGCAGTTCGTATATTCCTTGTTTCTACGTATCCTAAAACCCTTACTTGTTAGAGTGCTTCTCCATAGTTCAAGCTTTTGTTTGGCTCCCTGAGAATCTGTTGTGAATATAATAGGATAAATATCTCTGTGGTTCTAGTTACTTTAGTTCATTCTGTGGAGCATATTCAGTTTTCTGCTGGTTTGCTTGTTGCTTATTTGATGATCACGAACTAATGGTGGTCTTATCACTTACGTAAATGGGGACCATTTCTTTTTCAAATATTGCTGTAGTTGAGGTCATGCCTTGTTTTTACAGCAGTGTTGTCAGCTTCTGTAATTAGCTTGTACATTTAAACAACACACAGTCACTTCAGTAAACTTCCATAGTGCAGTTAATTTATTCTTTCTGTAAGTTAATTGATCCATAGTAATTTAACTAGTTTTAGTGGTTTGGAGCAGTAATCTCTACTAATTATAAAGTCTCAACTCTCAGGTGTGCTAGATTTTATCATGTGATCGATAGTATTCTCTTTAATTATGTGTTTCTATTTGACCTTTGGTGCAAGCAAATTTCATTATAGTTTTATCTGCTAGTGGTGAGGATTGCTAATCTTAAACATTGCTAATTACGAGTCTTTAAATCTACATTGATGAATCAAGATTATATGCCAGCATTATCTAATACTTTACCTTATAAAAACAATGTCAGCATTATGTTACTAAAAAATATTATCGTGACGTACCTTATCAAAAAAAAAAAAAAAAAAAAAAAAATAAAAAAAAATATATATATATATATATATATATATATATATATATATATATATATATATATATTAATTATTGTGACGTCACTTATTTGTTATCAGTTACCTTTCCAGTTTGACACAGGAATATGATCAAATCTTTGTATATTTCATGTTGTAGGAAGCACCTGCTGTTGTCAAATCCTACTATGATAAAAGAATTGTAGGATGCCCTGGAGGTGAAGGAGGTAAGTCTCCATTACACATTTATTTATTTGATAAAGTGTCTTCATCATACAGTTTTGTTTCTTTAGCCAGTTGCTTCAATCTTATAAGTTGGTTTCTATTAATGTCCTCCCTTGTTTTCTGCGCCTAATTTAACAGAAGATGAGCATGATGTTGTTTGGTTCTGGCTTGAGAAGGGCAAGCCACATGAATGCCCAGTATGCACACAGTATTTTGCAGTAAGTACAATATATCATTTAATTCATAGTTATTGATTAAATCTAGGTTAATGGGCTGTTGGAGAATTTGCTAGACGTGAAGCTGTACTCCCCGCTTTTCTAAATGTAGTTTATTTTGGACTTTGGAGGCTGTTAGGAGTGATTTTGTTATGTGACGTGTGAACTGTAGTCCTTGCTGTTGTATATGTCAAAGGCAAATTAGCATTCATTAACCAGGTGTAAATTGATGGATCTTCAGCGAATGAAGAGAATACCTTTTTTCTGAATTGGCTATTGGTGAGCTGCAGAGCACTATTTGTAGCTCTCAAGTTTCCAAGTTCGGTGCTTCCTCCACCAATTGAATGCTTATGTCGAAGTTATGTCATTTCAATGGGCATAAATTATGCACGTCCAATTTTGAGTTAATCCATGTAGGATTTGATGGATTAATGAACAACCTTTGTTCTCATACTGGATGGTTTCTTCTGTTGCAGTTGGATGTGGTAGGACCTGGAGGACCTCCTGATGGACATGGCGACACTGAAGATCATCACTGATAGTGTCTTGCGATTTTTTGGTCAGAATAAATTTGTTTAAGATATCTCTCATTTTGGAGACTGAAGCTTCAAAGCTGTGTTCTCTGTCTTTTTACTGGATTGGTTGTTCTTGCAGTTACCGTGGCTGTGAAGTTGATCTTTTTTGCGTTTTCATTTTATACAATAGACATGGTCTGGTCTACCGGAAATATAGACCGCAGTTTCTTCAAATGCATAGCTCAATAATCAATGTTCACAGAGTGAATCTTCTGTAATGATACTTCATTTCTCATCATGGCTTTTGAAGAATTACGTATCGCTAACACCTATGCAGTCGTATTTCCATTACGAGCTATTTTTGTTTTCTTATCTTCAAATTATCGTTACGAGCTATTTGTTCTGCAAATCTTCAAGTGTAGTTCAGATGTTGGAGTGGTTTGCCTTCCCTTGGTAGCAGTGTGATGTGTAAATCATCAAAAGAACGAAACTATAGAAGAAATAAAAATACGTCTTAAAATCTATTCATTCTACATCTAATTTAACGTGCAGGTTTTAGTAAAAACTAAACAAGCTGTAAACTAAGAAGGGATCTGATCCCACATACATTCCCTAAAGTTTTCACTACAATTACAGCTTTTGATTGCTCAAAGCAACAAAGTTCTCAAGCGCACGTTTGTGAATCGAAAAGTCATTTTGTGCAGGGGACAATGACCTGTGTTTGTTCTATATCGGCAGGCCAATAGGTGTTTAGTTATGCTTCGTCCACCTAAAGATGATTTTAGTATGCTACATCTTCAAAACTCTTGATTGAACCAGTCATGTCCTTTCTCCGTGAACGCGGTATCTGTTAAGAAAGAATAAAAGCGAAGTGGTGTTTCCTGTACACACATTATTATTTCCCTCTGTTTAAAAAAATTTTGCAAGGCAAAGTTGGAAAGAGTAGCATATTAGGAAAGAGAAAGGTAGTGAGGCGGACCCTTGCAGTAGCAGTTTATTTTTACAATAATAAAAGATAAAAGCATATGTAAAGAGGGTCAGCTTTACTTATGCTAATGTGATGCAACTAAAGTTGTACAGTAACTATTAAGCTACTACTCCATGTAAAAAGACATCCTTAAGATCAAGAATTAATTAAAATTAGCGCAAGTGAGCATCCACATCCAAATCTCGTAGTTCCCATTTTGCTTAAGAAACTGAAATACCTTGAGTTGGACTTGTTTAAGTTTTAGAGTATGGATGCAGCGTCAATTTTAGGAAAGAAATGGTGATCAATGGCCACAAAGGGCTAATTCCATTACAAACTGAGTGCACGTGTTGGAATCTAAGTTTGGTCCTTTCGTACTTCCAATTAATTATGCAAAAGTGAAAATTCAGGGTGAGAAACCACTTGGCAATTTTTGTACATCATACTGAATATTGACTGTTAGAATTTTTAACTTCATAGCTGCTCAATTTGGCCTCCCAGAGACTCAAAGATCGAGCAGCAAACATGTACCAAACTACCAAGGGGAATGAAAGGAGAAGAATATTACTCTAAAGTATATGGAACACGATGGGATGTGGAAAAAGACATTAGTGAAAAGGTTTAAATTAAACAAAGAAGAAGAAAGAAGAGAATAAATGCTTTCTGTACAAATGTGAACATCTTTCACGTAAAACATGCACCTTATTATTCCTAAATAGGATAAATAAATTTTTCCCTTTTGTCGAAATTTAACGTATAAGCAACGACTGATTCTATTACTTAAACAAGTATTCTTAAAGTTAATCACTTGTGGAAATATACGGGAGTCCCTTTTCAACAAACAACAACATACGGGAGTCCCTTTTTCATATATAAACAATGATTTTAATTTATTGATTAAAATCAATAAGAACAGAAACGCTTCCAGGGGAACCAATGCAATTTAGTGGTTAAAAAGTCATAACTTGAATTGTAGTATCAATGCATGAATTTGAATTCCCGTCGAGAGATTACAATTTGTTGATGCATGAATCTTGTAGGCGGTAATTTGTACTGTCGGGAGCGGGAATTATGTAACGATGATGCCATTTCACTACAAAGGTCAGAAGAAAAGGGACATAATTATTCTGTTTATGGAGAATAAAACTGGAATTAATGCTCATTATAAAAATCTTGCCAATTATGAACAAACACAAGTATTCTCACGTAATATACTGTTATTATTCATTCGCTTCTTTCCCAGTGGAATAAATGAAGCTTCCTATGTACCGCTATAGACACTCACAACTCTCACTAATATTCGACGTAAATGCATACTTATTTTGGTACTGTTTAATGCTTCTTTCTAATGAAGAGTAAGACCTCAAATTTAAATTTGAGTTGTCATGTAATAATAACGTTAACAATCTAATAGTTACAAGATGAAACGATCAAAATTAAAGCTCTCAGCAATAGTAATTACCCATATGTTTGTATCGAGCATTTCACCCAAAAAAAAAAAAAGAAGTTCGACAAGTGAACTATTTGAATCGTATCACACATTGTTATCATGAAACATTTATGTTTCTCGACTCCTTGAATTGTTTGCATATGAAATGCAAAATATTTTTAATACAGTAATTGGAGAATGAAATCCTTTGTAAAAAAATCTTCACTTAATACTTGACCAAAATAGAAAATTCAATATCAACCTTTCAAGTGCATAAGTCCACATATTAATAATCCAAGTATATAGTTAAGTAAAAAAATAAAAAAAATAAAAATCCAAGCCTATATTGATAATGGAGCAATTAGTAAGCAAATCCGAACCCGCGATTATATAGTCCCCTAATTTATGTGTATCTCTAGCTAGTTTAATTTCGTGTTTCAGTTTTAACTACTCATTTTGTCCCATTTTTTTTTGTCATAGTTACTGTTTTGAGAGTCAAATTTCTTAAATTTGACCGTAGATTAGGATATAAAATCTTTAACTTTTTTTAAATAAAGTTTACATATTTGAAAACTACATGAAACGTACTAAGTCACAATAAATTACAACTCAAAATATTTAAAAGATATATATAAAAATTACATTCAAAAATAAATTCGTTTGACTCTCGAAATTCGAAATACGACAAATAAAACGAGACGGAGGGAGTATTAAGGGGCAATTTGTTTTTATTAAGATTAAGAGATCTGAATCTGAATACACATCTGAATATTAAGATATGGTATTAAGTTCTGAACACTAATTGATTAAGACCGTTTGTTTTTCCAACATCTGAATATTTATAATTTATATTTATTCTTTATTAAAGTTTATACATACTATAAAATAGTTAACTATTATATCCACAAGATATTGGATTGTAAGGTGGTGGTTTGTGGTGGTATGACGATGGTGTCTGATAGTAGTGATTGTTAGCAGTTGTAGTGTTGGTGGTGGTTTGATGGTAGATGTGGTTGGTGGTAGTAAGTAGTGACTAGCAGTATTGGCGGTGGTAGGTAATGGTGGTGGTGGTGGTGCTTGGTAGTGAAGGTAGTTGTGTTTGTGGAGGTGGTGGGTATTGGTTGGCGGCAGTGGTGGTGATCATTGTGCTAATGACAATGATAACGGTAGTGATAGATAGTGGTGGTGGTTACTGTGGTCGGTGGTAGTAGTGGTGGTTGCCAATTGTCGTTAGTAGAAGGTGGTGGTGGTGGTGGTGGTGGTTAAGAAGTTGCAGGGTGGAGGTGGTTTGATAGAGATAATGATGGTTGTGATGGTGGAGGTGATTGGTGTGGTAGTAATAGTTAGTGGTTGGTGGTTGTAGCAATAGGTTATAATGGTAGAGGTTGTTAGTGGTTGTTGTTGATGGCTAGTGGTGGCTAGTGGTGGTGGACTAGTGGTGGCGGGTGGTGGTTGGTAGCGATGGTGGTGGCGGTGGTTATCGATTGTAGTAGTGCAGTGGTAGTTAATTGTGTAATATATGGAGGGGTGATGAACCTCTTAATGGTATTAAGGCTTAACTCAAGATCTTAATTATACAGATCTATTAAGAGCCATTAAGTGGTTAAATCTTAATAAAAACAAACGCACTTAATGGTTTGAGGTCTGAACTATGCAGATTCAAACCTCCATTAAGTGCAAACAAATGAGGCCTAAGTACCGTCTCTGATGACATATAGTCCGAAGAACTAGAAGGGACGCATGATTCATACACTGGTCAGCTTTTTAGACCTTGAGAGAGTAGGGCTACTAAACCAGAAAAATAAAAGGAAAGAAGCATTGATTCTTAAAATGGCATTATCCTGCCGAGTTAACAGTTAACATTTTTATGTTAAAAACTATTATACTACCTCTCTTTTAGTTTCCACCGTCCCAAATGACATAGGGAATAAAGATCACACTGCAAGAAATGCAACCGCGTAGACCCAAAAAGAAAAAAAAAAAAAATTAACCCAACAAGGAAAATAAGAAAAGGGGGAGAATCTGAATAGCACTGAAATAGTTGTTCAATTTAAGTTCTTTCATTGTGTGACCGTTATATCTAAAAATTTAAACTATATAAGCAATATTTTATTTATTTAGTAATGCCTTAGCTAGGGGCAACCATCATTTTGAAGTAGAAAAGGCATTTCCTAGTTTGTAAAAGTGATTCTTTTTCACAAACATTTTCCCCAAGTGAACCATCCACAACACTTAGGATTCGTTTGATAGGGAGGCAAATTATACATGAATTAATAATACATAAATTAATAATATATGGATTAATAATGTAGGGATTAGTAATGCAGGGATTATTTTTATTATGTGTTTGGTTTAATGTATCAAATTCGGGATATATTATGTATTAACTTAAACTAGTGTTTGGTACAAAACATGTATAAATTTTAGTTTACAATTATACCCTTAGAGAAAATGAGTTTTAACATAAAAGTTTTGTGGGCAAAGATACTTATGTACTTTCAACTTCTTTATCTATGTATTGTAAGCCATGTATTAATAATATCATGGTGGGGTTGGTATTGCTTTATACCCAAATTGGTGTATAAACTAATACCGAAATTAATTATCCCCTTTCAAAAGAGCTATCAAACATGAAATAAAAATGTGGAAAATATTAATACATGGATTAACTAATCAATACATCAAACAGAACGAGTCCTTTAAATGACTACTAATTGTTAAATCGGGACAAAGTTAGAAGCTAGTGCCATAAGCATATCTTGTCTTTGAGTTTAAAAAAGATTCCCCACCAAAGCTTATAATTATCTAATATAATATAGTACTACAATACCAAATGACTGATGCGATTCTTCTTTCTGAGTGGGGTAACATAGTTGGCATTCAAAAATTTCATTATAATAACCGTTCGTCCCTTCCAAAAGGAGGACAGAAAAGGTCTGCAGAAAGTTGTTTGTATTTGAAAAGATTGTCGACACCCTTTATCAGATTTGTCCAAGGATAATATTCCACAGCTCAATTTATAGTATTTTTCAGGTTTAAGTCAACTAATAGTTTAGTCATGGTGCATGCCTTTGATTTTTTCAATTAATAGAACCATCCAGTGTATTTTCATAATTTACTAATCTGATTAGTTTAGATTTATGTGTGATAGACCCAAAGAGTAAATATGCTCTTTATCAAAATATTTTCTATTTCTAAGTGTCAAATTTAAAGACCTTTAGTTTAAAGTGGAAGAATCTTAAGTATTATGATTAGGTCTTCATGATCATATACACTCGGTAATGCACTTTGCACCTTTTTTAGCTAGAGGGATCAACTATGGGATTGCCCTAGCCCCTATTGGCACTTGGTAGCGATTACCTAGGGTCTTAGTCAAAGATTACATTTTCACATAGTTTTAAGTAACGATACTCATTAGTGACGATGCAGCTATATCATTTACTCTATGATTTAGTGAAACTCAAGAGAGATATTTGTCCAAACAATACTCCGAAAAGAGACATAACCACAATAAGCACTATTATTATTGCGTCTTCCATTAATTATATAAATTTTTAGTTAGTTTTCTAATCTTTTCCTTGTCAAGATAATACTCCGAAAAGAGACATAACCACAATAAGCACAACTATTATTATTGCGTCTGCCATCAATTATATAAATTTTTAGTTAATTTTCTAATCTTTTCCTTACTCCACCTCAAATGTGTGATACCCCAGTTGAGGAGTAAGTATCCCACATTCCTTAGTCCACCTTAAATGTGTGATACTATTGAGATGATTATTTTGAAGAAGACAAACTAAGCACCTGGTGAAGAATCTAGTCCTTCAGAGAAGGCATGACCGATATAAAAGATTATGAGGTGTAAATCCACGTAGAACTAGGAAAGGTGGCGCGTGCATGTTTACTTATTCTAGTCAGCCAAATAAGTTGTGCCGAGGCTGTCTCTATGAAGTGTGAACAAGAGTTGGTGCTAAACAAGAAGTATATCACTGGAGATCTTCACTTACCATAATTGTGAAGATTGCTAGTGAGAAACTACTAGGGTTTACATAATCTATATAAAAGAAAGTAGTTGAGGCAGTCGTATTCATTCATTCACAACGAGAGTCGAGAACAAACAAAAGGCGATCCAGATTATTCTTGTGTGTTTGAACAACTGTTGACAACCGTTGAAGAACTCAAGGCATAACTAGTTGTTTATTAAGGTTCTTTATTATAATTGTCATATTACTGTGTCATGAGAGTTTTACCTATCTGCTTAGTCTGAGAAGCTATTGTAAAAGGTAGACTTTGTCAGATTACTTTGTAAAGCTAGAGTTTAGCTTTGAGAGTGATTAGGGTCTAGAGTGTAGCCCCTTGGTTATAGAGTTTGTAATCTAAAATCTCCTCATTGTGTTTGTGGAATTGTTTTCAAAGTTCCCAGAGTGTGGGTCGTGGTTTTTCTCCCTTGAGAAAGGAGTTTTCCACGTAAAAACATCGTGTTATTTACTTTCTGTCTAACTCTTTTGGTTTTGGTGTTTGTTGGAAATCGTTGTCACAAGAACCAGGTTCTTGTGTTAAAGGGTTGAGTTCTTCAGCGAAAATCGGAGGACACTATTCAGCCCTCCCTTCTAGTGTCCTTAAAAGGTGCTTAGAGTATAACAAGTGTTATCAGCGGGTCTTCTCACGATTTGGTTAACACCTAGAGAAGGATATAATCACGAGTACACCACCCACTATCACTGAAGGACAGTCTGTTCTAAGGCCACCACAATTCAATGGACAATACTACGTATGGTAGAAGAACAGAATGGAGAATTATATTTGTGCTGAGGATTATCAGTTGGGGATAATAATTTCTGAGAGAAACTTGACCCCACAACTAAGATTGTTGGTGAAGGAGCTGTTGCTCGTATTGAACCTAAGGAAAGGTCTGAATACAATAAAGCTAACTACGAGATGATTGAAAAAAAACCACAATGCCAAGAGGCTTGTGATTTGTGGACTTGGTCTTGAGGAGTTCAATAGAGTTTCTTCCTACAAAACTGCTAAAGAAATTTAGTATGCTCTAGAAGTTGCCCACGAAGGAACAACTGAAGTCAAGGACTCAAAGAAAAGAATGCTTAAGAGATAATTTGAATTGTTCACCATAGGTGAAAAGGAATCAATTCAAGATACAATGACAAGATTGACCATTATTACAAATGAGATGAGATCCTTGGATATGGAGCTGCCTGAAGTGGAAATGGTAGACAAGGTGCTGATCATGAATGTTTTTCCAGAGTCTTGGGAACCAAAGATGACTGCTATCATTAAGTCGAAGCCACTCAAATCCATTAAGCTGGAAGAACTGGTAGGCGGCTTGAAATTTCACGAGATGATGAAGGAATCCAAGAGCAAGTCAGGGCCTAAGAAAGTAAAGACTCTTGCTTTAGAGGCAATCGAAGAAACAGAGGTTGATTTACAATCTGTTGAATCAGTAATGGTTAGTGCCCTTAGGCAACAATTCAATCTTGGAAAATTTAAAGGGTTCAAGAAGAACACAAATGAGAGTTCTGGGAAGAGGAACATAGTTGAAAGTCCAAACTACTTAGGCTGCTTTAAGTGTTTCAAGAAGGATCATGCTGTCATGGATTGTCCCGTGGAAAATTGAGTGGATGAAGAACAGGGCTTCAAAGGAGAAGGAAAATGACAATACCAAAGACAAAGAAAAAGATAAGGACAAAAGGAAGACTAGACGTCCACCGAACTTCAGAGTTGAAAGAAGGAAGAAGAATGAGGCTTTATATGCGACTTGGGGACCAAATGATAGTGAATCTGATGAAGAAAAGGAGTCTGATGATGAGTCACCACTAGCATTGATGAGACTAAACAATGAGGACACAAGGAATGTTGAGTCCTTCAAAATTCTTGAAGGAAGGAACCCCTCCAGACCTTCTTTGTTTGAAGGAGTTCATTACAAAGAGTGGAAAAGACTGATGAAGCTACACCTGCAAGCTATAGACTACAGTCTCTAGGTAATTGTGAAAAGAGGACCTCATGTACCTGTGAAAAGAGCTGCAAATGGGTCCTTGGGGCCAAAGCTGGTGGAAGAACTAGATTCGTAAGATCTAGATTGGCTTCAAGCAAATGCTGAAGCCAAGTTGGCTTTGAAGAATGGGATGAACTTTGATGTTCTTGTCAAAGTATCAGAATGTACTACAACCAAGGAGATATGGGATAAGCTGAAGGAATCTACAATGGAGATAGTCAGAAGAAGGAAGCTGCTCTCATGGCTACTGATGAGGAAGAGTCTGCTCATGCAGCTGATATAAGTCTCTCTGATTTGAAAGAAAACTTGTATAATTACTCACCTGAGAGTCTGGATTTAATATATGCCACTTTAATTGAGGATTACTGTTATAATCTAAGCACCTCCTATGGACACTAGAAGGGGGGTTGAATAGTGTCCTCTAATTTTCTTCAAAGAACCAGATTCTTAATGTCAAGAACCCTGTTCTTGTCACAACAGTTTTCCACAGCAAACACCACAACACACACAAATTGCAAACTAAGAGAACACGGTGTTTTTACGTGGAAAACTCCTTGCTCAAGGGAGAAAAACCACGACCCATACTCTGGAATTTTTTAACCAATCCACTAACACAAAGAGCAAGTTTTTAGATTACAAAACTCTGTAACCAAGGGGCTACACTCTAGACCCTAATCACTCGATAAATCTAAACTCTAGCTTTACAAAGTAATCTCACAATGGTTCACCTATTACAACTGCTTCTGAATTAAGCACGTAGGTAAAAACAATGATAACATAAACTATGACAACTTCAAAACAAGAACCTAGACAGAATATCTAAGTTCAACCACGTAGCCTTCAATAGTTGTCTTCAACAGTTAAGTCACTTTGAATGTTTTTGGATCGCCTTTGTATTGCTCTCAACACTCTTTGTGAATAACTGAATATCGGCTGCCTCAATTACTAGGTTTTATAACGGCTTCAAAACCCTGGTCGCATTACACAAGGAAACCTTGTAATTTTGGCAAGACAAGATTTCATGTGACTCTTTCCTTGTTTAACTCCAACTCTTATTCATACTTCAAAGACACAACCACGACACAACCTCTTTTAGCTGACTAGGATGCATAATAATTCACGCACCAACTATTCCTAGTTTTGCAGGGATTTACATTCCATAATCTTTTCGATCAGTCGTGCGCTTCTTCATAAGGACCAAGTTCTCCTCCAGAACCACTAGGTCCTTCGTTTGTCATTCTTCAAAACATTCAACAAATTCCCCCTTTTTGATGATGACAAACAAATATTACCAAAGAACCTGGACATACAAAAAAAATACCAAAAACACAGAAGCAAAAATACATTTGAAAAATTTAAAACAAATGAATTAGGTTACAAACACCCAAACAGTTCCTTCTTCCCCCTTTTGGCATCATCGAAAAGATTCAAAATCCTGCAAGAACAAGTCAGTATCATCCAGTCTAGAGCACAAGGCAATCAAATCAATTGAAGCACACATGAATAAAGCTAAGGGCCCAACCAGAACCAGATATATTATAGAACAGACCCAATTCAAACAAAAGAAATTTAAAACCAATTATCCAGGGCGTGACAAACACACAGCCCAATTAAGTACACAATTTCAAATGATTGTCTTAAGAAACACACATCAAGAGGGGACATATAGGGAATGAAGGCAGAGATTTGGACAAGGATATGGAAGGAAGTGGGAAGGACTTAGGTCTTCAGGTTGAAGTGCTTGATAAGTGCCTCAATATTCCTCGAATTCATGGCCCTTTCTACCACCAGCTCAGCCTCATTTTGTGACACTAGATCTTCAACCGATCAATTTCTAGATCCTTAACCTTCAACTTCCTTTTCAATTCAGCATTCTCTTCATCTACTTCCAACACATGCTGCTCCAATTCCTTCACTGCTACAGTTGCTTCATCAGGACCAAAGTCTTCACTTTCCTCAGGCTGCTCTTGCTTGACTTGCACTGGCCTCTTGGATGATCTCTTCTCCTTGAAGAAGTCACAATTTTTCAGCACATTTTGACCAAACATCTGAGGCAGAGTTGTCTTCTTCCTATCTTCCAAGGGCATCCCAAAGTGCTCGAAGACCTGCTGCAGGATGTAGGAATGCACTAAAGAATATGACTTTTGATCAGTATCAGCAATCCTCTTTATGTGTCTGATGATCAGACCAGGCAGATTGATCCTTGTTTCTCTATCCAGCAGGTCCATATAGGTCAAGTCAAGAGGACAAGCCTCACTGTTCCTTTCCCCTCTAGGCAACAGAAACCTATGGACAAATTCAAAGAGCAACTGATGTGCAGGTTCCATCTCCCTTTTCTCAACTTTTCTTTCCTTTCTGAGTTTAGTCTTTCCAGAGAATTTCTTCACAACATTTAGAGGAGTTACACCATCAGTTTTCTTTGGCCATTTCAACTTGATGTACCTGCAATAACCTTCAGCAGGAATCTCAAAAATTACTCCCAACTCCTTTCTTCCAAACTCTATTTCCACTCCTTTGACAACTGAGAACACTCTTCTTGCAGCTACTCTATAATTTATGCAGAACTCCCTGATCTCCTCAACATACAGAAATCTATTCTCCTTAGCAAAGAGGTTCAACCACCCTTGATCCTCTACCTTCCTTAACAGAGGTTTCATGTTATGCTCATTCAGGTCACTCAAGATGCTCTCAGCCAATACTTGGTGCCTCGCAAAGAAGGCTCCCATGTCAACCTCCTCATCAGTATCTTTCATTTTCTTCTTGCTCTCTACCTCACTATCAGTATTAGAATCACTAGGATCAACATAACTCCCATCCTCATCACTTCCCACCTTTGCTTCAGTAGTGCTTTTCACCTGTTTCTCTTCAGATACCTTTGCTCCTTACTTCTTTTCAAGATTTGCCATCTTTTCTACCTGGTGTTTCAGAACAGAACTAGTAGCCACCCTCCTAGGTGCTGTCTGAATAGTAGGTTTCTCACACCTCCATTTTCAACCTGAGAGTCCTCATCACTCTCATATACTAGCCTGCTTTTTGACAAAACTTTTCCCCCTTTTACTAACCTTCTTCTCTTATATGTTTCTTGTTTTGTTTCACTTACAAACACCACCTCATTTTCTTCCTCTTCTCCCATCAGCTTCTCATCCTCTTCACCAAATTTTCTTTTCACACTTTTCTTTTGTTTCTCCATTGCTTTTTCACTTTTATCATCCCCATCCTGAATTTTCTCATCTTTCTCTCCCTCAGAGTCAGTCCAATCAAGTTCTGCATCATCAGCCACTGCAGGAACTGAGCAAGAGCCAGGTTCTTGATTCAATTTCTTTGTAGCTTCAACAGAACTAGATCCTCCACCTACTAGACCTTCCAACACAGCCAGTACATGAACCTTTTCAAGAGGAGCAGCCTCCGAACTAGGTTCATCGACTAGACCCTTTTGAGACTCAGCAGAGTCCTCATCTCTCAATTTCTTCAACATATTTTCAACTAAATTAACCTCCACTACTTTGTCAGTCACTAAGGGAACATGAAATTCACTCCCAGGAACAAGGTCCTCTATCACAGTCTGCAAATTTTCCTCACTAACATTCCCTCTATCAGTTGTACCACTAGGCTCTACTGTTTCTACAATTTCATCTAGCCCTTTAACTAGGTTTTCAGTGCTCAACATCCCAGGGCTTTTAACCAAATCTAAAGCAGTAGAACTAGTTAGGGTTGAGTCAGGTCCTACCTCAACTGATTTTTCAGCGGAGACTGGTGATGCCGACGTCGGAGGTGAGGGTTTTGCAACAATTTTCTTGGGACCCTTTTTTCCCGCTCTTTTGAGGAATTTCGCCCTCGCTTTGACGATTCTTTCAGCAAGAGTAGAGGCAGGGGGTTTGAAAGTGAATTCTTTAGAGGTGTGGGTTTCTGAGGTCTTTGCCGGAGAGGCGGATGATGATTGTACTTGAGATATTGTGTGAATTTTTTGTTAGGGTTTTGAGAGAGAGTTTATTTTTTTGTTTTGAATTTAGAGAGAGAACAGAGTAAAGAGAGGTTTGGTAAGTGTTTCTCTTTCTATTCCTTCCAATGAAAAGTGTGAGAAAGAGTAACAGTGGGTTGGGGCTTCTCTAGGGAATAGGTAGTAATGATGGTGATGTAAAGGGAATCAGCTTTTTGAAGTTTTGGAAAACCGGGAAAGTGTAGGATTTGACGGTTATTTAAACTTACCCATTTAAGGCTTCTAGAGTAGGTGGGGTCGGTTGGAGTCTTATAAAAGTATAACCACAAAAGGAACTGTTCCTATGATTATGGGCGGTTACACAGACATAGAAGATTTCCTTGATGCACGTTCATTAAAACTATCAATTTCAGTTATGACACTTAACATAAATAGCTGTGTAGATGTACCTGGACATGGTTCCTCATGCTTGTCTTGGTTCCTTCTATGTATCCTGTAGATTCTTTCATGGGAACACATTAGCACACTCTAGTAATACTCAGTTGAACCAGTATACTTAAATAAAGTACAGAATTAGACTGGACAATACTAACTATAGTTACAAAAAAATAATGAACACTTAACTAACCAATCCTTGGAGAACAAATGCTGAGTCATCCGTGTATTTTGGTCATCCCTAACTCCAACCTGTTCCTCTCAAATTGAACTTTGTTCAGTGCTTTGGTAAAGATGTCAGCAATTTGGTCCTCAGTCCCACAAGAATTCATGGTAATTAGACCCTTCTCCTCATTATCTCTAAGAAAATGGTGTCTGATATCAATGTGCTTTGTTCTTTTATGTTGGACTGGGTTCTTGGCAATGTTCACTGCACTTGTGTTATCACAAAAATAGGCACAACTCCATATTTAATTCCAAAGTCCTCCAACTGCTGTTTGATCCATAGCAATTGCGAGCAGCATGATGCAGCTGCTACATACTCTACTTCTGCAGTAGACAAGGCTACTGAGTTCTGCTTCTTTGTAGCCCAAGAAACTAGGCAAGGGCCAAGAAAATGTACCATCCCTGAAGTGCTTTTTCTGTCCACCAGATGACCTGCATAATCAGCATCAACAAAGCTAATTAATTCAAAAGTACCACCCCTAGGGTACCATAGACATAAATCCTGAGTTCCCTACAAATATCTCAAGATTCTCTTCACAACTGTGAGATGTGATTCCTTAGGCTTTGACTGAAATCTAGCACGCAGTCCCACACTGTATACAATATCAGGTCGACTAGCTGTGAGATAGATGTGTGAACCTATAATTCCTCTATATTTTAACTCATTTGTAGAAGGACCTAGTTAATCCATATCCAGCTTTGTTCCAGGAGCAATAGGTGTCGACATTTCTTTTGCTCCTTCCATGTCGAACTTCTTTAGAAGTTCCTTGACATATTTCTGTTGGTAAATCATAGTTCCTTCAGGGGTCTGCTTAATCTGCAAACCTAGGAAGAAATTGAATTCTCCCATCATGCTCATTTCGAATTCACTGCCCATCAAATCATCAAATCCCTTGCATAATTCCTCATCAGTGGCACAAAAAATGTCATCAACATATACCTGAACCACCAATAGATCAGTTCCTTTCTTCTTCAAGAACAATGTGTTGTCAATCTTCCCTAAAAATCATTCTTAAGCAAGAATCCTGATAATCTCTCATACCAGGTTCTAGGGGCTTGCTTCAATCCATAGAGTGCCTTATCAAGTTTGTAAACATGATCAGAAAATTCACTGTTCACAAAACCTGGAGGCTGTATTACATAGACTTCTTCATTAAGGTAACCGTTTAAGAAGGCACTCTTCACATCCATCCGATGCAGTGTAAACTTTATGTGTGTAGCAAAGGCAATCAACATTCTTATGGCTTCCATCCTAGCTACTGGTGCAAATGTCTCATCATAGTCGATTCCTTCCTCTTGACTGTATCCTTGGACTACCAATCTATCTTTGTTCCTTTTTACTATACCGTGCTCATCCAATTTTTTTTAACACCCACTTTGTTCCTATAATTGACCTGTCCTTTGGCTTAGGAACCAGATGCCAGACTTTGCTTTTTTCAAACTGATGTAATTCATCCTGCATGGCTAGGACCCAATCTGGATCTTCCAAGGCTTCTTTTACATTCTTTGGTTCCATAGATGATAGGAAGGCAAAGAATGCACAAAAATTCTTCAAGACAGATCTAATCATAATTCCAGTATCCAGTTCAGATAGCACATTCTCTACAGGATGAGAACTTTGATGTTTCTATTGTCGGGGTTGTATATGACGAGAAGAACCTTCAGCAACATCTAGAGTGGGTTCTTCATGATTATTTGAATCATCAACGTCATCTGATGTTCCCCCTGACATGTTGACTCCTTGTTCCCTTTGAGCTGAATCTTCATTTTCCTCACAAGGTCCCTCCTTTTCTTCTGGATTTTCAGAGTTAACTATACCATCATCTCAAGCAAGACCAATGGCCTAATTATCTACTTCTTTTTCATCAATTTCCTTATATGATTCATCAAATAACACATGCATGTTCTTCTCTACTGTTTTGTGTTCTTTTGTTAAACACTTCGTATGCCTTGCTTTGATTAGAGTACCCAAGAAATATTGCCTCATCACTTTTTTCATCAAATTTTCCCAATGGTTCCTTGTCGTTGTTGTGAATAAAATATTTACACCCAAAGGGCCTCAAATTTGCAATATTTGGTTTCCTTCCTCTGAGAAGTTCATATGGAGTCTTGTCAAGAATAGCTCTTATGGAGCACCTGTTCAACAAGTAACCTGGAGTGTTTATAGTTTCAGCTCAGAAGTTCCTTGCAAGACCACTTGATAACAATATAGTTCTTGCCATATCCTCCAGAGACCTGTTCTTCCTTTCTACTACTCCATTCTGCTGTGGAGTTCTTGGTGCAGAGAAATTATGATCAATGTTGTATTTGGCACAATACTTAGAGAATTTTATATTTTCGATCTCTGTGCCATGGTCAAATCTGATACTGATCAGTTCCAGGCTCAACCTTTTCTGCACAACTCCAGCCCAATCCTTGAAGCAATCAAAGGCTTCATCTTTGGATGCCAAGAACAGGGTCCATGTATACCTTGAGTAATCATCAACAACTACAAACACGAACCTCTTTCCTCCTCTGCTCCTGACTCTCATGGGTCCACAAAGGTCCATATGTGTCAACTCCAGTGGCTTTGATGTGCTCACCAACTTTTTGGATTTAAAGGATGATCTCACATGTTTTCCTTTAACACAAGCATCACACATCTTTATGTTTTTAAATTTCTTATTTGGCAATCTACGAACCAGCTCCTTCGATACTAACTTGTTGAGCTGTGACAAACTAGCATGTACCATTCTTTTGTGCCACAGTTGTGAGTCACTTTCTTGAACATTCAGGCATGTTAATTTATTTTCAGGCAGTGATTTCAGTGATGCTTTGTACACATTGTTCACCATTTTTCCTTCCATGACAATCTCTATACTCTGTAGGTTCTTCACAATACACACAGAAGAGACACTCACTTCGTTTCCTCTATCACAAAGTTGAGAGATACTGAGAAAATTGTGTCTAAGACCATCAATACAGTATACATTTTCAATGGAATGATCTAGAGTTCTCCCAACTTTTTCGATTCCCACAATCTGACCACTTTTTCCTCCTCCGAAGGCTACTCTGCCTCCTTGAAATGCTGCGAGTGAGAGAAAGTTTCTTCTGTCTCTGGTCATATGTCTTGAACAACTACTGTCAAGAATCCAGCTTGGATTGTTCACTCTCGCTCCAGCCTGCAAAACAAATCAAGGATTAGTTTTAGGAACCCAGACAAGCTTGGGTCCCTTCTTTTGAAAAAATAGATAAATCAAATCTTTCTTAGCCCATTCAGGTAAAATACTCCTCTTATTTTTGGTCTTTGCCTTGCTTGCATTTATGCACATTTGTCTGTAATGCCTAGTTTCACCACAGAAGGTGCACAACATATTACAAGGCAAACCCACATATTTGCTTTTAGGATTATATAGGGGCAGTGGTTTCTTGAATCCTAGCCCTTGTTTTCCTTTGTTCTGGTTTTCAAGAACCCAATTCATTGCCTCAGAGGATTTGTTCCATTTTGTTAATCTGGTAAGCTCATGGTCAGTTTTTTCAACCCTTTGTTTGAGAATCCTGTTTTTCTCAGTTTCCTGATAAAGGATCTCATTTGTTCTTTTAAGCTCATCTTCAAGAAAAGTTTGAACTTAACTGATTATTTGCTTACCATTAACACTTTCCTTTAACTGATTTAATTCAATCTTAAGTTCTGAGATCTTAGAGTTTGACATAAGAGCCTGTCCTTTCAGAACAACATTGATTTCTTCAAGTTCAATATTTTGCTCTTGGAGGATCTTGTGTTTAGCTCTTAGATCACTCATATCTTCATGCAATTTATCTTTCTCAGTTTTTACCTTTTTATAACCCTCAATTAAGGTCGCAGTAATTAAGATCAAATTTTCAGTAGAGTATATGTGCAGGTTTTCTTTTAGTTCAGAAAGACATATCTCTGCTGAATGAGCATCTTCTTCTCCATCGGCTGCCATGAGGGATGATTCCTTCTTCTGATCATCCTCTGTGTACATCTCTTTTAACTTCTCCCAAATTTCTTTGGCAGACTTGTATTCCAACACTTTTGCTAGCACATCAGTCGTCAGCCCTTTTCTCAAGTATGACACGACTTTGGCATTTGCTTGCAACCAATCTAAGTCTTAAGGATCAAGTTCTTCTACCAGCTTTGGAACCAAGGCTCCATTTGCTACTCTCTTTACAGGAACATGAGGTCCTCGTTTTACGATCAATCAGATACTATAATCCATCGCTTGAAGGAAGATTTTCATTTGTTTCTTCCACCATTTGTACCTTGTCCCATTAAACACAGGTGACTTGGAGAGATCTCTTCCTCCTCTGAGCTCCCGTGGATCCTCCTCGTCTGAACTTTCACCTGACACTCCCATCAGTACTAGTGGAGACTCATCCTCGGATTCTTTTTCTTGGTCAGATTCACTATCAGTAGGTCCCCATGTTGCATAAAAAGCTTTATTTCTCTTCCTTCTTTCTGCTCTGAAGTTTGGAGGTCATCTGAATTTCTTCTTGTCTTTATCAATATCTTTTGATGCCTCCTTCTCCTTCTCCTTTGTAGCTCTATTTTTCATCCACTCAACTTCCCACATTGGACAATCCACAACTGCATGGTCCTTCTTGAAACATTTAAAGCATCCTGAGTACTCTAGGCTGTCAACAATGTTCTTTCTACCAAAACTTTCTTTGTTGTTTCTTTTGAATACCTTGAACTTTCCCAGATTAAACTTCTGCCTCAAGGCACTGACCATAGTAGCTTCAACTAATTGCAAGTCAACATATTCCTCGGATTCATCAGTTGCTTCAAGTGCAAGAGTCTTGTCCTTCTTGGGTACTGGTTTGCTTTTTGATTCCTTCATCATCTCATGTATTTTCAAGCTTCCGACCAGTTCCTCAAGTTTGATAGATCTAAGAGGTTATAATAGCAGTCATTTTGGATTCCCAAGCATCAGGAAGAACATTTAGAACCTTGTCCGCCATTTATACTTCTGGCAGCTCCATATCCATAGACCTCATCTCATTTGTGATAATAGTCAACCTTGTCATCATGTCTTGTATTGATTACTTCTCTCCTATGGTGAACAACTTGAACTGTCTCTTCAGCATTCTTCTCTTGGAATCCTTCACTTCAGTGGTTCCTTCATGTGAAACTTCCAGGGCATCCTAAATTTACTTAGCCGTCTTATAAGATGAAACTCTATTGAACTCCTCATGACCAAGCCCACAGATTACCAAACGTTTGGCTTTGTGGTTCTTTTCAACCATCTTATAGTCAGCCTGATTGAACTCCTCTTTTGACTTAGGTTCTTCTCGAGCAGCAGCTCCTTCCCCAACTACGTTGGTCCGAATCAAATTTCCTTTAGATAATATAAGCTAAAGTTGATAGTCCTCAGCACAAATATAGTTCTCCATTCTGTTCTTCCACCAAGCATAGTACTGCCCATTGAACTGTGGAGGCCTCATAATCGACCATCCTTCAGTGATAGTAGGTGGTGCACTCATGATTTTGATCCTTCTCAAGGTGTTAACCTAGCACGAGAAGACCTGATCTGATACCACTTGTTATAATCTAAGCACCTCCTATGGATACTAGAAAGAGGGGGGGGGGGGAGGTTGAATAGTGTCCTCCAATTTTCCTCAAAGAACCAGATTCTTAATGTCAAGAATCTTGTTCTTGTCACAACAGTTTTCCACTGCAAACACCACAAACACACAAATTGCAAACTAAGAGAACACGGTGTTTTTACGTGGAAAACTCCTTGCTCAAGGGAGAAAAACCACGACCCATACTCTGGGATTTTTGAACCAATCCACTAACACAAAGAGCAAATTTTTAGATTACAAAACTCTGTAACCAAGGGGCTACACTCTAGACCCTAATCACTCAACAAAGCTAAACTCTAGCTTTACAAAGTAATCTCATAATGGTTCACCTATTACAGCTGCTTCTGAATTAAGCACATATGTAAAAACAATGATAACATAAACTATGACAACCTCAAAACAAGAACCTAGACAGAATATCTAAGTTCAACCATGTAGCCTTCAATAGTTGTCTTCAAAAGTTAAGTCACTTTGAAAGCTATTGGATCGCCTTTGTATTGCTCTCAACTCTCTTTGTGAATAACTGAATATCGGCTGCCTCAATTACTAGATTTTATAAGGGCTTCAAAACCCTAGTCGCATTACACAAGGAAACCTTGTAATGTTGGCAAGACAAGATTTCCTGTGACTCTTTCCTTGTTTAACTCCAACTCTTATTCATACTTCAAAGACACAGCCACGGCACAACCTCTTTTAGCTGATTAGGATGCATAATAATTCACGCGCCAACTATTCCTAGTTCTGCAAGGATTTACATTCCATAATCTTTTCGATCAGTCGTGCCCTTCTTCATAAGGACTAAGTTCTCCTCCAGAACCACTAGGTCCTTCGTTTGTCATTCTTCAAAACATTCAGCTCAACAGTTACAAAAAGTTATAAGCTGAGAAGGACCAACTTTCAGAAGTTGTGTCTGAACTAAAAGTGAAATGCAAGAACCTGGAAGAATCTAATGCTGAACTTGAAGAAACCAATGCTTCTCAAAGTGGACAGGCTCTTGTATCCAATACTAAATTCTTAGAACTTGAACTAGAAATTGAAAAAATGAGAGAAACCGGTGGAAAATAAATAATCTGTGAAGTTCAAACCTTCCTTGAGAAGCTTAAAAGGGCAAGCGAAATTCTTTATCAGGAAACTGAAAAGAGTAGAGTGCTCAAAGAAAAGTTTGAAAAGGCTGATTATGAACTTACTAGGCTTACTAAATCGAATAAGTCTTCTGAAGCAATGAACTAGGTTCTTGAAAATCAAAACAGTGGAAAGAAAGATCTAGGCTTTAGAAAACCACTGCCCACTGTAACCCTGAAAGCAAATATGCTGGACTTCCATGTAACATGTTGTGCACCTTCTATGGTAATACAAGTCATTATAAAGAAAATTGCACGGTGGTTAGAAAAGCTAAAACAAAGAACAAAAGATTTGCTTTACTTGATTGGGCTAAAGGGATTTAATTCATCTATTTTCTCATAAGAAGGGACCCAAGCTTGTCTGGGTTCCTAAAACTAACCCTTAATTTATTTTGCAGGCTGGAGTAAGAGTGAACAACCCAAGTTGGGTTCTTGATAGTGGTTGTTCAAAGCACATGACAGGAGATCGACGAAACATTCTCTCACTCGCAACATTTCAAAGAGACAGTGTTTTTTTCGGAGGAGGAAAGTGTTCAAATTGTTGGATGTGTATTTAAGTAGCATATATCAAGATGTGTGATGATTGTGTCAGGAGTAAATATGTGAGATCATCCTTCAAGTCAAATACTACCTTTAAGGAGTAAGATTTTAAAGCCTTACTCAAAGCGAACAATATCACTAGCAGGCTGGACTAGGACATGCATACTTAAATACCCAACATCTTTTCTATGTTATTTCGACGTGGATATTTACTCCTTAGCTGGGTATCATAAAATGACAATTTCCAAGATGGCATGATTCTGATTATTTTCCTGTTCTTCCCCATTCTCCTTCCTTTCTCTTGGATTACCGTATGATTTTTAACCATATTCACTTCAATATTATTATATTATATGCATGATATAATACATACCTAGTCCATTGATTGTGTATGTCGTTTATATGCCCAGTACAATATTATATACTTTACAGGCATGTATATGAGCGACTTACAGTACAATATTATACTTGGTTTTTATATACATGTCCAGTTCAGTTGTAAGATTCGTTGAGCTGCATGCTTCCGCCTCAGTTATGAGGTTTCAGTATTTTATGACTAGTGTCCATTTGATGAGAATTCATTTTTTATGCTTATGCTTGGACTGTCTGAGTAAGCTAATTTCAATTATTCGAACCTTAAGAAAATCAATTAACATCGGGGTTGCTTGGAAGTTTAGTATCTTTGATATTTTATCACGATCCTACAGAATTTTGGTCGTGCAAATTCCCGAGTATAAGTTTTTACAAGTATTATATTTTAAACCTAAATAATTATATCTCCTATCCAAAGATTTGATATTTCATTGAGTAACTCTTTTTTGCGGTATAGAATCGACAATCACATTGAACTATCAACTGTGTTAACATAACTATGAACTATGTTTAAAACAAAAAATAAAATTTACACACCCTACTCTTCGGTATTTATCCACTTGTCATTACGAAAAAAGAACAAAAACTTATGATGACATTGAGACTTGGGGAAACAATATGTACTCACAAGAAAAAAGACATTGAGGGACTAAAATAGGTGGCACATCAAGAAAGCTATTATAAAGTTCACTTGCTTTTTGTTCCAAGTTGGTGAGCCAAATGTGCAAAGGCATTATGTACTCGACTTCTTCAAATGCTTAATCATTTCTATAGTTCTTGAATGCATAACAATTTGGCAATGATATTAAATTGGACAATTGAACTTCACTTTTTAAGTTAATGGGTATCCATCAATCATCAATATACATAAACAAATCATTGAAAGAAAGATATTTTCTAATTTTGCACCAAATTGGTATTATTCCTTATTGTTTCTCTGTAATATTCTTAAAGCTGTAGTTGTGTTTTATAGCATAAATTCTCTTCCATGCTGTAACTCGAGAACCCTCTAAACAATTTGGAATGGACGGATGAATTGTGCTCTTTTGTTCCTGTATTGAAAAGATTGCATGCCTTTTTCCTTGCTTTACACTCCTTTTCATTGATGCCCTCTATTTTTTTTTAATTAGTTTTTAGGTGCCATTACGCACAATTTGCAGCTGGTTCACACATACGTAGTTGTTGTGGCACATTCACACGTTTTATTTGTCTATTTTGAGCCTATTCCGTTTGTTATAAATAGGGGCTATCACACTTGTGTAGTCTTCAACTTATATTAGCATCTTCTCAAGTTTACTATTGTACGTGGCCTTTCAAAACTATAGTACTCAAGGTTGCATTTGATCACCTTTCAAGGCAAATATGAGCTCTGGTTAGTTGCATTTTACAAATGTTTCTTGCTTTTAGGTTCTTCACGTCTTCTGAAATTTGCATTATGTCATCTTTTAGTAGGTGGTATGATAAGTTTTAAGGCCTTCTGGTCTTGCTGCGAGGATCCATTGAGATTTAGCCCTTTAATGCTCTGACTAGTAGAAGCAAGAAAACAAAAAAGTTATAAGGCGTTTTGGCTTTAAATATCACTAAAACCGTATTCACATTATGAGAGTAGCATTTGCCTTGTTCTTATTTATGTTGTCTTTGTGGAAGTGTTTTTCTCTAAGTATTTGCTACTGAAATAATTTACGTGGCTAAATGATATTACAGGAAGTAGAACAGCTAGGAGGACTTTGGAGTTTGGGAGGACATATGTGGTGAGGCCTAAAGGAAAACATCAAGCTACCATAATTTGGTTGCATGGTCTCGGGGATAATGGCTCCAGGTACGGTGCTTTTTTGCTTTTATGCTGAACAATCTATGGTTAAATTCTAGAAAGTGTCACATGTTGTCCTTCCTTAAGCCAATATTTCTCTAATATGAAACAAGGAATTGTATAGATAACTGATCAGTTCTCAGTGTATCCCCTGTTTTGTGCACTTGTTATTGCCTTCAACCCTCCTTAGGAGAAACTTACAACAAAGTCATGATGGACAATGCTGTACAAATGATATGACCAATTTTTAACAACCTTTGCTATTTGTTTTCTTCATTTGTGTTTCTTTTCAAAGTGTAAAAACAATGACAAAAATGATCCCATCACTTTTCATTATGGTACTATGTGCTCTTAGTGGAGTTCACTTTACCAACTATTGGAATAGAATTTGTAAAGAAGGGTGGGGATCATTACAAAACATGAGAAGAAAAATTGGTTAAGAGAATGTAAACGATTTGACCTGTCCTATAAGGAAGTCTCCAATGTGAACTTGTTTTAAGCTTACTTTTATATTAAGATTCTAATGTTAGCTAAGTTGAGGGGAAACACCTCAACCATCTTTAGTTTATATACATTATTAATTGATTGGATTGCAGAAAGCAACATTTAGCCCTACAATATTTTGTTAGGCATAACTTTCTCGCCGTCTTTTTCAGTGGACTGAAACATGAGACAGGCTGGATAAAATAGATCTGTATCTGCTAATTAATATGTTTTATAGTATCTGCTAATTGATTTGTTTCTTTTTGCAGTTCTTCTCAACTCTTGGAAAGCCAAGCCCTTCCTAATGTAAGTGGTGAACTCAGATAACTAACTTTTTTGCTTTATGTAATTAGATGGCATTCATGCAACACTGCTTCTCAAATAAGGGGTATTCTTCCTTATCCTAGATTATCATTGTTGCCTATATGATCTTGCAGATCAAATGGATATGTCCGACGGCCCCTACTCGCCCTGTGGCTATGCTTGGTGGATTTCCTTGCACTGCATGTAAGAAAGAACCTGAAAACTTTGACATGGTTATCTTTATAACTGCCATTTAAAAGGGATCTACATCTTATTCCAGGGTTTGATTCGGGAGAACTTTCTGATGACACTTCCAATGATCTTGAAGGCTTAGAGGCTTCAGTTGCACATATTGCAAACTTATTGTCAACAGAACCTGCGGATGGTAAGAAACTTATACTGCTGTGAGTTCTCAATTTGCCAACTGCTTCTCACAACTCATACTGTTGGCATGTTTGTCTGACTTGCTGGCATTTCCTTTTCAAGATTTGGACAGGCAATATTGTCACTAATTGAATCCTTTTTCTTGAAATTGTTTGGTCATTCTGTTTTATTTGTCTGATTAACGATGTACTGTCTTGCACAGTTAAACTTGCTATTGGAGGATTCAGCATGGGTGCAGCCACTGCACTCTACTCAGCAACTTGCTTCGCGCAGGGAAAATATGGAAATGGAAATCCTTACCCTGTCAACTTGAGGGCTGTCATAGGTCTGAGTGGGTGGCTTCCAGGTTCCAGGTGTGCAAATCATCGTTCAAGCTATAGCTGTTTCTGTTATCTCTTTTTCTTTTTTACCTTAATCTTTAGCCTGACGATTAATATGGAATATCACATGCACTAGGTACTGCTCAAAATTTTATTTCAATTAGTTGTGCAAAATAATATTCTAATTAGTTAGTCTCTAGAGTTTAAATACTTCTACTCTTCACGAGCTATAGAAATGAAGTACCAGGCCAAAATTTAATGAAATTGAAGAGCCCTGTTATGGTTAGTCTTATATTTCTATGTAATCCTTATTCTATAAGACAATTGAGCTCAGGAGTTTAACAAATATTATTCTGCAGGAATGTGAGGAACAAAATTGAAGGATCTCATGAGGCTGCAAGACGTGCTGCATCTTTACCCATTCTACTGTGTCATGGAAAATGTATGCACCTCACTTGCAAATATTTATATAAGACCTTGTCATTTCTTTCCCTTCCAGATTTTGCAGTATGTCCTTGAGAGTTAAGAAGCATCTTAAACATCAGAGCCGATGCACAGAGTTGCCTGAGTCTAAATTTCTCTTTTTCACTCCACAATACCAACAGAGTAAAATAACAATGTTGAAGTGATATTTGACGAAAAATGTTTTATTTTACTTTGTGCATTGGTGTTCATGTCCAAACTACTTAATCTGCTCCTTTATGAGAGTATTTTCTTTTTCCAGAAGGATGTAACAATATTGCAGATGTTATTTTGTCTTTGTTAAACCAGACAAGTTCTAGTGGAGACCATTAGTCTTTTCCATTCTCCATGCATTCTACTTATTTAGGTAGCAGACATCTGAAAGTGATCCGGGAACTCTTACGAATAAGGCCATATGTTAACCTTGCTCCAAAGAGGGTTCTTGTTGTTTTCAGCTTGTAATACAAGATGACTGATGTAGTTCATACGAAGTATGTATAATCTGCAGATCCATTTTACAATGTTATTTGTACTTGTTAGGTGATGAAGTTGTTCCTCATAAATATGGAGAGAGGGCTTTCCATGTCTTGAGCTCAGCTGGATTCAGGAATCTCCAATTCAAAGCTTATGATGGGTAAGCCTCATTTGTTTTCTCGTTGTGAAACTGTAGTCTCATGATTTAAGAAAGGATTATGTAAAGCACCAACTGATTCTAAAGCACCAACTTCCTCTGCAGGCTTGGTCATTACACAGTGCCAAGGGAAATGGATGAAGTATGTAATTGGTTAACTGCTAGGCTTGGGCTTGAAGGTTCTCGACGATAAACTACATTACAAATATTTCATGTTCCATGTAGCTGGTGAAAAACGGAAGAGGCCTGGTCACTTAATCAGTATACAGTGCAAAGAAAAATGTAAGATGAGGGTAATTGGTTAAGCTTGAAGATTTCCGATTGAAAAACACCATCGCAGAGGTTCATGTCTGATGAAAAATATATGGGGAAGCAGCAACAGGGATACACAGTTTTTATCTAGTTAATATATGTATTATGGTGAATGCTAGGACTTATTCTTCCAGTTTTGACAAAATCCTCTGATAAATAAAGTTTAGGAAGTGTGCCATTTTCTTATACTTGTAGACACAAATTGGTCTGTTTGTTCTCTTCAATTCCACTTCGATTGCAGCTTTGTCCAAAGATTTGCTTAATCAGAATTTTGATGGCTTGAATTACTATAGATCCACTGACATCTTCCCTTAAAAGGACGCAAGAGGGTTAGGTGTGGTGTATGTATACACGAACAAACATGTACACATACATATAGTGCACACAATGATATGTGTGCAGAAATAGTTATACGCTGAGGACACTTGCAGTTTAATGTAAAGGAGTTATGAAATAGGTATCAAACAGTGTGCTTATACTTGAAAAACTGCTTAGCCTGAGTATACAAGGAGCTGGTTTCGACTTTGCATGGTACTACTCAACATTGGTTAAGTTTAAAGACAAAACATTTCGTGTTCTCATTTTGGAGTGCTTCAACTGTCACTAGATAAAAGTGTTGCAATTTGGACATTAGAGTACTGATACTGTGACTAGCAAAAAGTACGAAAAAATGTTAACATGGAATCAAACACGGTATGCCAATTGAGACTAGGATTGAAATGGATTTCCTCTGTAGATAGATCCAGATTCACATCCATCTATCTAAAAGATTTCTTCATCGATTTGATTCTAAAAAAGAGGGTTTTGTTCTTGTGGTATGCTATCCACTCATTCTGGAACTTCCCAGACACAAACCAGAGCATACTCCCCTCTAAAGAATGTTAATCTTAATTTTACCTGGTAAATGGTTCACTTCTCATAATTCAAACTTCCTATTGTCATTCTAGTTCAGATAAATTATCAACATATACTATATACATCACTTCCTCCAATCTAATGTACATAAGATTCCTACTATTTTGGGATAGTACAAAATGTCCAAGCATCATTTCATTTTTATACAATTTTAAGATTGAAATTTATGAAGCCGTTCGTGAAATGATATATTTCAGTCGAATTAACTTTATACAAGTCATCTTTGGATATTTCTCGTGTAAATAAAACAATGCACAAGTACTCCAACAACAATTTAAACTAGACATACAGTAAACATCTTATTATGAAATGCAACAAATCTGTTGTGATACCCATTATACGCTTTATAAAATACGGTTCAAGCTAGCACAAAACCTTCAAACATATGTATAGGGATTTGCATCTATCCCAAAGTTGGAAAGTTTGATTTAAAGAAGAAACTAATGAAAGACACAGACCAAGACTTTAACAATCGGTAGCATGTATACGAGAGACAAATATGAATAACACTATTCACTTCAAAGTACTAGTAACATGAATCTTCCGTTCATTGCTGACTATCAGAAACAGCGACACAAGAAACTAAAACTGAAAAGGAAGAGCCAAATTCTACAATTAGAAATAGATATTACATTCATCTGTCCCATCTCCCATCCCTAGATGAGCTGGATGTGCGAGATGAGCTGGATGTGCGATGCGATGACCGGTTTCTGCTTCTTATAGCTGCTGGCCTCACCTCGTGGTCATTGGACCTTGATACTGATCTTCTATATCTCCTGTTTGGTGATCTAGCACCACTCTCTGATCGAGAGGCACTTCTCCTAGCAGCAACGCTTGGCGACCCATCCCACGCATAAGGCACCAATGGGAACTCATCTAGGAAAGAGAAAGAGAACTCATATTCAACATCCAGTAATATATTGATGTCTTCGGTCAATTCCTCCTCAGCGTCTAAGTAACCGTCCAGCAGATCAAATAAGCCACTATCAAGGGGCGGGTCAGTAAAAAACTCATCTCCAAAAAAGTCGTCTTCAAAAACATTACCACCAACTGGTGCCTCATATGCACTGAGAGCATCTTCAAAACCCCTTTGAATCTCCAACCTCGTCCAGTCAGACTGTCGCGTAGGGTCAGCCTCAGATGGCCTCTCAGAGGGATGTTCATGCCGGGCATGCTTTCTCAGTTCTGCATAATTACCAACAAAATTGCATGTCTCCAGAGAACAACTCCTTGTTTTGGAGTTCATGAACTTACGAGCAGCCTCCACAACAATCCACCCTTTGACATGTCCACGGCAAAGAGGGCAGAGAAGCTCAGGCTGTTGTTGCCCATGAGACCCAGTTGGTCCTGATAATCCTTGTCCTCGAACACCTATGGGGAACACATCTCCTGATACATTGTTTCCCTCTAGTTGAACTCCTACAGAAGATGATTTACAAAATTGATCAAGACAATTAGAATGTCGATAACTTGTGTCACACATATATGGCTGACAACCCTTTTCACGTGAAGAACAAATCAAAAGGACAGCATTGTGTGGATGCTCCATACATATTGGGCACCTAGCTTCTTCCCATTCTCTTTCATTTCCAATTGGTGGCAAAGATCTCTTGGACTTGAGATCAGAATTATTTGAGCTGCAAGCATAAGGAGATGCCCTTGGCCTATAGGAATTGGAATTTGTCCTTATATTTTTTGGCATGTTGAACTAATGGTAGTCGCAGAACTGGCTTCTTTATTCAATGCAACAACCACTTCTGAAAAATGAAACAAAGTAAATTAGTAATCGAATACAGCTAACTGAAACACTGTCAGTGGACATAATTACAAAAGTGAATACTCTATTTTTCACTGAGGGGTCTCATCCAGCCTCCCACTTTTGTTTAGAGAGGGGGTGGAGGTCGAACAGAACTATAAGGAGGGGAAAAACATTCAATAAATGAACTCGTTAAATTGTTCTATTCACATTAGAATCTGCAGTAGCTTTTCCATTTTATCTTCTTCTAAGCAACTACATCTACTTAACCAGAAAGAAAAATAAAAAAGAAACTAATCTATAAATGCCAGAACACTGACCAAGTCTTGATAACTAAAAAATCATATTGATATCCACATTGTCAATTCACAACAACACATTCCTTCCTCTTCAGATGTTCTTCTTTTCTCTCTTTCCCCGACACTCTTCCACCTTAATATTTAATCAAGATAACTCCCATCAATTACAACTACGCTGCTAATTACACTAGACCACTGAGTTTTGCACATCAGACCCGTGCATATTCATGAATGTTCACAGAACTCCATGGTATCATCTCTTTAGGCTATGCTTTAACCTAATCCAGGTAAAAGAACAATTGCGCATCTTTATGCAATGACAACACTAACTTAAGAAATGATCACACACGTCATGACTCAGCAAAAGTCCATGTCAAACTGAATAAGCCGGTCAAAACCTTATCGTTTCCTTTAAATCATATAACACAATGTGCCACTGAATTCGCGCTCGTAGCTAACAAACTAATATCTTTGTTAGATAAACTAGAACAGACACAGATGGGCTCCGCTTATCATTAAAAAAAAAAAACCCCAGCATTCATCTTCTGAGGAGCCAAATAGTTGAGGATTAACGCTTAAAAGCTATTGCCTATTGAAGGGATTAAGGTTCAATTTTTATTATCACATGTACACTAAGTTCGTTTGCCAATAGCCTTTTTTGTTCTCCTACGTATTTAAATATCACCGTAACTTATGTGAAAGATTTAAAGAACCCTACAAAGACCAATAAGATAAAAGGAGGTTCAATAGTCACCTCCAACCAATTTGAATTTCTTTTAATAAAGGAGTACAAATACGGTTGGAACATTCCAAGGGTATCAATGATACCACTTCGTCGAAAAATTACACTATGTATATAAGTAAAAGATTATTTTTATACGAATATATATTAGTTTTGAGTCACCTTAGTCACATTGTCCAGCCTAGTGATGAGGGGCATCAAACTTATGACTGATGTTCTTAGTTCGAGTCTCATGCACAACAACTATAACTTTTAAGTCCATTGGCAAAAATTCTGTGTCTGCCCGCTGGACCCGTCCTGGACCCTCAATTGAAATAATCGACACTAGAACCAATACATCACATACCCTAGACCTAAATTTCACATGGAATGTATGAGATACAAGTAAATTATCAAACAAACGAAGACAATTCAAACCTCAAAGATACGAAAAAAATAATAAAGTTTCATAGAAGTTAACGAACCTGTGGAGTAGGTGTATGGTAAACGGTGACTTGAACTGCAACGAGACCGAGGATTTGTGAGAATATAGTTTCGGTTATAGAAAAAAATGAAACGCTATTTATATGGAGTAGGAAAACTGAATGTACTAAACTGTCCTTGATCGGGTAGCCTGCAAATTCAACCAATGGCGGCGTTGCGGGGGTCAGCGGCAAGAGGGGTACCAATGACTTTTTATTAAAAGTAAGCTTTTCCAGCAACTTTAATGGCCCAAAGATGGATAATTTATGCCAGATAGCCATTTTTTTAAGTGCTAATTGGATAATAGCCAGCATTTGGGAAATGGTGGGATATCTACCGTTCTAACTTAACATTTTTTCTGAAGTCCAAATCTTTTTGCCACTAAAACTCCCCCAAATTAAGGGGAAATGATTGACACCTAACCTGTTCACTATCGAGAACCTCGTAGCTGATTTATCCACTGAAAATAAAAATTATATAATTGTATTACAGGAATTTTGATCACTAGCCATTTTTGGACGCACTCATTGGAGACTATCCACCGTTTTCAAATTCATTGAACAATAGCCAAAAATTCGCGCGCACACTTAAGCTCCATTAGCGTTGGAAAAACATCCCAGACTAGTCCCATAATAAAATACTAGGCTTTGAACAAAATGTGTTCAAAGTCCAAGTATTTTGTTATGGGACTTTATATATAAAGCTTCAGTCCCATAACAAAATGCTGGGGCTTTTTGTTTACAGCCCCAACATTTTGTTATGGGACTGAAGCTTTATACAAAGTCCCATAACAAAATGCTGGGGCCTTGAACAAAACTTGTTCAACAAAACTTGTTCAAAGCCCCAGTATTTTATACTGGGGTTAGTTTACTGAAGCTTCCCAGTATAAATACTGGGATTTGTCCGGAGGTGGCTATTTCTCAGCGAATTTATTTTTGACGGCTACAAATCAATTAACGTGCGCCAAACAGGCACCTGCACGAAATTTTTACATTGTATTATGAACCTGAGGTTTATATAAATAATTTTGTCTAATTACATGTTCTAATTAAAAAAAAAAAGACTCTTTATATGTAGCACAAGTTACATGTTCAAATAAGAAATTGCCTTCGATACACACAATTCTTAGACCTAATCTGGTTGTATTCCAGACAAACAGTCTTCGGGTCCAATTTGAAGATTGGTGCGCTTAACAAGTATGAACCATATATGTTGCCCCAGCCTATGGCCCTGCTTATGGCTCAACACACTCCCGGTCGAATCTATGCTTTCTGGCCCAGACTATGGTACACAAGTCGTGTCCCCGCATCCACAACCTAATAATGGCCATGCCTCTGCCTTAGGAGGCATGCTCCGATCACCTCAACCTCTTTGAACGGGTATAAGGGATAAGGCGCACGTCTAACAACTCCAAAACCGCTAGCACAAAAATAAATGAAAAGAATATCGGCCTCATCGTCAAGTCAACTCAACAAACTAACCGACGACCTAGAATTAGCGGTAAACTCCAAGTATCTAAACCGATCTATAAATACCAAATGAAGACAAGCTCAAGGAAAACTCATATTATCTTATCTAAGCCACCACACTAATCAATTGAAAATCCCTTTTGACATCTCATAACTATCAGAATGGCTTGCTGGTCAAAAACTATTGATATTTGGCCATCGATTATTGAGAAAATATCATGTCTAATCGTTACTTGCCAGTTATCTCGATTAGTATATGTGCGACAAACCCCTCCTGATGTAAGGATATCGAAAATCTATTGCTCAAACTTTTTTGACGATTTTTATAGGATATCTAGTACTTAACTAATTAGTTAATTTAAATGTAAATTAAACTTATCATATGATTAACTGTAATATTTAGCCATAAACGTATCCACGAATTGGCACCTTTTTTATCCAGCAGATTCCATCATTTTTTTTCACAAGATCTATGTGTATTGCTATTCCTGACGACATTTCATTGGAATAAGTTATTGTTTGTTTCAGACATAGTCTCTTCGTCGGAAATATATATATTGAATATAGGGTAAACACAAGTTGTCATTGAAAAAAACTATCACCATGATCCATGAAAGTAATTTAGATTAACATTATAATACTCCGTTATTGTAGGTTCTCTTTTCAACCAACTGAATGATCGATACTCCACCTGATCATTAGTACTCAAGCACAAGTACAGAGAGCAGAGTATGAACTAGCTAGCTAAGTTGGATGCAATTGCAGGCATGTGTACATGCTACAGTTTATACTTTATAAAGCAGTCCCGACATACTAATTTATTTTGTTGTTCTTGAATGTCTGTTTCTACACTAGTCGAAGCTGCAGACAAAGTGAACATTAGTACAAATGTTCCTTTGTCTGCACAAGTGAAAACGGTTCCAAGTTTTATCCAGGAATCCTTACATAACTAAATACACGAGCACTAGTGATACGTTTTTCTTCTTTCCTTTCCATTTTCTCCAGACAAAACACTGAAGTGACACATGTTTCTCTTTTTTTCCCTTGTTACTCCATTAATATCTCTGCATGGTTCTTTGTTTCCGTCTAGGTTTCGTTTATTTTCGACAGAATTCATGACTGCAGGGGATCGGAGGTGCAATTAATACAAAGGTTGTGTCTAAATAAGTGTAGAAATAGAGTAAGCAATCAATGAATCCAGCTCACGACACATTTCAAATCAATAGAGCAAACGACTGTCATCCATTTGGACAATTGCCAAATTGACTTATTACAAGTACCAATAGCTCTAATGCAAGATGCTACACTAAATAAAGACAAACCTTCTAAATTCAATGCTATTCTAACAAACATTCTAAGTAGCCAACTAAGGAACAACCTATGAATGTTTTTCCAACAGCATCTTCCAATAGGAACAATCTAACTAGGTTAATTGAGGTTGGACTTGGACATGATGTACAATGGGTTGCTGCTGTGATGGCTGAGGTGGAAGAGACTGAAGATTAACTCTGGAGCAAGACCTTACCATTTCTCCAACCAATGGAATGACAGGCAATTTGTCACAGTTGCAAATCTCCACCATGAAACCATCTGGGTCGTGAAAGAAGAGCTGATCCACGTATATTCCTCCTTCTTCCACTAGCTGTCTAACGTACTCTATCTCCATCTCTGTCAACTTCTTCTCCACTGTATCTATGTTCTCACACTGCTCATGATCAATCAACCAGCCTTTTATTAATAATGGTTTTATAAGTTATATATGCAATATAAAAGAATTTATATATTGTCAATCCAACTGGACTTCATTTTGTCATATCAAATTTGAAGAGTTATCTGCAATAACAGGTCAACCTAATGTAACTAATGTAACAACCTAATGTAACTAATGCATAGAACTTAAGCTCATTAAAATCATAGAAAAATGTAAATCATGCAGGAAGTGTCTACATTGAACCTTGATCGGGGGACACTTCAGAAGAAATTAGGCGTTTTATTTATTTATTTTTTTTTTGAGTTTGCAGAATTACACTAATTAATCTCTAAAACCTTTACGTATTTCCCCAATAATTTCTCCTATGATCTGCTGTCTATTTAATTAATTGAGTGCGAGATGAGACCTCGATCTATGTTATCCCTCGATCCCATGAAAGTTCTCTTTGGACGAAAACTATCGGAGGCATGTACGACAATTATTGTGTTAGAAGAAATCATAAGTTTTGTACGTAACAGAACACGGCATTACGTACCCACAGAGTGGTTGAAACTTTGACATTTTACAAAATATATTTTCATGCATCAACATAGTCAAGCTATATTAGAGAACAAAGAAATAAAGAAAGAAAAAACACCTGGAAGGATATATGATTGTCCTTGGGATTGATTGCAGTTTTCTTTGGAAATTTCTCCGGATCTTCCACCTGAAGGAGATGAATCCCTATCCCATGACCAAATAACCTGTTCAAATAATCGAATTTCAGAGCACATAATCATATGAATTAGTACATAGTAGTATTATTAAAAAGAATAACGAATGTAGCGTCAAATTACCAGGCGCCATTAAAATTGAATGATCCAGGCCTTCTAACGGGGACAAATCCAAGAACATTCTTGTAGAAATCAATAGATTGTTCAACTGATCTGCAAACAAGGGAGATGTGATTCAATGATGTCAAAGCCAGTGGATTTCCTGTATTTCCCTTCATGTTTGTTTTTGTCTCTACCTTAGCTAGCTTCAAGAATTACCCGATGAATTAAGAAACTATGTAAAATGAAAGAATTGGTTTCGAGAAAACAATGAAATTTTTTAAGAAGATTAAAAAGATGATCTAGAGAAGCTGAGGGTGTGGATTTATATACTATCAAATAGAGAATATAATGAGAGGAAGTCACTAAAGTTGGAAAAACTAATTTAGGAATTGTATGCCAAAAAATGGACATGTTTAACACCAAATATATAGAGGTAATTAATGAGTTGGAATTTCTGATCCATGTGTCGGATAAAATAATCCATGACACGTAGATAACACGGTGGTTGCTGATTCGGATCACTGATACTACAAGCTAAGCTACCAACTGTTTTTTAATCTTTTACACGTAAGCTAATTTCTCCGTGATCCTTTCCCCCTCATGGGGATCTAATCTATCGAGAGACCAAGAGAAAATCCTTCGGAAACATTCAACAATTTTTACCCATGACTTTCGTTATCTCGTGTTTACTCCCATAGTTAACGGGATAGCAACTTAAAGATAGCTTCAATTGACTAGAAGTTCATAAAAAGTTTGAGATCGATAATACTACAATTTAAATTTAAAATTTTAATACTTTCTAATGAAAGTAATCTATTTTCTATTCTCTTATAAAGTTACATAGATAATTATGAAACAACTCAGTCTTAAATTTTGTCACTAGAAAACATTATGGTTCGTTTGTCTATAACTGTTTTAAAAAGCATGCAAAGCATAAATTCCAAATATATGTTCATACTTTTCTTCATTTATTTTCCATTATGATGTCATTCTAATTAAGCTTTATCTACCTATAACACTAGAAAAATAGTATAAAAAGTAATCACATCAAGCAATAATACTCCCTCCGTTCCACAATGAATGACAAGTTTCGAATTTCGAGAGTCAAACGAGTTTATCTTTAACCGTAATATTTTTATATGTCTTTTAAATATTTTGAATTATTAATTATTGTGGCTTATAGTATTTTTTATGTAGTTTCTAAATATATAAATATCGTACCAAAAAATTTAAAGATTATATGTTCAAATTCAGATCAAAATGAACTCGTTTAACTCTCGAAATCTGAAAAATATCATCCTTTTTAGAACAGATGAAGTAGATAGGACTAGCAAATTAAAATGTAGAACCAAGAAAAAATAAAGGGCTAGCAAAATGTCTGCATTTGCGCTTGACAAGCGACAACAAATATACCCAGAGGGTATCGCTGCGCATGCACGTAGAATCAAAAGAAGATTTACAGAGGACGAATTTAACTATTGTAGCAGTAGTTGTCCGTGATTGTGAAAAAGATGCACCGAAAAAGTCCTGTGCCCCAAATGGGCCATCAATGTCAATTACTACCTAATTTTCCCTCTAAATATTGTCCCTGTTGCTGCCAAAATTAAAGCAGCTGAAGAATTTCGAACCTCTTTGTTAATTTTGATACACGCTTACGGCATATGATGTATGTTACGATATTTGATTGGATATGAAATTAACAAAAAATTTTATTAACCTCATATTCTAAAATAAATAAATACTTGTATAGTTATAAAGAGTATATCATTAAAAAAGTGAAATAAAATTTTATTGTTAAATTATATCTAATGAAAAGATATCATTCTTTTCAGAGATAGACAAAAAAGGAATGGTACCACATAAAAATAGATAAAGTGAATGTTGGAATGGTTTCTCCGAATGGTAAAGGAAAACAGAAATTCGAGGAAACTGAACAAACAAAGAAGGAGAATAGACCAAAACCTACTTCGGAAATAACGAGGTATTGACTGACTAAACAAAGCTTTGACCGGGTCAGTCAACAAGGCCACATTATCTATTGGGTTAAGTGAAATGTTTGGGTTGTCATATATTTGCATCAGTTCGTGGCCCAAATTGAATAGCTGGAAATTATGTAAATATTTCATGACAATGACAAAATTCAGCATTGTAAATAGGATAAGATCAAATTTGATAATAGTTATAGGGAATCCTGTATAGAATTAGCTTGATAATTCAAGAAGAAGTGACTAGGCTAGTTTGTTAGAGTTTGTTAGAGGTTAGATTAGTAAATTTAGCATAGAGAATATTTGTATAAATACTACACATTGTAAATGGAATAAACAAGAAGAAAAACTTCTCCTAATTTATTTCCCACATGGTACCAGAGCATTACTGAGCTCTTCACCACTTTCTTCTTTCTTGTTTTCCAAGTCTTCTTCTTCATTCACTAAGCTTTAATGGCTTCTTTAACAACAAACACGGTCGACCCCACTGCTCCAGCTAATATCATCACTGCTGCTGAATCCTCTAACCAAATAGGAGCTAATGATTCAGCTAACCCACTCTTTCTTCATGCATCAGATTACCCTGGCATGACCTTGGTCAACTCTGCTTTCGATGGAAGATGATATGGAGGATGATGGAGATCTGTTCTTATTACTCTTTCAGCCAAAAACAAGCTTGGATTCATTGATGGTACCTATGCTGCACCAAAACCAGATTCAGTTGATTTCAAGTCCTGGAATAGGAATAATGACATGGTACTTGCTTGGTTGCTTAACTCTCTCTCTAAAGAAATTTATGATAGTGTCATTTATTCTAAAACAGCTAAGGATTTATGGATAGATCTAGAGGTGAGATTTGGTCAGTCTAATGGAGCCAAACTCTATCACCTCCAGAAAGAGTTAAATGATTTAACCTAAGGGTCTCACAGTGTCTCATCTTACTTTACTAGAATTAAAAAGATTTGGGATGAACTTGATGCTTTGAACACTAATATCAACAGTTTTTGTAACTGTGAGTGTTGAGGTAAAGAGAAAATGATTAAGGCTATTCAAGATGAGAGGCTGATTCAGTTCCTTATGGGACTCAATGACACTTATGGATATGTCAAGAGTAGCATTCTCATGATATCACCTCTACCTACTGTAAACCAAGCATATTCTATAGTTATTCAAGATGAGAAACAGAGGGAAGTTTATGTCCCAAATCAATACTCCTCTGATTCTGCATCCTTCTTGGTAACTAATCAGTATCCCAACAATAGGAAACCTGGCCCTGATTTTAAAAAAAAAAAGGTATTTATGAAGGAAGGACCAACTCTCTAACCTGTTCTTACTGTAAGAAAGCAAGTCACTTGGTGGATAAATGCTACAGGATCATTGGTTTCCCTTCAAATTTAAAATTCACTATGTCCAAAAAATGAGGGTTTGTACAAAGCAATGCAGTGCATTCACTGGGTGATACTAATTCAATTGCTCCTAGTTCTAAGACAGGTGCACCACCTCAGACCACACTAAGCAAGGAACAGCTCAATAAACTTGCTCACTTGATCATCCAGGCTCAAGCTCTCCCTAGTGAAACAGCTGCCAATGCAACTATCTCCTCTGGTATATCAACAAACGTACCTACCTGTATATCCTATTTTACTCACCTCAATTTTAACTCTTGGATACTGGACTCAGGGGCTTCAGAACATATGACTTTTTATGAAAGTCTTTTATCTAATATTAAACCATTATCCAGGACTCTTAATGTTAATTTGCCTAATTCTTATAAAATTGTTATAACTCATGTTGGCAGTGTCTCTGTTTTACCAGATCTCACCCTAGAGAATGTTTTATATGTTCCTAGCTTCAAATTTAACTTAATCTCTATCCAAAAACTTTGCTCACAGCTTGATTTCACTCTCACTCTTTCTTCCTCACATTGTGCTTTGCAGGCTCCTTCAATGAAGAGGCCTCAGGTTCTTGGTAAAGTAAGGGATGGTTTATATCTGCTACATGTTCCAGTTTCAAGTCCAGTCTCAAGTTCAGTTTCAAGTTTATCCTCTACTCAAATAATCCCATCATATGATGATGTATCTAAGTCTAGTTTACTTTGTAATCAGGATAGTGCATTTTCTATTAATGTAGTTGATCCTAATCTTTCTTCAGTTTGTTCTTCAAATGTTGTGAGCTCAGATCATAATGTAAATCTGTGGCACGTTAGATTGGGCCACTTACCTATTCAAGCAATGAAAAATTGTCATTTCCTTTCTGATTGCCTTAATTTTAATTCTAGTCTACCCTGTTCAATCTGTCCTCTTGCCAGACAATCCAAATTGCCCTTTACCTCTAGTACCATATCAACTTCTCATAGCTTTGGATTAATTCACATTGATGTATGGGGACTATATTAGACTTTGACTCCTAATGGTTACAAATACTTCTTAACTATAGTGGATGACTATAGTAGAGCAACCTGGACATTTCTAATAAGTGCAGCGAGTAATGCATTTTCTGTTTTAAAGAATTTTTTGTCAATGATTGAGAGGCATTTTGGTTCTAAGGTCAAGAAAATCAGATCTGGAAATGCTTTGGAATTGGGATCAAGCTTTGCAGGCACTGAATTCTTTGCTTCACAAGGAATCCAACATCAAACCACTTGTGTCTACACACCCCAGCAGAATGGGGCAGTAGAAAGGAAGCATAGGCACCTATAGGAGACCTGTAGGGCCCTTCTTTTTCAATCGAATGTGCATATACACTATTGGGGAGCATGCCTATTGACTGCTACTTTTTTAATTAACAGGTTTCCCTCTAAGATTTTGAATCATAAATCTCCTTATGAAGTATTATTTGCGAAGCCTCCTAAGTATTCTAGTCTGAGATGCTTTGGATGCTTGTGCTATGTTTCCACCTTGCCTGTTCATAGGGGCAAACTAGATCCAAGAGCAACTGCTTGTGTTTTCATGGGATACCCCTTTGGAAAGAAAGGGCACAAGGTGGTGGACTTAGCTTCCAACCACATCACAGTTTCCAGAAATGTTATTTTTTATGAAACCATGTACCCTTTTGCTATCTCAGACCATTCACCACTTCCCCTATTTCCTACTCTGCATACTCCATCAGTTTCTGAACCTTATTCTTCCCCTACCTTACCTTCTCTTTCACTCACACCCTCAGCCTCACCATCTTCACCTCCTTCAATCTTCTCACCCTCCAACCCACCTCCTGCCTCACCATCCAAATCTCATTTTGTCTCTCCATCAAGATCACCTAATCCACCACCTACTCAACCAGTCTCTACTATCAGCACACCACCTCCCATCCTACCTAACCAGTCCTCTGTTCTCAGACACTCTTCCAGACCTCAAACAGACCTGCATATTTGAATGATTTCATATGCAACTCTGTCATCTTTACTGATCTCACCATCTCATGTTTCCTCACCTCTGTCACTCATCCTACTTTTTCCTTTACTGCCCTCTCACCCTCTAACCAGCAGCTTTTGCATTCTATTGATTCTCTCACTGAACCTACCAGTTTTGCTTAGGCTTCTATGCATCCAGGTTGGATGGAAGCCATACACAAAGAGCTAGATGTTTTGGTTTCAAACCATACATGAGATATGGTTACTTTACCGCCAGGAAGAAGAGCTTTGCCTTGTAAATGGGTCTATAAGGTAAAACACAACTTTGATGGTAGTATTGAAAGATTAAATGCAAGACTGGTGGTTAGGGGTGATATTCAAAGGGAGTGGATTGACTTCACAGAAATATTTTCCCCAGTTGTCAAGATGACAACAATCAGGTGCCTTTTGGCAGTGGCTATCAAAAAGGGTTGGGACATCTCTGAATTAGATGTCAATAATGCATTTTTGCATGGAGATTTACAAGAGGAGGTTTACATAAAACCTCCAGTAACGACAGTGGTATGCTAAACTCACTGCAGCCTTAACATTCAAAGGGTTTTCTTCATCTTCAAATGATTACTCATTATTTTTTAAGAAGATTGGGAGTACAACAACTATTGTTGCTGTTTATGTTGATGATATTTTGGTAACAGGCGACAATCTAGAAGCTATTTCTACTCTAAAAGCCTTTTTACATGCAGAGTTTCAGCTTAAGGACCTTGGTCCACTTCACTATTTTCTAGGTTTGGAGATTCTCCGGGAACAACATGGATTCATTATTTCTCAACGCAAATATTCCAATGAGCTATTACAGGAGTTTAATTGTAACCACTTACCTATGGTATCATTAACTTTGGACCCTTCCACCAAGCTCAATGCTGGTTCTGGTCCTTTGCTCTCAGATCCAACCATTTATCGCAGACTCCTTGACAAAATGAATTATCTGATGAATACTCATCCAGATCTGTCTTTTGCAGTCCAACATTTGAGCCAATAAATGGCTACTCCTCGTCTTCCACACTATGATGCTGCTCTTCGTGTTCTGTGATACCTTCGCAAAGATCCATCCCAGGGCCTCTTTTTATCTTCATCATCGTCCTTTAATCTACCTGCTTATTGCGATGCGAACTGGGCATCCTGCAAAGATTCACGAAGATCGATTAGTGGGTTTTTTATAGTCTTGGTGGATCTCCCATTTCATGGAAATCCAAAAAGCAAATCTCTATCTCTTTGTCTTCTGCAGAAGCAGAATATCGCTCCATGCGAAGGGTTGTAACAGAAATTACCTGGTTGTCGCGTCTTCTTGTTGATCTCTCTGTAACGCCGTCGCTTCCGATTCCGGTGATGTCTGACAGTCAATTAACGATTCACATCGCCCGGAACCCCGTCTTCCATGAAAGGACGAAGCATGTGGAACTGGATTGTCACTTTGTGAGACAACAGTTCCTTTCCGGTTTGATTTCCTTATCATTTGTTCCTTCCTCGTTACAACTTGCTGATCTATTCACAAAGGCCCTTTCAGGGCCTTCTCATCATCGCATACTTGCCAAGTTAGGGGTCGGTTCCCTCCCCTCTAACTTGGGGGGGGGGGTGGAATGGTTTCTCTGAATGGTAAAGGAAAACATAAGGTCGAGGGAACTGAACAAACAAAGAAGGAGAAGAGACCAAAACCTACTTCGGAAATAACGAGGTGTTGACTGACTAAACAAAGCTTTGACCGGGTCAGTCAACAAGGCCACATTATCTATTGGGTTGAGTGAAATGTTTTGGCTGTCATATATTTGCATCAACTCGTGGCCCAAATTGAATAGCTGGAAATTATGTAAATATTTCATGGCAATGACAAAATTCAGCATTGTAAATAAGATAAAATCAAATTTGATCATAGTTATAGAGAATCTTGTATAGAATTAGCTAGATAATTCTAGAAGAGAATATTTGTATAAATACTGCACATTGTAAATGAAATAAACAAGAAGAAAAATTTCTCCTAATTTGTTTTCCACAGTGAATAGCACTGTTGGCACCATAAAATGAAGATTGTTCCTTTTTTTTTTCCCCCTCTTTTGGAAATTAGGATTAAATGACGCGACTTAAGAGTTAAAGCCGTTTGAGTAAGTAAAAGGGTTGACAGACGCAGAAGTGGTGAAGCATGCAGTTTATTAGTTGGAGACAAACAAAAATCTTTTTCGAGGCTTGACATGCTGGGATCCTTTGGTACGGAATCTTCATAATGCGAACACGTGTGGTGCATGGCTGATAGCTGTCCGTAACTAACCTGGAGCATAATTAGGGTATGATAATTTTTTACTACATGTTTTCAGAGCTGGTTTTGTGTTATAATGATTGAAAGGTCATTAGTATGTCTAATTTTGCAGGCATCAGCTCAAATTCCATGGTTATTTACTTATTTTTGCAACTTGTGAAGGCCGTGTGTATTAAATTCTCAAAAGTAAACACAACCTTCTATCACAGAGATTACAGATATGACTATGAATGTTACGTTGGTCGATCAAATAAGCGATGCTTTGCCCTCGAACGAAATTAATATAATTTATCCTTTGCTCAGACCTGTGTTGCTCAAATTAAAGAGCATCAAACATAGCTTCTCAGTCCCCTAATTTATCAATCAATAATTACTACTACTACTACTATATAAATAAGATAAATTTAGAAGTTGGCTGATCGCACCTATGAATGAAGATGGCATAAGATATCATCTTAGCTTAGATGAAACGAAGTTGGTCTCCCACACAAAAGTATTTTATCTATTATTATTATTATTATTATTATTATTATTATTATTATTATTATTATTGTGTAATACTAATCTTACATATTATTTATTATATACGCAATTCTTATGTTTTAATCTCATTATAACTAATGTTAACAAATCATAATTCCTTGATTTTAGTTTATCAATTATTTCCTCTGCTTCAGTTTATGTGGTAGCATTTTCTTAAGTCTATCTCTGAAAAACATAAAGCTTTCTAAAATTAAAAATCTATCATTTTATCTTTAATAAGAAACTTTTATAGACATACATGGAATTTCTTATCATAAATTTTTAATTTCTCAAATTTTGTATATTATTCGAACTTTGAAATATAAATTGAGACGAAATTATTAGAAGCGCGTGCACACAAGTGGCATCCCTGACCGACGCTACCATTTATTGTCAAAGGAAGAGTATATAGGAGTATTTGCTAACGTTTAATGAGGTCTCCAAACCTTTACAAAAATAATACTACTTTGGACTATGAGATCATTTTGTTCGTAGAAAAAGTTATGCGCGTACTATAAAAAGAGATTATATTACGTGATTTTATAGTTACTGGATAATTTAATGTGCACCCTTTTCCCGCATATACTTGATTTATTGCATAAAAATGTTGTATGTTGCGTGTAATATACTTTAATTTGTGTGTTGATTAATATAACAACCAAACAAAAATCAAAGTTGTTTTTATCATTTCGGCTTTCTACTTTATAAAACTACTCCCAGTATAAGTTGTTAAATCCGGTATAAAATAATAATCAATTTTGCTACATAAAATTATTCCAATATTATTTGCAGTAATAATACCGACATTTATTTTTCTACTGCCCATATATAATAGTGTGTCCTGCTTCAACGAGACTTTGGAAACAGATGTCTACTGTAAGGAATTTGTACGAGTATGATTAAGAGATTATTATATTAGAAACAGAAAATACTCGAATCAATACAGGAAGAAGACAGATTGAGACTGTCATATGGCCCTAAAAATGATTATCCTCTAATTTAAAGATTCGGGCCACTGGTGAGGATTTTGCCTATTCTGGAAGCCTCGCTCAATGTCTTGTAGTTGTACTCTTGTCCTACATTAGCTATTATATGTTTGTATATGTCGACTCTGCGTTATGTTAATTAAATATGGATTCATTCAGTAATTAATTAAGTAATGTGGAAATGACAGGATTTGGTAAGTCGCTGTTCTTCAAGAAAGAAACGTTAATTTAAAACACATCAGATCTGGAACATTAAAACCAATCATTTCCCTTGAATTGATTTTTTAAGGGAAGAAAGAATTGATGTTTCGTTATGTCATTGATGTTTAGTTAGTTGTTGCTGTTTGATTGTTTCTTTGGGTTTTGATACGTTGGTTCTCAGTGTCGGCGTGTTGCTAGTGCGGCAGTGCGTCAGATTAGGCTCATTATGTGATTAGTCTGATTGGTAAGTACTCCTTAATCTTTAATGAGATAGTCTTAATTTGACTAAAGTTCAAGTTCTGAGAATGAAGTTGTGTTTGATAGGAAGCGGTTTATCTTCTACATAATATTTTCTTGTGCGAACTTAAATTAGTCGAGTTTCAAAGTGAATATAACACTCTGTCAAAATCAAAAAAGTAAATGCATTCTGTTAATAATTAAACCAATTTTCTAGCTGGATATTTGATTTTTGGCCTCATGCTTCGTGGCATTTACTTATTGTTAAAATATGTGTCCTCCCTTATAAACTGGGTTATCTAAAACTTTGTGTTTAGTTTGGCGTAATGAAACGATCCTCATGATAAGATCCTAATGGACATTTGGAGATGTTATCAAGATTCAAGATAGCTAGCTGGCCAGCAGGAATCTATCAACATTTGCTTCGAGAAACAACATTTCTAGCCATGAATTGGTCAGCTCCGTTGTGATCATATGAAAGTACAAATGACGAAAATTCGACACGTTAATTAAATTTAGGCTAATACCTCATTTACCCCTAAATTGGTCATGTTTCATCAAGTTCACGTTTAAATTATTCATCGTCTTAATTATCCACCTGAACTTGACTGTTTCATACTAGTATTAACCCCTGAACTAATCCAAGGAGGTTAGACACTTTCACTGTCATATAGAAATTTCTTGTGTACATAGCATTTGTTTATTTTGAAATAAATTTTCTACCCTTATAAAATCATTAAGTTCTTATATTATATTTTTTAGGTCGAATTCGTACCAATCATGACTAAAACACGATTTATTAGGCTAATTTTTTATAAGCAGAAAATAATAAAGTTTAAGCTTTATACAATTTGATGTAAAAGAGACTGCACTACCAAAGTTAATACGGAAAAGGACCAGAATTTTCCCTCTACTATTGAAAATTAATTAACTTTACCCTCTATTATATTTTTGGGTTAAATATACCCTTACCGTTTCCAAAGAATTCAAATTTGCCCCTCTTTCCGAACGGTGTTCCCACGTGGCAATAAATATTACAAGTGGCATGGCATTAGGGTGAGGTAGTCGCCACATCACATGACACCTCACCTCTCCTATACCCAATTGTACTACCTCCCCAATACCGTTTCTTCCCCTTCCATTGTTCTTTCACAGCCACCAAAAACTACCACATCTCTACTAGTTATTTACCGTCACATCACCCAATTCTTTCTTTAATACTTCTGATGCCAACTGAACAAAAAATTAAAGTATACTAATTCTAATTGTTTAATTCTTAACAGCAAATTTCAAATTCTGCATATCAAACTTTTGATTTGACAACTCATCCCTCCACCGAATCAAAGAAGAGAGCATGAGGAAGTTTGCTAGTCATTAGCCAATTCTTTGACATTAAATATTTCCTACAAAAGTATAAAATGGAAGCAATAAGATGTTTTTTCAATTTTGAATGGAACTAGTGAAAAATGGAAGAGAATAAATCAAATAAAGTGGAAGAGAAGAAGCTGCATTTTTTTATAGCAAAAAGTTGGGTAGGGTTTTAAGTTTTACCCTTTATCTGGTTTTATTTTAGAAAATATAAGTTTTCTTTTTCAACCCGCGCCCCAACCCGCCACGCATTTAAAAAAAAATACTTAAAACCCGCCCCGCCCCGCCCCGCAAACACTTTAACCCGCCCTACCCCGTTGTCATCCTTAAAACTAAGGTGATGGAGACAAATTTAAACACTAGCTCAAGAAGGTAGTAGAAACCCACAAAGTCAAAGCCTAATATCATTATGATTCTGAGTAGATTTGCTATTTTGATTCTTACCGTTGCAAAAAAAAAAAAAAAAAAAAAAAAAAAAAAAAAAAAAAAATTGTTCTTGCCACCACCTGTACTATCGAAACCCAAATAGATTCATCAATCTAAAGTTTTACTTGATGTTTAGTAATTTGTTGTTTAAATCTTCCGTAAATTATTTTATTTAGTTAAATTTATAAAATTGTCTTTGTGCAGCGGTAATACATGAAAACTTGGAAGCTCATTTTTGGTATAGATAGAAATTAAAGAACTCGTCAAGTTCTTTGTAATCTCATAAGTGTCGGAAAAAATGAAAAAACAATACTTCCTAATTATTTTGGCAAATATAAAGTACTTGAATCTGATTTGTTGTAGTTTATGGCGGCGTTGATGGAAAATAAGTGGTGGAGATATGGTGGTGTGGGGTGACTCTGGAAGAACAATGGAAGGGGGAAGAAAGGGTACAATTGAAGTTTAGAGGTGGTGAGGTGGCATGTGACATGATTGGACACTCATCAAATTTCATGCCACTTGTAATATTTATTGCTATATTGGAGCACCGCTTTGAAAGAAGGGTAAATTTGAGTACATAGCTAGCGGTAAGGGTGTATTTATCTCAAAAATATAATGAAAGGTAAAGTTAACCAATTTTTCAATAGTAGAGGGGTAAATATGGCCTTTTCCGAATAGTTTAGCTAAAACTTGTTAATTTGGTTAAAACGAATGGAGCTCTAGACAGGCTTTTTTACATATTTGACCCAAACAATACGCAGTTGAATTAGTAGGCATTGCTCCTAAAGAAGAATATAGAATAGGAACTTCATTATATTGGCTAAAATATACATTATGCATAAAAAGGAAACAAAAGAAATACGCAATTGGAGATAAGCCTACGTAGATGAATGCGTGGCAATTATTAGTTGAAAAATAACCTATTTGGGAGCTGATTTTTCAAATTTTCTCCACTTCAGGCACCTAAAAAGAATTCATATTAGGAGTGAATACGTATTCAGCCTTAAATTTACACATAGAAAGCGCCTCCATTCTGATTATAAAGTTAACATTGATCAATCAAAATTTCTAAGTATTGTTTGGTCATACAAATATATTTATTTTGGTCATTTCTCAAATATGGGTTTTCCAAAATAATTTTTTTTTTCATTTACAAAATTTCAACTTTTTGTCAAGTGAATCCAAATATAATTTCAACTTACAAAAATTATTTTGTTAACTTAACCACCAATTCCTTTTTTTCTTTCTTTTTTTTTTTTTTTTTTTTTTTTGTATATTTCAACCAAATCTATGTCCAAACACCTTCTTAGAAATTAGGAAGGAGTAAGTTTTTCTTCAATATTTCAAAGAGATGATCAGAATTAATTTCACGTATGGTCGCTAAACTTTATCTATGTAACAGTAAAGTCACAAAACTGTTGTTTGTAACAGGTTAGTCATTAAACTTTACCCTATATAATACTAAAATCACAAAACTATTTTTGTAATAAGAAAATCATTAAACTATGAATTAGTTGCACAAAAAGACAATTAAGTCATTGAAAAGTCAAAGCTAGCCTCGATTTTGAAAAATGATATATCTCGTTGTCATATCATCATTTTACCACTGTGTACATGGGACGCATTTTTTTACTATCCATATTATGGTCACTGTTACAAATCCAGAGAATGTGGATGTCCTCTATTCATGAACGGATTATTTATGCTTCATTCAATGAGCTAACTCATTAATCAATGTATCTTTATTAAATGAAGCATTACTTATTGTAACTCTATAGTGAGCTCTTCATCCTATATAATCGGATGCACTTTCACCATGTAAATGACACAGACAAGAAAGTGGAATAAAACTCCTATCTCTCTCCATATTGTTACTTCTCCAATTTACTTTACTGCTCTTTTATATTTTATTTACAACACGTTATCAGCACGAAGCTCTAATCTTCTCCAAATTAAGTATCAAGTTCTTCCATCTGTGAGGTATAACTATATATAGTTTATTTATCGTAATATATCTCATTTACAGATAAATATAGTATATTAATTACACATATACTAAAATGATTTTTACAACAGCAGCATACGTTTAGATAAACAAGCTTTCATAATGCATTAATGAGCTATCATTTTAGTTTTGAAAAGATGCTTCACAAATTTAATGTTCTGTTATTAAAATTATTAAATCTCATTAATCTAACTTTTGAATATAATATGAAAAACTATAATTATCCATAATGATGGATGTCATTAATTAGAAGGAAAAAAAGGGAATAGAAAGATTAGTTTTCCTTCATGCCACTGTTATAATTTATTGATTATCATTTATATAAATTCTTAATTATTTTATTGTCTTTGATAGTTTTTACTATGTCAAATTTATCAAAGCTTGAATTTGTGGCACTTGACATATCCGGCAAGAACTATTTGTCATGGGTGCTTGATGCCGAGATACATCTGGACGCCAAAGGTCTTGGCGATACTATTAAAGAATGAAATGAAAGATCGAGCCAAGATAAGGCGAAAGCCGTGATTTTCCTTCGCCATCATCTTGATGAAGGGTTAAAAATTGAATATTTAACCGTGAAAGATCCACTAGAACTGTGGATTAATTTGAAAGAACGGTATGATCACTTGAAAGCCATGGTACTACCAAAGACTCGTGATGAATGGATTCACTTACGGTTACAAGATTTTAAAACTGTAACAGAATATAATTCTGCTGTCTTTAGAATAAGTTCTCAATTAAAATTATGTGGAGAACCTATTGATGATGATGCCTTATTGGAAAAAATACTTTCCACATTTCATGCATCAAATATGGTGTTACAGCAGCAATACCTTGAAAATGGATTCAAAAAATATTCTGAGTTGATCTCATGCCTTCTGGTAGCTGAGCAACATAATTCCCCGTTGATTAGAAATCATGAAGCCCGTCCCACTGGATCTGCTCCATTCCCTAAGGTGAATGTGGGAGCACATGCTCCATTCCCTGAGGCGAATGTTGTAGCAACAAATAATGTGCCTGAAAGAAGGCAAAATAATTACCGTGGTAAAGGCCATGGTCGTGGGCGCGGCAAGGGACGAAATAATACTCGTCGTCACGGTGGAAATAAATATTAGGGTTCTCAAGCTAATCCTTCAAAATACAAGAATAATAATATTTGCCATCGATGTGGTGGGAAAGGTCATTGGGCGAAAATTTGCCGTACGCCGGAACATCTTGTCAAGCTTTATCAAGCTTCACTCAAAAGAAATGAAAATAATGTGGAGGCACATTTGACCTTTCAGAATAATGACAATGGGACACATCTGGCACATCTTGCTGACAAGCATGATGAGACGGAGGCGTATCTTACCGTAAAAGATGATGATCTTTTTGAAGGCCTCCCAAATATTACCCATTTAGAAGCTGGAGACTTCTTTGAGAATCGTAACTGAAGAACTGACATTGTAACTGGGGAATAAAATTAATAAAAAATAATGTCTTTACTTTTTATGTTTTAAAGTTTGAAAAAAAATGTCATCTTTATTTATGTTTCAATGTTTAAAAGTACTTTTCTTGTACTTTATTTTTAGTATTTCTTACTATGTAATTTTTATCTTTTTATAAAGGAAATGGAAATTCCCCAGTCTTCATTTGGATTGAAGCTCAATAACAAAGATATATCTCTTGGATAGTGCTACAACACACACAATTTTAAAGTATAAGAAATATTTTTCTTATTTGATTAATAAAGTGTCTAATGTTAGTACAATATGTGGTAGTACAAAGTTGGTTGAAGGTTATGGCAAAGCCAATTTATTATTACCTGGAGGAACAAGTTTGGCTATTGATGAAGCCATGTATTGTAGTAAATCTCAAAGAAACTTGTTAAGTTTCAAGGATATTCGCCAAAATGGCTATCATATTGAGACTAAAACTGATGGAAAGATTGAATATCTTTATATTACTACAGTAAAGTCGGGTGAGAAATATGTTCTTGAAAAGCTCCCCGCTCTTTCCTCCGGTTTGTACTACACAAATATTGGTACAATTGAATCACATGACATAGTAAACAAAGGGTTTACTAAATCAAATGATTTTATTATTTGTCATGACCGGTTGGGCCATCCCGGTTATAATATGATGCGCAATATAATTGAGAATTCAAATGGGCATATATTGAAGAACCAAAAGATTCTTCAATTTAAAGAATTCTCTTGTGCTGCCTGTTCTCAAGGAAAACTTATTACTAGAGCATCTAAAGTTGGGATCAGGATCCCTGTATTTCTGGAACGTATACAGGGTGATATATGTGGGCCCATACACCCTCCATGTGGACCATTCAGATATTTTATGGTTTTAGTAGATGCATCTACAAGATGGTCACATGTGTGCTTATTATCAACCCGCAATATAACATTTGCGAGGTTGCTTGCTCAAATAATAAGATTGAGAGCACAATTTCCAGATTATGCTATTAAGGCAATTCGTCTTGATAATGCTGGTGAGTTTACATCTCAAGCATTCAATGATTATTGTATGTCAACTGGGATTACAGTTGAACATCCAGTTGCTCATGTTCATACTCAAAATGGTCTAGCAGAATCATTTATCAAAAGCCTCCAATTAATGGCTAGACCAATGCTTATGAGAACACAATTACCCATTTCAGTATGGGGTCATGCTATTTTGCATGCGGCAGCTCTTGTTCGAATTAGGCCGACAAGTTATCTTAAATTCTCCCCACTACAATTGGCTTTTGGTCAGGAGCCAAATATTTCTCATCTTAGAATTTTTGGATGTGCGGTATATGTGCCAATTGCTCCACCACAACGCACAAAGATGGGACCCCAAAGAAGGTTGGGGATATATGTTGGGTATGAATCTCCGTCTATTATTAAATATCTTGAGCCCATGACGGGAGATTTATTCACCGCAAGGTTTGCTGATTGTTATTTTGACGAATCAGTTTTCCCAACATTAAGGGGAGAGAATAAGCAGCTGAAAAAAGATATTGACTGGAATGCATTAACACTATCTCATTTAGATCCTCGTACAAATCAATGTGAACTTGAAGTTCAAAAGATAGTGTATTTGCAAAATATTGCAAATCAACTGCCAGATGCATTCACTGACCTACCAAGGGTAACTAAATCCCATATTCCAGCTGCAAATGCTCCAATTCGAGTTGATATCCCGATAGGGCAACCTATTTGTGCAAATGAGTCTAAGGCACGCCTAAAGCGTGGTAGACCACCCGGTTCCAAAGATAAAAATCCTCGAAAAAGAAAAGGAGCAAATGATAAAAATGATCATACTACGGAGGTAATTGCTCAAAACGAGCATAAAGACATAACAACTAATAAGACCTCTTCAGGAGAGGGAGAGGCTCAGGTACCTGAAAATAATGAAATTGAAGAGATCTCAATAAGTTATGTCTCTACGGGAAAACTATGGAACCGTAATAATATTGTTGTCGACAACAGTTTTGCATATAATGTTGCTGTTGAGATAATGCAACAAAACGAGGATCTTGAACCAAAATCTGTCGATGAATGTAGACAGAGAAATGACTGGCCAAAATGGAAAGATGCAATTCAAGCAGAATTGACTTCACTTGATAAACGTGAAGTTTTCGGACCAATCGTCCGAACACCTAAAGGTGTAAAGCCAGTAGGGTACAAATGGGTATTTGTGCGAAAACGAAATGAGAAGAATGAAGTCGTTAGATATAAAGCACGACTTGTAGCACACGGATTTTCGCAACGACCTGGCATTGATTATATGGAGACATATTCTCCTGTGGTGGATGCAATCACCTTCAGATACCTTGTATGTCTGGCAGTACAAGAAAAACTTGAGATGCGTCTAATGGATGCTGTCACAGCCTATTTATATGGCTCATTAGACAATGAAATTTTTATGAAAATTCCTGAAGGATTTCAAATGCCCGAAGCATTTAAAGGTTCCCGAGAAGCTTGTTCAATAAAGCTTCAGAAATCCTTATATGGATTAAAACAATCGGGTCGTATGTGGTATAATCGCCTTAGCGAATACCTATTGAAAGAAGGATGTAAAAATGATCCAATTTGTCCTTGTGTTTTTATAAAAAGGTCTGAATCTGAAATTGTCATAATAGCTGTGTATGTTGATAACTTGAATATTATTGGAACTCATGAATCACTCACAAATACTATGGAGTGTTTGAAGAAAGAGTTTGAAATGAAAGACCTTGGAAAGACTAATTTTTGTCTTGGTCTACAAATTGAACATTTGACAAAAGGAATATTTCTCCATCAATCAACATATACTGAAAAGATTCTTAAGAGGTTTTACATGGATAAATCACATCCGCTGAGCACCCCGATGGTTGTAAGGTCGCTTGATGTAAATAAAGATCCATTTCGACCTTGTGAAAATGATGAAGAGTTTCTTGGCGCTGAAGTACCATATCTTAGTGCAATTGGTGCACTGATGTATCTTGCTAATAATACTCGACCAGATATATCTTTTGCTGTAAGCTTATTGGCAAGGTTTAGTTCTTCCCCAACACGAAGACATTGGAACGGTATTAAGCATATATTCAGATACCTCCAAGGGACTATCGATAAGGGATTGTTTTATTCAAATGAATGCAAGTCACGATTAACTGGCTATGCAGATGCTGGATATTTGTCTGATCCACATAGAGGACACTCTCAAACAGGCTATCTATTTACATGTGGAGACACAGCTATATCATGGCGTTCAGTAAAACAAACTATTGCAGCTACTTCTTCAAATCATGCAGAGATATTGGCAATTCATGAAGCAAGCCGTGAATGCATTTGGTTAAGACTGATGACCCAACATATTCAGAAAATATGTGGGTTTTCTTTGCAAATGATTCCAACTGTATTATATGAAGATAATACTGCATGCATAGCTCAGCTAAAAGAAGGATATATCAAAGGAGACAGAATAAAACACATTTCGCCAAAATTCTTTTTCACTCATGATATTCAGAATAGTGGTGACATAGACGTTCGGCAAATACGTTCAAATGATAATTTGGCGGATTTGTTTACTAAAGCATTGCCAACCTCAACATTTGAGAAGTTAATATACAAGATCGGAATGCGTAGTCTCCGTAATATAAAGCAATGTCTTCATCAGAGGGAGTAAGATACGCGTTGCACTCTTTTTTCCTTAACCAAGGTTTTGTCGCATTGGGTTTTTCTGGTAAGGTTTTTAATGAGGCAGCTCTAAATGCGTATCATAAGATGTGTGTACTCTTTTTCCTTCACTAGGCTTTTTCCCACAGGGTTTTTCCTAGTAAGGTTTTAACGAGGCATGCTCTTTGTGTAATGGACATCCAAGGAGGAGTGTTACAAATCCAGAGAATGTGGATGTCCTCTATTCATGAACGGATTATTTATACTTCATTCTAATGAGCTAACTCATTAATCAATGTATCTTTATTAAATGAAGCATTACTTATTGTAACTCTATAGTGAGCTCTTCATCCTATATAATCGGATGCACTTTCACCTTGTAAATGACACAGACAAGAAAGTGGAATAAAACTCCTATCTCTCTCCATATTGTTACTTCTCCCATTTAGTTTACTGCTCTTTTATATTTTATTTACAACAGTCACATATTTTTAAATTTCAAATAAATTGAAATGAGAAGTAAATTGATGAAAATTATATATATACTTTGAATATGCACTCTTACATAAAGATGGCGATAATAGATACTTTTGAATTGATATTTTTAAAATATAAACATTGACACAACGTGGATTTTAAAAAGATATGGATTAATAAAGAATTTCAAATTTTTATGATTTAAAAAAATATGACGATAATGTGCATTTTGAAAAAATACATGACAAGTACATGGTGGTAAAATAATGATATGTCAATGAAATGTCATTTTTCATAATTGGAGCGTGGATTAATTAATTATACTTTTTGTATAATTAATGTATAGTTTAGGGGCATTCTTATTAAAAAAAATAATTTTGTGACTTTAGCTTATCTAAAACAAAGTTTAGTGATTTTTTGCTATAGAAAATAATTTTATGACTTTAGTGTTACAAATAATTAAGCTTAGTGATCATACATAAAATTAATCCGGATTGTCGTGGTCCGATATCCTAAGAGTCACTATTCGAATTGCACTACCCGCCCAATCTAGTGAGTAACCCTCATTTTAACCCTCACATATTCATATCCCAATTGTTCCATACAAGATGGCAATAACAACTCTTCTTTGCACCAAAATTACACACTATTTCTCCCAACTTCGGATCCTGCGTGAATGCGAAGTGCTTGGTGCATCGCGCTGCCATTTAATTTTCCACAAAACTTTAACTTCCACTACAAACCAGTATCCCCATTCTTCTTCACTCCCAATGATAAACTCTCTTTCTCGCATTCTAAGCGATTACAGAAACCCCCACAACGACATAGAATCAGCTCTACATCCATTTTCCAACAACATTTCCCCTAACATAGTTGAACAAGTCCTTAAACGCTGCAAAAACCTCGGGTTTTCAGCTCACAGATTCTTCATATGGGCACATAGATTACCCGGTTTTTCGCATAGTAAAGACAGTTATTACATTCTTGTTAACATATTAGGTAGCAGCCAACAGTTTCCTTTGTTATGGGACTTTCTTGTTGAGAATAATAAATCTTGTGAATTTAGCCAAGAAATATTTTGGGTTATTTTTAAGTGTTATAGTAACGCTAATTTACCTGTTGATGCTGTTAAAAGTTTCGATAAAATGGTCGATTTTCGGATAACGCCTAGTTTGTTAGATGTTGATCAGCTTTTACTGGCATTGTGTAAAAGAAAACATATGAAAGAAGCAAAACAGTTTTTTGAAAAAATTAAGGATGAGTTTAAGTTAAGTGTGAAATCTTATAGTATTATGATCAGGGGATGGGGAGAATTAGGGGAAGTAGTCGAGGCGCGGAAACTGTTTGATGAAATGCTTGAGAGAGGTTTTTCGGTTGATTTGTTAGCTTATAATAGTATCTTGGAGTCGTTTTGTAAGACGGGGAAAATGGACGAGGCGTATGATTTTTTCGTGAAAATGAAGTCTATGGGACTTAAACCGGATGCTTTTAGTTACTCGATATTTATTCATGCTTATTGTGTGAAGGATGACATTCATTCGGCTTTTAGAGTACTTGACCGGATGAAAAGGTACAAACTCGTGCCTAATGTATTTACGTATAATTGTATTATCAAGAAGCTTGGTAAGAGTGATAAGGTTGAGGAGGCTTACCAACTTTTAGATGAGATGATTGATCGAGGGGTAAGACCTGATTGTTGGAGTTATAATACAATACTAGCTCGGCACTGCAATCGTAATGAAGTGAATTTGGCGCTTAGGTTGATCTCGAATATGGATAAGAACGGTTGCTTACCAGATCGGCATACATATAACATGGTGCTTAAAATGCTCATCAAGGTTGGAAGGTTTGATAGAGTTGAAAAAGTATGGGAGAGTATGGAAGACAGGAAATTTTATCCTTCAGTCTCGACGTATGCTGTCATGATCCATGGTCTCTGTCAGAAGAAAGGTAAACTTGAAGAAGCATGTAAATATTTTGAAATGATGATAGATGAAGGGATCCCGCCATATGGGGAAACTTGTCAATTATTGCGGAATAGACTTATAGGTTTAGGATTTGCTGAGCAAACAGAGATTCTTGCGGATAAGATGGAGAGAAGTACTTCTTGTTTAATTCAAGAGCTATCAAACGTTATTAGAGGTAACAAGGCCCGCGTCAAATTGAGATGTGAAGAACACTACTCTGATAGTGATGAGTAAAGGAGTTCAATGTGCAAGTGTGGGAGAATAGCTTCAATCCCTTTGGTCAAGACGATGCATATTCTTAATGCCTGCTGTTTGTTTGTAACCACATACTTGCCATTACTTTGTTTGCTGTCATTGTAGCAGTTAAAGTGATGCTGACTTGGTGACCTTTGGAGGGAACTTCTCACTGAGATAGCAAATTGTAGCCAAAGAGGTGAACCTTGGCTTAACTGATTCTCTTTGTTATATCTGTACCCAAAAAGGTGAAGCCTTGGCCTAAATGAGTTTCTTGATCAGTAGCCAAAGAAATGGCTCTGCTTGCTTGTCAAGGGTCCAGATTTGGTGCAATGGAAAAGAACCAGGTTTGCAGGTTGGTGGTTCTATGACTGGATCTGTAGATTTAAGCATCCAGCTCTCCCTTAGAGGAATGAAGGGCATGTAGTTATCACTTGGAATCCCAGGTTAATATTGGGCTCTGATCGGATGAAATATATATTATTTGTCCTTAAGTTACTTTGCTGAAGGGTGACCACTTTCGAGAATAAACAAGGGCAGCAAGATTGTTAGTTATTTGAATAAGCCTGTCAACAGCTGCTACCAGTAATGAGTTTCCTTTTATTATTGGTAAATCAGGGCAATTTGAAATGCTATCTTCTCTGTTTTTGTTGGGACTCATGGATGCAGACCAGCAGAAGACAAGGCCAATGGGAGAGAGAGATTTATAGAGACAAGACCAGCAAGATTGTTTTTGTCATTTTAGCTCTCTTACTTCAAGTCCTGAGTTTTCTAGGAGTCGTTTGGCGTTTTAGAGATTTGTAGGTTTAGAAATTTTAGAGAAGTAATTGTTGTATGAGATAGCCCGCAACAAGTTTAAATCGAGTAATATGGTCATTGACGATTCATATTCGACCTCAACTTAGTCCCCTTGGTTGGGACTGATGTGCAGTTTTTATTGCAGTTATCTCTTTAGTCTTGATGGTTTCAATAAGCCATTTTGCTAGCATCTCAGTTGTGTAAAGGAAAGTAGTATTTTTCATGTTTGATTGGTAACTGATGTTGCAACCTAGGCTTCATATATATAGTTGGAAATTTTTCTTTGTTTAATCAATTGAGATGAATTTTTATTTTGACTTGACCAGATACATATAAACTTCCTAAAATGACTAAGCGCTTTTACCTAGTGTACCATACAGTAGTATCTCATATTCCGGTTATCCACTTATCCTCTTATAATAAATTAAGAAACATCCAGAGTCACCTAGCAGGTGTTTTTGATAATAGTAAATTTATCATCTATGATAATCCAAATTAGTTTTTTAAATAAACAATAAGTGAATGTGGGACCAAAAGTGAGATACTCTGCAGTAAAAGGCGGCACATCAGAAGTAGCAAGAAACTTCTCAAAGTTTAATACTCCTGCTAGAAAGTACTCTTAGATTTATCTTCTCATCCTAACGAAGCCACCTTTAAATTGTCCCCTCTATTGCTTAGAGGCAACAAGAACAGCCAGTGATCTGATATAGTTCTTGGTGTGGCATACATCATAAGCAGCAACCAAACAACTAGTAGCCTGAAGGACGTTCATAACTACATAGTTTTTATAGCAATGGCTTTGGCACGTTTAGCTTTGAAGAATCTGCAGCAAAGGTTGGGTTCTTGCTCCTCCTCTCTGGTGAACTCATCTGTTACTGAGAGGAGCCTCAGTAATGTGCAGAAACATAGATGGTGCTCTGAAATTGTAAAACGTTTCTCCACAGAAACTGTTGGTGAAGAAAAATCCCAGAATCAAGAAGTTGCAGTCTCCGAAGGTGGCAAGAAATCAAAGCTCTTTCCCAGGAGAAGACGCCGTGGCGGTCTCTGGAGACGCAACGACTCTGACTATGCACCTGCTCTTTGGGGTAAGCTTCAAAAAGGATTCAATTTACTACTTTCCATTTAGATCATGTATATGCACAAAGGACCATACATGTAGAGCGAGACTGAGCATTCAGTTTTAGCTATTTTGCACCTTCTAATCGACCCCGACAACATGCTATACTGGTCCATCCACGCCTTTTTTCATTACTAGAGGAAAATCCTTCAGTATTTTACTAAGGAGCCGAAATGATCATTCAAGACTATGATTCTTCTTTTTTATTACATTATTAAGACTGTAGTACTTGTCTGTGAAGTATAAAACAGTTAATTTCCTGGTTAGTACTCCATCCATCCCAATTTATGTGAAGGTTCTCGGATTTCAAGAGTCAAACCTTTTAATTTTGACCATGATCGGATATAGAATATCCTTTAAGTTTTTGGGATAAAAATTATATATTTTGAAACTATCAAACTACATATGACGTATTATATGTCACCATTATTGACAATTCAAAATATTTAAAAGGTGTATGAAAAAATTGCCGTCAAAGAAGAACTTGTTTGACTCTTGAAAAGTTAAAACCTCCACGACAGGGGGAGCAACTTCTTTCAACTTTTTGACCCTATATTCTGAGTGCGTTTTCTGTTGGCACAGATAATTTACCAGCAGGACTTGGAAATGCTTTATTGCAAGCCACAGAGAATATCAACAGGTTATTTGACAAGCTGAATTTGAACCCCCGGGAACTTATGGGAAGGTATAAGGAGGACGACAAGACCTACAAAATCCGGTACGACGTGCCAGGGCTTGGTAAGGAGGACGTGAAGATCACAGTAGAAAATGGAATTCTGACAATAAAGGGTGAGCACAAAGAAGAGCATGAGGAAGAAGGGTCAGATGAGGAATTCTGGTCATCAAGAAGCTATGAATACTACAATAACAGCATTGTGCTCCCTGAAGATGCCAAGGCTGATGAGATAAAGGCTGAGATGAAAGATGGTGTTTTGACTATCACTATTCCTAGAACTGAAAGGCCTAAGAAAGATGTCAAGGAAATTCAAGTTATGTGAATTTTCTTTGAAGGCAGATAACATGGATCGGTGACTGTAATGGACTTGTAGAATATCTGTAGTTAGTTTTGTTCTTGCTTTTGTTTCTGGAAATAAATAAGACTGCTGTTTTGTTGTGAACATGGATACCTTATATATTTCTTATGGCCCGGAGCCAGTTATTTGGACAAACGTTGGTCAGACTATTAGGAGACAAATATGCCAAACAATCAAACAGCCCATCAAGAGGTTAACTTGGGATCCAGGTCCAATTAGGAGTAAGTTTAAATAGGAGTAGGACTTAGAGAAGAGGTTATGCAAAAAATGTGAAATTGCTTAGGCAAAACTCTAGTCTTCTCATCCTCAATTCTCTCTATGCCTCTCATCGCCCTTCCCAATCTATCCTTTATGTTTCCTGTTACTTTATCCTGTAATTTTGTCTATCTCATATATTAAGAAAATTCCAAAAACAAGTTGTTCCTATTATTATTTTCTGTGTTATTCTATCGAGTGTGAGTGTTAGTAGTAGTGTTTACTACATGTTTACTTTGTAGTCTGATGTAAGTACAGTTCTCTGTATATACTACAGGCTTCATTTGGAGTATTAGTACACTACGAATTGAGTTAAAATTGACAGGAAAAGTATTAGATTTAAAGTTGAATCTTTTTTATGTGAAAGCCAGTTACGTTTAGACAAACTTCGCTCCAAAAAATAAAAGTAAAAGTTGAAAATGGTAAGCGAAGACCACGTTTAACTAAATACTATATCTCTTTAAATTAAAATAGTAGTTTAACATTTCACTTTAAGTTCAAATGATGTACTTCAGCATTTGCCAAGACTAAAATATCTAGTACTGTTTAAAAATATTGGAAGAGTATTAACTCATCCACAAACGAGTTTCTGCTGATCGTTTGGTTGGAAAGAATTCTTAGTCAAAGTCTACAATTCTACACCTGTTCTATAGAGTTTTGGCTAATTATTTGTTTGTACTTGTTACCTGTTATAAATCACAATTTTGTAAATGGGTGTCTACTAGTTGGCATCAACTTGTAGGAAGATATTTGTAGACAAAATTCAATTTGGTAAGTGACAAAATTAGCTAGTTGGCAATTAGGTGTAATTCAACTTGCATGCATGTTGTAATTCCACTTGCATTTGCAAGTTGTAACCTTGTGTATTAGGAGACAAGTTTTTCAATAAATAGAGACATTTGCCTCGTCATTTCAAATACTTTAAATATTATTCTCTCTACTTATTTCTCTAGCGGCTTCTTTCAATATTGTGTCTATTTTAGTTTTATTTACAATACGTTATCAGCACGAAGCTCTAATCTTCTCCAGAATAAGTTTTAATCTCTTCTATCTCTGAGGTATGTTTCTATATCTTGAATTTATTGTAGCTCTATAGTCTAAATTAAAATATGTAACAAACTAGAGACTATATTTAACTTCTATCCATGAAACACTTATGTTGTCTTTGAGTTATTCTTATTGATTCACTTAGATATGATTTCTTAACTAGAAAATTAATCTTAACATTTCATTTCAAAATCTTGTAATTTATAATAGTGAAACCTTAAAGATGAAATCGTTAAAGACGTATGAATCTATTAGTAGAATCATGTATAATACTTTGCTCATCATATCAACTTATCATAGTCATTATAATTGTAATATTCATACTGAAAATTTATTATTTCTAATCCATTCATTTTGTTTGATAATTTTTTACTAAATCGATTTATAAAAGCTTGAATTTGTCGCGCTTGACCTATCCGGAAAGAATTATCTATCATGGGTGCTTGATGCCGAAATACACCTTGATGTAAATGGTTTTGGTGATACTATCAAAAAGGCAAATAAAACATCAAGCCAAGATAAGGCAAAGGCCATGATTTTCCTTCGCCATCATCTTGATAAAGGGTTAAAAATTGAATATTTAACTGTCAAAGATCCATTTGAATTATGGAATAACTTGAAGGAACGATATGACCACTTGAGACTTACGGCATTATCAAAAGCTCGACATGAGTAGATGCATTTACGGTTTCAAGATTATAAAACCGTAAGCAATTATAATTCTACTGTTTTCAGAATAACTTCTTAGCTAAAATTATGTGGTGAGACTATCACTGATGGAGATATATTGAAAAAAAAAATTCCACTTTCCATGTCTCTAATATAGTATTGCAACAGCAATACCATGAAAGAGGTTTTAAAAAATATTCTGAGTTGATTACATGCCTACTTGTTGGTGACCAGAATAATAATCTGTTGATGAAAAATCATGAAGTCCGTCCTACTGAATATGCTCCATTCCCTGAAGTGAATTTTGTAGCATCACATGATAAATCTGAAAGAAGACATAATTATTACTGTGGTCGTGGCCATGGTCATGGGCGTGGACGTGCCAAGGGACAGAATAACTATCGTAATCCTGGAACAAAAATACAAAGGAACTATTGTCACGACCCTTTTTTACATACAAAAACTAAAATAAATAGAATTGCGTGTTTAAAGGTTATGACGGGTGTTCAAAAGGTACAAAATTATTTAGAGAACTCGGAGTCGCCACTTGACATAGTTTAAGGTGTGCCAAGTCACCAAAAGGTACCTTGGAACACCTCTGACTCGTCTAATGGTCTGCGTTAGAGATTCGGGTAAGGTTCTCAGTTGACTCTCGGGAAGGTATTAGGCACCCTCGAGTCCTGTGCTAAGCACAGTTGCTTTATTGTCGCGTTTTTATTTATTAAACGTGGTTGTTATATCTTTGCCGTTCATTTAAAGTTACGCTTTTATTTGTTGAACCAAATTTGTATTAGGTAACCCGCTAGGTATACCTTAGCGCAAACTTGTGACTATCATTTGATTTCGTTTCGCCTAGTAAGTAGATCGCAGATCATACTTTATTATTACGCGCAATCGTGGAAGTCTTCTCGCTCCTATTTTAGTTTGCCTAATCGATTTAGTTAGGTATAACTGCTAACTATTATTAAATGACAAATTGGGACTCCCAAATTTGCCTTAACAAAAAAAATATGGATTATGAAAAGTATATATATACAATAGGCCGTTTATTAAATTGAAAACAGTTTTGGACTGTTTACGCAAAGGGAAAAGCTTGAAACCTACGTGTTTTACTTCTGTAATTGGGCCAAAACTGTTTGCATCAACAGGCCACATTAAAAAACTTGTTTGCAAAACTAGTCACTTTTCATTTTTTTTTTACAAATAATAATCATTGCACATGTTATGAGTGGCCAGATTTATAAAGGAAAAAGAATCGTCCTAAGCAAACTGCCTATTCGTTCCAGATTATAAACTTTATTAGCTTTGCGCTTATGTCCTATTCGTTCCAAAAAATAAGACTTTGATCATTTTTATTTAGCACAACAACTAAGCTAATCAAGAGACTAATTAACATCATATAGAACAAGATTTTTTAAAAAACTTTGAACATGCTGATTTTTAAGCACTTTTCATAGCCAAAAGCTCAACATAAGTACAAGGTTAATTTGTGTTTACCTTGTGTAGAAATTTCCAAGCTAGGAAGCAAATGAAAATAGCAAACCAAAGCCAAAAGCAAGCAGCTTATGCTCCAAAAAAAAATCAGCAACTAGGCAGCCTCTTTTTGCCTCTATTTAACCCTTAAAACTAGTAGATTTATACCCTTAAAAAAGGCTTTTGGTTCTAAATCTTTTCTTCAAACTTACTATTTTTTCTCAAGTGTTTTTTCCTCTCAATTTAGAGCTATTTCAGCTGGTAGTTCCTCTTTTTTTAGTAAGTAGTTGTTGTTAAATGAGGGGTAAAGACACTCTTATATAGCTGAAAAATTGAGGGCCAAAAAGGTGGAGTGTAGACTTATACAAAAGTACAAGCCCACACCCCTATACTTGAGTATTTTTCAGAAAAAGTACAGCAGCCCTATGACATCTTTTCAGCCACCCTATGCTGTCCCAAAAGCTGAACAAAGCCGTCCTATTGAAAAGGCAGCCTCATGGGCTTGGACTATTGACTTTTGAGCCTATTGGGCCGACAACAAAACATGAGACTAACTTTAAACACAAAAATACAGATCTGAAATTTACTAAAATCAGCCCCCAAACACTAAATTAAAACAACTTAAATGAGCCAAATCAAATCCCAGTGACTTAGGCTCCAAAACATGCTTGAAAATATTGAAGTAAGGCAATTAAAATACTTCACATTAAACTAGAAATGAGCCAAACATATGAACATAAAAATCTTAATCCTATCCCTAGGCTAAACATACGGATTGAACAAATAGGACTATGGAAAGGAGGTGAAAATTTACATGTTGGTCAAACGAACGTCGCCACCAAGGCATAGCTTGTTGCCATCATGAAACAATTAGAGACAATCACCCCAAAACATGCTTTATCATTAAATCACCAATGTATGAAAGCCAAACATCCCTATCACCATCATCTTCACCACAAAAATTCAATAGCATAGCAGCCCCAAGGACCACAACAACGGAGGAGCCAAAAATCACCAGAGTTGAGTGTTACCCGAAATTAAAAATGCAGATCTGCGCCAAACGGTAAGGATTTCGGGAAAAATAACACCAGAAATGGATAGAGGAGCTCGAAAGCTTTCCGGAATGGTATGGTTTTTATTTTTCCGACCACCGGAAGGCGGTGGTCCGGTGGCGGAAAGGTGGTGGCAGAGAGGGGTGGCGGGATTTTCTGATGGTGAGGAGAAAAATGGCTAGGGTTTCCCTAAGCCTTGAGCTTTAGAAGGTGTGAGGGAGATAATGAGATAGATTTAAGCTTATATATGTAGGGAATGGGCCGGGTTTGAGTGTGGGCTGGTGGGCCAAATCATTGGGCTGCGATTTTTCTACAAATGGCTACTAAACGTTTACATCATTTAAAGCACACATAGCTAATTACAACTAAAATCACATAATTTTCAATAACATCACAATTAAACACATAACAAGTAACTTTTTTTTTTAATTTTTTTATATTTTTCTTCCCAATTAAATGGCACTTTTAGTTTAAAATAAAGACTAAAATTTGGGAAAATTTCGGCTAAAATCCTAAGAATCTAACACGGCTATTTTGAGCAATTTTAATCATTTTGGTGCCAAAATTAGGTGATTACAGCTGCCCCTCTTTGTTCGGGAACACGAAGAGTTTTCGGACAAAGAAGTAATCGACAACTAATTTTGGCTTTTCGGTTCTAGCCGAGAGCAATGCTTTTCAAAATGGTGACCGTACCTTGATTCTTCAGTTCCAACCAAGAACAAGGCTACCTACATATCCCCGGACTAAAGAATCAGGTCAGTGTAGTTCCTCACGTGCGGTAGCTGGGACTACCGCATTCAAGTAGAAACTAGACTCTTCTAGACTCACTAAGACAACACTAGACACTCTAGACTACTTAGACAAACTAGAGACTCTTCTAGACGTACTTGGGGCTGATAGTAGACACTCTTAGGCACACAGAGGCTGTCGTTGCTGATTACTGGTTGCTTGCTGACTGGCGGTCATTGCTTTACAAAGAAAATGAAAGTACAACATTGAAAATGTAAAGTTACAATTCCTATTCTAAGTCTTCATGCTTCCCGAGATGAGCTTCTTGGTTCTTGCTTCCCTCACTTGTTGAAAATAAAACCACCGCTCTTGGTTCAGGTGGGTCTTGCTCTTGCAGAAAATAAAAACAACCGATTTTGGTTCAGGTGGGTCTTCCCTCTTTACAGAAATAAATTCCCTCGTTCTTTAAGTGGGCACCTAGCCTTCTTCAAATGTATTACCTTGTCCTTCAGGTGGTTGCTTTGACTTCTCCAAACTACTCCCTCATTCTCCAGGTGGGTGCCTCGGCTTCTCTAAACTACTCCCTCATTCTCCAGGTGGGTGCCTCGACTTTCTCTAAACTACTCCCTCATTCTCCAGGTGGGTGCCTCGACTTTCTCTAAACTACTCCCTCATTCTCTAGGTGGGTGCCTCGACTTTCTCTAAAATACTCCCTCATTCTCCAGGTGGGTGCCTCGACTTTCTCTAAACTACTCCCTCATTCTCCAGGTGGGTGCCTCGACTTTCTCTAAGCTACTCCCTCATTCTCCAGGTGGGTGCCTCGACTTTCTCTAAGCTACTCCCTCATTCTCCAGGTGGGTGCCTCGACTTCTTCTAAACTACTCCCTCATTCTCCAGGTGGGTGCCTCGACTTCTTCTAAACTACTCCCTCATTCTCCAGGTGGGTGCCTCGACTTCCTCTAAACTACTCCCTCATTCTCCAGGTGGGTGCCTCGACTTTCTCCAAACTACTCCCTCATTCTCCAGGTGGGTGCCTCGACTTTCTCCAAACTACTCCCTCATTCTCCAGGTGGGTGCCTCGACTTGCTCTAAACTCCCTCATTCTCCAGGTGGGTGCCTCGACTTTCTCTAAACTACTCCCTCATTCTCCAGGTGGGTGCCTCGACTTCTTCTAAACTACTCCCTCATTCTCCAGGTGGGTGCCTCGACTTCTTCTAAACTACTCCCTCATTCTCCAGGTGGGTGCCTCGACTTCTTCTAAACTACTCCCTCATTCTCCAGGTGGGTGCCTCGACTTTCTCTAAACTACTCCCTCATTCTCCAGGTGGGTGCCTCGACTTTCTCTAAACTACTCCCTCATTCTCCAGGTGGGTGCCTCGACTTTCTCTAAAATATTCCCTCATTCTCCAGGTGGGTGCCTCGACTTGCTCTAAACTACTCCCTCATTCTCCAGGTGGGTGCCTCGGCTTCTTGAAATGAATTTTCTTGTAAAGGCTGCTTCTGACAATGAAAGTTGAAACTGTTGCTCTTGAAGTTGCCGCTTGGGCTGGCTTTGACTTGAAAATGAAATGTCCGCTTATAGTTGTGCGGATTTTGACTTTAAGACTGGAAACTGCATCTTGAATCTTCTTATTCCTGGACGATCTCTTTCATGGTACATTCTTTGGACCGTCATTCTTTCAGCTGATGTTCGTCACTAGGCTCCAATTATCAAGTTTGGTCCTGACTTGCTCTAGTACGACTATGAAATTTGTAAGCGAGCTTTGCGAAGCTTTCTATTGCTTGAAAAGAAATGAGAAGAAAATAAAATGAAAGAATTTCAAGAGGAAACATTGAATGAAAGATGTCTCCAGAAAAAGAAGAACTTATCCGGAGGTGAAATAAAGACCTTATTAAACATGACATGCATTTTGGAATCAACTCTTCATCCATTCACACGATCTATCCCTGATTTTGCTTCCATTCTTCAAATCTTGTTTGATGGCAAATCTAATGACCCTCCTTCGACTAGTAGTGCCCTTTCGGGTTTTCACCGACTAGCCTCTCTCTTTGTTCTTTTAACTCACTATTGTCTTGCAGCGCCTTTTCAGGTTTTCACCGACAAGACTTCATTTTTCATTTTTTTTTTGTCATTTTTGGTTGTTTCCTCATCGATCTCCTGTCTTTCCTTGCCGATCGACCCCACCCTTTCTTTCTTTCTTCAAATTTCGGCCTTTATCTTTATTCTTCAGAGAATTTCTCCTTTAATGACCCGCGTGCCCCCAGCTTCAAAATGCAATTGTCGACTCATAAGAAATGCGAATTTACAGTGTAAAAATTGTCCCTTGATACCCCACTTGGCTTGACATTCTCAATGATCGGTCAGAAGGGTCTTTATTTGGACTGTAACATTGAATTTGGTTAGGCTGTGAAGAAAGGGGTTCAACGTAACAGCTCAGAAACATCTCATGAGACGGCTAGAATGAGCATTACAAGATTTGAAATCGCCGCTTTTTGAAAAATAAACCAAACTTTTTCCCCAAATTAGGCAAATTGGGGATTCTTTTCTCTTCTTCTTTTTTTTTCTTTTTTTTTTCTTTGGTTTGGAGAGCGGCATGAAAGCATCTCATGAAACGACTTGGTAAAATATTACAACCTTTGGAATCATTTCTTTTAAAATAATAACTAACTGAGGCCCCAATTTATTGAAAAACCGAGGAATTTTTTTTTGAATTTTCTGATATGCAAACATAGGGGATATTGAGACTTTCCCCCCGAGATGATCACAAAGAAAGCAAAAGAAATTGACTTTCTTCTTTTCTTTTAAAAATAAACTTAACTTCTGCCCCAGTTTAGGATAAACTGGGGCGCTTTGAGTTTCTTCCTCGATTTCGAGATTGATATCTCGTGAAACATATGAATAGGTGGTACAACAACATAGAAGTTTGTTTTTATTTTATTTTATTTTATTTTTAAAAAAAAAAATAAAATAAAAACAAACTTCTGCCCCAGTTTAGCATACATTGGGGATTTAAATTTCTTTTGACATTGGCCGCAAACTTGGAGGCAAGCCTTTGCGTCAACGAGGAACAGGGCAATAATGAATTTTGCCCTATTATGACCGCACCCGAATGGTTGCCTACGTATCCTTTTGAGAGGAATCAGGTCAGACGTAGCTCTAGCGCTGAGGTAGATTTTTTTTTGTTGTTTTTGTTTCCTCTTTTTTTTTTTTTTTTTTTTTTTTCTTCTTTCTTTCTAATCATATCAAATTGATTCCAAGGGAGGGTAGGCCAAAGAAAACATAGAACAAGGCTTAAAAGAACTGACAAAAGATATAGTATTTGGGTAGAAAAATAAAAGCCGTTCGTCATCCCGACCAGAGAATGCCTCGCACAAATGATGATTCAATCAATTGACCTGGATTAATCCACACGTGTCCTCGACTTCTACTTCAATGATGTTTCTCAAAACTGGTATTACAACTTCGGCCGAAGCGATCAAACACGATTTGAACTTCTCACCGATCTCCCTTATCGGGTGACTATTGATTAACTCCCAATTTATTTCACCCTCTCTTTTATCCCTTTTTACTACTCAAATAGCTCACAATGCCAGAGCACGTGTTTAGATCAAGATATGAATTCCGCACGCATGTCATGTTATTAAGGCCGAGAAAACATAAAACAGAATACTAAGAAAACAAGACCAAGAAGAAAATAAGAGAAATAATGTCGAGACGAGAAAAGATCTCGCTTTTCATTGAATTAAAGATAGAAGGGTTTGAACATCAAAATAAGCAAAATAATGCACTTGGATTACAACCCTTAAATAACCAAGTACACAGAAAGATTAGCAAAACAAGCTACAATATTTCACAGTCACTCAATTGCAAGTCAGGACTAGTTTTCCATTGTTAGGCATTGCTGAGCCCTTCACCAAGATGTACCATGCTGATACCAAAGAAATTCCCTGAATCGGGCGACATCTTCTGCTTTTCCTCATTTTCTCCAACTCCCATCAACGTAGACTTCACTTTTTGGGGATTGATGAATGACTGGGTAAGATATGGAATTGGCTTCTCGAGAGACATGTTCGTCTTCTTCATTTCTTCACCCCTTACTCTGTCTACTACCCCAAACACTGTTTCAGGAACACAGTTCACTGTCACAAGCATTTGGTTAGCCCCAATTGACACATCACCAACAGGTACTATCGGCATTGCAAATTCAGCTCTCAAATCTTCTCCACATACCATACCCACCATGTGCACATCTTCACAGACAGGCAATGTGTTCTGGTTGATATTTGTTGTATTTACGCCCTCGACGTGAATTGACTTTCTTCTTTTCTTTTAAAAATAAACTTAACTTCTGCCCCAGTTTAGGATAAACTGGGGCGCTTTGAGTTTCTTCCTCGATTTCGAGATTGATATCTCGTGAAACATATGAATAGGTGGTACAACAACATAGAAGTTTGTTTTTATTTTATTTTATTTTATTTTTTTAAAAAAAAATAAAATAAAAACAAACTTCTGCCCCAGTTTAGCATACATTGGGGATTTAAATTTCTTTTGACATTGGCCGCAAACTTGGAGGCAAGCCTTTGCGTCAACGAGGAACAGGGCAATAATGAATTTTGCCCTATTATGACCGCACCCGAATGGTTGCCTACGTATCCTTTTGAGAGGAATCAGGTCAGACGTAGCTCTAGCGCTGAGGTAGATTTTTTTTTGTTGTTTTTGTTTCCTCTTTTTTTTTTTTTTTTTTTTTTCTTCTTTCTTTCTAATCATATCAAATTGATTCCAAGGGAGGGTAGGCCAAAGAAAACATAGAACAAGGCTTAAAAGAACTGACAAAAGATATAGTATTTGGGTAGAAAAATAAAAGCCGTTCGTCATCCCGACCAGAGAATGCCTCGCACAAATGATGATTCAATCAATTGACCTGGATTAATCCACACGTGTCCTCGACTTCTACTTCAATGATGTTTCTCAAAACTGGTATTACAACTTCGGCCGAAGCGATCAAACACGATTTGAACTTCTCACCGATCTCCCTTATCGGGTGACTATTGATTAACTCCCAATTTATTTCACCCTCTCTTTTATCCCTTTTTACTACTCAAATAGCTCACAATGCCAGAGCACGTGTTTAGATCAAGATATGAATTCCGCACGCATGTCATGTTATTAAGGCCGAGAAAACATAAAACAGAATACTAAGAAAACAAGACCAAGAAGAAAATAAGAGAAATAATGTCGAGACGAGAAAAGATCTCGCTTTTCATTGAATTAAAGATAGAAGGGTTTGAACATCAAAATAAGCAAAATAATGCACTTGGATTACAACCCTTAAATAACCAAGTACACAGAAAGATTAGCAAAACAAGCTACAATATTTCACAGTCACTCAATTGCAAGTCAGGACTAGTTTTCCATTGTTAGGCATTGCTGAGCCCTTCACCAAGATGTACCATGCTGATACCAAAGAAATTCCCTGAATCGGGCGACATCTTCTGCTTTTCCTCATTTTCTCCAACTCCCATCAACGTAGACTTCACTTTTTGGGGATTGATGAATGACTGGGTAAGATATGGAATTGGCTTCTCGAGAGACATGTTCATCTTCTTCATTTCTTCACCCCTTACTCTGTCTACTACCCCAAACACTGTTTCAGGAACACAGTTCACTGTCACAAGCATTTGGTTAGCCCCAATTGACACATCACCAACAGGTACTATCGGCATTGCAAATTCAGCTCTCAAATCTTCTCCACATACCATACCCACCATGTGCACATCTTCACAGACAGGCAATGTGTTCTGGTTGATATTTGTTGTATTTACGCCCTCGACGTGAATCTGACCATTATCTGTCAGAGCTCGGATCGCCTTCTTGAGATGACGACAATCATTCGTGTCATGTCCTAGTGTGCCCGAGTGATAAGCACATTGACGAGTACGGTCTACCTTTGCCCTTGGATGCACATTTCCGGCAATTGGCTTCAACATACCCACATTCTGCAGTTTCTGGAAAACGCCGGAGTAAGATTCCCCAATTGGCGTGAGCTCCTTCTTTTTCTGCATTCGTAACATCTTGTGATATGGACAAGGGCGGAAGACTTTCTTTGATCGGTGAGTGGGGTTTGGAGAAGCGTGGAAATAGTTTTGTGGAGTATTATTTGTGGGCTGTGGGCTTGCTGCGCGCTATTGTGGATGCGAAGGTGCTGGAACATATGCACGCGCTGTATAAAGTAGAGTATTGGAATATTTTGAAATTTTTGGAGGGTGGCCTTCCGGATTATGCTTTTGTTGTGCCAGGGGGTATGAGTGGGGTTGTTTGCACTCTTTCTCATTCCTGCTTCCTTGACATCGCTCCCTTTCATCTTTCCTCCCAAGATTCTCCCTCCTAATAGGACCCGTGAATGGTGGAACAGAGGCTCGGGGCGAAGTATGCCCCATTTGAGATGGATGCGGTGCCCAAGGATGTATTTTAGACGATCCCCCATCACTTGTATCATTCTGGTAGTGAGGAAAGTCGGGAGAATACTGTGGGTCCTCAAATTTAGTAGGTGAGCCACGTGCCTGATGTGCAGAGAATGAAGCAGCCCCTAAAAGATTGGTCGGCATAGGAGGAGATGTTTTTCCCGTGGCAATGGAAATATACAAGTCAGCCACCAATTTTTTCAAATTTTTGACCTCTTCAGTCAACCTCTTGTTTTCTAGCACCAGAAGTTCATGGGCGCTGATCTCAGAACTTCCCTTATCAAACGACATGGTAACAAGTCCCTTTGATCCTATTGCGTACGGGCGCGAGATAATGCCAAAATTCCGTAGCAACTTCCAAACTCCAAAGCTATGGCAAACAAATCAGATTAGCACAAAAGAGACACAAATTGCAAGCCTAGAGTTGTTATGCGTCATCCCGAAATGGTTCACGGCGCAGGCCGCGTGTACCGACCGTATCCCCAAAAGATTGCTTATGTGTCTTGATAAAAATCAGAACAAAATTGTAACTTGCACGTAATTAGAACAAGAACAAACTTGGATGATGATTTTTTTTTAATTTTTTATTTTTATCTCTTTTTCCGACTCAAAACATAACTTAGACAAACAACACGAGACAGACTAACAATAAACTGCTTGCCGTGATGGACGAGTCAAAATATATATACAAACTGACACGACATTAAGCGGGTATACCCGGACTGTGATAATAATGAGACTCGACATCTGAGCGGAGTCAGATTACTCCACGAGGATCGACGCAAAATAATACTCAAGTAGTTATAATTTATCGCCTGTACCCTCACTTGACCTTAGACAAAATAAAATAAAGCAGACCCTAAACAATAACAATTTTTTATCTCTTTGTTTTTTTTTTTTGGAAGAAAAACCAAAACTTATCCGAAGATTCGAACATAACTTAAGAACGGATTATGAATGAAACCATTTTTTATTCGAAAAGTGACTCCAAGATCGGACATCACGACAATGCAAAGATGAGCATAAAACTTGATTTTGAAACAAACTCTTCGATTTGATTTGAAAATGAGTCTTAGAGTATTTACAAAATTCGGCCATTATAACGACACAAAGACACAAAATATTACACGAATTAGATGCAAAATTGGTTTACAAAAATTAGCCATTATGACGGCGTAAAACCCCGATAAATTATTTTTCCAAAATAAGGACTTGACTTGGACACAGACTTAAAGACAAAAGGGTCCCAAAATTTCGCCATTATACCGGCGCAAAACTATGACAAATTATTTTCTGACACTTGGGACCAAACCCGGATGCAAGATGAGACTCAAAAATTCTTAAAAAAATTCGCCATGATAATGGCGTAAAATGACAACTAAAGTTATTTTGAGAAACAGGACTAAATCCCTTCTTCTTCTTTTTTTTTTCCTTTTATTTTTTCCCTCTTTTTTTCAAAATTTTGACACCCACTCCCCAGTGATCGGTCAGCATAACAACCCTCTTTCTACAACAAATGCAACACATAAGATGCCAATAATGTCTTTTTTCGGAACACGCGCCCATCTTGACACAAAGGGGTCAGCCTAGACAAATGCAATACCGGTGTACCGCACCTCATTAAGTCAAATATGATGCAGATAATTGGGCCTAAAGATTTGACTCTAGGTGACACAACTGACTCGGTGTCTAGACTGGCTCATAACCCGGCGGACAAACCGGGCGGAAAACGCATCAGGGCCGTCCGGAAACAGTGTGTCCGGCCTAAAACCCTGTCACGCCTTCCTCCTAAATCATGGGTAATTTTAGTAAGAAGGCCCAGATGCCACAAGCAATCTGGTAAGTGTACGTGTGCAAGTGTTCCAGAGACTCAGAGGTGTACGTGGAGAAGACAGTTTATATACAATTAAACAAAATCAAAGCGGTAACATTCAACTTTCCATGTGATAACGGCAAACATATAACAACCAGATATTTAATAAATTAAAACATGCGACAATTTTATCAAAGCCGGAGATTCTAGTTTTCACTATTTTCCCCAGCGGAGTCGCCAAGCTGTCACGACCCTTTTTTACATACAAAAACTAAAATAAATAGAATTGCGTGTTTAAAGGTTATGACGGGTGTTCAAAAGGTACAAAATTATTTAGAGAACTCGGAGTCGCCACTTGACATAGTTTAAGGTGTGCCAAGTCACCAAAAGGTACCTTGGAACACCTCTGACTCGTCTAATGGTCTGCGTTAGAGATTCGGGTAAGGTTCTCAGTTGACTCTCGGGAAGGTATTAGGCACCCTCGAGTCCTGTGCTAAGCACAGTTGCTTTATTGTCGCGTTTTTATTTATTAAACGTGGTTGTTATATCTTTGCCGTTCATTTAAAGTTACGCTTTTATTTGTTGAACCAAATTTGTATTAGGTAACCCGCTAGGTATACCTTAGCGCAAACTTGTGACTATCATTTGATTTCGTTTCGCCTAGTAAGTAGATCGCATATCATACTTTATTATTACGCGCAATCGTGGAAGTCTTCTCGCTCCTATTTTAGTTTGCCTAATCGATTTAGTTACGTATAACTGCTAACTATTATTAAATGACAAATTGGGACTCCCAAATTTGCCTTAACAAAAAAAATATGGATTATGAAAAGTATATATATACAATAGGCCGTTTATTAAATTGAAAACAGTTTTGGACTGTTTACGCAAAGGGAAAAGCTTGAAACCTACGTGTTTTACTTCTGTAATTGGGCCAAAACTGTTTGCATCAACAGGCCACATTAAAAAACTTGTTTGCAAAACTAGTCACTTTTCATTTATTTTTTTACAAATAATAATCATTGCACATGTTATGAGTGGCCAGATTTATAAAGGAAAAAGAATCGTCCTAAGCAAACTGCCTATTCGTTCCAGATTATAAACTTTATTAGCTTTGCGCTTATGTCCTATTCGTTCCAAAAAATAAGACTTTGATCATTTTTATTTAGCACAACAACTAAGCTAATCAAGAGACTAATTAACATCATATAGAACAAGATTTTTAAAAAAACTTTGAACATGCTGATTTTTAAGCACTTTTCATAGCCAAAAGCTCAACATAAGTACAAGGTTAATTTGTGTTTACCTTGTGTAGAAATTTCCAAGCTAGGAAGCAAATGAAAATAGCAAACCAAAGCCAAAAGCAAGCAGCTTATGCTCCAAAAAAAAATCAGCAACTAGGCAGCCTCTTTTTGCCTCTATTTAACCCTTAAAACTAGTAGATTTATACCCCAAAAGACCTTTAGTATAAAGGCTTTTGGTTCTAAATCTTTTCTTCAAATTTACTATTTTTTCTCAAGTGTTTTTTCCTCTCAATTTAGAGCTATTTCAGCTGGTAGTTCCTCTTTTTTTTAGTAAGTAGTTGTTGTTAAATGAGGGGTAAAGACACTCTTATATAGCTGAAAAATTGAGGGCCAAAAAGGTGGAGTGTAGACTTATACAAAAGTACAAGCCCACACCCCTATACTTGAGTATTTTTTCAGAAAAAGTACAGCAGCCCTATGACATCTTTTCAGCCACCCTATGCTGTCCCAAAAGCTGAACAAAGCCGTCCTATTGAAAAGACAGCCTCATGGGCTTGGACTATTGACTTTTGGGCCTATTGGGCCGACAACAAAACATGAGACTAACTTTAAACACAAAAATACAGATCTAAAATTTACTAAAATCAGCCCCCAAACACTAAATTAAAACAACTTAAATGAGCCAAATCAAATCCCAGTGACTTAGGCTCCAAAACATGCTTGAAAATATTGAAGTAAGGCAATTAAAATACTTCACATTAAACTAGAAATGAGGCAAACATATGAACATAAAAATCTTAATCCTATCCCTAGGCTAAACATACGGATTGAACAAATAGGACTATGGAAAGGAGGTGAAAATTTACATGTTGGTCAAACGAACGTCGCCACCAAGGCATAGCTTGTTGCCATCATGAAACAATTAGAGACAATCACCCCAAAACATGCTTTATCATTAAATCACCAATGTATGAAAGCCAAACATCCCTATCACCATCATCTTCACCACAAAAATTCAATAGCATAGCAGCCCCAAGGACCACAACAACGGAGGAGCCAAAAATCACCAGAGTTGAGTGTTACCCGAAATTAAAAATGCAGATCTGCGCCAAACGGTAAGGATTTCGGGAAAAATAACACCAGAAATGGATAGAGGAGCTCGAAAGCTTTCCGGAATGGTATGGTTTTTATTTTTCCGACCACCGGAAGGCGGTGGTCCGGTGGCGGAAAGGTGGTGGCAGAGAGGGGTGGCGGGATTTTCTGATGGTGAGGAGAAAAATGGCTAGGGTTTCCCTAAGCCTTGAGCTTTAGAAGGTGTGAGGGAGATAATGAGATAGATTTAAGCTTATATATGTAGGGAATGGGCCGGGTTTGAGTGTGGGCTGGTGGGCCAAATCATTGGGCTGCGATTTTTCTACAAATGGCTACTAAACGTTTACATCATTTAAAGCACACATAGCTAATTACAACTAAAATCACATAATTTTCAATAACATCACAATTAAACACATAACAAGTAACTTTTTTTTTTTAATTTTTTTATATTTTTCTTCCCAATTAAATGGCACTTTTAGTTTAAAATAAAGACTAAAATTTGGGAAAATTTCGGCTAAAATCCTAAGAATCTAACACGGCTATTTTGAGCAATTTTAATCATTTTGGTGCCAAAATTAGGTGATTACAACTATAAGGGTCCTCAAAATAATCCTTCAAAGGTTAAAGAAGATATCTGCCATAAATATGGCATGAAAGGCCATTGGGCACGTTTTTGTCGTATGCCTGAACATTTTGTTAGGCTATATCAAGCCTCCCTAAAAAAGAATCAAAATAATGTGGAGGCACATTGACCTTTAAAAATAATGATGATGAGGCAAATATTAAAAACAAGCCTGATGATGCTGAGGCAAGTCTTGAATATAAAAATGATGATTTTGAAGGCCTCGCAGATTTAACTCATTTGGAAGCTGAAGACTTCTTTGAGGATAATAACTGAAGATTGATAATATTATTAGAGATCCAATTATATTATTTTTTATTTTAGATTTTGAACCAATTTATCATTAAGTATGTTTTCCTAAGATATCATATGTCATTAGTTTCTACATTTCTAGTTTAATTTCTAAAGCACTTTTGGTATTGTAAGTCTTTTACATTTCTTTTAATATACTCCTTATTTCTTTATGAAGAAAATGGAAATTTCTCAATCTTCAGTTAGACCGAAGACTAAAGATGATATATGTCTTCTGGATAGTACTACAACACACACTATTTTAAAAGATAAGAAATATTTCTCTGTAACGACCCTTAAATAGTCGTTACGGGATTCGGGATCTCGATTTGCATGTCGACAGTCCCAAAAGCTCCGTTAGGTCATTTATGACCCGTCTGTGAAATCTGAGTCGAAACGGAGTCCGTTTGATAGGTTTTCGAGAAAAGGGTCCGTTTATGAAATTCCGGAAAGGAATTTGGGGTTTCGATAGGTCGTTTTGAGTAAACGAACCCCGATGGAAAATTCGAGCGCACCGTTAGGTCCGTCTCATCATTTATGATATGTCGCAACCTTCAAAATTGAAAACGGACCTCGTTTGATAAGACTTTTGATAAAGTCCCCGTTTCGGAAGTTTAAAAGAGGTTTCCGAGCTCGATTTGAGTAAATGAGCTCCGATGAGAGATCCGAAAGTTCCGTTAGGTTTGTATAGTCATTTTTGACTTGTAGCAACTTTCGGAATTGGATTCCGAGGTCGTTTGGTTAAATTTCGCTATTTTGGCGAAAGTCGAAAATTGAACCTTTGCCGTGGGACCCACTTTTTGAGTTCTGGAGATCCGAATTGAGTTCCGTCTTGACGAGCCTGTCACCCAAGTATTTTATGGCTTGTGTGCAAAATTTGGGATCATTCCGAGCTTCGTAGGGTCCCGTTTTGCCCCTAAAACAGTAGAAAATCTGGTGCGACTTTTCTGTTCTGTTTTGGCGCAAACAGCCAGAAAAAAGCTGCTTTTCCGGCCAATCCGTAAGGAATTAGGAAACAATCAAAACATGAAAGTTGTAGCCCTTTGTGTTTTGGTTCTAATGGCATCGGTTTCAGATCATTTGGACATTCCTATCAAAAGTTATGATTTTTTCAAAAGAAGCTGGCACAGAGGCAAAAAAAACTGCTATAAAAAGGCCATTTCGGGCCATTTCGGTTCATAACTTATAAAAATCATTTGGTGAGCTCTTGAGGCGATTTTTGGGTATTTCTTGAAGACCCAATCATACTTACACTTAAGGTAAGCCCTTTCAATCCATCTTTATGTTGATTAACACAAGAATCAAAGGGTCGATTCTTGGAAATGGGTTAGAACCCTAGATTCTTAAGAATTGGGGAAAGACATCGAGCAACGCTCGCATGTGGAATCTAAGTGTACTTTTGGACTCACGGGAGCGTGGGGAGTCCGGAAAAGTACATTTTGTAAATTTAGGGCTCGGTCCTACCCGGGGGGCATTTTGGTAATTTTTACCCTAGGATGCCTATAGGCTTAAATAGCTATAATTGAGCACTCATATGTGCTATATCTTGTCTTAATAGACCTAGTGGAGAGTCCTTCGCGGACAAGGTGAGCGGGAAAGGAGATTCTTCCCGGCATTTGAGCCCGAATTTCGAGGTAAGTGAGACTTGACCTCTATTGTGCTTGTGGACTCTTCCTTCATGCTAGTATGCTTCATGTACGCATATATATACCTAACAATGGTTAGGATTAATGATGTGAATTGCTTGCTATTATTGTTTGTTATAAATAGCGAGATTGTGACTCGACCGAGGTATGTGCCGGTCCAAACGCTACGTCGAGGTAGCTTGAATTTATATCGTAGTAACGCTTGCTACGCCATGCTTAGATAGCAAGAACTTGGGACATGGCCGAGGATGTTGCCGGCATGTCATGATAAATGTCTTGCCGAGGATTTTGCCGGCTTTTGTATGATATTGGTACTTGATTTGTTCACGTGCCGGGTTGGGTAGTGCTGTCTATACGTAACCTTGGGTTGGACGACATGGGAGTAGGGATTGTACCCCCAAACTGTGGTCGGGTTAACCTTCGCCTTACGTTCAGCTAGCATAACCAACCTGGGTTACGGTGACTGTGAAATATTATCGTTATTAATATTTCTGTTATTATTTCTGTTATTGTTATTAATGTCGTGGATATTAATACTGTTAGAGGGACACTTGACAGGGGGTGTGGTGTCGCATATACTATGAGATGTGTCGCACTTGACAGGGGGTGTGGTGTGGACACTTGATCTTTGAGATGTGACACACTTGACAGGGGGTGTGGTGTGGTCACTTGATTTATTGAGATACGACGCACTTGACAGGGGGTGTGGTGCGATTGTAGACAGATTTGAGATGAGCCAACGACTACGGGTCGTTGGTCTACTTATTCATGATTGTGATAGTGACTTCGGGTCACGGTATATGGTTGATACTTAGTAGTGGTGTTGCTAGTCCATCGTAGGTCTAGGTTAGTCGGCACGGGAGTAGAGATTGGACCTCCAAACCGCCGCTGAGTTGACCTATGCCTTACGTTGGATGGGCATAATCCTTGAGACTTCTGGTTACTACTTGTGTGTATGGAATGCGTTACATCTATTTGTGATTTCACTACTTTATTGTATGATTACTATAGTATGTTGTTGCTTATGATGCATGTAGCGACTTGTCCCGCAAGGGTACCTTAGCGGGTCTGTCGGTGATCTTACTGGGCTTCGGCTCATAACTTACTCTGCTACGTGCGCAGGTCCTTCATCCAGTCAGCAGCCGGGACGTTAGCGGTTCCCGAGGCTTCTGAGACTTTTGATTGAGGTGAGCCGACCACACAGACCGTGGTGGCATACCGCCGGAGTCACTTAGAGATAGGACTCAGATTTCTTTGATGTATATTCATACTTTATTGAGTCACTCTTAGAATGCTCCAATTCTTTTGTGGATATATTCTTTTGAACTTCACCTTTTTATATTTATATATCCATTTATGATCTTTTCACATTATTGTTCTTTTCCGCATCTTGTTTCATTGGTTCGCCTAGGCAAATGTTGTTTAGGTGCCATCACGAGCCCTTGGAAATTGGGTCGTGACAGTTTGGTATCAGAGCCCTAGGTTCTAATTCGAGTCCTAGGAGTCTTGGAGCAGTGTCTGAGTAGAGTCTTGCTTATGGGTATGTTGTCGACCATACTTATGAGCGAGAGGCTACAAGGGCATGTTAGGAAATGTTTTCCCTTCGTTTCATCTCTATTCGTGCTGAGTAGCTTATATAGGTGCTGACCCTTTTTCGTGTATTGTATCAGATGGCGAGGACGCGAGCATCCTCAGCCAGGAGGGCTGCATCTTCTACACCCGCGTCTGCGGGAGAGCCATCAGCACCTACGCAGCCGCCAGCTGCTAAGAAGACTCGGGCAGGTCGCCCGTCAGCCACTAGGCAGGACACAGCTATCCCTGCGGTGTCCGCAGCGACTCTGTCAGCATCTATTCCCCTGTGCCTGCTGTTGTGCCAGGCACCGTTGTGATCTCTTCAGAGGAGTATATGAGACTGATGGCCTTGTCTAGCCATCAGGTCCCTGTCAGAGATGATGTTGCAGCTCCTGTTTCGGCTCCTCAGCCGACCACACCTGTTATGAGCACGCCTACTTCTGAGGCTGCTCCTGATCATATTGCCCAGCCTTCTGCTTCTGCTCCTCAGGCAGGTCCTGTTATTTCTACTCCTCCTATGGGCACTGAGGAGGTTGCCAAGAGGATAGAGTCATTCATGAAGCTTCAGCCTCCAGAGTTCGACGGTACCTCAGCTACATGTACTGCCCAGAGGTACATTCAGAAGTGTGAGAAGATTTTGACAGTTCTTGGTACTAGAGACACCTTAGGGGTGCATTGTGCTTCTTTCAGATTATCGGGAGATGCGGAGACATGGTGGGTCTCCATGATGCGGCAGAGGTCTAGTGACCTCCCTCCTTTGTCTTGGGCTGAGTTCGTGTCTATATTCATGAGCAGGTTCGTGCCCCAGATTCAGCACGATGCTCAGAGGCGCGAGTTTGAGGGGTTGAGGCAGGGAAACCTGTCTGTTTCAGAGTATGACACCAGGTTCTTGTGGTTGTCTCAGTTTGCGCCGGCTATGGTGGCTCAGGAGAGGGACAAGGTCCTCCGGTTTGTTGAGGGTCTTCATCCCCGCTTGCAGGTAGTTGTTGCCCCTGATATGGGCAACAAGTCATATTTTGAGATAGTTGATGTGGCGCGGCGGATGGAGGATATCTTCGCCAGGGCTGACGCGGAGAGGGCGGCCAAGAGATCGCGTCAGTCTGGTGGGTATAGTGGATCCGCTCAGAGGGGTCAGGGTCATCAGGGCCGTTCTCAGTCTAGGCCCCAGGCTGCTGCTTTGCCTGCCCAGGATTTTTCTTTAGAGACCCCGAGGCCTCAGTCATCCCAGAGGCGGGGTGGCTCTTCGCAGTCTGGTCCGCCGCAGTGCGGGAGGTGCCATCAGAGGCATCATGGGAGGTGTTCGTCCGGAGGTGGTCATGGCAGAGGTGGTAGAGGCGGTAGAGGAGGTAGAGGTGATGGATGTTTTGAGTGTGGGTCTCCAGAGCACTATGTCAGGAGTTGCCCTTATGTTTCATCAGGTCGCCAGGGATCCGCAGCTATGGTACCATCTGGTCCTCAGGCCGCCAGGCCCGTTTCTCAGATTCCTCCTAGACAGCAGTCTTAGAGAGCTCCGGGTTCAGGAGGCTCGGCGCAGGTCTATGCTATGACTCGTCAGGATGCTGAGGCATCCAATGACGTCATCACAGGTATTATTTCTGTCTGTGGCCGCGATGCTTATGCTCTTATTGATCCGGGGTCTACCTATTCGTATGTGTCGCCGGGATTTGCCCCTTGCTTGGGCAGGGATCTGGTCTTCTTAGATGATCCCTTTATGGTTGCCACCCATGTCGGGTCTTCTATATGTGTAGATAGGGGTTATCGGCAGTGTATGATCTCCATCTGTGGTGTAGAGTCCTTAGTGGACCTGATGCTGCTCGATATGTCTGATTTCGATGTCATTATGGGCATGGATTGGCTGGCTTCCTGTCATGCGACTTTGGATTGCCATGCCAAGTCCGTGACGATCGGGGCAGAGGGTGAGTCTCGGGTTGTATGGAGAGGTTCCAGGCCTTCTCCGAAGAGTAGGATCATTTCTTTCTTGGAGGCGCAGAGGATGATATCTAGTGGGTGCGAGGGATATATTGCTTCAGTTCGGGATGTCCGGGTAGAGGAGTTATCCCTTGATAGAGTTCCGGTTGTTTGTGAGTATCCGGATGTGTTTCCTGATGATTTGCCGGGTTTGCCGCCTATGCGGGAGATAGAGTTTTGCATTGATCTATTGCCAGGCGCTCAGCCTAAATCTATTCCCCCGTATCGTATGGCTCCTGTTGAGTTGAGGGAGCTGAAGGAGCAGATTCAGGATTTGCTCGATAAGGGCTTCATTAGGCCCAGTGTGTCTCCATGGGGTGCCCCGGTATTATTTGTGAAGAAGAAGGATGGCTCTATGCGGATGTGTATTGATTACCGGCAGCTGAATAAGGTTACTATCAAGAATAGGTATCCTTTGCCGCGTATTGATGATTTGTTTGATCAGCTTCAGGGTGCTACCTTCTTCTCGAAGATTGATTTGAGGTCGGGGTATCATCAGTTGAGGATTCGGTCCGAGGACATTTCCAAGACTGCTTTTCGTACCCGATATGGCCACTATGAGTTTCTGGTGATGTCTTTCGGGCTTACGAATGCTCCAGCTGCTTTCATGGATCTGATGAACCGAGTGTTCAAGGCCTACCTTGACTCCTTCGTCATTGTGTTTATCGATGATATCTTGGTTTATTCGAGGAGCAAGGAGGAGCATGAGCAGCATTTGAGAGTTGTTCTTCGGACTCTGAGGGATCAGCAGTTGTATGCCAAATTCTCCAAGTGTGAATTTTGGCTCAGTTCTGTATCTTTCCTAGGTCACGTGGTGACTAAGGATGGGGTGTGTGTTGATCCGAAGAAGATAGAGGCCGTTCAGAGTTGGCCTAGGCCTACTTCTCCTACAGAGATTCGGAGTTTCTTAGGCTTGGCAGGTTATTATCGGCGGTTCGTCGAGGGGTTTTCTTCTATTTCAGCACCTCTGACGAAGTTGACCCAGAAGAATGTTCCTTTCCTGTGGTCCGATGCCTGTGATTCTAGCTTTCAGAAGCTTAAGACTCTGTTGACTTCAGCGCCAGTGTTGGCCTTGCCTAGTGGATCCGGGGGATTCACCGTATATTGTGATGCTTTGGGTGTTGGCCTGGGTAGCGTTCTGATGCAGGAGGGTAAGGTGATAGCTTATGCCTCGAGACAGCTGAAGGTCCATGAGAAGAATTATCCTGTCCATGATTTGGAGCTGTTAGCTGTCGTGTTTGCACTGAAGTTGTGGAGGCACTATCTTTATGGCGAGCCATGTGAGATATTCACCGATCATAAGAGTCTCCAGTACTTGTTCACTCAGAAGGACTTGAACGGGAGACAGCGCCGCTGGTTAGAGCTGATGAAGGATTATGATCTTTCTATCCGGTATCATCCCGGAAAGGCTAATGTTGTAGCCGATGCCTTGAGTAGGAAGTCCATGGGTAGCCTCGCCTATCTTGATGCTGATATGAGGCCGTTGGCCCGTGAGTTGCAGGCTTTGTCCATTAGTGGGGTTCGGTTTGATGATTCTGTTCCAGGCCGGGTGCTTGCATATGTGGGGTCTCAGTCGTCTTTAGCTTCCCAGATTCGGGAAAGGCAGTTCGAGGATCCTTATCTGAGAGATCTCCGGGACAAGGTCCTGAGTGGGGGAGTGTCCTCGTTCGTGATTGGTGATGATGGTGCTTTGCGGCTTAACGGCCGGGTATGTGTTCCAGCCATTGTGGAGCTGAGGCAGATGATTTTGGCAGAGGCTCACAATTCGAGATATTCCATTTATCCGGGTACTGCGAAGATGTATCATGATCTTCGAGAGCTGTATTGGTGGAAAGGGATGAAGAGGGATGTTGCTGATTATGTATCTCGGTGTTTGAATTGCCAGCAGGTGAAGTATGAGCACCGGAGGCCAGCCGGGGTGACCCAGTCTATGCCCATTCCCGAGTGGAAGTGGGAGCAGATCACTATGGATTTCGTAGTTGGTTTGCCGCTGACCGTGGGTAAGCATGATTCGGTGTGGGTAGTAGTTGATCGACTGACGAAGTCGGCTCACTTCATTCCAGTGAGGACTACTTATACCTCGGAGCGTCTGGCTCGTATCTTCATTGAGCAGATTGTGAGATTGCATGGTGCTCCTGTTTCTATCATTTCTGACCGAGGTGCTCAGTTCACAGCTCAGTTTTGGAGATCTTTTCAGAGAGAGCTGGGTACTCGGGTCGATCTCAGCACTGCATTTCACCCGCAGACTGATGGCCAGTCTGAGCGGACCATTCAGATCCTCGAGGATATGTTGAGGGCGTGTGCTATTGATTTTGGAGGCCATTGGGATAGCCATTTGCCGCTAGCAGAGTTTGCGTATAATAATAGCTATCAGGCTTCTATCCAGATGGCTCCGTTTGAGGCATTATATGGTCGGAGATGTCTCTCGCCTATCGGTTGGTTCGAGTCTGGTGAGGTCCAGGTGTTGGGGCCCGATTTGGTGCAGCAGACCTTAGATAAGGTCCGGGTTATTCAGGATCGACTCCGCATGGCTCAGAGCCGGCAGATATCGTATGCAGATCGGAGGCGGAGAGATCTTGAGTTCATGGTTGGGGACCGGGTATTCCTCAGAGTGTCGCCCATGAAGGGTGTTATGAGATTTGGGAAGAAAGGCAAGCTCAGTCCTAGCTTCATTGGGCCCTTTGAGATATTGGAGCGCGTTGGCGCCGTTGCTTATAGACTGGCTTTGCCTCCCTCTCTGTCTGTTCATCCGGTGTTCCATGTGTCCATGCTCCGGAAGTATGTTCACGATCTGTCTCATGTGATCGATATGGATTCCGTGGAGGTAGATGGCGACTTAGCTTATTCGGAGGAGCCTATTGCTATTGTGGCTAGAGAGGTCCGTAAGATGAGATCGAAGGTGATCCCGCTTGTGAGAGTTCAGTGGGGGCATCACTCCGTTGCCGAGGCCACTTGGGAGCTTGAGTCCGAGATGCGTGAGAGGCATCCGCGCTTGTTCGATGATTCAGGTATGAAATCCTTGTATTTTCTAAGCCTGAATTTGCATTTTTAAGTTTTATTGATTTCGGGTGGTACCGAGGGGTCCTCGAAATTCGTGCCAGCTCCGTGGCTAGTGTGTGGATCCTACCTTAGACTTAGGCTCGTCCGAGGACGGCCGAGAGTCTAAGTGGGGGAGAATGTAACGACCCTCAAATAGTCGTTACGGGATCCGGGACCTCGATTTGCGTGTCAACAGTCCCAAAAGCTCTGTTAGGTCATTTATGACCCGTCTGTGAAATCTGAATCGAAACGGAGTCCGTTTGATAGGTTTTCGAGAAAAGGATCCATTTATGAAATTCCGGAAAGGAATTTGGGGTTTCGATAGGTCGTTTTGAGTAAACGAACCCCGATGGAAAATCCGAGCGCACCGTTAGGTCCGTCTCGTCATTTATGATATGTAGCAACCTTCAAAATTGAAAACGGACCTCGTTTGATAGGACTTTTGATAAAGTCCCCGTTTCGGAAGTTTAAAAGAGTTAAAAGAGGTTTCCGAGCTCGATTTGAGCAAATGAGCTCCGATGAGAGATCCGAAAGCTCCGTTAGGTTTGTATAGTCATTTGTGACTTGTAGCAACTTTCGGAATTGGATTCCGAGGTCGTTTGGTTAAATTTCGCTATTTTGGCGAAAGTCGAAAATTGAACCTTTGCTGTGGGACCCACTTTTTGAGTTCTGGAGATCCGAATTGAGTTCCGTCTTGACGAGCATGTCACCCAAGTATTTTATGGCTTGTGTGCAAAATTTGGGATCATTCCGAGCTTCGTAGGGTCCCGTTTTGCCCCTAAAACAGTAGAAAATCTGGTGCGACTTTTCTGTTCTGTTTTGGCGCAAACAGCCGGATAAAAGCTGATTTTCCGGCCAATCCGTAAGGAATTAGGAAAAACTCAAAACATGAAAGTTTTAGCACTTTGAGTTGTGGTTATAATGGCACCAGTTTCAGGTCATTTGGACATTCCTATCAAAAGTTAAGATTTTTTCAAAAGAAGCTGTCACAGAGGCAAAAAAACTGCTATAAAAAGGCCATTTCGGGCCATTTCGGTTCATAACTTATAAAAATCATTTGGTGAGCTCTTGAGGCGATTTTTGGGTATTTCTTGAAGACCCAATCATACTTACACTTAAGGTAAGCCCTTTCAATCCATCTTTATGTTGATTAACACAAGAATCAAAGGGTTGATTCTTGGAAATGGGTTAGAACCCTAGATTTCTTAAGAATTGGGGAAAGATATCGAGCAAGGCTCGCATGTGGAATCTAAGTGTACTTTTGGACTCACGGGAGCGTGGGGAGTCCGGAAAAGTATATTTTGTAAATTTAGGGCTCGGCCCTACCCGGGGGCATTTTGGTAATTTTTACCCTAGGATGCCTATAGGCTTAAATAGCTATAATTGAGCACTCATATGTGCTATATCTTGTCTTAATAGACCTAGTGGAGAGTCCTTCGCGGACAAGGCGAGCGGGAAAGGAGATTCTTCCCGGCATTTGAGCCCGAATTTCGAGGTAAGTGAGACTTGACCTCTATTGTGATTGTGGACTCTTCCTTCATGCTAGTATGCTTCATGTACGCATATATATACCTAACAATGGTTAGGATTAATGATGTGAATTGCTTGCTATTATTGTTTGTTATAAATAGCGAGATTGTGACTCGACCGAGGTATGTGCCGGTCGAAACGCTACGTCGAGGTAGCTTAAATTTATATCGTAGTAACGCTTGCTACGCCATGCTTAGATAGCAAGAACTTGGGACATGGCCGAGGATGTTGCCGGCATGTCATGATAAATGTCTTGCCGAGGATTTTGCCGGCTTTTGTATGATATTGGTACTTGATTTGTTCACGTGCCGGGTTGGGTAGTGCTGTCTATACGTAACCTTGGGTTGGACGACATGGGAGTAGGGATTGTACCCCCAAACTGTGGTCGGGTTAACCTTCGCCTTACGTTCAGCTAGCATAACCAACCTGGGTTACGGTGACTGTGAAATATTATCGTTATTAATATTTCTGTTATTATTTCTGTTATTGTTATTAATGTCGTGGATATTAATACTGTTAGAGGGACACTTGACAGGGGGTGTGGTGTCGCATATACTATGAGATGTGTCACACTTGACAGGGGGTGTGGTGTGGACACTTGATCTTTGAGATGTGACACACTTGACAGGGGGTGTGGTGTGGTCACTTGATTTATTGAGATACGACGCACTTGACAGGGGGTGTGGTGCGATCGTAGACAGATTTGAGATGAGCCAACGACTACGGGTCGTTGGTCTACTTATTCATGATTGTGATAGTGACTTCGGGTCACGGTATATGGTTGATACTTAGTAGTGGTGTTGCTAGTCCATCGTAGGTCTAGGTTAGTCGGCACGGGAGTAGAGATTGGACCTCCAAACCGCCGCTGAGTTGACCTATGCCTTACGTTGGATGGGCATAATCCTTGAGACTTCTGGTTACTACTTGTGTGTATGGAATGTGTTACATCTATTTGTGATTTCACTACTTTATTGTATGATTACTATAGTATGTTGTTGCTTATGATGCATGTAGCGACTTGTCCCGCAAGGGTACCTTAGCGGGCCTGTCGGTGATCTTACTGGGCTTCGGCTCATAACTTACTCTGCTACGTGCGCAGGTCCTTCATCCAGTCAGCAGCCCGAACGTTAGTGGTTCCCGAGGCTTCTGAGACTTTTGATTGAGGTGAGCCGACCACACAGACCGTGGTGGCATGCCGCCGGAGTCACTTAGAGATAGGACTCAGATTTCTTTGATGTATATTCATACTTTATTGAGTCACTGTTAGAATGCTCCAATTCTTTTGTGGATATATTCTTTTGGACTTCACCCTTTTATATTTATATATCCATTTATGATCTTTTCACATTATTGTTCTTTTCCGCATCTTGTTTCATTGGTTCGCCTAGGCAAATGTTGTTTAGGTGCCATCACGAGCCCTTGGAAATTGGGTCGTGACATTCTCTTATTTGGTAATAAAAAAAAGCAAATGTTAATACAATATCTGGTAGTACAGAATTAATTGAAGGCTCCGGAAGAGCTAATTTATTACTCCCGGGGGGAACATATTTGGCTAATGATGTAGCATTATATTGTAGTAGGTCTCAAAGAAACTTATTAAGTTTCATAGATATTTGCCAAAATAGCTATCATATTGAGACTATAAATAATGAAAACATTGAATATCTTTATATTATTACAATAAAGTGGGGCGAGAAATATGTGCATGACTGGTTAGCCATCCTGGTTCTAATATGATGCGCAAAATAATTGAGAATTCACATGACTTTCAATAAAGAACCAGAAGATTCTTCAATTTAAAGAATTGGGTTTTTTTACACAAATATACAAATTTTCACCCTTAATTACAAAAAAAGTAGTAATATTTCTCTAATTACAATGCATAGCATTATTTTTCCTAGCAAAATGGCAATGTATAAATAGTTCATTCTAACTCTGTCTCATAATTACAGAAACGTGAAATCCTTATTCCTTTCTCTCTGTTTTTTTTTCCTCTCTACCTGCTTCCAATTTTTTAATCACTCTGCCTCCAATTCTTTTCTATATGACAAATCTGAAACTACTCAAAATCGTATCTTTTTTGTTTCTATTTGTTTCTACACATTTTTCTCTATTTTCGATCCAAAATTCTAAAAAGTTGCTACCGTTTCTGCACTGTTTCGAGTCTGTTTCTCGTGTGTTTCGCATCTGTTTCTCCTTGCTGTTACTCGTTTTGTACAGTTTAAACAGATCAAAATCAAAACTTTACAATAGATATGGCACATATACAAATTCTACTAAAACATAGTGGAAGATGAGACAAATTCGATAATTATATGGATTTTGTTGTTGATGCGATCGCGATAAATTCAGATTCAAACTTTCAAATGCTTCGTGATACAGTTGCGAAGCAACTGAACATTGATCTGACTAGAAAAATTGTTAAAGAAAAGTATAAGGTAATGGAAAAAAGTTCAGGTTTAGAAATACACAATGACATGGGTGTTTTAGTGTATACATGATTGAAAGTAGAGAAAAAAGGAATAGAAATGTATCCACTTTGTATCACACTCCAGGATATTGTTGAGGATCAAGGTTTCTGGAGTGATAGACAAAGCATAAGGAGTCGTGATACAGTGGGAGACTATGTTGATACTGACAGAAATAGTTGCATTATAGATAGGAACATTGATGATACACTTATAAGTAGTGCTGAAACGGTAGAACTACTGATTAAAGGAACTTGTGATGAGCACGAGGTAGATGAAGTTGCAGTAATTGCCAATAGCGTGCAAAACGAGATACTAGAGGGCCAAGTCTACCTTAACAAAAAGACTGTAGCAATGGCCATGAAACGATTTGCAATAAGAGAAAAAGTTCAGTTTAAGGTTGAGAGATCAAGTGCAACAAGGTATTAAATCTCAGTATTTGTATTTTGTATCAATTTATTTCACACTGTATCATTGTATCTGTTTCTGTCTAACTGTATCATAAGTAGTCTAAGAAATGTTCTTGTTATCTTTGTATCTGCTATGTGTCTTTTGTGTATATGATTTTTTTTTATTTTGTATTTTGTAACACACTGTGTGAGTTTGTTTCAAGCACAACTAGTTTGTATCTCAAATGTGTATTTTGTATCATTGTTGTATCTGAAATATGTATTTTGTTTCAAGCAGTAACAGTTTATACGTCAGATACAACGTGCAAATTATCTATCACATTGTATCTGATCTATAACTCTACCGTCTCTGATTGTATCATACATGGGTGTTAGAAACTAAGTAAATCGTATTTGTATCATGCTGACTAATTTTGTATCTGTTAACTAATCTCTGTAGCTTTCTGTATCATGTAACTGTTTTCTATATCATTCTGTATATGTAGCTACTGCCTGATATGCAAAGGCGAAAATTGGAAATGGAAATTTAAGGCATCCAGCTTGAATCATCAAGTTAGTTCAAAGTTAGGGAATTCACAAATGAACACACATGCCCATAGAAAGAAAGAGTGTATGGGCAAGCGCATCTTACATCACGTTTGATTGGTATGATTGTCAAGGACAAGGTCGATGACCCAAAGTCGACCTACAAGCCTAAAGAGATAATGGATGAAATTCAGAGGTGTTATGATATACACATAAATTACATGAAGGCTTGGAGAGCAAAAGAAATGGCCATTGCAATGATACGAGGAGACCCAACTGAATCTTACAAGAAGCTGCCAGGTTACCTGTATATGTCAGAGCAAAGAAACCCAGGGTCAGTTGTTGCTTTGCATGCAAGTGAGGACCATTTGTTCAAGTACGCTTTTGTTGCTTTGAATGCTTCAATAAAGGGATTTCAATATTGCAAACCATTCGTAGTCGTCGATGGTAGCTTCCTAAAAGCAACGCACAAAGGAACATTCCTAGCGGCCAATACATTAGATGTAGGAAGTAAAGCGATTTCTAATGCTCTCTGTTGTATCATACTGTTTCAGCATGTCTCATATATTTCATATTGTTTCAGCTTTGTATCAGAATATTTGAACTTTGGTATCAAGATTTTTAAGACCATATATTTTATCTGTTTCATTATCTTTTATCTGTATCAAACAGTTTCACTTTTGTATCAAACTATTTCCAGCTTTTGTATCAGGCTTTTTCAGACACATGGTTTATTTGTATCAGACTGCTTCAATTTTTGTATCAGCTTTGTATCAAACTGTTTGAACTCTGGTACAGACTTTTTAAAGCCATGTATTTTCCCTGTTTCATCATATTTTATCTGTATCAGACTGTTTCACTTTGTATCAAAATATTTACAGCTTTTTCCTATCAGTTTCTTTGAGGACTATACTTTAGTGTTTAAGCTTTCTATTTGAATCAGACTGTTTCAATTTATACTTGTGTGTCACTATTTCAAATATTTATCTTACTGCTTCTTTCCATAAGGAGCATACTGCCGCTTGCGTATGCAATTGTTGATTCAGAGAATGATGCCTCATGGTAATGGTTCTTTGAGAAGTTCAGATATGCTTACGGTGAGAGAGAAAACATGTGTGTTGTGTCAGACCGTAACGAGAGCATAATTAAGGCTACTACAATCGTATATCCTCAGGTCTCATACTATGCATGCATACGGCACTTGTGGAACAACCTCAAGACTAAGTTCAAGAAATGTGAAGAGAAGCTCCATGAGACATTCTTCAGTATGGCAAAGGCATACACCATACATGAATTTGACATATACATGAAAAGTGTGGAAAAAATGGATAAACATATCAAAGCATACTTGCTAAACGCTGGATACCATAAATGGTCAAGCGCATATTCAACAGTAAATAGGGGGTTTCAAACATTGCAGAATCCTTGAATGCGGTGAACAGGGATGCACGTGATATGTCTGTAGTCGTAATTATGGAGTACATGCGCTCACTGATTGGGACTTGGACTGATGATAATAGGAAGAAAGCACATGAGACATTCACACCTCTTGCATTCAAGTACAACAAGATACTGGATGGATATAGAAGCACAGCTATGCAGCTTAAGGTAGTATAGAAACTGTTTCATTTCTACTGTATCTAAGTTCTTTCATCCTGTATATTCCTTGTATTTTCTGTTTCAAAAATGTATCATCCTGTGTGTCGTAGATAAATTCAACAGAAAATGAAGCAGCTATCTATGATGGTGACAAAAAATTCATTATTAATCTGAACGAACGGACATGCTGTTGTGGAAAATTTCAAATAGAAGAACTGCCCTGTGTGCATGCTTTAGCTATTCTAAAGTGCAAAGGCCTGGAAGAAGAAGATTAGAGTTGTATCTCCTACTCAACAAAGTCTCTGGTAAAGACATATGAGTTCCATGATAATTCTATACCAGATGAAAGCAGATGGGAGATTCCAGCATTTATTTCAGAAATTGAACTACTCCCACCAGTTGCTAGACGGCCACCAGGAAGGCCAAAAACAACTAGATACAAACCACAATGGGAAGTACATGCAAAAATGACAAAGATTACGTGTGCAAATTGTGGTCGCGAAGGATACAACAGAAAAACTTGCACACATCCTCCGAAGTCCAAATAGAACTTTTTTTGTTCTTTCTTTGTCATTGAATCTGAATTGTTAGAAGTGATACAGTTTGAGAATTGTTTCGTGATTGTTTCAAGATATTTCCAAATGTTAATAGATTTAGCTGTCTGTATCAGATTGTTTCATGACTGTATGAAATTGTTTCACCTTTATGTTTTACTTTTTCTTTCTCATTGGATTTGAATGGTTAGAAGTGATTCAGTTTCACAAGTAGTTCCTTCGTGTTTCAAGATATTTTTGCCTGTTTTGTGTCAATTTAGTTGTCTGATACAGTTAATAATTGTGTCAAACTGTTTCATAGTTGTGTTTTACTATTTCTTTGTCATTGAATCTGACTGGTTAGAAGTAATTCAGTTTTGCAAATGGTTCTTGAGGGTGTCAAGATATTTTCAACTGTTTCTGTGTCAATTTACCTGTCTGTATCAGACAGTTTCATAATTGTAGTAAACTATTTCACACTTGAAAAGGAACAAAATTAAACACAATTTCTTTAAATATAAACCTTCCGAAACTGTCATTACATAAACAGTGACCAGAACAAACAACATCCAGAACAAACAACATACTAAAGTAGAAACGGTTACTCCTAGAAACATAAACATAGAAATATCACAAAAGAAACAGAACTAATGGTTGGGATTGGCAACTCGTAAACGACGCTTTATAGCGCCTTTTCTCTTAGCAAGTCGCCCTAGATTTTCACATGCACTCACTGCATCTAAATCAATCTTCCTTTTGCCATAATTCCGAAGCAGTGTTGCAAGACGGACACGGTAAAGACCTATATCAAAGTCAGGGACACTTGTGATATCACTCGGAGAAATAAAGTACTCCGCATACATGATAAACACTCCACAATCCCTGAAACACTGACAAAAAAATGACAATACATATAGTTAGTAATTCTGTCACAGATGTGATTCACGTAATCTGAACTAATAAAGGGAAAAGAAACATACATGGAACCACAACTCTGTTGCGGAAGGTCTGGAACAAAGAAAAACCCAAAAGGATCCTCCAGATCTGCATCAACATATGCTTCACTCGTAAGAATATCAATGTCGGGCCTTGACTGGTAAAAATCAGTCAGTACAAGATACTGTGGCAACAACTCAGCAATCTTTTCAACAACAGCTGCATTATGAAGAGCACCCCCACCACTAATTGAATCATATAACCCAATGGACCTATCCTTGAATGATACCACATCCAACACCCAATGACAGATAGACTTTATATTAAGCGGTAGCAGAACATACTCAACCTCTGTCCAAGGCACATTTGTAGGGATCTTCCAGCCTCTAATGTAGCTAGCAACAGAATCAACATCAGACATCACTGAAACATCCTTCCCACTATTCACATACTTGTCATAGATGGTCTCGATCATAGTTTAAAACCAACAGTCAGTAGTAGTGAAGGATAATTCAGTCTTAGGTCGATACTTTCCTTGCTTACGCAAGTAGTAGAAAACAACATTAACATGCTGTAATATTAAAAAAAAAAACATTGATGATATAAATAGATGAAACATTACGAAAACAATGAAGAAACGAACAAAATTACAGTTACTAAAATGAATGAAAGAAAACAGATACACTGAGAAAGAAAAAGAAACAATACAGGGACATATGCACACACAGAATATAAAAGAAACAGAAACACACCTTCACACACTAGCAGAAACAGAAAAGATACAAAACACACACAGACTAAAAAGAAAAACAATATGAACTTACTTAATCCTGCAATATATGACCACCATGTAACAGAATATAGAACCACATCCGAGTTGACACAGTTTCGACTCCGAAGTTAAACTCATATGGAAGTATATTGTCAGTTTTGGAATAGGCACAAATCCTAAAAACATAAAGCAAAAGAAACATGAATTAAAACAATATCCACACGATAAATGATACAGTAACCAAGCATTACAGGGGAACAAACCTTCCTCTTTTCCACTTAGCTAGATCATCAACAAATGCTACAAACCTATTTAATAATTCTTCATCAATATCCTCTATGACGGCAATACTAAAAGGATGCCTTTGCAACATCAAAGGTTTGGGCGAAACATAATTGGCACTGGCACCAGAAGCAAACTCACGCAGAAAAGGTGAAACATCATATTTACCAGGACGCTTCACCCTTACCAATGCCTATGAAGGTGTAGTAGTATCCGCACGTGGGCTCGCCTGCTCGTTCTTATGGTCACTAACCAACATAATATCAGAATCCTCAGCACGATTATCAACAGCAGCGTCGTGCTCAATGGGCTCTTCAGCGGCATGCTGAACAAGATCTTCATCAACACTAGCACTAGGCTCTGCAGCAACAGTATCAGCAGGCTTTTCAACAACCTTGGCACCAAGGTCTGTAGCAATAGTATCAGAAGCCACTTCAGCAATAGTGGCAGCAAGATCTGCTTCAACAGTATCCATAGCCTCTTCAGCAACAGTGGCACTAGGTTCTCCAGCAACAGAGTTAGTTTCAAATTGTTTCTTCACATTCTTAATGGTGTCGGCAATGCTACGGTCCATCTCCGTAAAATGCTTGTCCGTCCAATTATCAAAGAAATCACCAAAAGCTTCGACGGAAAAGAAGGTCCAGGAGTATCTTTCTTACAAAATGCAACACCATCAACTGAATAACCTTGAATAAACTAATAAAAAAAAAGTTCAGAAACAATGTACAAGATATGATACAAGTTAGAAACAGGAAAGATACAATAAGTTTAAACAATAAAATAAAAAGGCAAACACGCACCTCATCAGGTTTAGGAGACTTTAGAAAGTCTTGGCTGAAATTCAAACCAAGGTCGAAGTTTGGGAATTGCAATGAAGGGGTCAAAGGAACCTTGGTTGAAACAGTTGCGGCCGTTGGAACACGTTTTCCACTAACAACTGTTTCAACGTTACTAACACCACCATCATTAGTTTGAATTGTATCAGACGACACATTAACATCTTTTCCGCTGCCGCTTGCTACATTAGTCGCTCCACCAGTAGCACATGGCTAAAAAAACAAAAGGAAAAATAATTTATAAAAATAAGAAACAGTAGATGTACAATTTCATTGGCTTGTTAAATTGTTACTGTTTGAAACTATCTGTATCTGTTTGTATCTGAATGTATCTAATTGTTTCAACGTAACTGAAATAAGGTACATACCGTAACATTAGCCGTATCAACATTTAAACTGTCTGTATCACCAACATCTGATTTAAACTTTTATGTAGCACCAAAATCATCAGAATTGAGCTTCTTTGTATCACCACTAGCAGTTGGTGTCCTTGGTGAAACTTGAGGATTAACTGCATCACTTTGAGTACCCTGTATAAAACCCCCAAAAAAAAAAAGTTAATCGATACCAACATTACATCGACAAGAAACAATAAACATTTTCTTCAACAATTAATACATGTCCTTGCGCAAGTAGCTTAATTGCATCAACAACTTTTCTAAGCTCCTCACCAAAGAATTCCTTAACATTGTTAAATTAATCATCAACCATCAAAAGAAACAAAGACAAAACAGTATGACAATAATTCTAACAGTTTCAACAAAGTTACAAAATATAAACACAAATACAATAAAAATACAATGCTTACATGACCCTTTAATAACTCCAAGTCATTAGTAAGCTGAAACAAAAAACAAAAATTGTATCAGAATGTGCCAAAAAACAGTATCACAAATATTCAGGCGACCGAATGACTCAATATGTCAATCTTAAAAATTAAACATACCTTCTCAATTGAACGACTCAATATGTCAATTTTAGCATCATTATCAAACACCTGCGCGGGTTTGGACAAACTTGACTGTGCCTGCTTTACAGCATCTTTAGAAGGAATGTGGACAAAAGCGGCAGGAGATGAGGGACAAGGCCCTCCATGGCGGACAAAAATATATCATCCTCAGTAGAATCTTGCGTAGCATCCGCAACAGGTGCGCCCGTATCATACACCAACTCCAATCTGGCCAACTCAACAACAGTTGGCTGCATAGGCCGGAAACCAGGCTGCACCATACATAACAGTAGATAAATCAATTTAAAAGCATACAGAAACAAACAGATACATAGAGAATGAAACAAATACATAAAGATCGAAACAGAAACATGAAGAATGAAACAGATACATGACAAATGAAACAGATACAAAAAGAATGAAAGTATACCTTGTTGACTCGATCCTCTAAAATCTTACAAATTGTTTTATACTTTGAAAGATTACTCGTCATTTATCAGTTCAAGATACGAGGAGTTCGACTCCTAACACGCATAGCTACTGATGACGGAATGTTTGTCCAGCACTCAAAAAACCATACTTGCAACGCAGATGGAAAACCTACCACCCGAAAATATGTACTAGTAGTTTTTACCTTCTTGTGAATACTATCAAACAATTCATTGAACAAATCAATACCCCCATGGATAGTCCTTGTAAAGGCCGGACTCAACCAAATCAAAATATTTCTTAGATACAGTTTGCACATCAGATACGGACATCACAAAATTCACAATCACGTACAGAACTACAATCTTAACTGCATCAGCATCACCAATCCACTTCCGTTGAGTAAAAGCATTCTTAATATCTACATGAGACACCTTCTCCGCATTCGGAAAGTAACTACTCATCAACCGATTTAGACCACTCGTATCAAGAGAACTTATAGAGTATCCTCAGAGCACTTTAAGCCCGACACTAATGCAAACTCACGCAACCCAAATTGCAAACACGAACCATTCACACAAACCTCAAACGTACAAGGCTTGGAGGACGCAATCTCACGCACCAGCAAAGACCGAAGCAACTGAGTCTGAATGGGCAAATGTTCTACCTGTAACAAATAACCAAAACAGGTCTTTTTGAACATTTCCAACTGCACAGGACTTAAGACATCCTTCAAATGCGTTCCAATATCACCATCCGTAGTAAGCCGTAGATGGAACACTTTCCAATAAAAATTCAGGGGTATATAAAAAGATACACCCTAAAAAGGAAAAACCCAACTCAGTTAAAATATAGTAAGTACAATACATCAACAGTAAAATACAATGCAGAACCAATAAAATACAGAGACACAATAAAGACACTACAACAACAGTAAGTAACAAAAGCAACAGTAAAATACAATCTACAAACAAGAAAAGACAGAGACACAGTAAAGACGCTACAGAAACACTAAAACGCCTACAGAACTAGCACAAACACAAAGAAACACGAAAAAGCCTACAGAACCAGTACAAACACTATAGCAAACAGTAAATAAACTACAGCAAAAGTAAAATACAATGCAGAAACAGTAAAAGACACAGATACAGTAGATACGCTAAAGAAATAATAAATAAACTAAAGAAATATTAAATGCACTACACAAACAGGAAAACACTTCAGAAACAGTAATAATAACATACAGAAATACTAAAACACACAGCATAAACAGTAAAAATACTACACAAACAGTGAATACTTTGAAGAAATACTAACTTACAGTACAAACACATTTAATACCACAACAAATACAGCAAGAAACAACAAAATAAACAAATGGATACAAAAAAAAAAGAAACAGAAATAAAAGTACCTGTAATGCTAACTCAGTCAACACAGCAATCCGACTTTTCTTCAACGGTAGAGCATCTTCTTCAAAATCATCATCATCAACCACAAGTTTAGCTTACCTTTACTCGTAGAAGGAGACACAGACGACCGCGTTACACGCTTCAATTGTTGCGGGGTTTCTTTCGGCTTAAAACAGAAACTTTTACTTTTAAAACAGATTTCGACTCAATTTTAGAAATATTTATATCATGTTTCGTTTTACTCCTAAGTTCCCTAGAACTAGAAGACGAACTAGAATTAGACATTGAAATGAAACCCTAGAAAATGAAAAAAAGTAGAAATTTAAACACTGAAACCAATTATAAAATGGTTCATAAACAGAGATGATAGTAAAGAACGTGGTGAGAAAATGGGAGAGAAAAAGTAGGAAGAAACGGTTGAGAAACAGTGATGATACAAACGGGAATGAGCAGAAACAGGGTTGAAACAAAGAGAAAAGCGTGAAATTGAGAAAAATGAGGAAAAAAACTTATATATTAGGCACCAATATTGTAAAACTTACAAAAAGGCCCCCAAACTGTAGCAAAATAAAGAAATGAACAAACATAGCAATATTTTTTGACATAAGTTGCTATATTTGTAATTAGCTTGTATTTTTCTCTATTTAGGGTTATTTTTCAAAAATATTGCTATGTTTGGTAATTAAGCTCTAAAACTTGTACTTTTGTGTAAAAAATCCTAAAAAATTCTCTTGTGTTGCATGTTCTCAAGGCAAATTAATTATAAGATCATCAGTTATTAAAGTTGGGATTGAATCCCCTACATTTCTGAAACGTATACAAGGTGATATACGTGGACCTATTCACCCACCATGTGGACCATTTAGATATTTTATAGTTTTAATAGATGCATCAACAAGATGGTCACATTAGTGTTTATTATCAACTCGCAACTTAGTATTTGCGAAATTGCTTGCTCAGATAATAAGACTAAGAGCACAATTTTCAGATTATGCAATTAAGACAATTCATCTTGATAATGCTGGTGAATTAAAATTTCAAGCCTTTAATGATTATTGTATCTCAACTGGAATAACAATTGAACATCATGTTGCTCATATTCATATACAAAATAGTCTAGCAGAATCATTTATCAAACAACTCCAATTAATAGCTAGACCATTACTTATGAGAACAAAACTTCCCATTTTAGTATGGGGACATGCTATTTTGCATGCAGCAGCACTTGTGCGCATCAGGCCAACAAGTTATCATAAAGTCTCCACGTTACAGTTGGCTTTTGGTCAGGAGCCAGACATTTCGTATCTTAGAATTTTTGGATGTGCGGTACATGTTCCTATTGCTCCGCCACAACGTCCAAAGAAGATTGGGAATATATGTTGGCTATGAATCTCCCTCCATTATTAAATATCTTGAACCAATGACAGGAGATTTATTTACGGTAAGATTTGTCGATTGTCATTTTGATGAATCAGTTTTTCCAACATTATGGGAATATAAGAAGTAGTTTGGAAAGAAGATTGATTGGAATGCGTTAACACTATCTTATTTAGATCCTCGTACAAATCAATGTGAACTAGAAGTTCAAAAGATAGTGTATTTGCAAATCAATTGCCATATACATTTACTGACCTATCAAGAATTACTAAATCTCATATTCCAGCTGCAAATGCTCCAATTCGAGTTGATGTCCCAATATGACAATCTATTTGTGCAAATGAGTCTAAGCCACACTTGAAGCGTGGTAAACCACTCGGTTCCAAAGATAAAAAATTTCGAAAAAGGAAATGAGCAAGTGATCAAGATGGTCATAATATGGAGGTAGTTGCTCAAGAAGAGTCCCGAGATATTACAATTAATAAGAACTCATTGGATAAAGATCAGGTACTTGAAAATAATAAAAATGAAGAGATCTCAATAAATTATGTCTCTACAGGAAAAAGATGAGATCGAAATAATATAATTGTTGACAACATTTTTACTTATAATGTTGCTGTTGAAATAATGCAACAAGATAAGGATCTTGAACTAAAATCTGTCTTTGAATGTAGACAAAGAAATGATTAGTCAAAATGGAAAGATGTAAATCAAACATAATTGACTTCAGTTGAAAAACGTGAAGTTTTCAGACCTATTATCCGAACACATCGGGTATAAATGGGTATTTGTGCGAAAACGAAATGAGAAAAATGAAGTCATTAGATATAAAGCACAACTTTTCGCAAAAGGTTTTTCACAAAGACCTGACATTGATTGTATGCAGACATATTCTCCTGTGATGGATGCAATTACCTTCAGATATTCTTATAAGTGTAGCAGTGCGTGAAAAACTTGATATGCGCTTGATGGATATTGTCACATTCTATCTTTACGGCTCATTAGACAATGGAATATTTATGAAAATCCCCGAAGGATTCAAAATGCTCGAACACATAAAGGTTCTAAGGAAGATTGTTCAATAAAGCTTTAAAAATCCTTATACATGTTGAAACAATCGAGCCGCATGTGGTATAGTCGCCTTAGCGAATACCTGTTGAAAGATGGGTACAAAAATGATCCCATTTTCCCATGTGTCTTTATAAAAGGATCTGGATTTGAGTATGTTATAATTGTTGCATATCTTGACGATTTGAATATTATTGGAACTCCTACAGAGATTCCAAAAGCAGTAAATTATTTGAAGAAAGAATTTGAAATAAAAGATCTTAGGAAGACAAAATTTTGTCTTGGCCTTCAAATCGAGCATTTGACAGATGGAATTTTTATCCATCAATCAATATATACTGAAAAGATTTTGAAGCGATTTTATATGGATAAATATCATCTATTGAGTACCCTGATGGTTGTGAGATCGCTTGACATAAAAAAAGATTCATTTCGCCCTCATGAAAATAATGAAAAGATTCTTGGTACTGAAATTCCATATCTTAGTTCAATTGGAGCATTAATGTATCTTGTAAATAATATGATATCAAATATAGCTTTCGCTGTACACTTATTTGCAAGATTTAGTTTTTTGCCAACAGAAAGGCATTGGAATGGTATGAAGCATTTATTCAGATACATGGGAGGAAAAATTGATATGAGTTTATTCTACTCAAATAAATCCAATTTGCCACTAATTGGTTATGCAGATGCAAGATTTTTGTCTGATCCACATAAAGGTCGATCCCAGACAGGTTATTTATTTATATGTGGAGGTACAACTATATCATGACACTCAACAAAACAAACTCTAATTGCTACTTCCTCAAATCATGCAGAGATTATAGCTATTCATGAAACAAGTCGGGAATGTGTTTGGCTAAGATTAATATATCAATGTATTTTGAAAATGTGTGGTTTACTATTGAAAAATAAGATCCCGACGACATTGTATGAAAACAATACTGCATGCATAGAACAACTGAAAGGAGGATTCATCAAAGGAGACAGAACAAAAAATATTTCATCAAAATTCTTTTTCACTCGTGATCTTCAAAAGAATGGTGAAATAAATGTTCAACAAATTTGTTCAACTGATAATTTGACAGATCTGTTTACTAAGTCATTGTCAACCTCAACATTTGAGAAACTGGTATACAAGATTGGAATGCGCCGTCTCCAAGATATTAAGTGATGTTTCCATCAGGCGAAGTAAAATACGCGTTGTTCTCTTTTTTCTTTAACCAGGGTTTTGTTCCATTGGGTTTTCCTGGTAAAATTTTTAATGGCAGCGAGCAATGTGTATAAAAAGATATATGTACTCTTTTCTTTAACTAGGATTTTTCCAATTGAGTTTTGCTTCGTAAAGTTTTTACGGAGGCATATCATCTAGTAATAGACATCCAAGGGGGAGTGTTATAAATCAGAATTTTGTAAATGGATGTCTATTAATTGGCATCAACTTGTAGGAAGATATCTGTAGACAAAATTTAATTTGACAAGTGGCAAGATTAGCTAATTGGCAATTAAGTGTAATTCAATTTGCATGCAAGTCATAATTATTAGGAGGCGAGACATTTGGGAAATTTTGATCACTAGCCATTTTTGGACGCGCTCATTGGGGATTATCCACCGTTTCAAAATTCATTGAATAATAGCCAAAAATTTGCACGCACACTTAAGCTCCATTAGCGTTGGAAAAACACCACAGACTAGTCCCATAACAAAATACTTGAGCTTTGTTGAAGCTTTATACAAAGTCCCATAACAAAATGCTGGGACCTTGAACAAAACTTTTTCAAAGCCCCAGTATTTTATACTGGGGTTAGTTTACTGAAGCTTCCCAGTATAAATTCTGGGGCTTTGAACAAAACTTTTTCAAAGCCCCAGTATTTATACTGGGATTTGTCCGGAGGTGGCTATTTCTCAGCGACTTTGTTTTTGACGGCTACAAATCAATTAGTGCGCGCCAAACATGCCTCTATACGAAATTTTTACGAGACATTTGCCTCCTCATTTCAAACACTTCAAATATAATTCTATCTACTTATTTCTCTAGCTAATTCTTTCAATATTTGTCAATTTTAATTTTATTTACAATATTACTTTCTTTTTCTTTTTCTTTTTTTTTTTTTTGGTTGAAAATTCGAACTCGGAAAGATAGTACCAAACGTGTGGCAAGAGGTGGATGAGGCAGCTGTGTGGCATTTTCTAATGTGTAAATTTGGTAGTGACTTGTGAAACAATAGGTGAAATTAATAAATATCTAAAATATTAATCAACTCCATTAAATCGCGAGATATTTCATCACTCTGGTATATTATGTAATCCGATTTTGAATTTTAAAATGAAATATATTTGAACATCTGACCGAAGATTTTAAAGCAATGATCGAAGCTGTTCAATACCTTAGACATTTAACCGAAGTAGTATATGACTTGGGGATGAGATAGTGATGAGGTCGTTTGATCTTAATATCAAGATATTTTGGGAAGTTGAAGATTCATACCAAAGTGTGAAAATGAAGTGGCTTTGTCGGATTTAGGGAGTAAGAAGATATTTCTGTAAGTGCAAAAGTTTATATATTTGTGTGGTTGCCATTTCGTAACTCTCACAGCATGTTATCCTTTATTATCTGAAAAACATTCTCAAACTTTCTCATCCTACTTCTTCCAGAATGGCAGCAGCTGCTGCAGCCTCAACAAGTACTTCCATATTATCTGCAACTCAATCTGCTTCTAATAGTAATAATGCAAGTCCCACCGTTTCAAATATATATGGTGCGTTTTTTCTACCAACTTTTTTTTATTTACCATCAAAGAGCTTTCTTGATCTGTGTATGCATAAGTTCTCATATCTTGCAATTTGAATGATTGTTCCAAGATCACTTTCATCTTGGTCATTATTACGATCCTAATATCTAGGAGATTAACCATAATCTTTTATTACTTTGAGATGACATTTACTTGGTTTAAGACTGTTCAACTAATGCCTAATGGAGATCATCAATGCTTAGTTGTTGGTTCTACACTAATTTCGATGTCAATTCCGACGTTGTCTAAGTGAAAGAAAAGTTTTAGAAAACTTCTTAGTAGTGCACTTTCTATGGCTTTAACAAAAGGGAGAGGAAATAGTGTTCACTAACTTCATTTGTTTAACATTTCTGTATATTCAAAACACAGCTACAAGTTTTATGGGAGCTCGCTTGAATAGATGTTATCCAGCTTCAAGGAAACTAGTAAGGATTAGTGGAAGGATAGTTGCTGCTGCTGCTGCTGCTGTTGCAACTACCCCTGCTGCTGAGGAAGTCAAGGAGTAAGCTCTACCTTTCTCTTCTCTTCTGCCTTCTAACAAAAATAGTACTGAATTATGTATAGGAAGTAACTTAAATCATTGACAGTGTACTTTTACCTATTGTAGCAAGCTATCTATCATAGTTATCGAGTTATTAATCCAATTTATGATGGTTGATTACATGTAGTTATCTTTTAGGTGAGACTATAGTATAAATAAAATTTCATAGTGCCAGTATTTCTATTCCCAAGTATAGTTAATAGAAATGATTTTACTTAAGGATTTATATGCATTGAAAGTTAGCAACTTCTTTTTCCATATGTTCATGATATGGAAGCTCAACAAGAACAGTTTCATGTTACAGATACTTACTTCCTACATGGGCTAAATTTGACCTTGGAAAAGCACCAGTCTTTTGGAAAACAATGAATGGTCTTCCCCCCACTGCTGTATGTTTTACATTTCCAAAAAATGAATAGATCTTTCTTATAGAATGGGTCTGAATACCTTTCAATCTAGGTCCTAACATATTTTATGGACAGGGAGAGAGACTGAAGCTTTTCTATAATCCAGCTGCAAACGGTATTGTTCCTAATGAAGATTTTGGAATTGCTTTTAATGGTAAGTTCTTGTTTATATCGTGACCTTGGTGATTGTAGGGTTTTCCAATTCACATAATACTCAGATTCTGAAGCTAAGTGAATACTAAATTCATTAGTAAATGTCTCCTCTGGACAAATTTACAAGGTGTCTTCCCTTTTTTTCTTGCTGTTCTCCTCCCATCCGCTACCGCATTTTCTTTCCCCTTCCTTTTCTCCTTTTTCCTACCTTTTTGGTTGTATACAGCTTTCTTCATTCTGCTAGTATAAACTTTTAAATATATAAGACTCTTAATTAGAATTTATTCTATTCAGATTGCTAAACTCTTAGAGCTTTAAATTCAGGAGGGTTCAATCAGCCTATCATGTGTGGTGGTGAGCCCAGGGCAATGCTCCAGAAAACTAGAGGAAAAGCAGATCCTCCTATCTATACAATTCAGATATGTATTCCCAAGCATGGTGAGTTTTAGTTATGAAACTTCTCTTAGTTGCATGACAAGACTATTTTCTTTTGCCCCTAATGTTTACATTTTGATTATCTATTTGCAGCTCTTAGTTTGATCTTCTCTTTCACAAATGGTACTGAATGGGATGGTCCCTATAGACTACAATTTCAAGTCCCCAAGGCTTGGCGAAATAAACCAACTGAATTCTTCACCGAGGTAGCAAATATTCAGTTCTTATCTTTCAGTTAAATACCATGATATTCAATCATGCTTGTATTATGCACTTGTTTTGGTTTCTTCATGTTATATCGATTGCCTAAATTTGTTGCTTGAATTGTGCTGCGACTGGATGAGTGACATATATCTGCATAGACTTATCGCTATTACTTATGTTTGGGAAAAAGAGAAGAATAACATTTGTGGAAGAGTGGTCTTGAATCATGATCAAGGGATTATTTTGGTGTGCAGGGACTTGCACAGGAGTTGAGCCAGGAGGGTGCCTGTGACAGGGCAATCTTCCCAGACACAAATATTCTGATTACAAGATGCGCTATGGTTGGTAACTTGTCTGTGGTTGGAGTAAGTATATCAATCATCTCACTCTTTATTCCTGTTCAAAAGTTTTCCTATATTTGCAAGTTTTCATTCCAAAGCTAGTATAGTATTTGATTAGAGGACACTGTATATGTTGATGCAGGGTGATCGTTGCGAGCTTGATCTAGTACGTGGATGCACTGATCCAAGCTCGCCCGATTTCAATCCACTGGCCAATGTTGATGATGGATCTTGTCCACCATATTCAGATTCCGAGGAGTAATTTTCTGTACATATAACCGATGCTTATAGTTTAGTGCAATCAATTGGATCTTTTGGAAGTATACTATTTCCCTTCCCCTTCACTTTTTCCAGTTTCCCTATGTGAGAAAGAAAAAGTCTTTCTTACTAAAAGGAAACACTTCAGTACATATGAATCTCCAATCCTATGCAGTGGATACTTACAATGTCCATTTATACAGTGTTATTTGTACTGTGTTTGTAGACAAAATGTCCATTTATACAAGTGTTATCAATACTTAGCTTTTGACATACAGCAACAGAAGGAAATTCTTGTTGGATGATCTTTCTCTTGTACTATATTAATGGCTTTAATTGTTATTTATCTCCAATACCTTGGAGACAATTGATGCTATTATTTGTATCAAATCATTAGAAACTGTCATAGTGTATCATCATTTGGGATTAAGTCCCACTATTAGGTTGAATTACTTGGTGTGCTCTGTAATTCGATATTCCCTGTCAGAGTTTGTGTTGACAAAAAGCAAGGCTTTTAATGGTGCCTATCAAGAATCGAAAAGACAAAACAACCATGTTTATGTAAAGCCTCCAGAAAATTAATACAATTGCAGTAGAGTAAGTTTGATCTTATACACCAGATTGGTGGAATTAAAAAGACATCCAACTAGATTCGTCAGTGTTCCATCAGCATCATAATCTGGAGCATCATGATCATTAATCAGCCCTTGATCCCTTATTGTCATAATCTTGTCATCAACAGCAATTAAAAAAACAAAAAGAACAGTAGTAAAGCACAAGAAAAGATTTCATTAAGTCCACGAGAGGAGAAATATTGAGAGGAACTCTCTGAAAATACAGCTAAGTGGATAGATATCCAAGCCTTCACTTTTCTCTCTCTCTCTCTCTCTCTATCTTAAATGTCTACTAACTAAAATCATGCCAAGATAGCTGAAACTAGACATACTTTTAGGCTCAGTAAATGTTCGAAAATTGTACAAGGATGCCTAAAAGATAAGCAGAAAGCCCAAAACATGCTTACAAAGAAAAATGTGGTGATTGATGCCCTATATGTTCTTTTCTCACTTTTTTCCTTTTTTACTTTTACATACTCACAGTTAAAAGAAGTTTACATTATCAGAATCATTATGCAAGTAACCCTCAATAGCATGTGGAACTGATATCCTTAAAAAAAAAGAAGTAAATTACTTGTGCAGTAAGTTAAAGTACACTGACAGAGTAAAATTGTTTACATTATTACTCCAAGTTAAATCCTTTACTAAACAATTTATTTTAGATGGATTTGATAAGTTAGAGACTTTTGGACCAAATTTCACTTCGGATTCACTTCATTATGGAGCCCAAGCCTACTTATGTGGGACTATATTAGCTGACACAGAAGCAGGCTCAAAGCCCGTGATTGTGATAAATGCTTTAGTCACACATAAATCTACATTTATTTCATCTCCTCCTCATACTCGTGAATCCATAAATATCCAACTTAATTTATGCACCCACCAATTGTCATTCAGTTTTCACACTCCCCAACCTGGTGAATACCATAAATTTTCTGTCTCTTATAAAGACCCCAGAAATGCAGACATCATATACAAGTTCACCTCTAATATTCTTGTTCCAAACTCTTTTCCTAACAACATGGCCCTTTTTGTCTCAACACTAACTACTTTACTACTAGTACTTCAGTTCTTTCCTCTCACCTTGTCATTCACCGTCATAACATCAGATTCCGGTACACCTTCAGCTTTAGTTGATGCACCACAAACTGGCTTCTCTATGGATAATAACCGTGCACGAACGGATGCCCGAGAGCAAGAAGCTGTTTACGACGTTATGAGAGCCACCGGGAACGATTGGGCCACCGATATTCCAGACGTTTGTCGTGGTCGATGGCATGGCATTGAGTGCATGCCGGACAAGGACAATGTGTTCCATGTTGTGTCACTTTCATTCGGAGCACTCTCAGATGATACAGCATTTCCTACTTGCGACTCCACACACTCTGTCATATCCCCTTCTATTACAAAACTTCCACACCTTCGGACTTTATTCTTCTATCGTTGTTTCAGTAACAATCCTCAGCCCATTCCAACATTTTTGGCCCAACTAAGGCCTACTTTACAAACACTAGTATTAAGAGAAAATGGATTCACAGGGCTCATTCCAAATGAATTGGGCAACTTAATCCATTTGAGAGTTCTTGATCTTCATAAAAACAATCTTAACGGTTCAATACCGGCTTCTCTAGGCCGGATGACCGGTCTAAGGTCGTTAGATTTGAGTGAGAACAAACTAACCGGTTCAATTCCAAATTTGACACTCCCTCAGTTAAATGTGCTAGACCTTAACCAAAATCACCTTGTGGGTTCAATTCCAACTACACTCATGAGTTGCCATTCACTTATAAAGCTAGACTTGAGTCGCAATCGCCTATCCGGTTCAATACCTGACTCTATCGATAACTTAAACGACCTCATATTAATGGACTTGAGCTACAATAGTCTAACAGGTCCATTCCCAGTGTCTCTCAAGAATTTGAAATTTCTACAAGCCTTAGTCCTTAATGGAAATCCAATGGACTCTGCTACTCTACAAGATAATGCATTTGATGGTTTTAAAGACTTGATGATATTAGGATTATCTGATATGAATCTTCAAGGTCCAATACCAAGTTCACTAGGCATGTTGCCAAAACTTAGAGTTCTTCATCTTGATAGAAACCAATTGAATGGCTCAATACCATCAAGTTTTAGTAATTTAAATAGCTTAAGTGAACTCAAGCTAAACAACAACATGTTAATTGGTCCAATCCCATTTAAGAGAGAAATGGTTTGGAGAATGAGAAGGAAAATGAAACTTTCAAATAATGAAGGGCTTTGTTATAACAGGGAGAATGGTCTTGGAGATGATTTAGAGACATTGTTGGATTCAGGGATTGGACACTGTGGAGACTCCAAAACTGAGCCAACAAAAGTTGTGGAACATATAACAACACTCAATAGAGGAACTGGTGTAACATCAAATAGTGAATCAGGTGGTACAGTGAACAAATTATCATTTGTTGGTAGCTTGCTTCGGTTGTTAAGTTTAGTTTTCTTTGCTCTCTATATGTTATTATAAGAAATTGTCTAAAGATACCTTCGTACAGTTTTTCCCCCCTTTGTGTTTCAATTTTTAAATGTAACAAAGCATAATAGAATATTCAATACAAAGAATGTTACTGCTTTCATTCTCCTTACTTTGCTCGGAATATTCGGATCCCCTCCATTAGTTTTTTGTCCATTATTGCTCAATGACATCATTAATTAGTGGTATGTGTCTACAATACATGTAAATGGTTGTGATTTATTTTTTACACTATGCAATTAAGATGGAAATTTTTTTGAACAAAATTAATTAAAAGAGGCCAAAGGCTGACGGCTGCCGTTGCCCACTTACATTCTCCATTTTAACTTCAAAGATCATATGAATCTCATACCTCTGTGTCATTTAATTTGTTTTTTGTTAAATTTATTCCTTTTTACAAAGACTGGAAAGAAAAATCGATTAAAGCATGAATAAATTCTGGAAACACATGAATATTCACTTTATGTTTGAAATAAATATGGTGAGCTCTACATAATGGCTGCTTTGGAAATTCATGAAAATCGAGATTGTTAGTGGGTAACGATAGCCGCTAGCCATTAGCCTTTTGGTCCTTTTAATTTGTTCAAAAAAAGAAATTTCATTTTGGTAGCATCGCACAAAGAGTATTCACAACAACTTAAGTTTAGGATGGACACATGACATTAATTAATATTGATAATAATGGATAAAAAATTAGTAGAGGGAATCCAAATCCATGCGGAATGTTATTTAATATTTCACGTAATCAATAAAAATGTGAGAAGTTATTTTTGCATTTCACATAACTAATGTCACTTATGTGATGCTTTCTTATTACTGAATAAGTAGACTATTAGGTCTGGCTTAGTTGCTTTAATGAAAAACAATCAATTTTAAAGTCCAATTTCTAGATCGAGATCGCGATGTTGGGCTTAGATTGGGGATCATGATCGAGATCAGGGTTAGGTTTGAGGTCGAGCACCGGAGTTGTGGTCGATTTTTGGGTGATCGGTGTCGGGTAGATTAGGGCAGTGTAGCGACGCATATGGCCGGTAGGGTGAAGTGGGTGGTAAAGGAGTATAAAGTTTGATTGTATGAAATAATTTTACCAAACTTACTAAAAAAAAGGGAAAAGGGTCAAATATATCGCTGACGTATGTGTTTTGGTTCAAATTTACCTTTTGTTAATCTATTGACTCAAATATACCCCTAACGTATGTGTTTTGATTCAAAATTTTTCCTTCGTTAATTTATTGACTCAAATATACCCCTATCGTTAACCTATTGGCTCAAATATACCCCTATCGTTAACCTATTTTTGGCTCAAATATACCGCTACCATTTTTTTAGGTGTATATTTGCCAAAAAACATAACGGTGAAGGGCCAAAAATACCCCCTCGAACTATCATTTTTGGCTTAAAAATACCCCCCGTCCACCTATTAGCTCATCACTACCCTCACCGTTATTTGAACGAGCACAAATACCCCTCCTTTTAACGGGCTTGCCACGCTGGACAAAATAACTTAATACACGTGGATAAAACCCACCCAATTCAATCTGCCCGACCCATTTAATTAAATCCAACCCGTTCTCTCATCTGAGTAAAAATAAAACAAATGACCCCTCTTAATTCATTTACCCTATCTCTTTTTACCCGTCTCTCTCTCTCTCTCTCTTCCAATTATAATGGCTGCTTAAAATTCTACTCATGAAAGGGATTTTAAGCTTCATCATTGCTAGTGTTTTGGACAATTTCAGCATCTAAAAATATTTGTCAACCAAATATCTGGTTAGTTTTTTATAAGTATGATTTTTAATTTTAGGATTTGTAATTTTGTGTATATTTATCTTGCATGCCTGTAATCTATCATTGCAAGTAGGGTTTTGATTTTGAAATTTGTAATCTTCCATGACATCAGTATAATTTTTAATCAAAATATTCTAGGGTTTTAAATTTTTTGGTCAGTTGTAAAAAGTATATATTTTCATGCTTGTAATATGTTAAATGATGCTTTTTTGTTGAATATTTTCTATTGTCATATATATGTGGTCCATGCACTTGTTTATGCCGACATGATTTTAATTCTAGGGTTTAAAAATTGGTGAGTGGGGTTATTCATGAATAACTGTGGTCTCTACCCCTGTCTGTATTTATTGATTACCCTAATTTTATACAGTTAGATTCTTATTATGTGGCCCCTCTTCCCTATTTTTTATATAGTTTACATATGACTTTTCAGGAAAATGGTTGAGAAGGTGGACCTAATCTTTCACTATGGTGGTCAGTGGGTGAGAGAGCCTCACTTGGTTTATAGTAAAAGGTTAGTGCACAAGTGGGAGGGTTATGAAACTGATTTCTTATCGTTTATTGATATCTGTCGGAAGTTTGTAGACAAATTAGGTTTCTTAAAGTAAAGCAACTACTTGTAACTTCCTTATCGGGTTGTTATTATATTTTGGAGGGAGATGATGGTATTAGGGCACTTCAACAACTTTTGTCTTCTAAGTTTAATATAATGAACTTGTTTGCTGTTGATGAATTAGAAGATGAAGTGTCTGCCTCTAGTATAATTCATTTTTCTGAACCTTTTTTACTAACTGTAGAGGCTGGTACTGATTGTAGTGATAATGAGCCTTTTGCCAATCCTCCTGAGTCTAGTGACTATGACAGTGAGGATTTAGAGGTAATATACAAGGAAAAAGATAAAGAAATTACTGAAAAACTTGAAATGTACAAGGAGTTACATAATGGTATGTCTTTTAAAAACCTTACTGAAGCTAAGAAGATAGTGGGTTTGTATGCAATTGCCAACAGGAGGGGTTTAAAGGTTAAACAAAGCTATAGGACTAGACTGAGGTATATATGTCAGGAAGGGTGTCCATTTAAATTATTCATATCTAGGGATGGCAAAAGTAGTGGATTTAGGATGAAGACCCTAACTGATAAACACACATGTGATAAAGCCTTTGAAACTAGGAGAGCTGATGCTGCTACTTTAGGTCAATACTTTAAGAGAAAGGTGCAGCATGATCCCAAGTATAAGGTATCAACTATGAAACTTGATCTGGAGAATGGATTTAAAATAAATGTAAGTGAATCGAAGATGAAGAGGGTCAAAACACTTGTGTTGGAGAAGTTAGATGGGAGCTACTTAGATGATTACAACAGGTTAGAAACATATGCAGAGGAGTTGAGGAGAAGCAATCCTGGCACTGATGTTGTGGTTAATATATCCAAGGATGCTTTGGCTGAAGGCAAAAGGAAATTTCTGAGGTTGTATACTTGCTTCCAAGCTTTGAAAGAGGGTTGGAAAGGGGGTTTGAGGCCTCTAATTGGACTGGATGGCACTTTTCTTAGAGGTAAGTGTCCTGGACAGTTATTAGTGGCTGTGGCTCAAGATTCAGTCAACCATTTTTATCCATTACCTTGGGCTATTGTGGATAAAGAAACTATCAAAACCTGGACTTGGTTTTTAGAGTTGTTGAAGATATCTTTGGACTTGAAAGAAGGAGAAGGAATCACTTTTATGTCAGATATGCAAAAAGGAAGTATCTTCACTGTTTTTTACTTTACTTAAATCTAGAATTCTTTATTTATACTTACTGAATTTTTCTATTGTTGTTCACTGTTTTTTATTTTATTTTATAGGGCTTATTGGAGTCAGTGAGAAGAGTTTGCCCTCTTGCACATCAAAGATTTTGTGTAAGGCACATAGAATCAAACTGGTGCAAGAGATGGCCTGGGTTTGAGATGAAAAAATATATGTGGTGGAGTACATGGAGTACATTTGAAGAAGAATTTCATGAGATGTTGGGAAAAATTGGTGAAATGGAAGAAGATGCAGCCAAGGACTTAGTTTCTTATCCACCAAAAGCTTGGTGTAGAGCCTATTTTGATACACAATGCAAAAACTATATGGTGGATAATAACTTCACAGAGTCCTTCAATTCTTGGATCTTAGAAGCAACATATAAACCCATAATCAAGATGTTGGAAGACATAAGGGTGACGGTACACTGTTTTTACTTAAGTTTTTAATTTTTTTTCTTTTAATTTTTCTCTTTCATCTCACTGATTTTCCTACTTGTTTGAAGGTAATGAATATGTTGAGAACTCATGAAGAAGAAGCTAAAACTTGGAAGGGCAATGTCAGTCCACATGCCATGGATCTGTTCAAAGAATGGAGAGAAATTGCACAAGATTGTGAGCTGGTATTTAATGGGGATGATGGGTATGAGGTGACTCAAGGGAAGAACAGGCACACTGTTAATATTGTAGAAAAAAATGCACATGTAGAAAGTGGGACTTGACTGGAATACCTTGTCCCCATGCCATAAAAGCTCTTCTCCATAGAAAAGTTGATCCAGTTAGTGAGATACATTGGTGTTACAGTAAGGATGCCTTCATGTTGGTGTATAAACACAAGTTGCTACCAGTTAGAGGTGAAAAATTCTGGAAAGTGTTACCACAACATGCTATGGAGCCACCTGGTGTAGTTAGTTCAACTGGTAGACCAAGGGAAAAAAGAATTAGACACAAAGATGAGGCTATAAAGAGGCAGGGAGGCTAGACAGCTTCAAGAAAAGGCCTGCAAATGAGTTGTGGTTATTGTAGTCAACCAACCCACAACATAAGAAGATGTCCTTTGGTAATGTGCTGTATATATTCATTTTAAGTTTCTGAGGTTGTATTTTATTAGCTAACTTATTTAACGTTAATCTTTGTAGGTCAAAGGCAAACATGCTCACTTTTTTCAAGATGATTTCACTGACCAAGCAAGGGAAGGGAGCCCCCAGGCAGTGCCAATGACTGGACCTTCACTAAGTCAAGAGTCTGAATTTGTGTTTATGCCTACACCTGGCATAAATCTGTATTACTCGCAGTCTTCCAGTCACAATCCAACTCATTCCCAGTCTTCCAGTCACCTTCCAACACAAGATTTTAACAACTTTTTCTCTGTCTATGATGATGCCACTGAGGATGAACCTGATCCAGTGTTGAGGCCTAAGGTGATGTCTGAAGAAAGCTTCTTGATACAACAAAAACAAGTGGCTAGAAACAATACTGGAACAAGGAAGATAAAGTTTATAAGAGATCAAACAGGTGTTAGTGAGCCTAAGAACCTCCCTTATTCACCTAAGAAGCTCACATGACAGGGAAAAGCAGCCACGACCTCAAACCAATTGGAAGTTGAAAAGGAAAAAAGAATTGGGAAGCTAGCAAGTAGAAGGGGCAGAGGCAAGGCTAGGGGCAAGAGGATTTAGCGCAAGTGAAGATGGGGTTGTTAAGTTTGAAGCTTATTGCGCAAGAAAATGTGTTATGACATTGGTAACTTATTTTGTGTCAAAACACATTTTCTTAAATCTGGAATATATTTGTTTTTGTTTAAAAGACATAATATTGGTAGTGCCCCAAAACAATTAGCTTTTTGGTATTGAAAAATTTATATGGTGGCTATGTACCATTGGTAACTTTATGTTAAGTTGTGTTGCCTTTTGATTTAGTTTACTTGTGTTGGTTCAGATTGCTGTGTTGCCTTTTGGTTTAGTTAAAGTTGTGTTGCCTTTTGGTTTAGTTAAAGTTGTGTTGCATTTTGGTTTATAAGTTGTTATTTCACCTTTTGAGATTTATAGTAGTAGTTGGACTGAAAAGTTCATATTAGGAGCAAAATGGATGCAGGAGATTCATAGATTTGAACCTTATCTAATTTGGGATTAATATGTATTAGTAGAAGTTGTTCTTTGAGGAACATAACTTTCTAGCTTCTGAGACAAGTTATGTAACTTTCATATGTATTAGTAGTTGTTGTTTTATACTACTTGTAGGGTCGTATTTGATTACATAATCTGAAACCAAGTTAAGTGTTTTTTACTTTGAGAATTTCATTTCTATAATTAGAAACTTCCGTGTGTGGAGGACCAAATCAATGTCATAGGATGTGTTTCTCCAAAAGGTTAAGTAAAGTTTGAGAGTTCCATGACAAAGTCTGTTAAGAAAGATCCACTTTAGGTCGTAATATACACAAATTGAGTATGGGGTTTAGGTGAAACAATGACCATATGTATATACTAAGAGTGCAATAGGAGCATTCAGGTGGTTACTATTGGTGTTATTTCTTTTTAGTGCTAAAAACAGAAGGGAAATTTGCACCTGGAAGCCAGATGAATTGAACCTGGCTATCCTGATATAGTTAATTTGTTTCAAATTCTTGCTTTCAATCTTCCTGCACTCATACCTCTACTTCGAACTGTTCCATTGGAGAGCCTTCCATGCTCACCTAGTCCACCCCAAAAGTATTAACAATTTTGCAGAGTCTGAGGTGTGAGAATGCGAGCCAGGAAGATTAGAGTCAGCCAAATCAATTATCCAGGGATCCAGTCTCAACTTTCTTATGCAAATTGAGTAAATTGTTTGATATATGTAAATTGAGTAAGGAACCATAAATCAAGATAATTTCACCTTAACACAAAAGAAGTACCATTAACGTATCATATCCGACAACATTACAAGGTATTAAGTTGGTAATCACCATTACATTGATACATCTTGATTTAAATACCAACTAATCACCATCACATCATTCTAGCTGCTACAATTCCACGGATGAGCGCCCATGACAGTAACAAAATAGTCTTGAGTTTTTGAATTTTTCTTTGCAAGCTAGTCAATTTATCCATGTCCGTCGACATAATAACTTCCATTTCTACAGACATCTTCTTCAAGTTATCCCTTTCTTGGCTTACAACATCTAATGAAGATTTTAAATTGTAGATTACCTTGGCCGCCTGAATCGAATTCTTCATCTCGCCATTCCCAATAGCCACATGACGAGACCTAATCAAAGAAAAATTATTTTAACATAACTTAAAGATTTTGGAATATTTCAAACCACATTAGTTTACTTACACCAGAACGTGGGCATTTGTAAAATCTACGACCGGCATTGTATGGAGTCCACACTGTGAAATGGTTCGCAGTCATTCCACAACGACATCTACGACTCGTACCTTGACCACGGGATGAAGAACAATTTTCGGACATTGTTACACTTATTTGGATGAAGAAACACAAAGTACAATTAGAGATGAATAATGCTTAAATTGTTTGCTATAAAACACTATAATTGAAGAGATAAGATGAGAAATCGCAAAACCATACAATGACTAGTCATGGCAAATTGGGAAGGAAGAAGAATTTAGGGCTTATATAGGATTTACCATATTTTTCATATATGGGCTATAATATTAGGGTGGGTCGAGATTTAAGTGGTGTTATATGGGTTGTTCCAAGTAGACATTTGGATTTCCATCTGGACGAATCACAGATTGCCACTTAAGTTATTTTGTCCAGCGTAGCAATCCCATCAAAAGGAGGGGTATTTGTGCTCGTTCAAATAACGGTGAGGGTAGTGATGAGCGAATAGATGGACGAGGGGTATTTTTAAGCCAAAAACAATAGTTCGAGGGTATTTTTGGTCCTTCTCCAAAAACATAATAAAAGTATGAGTAGGCGCTGACATGACTTTCATTAATTGACGTGGCCTCATTTTATTGGTCCAACTCATTAAAAAAATATTTAAACCAAAAAAAGCAACCCACCCAACTCCTAAATCCGACCTAATCCCTTTGAATCTGCCCCAACTTCAAATAAAATAGAGCAAACCATTCACTATGTTCTTTTCACGCCTCTTTCAAGTTGAAAAGGAGCAGACTCTTCAAAGCTTGAAAAGGTGCAACTTATCTTTACTAGATAGAAAGCTTTGAATAATTCATATTCCGATACTAATTTGTCAAAGAGCACCAAAATCATCACCTTAACGAAAAATCCTAAGTGCTTGTGGAAGAGCAGTTTATTAATTAGGGAAAAAGAAGTATGAAAAAAATAAAGTGAAGGGTTTGCTCCTTTTTGTTTGAAGTTGGGGTAGATTCAAAAGGACTGGGTCGGGTTTAGGAGTTGGGTGAGTTGCTTTATTTTTATTTTTTTGATTTAAATAGTTTTTTAATGAGTTGGACTAATAAAGTGAGGGCACGTCAATTAATGAAAGCTATGTCAATACCTAGAATATACTTCTGTTAAGTTTTTTGGGCAAATATATACCTAAAAAAAATGGTAGGAGTACATTTGAGCCAATAGATTAACGATAGGGATATATTTGAGCCAATAGGTTAACGAAGGGTAAATTTTGACTTTTTCCAAAAATAAATAAATAAGTAGGAGAAAATATAAAATTTCTGGTATTTGGATTTCCTCTTCTTTACGTTACAAGTACACCGCTTTCAAAATGTGTGTGTATATAAAGAGGGTAGAGAGCGAAGCAAATAAACAAAGAGACACCTCAACAACAGCTTCAAAATCCCGCTTCTCCTAATAAAACAAATCCTAAATCGAGTAACATTAGAACTTGAGTTGCTAGTATTTAAACAAAACAATGTCGGCACTTGTTGTTTGTGGGAAAAGATCTTTTTTTGAAGATTCACAATCACCGCCCTTTGTTTCGAAAAGACGTCGTTGTTCGTCGTCGTTTCACTTCTCTCCTCCGCCACTACAGCCGTCTTTCTTGGATCAGCTCAAAGGTTTATTTCCTCATATGGGTACTCAGGTTTCTCCCTTTCCTTTTATCTCCATTTATATTTTTGTTTATTTAATTTCTCCGTCCCAACTTGTGTGAAGGTGGTTGACTGGGCACGTAGTTTAGAAATAAAAGAAGACTACTGAGAGAGAGAGAGAGAGTAGTAGTTAAGTGCTTTCGAGTAATTACGTGCAATAACTATGTTCATACATTACACTTGTAGTGATGAATTATAGTATGGTGAGTTGTTTGTAAGTTAATTTATTAACTTGTTGAAAGCATACTACGCTCGAGTTCTGTATTATGTTATTATAAATTATTGTTATAATACCAAAAGTCGTTTTGTAATTGGTTCTCTCTCAATTCTCAAATAGAAAACTCGATAATTAAAAGATCGTTCATCGGCATTGTAAAGTTTAACGAATTACTTTTAAGATTGCTTTGCCGAGGGGAATGAACTTAAAAGTTCTTGTAAATCTTCCTGGTGGTGTGTATTGTTGTAAGAATCATAACGGTTCCATTTTTATAAAATACTAGGTATAAAGATTCGTTTGATATACTTGTTCTATTGAAATACCTAGTGGCTTTTGTCTTGAGTTGCCAGCTACTTACTTTGTATTTTCATACTGTTCAGCTACTTGAGAAAGCATTGGAAGAATGTGACAATGACCTAGATGCTGCTATTAGGAGCCTGCATGAGCTTCGCCTTGGATATGCAGATGGAAAGTCCGCTACGCAATCTGATGGAGAGACGGAAACTGGTATGTATATTTTGCAATCCCATCATCAGTTTTGCTGGTTGAGCTGATGTTCTAAAGATTATTTGTTTCTCATATTGTTAGTCAGGGCAGTCAAAGAAATAAATCTTTGATTGTAAAGTTGAGTTTTATATACATATACATCGTGTGTGTGTGTGTGGGTGTGTGTCTGAGATAGAGAGAGAGAGAAAGAAAGAGTGTGTGTGTGTCAACGATAATGTATACCTTTTCTCAGCCTGTTGCTATCACTGTTTTTTCAATCGTCTCGTTAGTTGCATAATGGTGCAAAATTGTCATGGAGTAGTACAAGTGCATCTTCCTTGATAGAATATTATTATTTTCCATTACTAAGTGGAAAGATGTATCGTCCTGCTTGAAGGTGCTTCGAAAGGAGACAATACCCATCATCAATTTGGTCTGGAACAGATACTGGATCTTGTGACCGATTACGCTCATTTGTTACACATAAGTGCATTTGAGTTGCGTTGCAGGTGTCAATTTTGGTTTTTAAAAGTGAAACCAGTCTAAACTTGATGTTGGTTGGGTGGGATATGACTGCTGGTCAATTCATATTGACCCAAGCAAAATTAGGCCAAATTGGATCATGACCTGCTTATTAATTCAACCTAGCCTGCAAATTTGTTCTAACCCATTTATTTGACACCCTAGAGTTGTCCATTTTAACTCATGAAATGGTAATCTGTCCAACCTCAAACTTCAGCTTGGCAGGTTGGTTATGGGCCGTTGCTCAATTCATCTTCAGCCAGTCAAATTTGAACAGCCTGTTTATCGACTCAACTTGTTTTTATTTGTCCAGAGTGACCCTACCTGCATGATGGACACCTTTATTCTAAATGTCATTTGCATTTGTGTATCAAGATTATGTATCCACATGCATGCAGTCACTTATAGTATCTGTTTATACATAAAATGGTAACTAATGATTGTATCTCTCTTGTATTACTGGTTAGGTTGTGTGCCTATTGTATTACTGGTTATCACTTACATGCCACACCATTTCTCAAACTTAAGGTTAATTCGTATAAGAAGTTGACTTTTTATTTCTTTGGGGTGGGAAGGGGCTGTCATAGTAGTATTCTGTAGTTAATACTTGATTAACCAGGAAACTGATTAGACAAGACATGATTCCGATGATCTTCAAAATAAAGGTTCTTATTTTCTTGCAAAATTGGCAGGTGTAGAGCCCACCAGTGCTCAGGCTACTCAATCAGAAGATCGTTCAGTTGAGAACAATCTTCCTACTGTTGGCTCAGAATGGGTGGAGTTGTTTATGAGGGAAATGATGAGCGCTACAAGCTTAGATGATGCGAGGGCTCGAGCTGCCAGACTGTTGGAGAGCTTAGAGAAATGCATTAGTTCACGTGCAGGTGCAGAAGCAGCTCAAACTTTTCACAAGGTTGGTAGTGCAAATGCTTGTGACTGTTTTAATCCATAAGTTTTCTTGATTTCATCAGCTTCAATAGTGGTACTTTAGTGTTTCAGCTTTATGAGAATGTCCGTCACCCTTGGACCTGCTAATTTGTTATTTTAATCTATTAAATCCTTTGGATGTTAACTGTTCCTCAATTTGCAGGAGAATATAATGCTGAAACAGCAAATAGAAGTGCTGCTTCGAGAAAATGCCATCCTCAAGAGGGCAGTGGCCATTCAACATGAACGTCAGAAAGAATATGATGAAAGGAACCAGGAAGTGCAGCAATTGAAGCAGCTTATTGCTCAGCAGAAAGAGCAACTGAGTACTCTTGAGGTAAACAATTTGACTGCATATACTTCTTGTCCTAACCATGATACGACAATTTAGATGAGCATTATATTTTGCCCCAATACTTCGGATTTTTCTTGCTGATCTGTGCCACTAATGAAAAACTTTTCACACCTTTTTGGATAATATTCTTGTTGAAATATTATTAACATGCGCTTTATATTCCCTTGGTTAACAGGGGGAGGAAATTTATGTATCTCCCGTCACAAAAAGAAAGAAAATGATCTGAAATATGCACCCCCTTATGAATGAACTTTTCAATTTTAGGGAATTGAAATAGATACAACTTTCTCCACTCTTGATTTTCTGATTTCATTCTCATGTTGCAGATCAACAATTATGCTCTGAAATTGCATTTGAGGCAAGCTCAGCAAAGCAACCCTTTCCCTGGACGGTACAATCCAAACGTGTTCTGATGTGCGGAATGTTGAAGAAAGAGATAGAACCTAGAAGGAGAGAATTCCTGCTGGTACTTTAGGTGATTTAGAGTGGCACAGGGTGTTGGGTGATTTAGAATGATTTCTCCTCATAATAGCATAGATTTTGCTTTTGTAATTTGAAACTGCAAGTTTTATCAATCTTATTGTCTGGTTATAAAAGGATATTGCCTGCATTGTGGACTTTTATGAGCTCTAAATTTGCATGATGTTCATACATGTGTTGGCCTAAATCGGAATAGGACAACAAATCAAATTTGTATTGGGTTTAATTGGTAATTTGCTTGTATCAAAGTGATGCTTCAGCTGAAGTTAAATTCGAATTAGATGAAAGGCTTGAAAGTAAACGAGGCAAGGAACAAGCTAAATGGCAAACGAGACAACAAAAGAAAATGGAGTTGAATATTGTCTTGTTCATATCCTGTTTGTTTACAAATGAATTTTATTTATAACTGGGGAAAAAAATAACGTTGTAAATATCATAATTGTGCCTTTATGGTCATTACTCCGTATTTAGTCGTGGTTGACTCACGATCTTTCTCTTAAATGCTAGAGCAACGGTCGGCGGTTACAAAGACTAGACCTTGTTTTTTGAAGTGTTACATCCGCAGTTTTCTCCGAGCTCGACGCTTCAAACCCGCTCCTCCTCATTTCTCGAGACGACGTTCCGAGGTGAAGAATTATGCGACCTCCCCTCGTGAGTTTACCTCATGGGGCGGACTTTGTGTTATGCTTTGAGGTCTTGCTCAGACCTCGGCGACTTTTCATCCAATACAGATAGTCCCCCCTCCTTCGGATAATTGCCAGAATTTTTTGAGGGGTGGAATTGAATTTAAGCGGGAGAGTGATGTGACGCATTTTTGGCGAGGAAATTTGAAAAGGCGGGCATCATTTCAACGTCTCATCCTCTGCACGTGGCTCAGTTTTGAATGGCTATGTCTTTTCGTTTGATCTTCCCCATGTAACCGTCATCATTGCGTTTTGATCCACTTGTACTTTGCTATAAATTGGCCATTTTTGTTGTTATCTTCATCATTCCACAAATTTCTTTAGAGCCATTCACATTTCTTCTCTTCTTTCCGTGTTTTACAAAATTTCACCATGTCTTCTCCATCACATCGTGAAAACGTTATTGATGCTTCGACTGAGGACCTGTTGGACTCTCCCCCCCTCAGCAACTTCTTCTCGTTCGGAAGACAGCCGTAGAGCAGCCAGCTAAGAACCGTCCATCGGTGATGATGAGGCGACAGCTGAAGGAGCCATTGACGGGGACGATGATAACGAGATCATTGAGATCTCACCCAAAAAAAAAAACAAGTTTATAAGAGGGAACTTGAACCTCAGTGGGTCATTCCAAGACGAGTTGACTCAAGTAAGGATTTTAGAATGAGGGGGCAAACTGCCTCGGATGTTGTCAGGAGAAAGAATCTCCCTGTGCGATTTTCTCGTAGCCTGGTCTCGGAAGAACATATGGCTTTGATCCGATGGGAGTGCAATTTGGAACTCCGAGGTCCCAATCTCGATTCCCACCCCCAAGCAACGTACGTGTGATAGGGTTCTAGGCCGGTCCTTCGTTTACGCCTACCCCTTATTGATAGGTTTCTCTCTCCCTCTTCATCCCATAGCAGACACCTTTTGCAGGATGCACAATGTTTGCTTGGTCCCGACTTCTGGAGGGTCGTTCAGTGTCTCGACTACATTAATCGTAAAGCTGGGGTCACATTTGGGTAATGACCATTTGATTTCCTCATTTTCTCCTTCTCTACACAAGGACGTGGTTGTGCAATTGAACAAGCGGGCCAGTTTTCTCTTATTACTAAGAGTAACGAAACTGAGGATCGAAGCTGGTGCGACTGGTCTGTCCTCCTTCCCACCTCTTCTCTTTCATCCGAGCCTGGTTTCCCCGAGGCGTGGAATAGGACTCGTAAGCCTTTCTCTGGCTTTTATTTTTGTACTTGGCTTCAATAAGTGTGGAAAAGACTAACCTTTTGTCGTGTTTTTAGCAAGGAGACCCCCAATTAATCCTCCCTAGGATTTGGAGGCTTGGGTACAAGCCATAATCAACGCCGAAGGGAGGTTGGATAGAGATTGGATGGTTTTGGCCGCTCGTGCAGAAAATGGGTGGTCGGGCAAGCGTCTGGGTTAGTATATTCCCAATTTTGATTACTTCATTTTCCCGATGCGTTTTTTCTTACTCCTGCATTTTTCCTCTTTTCCAGATTTCAATATTTTGCCTGTCGAGGCGGAGAAGGAGGAAGATAAGAAAAAGAAGACAAAAAAGAAAAAGAAGTTGGGACGACGAGTTGAAGTCGTCGATGTCCCAGATGTTGATGCTAGTTTGCATCTTATCAAGGAGTCTTTTCAGACTCTTACTCAGGCCCCGAGAGGTATTCTTGTCTATTTTTTGTATTTTTCTCTTTATTTTCCCCTTTGAGTAATACATTTATTTCTTTTCAGGTTCAAAAAGAAAAGGCGATATGCCTAAGAAGATAGCTAAGGCTAAAATCCCTCGGGTTGATTCGACTACGGTCCCCTGCGAAGATTGATTGATGAACCACATGACGTTTTGGTTCGGAGCGTAGTCAAGGGGTCGATCGTGAAGGAGCCAAACCAAGTGGTTGACAAGGTTCGCGAGGGCTTGGAGTCCAGCGAGGTAAAGTCTGCCGAGGAGGTTAACAAGCATGTCGAGGCAACATCACCTGTGAGACAAGCGAGTGCGGACCTACCTCGGGCTAAGGCGAATCTATCACAAAGGATTAGACGAATCTCAGTCCCAATAGATGTTTGTCTATTGGATGACAACATAAGGGTCGCCATCAGCTGCAAAGGGCTGCTTGGGCCTTTAGAGAACGACCGTCTGAAGAACATCCCCTCGGATGATTTGATGGCTTACTCGGCTCAGCATGCAATTCCTGTGAGATTTTTTTTGCTTGTTTTTTATTCCAATTGTTTTTCAGGCCTTGAACTCTTTTCCCTTTGGTTGTAGGGCTACGTCTATGCCATGAAGGCAGCTGAAGTCAAAGCCCACCGAGCAGCGCATCTTCATCGGATTGAGGATGAGTGGGATCGTAGGAGGAACGTGCTCGAGGCTCGGGTTGCTGAGCTCGAAAAGCAACTCTCCAGCTCGGAGGTCAATTTCGATTGATCTCAAAGAGAAGTCGAGCAACTTGGTGCTAATCTTTCTCAGGCCCGTGGTGAAATTACCAGCCTTTTAGCCGACAAGAATTCCCAAGAGGAGAGTTATCAAGCCGAGCTTCGGAAGTAAGCTGATGCAGCCGATGCAGCACTTAGGGGGTTGACCGAGCAGTTTGAAGAGAAGACTTTGCTACTTACCTCAAAAGTGGTCGAGGTTGAGGCTAAGAATAAAGCTCTCGAAGCCGAAGTGGAAATCCTTCGGGCTAAGAAACCAGCTTCTTCCTCCGCGCTTATATCCAAGTTCATAGCTAAGTTGGATTTGAGGGCTACCCGAGCGAAGGTTGACAGAAAATGGGCAATCATTCAGACTAAGTTGAGGACCCTTGAATATTATAAAAAAAGGATTAGCTTGGATGAAGAGATTGCCAAAGTCAAGGTTGACGTAGCTACATCTCGGGGGGTTTTAGACCGGCTTCCTTCGAGCAGTGACAACTCGTCTGAAGGAGAGGCTTCGAGTAGCAATAGTGAACATGAGTGACTGCTCGTTAGTTTTTGTTTTTGTGCCTTTGGGCTGCTTTTCTATAATTATTTTGGCCTTCGAGCCTTGTGAATACATGAATGTATGAATATCAATTATTTCGATTTTTTTTGTCTGTTTGCAAGACTTTGAATGTGTTAGAGAGCTAGCTTAGAGCGACGTCTCGCCGTCGAGCCGAGGCTAAAATTTTAATGGATAAAAAGATAAATCAATTCTCATTTCATTGATAAAAATTGAATCAATTTACAAAAGGCCTAGTTGTATTTTAGGCATATTTCGTTTTATAAAAAGTCATTATCGGCGAAGATTTCAAGGTTAGAGCTGTGTCCCCGAGTCCGGGTTATTTTTTCAAAGAGTTTTTGAGATACGAGCCTGTGAGTCGATTGCGGATTGATCTCGCTTCCTTGTCACCCCCCTCCAGTTTTCGAGGGTGAAGGATGGAGACTCGAGCACTGTTGACCTCGGGAGCACATTTTGTGTTGTTAGAAGTAATACTTCTTTAAATTGGATATGTTTCGATTCAAAGGCTCTTGCTTCCCCTTAAGGTTTGCTAGCTGATAGGATTCTTTCCTTACGATTACTTTAACTCGGTAGTGGCCTTCCCAATTGGCGGCCAATTTTCCTGATTCAAGGCTCTTAAGGCATAGTCACCGACCTTGAATTCTCGCAGCTTGGATTTTTTTATTTAAGTAGGCCTCGATTCGTTGTTTTTGGGCTGTCAACCGCACCAGCGCCTCTTTCTTCGTTCTTCAAGCAAATCCAACTCTATTCTCACTGCTTTTTTATTTGACTCATCGATAGAGTGTGCATAGCGGAGACTTGGTTCCCTCACCTCGACAAGAATAAATGAATCGACCCCGTAAACAAGAGAAAATGGAGTTTCTCCAGTGTTGTTCTTCTCTATTATCCTCATTACCCACAATACTTCTGGTAACTCATCAGGCAACGAGCCATTGGCTTCATCCATCATCTTTTTAAGGTTTTCAACAATTATCCTGTTTGATGATTTAGCATGTCCATTAGCGTTTGGGTGATAGGGTGTCAAGGTTACCCTTTTGATTCCCCATTTTTTGAAGAAGGCCGCGACCTTCGATCCAAGGAATTGCGTACCATTGTCACAAGTAATCTTCTTTGGGACTCCAAATAGGCATATGATGTTTTTCCATATGAAATCGATAACCTCTTTCTGTCTTACCTTTGCAAAAGCTCCTGCCTCGATCCATTTGGAAAAATAATCAGTGAGCGCGAGTATGAATTTAACACTGCCCTTTGCTTTAGGGAAAAGTCCTACGATATCCATTCCCCACTTCATGAAGGGCCACGGTGAAACCACCGAGTGCAAGGGCTCGACTTGTTGGTTAATTATAGAAGCATGTCTTTGACATCCGTCACATTTCCTAACGAACACTCTGGCATGCTCACTCATTTCGGACCAATAATAGCCAGCTCAGAGCAGTTTCCGAACGAGGGATTTGGCTCCTGAGTTGTTGCCATATGTTCCTTCGTGCACTTCCCTCATCACGTATTCATATTCTCTGGGGCCTAAACATTTGGCCATCGGGCCGCAATAAAGTTTTTTGTATAGTTGTCTGTACACCACCGTGTATGGGACAACTTGCTTTCTGAATTTTGCCGCTTCCTTTTTATCTGGTGGGAGAGTCCCCGACTCTAGATAAGAGATGAATTTTGTTCGCCAATCACAATGTCGTTTCACAATATTTACTTCCAGCTTCATCTTTCCTATGGCTGACGTGAAAACCTTAACTGTAGTATCAGTCCCCGAGTCGTCTGTCGCGACTACCGAGGCCAGATGGGCTAGAGCATCGGCCTCGGCATTTTCTTCTCGTGGTACTTGCATGAATTTCCATTCTTGAAAGGCCTCGAGCGCTTGTTGTATTCTTGCCACGAGTTGATTCATTCTGGCTCTTGAACTTTATATCCACCGAGAACTTGATTCACCACTAGTTGTGAGTCGCACCTTAACTCTATATTTTTAACTTCCATTTCTTTGGCCAGCTTTAATCCTACTATGGCGGCTTCGTATTCGGCTTCATTATTGATCAGCTTCTCGGATTTCATTGAGCGTCTTAACTTTTCCCCAGTGGGGGTTTCGAGCACTATTCTGACCCCTAAAACGTTGGAGTTGGCTGCTCCATCTATGTAGAGCTTCCATACTCCAGGGGTGGGATTTTTTTGAAATTAGGCTCTCTTTCTCCACCTCGGGAAGTAGTTTGACTTTGAAATCAGCTACAAAATCAGCGAGCACTTGAGATATGATTGTTGTGCGAGGTTGATATATGATGTCATACTTGCTTAGCTCGACTGCCTACCTAGATAACCTTCCTGACAATTCTGGCCTATGCAATATACTTCTTAAGGGGAAAGTTGTTACTACGGCTATTGGAGGGCATTGGAAGTAAGGGCGCAATTTTCTAGCAGCAATGACTAATACAAGCACTAATTTTTCTATATGTGGATACCTTGTTTCAGCATCAAGGAGGCCTTTGCTGACATAGTATATTGGTTGCAGCTTTCCTTCTTCCTCTCAAACCAGAACAACATTCAACGACACCTCGGAGACGGCTAGGTAAACTAACAGGGTCTCGTCATTTTTTGGTTTGGCCAACAATGGGGCGTCGGTTAAATAATGTTTATGCTCCTTCAAGGCCTCCCTGCACTCGGGGGTCCACTCGAAGGTAGTGTTCTTCTGCAAAATGGAAAAGAACTTGTGGCACCGCTCTGATGACCTCAAAATAAATCGACTCAAGGCGTCTAATCGGCCAGTCAAGCGTTGTACTTCCTTCGGACTCGATAATTCCTCAGGGATTTCTTGTATAGCTTTGATCTTGTTAGGATTTGCTTCTATGCCTCTCTATGAGATAATGAATCCTAGGAATTTGCCCGAGCTGACCCCAAAAGCGCACTTTTCGGTGTTAAGCTTTGACGAGGCCAAAGTGTATAGGATTTTCCTGCTCGTGCTTTGTTAAATTATAGTATAGTTTAAGATATCGTCCCACAGAGATTGGGAAATCTATGCTACAGACTTTGAATATTCCAACTACTATTTGAGAGAATCAAATTGATGAAAAGTGAGTTTTTGAACTTTTAAATAACTTTAACTAAAACAAAATAACTTGTGGAAGATTTTCAATTTAAAAAGAGTTGGGAATCATTGAATTCACTTGATAATATTTATAATAAAAATCTCAATTTTGACATATATTTCTCTAAAGAATAATTCCTTATTTCTAATTCAATTATATTTTGCTCACAAAAAAATAATCTATAAATAACACTCCGTGAGGTTATGCAAATTAATTGAGTTATAACAAGTGACAGTTAAACCGAAATATTTTTCTTGCCTGAATTGTGCTAAAAAGTAGTGAAAACTTCGTGAGAATATTTTTACTAAAAATCAATAATCTTGCCTACAATAATTCCTCCGTGAGAATTAAAACTGAGGCAAGCAAGACTACGGACTTGAAATGGTAGATTACTAAAATTTATTTTCGCTCTACTTATTTTACTCATCAGTTACCACATATTAATTTTGCTCCGTGAGAATTACAAAATTAATATGATAATAACCGTGAGATAAAATATGTAGGAGTGATAATAAAGAATAATAAAACTAACATTCCCGCACAGTGTAAAATGTGAAATAGATAATTTCAGGCCAAGATTAAAACTGAGATAAGTATTATAAATATATCAAGCTTCATCAACTATCCCAACAAAAAGAAATTACTCAATTATGGAGTATTTGAACAAAAGAAAAGATTTATATTATTGACAATATTGCCAATATTTCTAGAAAATATGGAACTTACAAGAAGAGAAAGAAAATAAAGACCAAAGCTTTTAAGAAAGTAGAATAGCTATTCTATGACTTGGTGTCCAACTACGGGAGAATTGTCCTCTACTTATAGATGAATAATTTCTTCATCAATTGTTGTTATGTCAAGGGATGAAGATGTGTAACAAGTTTCTTGCAAAGTGACATGGATACGTGAAGTCCTCTCTTGCTCCTTTCTTTGCTTTAATTCCAATATTCTTTTATTAAATGTGTAATTCCATATTGACAATATGTATAATGAGGAGAAAATATTGTGGCCAAGCAACTTTCTTGCATACGTAAAACTCTTCTTCCTGTGTTATTTGCTTTATTCATGATATGTATCTCTTTCCAAGTATTTTTTTCACTGCAAGATTTGTTAGAAAATATAGGAGTATTTATTATATTCATCAAATTCCCCCACACTTGAACTTTTGCTCGTCCTCGATGAAAAAGATTTTTTTTTTCAAAACTTATGCCTTTTGCAGTATATCAAATTTATTCAAAATAAATATCTCTCATTATGTTCAATGCAATTATCCTTTCTAAATTCACCAAATCTTTTACCTTATGCCTGAATTCTGACTTGATCAACAAAAGCTTGCATTCTTCTCCCCTTGAATCTTTCAGAATTGATAAATTTATGATCACTTATTCAGTAAGTATCATAGCCGAGTCCATAGGCTTGATTTTCATGTTTATCTCTATTAATATAGATACAACACTAATTTTTAAAATCTTTTAGGACTTTTCTTGGCTTGTAATGTCAGGCTATAGGCTGGTAGGGTAAGGATATATTTATAGTAACTTTTCTCCTTCCAACTTTGAGCAAACATTTCTTGGTTCTTAGTATTTTCATCCTTTTTTTAAGCACTCCTCCTTATTACATTCTTTGCCTTTGCAATATCATTAACAATCATATATTCTCTTCTTTTTTTTTTTTTTTTTGGGTACTTCTTCCTCTTGTTGATATCAATCTGTGCTCATTAACTGCTGGAGGAAAGTGTATTTTTATGCGTATATATAGAGATATATACATATATACGACTAATATATTTTCATCCTTTTTTTAAGCACTCCTCCTTATTACATTCTCTGCCTTTGCAATATCATTAACAATCATATATTCTCTTCTTTTTTTTTTTTTTTTTTTTTTGGGTACTTCTTCCTCTTGTTGATATCAATCTGTGCTCATTAACTGCTGGAGGAAAGTGTATTTTTATGCGTATATATAGAGATATATACATATATACGACTAATATATATATATATATATATATATATATATATATATATATATATAAATAAGCACTCCTCCTTATTACATTCTCTGCCTTTGCAATATCATTAACAATCATATATTCTCTTTTTTTTTTTTTTTTTTTTTTTTGGGTACTTCTTCCTCTTGTTGATATCAATCTGTGCTCATTAACTGCTGGAGGAAAGTGTATTTTTATGCGTATATATAGAGATATATACATATATACGACTAATATATATATATATATATATATATATATATATATATATATATATATATATATATATATATATATATATAGATATATATATACATACATATATATATATATATACATACATATATATATATATACATACATATATATATATATATACATACATATATATATATATATATATATATATATATATATATATATATATATATATATATTTTCATCCTTTTTTTAAGCACTCCTCCTTATTACATTCTCTGCCTTTGCAATATCATTAACAATCATATATTCTCTTCCTTTTTTTTTTTTTTTTTTTTTTTTTGGTACTTCTTCCTCTTGTTGATATCAATCTGTGCTCATTAACTGCTGGAGGAAAGTGTATTTTTATGCGTATATATAGAGATATATACATATATACGACTAATATATATACATATATACGACTAATATATATATATATATATATATATATATATATATATATATATATATATATATATATTGTTGACACCAAATTTTGTCCCGATTTTTTTTTTTAGAAATAATTTTTTGTTATAAAAAGAATTGAAATTGAGTAAATTTTAAAATTAAGAAAAAGATGAAATTGGTTTGGATGAAAAGAAGGCCAAAACCGCAATTCGCAGCCTAAAATCCTATCTACCCGTGTAAATCCCCCTATTTCAATTAAAACACCTAGAATCAAAATAAAAAACCCACCATTCAACCCGTTTTCCCCTATCCCCGACCCGCAAACCCGAGCCCCAATCGATTTCCCCCCATTTTTACACGCAAATCTCACAAAATTCATGGTCCCCCATTCCAGCTCATCCTTGTTCGTACAACCTTATCTAAATTAGACCGTTTGGAGGTTCTTTTAGGGATTTCATTCAGCCTAGAACCCTAATTTTTGGAGGATATAAAGGAGCCATTAATAGCCGTTAGGGGCTAGGCAGCAACAGTAGGGGTCCAGGGAGTTTACATAAAGAAAAACAGCGTATTTTATGTTCCTATTGATTTCAAGTCGTGTTATTGCTTCTTCATTAGTTGAGCCGTCGACTTTGTTCAACTCGTCGCACTTGTTTCGAGTCGCATTCTTCAGTTCATAGCCCCTCGTTCACTGCACCGCAGCAGGTAATAACTTCGCTTTAACTTTTCTATGATATATTTATGTTTGTTCGCTGTTAAGTCATTTGGAGCATATGTCGGATTTGTATCTTTCACTGTTTTGCGTGTTTAGTTATCGTATACACCTGTTAATAATGTTTACCTTGCGGACTTAGTTATCCTAAAATTTCTGCTGCTTTCCGTCAATGTTGTTCATCAGTCTTTTGCAAACTGTTACATGTTTTGTTGAATCCAGAAACCGGTACCTTTCTATTGAAATATTCTAGGCTCCTGCTTGCTTGAGTACCATTGATTAGTAGGTTTCAGACTTGTTTCTGCTATGGTTTCCTGATTTAAAGGCTGGTCAGTTTGAATTTACCTCAAAGTTACATTTTTTCTCTGATGTGAGTCTGGTAGTTTCAATAATTAGCTCTGGCTTCTGATGTTGTTTCAGTCCTGATCTCTGGGTGTTTTACCTTTAGATTTCCTCCTAATCTTCCCTTAGTAATAGTTCTTTGTATCTGAAATAGTGCCCAGGCAAGAGCATCAAGATACCTGTAGTTGTTTCAGATTTTTCCTTTAGTTTTCTTGTGATGATAGCTGGTCTTTTCAGTTCTGGTTGCTGCTTGCATCAGTCTAAAAGGGGTTGTTTTAGTTTTCTGATTATTTTGAAAGGTAGGAGCTTCAAAGGAAGTGTAAATGCAGCAGGTTGGTTCTTTGAGTTAAAGAGAGAGTTTAGGGCCTAGTTCTGTTTGTAGAGGAAGGTCTGTGTTGTTGGAGTTCCTGGAAGTTGCCCCTTTTTAGCAGGGTTTTCCGTTGGCTCTTGGTTATTTTTATGATGTTGCAGGTTCTAGAAGTTATTAGTGGTGCCATGGAAGTTTGAATAAGATGTAAAGGGTCTGCAATGTTTAGTTGTTTTGTTGAGGTTGTGTTCCTGTTGTTGCTTTGATTCTGGGAGTTGTGTGATGATGTTGCATTGTCTAGGCTGTTCTGTAGGTGTAATGTGAGCTGAGAGGGTGCAGGTTTGTCTCCTGATTTGAGTTAGCTTTAGAAGCAAGGGAGAGTGGCAGTTTCTTGATCTATGTGCAGTTTGAGTGAGAGTGCAGTGGGGTGTTCAAGAGGGAGTTGTGTCCTGGTTCTGCTATATGGGAAGCTGCAGATTCAATAAAAAGAAAGGTGAGAGCCTGTGAGTGTAAAAGGGTGCAGGGGTATCTATGGAGGTCTGGTGGCTGTTGCAGGTGTTCTTTGGGTGAGTTGAGAGGTGTAGCATGTGATAGGAGTTGGTCTAAGAGTCGTTTTAAGCTGCAACTTGGTTGTTTGGAGGGTCTGATGTCCCATTTATTTGCGCAAGTTTCTTGTTCTTTGTATGTGTTAATTGAAATGGTCTGTAATTAAGAAGGTCCGAAGTTTAGTCAAATATAAAAGTTTGAATCTTTATATTGTGTCTTGTGGAAGGAAATTAATTTTTTGCTTGAGTAAATGTTCTGCAGTATGATACTTCATCTTGTCTTTATTTGTTTGCGTACTGTGGGTATCTCAAAAATTTGATAAATGTGCATTCGAAGTTACTTTCTTTTGTTTTCTTTATCTTCGCTATTTCCATGTTAAACTTTGTAAAAGTTGCCTATTTTCTACACGATAGTCTAAGCTTAAGGTGTGATCTTGTAAAATTAATTATTTAATTCTTCAAGTTGGCTCATTTTCTTGTAAAAATGGAGTCTGTTCCTATCCATGCTTAATCTAGCTTAGTTACAGACACTTCAAGGTTTCATCATGTGTTCGAATAGTCCAAGCTAGGAAGTTATCCTTAGTATTTCTTCGTTTGAGTTTGTCTTCCTATGTTTTGATTATTCTGCCTTGGGAAATCTTCCAAACTTTTGGTTTTTTCTTTTTTTTAAAGTCATGGCTCAGCTCTCTTGTTTGAAACATGACTAAATATATGAAGATATTTATCTTTGAAAAGTTAGCTAATAGCTAGAGAATGAACTTTTTAATTTCTTTGCTTGTAAAGCAATTAAATGATTATGTTTGTACTTTTTCTTAATATCAAAGCTATTGATGTCATTAAAATGGTTGGTTGTCTGTATTTTTTACCTAATGCTTTTGCTGAAAATTTTAAATTATATCCATAAATTATCTTTTTGAGCATTTGCTTATTCCTATCTTCTTCTTTTTGGCGCTACATGTGATGGGGATTTGAGTTGTATACACAACTCATGTTTTCGAGTCCAATATAATTGGATCCATTCAAGGCTTTACTTGCTGTTGCTACTTGCATATCTGGACCACGTCAATCACTACTATACCGTCAACGATCATTGTGACATCAAGGCCGTGCATGAGCAATCGCCTACTGATTCATATTTCAGCTCCTAGCCTTTCCGGGTTCTATCTTTAAACTCTCGTCTTCCCTTTGCCCTTAGGATATTTATATAAATTACTTGTAGAATAATTATGTACTTATATTTATGAATAAATATTTTATTTATTGAGTTATTGTCTACTTTATGGTTATTACCCTTTTAATTTTTGAGTTGTTACTTAATTTATTGCAAATCAGACCATTTAAGTAAATGCATGCAAAATTTCATAAATTTTCAAAATCACGAATAATAATGACTATAAGAAAGGACTTCTATCTTATTGATATGAAGTAGTTTCTTTAAAAAGTCAAAATTTATAAAGAAGTTCCAATTAACTTCTAAATGTCCCGAAACGACTTTGCAAAAAGCGACTTGAAATCTAAGTTCCATCTTATGGTGAGATACTCGGATTTTAAAAGTTGAAATTAAGCAAGTGCCATTTATGCGTTATCACATACGGGTTGGCAAAGAAATTAGGACGATCAAATCGTTCATTTTTCAAAAGAAAATGCGCTTTTATTGTGCTCTACTTTATTTTATTTTGAGAAATAGTTAAAGCTTTCAAATAAATTGTAAATCTTTTGAAAACTTACTAAATTTAATTAGTTGAATTAATTAATAGTTCAATTAATTATTTTTAGAAAAGCGCATAAATAGCACTTGCAAATATTTTGGAAACCTGTCGGATTAACCGTTTTAACGGAATTTTGGAAGTGCCTCAAAAACCTTCTTCCGAAATTAATAAAACCTCTTACCTTTAGAATTTCTGAAAGAAAGGCCGTCGTTTTATAAAAACGGAGTTTTGCACGCATTTGTTTATCTGGTTCCCTGTTTTTCCTTAAATTGGGTGGCGACTCCAAAAACTCCAAAAGAGTTAGTCCATCCTGTCGATATTCCTGAATTTATCCATTTTCGGGGTAATTTTTGGGGTTCAACAGCATGGCGACTCCGCTGGGGATCAATAAAGGTTTTGACCATAAAGGTTTCCAATTATTTGCAACTAGCATGCTTAATTTATTTTGCTTTACTATATCTGTTTGTTTGTGTGCCACGAAAAGCATGTCACTACACCCTTATTTGTGCACATATATAAACTGGCATTCCGTTCATATTTCCCCCACTCCTGGGAACCTCTTGCATTCTCACTCAAATATCCGCGAGGTGTGTGCATACGCACCCGCACTTTCTTCCACTAAAGAACCCTTTGACGAGTTGGTGTACCGGCGGATTGTCGTGGGAGTTATTCGACCACGAAGCCGCCTGCCACTCACCTGTTAGCCTCAACCGTTAACCAACTCTTAGACGGAGCTTTTAGGAGCATGCATGCATTTACACCTTAGTCTGGACCCGGTCCTTGGTACCGCCTCCATAGTTAGGAAACCGCCCTTACGTCAGCGGGTTCTTGAAATCCAACGACAATGCATATTATGTGCTGTGTGATAACGAATCCTCAGTCCTAACCATGTTTTGAGCAAAATCAGATTTGGAATTTTGTCTCCTACGTTGTCTTTTAGGTCAGAAAATGGAAGAATTTAGCAGAATTGAGATCATAGATAGAATTGTAGTCCGGGGGAAGTTAGGGAGATTTGGTTGGTTTGTGTTTTGGAGATGACCTGGTGTAGTGAGATCTAAGAGGCGAAGCCCCTGGTGTCTTTAAGAGGATCAGTGGGGTCCCTCTCATGAATGGCTTTGCGTGTGTGCAGGCCTATGTTGACTGTCCAGCTGCATGCATGATAATTGAAGTATGCTTGTCGCATACTAGGAAAGTGAAGCCCCTATGTCTATAAACGACCAATGGGGTCCCTCCTTGAAGACCAGTGCGGTCTTGGCTACCTAGGAAACTGAGAGGCTTGATTAAAGCCGAGGACCAGTGAGGAACCTTATGAACAAGGTCTGTGAGCCTTGCAAAACCTAGGAAGCTGAGAGGCTTGACCAAAGCCAAGGACCAGTGAGGTTTTATTTGTAAAAGGTCAATTGGAACCTTTTATGATTTGCAGTCTGGCATTGTGAAGGCAGTTGGAAATCTCACCCCTGGATATTATAAAACAATCGGGAGTTGTGCTTGGAGGAGCGACGATGTTTGCAAAGATATGGAGGGTTGTTTAAGGTTAGACATTTTTTTTTTAGAATTCTGTGCAGATGTTGTGGAGGGCTTGAGCTGTGTTAGAATTTTGAGTTGACGCCAACCCTTGGAAGATAGTTGGGATAACGAAACTGCAGTGTCAAGGCGGATAGATGATTGTTATCAATTATCGTTATTATTGCTTACTCTAAATCTGAATTGCTCAAAACTGGCGTGAACTATTTTTCGTTACCACTTATTTGCGCGATTAGGCTTACCTCTAGCACAAAGAGGCACCTTACAGGGTAGGATGCGCCCACATTTTCATTTACGCTTAACTAATTGTGATTGCCACATGCCAAACTTGCTTAAAATGCAAAGCGCTACGTGACGCGCGCTACGTGATTGTATGCAATGTTGTCAATGACACGCAAACTAACATAGTTTACCTTTTGAATTTTTCTTTTGTTTGATTATTCCCGGAACAGAGAGAGTTTGATTCGTGTTGACTCCCGAGTTGGTTAAGTGTCTAATCTAAAGTGAAGTAAGCAATGACTGATAATCAGACTGGTATCCCTGCATCTTCTAATGAGCAAGCAGTTGTTGTTCCTGATGAACAAATTGCTAGAATGGCTAAGCAGATTGAGTGTATGCAAGCTGAACTAGACAGAATGAAAGGGTCGAGCCACCAAAACGCGCCAGCCGTGCTATCAACTCTGAATCCCAATTTTGAAATTGCTAATCCAAGCATGCCTTTAAATTCCAGTGTCATTCATATGCTTGCACCAGTTAACGACATCCCAAATGCATTCATTAACCAGAACAACTTGCCTCACTATCAATATTTACCTGCCAAAGATACTCCTCGTCCTCCACAATCCAAAGCACCCATTTCTGTGGCTGTTGCTCCTCAAAATGCCAATGACCCAAGACAAGGATATCCCCAAGCCCAATACTATGAGCATGACCCCAATGGTAAGAACGTGGATTTCACTAACTATGTGCCACAAAGTGAAATGCCCGTAACCGTGAAAAAGCGGGGAAGGACAGTTGAGCAAGGGGAGATAGTCCAAACGATGAAAATCATGCAACAATCCATTAAGGATTTGCAAGTGTCTAGAGGGCGTCAAAGTATCTTCTATCGCAATCTTTATCTATACCCTGACGTTACTCTTCCTCCCGGGTTTAAAGTGCCAAAATTTGATATGTATGATGGTCATAGTGACCCATTTGTTCATTTGACCAAATATATCAACCGAATGAGGGTTGCGGGAGGTAAAGAGGAACTTCTGATGGTATTCTTCAGTCATAGTCTGGAAGGTATTGCTGGTGAATGGTTTTCAAGACAGGATATAAGCAAGTGGCGTGAGTTTGATGACATAGCCAATGATTTTACAAAACAGTTTGAGTACAATGTCGAGGTGGCTCCTGACCTTATAACCTTTTCCAATCTGAAGAAGAAACAAACAGAAACCTTTAGGGAATATGCACTGAGATGGCGAGAACAGGCTGGAAGGGTGCAACCACCAATGACTGAGAAAGACATGGTAAAATACTTCATCCGAGCCCAAGATGATTCTTATTACATGCACTTGCTCCCTATGATGGGTAAACCTTATTCTGAACTTCTTGTGATGGGAGAGATGGTTGAAGAAGGGGTTAAGACAGGGAGAATTGTAAGTTTTGCTGCAATGAAGGCAACTACGCAAGCCATCCAGACTGGTATGGGCAATTTTGAGAAGAGAAAGAGGGAAGATGAATTTGGAATTGATATGGCTGACATCGACCAAAGACCAAACAAGAAGCCAACCTTCAGAAACTCACCAAACCAGCCCACTCACCAAAGCACATTATGCTCAACTTACCCAAATCAATATCAAATTCCACCTGCTCCATATCCCGTCTACAATACTCAACCCAATTACCATCAATCTAGAATGCCCGCTTATCAGCCTTATTCACAACCGCAAGCATACAATTATCCTCAACAACAACAGTTACCGGTAGCCCGTCAGTCTATGCCAGCAGGGTCTCGTCCCAAATATGAAAAGAGACAGCGCCGAAAATTCACCTCTTTAGGTGAACCACAAGCTCAACTGTATGAAAGATTAAAGGATATGGGAGTGTTAAACCCTTTAGCAGGAGATGGTACGTTTAACCCTCCCCCAGAATGTGTTGTTGGGACCAAGTATTGTGCTTACCATGCAGAATTTGCCAAGCACGACACTGAGGAATGTGTCCTCCTTAAACATAAAATCCAAGATTTGATTGAAGACAATACAATCCAGCTGAATGAACCAACGTAGGAGACTTGGCTGTGAACTAAAAGCACTTTGCAAAATTTCGATTCAGATTGAGGCCTCGAATCATGCTTGTTAAAACTTTACCATTTTGCCTCAAGAAAATATTTTTTCTCATTTCCATGTGATTTTGATTGTAATGCAAACTACGCGTAACCTGATTCCCAAGGCGGGATACGTAAGCAACTCACATAGAGCTCGGTTACACTAGCATAGGAATCCCCTATTTCTTCTTTTATGTAATTTTGAACTACTTTTGGTCTGATTCCTGGAATGGCAACAGGATAAGTAAGCAATCCACATCGGATTCGATCAGGTTTTGTAATGCTTTAAGGCTTGTTTATCTTTGATGATGTAATTCTGAACTATGCATCTGGGCAGATGTGTAGGCATTCCTATTCGGATTCGGCTTCGTACTTAGATTGCCATATTTCCCAAATCTTTATGTAAGCAGAACTACGCACGGTCTGATTCCCGTGGAGGGATACGTAGGCGCTCTTAACGGGCTCGACTCTATAATATTAAAATTTTCAGTCTCCCCTAAGGCAAGCAGCTGGGGCAAATTTTGCAAGGCAAGTTGAAGATTTGAAAGATAGCAACTGGGGCAAATCTTGCAAAGCGAGTTGAAGATGTAAAAGATCATAACTGGGGCAATTTTTTGCAAAAGGTGGTATTTCCCGATAGAAGATGAATGGACAAAATTCTGAAAGTGTTTGGGAATGGTGCAAAGTTGCAAGATAAAGGATGTTCAATTTGTTTCAATATATGTCACCATCTGAAATACAACAAGGATTTTAGATTAACATGAAAATCCTGTTCAACTATGCCAGTATTTGTTTCAACTATTTGAAACTTATGGTGCTATTAGTTCATTGGCCGAGTCTCAAGGGACGGATCGCAAATCTAGACAAAGTGAGAAGAAGGAAGCAGTTGCAAGATGAAGGCTCGAGTCAGCATGAATCAAACGCTCCCCCCTCCCTGCCAAAACTAATGATTTTTCTTTGAGTGCAGGAATTTTCAAAACAACAAGATGAGGAAACTAGCAACTATCAATTCCTCATAGAGTATCTGTCATACACATTGAACAATGTTGCCAAGATAACCGACCAAGATTGGAAGCGTTATCTGATTCATCGCATACGCGAAATGACTTTATCTTTCTCTATTTCTACCCTTGCCTAATCAAAATTCATTGCTTTATTGACCTTTACTTTATGCTTTGCAGGAATTAAGCATTAATTCAATTTTTCTCAAGGATAACACTCAACTCTTTATGACTTCGCCAAATATAAGCCGGACGGCTTAAACTCTCGCTTTATATCTCCTTTATCTTCGGCATTTTCCTGTCTATATGAATTTAATGAAAACTTTATTTTTGCAGATATTGCCAATCCTGGGGGCTCACTTTATTTGTAGTCAAGACCATTCCTCCGCGGAAGAGTTCAAAGAGTATAACGTATTCATGTGTTTACGCTTTCGATAGGCGTCTTTATTTCACGCTTCCAGTAAGCGTCTTTATGTGTTTACGCTTTCGATAAGCGTCTTTATTTCACGCTTCCAGTAAGCGTCTTTATGTGTTTACGCTTTCGATAAGCGTCTTTATTTCACGCTTCCAGTAAGCGTCTTTATGTGTTTACGCTTTCGATAAGCGTCTTTATTTCACGCTTCCAGTAAGCGTCTTTATGTGTTTACGCTTTCGATAAGCGTCTTTATATTTCACGCTTCCGGTAAGCGTCTTTATGTGTTTACGCTTTCGATAAGCGTCTTTATATTTCACGTTTCCGGTAAGCGTCTTTATGTGTTTACGCTTTCGATAAGCGTCTTTATTTCACGCTTCCGGTAAGCGTCTTTATGTGTTTACGCTTTCGATAAGCGTCTTTATTTCACGCTTCCGGTAAGCGTCTTTATGTTTTAAGCTTTCGATAAGCGTCCTTATTTCACGCTTCCGGTAAGCGTCTTTATGTGTTTACGCTTTCGATAAGCGTCTTTATTTCACGCTTCCGGTAAGCGTCTTTATCTGTTCACGCTTTCGATAAGCGTATTTGTATCACCTCAAAGGTGTTAATCATTTGAATGCCTCTATGGCGTAATTTTGTCGCCTCGATAGGCGCTTTAATATTTGTCACTCTCTTAATTATATTTTTGTAAGCCTCCTGAGGCGTTTACATTTGCTTATACCTATTTTAATGACCTTATGTTGCTAATAAGTTTGTTAAGACATGCAGGATAATGTGAATACTTCGGACGTATTCCTACTTTTGGTTGGAGTGCAATCCAGTATTATTTGCAAATTGTCTCTTCATGATTTAAAGCCGTAGGCTTTATCATGGTTATTGCCGAAAAGGCGGCATTTTTATCCTCATTATTTAGAGTTTAAAGTTCACTTTACGTTCCTATTAATTGAAGCTTTTATTGTTTTATCTTCAGTCTACCAACGGCTCCGAAGTCATCTTGCCTCACAAAGCCAGATTTCTCCATTAGTCGATTGGAGACAAGCTTATCATTGGCATTGAAACCAGCATCTACAAATTTTATTTATTACCTATTTATTACTTCATTTATTAAGCTTTATTTGCAGTTACTCGCTTACCGTTTGTCAAGTTTATTACAGGATATTAGCAGCACCGCAGCAGCATTTGGAGCACAACGTGGAACTCTTTCTTAGCAGTGAACTGGGGCAATCGTTGATATGAGCTAGACTCGTCAACGAGGATCTGAAGAATCGCACTCGAACAAGCAAGTCAACCTAATCTTTCATTCCAGATTAGGGGTCAGTCAGATTCCTTCCTATTCATGTGTTCGTTTCTATTAATTGTGCGAGTCTTCGTGTCTAAGTATCGTCGAACTACATATGGCCTGATTCTCTTTCAGCCTGAGATATGTAGGCAACTCGGAAACCGGAGTTCGCCCATGTCCATAAGCCTCGCCTTTTGGTCCTTGGAATCGGAAGTCTTTGGCTTTTATCGTGACAAAATTGGTTTCCTGTCAACTTCTTTACCCTAAAAACTCTTTCATCCTTTTCCGGGTAAAGAGGGGCAGCTGTTGACACCAAATTTTGTCCCGATTTTTTTTTTTAGAAATAATTTTTTGTTATAAAAAGAATTGAAATTGAGTAAATTTTAAAATTAAGAAAAAGATGAAATTGGTTTGGATGAAAAGAAGGCCAAAACCGCAATTCGCAGCCTAAAATCCTATCTACCCGTGTAAATCCCCCTATTTCAATTAAAACACCTAGAATCAAAATAAAAAACCCACCATTCAACCCGTTTTCCCCTATCCCCGACCCGCAAACCCGAGCCCCAATCGATTTCCCCCCATTTTTACACGCAAATCTCACAAAATTCATGGTCCCCCATTCCAGCTCATCCTTGTTCGTACAACCTTATCTAAATTAGACCGTTTGGAGGTTCTTTTAGGGATTTCATTCAGCCTAGAACCCTAATTTTTGGAGGATATAAAGGAGCCATTAATAGCCGTTAGGGGCTAGGCAGCAACAGTAGGGGTCCAGGGAGTTTACATAAAGAAAAACAGCGTATTTTATGTTCCTATTGATTTCAAGTCGTGTTATCGCTTCTTCATTAGTTGAGCCGTCGACTTTGTTCAACTCGTCGCACTTGTTTCGAGTCGCATTCTTCAGTTCATAGCCCCTCGTTCACTGCACCGCAGCAGGTAATAACTTTGCTTTAACTTTTCTATGATATATTTATGTTTGTTCGCTGTTAAGTCATTTGGAGCATATGTCGGATTTGTATCTTTCACTGTTTTGCGTGTTTAGTTATCGTATACACCTGTTAATAATGTTTACCTTGCGGACTTAGTTATCCTAAAATTTCTGCTGCTTTCCGTCAATGTTGTTCATTTGAAGTCTTTTGCAAACTGTTACATGTTTTGTTGAATCCAGAAACCGGTACCTTTCTATTGAAATATTCTAGGCTCCTGCTTGCTTGAGTACCATTGATTAGTAGGTTTCAGACTTGTTTCTGCTATGGTTTCCTGATTTAAAGGCTGGTCAGTTTGAATTTACCTCAAAGTTACATTTTTTCTCTGATGTGAGTCTGGTAGTTTCAATAATTAGCTCTGGCTTCTGATGTTGTTTCAGTCCTGATCTCTGGGTGTTTTACCTTTAGATTTCATCCTAATCTTCCCTTAGTAATAGTTCTTTGTATCTGAAATAGTGCCCAGGCAAGAGCATCAAGATACCTGTAGTTGTTTCAGATTTTTCCTTTAGTTTTCTTGTGATGATAGCTGGTCTTTTCAGTTCTGGTTGCTGCTTGCATCAGTCTAAAAGGGGTTGTTTTAGTTTTCTGATTATTTTGAAAGGTAGGAGCTTCAAAGGAAGTGTAAATGCAGCAGGTTGGTTCTTTGAGTTAAAGAGAGAGTTTAGGGCCTAGTTCTGTTTGTAGAGGAAGGTCTGTGTTGTTGGAGTTCCTGGAAGTTGCCCCTTTTTAGCAGGGTTTTCCGTTGGCTCTTGGTTATTTTTATGATGTTGCAGGTTCTAGAAGTTATTAGTGGTGCCATGGAAGTTTGAATAAGATGTAAAGGGTCTGCAATGTTTAGTTGTTTTGTTGAGGTTGTGTTCCTGTTGTTGCTTTGATTCTGGGAGTTGTGTGATGATGTTGCATTGTCTAGGCTGTTCTGTAGGTGTAATGTGAGCTGAGAGGGAGCATTGCAGGTTTGTCTCCTGATTTGAGTTAGCTTTAGAAGCAAGGGAGAGTGGCAGTTTCTTGATCTATGTGCAGTTTGAGTGAGAGTGCAGCGGGGTGTTCAAGAGGGAGTTGTGTCCTGGTTCTGCTATATGGGAAGCTGCAGATTCAATAAAAAGAAAGGTGAGAGCCTGTGAGTGTAAAAGGGTGCAGGGGTATCTATGGAGGTCTGGTGGCTGTTGCAGGTGTTCTTTGGGTGAGTTGAGAGGTGTAGCATGTGATAGGAGTTGGTCTAAGAGTCGTTTTAAGCTGCAACTTGGTTGTTTGGAGGGTCTGATGTCCCATTTATTTGCGCAAGTTTCTTGTTCTTTGTATGTGTTAATTGAAATGGTCTGTAATTAAGAAGGTCCGAAGTTTAGTCAAATATAAAAGTTTGAATCTTTATATTGTGTCTTGTGGAAGGAAATTAATTTTTTGCTTGAGTAAATGTTCTGCAGTATGATACTTCATCTTGTCTTTATTTGTTTGCGTACTGTGGGTATCTCAAAAATTTGATAAATGTGCATTCGAAGTTACTTTCTTTTGTTTTCTTTATCTTCGCTATTTCCATGTTAAACTTTGTAAAAGTTGCCTATTTTCTACACGATAGTCTAAGCTTAAGGTGTGATCTTGTAAAATTAATTATTTAATTCTTCAAGTTGGCTCATTTTCTTGTAAAAATGGAGTCTGTTCCTATCCATGCTTAATCTAGCTTAGTTACAGACACTTCAAGGTTTCATCATGTGTTCGAATAGTCCAAGCTAGGAAGTTATCCTTAGTATTTCTTCGTTTGAGTTTGTCTTCCTATGTTTTGATTATTCTGCCTTGGGAAATCTTCCAAACTTTTGGTTTTTTCTTTTTTTTAAAGTCATGGCTCAGCTCTCTTGTTTGAAACATGACTAAATATATGAAGATATTTATCTTTGAAAAGTTAGCTAATAGCTAGAGAATGAACTTTTTAATTTCTTTGCTTGTAAAGCAATTAACTGATTATGTTTGTACTTTTTCTTAATATCAAAGCTATTGATGTCATTAAAATGGTTGGTTGTCTGTATTTTTTACCTAATGCTTTTGCTGAAAATTTTAAATTATATCCATAAATTATCTTTTTGAGCATTTGCTTATTCCTATCTTCTTCTTTTTGGCGCTACATGTGATGGGGATTTGAGTTGTATACACAACTCATGTTTTCGAGTCCAATATAATTGGATCCATTCAAGGCTTTACTTGCTGTTGCTACTTGCATATCTGGACCACGTCAATCACTACTATACCGTCAACGATCATTGTGACATCAAGGCCGTGCATGAGCAATCGCCTACTGATTCATATTTCAGCTCCTAGCCTTTCCGGGTTCTATCTTTAAACTCTCGTCTTCCCTTTGCCCTTAGGATATTTATATAAATTACTTGTAGAATAATTATGTACTTATATTTATGAATAAATATTTTATTTATTGAGTTATTGTCTACTTTATGGTTATTACCCTTTTAATTTTTGAGTTGTTACTTAATTTATTGCAAATCAGACCATTTAAGTAAATGCATGCAAAATTTCATAAATTTTCAAAATCACGAATAATAATGACTATAAGAAAGGACTTCTATCTTATTGATATGAAGTAGTTTCTTTAAAAAGTCAAAATTTATAAAGAAGTTCCAATTAACTTCTAAATGTCCCGAAACGACTTTGCAAAAAGCGACTTGAAATCTAAGTTCCATCTTATGGTGAGATACTCGGATTTTAAAAGTTGAAATTAAGCAAGTGCCATTTATGCGTTATCACATACGGGTTGGCAAAGAAATTAGGACGATCAAATCGTTCATTTTTCAAAAGAAAATGCGCTTTTATTGTGCTCTACTTTATTTTATTTTGAGAAATAGTTAAAGCTTTCAAGTAAATTGTAAATCTTTTGAAAACTTACTAAATTTAATTAGTTGAATTAATTAATAGTTCAATTAATTATTTTTAGAAAAGCGCATCACTTGCAAATATTTTGGAAACCTGTCGGATTAACCGTTTTAACGGAATTTTGGAAGTGCCTCAAAAACCTTCTTCCGAAATTAATAAAACCTCTTACCTTTAGAATTTCTGAAAGAAAGGCCGTCGTTTTATAAAAACGGAGTTTTGCACGCATTTGTTTATCTGGTTCCCTGTTTTTCCTTAAATTGGGTGGCGACTCCAAAAACTCCAAAAGAGTTAGTCCATCCTGTCGATATTCCTGAATTTATCCATTTTCGGGGTAATTTTTGGGGTTCAACATATATTTCCCTTCTTTTTTTTTTAAAGAGAAATACGGTGTTAAAAAAAATAAGGATCAAGGCTAAAAAGGTTCTAAGAGGTAAAATATGTATATTTGGGTGAAAAATAAAGAGGCTAAAATTGGAAATCAAAGAAGGCCTAAGTTCATTTTTCAAAAATTAGTGTCATCCATTATTTCGCCTAGAAAAACACTTAGAGCAAGTTCTAGCCAAGTTTATTGATTCTTCCTGCTTTTGTGATCATAACTTTTCTCAATCCCAATGATTTTCTGAGTCGAAGATGCTTGCTACTGTTTTCACAAAATCAAAATCGTTCATGGAAAAACATATGGTGAAAAATAAAAAGAAATAATATTGAGCATAATGTAAAGAATTTATGTTGTTAATTAAATACCTACAAAAAGTCACAGTTTAGAAGAAATCACAGTTTAGAAGAAGATATTATATTTAAAATATATAAATCGGAATAATCCTCCCCCACACTTGAACATTTCATTTTCCAGAATGAAAACACATTTTAACACGAGTGGAAAGAGAGTAAAAGGATTTTTTTTTTTTTTAAACTAGGATAATTAAAATAGAAAATACTACTTCATAATTTTTTTAAAAAATATTTTTGGCTTTCAAAATTACGATCACAGAAGAAAGCTTGAAAGAAACTGTGACCACACATATTCTATGTGTAATAGACTGATTATTTTAACACCTTAACAGTCATAAGGTCCTAGTTTGAATATAAACTAGAAAATTACCTGTGCCAAAATTAGATTTTCACAATTGAATGGTTAACCAACCAGTAACTTAGGCATACCAATCACCATGAAGTTACTCCTGTCTAGGTGACACTGTTTTTGTAGAGGCCTTCATGAGATGTTCCGGTTGTACAATAATCTGGATATTGACCAGATCAATTGGTTAAGCATTTAATTAGTCAGATCTATGTTGGACTTATAAGGCTCCATTGCTTCACCCTCAATGGCTACGGGTAAGAAACCTTAGTTCTGAGTTTAACGTCGTCAGCTCGACGTACTAACTGTGAAACTCATCAATCTATCATGGTTACTGATGGTTGCTGCTCAAAATGTCCTCCAAAATACAATTTTAGCCTGTGGCCATTGACTTTAAACTTGTCTCCTCCATTAAACTGTTGAATTTCAATTGCTCCATATGGAGTGACATATGTAACCATATAAGGACCTGTCCACTTGGAATTCAATTTTCCAGGAAATAGCCTCAGTCGGCTATTGTACAGAAGTACCTGATCTCCAATTTTGAAGCTTTTTTGTCGGATCAGGTTGTCATGCCATTTTTTTGTTTTTTCTTATAAATCTTGGCATTTTCATAAGCTTCCAGCCTCAACTCTTCCAATTCATTAATCTGAAAAAATATATTTTTACCAGCAGATGTTAAATCAAAATTCAATGCTTTTAATGCCCAAAAAGCTTTGTGTTCTAATTCGACTGGCAAATGGCAAGCTTTTCCAAAGATTAATCTATATGGGGATGTTCCAATTGGCGTTTTAAATGCTGTTCGGTATGCCCATAATGCATCATCTAGTTTTAAAGCCCAGTCTTTTCTTGAGATTCCAACCGTTTTTTCAAGTATCCTTTTTAATTCGCGGTTAGACACCTCAACTTGTCCTTGAGTTTGAGCATGATATGGTGTTCCTGTTTTGTGAGTTACACCATATTTTGATAGAAGGGCAGAAAATTGTCTATTCATGAAATGAGTGCCTTGGTCACTAATGATAACTCGTGGTGTGCCAAATTTGGTAAAAATATTTTTCTGAGAAAATTGCACACAGTTTGAGCATCATTCTTTCTTGTGGGAATGACTTCAAGCCATCGTGAAACATAATCAACAGCCAGAAGGATATATTCAAATGAATGAGATGAAGGAAACGGACCCATAAAATCTATACCCCAGACATTAAATATCTCACATACCTGAATTGATTGCAGTGGCATTTCATCTCTTTTAGTGATGTTACCTGTTCTCTGACACCTGTCACATTGTGCAACATATGCACGAGCGTCCTTAAAAAGTGTTGGCCAGAAGAATCCAGCCTCCAAAACTTTAAATGTTGTCCAATTTGCAGCATAATGTCCTCCAATTGCTCCATCATGGCAATGATGCAAAATCTTGCTCATTTATTGTTCAGGCACACACCTTCTAATAATATTATCTGCACAATATTTAAATAAATAAGGATCATTCCACAGATAATTCTTAGCATCAGATATGAGTTTTTTTCTTTGTTGGTAAGAGAGATCTTGGGGTGTCCACTTTCCAATTAAGTAATTTGCAATGTCTGCAAACCAGGGTGGTTGAGTTACAACTGAGCTGACAGAAAAGATATGTTCATCAGGAAATTCTTCTTTTATTTCACAAGACTCAGAAGGAGGATTCTCTAATCTAGACAAATGGTCAGCTACTTGATTTTCGGTTCCCTTTTTTGTCTTTTATTTCAAGGTCAAACTCTTGCAGAAGTAAAATCATCTTAACAATCTAGGTCGGGCATCTTTCTTTGTTAAGAGGTATTTTAAAGCCGCATGATCAGTGAAAACAGTGACCTTGGTTCCTATCAAATAAGAACAAAACTTATCAAAAACAAATACTACTGCCAATAGTTCTTTTTCTGTTGTGGCATAATTTAGCTGAGCTTCATTCAAAGTCCTACTGGAATAGTATATGGGACGAAAAATCCTATCTTTTCTCTGGCCTAAAACAGCTCCAACAGCTGTATCACTAGCATCACGCATGACTTCAAAAGGTTGGCTCCAATCAGGGGATACAACTACAGGGGCAGATGATAATTTCTCCTTAAGAGTTTCAAAAGCTTCTAAACAATCACCTGAAAAATCAAACTTGACATCTTTCATCAAAAGGTTAGTCAGAGGTTTTGAAATTTTTAAAAAATATTTTATAAACCGTCTATAAAAACCTGCATGGCCTAAAAAACTTCTAAGGCCTTTAACAGTTGTAGGAGGGGGTAATCCTGCTATAAGATCAATTTTAGCCTTATCAACTTCTATCCCTTTACCAGTGATTTTATGTCCTAAAACTATTCCCTCAGTAACCATAAAATGACATTTCTCCCAATTAAGAATCAAGTTTGTCTCTTCACATCTCTTAAGAACTAAGGTCAAATGGTGGAGACAATCTTCAAATATTTTACCAAAAAGGGTGAAATCATCCATAAAAATTTCCAAATTTTTTTCAGTCATGTCAGAGAAAATTGCAGACATGCATCGCTGAAATGTAGCAGGTGCATTGCACAAACCAAATAGCATTCTCCTATATCAATAGGTTCCATGAGGACATGTGAAAGTTGTCTTATCCTGATCTTCTGGTGCAATTGGCATCTGGTTATATCCTGAATATCCATCAAGAAAACAATAAAAACCATATCCTGCTACTCTTTCTAACATTTGATCAATAAATGGTAAAGGAAAATGGTCTTTTTTGGTGGCATCATTGAGGCTTCTGTAATCAATACAGACTCTCCATCCTGTAACTGTTCTGGTAGGTATGAGTTCATTATTTTTATTTTGTATTACCGTCATACCTCCTTTCTTTGGTACCACCTGAACAGGACTTACCCAAGGGCTGTCAGAAATGGGGTAAATAATACCTGCTGCAAGAAGCTTAATAACTTCATTTTTTACCACTTCTTGCATTGCTGGATTCAATCTCCTTTGGGGTTGGACTATTAGCTTGTAGCTATCCTCCATGAGGATTCTGTGCGTGCAAATTGCTGGACTAATGCCTTTGATGTCTGCTATAGTCCACCCTATGGCTCCTTTATGTGTTATGAGTACTTCAATCAATTTATGTTCTTGTTCTGCAGACAGAGAAGATGAAATTATTACTGGAAATAATTCAGGCTCAAGATAAACATATTTCAAATGGGAAGGGAGAATTTTGAGTTCAATTTTTGTGTGAACTTCTTCTAATTGCATTTCATCCTCTTCCTTAGATTTATGTTCCAATAATTTGCTTCACTTCTGACTACAAGATCATCATCCTGTGTGGTTCCAAATTTAGCCAAACATCTCTCCATTGAGTCTAAAATCAATTGATCATCTTTAAATTCATCTGCAATGTCAATTGAAAAACAAGAAGATGATGTCTCATCTCCTGAAAATTTTAGAATCTTTTGCATATCAAAAGTGACTCTTTCTTCATCAACTCTTAGAATCAGTTGTCCTTGATGAACATCTATGATTGCTCTACCTGTAGCAAGAAAAGGTCTACCTAAAATTATTGGTTCATCAGGACATTCTTCCATTTCAAGTATTATGAAATCTACAGGGAAAACAAACTTATCTACTCTCAGAAGAACGTTTTCAATTATTTGCTTAGGCTTTTTAGTACTTTGATCTGCAAATTGAAGAGAAACAACTGTATTTTTCATATCACCAAGATCCAATTTCCTAAAAATAGAAAATGGCATCAAATTAATTGAAGCTCCAGAATCACAAAGTGCTTTTTCAAAATGTAATCCTCCCAAGGTACATGGAATTGTAAAACTTCCTGGATCACCGAGCTTTTGTGGCAGCTTATATTGAAGTATAGCACTGAATTTTTCAGTAAGCATTACCACAGAAACTTCTTCCAATTTTCTTTTGCTTGACAAGATTTCTTTTAGAAATTTGGCATATGAAGGCATTTGCAACAAAGCATCAGTAAAAGGAATATTAATGTGAATTTGCTTTAAAATTTCCAAAAACTTTGCAAATTGATTATCAAGCTTTTCTCTTTTCATTTTTTGTGGAAAAGGAATTGTCACAGGGAGAGGAGTTACTTTTTCAATATTTTTTTCTTTTTTCTGGACTTCTTTCTCTTGTGACAGTTCACTGGGTGTTTCAACATTCTTACCCTTGTCTACCTACTGCTTTGGCTGGTTCTTTTCCTGTCTGTCAGCATATGGATCATCAAGATTCTTACCTGACCGTAAGGCAATGGCCTTAAGGTGTTCTTTTGGATTTTTCTCCGTATTGCTTGGTAAGGGACCTTGAATCTTTTCTGAAACAAGAGTTGCCAATTGGCTTACCTGAATTTCCAAATTCTTAAGGGCAGAATTTTGGCTTTCCATTTTCTCGTCAGTGGCCTTAATATACTTGTACAAAAGGTCATCTAGACTTTGATGGGCTTGCTGAATCCTTTGTTGATATGGAGCTGCTTGCTGATATGGCTTGAAATTCGGTTGCACACGATTTTGATTCTGGTATCCGGGTGGTCCTTGTACCTGTTGCTTCTGGAAGCTTTGAGAATTCTCAGCACCATTTGGATTGCTCCATTGAAATCCTGGATGCTTTTGTGCTATTGGACTTCCAAAAGGGTATGGCTTGTACCCGATGGCATTGACCTGTTCATCATTCTGATTGGTTGCTTGGCATTCATGGTTCAGATGGTTTCCTCCACAGATGTGGCAAGTCTCAGACTGGCTTGGTTGTTGTGTATTAACCTGAAAAGATTCAAACTTTTGTGCCAAAAAAACAATATGTTGTATTAGTGTATTTAAAGCATCTGCCTGATTTACCGTAGCAGCTCTTTTTATTACTACACGATCAGATGGCCATTGAATAGCATTTTCAGAAATTTCATTCAACAATTGCAATGCTTCAATAGTGGTTTTTCCCATTATGGAACCTCCTGCAGCTGCATCTATCACATTTCTAGAAGATGATTTTAACCCGTGATAGAAAATGTACAGCTGCATATGTTCAGGAATGTCATGATGTGGACATTTTCTTAGCATTGTTTTTAATCTTTCCCATGCTTGATAAACTGACTCAGTGTCAGTCTGCAAGAAATTAGAAATATCTTGTCTTAACTTTGTTGTTTTAGCAGGGAAAAAATATTTATTTAAAAATTTCTGAGTCATCTGGTCCCATGTAGTAATAGAACCTTGAGGTAAACTCCGCAGCCAAGTCTTGGCATCTCCTTTTAAAGAAAAAGGAAATAGCCTTAGCTTGATTGCTTCAGGAGATACTCCATTATATTTAGCAGTTTCAACTAGTTCCAAGAAATTAATTAAATGACTGTGTGGATCTTCACTTGGATCACCTGTGAAAGTACAGGATTGTTGAATTGTTTGAATCAGGCCAGTCCTGATTTCAAAGTTGTTGGCTGCAACTGAGGGTTTTCTCACACTAGACTCACAGTTGAAGCGGTCTGGTCTAGCATAATCCCTTAGGATTCTGTTTGCTGGTCTTGGACCCACTTCGTCAAACTGATCTTCTACAATAACTGGTGGATCGATACCCAGTTGGTTATTGTCATCTCTTAGTTGCTGCTCCATTTTGTCACAAGTTGCGCTTTGAGAAGATGATGATTGTCCTTTCCTATGCAACCGTAAAGATTTTTCAATTTCAGGATCGTAAATGACCAACTCTTTGTTAGAAGAGCGGGTCATAAACTACTTGAAATTTTTAAATAATAAAATTTTAAAAAAAATAATATTTTAAAGTAGTAATAATATCAGTACCAGAAAGAAAATAGTATAAGGAAGAAAAAAATAAAGATAATAAAAATAGTAGGTATAAAGTAAACTAATTAATAATAATAATAATAATATAATAATAATAAATAAAAAAAAGAATATGGAAGAATTAGTACTAACAATAAAAATACAAAAGTACTATATATAAAATAGCAACTAGTAAGTAGTACTAATAGTGCAAAATATAGATAACACTTGAGTAGTTTGAAAAGAAAGAAAGTAGTACGTAAGTGGAGTAGTAGTAGTTGTAATAAAGTAAAAGTAATAAAAATTGGTAGAAGGTCTTTCAAGGAAAAAGAAAAGAAAAATAAAAATAATACAATACTATTGTTATATGAGCAATAGAAATGAAATAACAATGAGGTAGTACAATACTATTGTTACTTGAGCAATGAAAAAGAAATAACGATAATTAGATAGTACTAGTTTGTGATAGAACAAAAATAGTAAGATGACATAAGTTATTATTTATATCTAACTAATAATAGTATTAAAAAAATAATAGTAATAACTATAATTTTAATAGGAAAAAAATATAATATAAATAGAAGCAGTATTAGTAATAGCACTATAGAAACTTAAGAAGAAAAAGAAAGTAAAATAGTGTAGAACTAATAGTAGCAATAAAAGTAATACTAATATAATAATACTTGTAATACTACTAATAATTCTAAATAATTAAAAAGAAGACTTGTTATGTCAAAACAGTACTTACGTAGTAGTACATACAACAATTTTTTTTTTCTTTTTTAACTTTTTCTTAAAAAGGTTAGTAGCAATAATTATAACAATAAGAAATACTTAATATAGAGAACTACTAATATATTATATTATAGACTATAGTAATTAGTAATAATAATAATAATAATAATAATAATAATAATAAATGATAGAAACAAAGAAAAAATGTTAGAAGCAGATATAATACTGTTAGAGATTAAAGGTCAGTATCAGTAGTTATAGTAGTATTTTGTAGATTATATTAATATTAATTATATTAATAAGTTCTCAAATTAGTAACCAAATATTTAGTTCGAAGTAGATGTCTGCCAATCCCCGGCAACTACGCCAAAAATTTGACAAGGCCAAAGTGTATAGGATTTTCCTGCTCGTGCTTTGTCAAATCTATATCTATATCTATATCTATATCTATCTATATCTATATCTATATTTATATCTATCTATATATATTCTAATTGAGAACTATAGGCAAGTGATGTGGCATGTCTCTATGGACACCATTCCATCAAAATGTAAAGAAAATAAAGGTTTCTTTTTCTCTCATCCTTTTCATTCAATATAGTCTTTTCCTCTTATTTTAATTTCCCTTTATTCCATGACTCAAATTATTTTCACCAGACTTCATCATTTATTATTTTAATTCAATGTATAACGGACCATGATGGATGAATACAATATTAATTGTGGATGAATGTGGTATTTATTTGGTGGAATTCAATGAATAATAAATGTGATATTTGTAAGAATGTAAATGATCAACAACTTAATTGAAGAGCCAAATGCTGCTATATATGGCCTCTTAGTGTAAGCAATTATCATGCCAATCCAACAAATCCTCTACGGAGAAAAATGATCGTGCCCAAAATGCTGATGCTGATGCTGATTATCAAGGCAACCATGATGGTTGCAACCACCAAAGTGATTGAGTATCAAATCCTATTATGCCTTTTTAAGTTATTTTATTCTTATATGAATCTGACCTTACTGATAACCAAGTCAGGTTTTCGTGGTGACCCTCTCAAAGAAACAAATACCAAGGATATAGGTTCTCCCCATAGGCGAGTACATGTCGCTAAAGAAACAACGAGCCGTCTTGCAATGAGTATAATCTTGTGATTATGTCCAATGACCAAGTCACAAGAAAGAGGTACATCTGGGACTATAGTCTTATGTATATTGCTTAATCATTTGATGTTGTCAGGAAGAAGGAAAGGAGAAATGAAGAATAAAGAGAAAGGAAAGAGGAAAGGACAGTGATGAGGTACAACCGGACGATATTAGAACCAATTGTATGGCTTAATTTTTGTAACAACACTCATAGAAAATGCAATTAGGTTGCTTCTTGGTAGTGATCTCTGTTGTAGATCACTCCATATATGTCTATGGTGAAGTAGGGGATTTATGATATGGTAGGTTGTTTAATAGTTTATGTAATTTTTTATTTTATATTGTAGGAGTACATGCTATTACTGTTAAAGGCGCCCATAGGGGAGTAAGAAAGAAACGAAAAAGGAAATAGAAGTGGCGAAGGAAAATGGAAAGGAAACAGAAAATAAAGACTAGAAGAGAAGAAGATGCAAAATTCATGCAACGAAGTTCTCTTTTGGTTTCTGGTTCTTTTAATTTCTTCATTCTAATGGAATGTTAAAATCTCTCTTTCACGTAACTAAATAATTAACTCTTATGTACATGTACTACATGTGACGATAAAAATATTGTATTTAAGTACATGTAGCTATGTTTTTGTATGCAGACATACATAGGAAAAAAATATTTCTATGCCAATTATACCTCCTATCACATAATTTCATGACATTCTAAATTTCTGAAATGTGTTGATTTTTAGATGGTGTAATCTGTATGAATTTATTAGAAAAATATCTATCCCGCATCTCAGTATTTTAAAATTATTGAAAAGAACAAGCCAAGATTGTAGAACTCGGTTTATAGTAAACATATTGTTCAATCATATATTTAATAAGGTTAAAAAAATCAATTGAAGTTTAATTGGTGGGTTTTTGCAAGAAAAGACTAAAAATAAACAAAACAGTACAAAAATTGTGTGTTAGTGTGCATGAAGAAAACGAATAAAATATATGCATTCTATTCTCTCATATGTGTTTGTCTTTCTCTTGAATATCATTATTTTTATTTTGACAGGTAGCATGTTTAGTAGTTGAAAAGTATAAGTGGCAAATTTTTCGTTCTCAAATTATCGTGAAATATAGGTAGTTATACTAAAAAATAAATTAAATGCGTTTCAAACTCAAATTTAGATTTCTAACTTATCGATTTTATATTTTAGAAGATCTTCTATCGATGAGATTCACTGAGAACATAAGTTGAATGTTTTATACTCTTTAACTATAGAAAAAGTAAAAGAAAATAAGCTTAATTATTATTAAAAAATCAATCAACGATATAATCTTTTATTGTGAAATGACAAAATTGATCGACCCTTTCATTTAATTAACAATGAGGTATTCATATATTTTTAGTCTTTAAACGAACAATGAATCTATTTTGTTATTTTTTAATATTCGATAAGAGGAAATAATCATTTTATAAGATCAACGAAAGGATTTTCAAGACAGCGCAATGCGTGGATAAGTTACCTAGTTATAGTATAGTTTAAGATATCGTCCCACAGAGATTGGGAAATCTATGCTACAGACTTTGAATATTCCAACTACTATTGAGAGAATCAAATTGATGAAAAGTGAGTTTTTGAACTTTTAAATAACTTTAACTAAAACAAAATAACTTGTGGAAGATTTTCAATTTAAAAAGAGTTGGGAATCATTGAATTCACTTGATAATATTTTTAATAAAAATCTCAATTTTGACATATATTTCTCTAAAGAATAATTTCTTATTTCTAATTAAATTATATTTTGCTCACAAAAAAATAATCAATTAATAACACTAAGTGACAGTTAAACCGAAATATTTTTCTTGCCTGAATTGTGCTAAAAAGTAGTGAAAACTTCGTGAGAATATTTTTACTAAAAATCAATAATCTTCCCTACAACAATTCCTTCGTGAGAACTAAAACTGAGGCAAGCAAGACTACGGACTTGAAATGGTAGATTACTAAAATTTATTTTCGCTCTACTTATTTTACTCATCATTTACCACATATTAATTTTGCTCTGTGAGAATTACAATATTAATATAACCGTGGGATAAAATATGTAGGAGTGATAATAAAGAATAATAAAACTAACATTCCCGCACAGTGTAAAATGTGAAATAGATAATTTCAGGCCAAGATTAAAACTGAGATAAGTATTATAAATATATCAAGCTTCATCAACTATCCCAACAAAAAGAAATTACTCCATTATGGAGTATTTGAACAAAAGAAAAGATTTATATTATTGACAATATTGCTAATATTTCTAGAAAATATGAAACTTACAAGAAGAGAAAGAAAATAAAGACCAAAACTTTTAAGAAAATAGAATAGCTATTCTATGACTTGGTGTCCAACTACGGGAGAATTATCCTCTACTTATAGATGGAGAATTTCTTCATCAATTGTTGTTATGTCAAGGGATGAAGATGTGTAACAAGTTTCTTGCAAAGTGACATGGATATGTGAAGTCCTCTCTTGCTCCTTTCTTTGCTTTAATTCCAATATTCTTTTATTAAATGTGTAATTCCATATTGACAAGATGTATAATGAGGAGCAAATATTTTGGCCAAGCAACTTTCTTGCATACGTAAAACTCTTCTTCCTTTGGTATTTGCTTTATTCATGATATGTATCTCTTTCCAAGTATTTTTTTCACTGCAAGATTTGTTAGAAAATATAGGAGTACTAAATATATTTATTCATGATTTTATTTAAAATATTTATATTTTTATATAAAAAAATACATGAATAAATTATATTCATCAAGCTTCATGCAATATTGTCTCAAAATCGCAAAGGCTTCCTTCAGTTGTTTCAAATGATCCTCCAGCCGGGCAGATTTTACCAACATATCGTCGATATAGGCTTCCATCATTTTCCTAATGTAATCTTTGAACATCTGACACACCAATCTCTGGTAGGTTGCCCCAGCATTTTTTAGGCCAAGTGGCAAGTTTCTTCATTCATAATGAAAGAAGTTTTTTCATCATCATTTGGGTCCATTAGGATCTGATTGTACCCTGAATAGACATCCAAAAAGGTTAAAATCTTGTGTCAAGCCCTGGAGTCTATTAACCTGTCTATTTGGGGTAAAAGGTAGGAGTTTTCAGGGCAAGCTTTATTCAAGTCGGTATAATCATCAACACACATTCTCCACTTGCCATTTTTCTTGGGCACCACTACCACATTGGCAAGCCAATCTGGGTACTCGACTTCTCTTATGAACCCGTTGTCGAGTAAACTCTTGGTTTCATCTTGGGCCTTCTTCTTCTTTTTTCCAGCGTGAGGTTTTTTCTTCTGTTTCACCGGGCGGTGATTGGGGTCTACGTTCAGCTTGTGTGTCATGATTTTGGGGTTGATCCCTACCATGTCTGCGTGAGACTATGCAAAGCAATCATTGTTGGCTTTTAATAATTTGATGAGAGTTTTCTTGGACTCGGCGTCCAGCTCCGAGCCCACAAATATTTTTCTTTGCGGGAGCTCTTCTGACAATGCATGAGATCTAGCTCCTCCACCGTTGAATCCTCGGCCTTTTGCTTTCGAGGTTCTTGGATGAAAGTTTGAATCCTCTCTTCTTGCTTTGGGGGAATTGTTTTTTTAACTAAGCTCTCCCTTCATGGAGTTCTGGGTCACTTGGTTGTGACCTTGAGTGCCCGATCGGGGCATTCCCATTTTCTGAATAGCATTTTCGAGTCGTTGATTGGTCACTTTGAATTGCACGACTTCCCATTGGGGTGGAAAATTTAATGACTTGATGAAAGGTTGATGGAACAGCCTCCATTTCGTGAATTCAAGGCCTTCCGAGGATAATATTGTATGCCATGTCCTCGTTCATTATTTGGAAAGTTGTTTCTTTGTCAACCCCACCGGCGGTGGTTATGAGGGTAATTTCCACTAGAGTTCTTTCCACAATGTTATTAAACCCTGCTAAGGTGGTTATTTTCGGGATGACAAGGTCTTTCAGCCACATTTGCTCAATGGCTCTGCAGTTGATTATATTTACGGAACTTCCAGGGTCTATCAAGACTCGTTTCACACCTGAATTGTTGACCCTCAAGGTAATAACCAGGGCTTCGTGATGAGGGGTTATTACCTCGTGGTAATCTCCTTCGCCGAAAATGATTTCTTTGCCGCCCTCTTCCGTTTGGGTTCTTCTTTCCGTGCTGGTTGAGAGTTTCGCAAGCTGAGTTGATACCGTTTATTTCTATACCACCAGTTATGACGTTTGCAGATTTTTGAGACGTCGAGGTCATCGGCATCTTACAGAGATTTGGAAAAGCTCAGCTTCGGAACAAACGTTATTACCAATTCCCTACAGACGGCACAAATTTGTGTTGGCCTAAATCGGGATAGGACAACAAATCTAATTTGTATTGGGTTTAACTGGTAATTTGCTTGTATCAAAGTGATGCTCGAGCTGAAGTTAAATTCGAACTAGACGAAAGCCTTGAAAGTAAACGAGGCAAGGAACAAGCTAAATAGAAAACGAGACAACAAATAAAAATAGAGTTGAATATTGTCTTGTTCATATCCTGTTTGTTTACAAATGTATTCTACTTATAACTTGGGAACAGAAATGATGTTGTAAAAATCATTATTGTGCCTTTATGGCTATTACTCTGTGTTTAGTCGTGGTTGACTCACGATCTTTCTCTTAAATACTAGAGCAACGGTCGGCCGTTACAAAGACTAGACCTTGTTTTTCGAGGTGCTACATCCGCAGTTTTCTCTAAGCTCGACGCTTCGAACCCGCTCCTCCTCATTTCTTGAGACGACGTCCCGAGGCGAAGAATTATGCGACCTCTCCTCGTGAGTTTTCCTCATGGGGCGAACTTCGTGTTATGCTTTGGGTCTTGCTCAAGACCTCGGCGACTTTTCATCTAATACAATAAAAAAAATGAATTTGAAATGAATCAATCATATAGTTCTTTCTATTGTTGAAGTGCTTGTCTGGAGAATTTTGGAATTGATAGTATTGACCATTAAGTAAAGGGTGAGGAATGTAGTTTTTTTTGTCATCATTCCTTTTTTATGTGTTTAACCGTTTCGTAGATTATATTCAAACACAAGCTTGAGGTGTTCAGAAGAGAAGAGAAAGGGCAGGGGATACTACATTTCAATCTATCATGATTCATGAGACACAGCGTTAGTTCGAAGGAATACGGTGTAAATCTCGGGGGATTTTTATGACCAATATTTCTGCAACTATTAAATCAACAAATATGTTAAAAAGTGCAAAAGTATGATGTGTTTCGAAATTAAATGTAGAAAATATATGAGATATTTATAAAAATATACAACCCTAACACCATATTTACAAAAATACCAATATTTTACCACTTTAAAAAACATAGCAATAGTTTTTTTACATAGTATATACAAGTTTCAACAAATACTTACAATTTAGGATTTTATCTTCTTCTTCCTACCTTCTCTATCCATCACTGCCCTGGGGTGCTACTGCCACCACTCACCGCTGCCGGCCAGCCACCACCAGTCGCCGTCGGCCGCTACCAACGCCACCAAAAATTTTAAAAAAACTTTTTTTCGAATTCAAAATGGTACATACAAAAATACACACATATACACTAAATATAACCAAAACATACACACATACAAAAATATACACAAGCATAAAAAGTTATACAAAAACATAAAATCAGCTTTTCTACTCTGGACATACATATACACAATCATACAAATATATACACATATATACATACATATACACATACAAAAAGTGAAGATAGACATTCATATACAAAAATACAAAAGGTATACGTATTTATAAATACAAAATACAAAAATATACTAACAAGTACACATATATACACATACAAAAAGGGAAAAAAATGATTAGAGAATAACAGCAGCAGCAGTGACCAGTTGGTCGCCGGCGATGGATAGCAGCAGCGGCGAAGGACAGCAGCGGTGGCGACCAGCGGCGGGTCGAAGAAAAAAAACAGCAGCAGCGGCTAGGTCGTGAGTAACAGTAGCAGATCTGAGAAATACAAGCAGTAGCTACGAGGGACAGCAGAGGCAGCAGCTGTGAGGGACAGCAGAGGCCACGCCAGTCGCCGGCGATAGGGAGGGGGCGGCGGGTGGGTGGATGGGTGGAGGAGAGGATAGAAAGAGAGAGAGAGGAAGAAAATTAAGATTTTGTGGTTGGAAGAGTGGAAACGAAAAAAATGGTATTTAGAGTAATTTTTTAAAACTATTATTATGTTTTTTAGATCTAGTAAAAAATATTGATATTTTTTGTAATTTAACTATTAGAGTAGTCATGTGGTGTAAATTTCTCAAAATATATTTTAGATATGCAAGCATAACAATATACAAGTCACCAAATTTTAATATAGAATAAAAGCATATTATTTAGATTATAATGAAAAACTGTTTCTGTGACATTTTTCATGTAACATTAACTCTTATAGTTTATCCAAAAAATAAAAAGTAGACTCGTATTCGTGTCTCAAAATGCTTAAAATGTCCCTTACATTTTATTTTTTGGCTAATGAATGCATTAATATATTGGTCAGAGTTACAAAAGTGACCCTTTTTTTCTCGTATGTGAGAAGAAGAGTCAAGATCCAATTCATACATAACAAAGTTAGGTGCTAGTTTAAAATAAACTATAGGGATACAGGAAGCATTACAACCATATTTAGGTAGTAAATCAGCAATAAAATTCGCTTCCCTGTATATATGTCTGACTTGATTGCATCCTAAGTCAGAAAGCAAGGATCTGCAATCATGTAAAATATTAGAATAAATTTTATTGGTTCCTTGAAGCATGAGCAGTAGGACATTAAAATCAATTTCCACTTGAAATGGTTGTAGATTATGCGATTTTGCTAAGTGTAGTTCTTCGTATAGTGTCATTAGTTATGCATGAATAATAGAACTTCTTGGAAGATGTTTAGCAAAGCCCATTTGCCATGACCTTGGGAAATTTCTAATTACACCTTCTGCTGCCCCTATGGCCTCTGCTGGGTTGTAGGCACCATCTATGTTGAGCTTGTAGTATCCGTTATCTGGAGGTTGCCATTTGATATAGATACTACACATAGTATTTTTCCTTGATGGCAGATTATTAATGTACCAAATTCTCCCGCTTGTCTCATAATCAGAGGGATGTTTACTTTCTTGTACAAGTTTTCAAATATGTTATTGTTTCTAGTCTTCCACATTGTCCATAAAGCAAAAGGAATATAAGTTCCAAATGAGATTTCCTTTAATCTTGGATGGGTTTCTTTTTCTTTGCACAAGTTTTTAACCCAATCATTAAAGTTTTGAGGCGGTCGTAGCTGATTATAGTCCCATAGATCTTTCCCTATTTTAGGACAATCCACAAAAATATAGTGCGATGATTCAGGAATTGAGGGACAGTGTTTACAACAATATGTTAGAGTAATATTTCTATGGTAGAGATTTTGTGTCGTAGGAAGCTTGTAGTGGAGAAAAGACCACATAAAGTATTTAATCTTGTTTGGAATATTCTTCCAGAGCCAATGAGTATCAATATTTTCTAGGGGGTGTTTGAGTTTATTATGGCATATAAATTGTAGGCTAATTTGATGGTAAAAGTTCTATATTGGGAAAGATTTCTGTGGAATATATTCATACAAATTCTGTTAGTACTTCTATATGTGTTCAAAATTTAGGAAATACCAACACTTCACTCCCATTACCTACTCTTTCATTTTGGAAAAAAAAAAATACGATGGAACGGACAGAGCGAAAGGGATCAAAAGTCCTTGAAAAGGGGACTTTTTTGAGAAAGTGTTAGCGGGAGCCCATCTTTTACTAACCCTGGGGACATAGCTTTGGACCACATACAACCTTTACCACCGGCCGAAAATGCGAAAAATTGATGACTAGCCAATTTTGCACACGTTAAATGAGTTCCATCCATAGTTTCAAAATTCATTGAGAAATAGCCAATAAAACACTCGCGTACATTCAGGCTACTGCCGCATATATTGAATTTACTAAACTACCCTTAAAAACCTACAGCTCAACAATAAATACAAAATAACGCGTGGAAAAAAACAGAACAAAGCATACATTACTTCTTTCAACTCTCCAGATCATCGTCTCTCTCCCGGAACTTTCAAATTCAAACTGTAAAAGCTAATTGCAGGTGCGGTTCCACAGTTTCTCTGACGTTTCTGTGCTGAGTTTGAATTATATTACATAAATATATTTTTTTTCGTGATTATAATCTGAATTTGTTTTTCTGAAACGCGAATTTACTGTTATATATAATTAATATGAATCTGAATTAAGTTCATAAGAGTATGAAATACCTAGAATTGTATTACGTTTAAGCAAAAGCCTGATATCCCCAGCATATTGTGATGTGACCTTGCTTCAACGTAACACTAACCTCCAGCATTTCATGCTGGGTGATTAATGTTGAAGCAATGTCCCAGTAGAAATATCCTGTTGTCCAACACTAAATGCAGGGGCTTAGTGTTACGTTGAAGCAAAAGCCCCGTTATAAATTTCCTGTAGCTATGATTACATTTTAGCTTAGCACTTCAATATGGCCTGATATCCCCAGGATATTGTGATGGGACCTTCGTTCAACGTAACACTAACCTCCAGCATTTAATGCTGGGATTTCTGTTGAACCAATGCCCCATTAGAAAATATCCTGTATTCCAATGCTAAAAATGCTGGGGCTTAGTATTACGTTGAAGCAAAGCCCCATTATAATATCCTGTAGCTGTGCTATATTAGGATATAAACTTGCACTTCAAAATGGCGTGATATCCCCAGAATATTGTGATGGGACCTTCCTTCAACCTACAGCATTTAATGCTGTGGATTAGTGCTGAAGCAGTGTACCATTAAAAAATATCCCCAGCACAAAATGCTGGGGTTTAGTGTTAAGTTGAAGCAAAGTCCCGTTACAATATCCTGTAGCTATGCTATATTTTAGCATATAGAGCTGCACTTCAAAAATCCCCCTCCACCCTGTATAGTTAGCAATTAAACTATGGAAATGTATATTTATCTTATAGGTTAGCAGTTCTTAAGCATTCATTATTAAGCTACAATTACAGTATTTTACCGTGTGGATTTCTTTGTAACTTAGTTTAGTTTTACTGTCTTTTGTAACTACAGGTGATGGCTAAACAGTGTATTGTTCTTGCATTCAATGGGAAATGGACACCAGATTATAAGTACATAGATCATGAGACAAGGATTTTTCTACATAGTGAAACAGATACTTTTCAAGATTTCAGAAGAAACCTTTGGAAAAAGATAGATTTAGACGAAGAACATTGTGAGGCATTCATATGGTTTGATATGGAACTTGGAACAAGCAAAGGTGTCCCTATAAAAAATACCGATGATTTAATCAGCTGTTTACACTTGATGAAGAACAATTCCGAGTATAGGAGTAGACGTTTCATAGTTGACATTACACAACGAACTCCACAGTCTGAGAGAGTTGATTACACTGAAGGCCAAATGATAATGCAAATAGACAACGATGATGCTTTTGAAGTGATAGTTTTGACACCTCCATCTGTGGAAGCTGTAGCAGTAGATCAACAGTTAATGCATGCTGAAAACACAGAACAACAGCTTGTAAATATTGAACTTCCTGAGCCATCAAGTGCTGGAAAAAAGAGAAAGAGGTATTCAAGTAAGAAAATAAGAGAATCTCCTCGTCCAATACTAAAAGAAAATGCAGATTTGGACGACATCAAGGTTGGATCAATTTTTTTAAACAAACAGTGTATCACTAAATGTTTCCAGACAACTGCAATTGCACACCATTTTGAATTCAAGGTTGTGAGATCAAGCACAACGAGATATTCACTGGCATGCATGAATGAAAAATGTGAGTGGACTGTTCGATCTTCCAGAATTAAACAATCCACACTGTTCAAAATACTGAAGTTTGAGAAGAATCACACTTGCTCGGTGGATGATAGAAAAAGAGACCAAAAACATGCTACGTCAAAGATTGTTCGAGATGAGATAGTTGAGAATCTAAGAGACGATAATTATCCTGTTAAGCCTAATTTTGTTGTTGCAGAGATTAGAAGGAAAATGGGAGTTCTAATCTCTTATAATAAGGCATGGCGTGCTATAAAAGAAGGAGAGTCTTTAATTAGAGGAACGCCTGAGCAGAACTTTCAGAAGTTACCAGCATATTTATATGTGCTAAAAGACATCAATCCAGGCTCACATGTTGCTCTTCAAAGAGATGATGAGAACAGGTAAAAAAAAAAAAAAGTGTACTTATATATTTTTGTGTAGAATTCCAGTAATGCCAATTAAAAAAATCCTGAGACTGCAGTGTTATTTGTTCGATTCCCGTCACAAAAATGCTGTGATGTCGTCATTATGTATAAGTGGGGTTCCAGTATTAAAACCTGAGACTCAAAAATTTTAACATGAATTTTACTGATAACACTGCAATTCTATTATCCAGGTTCAAATATATGTTTTTTGCTTGTGCGGCATCTATCAAAGGCTGGAAACATTGTAGACCTGTGATAGTTGTCGATGGAACATTCCTTAAGGGGAGATATTCAGGCACACTATTGGTTGCAGTGACGAAAGATGCAAATAACCAAATCTTCCCACTTGCCTTTGGAGTTGTCGACTCAGAAAATAATCTGGCATACAATTGGTTCTTTAGACAGTTGCGCATTGCATTTGGTGTCGTGAGAATTTACTGTTCCTTTCAGATCGTAATCCTGCAATTGCAAATGGGGTTGCAAATGTATATCCTGAATGTGCCCATGGTATCTGTGTATATCATCTGGAAAAGAACCTTAACAAAAGGAACGTGAGTCCTGCAGTGATAAGTATATTCAATAGTGCATGTCGTGTCTACACGATTGCAGAGTTTAAAACAGACATGAATCAAATGAAGGAAACGGATAGGGCAACCTATGATTACCTCATGGAAGAACCACCAGAGAGATGGACTAGAGCTTGCTGTCGAAATCGAAGATATGACATGATGACATCAAATATTGTGGAATCAATGAATAATGCTCTGTTACATGCTCGGGGGAAATCAATACTGTCAATGGTGGACAACATAATGAACAAGCTACAGACCTGGTTTTATGAGAGACGGAAAAGTGCGCAGGATATTTTCTTTGCAACATCAAAATGGACAGATGATGAATTGAAAAAAAAAAATAAAAAAAGCATATAGAATGAATGTGAGTATTTTGGGATGTCATTTGCATTATGTCAATGATAATTCATTTGCATTATGTCAATGATAATTCATGAAGTCCCGGGTTTTGTGCTGGGACTACATGGTATGCAAAAGCGGGGGATCCAGTAATTTGCAGCATCATATGTGTTATGCTAGTCAAGTGATCTTATACATTACATTTTTACAGGTTGACCGGACTGCGGATCAAAGCTTTAAGGTAACAGATGAAGGGAGAGAATTCATTGTTTGTTTGAAGAAAAAAGAATGTCAATGCCTCAAGTTCCAGATGGATGAAATGCCTTGTGAACATGCACTTGCTGCTATAGACAGAGTGCACCTAAACAAATCGGACTATTGCTCTATATGGTATAAAAGAGAAACATGGTTAAAACAGTATGAAGCGGAAATCAACACTATTGGACATGAAGAATCATGGGTTGTACCTGATAGCATTAAAGTAGAGATAACAAAACCCCCAGATTTTAAAGTTAAGGCAGGTAGAAGACAGGAGAAAAGATTTGTCTCGACTGCAGAATATGTAAGACAAACGGGGAAATACTGTGGGATATGTAGAAAGCGTGGACACAACAGAACATCTTGCAGACACACTCCAGTACTTCACCCATATTCAAAGAAACATAACTCCCAATAGGTATGTCTCTCTATATGATTTTATTTTTTAATTCTATTTTAGTGCAATTCAACACCCCAAAGCTGGCTATGTTAAAATTTTTCTTTTTTTTTTGTTTTTCAGTTAGGAATCGCATCAACACTAGATAGATAGAAGACTATTCTTCTCTATTTTCATCCAGTCGCAACAAATCTGATGTCAAAAAGGACTATTCACTTCTAGAGAACTTTTTTTTTTTTTTACATTTTACTTCCTCTGTATTCTTTAACAAGGATTATTATATATAAAAAATACACTTCTCACTCGTTGCTGTGCAAAATAGTTGTCTCGATTTATCTATTTTCTAGTTTTTTTACTTATTGAACAACAAACACTTTGATCTTGCTTAAATAATAAAAACACAGTACTTAGAAACACAGTTCATACAAGAAAAATCATTGTTCATAATTCGACATTAACTGAAAAAACACACATGAAAAAAAAAGACAAACAAACATCCCACATTAACAGAAAAAACATAAAAACTACTAAAACTTATTCAATCACAATAGGCTTCTGGGCTGATCCTACATCTTCGTTGCTGCTACCATCATCATCATTGTCGTCATCATCATCATCATCATCAACATCATCATCATTGTTGTGGCCTTGACCAACCTGACGTTTTACTAATGAAATTTCAAAAACCATAGTGGCAACGCCGTTGTAAACCTCATGAACAACATGATTAAACCGAAGAACATCACCCAGTCTGTAGCCTTTACGCAGAAGCATCTCCTTCCATCCATTGCACAACCTTGAATGTACCTTCCCAGCCTTGAACTTCATTTCATAATCAGTGTCATCATTTTCACAAAGTAAAAGTGCACTTCCATTGACATTTGGCAGCTTCTCTTTCCAACTCTCTGGAAAGATCTGAAAAAATAAACTTTAACAGTTAATACAAAAAAAACAATGAAAAATTACATGAACAAAAGCATAAAAAATAATTGGTAACTTTTTTAACATACAAAATCATCTCTTTTGAAGTATGATTTTCTTATTTGCATACTGAAATTGCCTAGTTCCTCCCAACGATCATCCTCCATATTATTGTTTCAATGAAAAAATAAATTAGTTGCAATCTTTGTTATTGTTTATTTCAACTGCAAAGCCTTATTTATAGCCTAGGAGTTACTAACTTTTGTTCAACTGTTATGGTCAAAGTGAATATGTATAGTCAAAATGAGATTGAGTATCACTATAAATGTAGTCAAAAAAGCTGTGTTTCTTTGTTCTTCCCTATGTTTCTTCCAGTTCGAGATCTTCTCGTATGCCAATGTTATCCTGATATAATGCTGGTACCCGAGATATTTGCTGACACACTCTTAATCATCTGGGGGATTAGTATTACTTTGAAGCGAAGTCCCATTACAATATACTGTAGCTGTGCTATTTTTTAGGTTATAAGGCTGCAGTTCAAATTCACCCCCCCTGTTGTCCCAGCATTAAAATGCTGGGACTTCGTATTATATTAATGCAAGGTCCCATTACAATATCCTGTAGCTATACTGCATTTATCAACAGAAGAGTAGTTACTTGTCACCTTAAACTACTGGTCACAGCATAAAAATCTGGGGGATTAGTATTACTTTCAAGCGAAGTCCCATTACAATATACTGTAGCTGTGCTATTTTTTAGGTTATAAGGCTGCAGTTCAAATTCACCCCCCCCCCTGTTGTCCCAGCATTAAAATGCTGGGACTTCGTATTACATTAACGCAAGGTCCCATTACAATATCCTGTAGCTATACTGCATTTATCAACAGGAAGAGTAGTTACTTGTCACCTTAAACTACTGGTCACAGCATAAAAATCTGGGGGATTAGTATTACTTTCAAGCGAAGTCCCATTACAATATACTGTAGCTGTGCTATTTTTTAGGTTATAAGGCTGCAGTTCAAAATGTTTTAATCAGAAATGCTGAGACATGTATTGCTAGGACTATACATAAACATTATTTAAGAGTCAACAAATTACACAAAAGGAAAAATTACAGCCAATTTCATTAACAGTGACATAAAAATTACATAAAAGCATACTTCTAAAAACACAATCTGTTTGCCTTTTTGAATACATGATATCATTGTAAAACAATTACTAATATGTGAAAGAACAACAATACATAATATATCAATTTAAAACATTGTTTATTCTCCATAATTCCTAAACACGGGCTCCCCTGGCCCTGCGCTGTGCAATCGCAGCGGATCTGCCATCACCTTAAGCAATTCCATCAGTTTTTCATAATATTGTCGCTGCGTGTACCTTAAATTCCACAACTCATCTTCGCATTTCTTTCTGAATTCATTCAAGTATTCCACCTCCTTCTTCAGATATTCAAAACGCCAACACAGGTCTCTTGGTATTGTAGGCAAGTTCGTATCATGCCTTCGAGTTGATGGTCCATAACCATTCTGGAAAACCTGTCTACCATTGGATGGTCCGTGGCCATTGGATGGTCGGTGGGCATTCTCCATAGATACTTTTTGATGAAATACTATTTTACACAATTTCTTTTTTTTTATTTGTTCAATAACAAAAATGACAAATTGGATTCCTCTCTATCTGTTTTATGGGTGGGAATTTATATAGATTGGCATTTGTTTGTAAGAGTCACTTCTGGAAATTCTGAAAAGGTACAATGTGTATTTTGTCGTAAGTTCTGATAAGTCACACTGTTTACAATGGGTCACACTGTTTAACCGGATTTTGAAGTACTTTGTGTTTTGTCCAGCATTAAATTCTGGGGCTTATAAAGCTCGAATTCAAAATCACCCATAACGAAAATGCTGTGTCTTGGTGTTACGTTCAACGAAAGCCCCATAACAATATCCTGGGGTTTTGTGTAAAAATACTGGGGAATATATTGCTGATACTATACAAAAACATTATTTTTACAAACAAACACAACAGGCAAACTTACAGACATTTTCAATAACAGTAACATAAAAATTACATAAAAAAGGATACTTCTAAAACACACAAAAGAAGTATCCTCAAGTACAATAAAGATAAATTACACTTGCTTCACATGGAAGCATAAAAACAGAACACTGCGAAACACATAGAAAAAATACAGTAAAACATTAATGATTACTAGGAACGCGAGAGCTAGAACCAGAGGTTGAATCGTGAAGTTCTGCAATTCAATGTCCAAGAGTTTGTCAAAAAGTCGATACATATCTCTGTTGTTTTTCTCTCTGAAAGCTACAAAAAATTCAAACAACACATCCAAGTTATTCTTCACGACTGATACCTCAGTTTTCAAAAACTCAAGATCACTTTTCAAATTCCTAACATCGTTATTCAACTGGCGCCATTGTTGTCTTCTTACTTCATCATTGCAAGCCATTTTTTATTTTATGCTTTGTTATTTTTCCTTTTTTTTGGAATAATATTTTTGTTTTGTACAAGTGAAAAAACAAGACCACTGTCTAATTTATAGAAAACAAAAACAGAAAAAACATGTAAAGAATATTTGTTCTATTTTAGCTGACATTGTAAGTCAAAAAAAGCTGTAAAGATTCCTTGCTTCTTTCTTTGTAAAGAAGAGGTCGTATCTGTATAGGAAAAGATTAAACTGAGATTTTCAACTGTATTAAAGTAACAGTATTACACAGTTGACAACACAAAAAGAAATCAAACAGATTCTGGGAAGATTCTATACATTAGAACAGACTCTCTTTTGTTCAAAAAATATATTTAAATCCACAAAATATTCCCTACTTTAACTTTCGAAATCCACAGCATTTGTGTATTGTCAAAAAAGTAGATAGATTCTTTTGTCATTTTACATGACAAGTCAAATCAATAAAAAATCTTACAAGATTCTGCAAGTTAAATTACTATAACAACACTTTTACAATATTTAAAATGCACAATAGATTTTGTTTTTTGAATGTGAGCAACATTTTCGTAATTACATAAATTAATAATATTTATTCATATATAATAAACTGTTGTCACATATATTAGTCCCAGTACTTATGCTGGGGCCATGGTATTATGCAGCTGAGAAACAACGGCATTTTGATCTGGAGGGTCCTATACTTGGTCCCAGTACTTGTGCTGGAGCTATGGTGTTATGCAGTTGAAATTAACAGCATTTTGTTCTCACTTATAGAGAATTTTTTTTTTTTAAATTTTACTTCCTCTGTATTCTTTAACAAGGATTAATATATATAAAAAATACACTTTTCATTTGTTGCTGTGCAAAATAGTAGTCTCCATTTATCTATTTATTAGTTTTTTTACTTATTGAACAACAAACATTTTGATCGACCACAACAACACAGTACTTACAAACACAGTTCATAATGCTAAAAAGGATTCTTCATAATTGATCAGCTGCTGAAAAACTTAAAAACACAGATAAATAAAAAACACACACAAACATACATACCCATATTATCTGAAAAAACTTAAAAACTACAAAAACTTATTCAATCACAATAGGCTTCTGGGCTGATCCTACATCTTCGTCGCTGCTGCCACTACCATCATCATCATCATCATCATCATCATCATCATCATATTCTTCTTCACCCCCTCCCTCACCATCCTGATGATTTATGACAGAAACTTCAAAAACAACAGTTGCATTACCATTGAATATGTTGTGGAACTGGTGATCAAAACGAAGTATATTGCCTATCCTGAAGCCTTTTTTTTATTAAGCATATCCTTCCATCCATTACACAACCGTGCGTGCTTCCCAACTTTGAAGCTCATCTCATATACCTCATCATCATCTTCACACAATATGCATGCCATTCCATTTATATTTGGCAGCCTCTGCTTCCAACTTTTTGGAAAGATCTAAAAAGAATAATATTTCACAGTTAATAATAAAATCACAAAACACTAAAAAAAATAAATGAAAAAAATAAAAAATACTTTGGTCATTTCTTTTAACATACAAAATCATCTCTATCAAAATAAGATGATGTGATTTTCTTGTCGAAACTTCCTAGTTCCTCCACACGATTCTCTTCTTCTGCCATATCTTCTTTTCAAAAAAAACTTTACAGTTTATAAGAGGAGATGAAATCTCAAAAAACTTTGTACTTTGCTTTAACTACAAAGGGTTATTTATAGTAAAAAAAGTGAGTAACTGTTAGTCAGTCGGCATGTATTTTGCCAAAAATACATTAAATGTAGTCAAAGAAATTATATTTTCTATGGACTTTACAGTTTCTATAGGTTATCAATTTTCAACAAATATTGTGTAACTTAAATTACTATCACGAAATTTAATAAATATTAATTAAAATATAAAAAATGGCTCTCACATAAATTAGTCCTCCCCCCCCCCCCAGTAATTGTGCTGGAGCCATACTGTTATGAAGGTGAAAATGACAGCATTTGGATCTGGAGTCGTATACTCATAATTGTAAATCCCCCCAGTACTTTTGCTGGACCTATATTGTTATGCAGTTGAAATATAACAGCATTTTCATATGGGGACTGCTATTAAATTAATTCAAGAATCACGAAGTTTAATAATATTTATTCATACATTCATCCCCCAGTACTTTTGCTGGAGCTATATTGTTATGCAGTTGAAAAATTACAGCATTTTGATATGGGGTCCTATGCTAATAACTGTAAACTAGTTGGAAATTATAGACTAATAATTAAAAATGACAACATAGAAACTTCACATAGAACTTCATAACAACTATAAGTTGATATGTATTTATAGAATAAATTCAATAATCTAATAACAGATGCAACTTATAATTGAAAAGGCACCATTACATAATATTTGTGATGTTGTTTACGGAACAATCACAATTCAAAAAACAACAGTTATATTACACATATATAACTGCCCCAAAAACTCAGATATTGATTACCAAAAACTCAGATATTGAACTAAAACACAAAATATATGCTATCTTATTTCAAGCATCTTCAACAGTAGAGCCAGAACTAGAACTAGAACTAGAACTTGAACTTAAAGGTTCTAGTTCAGGCTGCCATATACGAACATTTAAAACCACACGATCTAAAGATTCCAGAACCCTAAAATGTAACGTACTTCCTACTCCAAGATTGTTAGTGCGTACAAACTCCCTCCATCCATTACACAGTTTCCTCTGTCTTCTCACTTTTAGGTAGTTCATCTGGAAATGAATACCACGGCAAATAAGAGTGGCTGGAACATCACGTCTGGGAAGCCTAATTGCCAACCATACTAGCAAAATCTACAAAACAAAACAAAAGAAGAAATGCAAACTTTTATAATAACATCAAACTAAAACAACACTTTAAAAAAATGCTATGATTAACTCACAAATTGATCTAATTCAGCATCCAATTCACTTAACACTGCTTCAACGACTGTTCCCATCTTATTTATGAAAAATGTTCTCTAATATGCTGGGTATAGATTATTTATCTAATATTAACTTTTGTCCAGCTCTTATGGTCAAAGAATCGATTAAAGATATCACAATAAATGTAGTAAAAAATGGTAGGTTTGTTTGGTCTTCCCTAATAAAGTCCTGACTTTTCGAATCCCAATGTAGCTGGTATTTCTTTATTTTTAGACCAAAAACCACCACTTAAAAAAACCTGGATCTGCTTATATATTTACCATAACGTCCCAGTGTAAAGACTGGGTGAAGTCTGCAAAGCATAACAAGACCAACAAACAAATAACACTTTAAAAAAAATGGTGTGATTAACTTACAAATTGATCTAATTCAGCATCCAATTCATTCAACACTGCTTCAACGACTGTTCCCATCTTAAAAATACAAAAATATTTGCCTCTTCTATTCAGTAACAAAGTAGTCTATTTATATTAAAATAATTGTACAAGAAAACTTCTCAATTATATTGTATTGTCCTTGTGCTTTTGGATGATAGTAAAGATTCTTCATTCTTTATATAAAAGCTGCACATTGCTTGTTCTTTTCCTTTACGGTGCTGTGGAAAAAGTGCATTGAAAAAATAAAAATAAAAACTCAAATGTCCACAGCAAAAACATCTGGGGCGTCCATGTGCCTTAAAATACTAGCCCCAGGTTAAACATCTGGGAGGCAGTATGATCCATGCGCCTTGTTTTACTACTCACGGCAAAAACATCTTAGCAATCCCCCAGCATATTAGATAACATTTTTCACACAAAACAAACACAAACTTACAGGCATTTTAATTAACATTATCATAAAACACAAAAGAAGTATCCTCAAAGTACAAGAAAAGATAAATTACACTTGCAGATGCAACCATTAAAAACATAACATTTATAGAGGCCTGACTTCATTTATCTTAACTAAGGGCAACTTAACCTAGTTATGATCAAATTTTACTTTGAACATCTGCGCAGATTAACACCAAATAAGGAACTCAGACACTAGGATTTGAAATATAATTCTGACTTCTGAAAACCTCATTAAAACAGCGAATACCAACGTCATTCATATAAACAAGACTTGAGATCAAAAATGATCATCAAGCCTTCATCAGTCGGACAAAAACAGAAGTAGTCAAAATATACATTTGTCCACAAATTAGCAATATTCAAAATTAACAGCATCCAGTAAATTTACAAGGAGGACCAGATGAGGCCTTAGTCATCATTTGGGCCAGGATCTCGATATGATGCACTAGCTCCATCAGTCGGATCCCCAGCCAAATCTTCATCTTCGTTATCCTCACTGCCTTCATCGTCCTCTTCGACATCATCGTCGTCGGCTCCTACTTCCATGCCCAAGGCCTGCTTGACACTGATGATAGCTGCTATGGTCTGATCAAGGACTGAGTCGACATTAACCTGGCCGCGCTGCATTTGGATGAGCAACTTCTTCTTGGCTTCAAGAGCTTCCAGTTTGGACTCGATTGTATAATGATCCCTCAAATTCGCCAACTCCTTCGTCAACAGCTCTTGGGTCCTCACAGATTCCTCAGCCTGATTCTTGGCTTCTTGCAGTTCTCCTCGAGCAGCCCGAGATTCAGCTTCAGCCTTGTTCATGTTTCTCAACATTAGGTCAGAAGTGCTACGGATGCTTTCCAAGGTAACTTCTTTCATATTAAGCTCATGGGCAAGCTGAGAAATCTGGCGACCTTGTTCATCTATCCTGGTTTTCAGATCCTCGAATGATAGTGCAAACCTTTCCTTCTCGTCCAGAAGACGGTCCTTCTCCTCAAGGAGGGCATGTATCTTGTCGTTGGCCTCAGTGTTGGATTTCTCCAACCTGTCTATCTTATCCTCAAAGAAGCCACGCCTCCCCTCCAGGACTCGCTTCTCCCTGATCAGAGCTTCTTTCTCCTCTTCTAGGGCCTGCTTGTCCTGGAGAGCCTTCAAAAGATCTTTCTTCAAGCCAAGGACTTGTTCCTGGTTGTTCAACCTAGAGCGGAACATGAGCTCGGCAGCCATCATACTTGCCTGGCAACAAAATGAAAATATGCAGGTAATCAGAACTAAGGACTTAATAGGAATAAAGAAGTAAAGAGGGAAACATTACTCGAGCAGTATCTTCAGCAATTGCGTAAGCTAGCTGCTCGTCACTCATGCTACGCATGTTCCACTCCTCGCGAGGACCGATCAGGTTAGACGTCACTTTAACCAAGTGGCCAGGCTTCGCCAGAAAATTTATATCCGGAGAGATAGTGAAGTCACACTCCCTCATACACGGCCTGGGCTCCCTCGCTTGTTCAGAAGGGTACTGGGGACCGAATTTGTGACGAATACCCTTAACAAAGTAGGCCCCAGTCTTTCCTCCTAACGATACTCGCCTGGTAAGCTTTGTGCGAGAGACCTCAACGTCACCTGTTTCCTCGGGGTCCAGAGTGTCGCACTCTTGCAGATAAATTGGTGCCACCCCTTCACCAGCCAAATTCATCATGTCCTCGTAATAAAAGACCTGAGGTTCAGCCTCCGCCTCAGCTTTCCTCCACTCATCAACCCCCTCATCTTGCTCCTCCTCTTTTTCCTCAGCCTCCTCTCTCATCGGCTCTTTGCCAGGGCGCCTGTGGCTGGCTTGCTCAGGCTCGCCTTGCTGACTACCAACCCGTTCAGGCTCATTCAGCTTTGGGTCCTCAGGGAAGAAGGCAAAACCTTCGTGCATTCATTCTTCCCCCATTTCCCCAGCTCTATCCCCTTCCCCATCATCAACTCGGGGACTCTTCTCGAAGGCATAAGAAGAAGTCTCTACATCCTTCCTCTTATCACCCCGAAGAGGTGCCCTCCTCCTCCAAGTCAAGCTCACATCGAGAGCCTCTGAATCAGAAATATCGAATATCACAGGCCCAGCAGATTCAGGGGTGGCCGCCGAGCTTTTAACACTCTCCTGCCCAGCCTTGGGCATATCAGCAGCAGCAGCATTGGTTTCAATTGTCTTTTCAGAAGACTGAGGACTCTTGCGAGCTGTCCTCGTCTTCTTCTTGGGTTTACTCTTTTCAGAGTCAGATTGCTTTCTCTTCAAGCTCGCAAGGACCTCCTCACCATCTTCTCTGGCCTTAACAGCTGCAGCAGTTTGGAGGATGGCAGCTGCCTCCTCGTTGATCTCGGCCACGGGGTCAACAGTCTCCTCAACAGGAGGAGGAGCAGGAAAGTAACTACCACTAGCACCTAAACCTGGGAATAAAGTCATATTAATACCACAGTGAGTTCAACATAAATTAGCAGGAAGTTGGGTAATCAGCTTACCATGGGTACTAGGATTTGACAATTTCTTTTCAGAAGCATAGTGGGACCACTGCCTCTCCTCGTGGTTGAAAGCTGCCAAAATGGGTTCAACCCAAGCAGACAACTCCTCCTCGGAAATCAGACCGTCGTAAGGAATCTTGTCAGCTAACCAATAAAGAGTAAAGGTCAGAAGTTGCAAATACGTAACTCAGAGAGTATTTAATACAAAGACTCAGGCACTTACGAGTTTTGTTCCACACCTCGCGGAGATTAGTTTTGCTGCCACGTGTGAGGAGTTTGGACTGCACATAAACATACCTATGCATCCAACCCCTATCACCTGTATCTCCAGAATTATGCACTAAAGCTTTTCTTCCTCTCATACGGGCATTGATATACCCGTCTCTTGCAACCTGAAGGCTATACAAAGAGATAAAATGCTTAAACTCAAAATCTTGCTCAGTCTCATCGGCAAACCATTGTAGCAGAGAAATGATTCTATAAATGCTCGGGCACAGCTGCCCCGGGCAGATAAGGTAGTATTTACAAATGTCCTCTATAACAGGATGCAATGGCAGCGTATGGCCTATTGTGAATGGATACGTGGATATGGCCGTCCAACCAGTTCTCACAGAAGTAATATTCTCCGTTGGGTAGGGGCAAGAAACTGTAACATCATCGTCCCAGCCGCAATCTTCCTTAACCCTATGCAAGAGGTCGAGAGTAATTGAACTCTTAAACCGGCTTGAAGGCCGCGACCTTATATTGCCATAATGACTGAACGAGCCGACTGAACAATCATTTTCAAGGTTTCCCCAAACTTTCGGGATCACATCAGCAACCAAAGTTGAAGAACTCGTGGATTGACCACCTGCTGCTGAGGAAGTACTAGCTGCAGCATCCATATTGAGACTTTTCTTGGCTTTTGGAGACAACTGGATTAAAAGATTGGAAGAGTTTTTGCGTTTTAGAAATTGTTAGAAAGGTGTTTTGAAGCTTTGAAGGTTTGGATGAAATATGGAATGGAGTAAAAGGTTTTCAAGATGGTGAAAATCATATTTACTAAAAAAAGCGACTGTTGCGTGCTTCGAGACTGCATGAGTAATGATGAAAACCGTCATTTCGGTTCCTATTCTTTTAACGGCTGGATTTTCCAAATGGGTCACAGCATTTTGTCCTGGAGTCTATGATGCTTTCTTATGCACAGTCCCATGTTTTAGAACTGGGACACAGCACTTGTTAAACACAAGGGTCACAGCATTTGGTGCTGGGGTTTATGATGCTTGTTATGCACAGTCACATGTTTTAGAACTGGGACACAACCACTTGTTAAACACAAGGGTCACGGCGTTTTGTCCTGGGGTCTATGGTGCTTTGTTACGCACAGTTCCATGATTTACAACTGGGACACAGCACTTGTTAAACACAAGGGTCACAGCATTTGGTGCTGGGGTTTATGATGCTTGTTATGCACAGTCACATGTTTTAGAACTGGGACACAACCACTTGTTAAACACAAGGGTCACGGCATTTTGTCCTGGGGTCTATGGTGCTTTGTTACGCACAGTTCCATGATTTACAACTGGGACACAGCACTTGTTAAACACAAGGGTCACAGCATTTGGTGCTGGAGTTTATGATGCTTGTTATGCACAGTCACATGTTTTAGAACTGGGACACAACCACTTGTTAAACACAAGGGTCACGTCATTTTGTCCTGGGGTCTATGGTGCTTTGTTATGCACAGTCCCATGATTTAGAACTGGGACACAAGCACTTGTTAAACACAAAAGGTCACAGCATTTGGTGCTGGGTCCTATGATGCTTTGTTATGCACAGTCCCATGTTTTTGTACAGGGGGATTAAAGTATTTAGCATTCCAATTTATATAGTTCCCAAGCTCATAAATAATAACAAACAAACAACATATTAACTATACATACTTCAAAAAATGTATACACTGCATTGTTTATAAAAAAGATTAATAAAGATTCAAAGAAGAGGCAGCCTTCCATGTTCACAAGCTAGCTTCTCATCATGCTCTCCATAATCATCATTCAATTTCTCTGGTGGAGTTTCATAGCCTTCATCTCTTTTTGATTTTCCATGCGACAGTAGATTAACAGCAACCATTCTCCTGTAAATACTAATGGCTTCTACTCCCCATTCCTGTTTAAACAAATCCTGTCCAAGCATGAGTAGATCTGTAAACCTTGTTACAAAAATACCACAGTCTGTATCTCCTAATTGTTTTGGTGCTGCTTGATAAACAATATCAAGTTTCTTGTACGTCGTACCAAAATTAGGATATTCTGTATGAAAATCCATCTCTTTTAGTAGTTTAGGTATAGCAATTGCATACATTGCCATCTTGATCTTCACAAAATCTTCATCCCCATCAAAAACCGAATCATAGACATCTATTCTATGATCTTTTATAGAATAAACTCCCAACCAATAATGAGTGCAAGACATGTAATCATTAGGATCAACTGAAGTCTTCCTAATTGGCATAAAAACTTTTTCGACTTGACCCCATGCTATGCCACATTCATTAGAAGACCCATTCACACACTCAAGTAGGCTATTCTGTGCAGTTCCTTCATACTGTGTTAGGTAGAAATCTAACTCAATCTTCTCTAAATCGTCCAATGTCAAGTCATGAATTCCAAAAACAACTTCTGCTGGAGGATCATATTTTTTTTTCTTTTGTTGACCACGAGTCCTTTTTGCTCCTTTCTTTTGTTGGGCCTTCATTTTTTCAAAATTTTCTTTGTTCTTCCACTCTTCTTCCATTCTATCCTTCTTCTCTTTTATTCTCCTGGTCTTCTCTTCCTTTGCCATATTTTCAAAATAGGATTCAACCTTCGAAAAGAACAACGACTCTACAAAAAAATCAAAATTCAAGTCTGTCGTTGTGAACAGCGCTGAGTAGTTTGTGAAATGATATACATGTTTCTTCCTCAGATAGTACAGTATAACATCAACATGCTGCATGACAAAAAAAATCACAAAACGCAAAAAAAAAAAAAAAATTAGTTAACAAATATATATATAAAACACTACAGAACCAATAATAAAAAAAAGCTGTAGAAAACCTCATTGGTAAGTGGATATCTTCTATCTGCAATCTCTCTAAACCACATTTTGCTCTTCACTGAAACACTATACAATTTAATTTTATTCTGTGAATTGATGTCTGCAATTTTGTCATCATAAAGATCATCACCCCTGAAAAAGTTAAACACAAACAACATAAAGAATACAAATTTACTAATATAATCCACAACACCGTGTAACTTAAAATACACAATAACTAAAAAAAAAAAAAAAAATAACTTACACTTTAGAGACGCTGTTTTTATCAGTCACTTTCAAGCCTTGCTTCAACCATTTGTCAAAAATTGCCAAACAATTAGACGTGGCATTGACAGTATGAAAAGGGCATACACGCCTATAAGAAGGCTTCCAATCACACTTTTCCTTTGGATGAAAAGGCCTGAATGGAGATAATAAGTGGCGGCTAATCTTACGAACCCTATGTCCCCTGCCTAACACCTCTCCTCCTTCTGGATGATTTGATGGTTTCTCTGGCAAAACAGCTAAATCCATAACTTCCTCCTTTTTCACTGAACACTGCATTGCCGACTGTTGTTTACATGAAGACACATCTGCATAATTACTTGCACAGACATTTGTTCCAGCAACCTTCCTTGACTGTTCAGGTGTTTTCATGGCTGAATCCAAAGCAGACTCTTGCTCCAGTACTACAACAGATGCATCAGCAAGTGTCGTAAGTTTTGAATTGTCTTTCTCTATTAATGCCAATTCTGTACCACCCTTACTTTCTGAGCGATCGATATCCATAGAATCATGCCTGACACTATCAATCACTACTGCAGTCTCTTGCGATGGCTGTGTCAAGCCAATTGAAAATGAAGGTGCATCTATGCAACGAATATTCATGATGCTTTTGCTTACATCAGCCAAATTTTCACCAATTTTAGGTTTGAGGGGAGATGCAATTTCAGGAGAAGCATCATTATCACGTTTCTTCCTTTTCTTGCTGGAAAATGCTTTCAAACCCTTTTTTGGAGACAAATGCTCAACACCTTTTTTAAGATCTTCTTTAGAACCTTCTTGGGAACCTTCTTGAGAACCTTTATAAATAAAGATAATATATCACACATTTGCGAACAATAAGAACACAAAATAACTATAAAAAAGACGATTACATACCTTCTGGTGTAAAAACAAGACCAGCTATGCAAAGCTCGCTGACAGCCCTAACTTCAGGTCGAACCTCAGCACTGTGACTGCGTTCATTGACAACATCTTCCTTATCAGCTTTAACATTTGTTGCTTCTGTAAATGGAACAAGACAAACTATTCATTGACCAACCAAGAGGATATTTTATGCTGGAGTGTGGACCATGCAAATTATGCAACATATTTTCGCATACCAGGAGTCAAAAACATTTGGTTATCAGCAAGCTTAATTGGTTGACAACCTTCTTGAGAACTTTCTTGAGAGACTTCAAAACAAAATAATTTGTTACACATTTTCAACAACAAAAATAGGAACACTATTTATTATATAAAAATTACTTTTACATACCTACTGGTGTCCAAATACCAGTTTCAACAAGATGCTTTAATTCATTAATTTGTTCTACAACCACAGCACTTTTCCCAGATTCACAATTATTACCTTCTGTAAAAATAAATAAGCACAATACATTACATTTCTCTATAGAAAACAGAAGTGTCAAAACACACATATTTAAAATACATTCCCATTACTATAGACTTCCCAGACATTGGTGCTGGGGCACAAAATACTTCATATGAAAAAGTCACAGTATTTTGTGCTGTACATATAGTGCTTTGTTATAGAAAATCCCATAATTTAGAACTGGGACACAAGTACTTGTTAAACAAAGAGTCCCAGTATTTTATTATCTGGGACATTAGCGTATCATAAAAACACAGTATTAGTGCATAATATGTTGGTTCAATCTACCAACAAATTTTTTTCTTCTTACCATTCAGTGTGGGATAAATTGTTTCATCACGAAGCTGAACATCTGTTGGATTCAAAGATACATCATCATCTTTAGATGGACACTTGTCCAATAAATCAGATGAAGGATTCTGTTTATCTGCATATACAAAAAATAAAAAATCATTACATTAAACAAAAAAATTCCCTTTTATTTAAATTACGACTATACAGAATACTCTATTTGACTACCATGACTTTGTTGATGATTGTCTGAATTTGATGGCGCCTTTTCTAAACCATCTGTACCTTTTGCTTCATCAATAGGGTCACTAGTATCAGCTTTGTAATGCTCTAAAACATCCACAATTATTTGATCACTTGCATCTATTAAAGGAGCTGCAATACCATGATCACTTTGTACACTACCACCAAGCTCTGCCTGATTAAATGTTTCTTTGAAAAAACTATTGCGACCATCTGAATAAATCAAATTATCAACAAAATGACTCTTTTCATTTCTACTCCTGGTAACTGATTTACTTACAGACACACCACAGTTTTCTCCGAGATCACTTGTTTTTGATTTTGCAACAAGAAGCAGTAATGCATCAAACTTTGCATTCAACTGATCTGTAATCCTCTTCTCCATGTCAGCAAGATCTTTCTTTACACTATTTTCTGAGGAATTGATCATATGTTGAATCTTGCTCTCAGTAGGTAAGTTTACTTTGAGATTAGCTGTCAATCTCTGGTAAAAGAAAAAACATTAAAACCACATAAGAAAAAAAAATTAAAAGACAAAACCCACGAAGAATTTCACCTTTACAACTTCATTCATGTCAATAGATTCTGCTGTTGAACTAGTCTTTGAAGATGACTTTGAGGGTGATTTTGAAGTTGAAGCATGTTTAGATTTATGCCTTATTGGTCTCACTGAGGCATCCTCCCAAAACTATTAAAAAATACATTTCAAAACCAACAAAAAAGTAAAACAAATAAATAACAAACAAAAGCAAGTACTCATAAAACTCACCTGTTCATTATGAAAGTAGTCATCACACAAGACATTGTATTGAGGGGTAAAAGTACATGTGTAACGAAGCATCACAGGTTTGATCCTAGGGCGAACAGTAAAATACTGCCTGAACACAGGGAACACCTCTGCCACCCAGCAACAGAATAGGAAGGGCATACCAGGAAACAAATAAGTAGAAGAACCTGGCTTTATGATTGAATGCAAATGGTGTACCATTTGACGATATATCTCAGTACCCCACTGATAACAGCTATGCACCTCTTCATTATCAATAATAATCATATGTTGATCATCCACTACTCTAGGTAATGGCCGGCCCAATAAAACAGAATTAAGCAAATATAGCTCGGCTAATTTAACAGCATCATCTTGCTCTAATGGAACATCCAATCGTGCAGCAGACACTCTATTCAGATTGCCCTTGCTCTTTGGAGCCACTCTCACATAACTAGAATGATGTTCAATCAAATCAAGCAAGTCATATAACTTTAAAGTCCACTTGCTGTCCTTTTTATTAACATCGTCTTCAGGATTCCTGAAATACTTCTCTTTTAATCTACTCTTTGAAAGCTTAAAAATACTTATATCTACAATACTGGAAATATTAAGACCACTAACTACATGAAAATCATCAGCTGTGAAATCCACTATATCACCAAAAACTTTAAAGCTAAGCTTAGTGTTGTCTGAAGAAACTATTTGAGACTGGAGAAAACAATTTATAAGCCTCCCAGAATATTTAGCATCTTCCAAAAGCATAAACTTGCCGAATGGCCCTTTCTTCAGTTTCTCCAGGTAATCCGCAGACAGCAACCCTTCGATTAATCCACGATACTCTGTGTCACCTTTCCACTGGCAATCACGATTTTTCCACTGCGCAAATGGAAGCAATATACCATCGTCGTTTGGCAGATTATCCGTAACCTCATCACTTGGAATAATCTCCATTGCTGTAACATTAGCACATGTATTAAAATAAAAACAAAGGAAAATTAACACATATATGCTGGGGGTACAAGTAGTTTATCTGCACAGTCACAGTATTTGGGATGCTGGGGGTACAAGTGGTTCATGTGCAAGGTCGCAGTATTTGTGCTGGGAGAGAGCTTGGTAGCCCAACCCCTCCCCCCAGACATTGGTGCTGGGAGCACAAGTAGTTCATGTGCATGGTCACAGCATTTGGTGCTGGGGCCTATTATGCTTTGTTATGCAAAGTCCCATTTTTAGAACTGGGACACAAGCACTTAATAAACAAATGGGTCACAGCATTTTGTCCTGGAGTCTATGATGCTTTGTTATACACAGTCCCATGTTTTAGAACTGGGACACAGAACTTTTTAAACAAATGGGTCACAGCATTTTGTCCTGGAGTCTATGATGCTTTGTTATACACAGTCCCATGTTTTAGAACTGGGACACAGAACTTTTTAAACACAAGGGTCACAGCATTAGGTGCTGGGGTCTATGATGCTTTGTTATGCACAGTCCCATGATTTAGAACTGGGACACAAGCACTTGTTGAACACAAAGGTCACAGCATTTGGTGCTGGGGCCTATGATGCTTTGTTATGCACAGTCCCATGTTTTTGTACTGGGGGAGAGCTTGGTGGCCCACCCGCTCCCCCAGACATTAGTGTTGGGTACACAAGCACTTGTTAAAACAGAGTCACAGTATATACTTCTGGGGCAAAGGGTTTGACAAAAAAAAAAAACCGTTGCCCCCTTTCTAAAAAATAACCCACCATTTACAATGGACAAGTACCTCTTAAAAACACACAGTCCCAGTTTTTTATCATGGGCAACAGCCTATCCACAACAGAAGGTCACAGTATATAGTTCTGGGGACAATGGGTTTCACAGAAACAAAGCGTTCCCATTAAAAAAACCCTACCATTTTAAAGGAAATCAAAAGCTTATACTGTACTCCAATGAAAATCTAAACATTGTTCGAAACAAAATCAAAACCTAAATAACCCATATACACGTACAAAAATGAAAAAAAAAACAATACGAAGTAAATACAGTTACCTTAATATACGAAGTAAACACAGTTACCTTACACACAAAGCTTCAAAATCTCAAAAATAAGAAATTGCTGTATTTCGAAAGAGAGTTCGTATAGTTTGATAGAGTTCAAAAGTCACAGTATTAAACAGAGAAACAAAAACACCGAATAAGTTAAAAATAAGGAAGGTTAAAACCGGAATTTCCAAAATGTGTAAAACGACATCGTCATACTATTATTTTTAAAAAACGCGTCTAGTGGCTAATTCTCAGCGAATTTGTAAACAGAGGCTACGCATCACAAAGCGGGTGTCAAAGTGGCTTCCCCGCAAAATTTTTACGCCGAAAATCTAAAGACATACTTAGAACTCATTGCTTGTAGATACAAAAGGACACCTGGGTCCGTACACGAATACAAAAAATATTCGACGGTCATACACCAATACCAACATCAATATTTTATTAAAAGACAAACTTTTATCCAAAACAGGACTCTTCCAATGATGCATAGGATACACCTATAGGTTAGGAATGGATATACTATAAATACACCCCCATCATGCTTGTAATATACAACAACACTTGCTTATCACTAAACAATTGCTTTTGTATAATGATTAATTTATATGCAAGAGACAGATAAATTGGATGGCGTAAGGGTGCCCATAGCATGGTAAATACTAAAATAACGTACCGTATCGAATCAATTTTTTTTGAATTTTGATATTGGTATTTTGGTATGCTTTTTTAATAAATTTGGTATTTTGTACGGTATACATTATTTGTTAACAAAAAGTATCGAAATATTGAATACCTAAATACTTAATCACATATACAATTCATATATATTATATTATTATATAGATAATAATAATTTAATTTATGTAAATATGAACTAATAAAATCCTAAATTTAGTTGATTAGGAATATTAAAAGAAAAATCATTATATAATCATATATTTCGTGTAAGCTTGTATAGTATATATGAATTTGTTTAGTTTGAAAACTAGCAAATGGTTTTTGTACTTTGAAAGTTTGGCTACTGCATTTGTAAACTTTTTATTTTGCATTAGTGCATGCCCAAATTTCATTGTTAACGGTCAAATGATGTTTTTAAGTGTTCTAACATTTAGCTCTTTCCTTTAGTATTCTTCGCAACATAAATCTCTAGTATATGTAAGTCGAAGTTGAACAAATTACGATAATCGACTTATCAAACTAAAATTATCGAAATCGAACATAAAAATATCGAATTAATTTGGTATGGTAATTGTACAACATCTTTAAAATAAAAAATTGAAGTGTTAAAAACCATCTCATACCGTACTTGGAGAGGAAATTAGAAAGATAATAAAGGATAAGATTTATCAAGACTAGAACATAAAGTAAAGGGATAACTATTCCCCTAAATTTCTTAATTATAAAAAAATCTTGTTTATGTTACCATGTAGAGAATAGCAGAAAAAAGAGGTTAGTGTTTGAAGACCTTCTGGTAACCCAAGATCGTAAGTAAGAATAGGAAAATTCAACTAAGGAAGGGGAAGCTTTTAAAAGAAGAAGGAAAGTTGGAAGGGAGAACTTTGTGAACTAGAAATATTTTCTTGATTTTGGCTTAGTTACAAATGCCTAATGTCATCCCCTTTTTATACTTCTCAAGGGATGGTTCTACATCTTCTTCTAGATACATCCATAAGAAACTTCTAGTTAAACTAGTCTCTAGAATATCTAGAATATATCTAGATATTTCTTTTCTCTATAATATCTAGAATATGCTTTCAAGATACTACACTAGGCTTTTCTAGAGTATTCATCAAGACAAATATCAAAGATCTTATACTACACTATTTGTATGGGATGAAAAGTCACCGAGGCCTCGAGCAAGGCCCCAATACCTAGCACGAAGTCCACTTCATGAGGTAAACTCACAAGGGGAGGTTTTCCGATCCTTTGCTTCGAGAAACAAGGAGAAGTGAACACAAGCATCGCGCTTGGAGAAAACACCGTAGCAACATGGATACACCGCCTCGGAAAATGAGGCCCAGTCTTTGTAACTGTCGACCATTGCCCTAGCATTTAAGAGGATAGATCGTGAGTCAACCACAATCAAGTACGGAGTAATGGCCATAAAGGCACAATTATGATATTTACAACGTCATTCTTTCTCCTGATTATAAATAGAATTCATTTGTAAACAACAAGACATGACCTATACAATATTCAACTCTATTTCATCTGTTGTCTCGTTTGTCATTCAAATTATTCCTTGCCTCGATATTTTTAAGCATTTCATCTAGTCTAAGCTCAGTTCTAGCTCGAGCAGCATTTCGATACAAGCAAATTACCAGTTAAACCTGATACAAATTCGATTTGTTGACCTATCCTGATTTAAGCCAACACAAATTGGCGCTGTTTGTGGGGAACTTGTAATAACGTTTGTTCTGAAGTCGAAGCTTTCCCAGATTTATATAAGATGTCGATGGCCTCGACATGTCAAAAATCCGCAAACATCATAACGGGCGGTATGGAAATAAATGGTATCAATTTTTCCTCGGTGAGGAAGCTTGCGAAACTCTGAACCAACATGGAGAAAAGAATCCAAATGGAGAGAATCGGCGAAGAAATCATTTTCAACAAAGAAGACTGCCGCGAGGCAATGACCCCTCATCATGAAGCTTTGGTTATTACTTTAAGGGTTAATGATTCAGATGTAAAGCGAGTCTTAGTAGACCCTGGTAGTTCCGTAAATATAATCAACCTCGGAGCTATTGAACAGATGTGGTTGAAGGACCTTGTCATCCTGAAAGTGACACACCTTAGCAGGGTTCAATAGCTCCGTGGAAAAAACTCTAGGGAAAATCACCCTCATAACCACCGCCAGGGGAGTTAACAAATAAACGACTTTCCAAATAATGAACGAGGACATGGCATACAATATTATCCTCAGAAGACCTTGGATTCACGAAATGGAGGCTGTGCAGTCAACCTTTCATTAGGAATTCGTGCAATTCGAGGTGACTAGTCAATGGCTCTGAAGTGCTATGCAGTCGCTGCGCAAAATGGGAACGCCTTGACTGAGCACTCGAGGTCGCGACCACGCGACCGAGAGCCCCATGAAGGGGAGAGCTCGACCAAAAAAGCAATTCCCCCAAGTGGAAAGAGAGGATCCCAACTTTCATCCAAGAACCTCGAAAGCAAAAAGCGGAAGATTCAACGGTGGAAGAGCTGGAATCTCATGCATTATCAGAAGAGTTCCCAAAAAGAAAAATATTCGTGGGCTCGAAGTTGGACGCCAAGTCCAAGGAAGCTCTCATCAAATTATTAAAAGCCAACGACGATTGCTTTGCATGGTCCCACGCAGACATGGTAGGGATCCATCCCAAGATCATGACGCATATGCTGAACGTAGACCCCAACCACCGCCCGGTGAAACAGAAGAAAAGACCCCACGCTGGAGAAAAGAAGAAAGCGATCCAAGACGAGACCAAGAGGTTACTTGACAACGGGTTCATAAGAGAAGTCAAGTATCCAGATTGGCTTGCTAATGTGGTGGTGGTGCCCAAGAAAAATGGCAAGTGGAGAATGTGAGTCGATTATACCGACCTAAATAAAGCTAGCCCTAAAGATTCCTACCCTTTACCCCAAATATACATGTTAATAGACTCCACGGATGGACACAAACTGTTAATCTTTTTGGATGCGTATTCAGGGTACGATCAGATCCTAATGGACCCAAACGATGAAGAAAAAACTTCTTTCATTACGGATGAAGGAACTTATTGCTACAAAGTGATGCCATTTGGCCTAAAAAACGCCAGGGCAACCTACCAGAGATTTGTGTGGCACATGTTCAAAGATTACATTAGGAAAATGATGGAAGCCTATATCGATGACATGTTGGTAAAATATGTTCGGTTGGAGGATCATTTGAAACAGCTGAAGGAAGCCTTCGCAATTTTGAGACAATACTGCATGGAGCTCAACCACAAGAAGTGCGCTTTTGGAGTCAGCTCGGGCAAATTCCTAGGATTTATTGTCTCAGAGAGAGGCATCGAAGAAAATCCTGACAAGATCAAAGCTATACAGGAAATCCCCAAAGAATTAACGAGTCTGAAGGAAGTACAACGCTTAACTGGCCGATTAGCCGCTTTGAGCCAATTCATTTCGAGGTCATCAGAGCGGTGCCACAAGTTCTTTTCTATTCTGAAGAAGAATACTTCCATCAAATGGACGCCCGAGTACAGGGAGGCCTTGAGAGAGCTGAAACATTACTTAGCCAACACTCCGTTGTTTGCCAAACCGAAAGATAGTGAGACCCTATTGGTTTACCTAGCTGTCTCTAAGGTGTCAGTAAGCGTTGTTCTGGTTCGAGAAGAAGAAAGAAAGTAGCAGCCAATATACTATGTCAGCAAAGCCCTCCTCGATGCTGAAACAAGGTACCCACATTTAGAAAAACTAGCACTTGCACTAGTCATTGCCGCTAGGAAATTGCGCCCCTACTTCCAATTCCATCTGATAGCCGTAGTGAAAACTTTCCACTCTAGAAGTATATCGCATAAGCCAGAGTTTTCGGGGAGATTGTCTAGGAGGGCAGTCGAGCTGAGTGAGTGTGACATCATATATCAACCCTGTGCAGCCATCAAATCTCAAGTGCTGGCTTATTTCGTAGCCGATTTCAGTGTTAAACTTCTTCCCGAGGTGGAAAAAGAGGGATTAATTTCAAAAGGTCCTACCCCCAGAGTATGGAAGCTTTACACAGATGGAGCAGCCAAAATGGTTCGGGGCTCGGAATAGTGCTCGAGGCCCCCACTGGGGAGAAGTTAAGGCATTAAATGAAATCTGAAATGCTGATAAACAATGAAGCGAATATGAAGCCGCCATAGCAGGATTAAAGTTGGCCAAAGAGATGGGAGTCTAAAATGTAGAGTTAAGGTGCGACTCACAACTAGTGGTGAATCAAGTTTTTGGTGGATATACGGTTTGAGAGCCCAGAATGAAGCAACTCCTTGCAAGAATGCAGCAAGCGCTCGAGGCCTTTCAAGAATGGAAAGTCATGCAAGTATCCCGAGAGAAGAATGCCGAGGCTGATGCTTTAGCCCATCTGGCCTCGATAGTACCAACAGACAACTCAGGGACTGATGCCACAGTTAGGGTTCTCACGTCGGCCGTAGGAAAAATGATGCTAGAAGTGAATATGGTGAATAAACATTGGGACTCGCGAACAAAATTCATCTCTTATCTAGAGAGAGACTCTACCACCAGATTAAAAAGAAGCAGAAAAATTCAGAAAGCAAAGTGTATGGGACAACTACACAAAAAACTTTATTGCAGCCCGATGGCCAAATGTTTAGGCCCCGGAGAATATGAATACATGGTGAGAGAAGTGCACGAAGGAACATGTGGCAACCACTCAGGAGCCAAGGCCCTTGTCGGCAAATTGCTCCGAGCCAGTTATTATTGGCCTGAGATAAGCGAGCATGCCAGAGTGTTCGTTAGGAAGTGTGACAGATGTCAAAAGCATGCTTCTATGATTCACCAACAAGCTGAGCCCTTGCACTCGATGGTTTCACCGTGGCCCTTCAGGAAGTGGGGAATAGACATCGTAGGAACTTTTCCCAAAGCGAAGGGCAATGTCAAATACATACTCGTGCTCACTGATTATTTTTCCAAATGGATCGAGAACAGAGCCTTTGTCAGGGTAAGACAGAAAGAGATTATCGATTTCATATGGAAGGACATCATATGCTGATTTGGAGTCCCGAAGGAGATTACTTGTGACAACGGTACACAATTCGTTGGTTCAGAGGTCATGGCTTTTTACAAAAAATGGGGGATTAAAAGGTTAACCTCGACACCCTACCACCCAAGTGCCAATGGACAGGCTGAGTCATCAAACAAGATAATTGTTAACAACCTTAAAAAGGATGAATGAAGCCAAGGGTCGTGGCCTGATGAGTTACCAGAAGTACTATGGGCAGTGAGGACAATAGAGAAGAATAGCAATGGTGAAACTGTATTTTCTCTCGTTTACAGGGTCGATTCATTAATTCCCTGTCGAGGTGGGAGAACCAAGTCTCTGCTATGTACACTCCTCCGAGGAGTTGAATAAAAAGGCAATGAGGATAGAGCTGGATCTGCTTGAGGAATGAAGAGAGATGGCGCTGGTACGGTTAACAGCCCAAAAACAACAGATCGTGGCCTACCTAAACAAAAAATCCAAGCTGCAACAGTTTAAGGTCGGTGACTATGTCTTAAGAGCTTCGAATCAAACAACCAGCGAGAAAAATGCAGGAAAATTGGCTGCAAAAATTGGGAAGGCCCCTACCAGGTGAAAGCGATTGTAGGGAAAGGATTCTATCAGCTAGCAGATCTTAAAATGAAGCAAGAACCTTTGAATTGGAACATATCCAATTTAAGAAATATTACTTCTAACCACATGAAATGTGCTACCGAGGTCAATAGTGTTTGAGTCTTCATCCTTCACCCTTCACCCTCGAACACTGGAGGGTGACAAGAGAGCGAGAGCGAGATCGATCTGCGATCGACTCACCGAGCTCGCAGCTCAAGTCCTCTTTGAAAAAATAACCCAGACTCGAGGACTCGGACCTGAAGTTTTAAATCTTTGCCCGAAGCAGCTTCTTTATAAAACAAATTATGCCTAAGTACGACTAGGCCATGTATAAATTGATTTGCCTAAGTACAACTAGACCTTTTGTAAATTATTTCAATTTTTAATAATGGAATAAGAATTGACTTATCTCTTAAACTTTCAGCCTCGGCTCGAGGGCGAGACGTCATGTATTCACACAATCAAAGTCTTGGAAGCAAACAAAATGAAACAGTGGATACTCAAACATTCATGTATTCACAAGGCTCGAAGGCACAAAAACAAAAACTAACGAGCATTTACTCATGTTCACGATCACTACCCGAGGCCTCTCCTTCAGATGAGTTGTCATTGCTCTAAGGAAGTCGGTCCAAAATCCCCCGAGCCATAGCAACGTCAACTTTAGCTTTGGCAATCTCATCATCCAAGCTAATTCCTTTTTTACACTATTCAAGGGTCCTCAACTTGGGATGAATGACTGCCCAATTTCTATCAACCTTTGCTCGGGTAGCCCTCAAATCCAACTTAGCTCTGAACTTGGATTTAAGTGCGGAGGAAGAAGCTGGACTCTTAGCCCGAAGGATCTTCACCTCGGCTTCGAGAGCCTTATTTTTAGCCTCAAACTCGACCACTTTCGAGGTAAGTAGTGAAGTCTTCTCTTCAAACTGCTCGATCAGCCCTCTAAGCGCTGCATCGGCTTGCTTCCGAAGCTCGGCTTGATGACTCTCCTTTTGGGACTTTTTCTTGGCCAGAAGGCTGGTAACTTCACCACGGTCCTGAGAAAGATCAACACCAAGTTGCTCAACTTCTCTTTGATATTGATCCAAGTTGACCTCCGAGCTGGAGTGTTTCTTTTCAAGCTCAGCCATACGAGCTTCTAGCAGATTTCTGTGTCGATCCCACTAATCCTCGACCCGACAAAGATGTGCTGCTCGCTGAGCCTCAACCTCAGCTGCCTTCATGGCATAGACGTAGCCCTATAATCAAAGGGAGAGAGGGTCAAAGACCTGAAAAACGCTTACGATAAAAAAATAAAACCTCACATGGATTACATGCTAAGCTGAGTAAGCCATCAAATCATTCGAGGGGATGTTCTTCAGACGGTCGTTCTCTAAAGGCCTAAGTAGCCCTTTGCAGTTGATGGCGACCCCCATGCTGTCGTCCAATAGACAAACATCTATTAGGACTGGGATGCGTCTGATCCCTTGGGAGAGGTTCGCCTTAGCCCGAGGTGGGTCAGCACTCACCTGTCTCACAGGCGATGTAACCTCGACAGGTCTGTTGACCTCTTCGGTGGACTTTACCTCTCTAGACTCCAAGCCCTCGCGGACCGTGTCCACTACCTGGCTTGGTTCCTTCACTATCGTCCCTTTGACTACGCTCCGAACCAATACATCATCTGGTTCGTCAATCAATCTTCGCCGGGGGACCATAGTCGATTCAACCCGAGGAACTTTAGCCTTAGCTGGCTTTTTAGGCGTATCACCTTTTCTTTTTTAACCTGAAAAGGAGGAAATACATCACCCAAAGAGGAAAATTAAGATAAAAGTACAAAAAACAGAAAGGGGTACCTCTCGGGACCTGAGTAAGAGTATGAACAGACTCCTAAATAAGATGCAGACTAGAATTAGCATCTGGGACATCGACGACTTCGGATCGTCGTCCCGACTTCTTCTTCTTTTTTGTCTTCTTTTTCTTATCTTCCTCATTCTCTGCCTCAGCAGGCAAAATGTTGAAATCTAAAAAAGAAAAGTAGAAGTAAGAAAAGACACATCGAGAAAATGGAGCAATCAAATCAAGAAAATGCTAACCCAGGCGTTTGCCCGACTACCCATTTTATGTACGAGCAGCCAGAACCATTCAATTCCTATTTAACCTCCCCTCAGCGTTGATGATAGCCTGCACCCAAGCCTCCAATCCTGGGGAGGATTAATTGGGGGTCTCTTTGTTGATAAAAATGATAGAACAAGAGAAGGGGTGGGAAGAAGGACAAACAAGTCACACCAGCTTTGACCCTCGGTGTCGTCAATCTTAGTAATGAGAGAAAACTGGCCCGCGTGTTCAACTGCACAACCCCATCCTTGTGCAGTGAAGGAGAAAACAAGGAGATCAAATAATCATACCCAAATATGACCCCGAATTTACGACTAGTGTAGTCGAGGCACTGAACGACCCTCTATAAGCCAGGGCCGAGTTGGACCAAGCAAACATTATGCATTCTGCAAAAGGTGTCTGCTATGGGATGGAGAAAAGGGAGAAACCTATAGAAAAGAGGTAAGCATAAACAAAAAACTGCCCCAAAACACAAAAGAGGTAAGCATAAATAAAAAACTACCCCGGAACACCGTCACACGTACGCTGTTCATGGGTGGGAATCGAGGTTGGGACCTCGGGGTTCCAATTACACTCCTCTCAGTTCAGAGCCATATGTTCCTCCGAAAGAAGGCTCGGGGAAAGTTAAACGGGGAGGTTCCTTCTTCTCCTAATATCTGAGGCCAATTGCCCCTCCTTTTAAAATCTTTACTTGAGTCAAATCGTCTTGGGATGACCCACTGAGGTTCAAGTTCCCCTGGTAAACTTTTTTTTCTTTCTCTTGGGGGTGAGGTCTCAACTACCTCGTTATCACCGATGGCCCCTTCAACCACCACCTCATCATCGCCGATGGATGGTTCCTGGCTGGCTACGCTACGACTGTCTTTCAAACGAGAAGAAGTTGTTGAGGAGGGAGAGTCTAACATGTCCTCATTCGAAGCATCAATGAAATTTTCACGATGGGATGGAGAAGACATTGTGAAATTTTGAAAATCTGAAAAAAAAGAAGAAATGTGAAAGGCTCTAAAAGGAAAATTGTGAAATGATGAAGATAACAACAAAAATGGCCAATTTATAGCGAAATGCAATGATGACGGTTACATGGAGAAGATCAAACGAAAAGACATAGCCATTCAAAACTGAGCCACATGCAAGGGGTGAGACGTTGAAACGACGCTCGCCTTTTCAAAATTCCTGGCCAAAAATGTGCCACATCACTCTCCCGCTTAAATTCACTTCCATCCCTCGAAAAATTATGGCAATTATCCGAGGAGTGGGGGGACTATCTGTATTGGATGAAAAGTCACCGAGGTCTCGATCAATGTCCCGATACCTAGCACGAAGTCCACTCCACGAGGTAAACTCACGAGGGGAGGTTTTGTGATCCTTTGCCTCGAGAAACGAGGAGAAGTGAACACAAGCATCACGCTCGGAGAAAACACTGTAGCAACATGGATACAGCGCCTCAAAAAATGAGGCCAGTCTTTGTAACTATTGACCGTTGCCCTGGCATTTAAGAGGATAGATAGTGAGTCAACCAAGGCGGAATTATGATATTTACAACGTCATTCTTTCTCCTGATTATAAATATAATTCATTTGTAAACAACAAGACACGATCAATACAATATTCAACTCTATTTCACCTGTTGTCTCGTTTGTCATTCAAATTATTCCTTGCCTCGATATTTTTAAGCATTTCGTCTAGTCTAAGCTCAGTTCTAGCTCGAGCAGCATTTCGATACAAGCAAATTACCAGTTAAACCCGACACAAATTCGATTTGTTGATCTATCCTGATTTATGCCCACACACTATTCTAGAACCTCACCAAAATATCTACTTTATTATTTTTCACACTCCCCCTTAAAGTAATTTTTGGGAAACTACTCCAAGCTTGTCACGGAGGAACTCAAATGAACCTTCAGGAAGTGACTTCGTGAAGATATTAGCAATATTTTCCTGACTCCGCACTTCCAACGTAGTTATGGTACCATCAAGAACCTTTTCTCGAATAAAGTGATGTTCCACCTCAATGTGTTTAGTTCTTGCATGGAATACCAGATTATTTGCCAGCTTGATAGAACTTTGAATGTCTCCAAAAATTGCCGTTGTTTTTGATATTGGTATATGCAAGTCTTCAGCGAGTCTTTGGAGCCATACACATTCCTGAGAAGCAAGAGCAGCTGCTTTATATTCCACCTCTATGGTTGATAATGAAACCGAGTCCTGCTTCTTGCTTAACCAAGAAATACTTGTTCCACCATAAATAAAGTTGTAGCCTGATGTAGATCTTCGATCATCCAAATCGCCAGCAAAATCAGCATCGGTATAGCCAATTAAGAACAAGTCGTTCTTCTTCTTGAAGAATAACCCATATCTGGTGTTGAGTTGATATGCTTCAGAATCCTCTTCGCGGCTTCCCAATGAGGCTTTCTTGGTGACTGCGCAAACCTGCTGACATATCCAACAGAGAAAGCAATATCTGGCCTCGTAATAGTCAAATATAAAATACTACCGATAAGAGCTCGAAAAGGAATGGGGTCTGCAAGATGTGAGCCTTCTTCTCGCCTTAACCTTGTATTTATTTCAAGAGGAGTAGAGAACTTTTTGCTCTGTTTCATCCCAAACCTATCAATAAGTTTCTTGGCATATCCTTCTTGGGTGACAAAAATTCCTTTATCCGTGTTTGTCACCTCTAAGCCAAGAAAATGATGTAGCTCTCCCAACTTCTTGATGTCAAATCTAATAGCAAGCTCCTCTTGAAGCCTCGCAACTTCATCTTCATTGTTTCCTATTATTACCATATCATCCACATATAACAAAACAACTATATGCAGATCCCCTTGTTTCTTAACAAACAAGCTAGGATCTGAATATGATGCATCATAGCCATAAAAATGTAGATATTGTGCAATTTTCCCATACCATGCTCGTGGAGCTTGTTTGAGTCCATAAAGTGCCTTTTTAAGTTCACAGACATAATCAAGATCCGAATATGATGCATCATAGCCACAGAAATATAGATATTGTGCAATTTTTCCCATACCATGCTCGTGGAGCTTGTTTGAGTCCATAAAGAGCCTGTTTAAGTTTGCAGACATAATCAGGATGTAGATTTGATTAGATACATACCCGAGTGGCTTCTCCATATAAATTTTTTTGTCAAGCTCACCATATAAGAAAGCATTCTTCACGTCGAGTTGTCATAATCTCCAATTACGTGAGGTTGCTAGTGCTAGCACAACTCGAACTGAGATCATCTTTGCTACGGGACTGAAAGTTTCTTCATAGTCATCTCTGCACTTCTGAGAAAATCCTCGAGCAACCAGCCTTGCCTTGTATCTATCGATGCTACCATCTGCCTTTCTTTTAATCTTGTAAACCCATTTACAAGAAACGGGTTTCACATCCTTAGGCTTCGGTACGAGACTCCAAGTTTGATTTTTCATTAGAGCCTCCATCTCCTCATCCATTGCAAGCTCCCACTGCTTGACTCCTTTTGTTTCTTCATATGATGAAGGTTCTTCGTCATCTATTGGTCCTGCAAGGAAGCAGGAATATGTACTGAAAAAATTCTCATCTCTGTAGCGGGCTGGCTTCCTGATAACTTTTTTTGGCCATTGTGAACTCCGTGAATCATCTCTTTGCTGGGATTTACATTTTGGAGTTCCTGGACTCCCCATTTCAATCAGCTCCTCGTCAGCTACATTATATGGAGAAGCATCTATAACAGGCAAGCTCGAAGCTTCAGGATTCAGTGTGCTAGAACACGCTCCTTCTGGCTCGGCTCCATAATATAAAGAAACTTCATTAAATATGACATCCCTTGAAACAACAAAGTGATGAGTTTCTGGATCCATGTATTTCCAGCCTTTCTTTCTTTCATCATATCCGACAAAGATGCACTTCCCGGCTTTGGCATCCAACTTGCTTCGCTGAGAATCTGGGATATGAACATAACATATGGAGCCAAATACTCTAAGATGTTTGACACTTGGCTTTTCTCCAAACATTAGTTCATAGGGAGACTTCATGTTGTTTGGAGAAAGTGGCATCTGTTGAACCCCCAAAAAAATTAACCTCGAAAGGGCTAAATTTAGGAATATCAACTGAATGGACTAACTCTTTTGGAGTTTTTGGAGTCGCCACCCAATTTAAGGAAAACAGGGAACCAAATAAGCAAATGCGTGCAAAACTTCATTTTTGGAAAAAGACAGTCTTTTCAGAGATTCTAAAGGTAAGAGGTTTTGCTAATTTCGAAAGAAAGTTTTTAAGGCACTTTAGAAATTCCGTAAAATACGATTAATCCGGCAGGTTTCCAAATTAATTTGCAAGTGCTATTTATGCGCTTCCTAAAAATAATTAATTGAACCATTAATTAATTCAAACAATTAAATTTAGTAAGTTTTCAAAAGATTTACAATTTATTTAAAAGCTTTAATTAATTTTCAAATAAAATAAAATAAAATAAAAGCGCATTTTCTTTTGAAAAGGAACGATTTGATCGTCCTAATTTCTTTGCCAACTCGTATGTGATAGCGCATAAATGACACTTGCTTAATTTCAACTTTAAAACCCGAGTCTCTACCATATGATGGAACTTAGGTTTCAAGTCGCTTTTTGCAAAGTCGTTTCTGGACATTTAGAAGTTAATTTAAACTTCTTTATAAGTTTTGACTTTTTAAAGAAACTACTTCGTATCGATAAGATAGAAGTCTTTTCTTATAGTCATTTATTAATCCTGGTTTTTGAAAATTTATGAAATTTGCACGCATTTACTTAAATGGCCTGATTTGCAATAAATTAAATAAGACTTCAAAAATAAAAGATAATGAACATAAAGTAAATAAATAACTCAAACCATCAAATATTTATTTATAAGATATAAGTACATAATTATTCTATAAGTAATTTATATAAATATCCTAAGGGCAAAAGGAAGGCAAGAGTTAAAAGATAGAACCCGGAAAGCAACTCGCAAAACGAGCCTTGGTTTTCTTAAAGTTTTCTATAATCTTGAGAACTTGAGCCCGAATCTTGATCCCAATGCAAACTCCAAGCCAATGAGCCCCATTTGAAGAAATTGGAAACTCGGAGTTCCAAAATGAAACTCATCCCAGACATTTCATGCAAAAATAGAAGAAGATAAGGAATTAGAAATTATATGACTAATAATGTATGAATAATGCAGTCACGAAACAACTACTGTAATTCGTGGAACACAAATAGTACATTACTAAACATCATGCTTACTGGAGTGAACCAACAGTAGATACGACTTCATGTTATTATCAATTCTAGAATAAAGGAATACAGGAAGCTTTTTTCAGATGAACATGTTTAGGACAAAAGTGATGAAACATGTACAATCACCTATACCACAGAGACAAGACAAATGCTTTCCTTCAAACAACAAGTAATTAACAAAAGTCCCACTCACACACAAGGGCCTTTGCATACATAATTCTAGACAGAAATACACAGATGAACACATACACACCTCATATGCACACAGACTCTTGCTCCTACACTTAGACCATCAGATAGATTCCAATTTAAAAGAACAGTAATATCAGCTTTTTTTATCATTACCATGACACAACTAAAATTTTCTAAAGCCGACTCAACATCCTAGAATCAATAGGGAATTAAAAAAAAAGATCCAGGACTGGGATTAAGCACTTACCAAGCACTTGCACTCCAAAATAAATGAGAAGCTGAGGCAGAACCTCACTCTTACCAAGACCATGCCAAGGAACTATGGGAAGACTAGACTTCACAATTCTAAACCTACTGAACTACCTGCATACACCTAAACTACGCAACACCAATAAACAACCTTAAACAAAACTGAAATCTACCAAACTATGACTCTAACACCCACAGAACCTGAACTAAACTATAGATACCTGCGCTAAAAAATTATGACACAAGACAGCCTGAACTAACTCCTCATACTACTAGAAACTACGCCCTTCTACATCTCCTCCACACACTCATCCTTTATCCCAGCCAGACCATTCAAACCAACCTGCAAACCACCCTATGCCATCCTCTAAATACCTGCTCTTACACTAAGCCTCTAACACCTGCACACTTCCTGAACCTAACTCAACACCAGCAGCAACCAGGCCCTCTCCAAAGCAACTACACATCACCTGAAACAGCCTCCTATACTTACCAGAATCATCCTTTAAATACCTGCGCACATACCAGGCCTTTTCTAGCTGCCTGCACACACTTGCCACGCCTACTTACCAGCTCAGCAACACCCCTGAACTCACCTACTACCTTCAAGCCACTTCTGACCTGTAACACCACCTGCAAAACCCTGAAACTAACTCAACTAAACACTAGCAAATAATAAAGACGAGTCTGCACCGGCTCTTCGACCTGCAAATTTCACTAGACCCTTCCTAATCTCTGCAATACCAAACACAACTCCCTGGATTCTTACCATACTCACAGACCACCCTAAACCAAAAAAATAAATAAATAAACCCCTGGACACCTCCTACAAACCGACAGACATCCCTATTACCACTAAACCACCAGACTTCCATATTACTACCAGATTAAGAAGACCCCTGGACACACACTCCAGCAAACAGAAATCCAAGCCAGGCCTCCTAAACATCCCATGGACTAAACTCCCAGGAACAATCAGGAAACAACATCCCTGAAAAAAAAAAAAACCAGAAACCAACTCTGAACAAAACAGAAAAAAAAGACAGCCCTTCCTTTACTCCAAAAACAAAATCCAGAACAGCCCCTACACTTCTCATCCTGCACACACACCTCAACTTCTCACATTTCCCCTAAGCAAACCCCTGCCTGAAAGCAACCATAACAGCCTCCATACAACTAAGAGGAAAAGACCTCTTCATTTCAACTTTCCAGGATCATAAAATGGGATTCAAAGTATGATGTCAAACATCTTATTTCAATTTCAAAGCTTTATAAGCACAACATACCTGGAGTAGTTGAAGTCTTAGGAAAAGAACAAACTTTAACTTCAAAAATTCTAATGAAACAGTAAATAAACAAAGACCAGATCTATCATTCTTTATAAGCTTATAAACTTTAAAGTTTCAATTTTTCAACACTGCGAGCTAATAGAAATCAATATCAAACTCAGGATATAATATTAACGTTACTATCATAAGGATGCTAACATCTAACCCTGATTAATCGAAATGAAGAACTTGCAAACTAGAACCTTAAGCTGACTTATACACCAACATTTAACTTTAGCTAAAATGACATTTAGTTTACTAAAATATACTATAACAAATAACAAATAAAAATAACAGTCCAATCAAGTATTCATGTCAAAACTTTCAAATGTTACAGGGAGATTATGACGTTACCTCTTGCAGGGTAGTGAGCTAGGGTGAAGATCCGAGGAAAAAGCGACTCGAACATGAGGAGCGACGATGAAATTTTAAAGGCAAATGACTGAAGTATTGAAGCGACGACAAATTAGGGGGTGACGTGGGGTGATGCGGGCAGTAAAATTGAATGGGTTGTGGTAGAATCGCAAACTCAAAACCCATAATATTAAAATCCTGGATTTTCCCCGATAATTAATCGATCTAAACATCATGAATCATAACCTGAGTCAAACCAAAAACCCCTTATCATCTCCCACCAAAACCACAACATATAAACCAGTATAATCCCACAAGTGGAGTCTGACTGTCTGAGGAGGGTAAGTGGAGTCTGACTGTCTCAGGAGGGTGGGATGTACGCAGACCTTACTCCGCCAAAGTAGATACACTGTTTCCGATAATAACATATAAACCTATTAACAAATTCAATCTCTTTCATACATGCCTGATTATTTACAATTATAATAAACCAGATCTGACATAAACTAAAATTTTCATTATTATGTCTATAAGAACTCATGCGTGTGAGGCTTTGACAAATCTAAGATCCAATTCTGCTCTCTAGAGGACCACTGTCAATCTGTAGGGGTCTTTCCTGATGTTTTGAGCTATTCACACATTTCTTTGTTTCTTCTTCACGTCGTTCTTCTTTATCTTTTCTCAACTACAGGTTGGAATCCCAGTGGCTGCTGGAATCCTGCTGCCAACGACTGGAACCATGCTTACTCCATCAATAGCAGGAGCTCTCATGGGCTTGAGCTCTATTGGTGTGATGACAAACTCATTGTTGCTGAGATTCAAGTTCAAATCAAGGCAGAAGGAAATTCATGGACCATCAGTAATAGTTGATATCCCTTCTGATGCTTCTGATAGCTTGAATCACGGAAAGTTAAGACACCCGTATCCAACCTCCAGATAGTGATCCTCCCAAGCCAAGTCAGTGGTGGATTCTGGCACACTTGTGCCTCTGCTTGAGATACCAATCATTTCAAGGGATTTTAACCATGTAAAAAAAAACAGTAACGCTATGTTTTTGAACTAAAACTAAGGAGAAATAGATGTGTATTTTCTGTCCAATCTCCTTATGTTTTCTTGTCTAAGAATCAACTGAATCCTTTTCTATATCTACTGCCGCTGCTAATCTTCTCTATAAACTCCCTATTCATGACTCATATTTTGAAACCTCTCTGTTTTTGCCGCTGTTCTCCTCCACCCCTACTGCCGCCCCTCAAAACCCACTTAAGACCCGATTTTTTATATCCAACAAGGGCTCTAAAGGCCATGTGTAATACCCAAACGACCCCTCCACAACGGCTCTAATTGGATAAGGTTCGGGTACGAATCTGGAGAGAGAGAAGAGGGACCATTTGGATTTTTTGGCATTTTGGCGTTTGAATATTGGGAAAACGGGTAGGGGAGATTGAAACGGGTTGTGGGTTTTGTCAAGGGATTTGGGGGATTTGAACTGAATTAGGGGAAGTGTTGTATATCATAGCTTTGTAGAGGTAGGCCAGTAGTTTAAGTGGGGAACGATTTGGCCCATTTCTAAATTTTACCAATTTGATTGGTTAAAATTTAAAATTAGCCCTTCCAACAGAACTTTTAATTAAATACCCATTATATCTTAATATTAACTTAAAATTCGGGATAAAATTAGGTGTCAACAGCTGTCCCTCTTTATCCAGGAAAAGGATGAAAGAGTTTTCAGGGTAAAGAAGTTGACGGGAAACTAATTTTGTCACGATAAAGCCGAGGACTTCGATTCCAAGGACCAAAGTGCGAGGCTTATGGACATGGCCGAACTCCGGTTTCTGAGTTGCCTACATATCTCGGACTGAAAGAGAATCAGGCCATATGTAGTTCGATGACACTTAGACACGAAAACTCGCACGATTGACAGAAAAGGACGTACGAATAGGAAAGAATTCAAACTGACACCCTAATCCGAAATGAAAGATTAGGATAGACTTGCTTGTTCGAGTGCGATTCTTCAGACCCTTGTTGACGAGTCTGGCTCATATCAACGATTGCCCCAGTTCACTGCTAAGAAAGAGTTCCACGTTATGCTCCAAATGCTGCTGCTAAAATCCTGTAATAAACTTGACAAACGGTAAGCGAGTAACTGCAAACAAGACTTAATAAATGGAGTAATAAATAAATAATGATAAAAAAACTTGTAGATGCTGGTTGCAATATCAATGATAAGCCTGTCTCCAATCAACTGATGAGGAAATCCGGCTTTGTGAGGCAAGATGACTTCGGGGCCGTTGGTAGACTGAAAATAAAGTAACAAAAGCTTCAGTTAATATGAACCTAAAGTGAACTTTAAACTAAATAATGAGGATAAAATGTCGCCTTTTCGGAAATAACCATGATAAAGCCTACAGCTTTAAATCATGAAGAGGAAATTTGAAAATAATATTGGATTGCACTCCAACCAAAAGTAGGAATATGTCCGAAGTATTCACATTATCCTGCATGTCTTAAGAAAACTTATTAGCAATGTAAGGCTATTAAAATATGTATGTGAAATATAAAGACGCTTATCGAAAGTATAAACTCATAAAGACGCTTCTCGAAAGCGTGAACATGAAGACGCTTATCGAAAGCGTAAACTCATAAAGATGCTTACCGAAAATGTGAAATATAAAGACGCTTATCGAAAGCGTAAACATAAAGACGCTTACCGGAAGCGTGAAATATAAAGACGCTTATCGAAAGGGTAAACATAAAGACGCTTACCGGAAGCGTGAAATATAAAGACGCTTATCGAAAGTGTAAACATAAAGACGCTTACCAGAAGCGTGAAATATAAAGACGCTTATCGAAAGCGTAAATACATAAAGATGCTTACCGGAAGTGTGAAATATAAAGACTCTTATCGAAAGTGTAAACACATAAAGATGCTTACCGGAAGCGTGAAATATAAAGACGCTTATCGAAAGCGTAAACACATAAAGACGCTTATCGAAAGCGTAAACACGTAAAGACGCTTACCGGAAGCGTGAAATATAAAGACGCTTATCGAAAGCGTAAACACATAAAGACGCTTACCGGAAGCGTGAAATATAAAGATGCTTATCGAAAGCGTAAACACATAAAGACGCTTACCGGAAGCGTGAAATATAAAGACGCTTATCGAAAGCGTAAACACATAAAGACGCTTACCGGAAGCGTGAAATATAAAAGACGCTTATCGAAAGCGTAAACATATAGATGCTTACCGGAAGCATGAAATATAAAGATGCTTATCGAAAGCGTAAACACATAAAGACGTTTACCGGAAGCGTAAAATAAAGACGCTTACCAGAAGCGTGAAATATAAAAGACGCTTATCGAAAGCGTAAACATAAAGACGCTTATCGAAAGCGTGAACACATAAAGACGCTTACCGGAAGCGTGAAATATAAAAGACGCTTATCGAAAGTGTAAACATAAAGACGCTTACTGGAAGCGTGAAATATAAAGATGCTTACACGAAGCGTGAACACAAAGCGCTTACCGGAAGCGTGAAATACAAAGACGTTTATCGAAAGCGTGAACACATGAATACGTTATACTCTTTGAACACTTCCACGGAGGAATGGTCTTGACTACAAAATAAAGTGAGCCCCCAGGATTGGCAATATCTGTAAATCATGAAAAAAAATGGAACTTTAGTAAGCGCTCTCATAAAGTGAATGAGAAATGAAACGGATATGCTTAACAATTTGCAATAATTATAGGAAATAGAAATACCGCCTTTCGACAATGACTCATGATTGAGTCTCCCATTTTCTACGGTAGGCTTCTTAATAATAGTGCGTTCGATTTTTTATGATAGACTTGATGTTGATACTTGTAAAATAAATGGTAGAATAGCCTGCAAAATAAAGTTTTCATTAAATTTATATAGATAGGAAAATATCAAAGATAAAGGAGATATAAAGTGAGAGTTTAAGCCGTCTGGCTTATATTTGGTGAAGCCATAAAGAGTTTAGTGTTATCCTTGACAAAAACTAAGTTAATTCTTAATTCCTACAAAGTGTAAAGTTTGTCAGTAACGTAATAAAGTTTTGATTTTGCAAGGGCAGAATTAGAGAGAGAAATAAGATCGTTTTTACGTATGCAATGAGTACGATAACGCCTCCAATCTCGGTCAGTTATCTTGGCAATATTGTTTAATGTGTATGACAAATACTCTATGAGGAATTGATAGTTGCTAGTTTCCTCATCTTGTTGCTTTGAAATTCCTACACTCAAAGAAAAATCGTTAGTTTTGGGAGGGAGGGGGGAGCGTTTGATTCGTGTTGACTCGAGCCTTCATCCTGCAACTGCTTCCTTCTTCACACTTTGTCTAGATTTGTGATCCATCTTTTGAGACTTGGCTAATGAACTAATAGCACAATAAGTTTCAAATAGCTGACACAAATACTTGCATAGTTGAAAAGAATTTTCGTGTAACATTTATGTTAATTTAAAACCCTTGTTGTATTTCAGATGGTGACATATATTGAAATAAATAATCTAAAACACTTTCAAAATTTTGCTCATTCATCTTCTATTGGGAAATACCGCTTTTTGCAAAATTTGCCCCAGTTATGATCTTTACATCTTCAACTTGCTTTGCAAGATTACCCCAGTTGCTATCTTCCATATCTTCAATTCACCTTGCAAAATTTTACCCCAGTTACTTGCCTTAGAGGAAACTGAAAATTTTAATATTATAGAGTTGATCCCGTTAAGAGCGCCTGCGTATCCCTCCACGGGAATCAGACTCTGCGTAGTTCTGCTTACATAAAGATTTTTTGGGGAAGTATGACAATCTAAGTACAAATTCGAATCCGAATTGGAATGCCTACAAATCTACCCAGATGCGTAGTTCGGAATTACATCATCAAGAATAAACAAACCTAGAGCACTACAATAATTTGATCGAGTCCGATGTGGATTTCTTACTTATCCTGTTGTCATTCCAGGAATCAGACCAAAAGTAGTTCAGAATTATATAAAAAAGGAAATAGGGGAATCCTACGCTAGTGTAACCGAGCTCTATGTGAGTTGCTTACATATCCCGCCTTGGGAATCATGTTACGCGTAGTTCGCATTACAATCAAAATTAAATGAAAATGAGAAAATATTTGCTTGCGCCACTTGCAAGATCTCTTGATTGTATTGAATTACTTCAAAAGTGACTCTTGCAAAAAAGACCACTTCTTCAACAGCAGTTGGCCCAGTTTGGGATTGCCACGGGGACTTTAAAAAAATTAACCATCATTTGGCTCGGTAAAGTAGTCATCCTTGAATTGTTCATTTGTTTCATTATATGCCACAATCATAATAACAACAGATTCATTTAAATCAAAGAAAGTAGCAAAGCATAAATGTATTTGCAAATTTTGTAAAATTTCAAAGATAAAAAGCAAAATGATAAAGTTTTAACCAGCATGATTCAGGGCCTCAATTTGAATCGAAATTTTGCAAAGTGCTTTTGGTTCACAACCAAGTCTCCTGCGTTGGTTCACTCAGCTGGATTGTATTGTCTTCAATCAAATCTTGTATCTTATGTTTAAGAAGGACACATTCTTAAGTGTCGTGCTTGGCAAATTCTGCATGGTAAGCACAATATTTGGTCCCAACAACACATTCTGGGGGAGGGTCAACTGTACCATCTCCTGCTAAAGGGTTTAGCACTCCCATATCCTTTAATCTTTCATACAATTGAGCTTGTGGTTCACCTAAAGAAGTGAATTTTCGGCGCTGTCTCTTTTCATATTTGGGACGAGACACTGTTGGCATGGACTGACGGACTACAGGTAACTGGTGTTGTTGAGAGTAATTTTATGCTTGCGGTTGTGAATAAGGCTGGTAAGCGGGTATTCCAGATTGGTGGTAATTGGGTTGAGTATTATAGACGGGATATGGAGCAGGCGGAATTTGATATTGACTTGGGTAAGTTGAGTGTAGTATGCTTTGGTGAGTGGGCTGGTTTGGTGAGTTTCTGAAGGTCGGCTTCTTATTTGGCCTTTGGTCGATGTCGGCCATATAAATACCAAATTTATCTTTCTTCTGAAAATTACTTGTGCCAGCTTGAGCATTCTGGGCAGTTGCCTTCATCGCGGCAAAGCTTACAATTCGCCCAGTTTTGACACCTTCTTCAACCATTTCTCCTATCACAAGAAGTTCAGAATAGGGTTTACCCATCATAGGGTGCAAGTGCATGTAATAAGAATCACCTTGGGCTCGGTGAAGTACTTTACCATGTCTTCCTCAGTCATTGGTGGTTGCACCCTTGCAGCCTGCTCACGCCATCTCAATGCGTATTCCCTAAAGGCTTCTGTTGGTTTCTTCTTCAGATTGGACAAGGTTATAAGGTAAGGAGCCATCTTGACATTGTACTCAAACTGCTTTGTAAAATCATTGGCTATGTCATCAAACTCACGCCACTTGCTTATATACTGTCTTGCAAACCATTCAGTAGCAATACCTTCCAGACTATGACTGAAGAAGGCCATCAGAAGTTCCTCTTTACCTCTCGCAACCCTTATTCGGTTGAGATATTTGGTCAAATGAACAAATGGGTCACTATGACCATCATACATATCAAATTTTGGCACTTTAAACCCGGGAGGAAGAGTAACGTCAGGATATAGATAAAGATTGCGATAGGAGATACTTTGACACCTCTAGACACTTGCAAATCCTTGATGGATTGCTGCATGACTTTCATCGTTTGGATTATCTCCTCTTGCTCAACTGTCTTTCCCTGCTTTTCTACAGTTATGGGCACTTCACTTTGTGGCACATAGTTAGTGAAATCCATGTTCTTACTATTGGGGTCATGCTCATAGTACTGGGCTTCGGGATATCCTTATTTTGGGTCATTGGCATTTTGAGGAGCAACAGCCACACCAATGGGTGCTTTGGATTGTGGAAGACGAGGAGTATCTTTGGCAGGTAAATATTGATAGTGAGGCAAGTTGTTCTAGTTAATGAATGCATTTGGGATGTTGTTAACTGGTGCAAGCATATGAATGACACTGGAATTTAAAGGCGTGTTCAGATTGGCAGTTTCAACATTGGGGTTCAGAGTTGATAGCACGGGTGGCGCGTTTTGGTGGCTCGACCCTTTCATTCTTTCTAGTTCAGCTTGCATACACTCAATCTGCTTAGCCATTCTAGAAATTTGTTCATCAGGAACAACAATTGCTTGCTCATTAGAAGATGCATGGATACCAGTCTGATTATCAGTCATTGCTTGCTTCACTTTAGATTAATCACTTAATCAACTCGGGAGTCAACACGAATAAAACTCTCTCTTTTGAGGAATAATCAAACAAAAGAAAAATTCAAAAGATAAACTATGTTAGTTTGTGTGTCATTAACAACATTGCATACAATCACGTAGCGCGCATCACGTAGCGTTTTGCATTTTAAATAAGTTTGACATGTGGAAATCATAATTAGTTGAGCGTAAAGTTGCACGCACATGTGGAAATCATAATTAGTTGAGCGTAAAGTTGCATTAAATCATAAGTTTGACATGTGGAAATCATAATTCCTACCCTGTAAGGTGCCTCTTTGTGCTAGAGGTAAGCCTAATCGTCAAGTTGCACGCACATGTGGTTATTATAACGACACAAGCCATTTGTCAATACAACATATGAGATAAAATAAACCGACATAATTGTCAACTACTCAAATTTGACATGGCAAATGGTTTGGGATTCGTTATAATATCCACACGATCACATAATATGCAGTGTCGTTGGGATTCAATAACCCGTCAATAAAAGGGCGGTTTCTTAATTCCTGGAGGCGGTACCAAGGACCGGGTCCAAACTAAGGTGTATACACATGCATGACCTAATCTCCTTCTAAGAGTAGGCTAACAGTTGAGACTGATTCGACCTATGCGGGATAAACCTGGCCTCATAAACCAGTAAATTCGGACATGACAAACCAGGAAAATTATACCCCAACTAACTTTGGTGACACGAAAGAAATTCAAAGAGTTAGGAAGGACAATGCCCTTCCTGTATAATTGCCCGTCAAGCGGGCCTCCCGTAATGAAATCGAGGAGATGAAAGAGAATTGACAGGCTCCATGAGGAAGGAAATATGAACGGAATCTAATACATGCTTTCTATAACAAACCAAACAAACAGATATAATAAAGTAAATAAATTAGGCATGCTAGTTGCAAATAATTGGAAACCTTTATGGTCAATATCTTTATTGCTCCCCAACGAAGTCGCCATGCTGTTGAACCCCCAAAAAAATTAACCTTGAAAGGGCTAAATTTAGGAATATCAACTGAATGGACTAACTCTTTTGGAGTTTTTGGAGTCGCCACCCAATTTAAAGAAAACAGGGAACCAAATAAGCAAATGCGTGCAAAACTACATTTTTGAAAAAAGGCAGTCTTTTCAGAGATTCTAAATGTAAGAGGTTTTGCAAATTTCGAAAGAAGGTTTTTAAGGCACTTTCAAAATTCCATAAAATACGGTTAATCCGGCAGGTTTCCAAATTAATTTGCAAGTGCTATTTATGCGCTTTCTAAAAATAATTAATTGAACCATTAATTAATTCAACTAATTAAATTTAGTAAGTTTTCAAAAGATTTACAATTTATTTAAAAGCTTTAATTAATTTTCAAATAAAATAAAATAAAATAAAAGCGCATTTTCTTTTGAAAAGGAACGATTTGATCGTCCTAATTTCTTTGCCAACTCGTATGTGATAGCGCATAAATGGCACTTGCTTAATTTCAACTTTAAAACCTGAGTCTCTACCATATGATGGAACTTAGGTTTCAAGTCGCTTTTTGCAAAGTCGTTTCGGGACATTTAGAAGTTAATTTAAACTTCTTTATAAGTTTTGACTTTTTAAAGAAACTACTTCGTATCGATAAGATAGAAGTCTTTTCTTATAGTCATTTATTAATCGTGGTTTTTGAAAATTTATTAAATTTGCACGCATTTACTTAATTGGCCTGATTTGCAATAAATTAAATAACGACTTCAAAAATAAAAGATAATGAACATAAAGTAAATAAATAACTCAAACTATCAAATATTTATTTATAAGATATTAGTACATAATTATTCTATAAGTAATTTATATAAATATCCTAAGGGCAAAAGGAAGGCAAGAGTTAAAAGATAGAATCCCGAAAGCAACTCGCAAAACGAGCCTTGGTTTTCTTAAAGTTTTCTATAATCTTGAGAACTTGAGCCCGAATCTTGCTCCCAATGCAAACTCCAAGCCAATGAGCCCCATTTGAAGAACTTGGAAACTCGGAGTTCTAAAATGAAACTCATCCCAGACATTTCATGCAAAGATAGAAGAAGATAAGGAATTAGAAATTATATTACTAATAATGCATGAATGATGCAGTCACGAAACAACTACCGTAATTCGTAGGACACAAATAGTACATTACTAAACATCATGCTTACTGGAGTGAACCAACAGTAGATACGACTTCATGTTATTATTAATTCTAGAATAAAGGAATACAGATGAACATGTTTAGGACAAAAGTGATGAAACATGTACACCACAGAGACAAGACAAATGCTTTCCTTCAAACAAAAAGTAATTAACAGAAGTCCCACTCACACACAAGTGCCTTTGCATACATAATTCTGGACAGACATACACAGATGAACACATACACACTTCATATGCACACAGACTCTTGCTCCTACACTTAGACCATCAGATAGATTCCAATTTAAAAGAACAGTAATATCAACATCCTAGAATCAATAGGGAATTAAAAAAAAAGATCAAGGACTGAGATTAAGCACTTACCAAGCACTTGCACTCCAAAATAAATGAGAAGCTGAGGCAGAACCTCACTCTTACCAAGACCATGCCAAGGAACTATGGGAAGACTAGACTTCACAATTCTAAACCTACTGAACTACCTGCATACACCTAAACTACGCAACACCAATAAACAACCTTAAACAAAACTGAAATCTACCAAACTATGACTCTAACACCCACAGACCCTGAACTAAACTATAGATACCTGCGCTAAAAAATTATGACACAAGACAGCCTGAACTAACTCCTCATACTACTAGAAACTACGCCCTTCTACATCTCCTCCACACACTCATCCTTTATCCCAGCCAGACCATTCAAACCAACCTGCAAACCACCCTATGCCATCCTCTAAATACCTGCTCTTACACTAAGCCTCTAACACCTGCACACTTCCTGAACCTAACTCAACACCAGCAGCAACCAGGCCCTCTCCAAAGCAACTACACATCACCTGAAACAGCCTCCTATACTTACCAGAATCATCCTTTAAATACCTGCGCACATACCAGGCCTTTTCTAGCTGCCTGCACACACTTGCCACGCCTACTTACCAGCTCAGCAACACCCCTGAACTCACCTACTACCTTCAAGCCACTTCTGACCTGTAACACCACCTGCAAAACCCTGAAACTAACTCAACTAAACACTAGCAAATAATAAAGACGAGTCTGCACCGGCTCTTTAATCTACAAATTTCACTAGACCCTTCCTAATCCCTGTAATACCAAACACAAATCCCTTGATTCTTACCATACTCACAGACCACCCTAAACGAAAAAAAAAAAACCTGAACACCTCCAACAAACCGACAGACATCCCTATTCCCACTAAACCACCAGACTTTCATACTACTACCAGATATGCAAGACCCCTGGACACACACTCCAGCAAACAAAAATCCAAGCCAGGCCTCCTAAACATCCCTGGACAAAAACTCCCAGAAATAATCAGGAAACAACATCCCTGAACAAACCAGGAACCAACTCTGAACAAACCAGAAAACAAAAACAACCCTTCCTTTACTCCAAAAACAAAATCCAGAACAGCCCCTACACTTCTCACCCTGCACGCACACCTCAACTTCTCACATTTCCCCAAAGCAAACTGTTACACTCTATGCACCTCCTGAAGACACTAGAATGGGGGTTGAATAGTGTCTACCGATTTTCGTCACGAGAACCTGGTTCTTCTAACGTAGAACCTAGTTCTTATATTATCTTTTATGCTTCCAGGAACACTGTAACTCACAACACCACACACACAAGGAACACAAGGATTTTACGTGGAAAACTCCTTGCTCAAGGGAGAAAAACCACGGCCCATACTCTGGGATTTTAGGACTGAATCCACTAATACAAGAGCAACGTTTCTGATTACAAACTCTGTAACCAAGGGGCTACACTCTAGACCCTAATCACTACTCAAAGCTAAACTCTAACTTCTCAGTAATTACACAAAAGTTCACCTAATACATATGCTTCTGAATAAGACAATAGGTAAAACTATGAAAGCTCGTATTAAAGACAACTTGCAATTTAATGAACCTAGACAGAATATCTAGACTCAATACCCTGCATGCACTCAAGCTGTCTTCTCCAGTTTTTCACGTGAAAAGATGCTAGATTGCCTTTTCGTGCTCTCAACTCTCCGTTTGTGAATAACTGCTTTTCGGCTGCCTCTACTACTTGCATTTATATGGGTCTTGATACCCTAGTTGAGTTCTACAAGGAATCCTTTTAATTATGGCAAGTCAGGATTCCTAGTAACTCTCTTCCTTGTTGAAGTCCAACTCCTTTTTCACACTTCGAAGACACAGCCTGGACACAGCCTATTTAGTCTGACTAGGATGAAGTATTCAATCACGCGCCACTACTCCTAGTTCCGCAGGAATTTGCAACCCGTAATCCTTTTCGATCAAGCGTGCCCTTTATTCCAAGGACTAGGTTCTCAGTGGGAACCTCTGAGTCCTTCTTGTTTGTCATACTTCAAAACCAGCTCTCAACAAATTACCTCTTTTTTATGATGACAAACAAATGTTGCCCAAAGAATCTGAGTAGACATAAATACCAACAGAAAATAACAAGTAACAAGTTCAAGAAAAAACGAACAGATGAATTAGGTCACAAACACTCCAACATTTCCTTCTTCCCCCTTTTGGCATCATCGAAAAGATTCAAATACCTGCACGAACTTGTCAATGATATCCAGTCAAAAGCACAAGGCAACAAGTCAGTAATAAGAGCAAACACAAGCAATAATAAGGGCCCAATCAAGAACCAATTACTGAAGCAGGAAACATTCATAAGCGTAAGTAATTTAAAACCATCATCCAGGTTGTGATATCAGCACAACCCCAATATTAAGTACACAACTGAACAGAACAAATTGTTTTAAACAACCAACATATGCAATCAGGAGAGAATAGGAGAGGGTAGACAACAGGTAGAAGGAGGAGGACAGGACAGGATAGGATAGGAGGACTCAAAGCTGAATGTTGAAGTGTTTGACAAGCGCCTCAAGTTGCTTCGTATTCTTTGCCCTTTCCATCACCAGCTCGGCCTCATACTTGTGGCAGTCTATCTTCAAACGATCAATTTCTTGATCCTTCAACTTCAGCTGTCTGTGGAGCTCTGTGTTTTCTGCATTAACCTCCAGGACATGCGTCTCCAGCTCCTTCACAGCATCAATGGCCTCTTCAGGTCCATAGTCCTCACTTTCCTCTTCTTGCTCTTGCTTGGCCTGCATTGGTTTCTTTGAAGCTCTGCTTTCTTTGAAGAAGTCACAATTTTTAAGCACATTAATCCCAAACATTTGGTGAATAGTTGGCTTCTTCCCAGCTTCTAAAGGAACCCCAAAATGCTCAAATACCTGCTGGAGGATGTAGGAATGCACAAGGGAATGTGGCTTCTGATCTGTGTCAGCAATCCTCTTTATGTGTCTAATTATCAGCCTAGACAAATTAATCTTTACCCCCTGTCCAGCAGATCCATGTATGTCAGGTCCAGAGCACTAGCCTCGCAGTTCCTCTCTCCTCTAGGTAGAAGAAACCTGTGCACAAATTCAAACAACAACTGATGTGCAGGTTCCATTTCCTTCTTGTCTACCTTCCTCTCCTTTCTCAGCTTGGGTTTTCCTGAGAACTTCTTGACAACATCTAGAGGAGTGACTCCATCAGTCCTCTTTGGCCATTTTAGCTTTATATACCTGCAATAACCTTCAGCAGGTATGTCAAGAATCACTCCTAGCTCAGGTCTCCCAAACTCTATCTCTATTCCTCTCACAGTGGTGAACACTCTCCTAGCATTAACTCTGCAATTTCTGTAGAATTCTCTGATCTCATTAGCATACAGCTTTCTTTCCTTGTTGGCAAACAACCCCAACCAGCCCTGGTGACCAATCATTCTGAGCAGTGGCTTCATATGAAACTCCTTCTCATCATGCAGGATGCTGCCAGGCAACACCTGATGCTTAGAGAAGAAGGCCACCCTATCAGCTTCATCCTCACTACCTCTCCTCCTTTTTCTGGTCTCAGCTTCACTGTCTGTTATCAGAATCACTTGGCTCTGCATAACTCCCAGCATCATCACTTTCCTCCTGTGCTTCCTCAGCTCTTCTTTCTTCTTCTTCCTTCTTCTTTGCTTCTCTATCTCTTACATTTGTCACTGTTCTCTCCAACCTCCCAACTTTCTCCAGCTGTTATTTTAATGCAGACCTGGTGCTAACCCTCCTGACCACAGGCTCATTTACAACCTTGTCATCACTTTCTCCACAAGCTTCATCAACCAGTCTTGTCTTCAGCACTGGCTTTCCCCCTTTCACTAATCTCCTTCTTTTCTCAGGCTCCACTATGTTTTTTTTCACAAACACAACCTCCTCTTCCTCTTCCTCTCCTGCTATTCTCTCATCTTCTTCTCCAAACTTCCTTTTTCTTTTTGGTTCTTCAGCTATCTTGGCAATTTCTCTTGGTTCAGTCTTTTCTAAAACTTCTCCTTCTTCCCTTCTTCCTCAGAGTCTGTCCAATCTAAATCTGCATCATCAGCCTCAGTGGAATTTGGACAAGCAACAGGCTCTTGCACCAAATTCTCTGAGGCTTCAGCAGATCCAAGTCCTCCAACAGCTGGACTTCCTGGCACAGATTCTTTCTTATTTTTCTCAACACTATCGTCTTCTTTAAATTTTTCTATTACTCTTTCAGCAATATTCAATTCCACACCGGACTCAACAACCACAGGCACCTGTAAGTCTTTTCTAAGTTCATCTTTTACACTGTCTCGCTCTGCCTCACATGAGTTCCCCCTACCTATTCGATCATCATGCTCAACACCTATTATTTTGTCTAGTCCTGTAACTAGGGTTTCAGTTTCTGCAGTTCCAGGGCTATTTATATCTACTGAAACGACGGGCGTAGATGAAATAGGATCAGAGATTACCTCATGCGGTGGTTGTGATGAACTTTGTGCAATGGGTGTGGTAGGAGCTGCCCTTGACCTCATCTTCTTTACCAGTTTCTTGTCCCCTTTTTGAAGAAATTTTGTGCGAGCCCTCGTAATTCTTTGGGCAAGAGTTGATGGGGGTGGTCTTTCAGACATTTTGAAGAATTTATGAATGATTTGTGAGATTTCTAGGGAATTTTCTATTTTTAGGGCTTGAGAGAAGATTTTAGTGCAATGGATTAGAAGTGGGTGAATGAAGGATGATTGTGTGAGTGTATCGACAGAGAGAAGGGGTTTTGTGATTTGACAAGGTCTAGGGAAGACAAAGCAGTAATGATGAAAAGAAAAGAAGCAGCTTTTTGAACTTTTTGATAACCGGGAAGAGTTAAAGTTTTGACGGTTATGGACTTTTTTTATATATCCTTTTTTTAAGTAGTTGGGTCCAACACATCAAATAGAATTCTATCCGAAAAATGAATGTGTTCCTATAATTTAGGACAGTTATAAGAACATGGAGGATCTCCCTTGACACACGTATGATTGACAATTCAATTCAGTTATGACTTTTATCATGCATGGTAGTATGAATGTACCTGGACATGATTCCTCATGCTTTGGTTGGTTCCTTCTTAGTAGATAGTAGGTTCTTCATGGGATCACATTATTCTTACCTGGTGCTCAAAAGCTGAACAAGTGTACTAATTCAAGTACCATGTTAGACTAGACATCAATGACAAAATTCAAACATGGACAATCGAATACTTAACTAACCAATCACAAAGGGATTACCTGCTGGGTCATCCGTGTATTTTGGTCATCCCTAATTCCAACATGTTCCTCTCAAACTGTACCTTGTTCAATGCTTTGGTAAATATGTCAGCAATTTGATCTTCAGTCCTGCACGAATTCATAGTAATTAGACCCTTTTCCACATTATCTCTCAAGAAGTGGTGTCTAATATCAATGTGCTTAGTTCTTTTATGTTGGACTGGGTTCTTGGCAATGTTCACTGCACTAGTATTGTCACAGAAAATTGGCACTGCACCACACTTGATACCAAAGTCCTCTAGTTGTTGTTTAATCCACAGCAATTGTGAACAGCATAATGCAGCTGCCACATACTCGGCTTCAGCAGTTGATAAAGCAACTGAGTTTTGCTTCTTTGTGTGGCCCAAGAGATCAAACAAGAACCCAGAAAGTGTGCCATTCCTGAAGTGCTTTTCCTGTCCACCAAATGACCTGCATAATCTGCATCAGCAAAACCAATTAGTTCAAAAGTACCTCCTCTTGGGTACCAGAGACAAAGGTCCTGAGTTCCTTTCAAGTATCTCAGGATCCTCTTCACAGCTGTCAAATGTGACTCCTTGGGCTTGGAGTAAAATCTAGCACACAGTCCTACACTGTATACTATGTCAGGTCGACTGGCTGTGAGATAAAGAAGTGATCCTATGATTCCTCTGTATTTTGTCTCGTCAGTTGAAGGACTGAGTTTGTCCAAATCCAGCTTCGTCCCAGGTGCAATGGGAGTAGTCATTTCTTTCGCTCCTTCCATGTCAAACTTCTTCAGTAGTTCCTTGACATACTTTTGCTGGTGAATCATAGTTCCTTCAGGCATTTGCTTTATCTGTAGTCCAAGGAAAGAAGTTTAGTTCTCCTATCATGCTCATTTCAAATTCGCTTCCCATCAGATCAGCATAGCCCCTCATCAGTGGCTCCAAAGATGATATCATCGACATACACTTGCACCACCAACAGATCTTTTCCTATCTTTTTAAGAAACAGTATGTTGTCAATCTTTCCTCTTGAGAACCCATTCTTCAATAAAAATCCTGAGAGTCTTTCATACCAGGCTCTGGGAGCTTGCTTCAATCTATAGAGAGACTTGTCCAGTTTGTAAATGTGATCAGGGAATTCATTATTTACAAAACCTGGTGGTTGTATTACATAGACTTCTTCATTCAGGTAGCCATTTAAGAACGCACTTTTCACATCATTCTGATATAGAGTGAACTCCATGTATGTAGCAAAGGCAATCAGCATCCTGATGGCCTCCATCCTTGCCACTGGTGCAAAAGTCTCATCGTAGTCTATTCCTTCTTCCTGACTGTAACCTTGAACTACTAATCTTGCTTTATTTCTTGTCACTATACCATGCTCATCCAGCTTGTTCCGGAATACCCATTTTGTTCCAATTATTGATCTATCCTTTGGCTTGGGAACTAGATGCCATACCTTGCTTCTTTCGAATTGATGTAGTTCCTCCTGTATGGCTAGAATCCAATCTGGGACTTCTAGGGCTTCTTTCACATTCTTTGATTCCAGAGATGAGAGGAAGGCAAAGGAAGCACAGAAGTTCTTCAAGGCTGACCTGGTCATGATTCCTGTATCCAGTTCTGATAGAACATTTTCCAAGGGATGAGATCGTTGGTGTTTCCATGGCTTGAGTTTCATATGACTGGAAGAACTAGCATCATTATCCTGGGGAGTTTCTTCCTGTCTTGCTGAATCATCAGCTTCATCAGCAGTTCCCCCTGTCAAGTTGACTCCTTGTTCCAATGTACTTGGATCTTCACTTGATGCCTCCTTGTCTTCTGAGCCTTCCAGTTCATTCACACCTTCTTCCCTGCTGAGGCCAATCACTTGATCATCTGTTTCACCTTCCTCCAATGCCTTGTCTGATTCATCAAAGACAACATGCATACTTTCTTCCACTGTTTGTGTCCTTTTGTTGAACACTTTGTATGCTTTGCTTTGAGTAGAATAACCAAGAAATATTACCTCATCACTCCTGGCATCAAACTTACCCTAGGGTTCCTTTCCATTATTGTGAACAAAGCATTTGCACCCGAAAGGTCTTAGGTGAGCAATATTTGGTTTTCTACCTCTGAGTAACTCATATGGGGTCTTGTCAAGAATTGCTCTAATTGAACATCTGTTTAGCAAGTAGCATGCGGTATTTATTGCTTCGGCCCAAAAGTTTCTTGCAAGTCCACTTGACAACAGCATAGTCCTGGCCATATCCTCCAGAGATCTGTTCTTCCTTTCCACTACTCCATTTTGTTGGGGTGATCTTGGAGCAGAGAAATTATGATCTATGTTGTTTCTTGCACAATACTCAGAAAATTTTGAGTTTTCAAACTCAGTCCCATGATCAAATTTGATGCTGATGAGTTCATGGCTTAGCCTCTTCTGAACAACACCAGCCCAGTCTCTAAAACTGTCAAAGGCTTCATCTTTAGTTGCCAAGAACAGAGTCCATGTGTATCTAGAGTAGTCATCAACAATTACGAACACGAATCTCTTTCCTCCTCTGCTCCTGGCTCTCATAGGTCCGCACAGATCCATATGCAACAGTTCCAGTGGTTTTGATGTGCTTACCACTTTCTTGGACTTGAAGGACACGCTTTCCTTTTACACACGCATCACACATCTTAATGTTTTCAAATCTCTTACTTGGCAGTCCACGAACCAGCTCCTTTGATACAAGCTTATTTAGTTGTGAGAGACTTGCATGACCCATTCTTTTGTGCCACAGCTGAGAGTCACTTTCTTGTACATTCAAGCATGTTAGGTTGTTTTCAGGTAATGACTTCAGCGACACTTTGTATACATTGTTTACCCTCTTCCCTTCCATTACAACTTCTCCACTCTGTAGGTTCTTCACAATGCATCCTACATATGAGAACTTCACTTCATTTCCTCTATCACATAGTTGGGAGATGCTCAGCAGATTGTGTCTAAGGCCATCAACACAATAAACATTCTCAATAGCATGATCCAGAGTTCTCCCAATCTTTCCAATTCCTACTATTTGACCGCTCTTTCCTCCTCCGAAGGCCACACTGCCTCCTTGAAATGCTGCAAGTGAGAGAAAGTTTCTTCTATCTCCAGTCATGTGCCTCGAACACCCACTGTCAAGAATCCAGCTTGGGTTGTTCTCTCTCACTCCAGCCTACAAAACAAATCAGAGGTTAGCCTTAGGAACCCAGACAAGCTTGGGTCCCTTCTTATTAGAAAATGGGCAAATCAAGTCTTGTCGAGCCCATTTAGGTAAAACACTTCTTTTGTTCTTGGCCTTTGCCTTACTGACATGTATGCACTTTTGTTTGATATGACCTGTTTCACCACAAAAAGTACATAACATGTTGCAAGGTAATGCCACGTACTTGCTTTTAGGGTTATATGGAGGCAGTGGTTTCTTAAATCCTAATCCTTGTTTTCCTCTGTTTTGATTTTCAAAAACCCAGTTCATTGCCTCTGATGATTTATTCCACTTAGTTAATTTGGTAAGCTCAAATTTTGATTTTTCAACTTTTTGACTTAAGACCTTGTTCTTCTCAGTTTCCTGATACAGAATTTTATTTGCTCTTTTCAATTCATTTTCCAAAAAAATTTGAACTTCACTTATTATTTGCTTACCATTTGCACTTTCTCTTAACTGATTGCATTCCAGTTCTAGCTCAGTGATCTTAGAATTTGATACTAGAGTCTGTCCTTTCAAGGTGGCATTGACTTCTTCAGGTTCAATGTTCTGTTCTAGGAGACTCTTGTGCTTAGTTCTAAGACTACTTAGTTCTTCAGTTAGTTTATCTTTTTCAAGCTTCTCCTTTTCATAACCCTCGATCAAGGTAGCAGTGATTAAAATTAGGTTTTCAGAAGAGTATGTATGCAATGTTTCCTTCAGTTCAGATAGAAACATCTTCAGTTCCATCCGTTGCCATAAGAGCTGAGTCCTTCTTTTGAACGTCATCTGAGTACACCTCCTTCAGCTTTTCCCAGACTTCCTTGGCCGACTTGCATTCAGATATTTTAGCAAGTACATCGTAGGTGAGTCCTCATTTCAGGTACCATTCAGCTTTGGAGTTTGCCTGTAACCAGTCTAGGTCTTGAGGATCCAGTTCGTCTACCTTCTTTGGCACGAGGACACCATTTGCATCTCTCTTTATAGGGACATGGGGTCCTCTCTGCACAAGTAGCCATAGACTATAGTCTGCGGCTTGCAAGAAGGTCTTCATCTGTTTCTTCCAGTTCATGTAGTAAGTTCCATTGAAAACAGGAGGTTTAGACGGATCTCTTCCTCCTCCCAACTCGAGAAAGTCTTCTTCATCAGAACTATTGTCTGACATACCCATTAGTGCTAGCGGCGAATCATCTCCAGAGTTCTTTTCATGGTCGGATTCACTGTCAGTTGGTCCCCATGTAGCATAGAATGCCTCCTTCTTCTTTCTTCTTTCTGCTATGAAGTTTGGAGGTCGTCTCGACTTCTTCTTATCTTTATCAACTTCCTTTGGTGTCTCCTTCTCCTTTTCCTTGGATGCTCTATTTTTCATCCATTCTATTTCCCACATAGGACAGTCTACTACAGCATGATCCTTTTTGAAGCATTTGAAGCACCCTGAATAGTCAGGATTGTCAACTATGTTCTTCATGCTAGAACTCTCCTTTCCACCTCTTTTGAATCCTTTGAACCTTCCCAGATTGAGCTTCTGTCTTAAGGCACCCACCATTGCTGCTTAAACTGATTGGAGATCAACATAATCATCAGTTTCTTCAGTTGCTTCAAGGGCAAGGGCCTTGTCCTTCTTTATAGCTGGTTTAGCTTTTGAGTCCTTCATCATCTCATGAGTTTTCAAACTCCCAACTAGTTCTTCAAGTTTGATGGATCTCAGAGGTTTGGATTCAATGATGGCAGTCATCTTTGGTTCCCATGCTTCAGGCAGCACATTTAGGACTTTATCAACCATCTCTATTTCAGGCAATTCCATATCCAGAGATCTCATTTCATTTGTGATGATAGTCAACCTTGTCATCATGTCCTGAATTGATTCTTTCTCACCCATGGTGAAAAGTTCAAATTGTCTTTTCAGCATTCTCCGTTTGGAGTCCTTCACTTCTGTGGTTCCTTCATGCGCAACCTGCAAAGCATCCCATATTTCCTTGGCCGTCTTATAAGATGATACTCGATTGAACTCCTCAGGACCAAGACCACAAATGACCAGTCTTTTGGCTTTGTGATTCTTTTCAATCATCTTATAGTCCGTCTCATTAAACTCTTCTTTCGGTTTTGGTTCTTGCTTAGCAGTAGCTCCTTCACCTACTACTTTGGTGGGGATTAGATTTCCTTCAAAGACTATCAGCCAGAGTTGATAATCTTCCGCACATATGTAATTCTCCATCCTGTTCTTCCACCATGCATAGTATTGCCCATTGAACTGTGGGGGCCTCTGAACTGACTGTCCTTCAGTGATGGTAGGTGGTGCACTCATTTTGATCCTTCTCAAGGTGGTAACCTCTTACAGAAAGACCCGCTCTGATACCACTTGTTACACTCTATGCACCTCCTGAAGACACTAGAAGGGGGATTGAATAGTGTCTACCGATTTTCGTCACGAGAACCTGGTTCTTCTAACGTAGAACCTAGTTCTTATATTATCTTTTATGCTGCCAGGAACACTGTAACTCACAACACCACACACGCAAGGAACACAAGGATTTTACGTGGAAAACTCCTTGCTCAAGGGAGAAAAACCACAACCCACACTCTGGGATTTTAGAACTGAATCCACTAACACAAGAGCAACGTTTCTGATTACAAACTCTGTAACCAAGGGGCTACACTCTAGACCCTAATCACTACTCAAAGCTAAACTCTAGCTTCTCAGCAATTACACAAAAGTTCACCTAATACATATGCTTCTGAATAAGCCAATAGGTAAAACTATGAAAGCTCGTATTAAAGACAATTTGCAATTTGACGAACCTAGACAGAATATCTAGACTCAATACCCTGCATGCACTCAAGTTGTCTTCTCCAGTTTTTCACGTGGAAAGATGCTAGATTGCCTTTTCGTACTCTCAACTCTCCGTTTGTGAATAACTGCTTTTCGGCTGCCTCTACTACTTGCATTTATATGGGTCTTGAAACCATAGTTGAGTTCTACAAGGAATCCTTTTAATTATGGCAAGTCAGGATTCCTAGTAACTCTTTTCCTTGTTGAAGTCCAACTCCTTTTTCACACTTCGAAGACACAGCCTGGACACAGCCTCTTTTAGTCTGACTAGGATGAAGTATTCAATCACGTGCCACTACTCCTAGTTCCGCAGGGATTTGCAACCCGTAATCCTTTTCGATCAAGCGTGCCCTTTATTCCAAGGACTAGGTTCTCAGTAGGAACCTCTGAGTCCTTCTTGTTTGTCATACTTCAAATCCAGCTCTCAACACAAACCGCTGCCTGAAAGCAACCATAACAGCCTCCATACAACTAAGAGGAAAAGACCTCTTCATTTCAACTTTCCAGGGTCATAAAATGGGATTCAAAGTATGATGTAAAACATCTTATTTCAATTTCAAAGCTTTATAAGCACAACATACCTGGAGTAGCTGAAGTCTTAGGAAAAGAACAAACTGTAACTTCAAAAATTCTAATGAAACACTAAATAAACAAAGACCAGATCTATCATTCTTTATAAGCTTATAAACTTTAAAGTTTCAATTTTTCAACACTGCGAGCTAATAAAAATCAATATCAAACTCAGGATATAATATTAACGTTACTATCATAAGGATGCTAACATCTAACCCTGATTAATCCAAATGAAGAACTTGCAAACTAGAACCTTAAGCTGACTTATACACCAACATTTAACTTTAGCTAAAATGACATTCAGTTTAGTAAAATATACTATAACAAATAACAAATAAAAATAACAGTCCAATCAAGTATTCATGTCAAAACTTTCAAATGTTATAGGGAGATTATGATGTTACCTCTTGCAGGGCAGTGAGCTAGGGCGAAGATCCGAGGAAAAAGCGACTCGAACACGAGGAGCAACGATGAACTTTTAAAGGCAAATGACTGAAGTATTGAATCGACGACACACAAAAATTAACCTTAAAAAAACAGTAACGCTATGTTTTTGAACTAAAACTAAGGAGAAATAGATGTGTATTTCCTGTCCAATCTCCGTATGTTTTCTTGGCTAAGAATCAACTGAATCCTTTTCTATATCTACTGCCACTGCTAATCTTCTCTATAAACTCTCTATTCATGACTCACATTTTGAAACCTCTCTGTTCTTGCCGCTGTTCTCCTCCACCCCTACTGCCGCCCCTCAAAACCCACTTAAGACCCGGTTTTTTATATCCAATAATTAGGGCTCTAAAGGCCATGTGTAATACCCAAACGACCCCTCCACAACGGCTCTAATTGGATAAGGTTTGGGTACGAATCTGGAGAGAGAGGAGGGGACCATTTGGTTTTTTTGGCGTTTAGCCGTTTGAATTTTGGGAAACCGGGCAGGGGAGATTGAAACGGGTTGCGGGTTTTGTCAAGGGAATTGGGGGATTTGAACTAAATTAGGGGAAGTGTTGTATATCATAGCTTTGTAGAGGTAGGCCAGTAGTTTAGGTGGGGAACAATTTTGGCCCATTTCTAAATTTTACCAATTTGATTGGTTAAAATTAGCCTTTCCAACAGAACTTTTAATTAAATACCCTTTATATCTTAATATTAACTTAAAATTCGGAACAAAATTAGGTTGTTCAACAGCATCCTGTTAATCATATATGCTGCACAGTTCATACCTTCAGCACACAGGGCTTTAGATCAAGTCTCCGTTAAGTGTCGAATCATTCATTCCACCACTCCATTTTGTTGTGGCGTATAGGCACATGTGAGTTCTCTTTTGATTCCATGTTGATCAAATAAGGAGAGAAATTCATCAGAAGTGAATTCACCGCCATTATCAGTTCGCAACCTCCTCATTCTGGAACCAAGCTCGCCTTCAACTATTTCTTTGAATTCCATAAACTTGTTGAATACTTCCGACTTATACGTCACAAAATAAACCCAAGTGAATCTAGTAAAATCATCAATAAAAATTAGCATATAAGAGTACCCAGAGAATGAAGGAGTTCTTGTTGGCCCCATCAAATCACTGTGAATTAGTTCTAGTGGAGCACTGCACCTTGACAGGATTTGTCAAATGGAAGTCGATGTGACTTTCCGTATTGACATCCCTCACAAATCTCTCCTCCACCAAGTCTAGCATGCCATAGGTGCACATTATAATTGCTACTCATTTTCTCAACATATGAATCAGAGGCAGATAAAACATATAGATCATTAACTCTCTTACCGGTGTAAATGGTATCCACCTTGAGTTCCTTGATATTCCAAAAGAACTTCACGTCATGTGGGCCAAATAGTAGGTAGCTTTCCGCATCTACTGTATTTGCAACTGAAAAAGAGATTTTTCTTCATACCTAAAATATGAAAGACACCGGTGAGAGTGATAGGGTCTTCTTGCTTCTCGTTGATGACCACAGTGCCTTCCTTCTCCACCTGATGGACTGTATTATCTGCCGTTATAATGACATCATGGCCATTGTATTCTCGAAAGGTGGAAAACTTGGATTGGTCTCCAGTAAGATGATGCCCACATCCTGAATCCACGATCCAATATTTTTCAAAGTTGATAGAAGCCATGGCATCTACTGATTGTGTTTCAACCATGAAGCACTTTCCCCAGTCTTCTTCCTCCTCGGCGGCTTTCTCAGCTTGAACCATATTGCCATCTTTGGCCCGGCAATGTCTTTTTATATGCCCTATTTTACCACATCGGTAGCACTTGAAAGTCTTCTTACCTGAATAATTATAAGACCATTCTTTCTTCTCAGGCGTGCTTCAGAGATAGCCTCGTCCGGATTTAATAATAAAATTTCTGAGCATAAATTTTTAATTTTCAAAAAATACTCGGCGGTGGAGAGGTTACCTTGAGTGGTGTTAGCCAATTCATTCTCCAATATTTATAGCCGAGCTTCATCCTTCTTATTGAACAACCGGCCGAGGGTACTACATATTTCATGAGCCGACTTGCACCTTATAATATGGTCAAACAAATTGTGAGATATTGACCTATTTAGAATGAACTCCGCCTTTGCATTCGTCTGCCTCCACTTCTTGAGTGCGTTGCTATTTTCCGGTTTGTCGGCAGGAGGATTTGTGTTAACATCGTTGACAACTTCCCATAAGTCCTCGCCAACAAGGTAAGACTCCATACAAGTCTTCCAAACCTTGTAGTTGGATTGGTTCAATCTTTCCATCCCCAATCAACCAGCACGACTACTCACATCCATTAAGCAAACCAGTTGAATCTACCACCAAAACCCGATCTTGAAACAATCCAAATGTCAACCTATGGCTCTGATACCATGTAGAGAACAACTGAAGGAAAGGTTAGTGTTTGGAGACCATCTGCTAGCCCAAGATCGTAAGCAAGAATAGGAAGATTCAACTAAGGAAGGGGAAGCTTTGAAAAGAAGGAACAAAGTTGGAACTAGAAATGTTTTCTTGATTTTGGCTTAGTTACAAATTTCTAATGTCATCCCCTATTTATACTTCTTAAGGGATGGTTTTAGATCTTCTTCTAGATACATTCATTAGAAAATTCTAGTTAAACTATCAGAAATGGGTCAGTTTCACCCTCCATTTGAAAACGGTCTCAAAAATACCCTTACTGATAGTCAATTGGTTCATTTATGCCCCTCATCTCTAACGGATTCCTAGTCAGATTAAATCATATTATAAAAACTATTTTTTGATGAATTGAACTTTTTTGTTTTTCTAAAATAATAAAAATTTCCACATCAGCACCTTCCTTTCTTCTTCCCTTTGTCAAAAACAAAAGAAAACAAGAGATCAAACAAATTGTTCTAACGAGTATAAATGGTGGATAACTAGCAGTTTGAATGCCTCAAATAAAGTACAAAAATTGAGGTCCAAACTGCCAATACAAAATGGCTTGGAAGTTGGAAGCATCAACAAATCAAATATACTTAGCCGGAAACAAGTGAAGTTTTACAGGCAGCTTTTAGTGCCGTTTCTTTTTCGGTTACTGATAGATTTTTTCAAATAATTTTGCATAATGAGAATTTTTTTTTTTTATCAACGGGGTCATTTCTCCTCTTTTTTAAATTTCAAAAGAAATTTAAACAAAATTTCTTAGCTTCTGTACTAAAAGAAAACGAAAAGCAAAAATTGGAGTTATAAGCTAAACGTAGTTTTTTTAACGTCATTCATCCTTCCAATTGCTGGCAGTGTGGGAGAGGAAAGTGGAAGAGTCGACGAAGGTTATGGAGGTGGGTATGATTTTCAGCTAGTAGAGGCGAAGACTTAAAGAAGTTCTGGTTGTTAATTTTAGCTCATTGATTGGAGTTACTTCATTCTTTGTAATGGTGAAAAAGTCTACCAAGATATACATTGCTGTCTATGAGGGAAATGGAGAAAACCAAGTGAAAAAATGAAGGTTTAGTATATCTGTATTCCACCAAAGTTCTCCATCAGGAGAGAGAGGCTCCACCTTTTGGGTTCTCCACTTTGGTACATGTGGAAATGAAATATTAACATGTCAGCAGTTTTACTAATTTAAAAATATGACTTGGAGCTCCGTTACATATAAGGGTAAGTTTGGCCCAAAATTCAAACGATAAGGGTAATTTTGATACCGTTTTTCAACGGAGGGTATAATTGATCCATTTTCAATAGTTCAGAGGCAAATTTGACCCTTTTCCATATAAAGTATAATTAGAATCATTTCATATAAAATTTTGTTTTTCTAATATAATCTGGAGCTGTATTTCTCTCTCCTACTTCCCCGAGATTATCCTCCCCATAATTCTTCTTCCCCTTTGAATCTTTGAATCCAAAACCCTAAAAATGGTGTTAGCACAATTAGGAGGGAGCATATCACGTGCTCTCCAGCAGATGAGCAATGCCACAATAATTGATGAGAAAGTATTAAATGAATGTTTGAATGAAATCACACGTGCCCTTCTTCAATCTGATGTTCAGTTTAAGCTTGTTCGTGATATGACTACTAATATTAAGAATATTGTTAATCTTGATGATCTTGCTGCTGGTCATAATAAGCGTAGGATCATTCAACAGGTATTGCTTTACTTTTGTGATTGATTTTTCATATGACAACATACTCAGTATAATCTCACACGTGGGGTCGGGGAGGGTAAGGTGTAGCAGACCTTACCCCTACCTCGAGTGAGGTGGAGAGGTTTGTTTCTGATAGACCATCGACAATGTACTTATTGCCTACTACAATCTATAATCCCATAACTGGGGTCCGGGGAGTGTGAGGTACAGAGGCTGTTTCAGATAGACCCTCGACAATGTACTTATTGCCTACAATAACAAGTGTGATCCCGCAAGTAAGGTCTGGGGAGGGTGGGGTGGACGTAGACCTTATTCTACCTCGAGTGAGGTAGAGAGGCTGTTTCTGATAGACCCTCGACAATTTACTTATTGTCTCTTAGGAAAAATCGAACCTTTGCATATAAATTTGTTGTTTGGTTTTCTACTAATTATGCTACTCTTTGCTTACTTTTGAAAGGTTGGTATACCTTTATTTGTTTTTTCACTTCAAAAATTGAACTTTTGTATGTGTTTCGTAATTGAACTTCTCAGGGATAATTGAACCTTTGCATGTAAATATAGGTGTTTGTGTAAGTCTTTTTTAGATAAAAGTAATCAGTTTTACTAAACAGAAAGGCAAAATTTTTTTGTTACCTTCTTCCTCAGAAAACAGAAGGGCAAAAATTGTGTCAGTGGACAAGAAGTATACCAAAAAGTAGAAAACTTGCACGCAAGGGTGTAGACTAGTGGTCAATGAAGTGTGAGGAGAACCATGAGGTCTCAGGGGTGGAGTTACCTGATACTTGTTTTGGTGGGAGGGTAGCAGGTATCCGGTAGAATAATCAAGGGTGGGAGCAAGGTTGCCTGGACACCAACGCCATTAAAAAAGACGTAGAAAAGCCTTATAGAAAGATATGGTTTTCTAAAAACTGCCAAATCTTCTATGCTAATAGGGATCTAATGGGTGCACCAAAAAGAGATAAAGGATAATAGGCTCCTCATGTGCGCAAAATCCTTTTCCTCAAAAGATCTCTAATCACTCACTCAATGTTTTGAAGACTGTGCACTTTGCGCTTTGAAAGGCAGCAAGGCACAAGGCCCTCGCTTTTTTATGTTGAAGCGATGAGATGTAAAGGAAGCTGGCGCTTCAGACAGTTTAGCGCAAAGCGCAGATGCAGAGAAGCGCATGCTCTAGTTCGTTTCATGTTTTACTTAAAATACTGACTTTTTTAGAAGAAAGCTAATGTTCCAAAAGACCAAACCATGCCTACATATTGTCTCTCTCTCTCCCTCCCTTTCTCTCTCTCTCTCTCTCTCTCTCTCTCTCTATGTATATGGTCTACATGTGTGTTACTGGAACATCCCATGCCTTGCATCTTCTCATGGTCTAGTTGAACATTACTTATTTGACCGAACCTGACATCACCCATTGAAGACCAAACCATCTTAGTGTTTCTCACCATAAACAAGACACTACACTACGATGTAAAAGGTGATTCACGCCGTCTCTCTTAATATTTATGCAGATAACACCAAACTGACACATGTAATCTTTCTCTTTCTCAAATTCTCAGCCGTCAGGATCGCCCTCTCGAGATCCTTACAGACAGATGGAAAAGCTGACTCCTCCCTACCCAGAAGGTACTCATAATAAGTCTTAACAGAAAAAGCACCATTAGTTTCCGCTCCCCATCTCCATCATCGCGACTTTCTTGTGTAATCCTTTCTTTATGAATCAAACAAATCGACCTTTGGAATTAAGCTATCTTTGAATCTGAAAATTCCTCCTAAACCTCAAGTCCTAATGAACTTCTCCACATTGTAGGCTCCTAAACCTTTGCAATTATGTGTGTACTAATTTTACTACTTAGTGCTTTACCTTGGAATGTTGATGTACCTTTATTTGATTTGTCACGCCAAAAATGGAGCTTTTCCATATATATTGTTGTTGGGGTCTCCTCCTTTTTGTTTGTGGGGAGGGGGGAGGGGGTGTTGAATATCCAACCCCATATTGGTGTTAAGCTTTTCATAAGAATAAAATATAGTTACTTACTTCTTAGGAGAAATTGAACCATTCCATGTAAAGATGCGTGCTTGCTACTAATTACCCTCCTCCTTGCTTACCAGCATGTAGATTTACTTTTATATGATTTTTGATGCCAAAAATTGAAACCATGCGTATATTTTATACATATCTATCTAAAGGTGAAACGAGCGAACACTAACACTGAACATTCGTAGTGGTAAACATGTTTTGACTCTATGATTAGCCATATACTCCCTCTGAGGGAGTAATTTATCTAGGTTTCCTAGGGTCTCTTTCCTTTGTTCCTTAGGGTGAAAAGTCCATATATCGGAGTTTCTTATGTAAACTTTTTCTTTCTTTTTGTTCATATTTGCTTATTGTTACTCTTATTGTGCCCAGTTGGAATCTTCTTGATTTGTTGTTCGAGGTTGTCATTAGATGAAAATCATGTATGCATTTTTTTGTCGCATTCTTCTATTGACGTAAGACAATTTCTTCCATTGTATAGGCTGTATTTAATGAGCTCTGCAAGATATTGGATCCTGGGAAGCCTGCTTTTACACCGAAAAAGGGGAAACCTAGTGTTGTTATGTTTGTTGGTTTGCAAGGTGAGCTGATACAACCTTCTTCTTCTTTCCCTCTTTGTTTCTGGGATGAAGAGTTTATACAATGCTCTACCTTATTATATCATATCATGTCATGACGTCATGTCATTACAATTTGGTGGCATGACTAAGACTTAGCTTTCTGAATGGTAATGGGAATTTGGCTGTTAGCTTTCTGAATGACAATGGGAGTATGGCTGAACACATATGCTGAATCCTTTATCTTTTTCTTATTCACTTCTTAAGATGGATGCCCTTATTTATATTAAACTTGTCACAGGGTCCGGAAAAACAACAACATGTACAAAGTATGCATACTACCACCAGAAAAAAGGTTGGAAACCAGCTTTAGTGTGTGCTGATACATTTAGAGCTGGTGCTTTCGATCAATTGAAGCAGAATGCCACCAAAGCTAAGATACCCTTTTATGGAAGGTATATCCTCTTCTCAACCTATTAGTCTTATCTTTATAGTTTTTAGAAGCTTGATGAGGGTACAGTCTGTTAATCATGTGTGTTCATCCATCCTCCTTTCTGAAGAAGTAGATGTCCTACATATTGGTGGGCTGATTCAATTGATAAACAATGTCATAGTTGCATAGGCATCACAGACTTTAAAGTGCAATTAGACAGAATTTGAGGACGACGTGTGAGCTGCATTTTTTGTTTTATGGAGAAAAGTGAATGATATTTTGCTAAGATTGGTCAAAGAGATTAGTGATTACTCGGTAACAAAGGCTTATCAAAGAGATAAAGTAATGTTAGCTGACTGAGAATCGCTATGCATTATGTAAACATGAGTAGTAGTGAAACAAAGAAGTACATCACTCGCGGTTGTTATGAACAAAAACTCCTAATTTGACAAATGATTGCATATTTATTTCGATTAACTTTTTATTTCAATTTGGACAGAAGTACTTGCATTACCTGCTTTTAAGGGAAGGTCCTTAAGTTAGTTTGCTCTAAAGCTCTGAGGCTCTCCACACCGAGAAGCCAATGATTTATTACAGTTGTTTGATGACTCTGAACATGGTTTTTGCCTCGTTGCTTCAGTCGTGTGAAAATGAAAAAGTGTAAAATCTTCTTCTGTATTTTGAATGGACTGAGTAGTCTAATTGCTACGTGTTTGGTGTCTATGGCTTTGTATTTAGTCAATGAGGTTCTCTTGAACTACACTCTCTTTTTTTGAGCAACACTACAGGCAATTTCGTATTTTAATGAATGTCGTGCAACAGTTACACGGAGTCGGACCCTGTGAAGATAGCTGTTGATGGTGTTGAAACATTTAAGAAGGAAAATTGTGATCTGATAATTGTTGATACTAGTGGGCGCCACAAACAAGAAGCTGCTCTTTTTGAAGAGATGAGACAAGTTTCTGAAGCAACGGTATGTTTTACTATGCTCCATGTATATGGTTAGCTTCTATAAGAAAAGCTAATCTTTGTATTTGGTTCCCAGAAACCAGATCTTGTGATATTTGTCATGGATAGCAGTATTGGTCAAGCTGCCTTTGATCAAGCTCAAGCATTTAAGCAAAGTGTAGCAGTTGGAGCTGTCATTATTACTAAGATGGATGGCCATGCAAAAGGAGGTGGTGCCCTCAGTGCGTAAGTTTCCTTGCTATTGCTGTAGCACTTACAAAGCTTTCCTTTTGTTGTTAGTGAGAACTCATGTATAACTAAATAAAGTATGCCTTTGCTGCTTTAAGCACTGTCAGTGGCAGTCTGTTAATTTAGTAAAAAAATTTATTACGGTAGTATGTCTTCTTATAATCTCTTTCAGTTACATAAGTACTCAGCTAAGCTATTGAACATATGCCTGTTGAAATAATTTCTTTATCTGACAAGATTGTCTAGCTGATGCCAAACAAGTAAGTGCAATTTGTAAGGAAAAAATGCTATGCTTTTTAATGCTTGAAATTTCAAGGTTTCTAATTGGCCCGTACAGCACTAAAGCCACAACTTTCTGCTGCTTTCCTGAAGCATGATCAAACCACAAATTTACTACGCTTTCTGATATGTCCATTGTTTTGCTTACAAACACTTGCCATTTAGTATTTCCAATTTTTAAATTATATCTACTTTCACCGAATAATTATATGATGAAATTTGTAACCTCTTATGGGGAATAAACAAAGTATAGTTATCTTTTTCTCTTCTGCGCAGAGTTGCTGCAACAAAAAGTCCCGTCATTTTTATTGGAACTGGTGAACACATGGATGAGTTTGAAGTTTTCGATGTTAAGCCATTCGTCAGCCGTCTTTTAGGTTTGCGTCTGTTCTGTCAATTCTTCACCTTTGCTTGGAGGCATATACATCTAACCACTGCCACTTGATTTAATCGTTCTGAACCATCTCTGCCTTATTTGAAGTACTTGATGTTGCTGATGTCAGTTTATCCTTTTGTGTCAACTTCTACCAGGCATGGGTGATTGGTCTGGGTTCATGGACAAGATACACGAAGTTGTCCCGATGGATCAACAGCCTGAGCTTCTTCAGAAGCTATCGGAAGGACATTTTACCTTGAGGATAATGTATGAGCAATTCCAGAACATACTTAAAATGGGTCCCATTGGCCAGGTTTGCATTTTGCTGCTTGCTTTAAATTCTCTGATTATTATGAGAACCTTTTCTGTTTCCATAGTTTTCTGAAGTTATTCATTGGGTATCAATTTTCTTAATACTTGGATTGGGTGGTTTGCTAAATGTTTCTTCTTTCCATTCTGATAACCCATAAATATTGATCAAATAACCTAGAGCAAGCTCAAGATCATGTACAAGTTCTATACAACTGGAAGGGATTTGTCAACCCTAACTCAGTTTGCTCACCCAATCCCCATCCTTTCCTGTCCTTCTTTCCTATGTTACTCGGACTCTTCACTTTTGGTGCCGCACCCGTGTCGGATCCGTACCCGTATGGGTGTGGGTGTGGTATCCGTACCTGATTTGGTCAACTGATTTTGAGTATTTTGACCAAAATCAACGGAGAAATTTTGGAAAGATTCAATGATTTCTCTAATCAAAACAAAAGTGAAGAGTACCTTATATTTTTTTTCATTCTCAAAAAAAAGTAAGGGGAAATTGAAGAAAATAGAATACCTTATATTATTGTATATAGAAATTTCTATGCCCTGCAATATTTTTTTCAAGTTTTCCACATAATATCTCATAATTTAGGTTTTATAACTCTACTTTTAGATTATTTAATTTTTTAAGCCGAATCCCCATGCCCGTATCCATAACTGGATCTGTATCCCCGAATCTTAAAATATAGATCATAAAGGATCCGACCTCTAGATCCACACCCGTATCGGACACCCGCACCCGAGTCCGAGTAACTTAGCTTTTCTCTCTCACACACACACACACTCACTCTCATTTTACGCGTCGTTGATGTTTCTTTGTCGTATAGGTCTTCTCAATGCTTCCAGGATTCAGTTCTGAGTTGATGCCAAAAGGCCGTGAAAACGAAAGCCAGGCAAAAATTAAACGATACATGACAATGATGGATTCAATGACTAATGAAGGCAAGTGATCTATTTCTACTGAGTATTTAGCATTAGTTGGTTTTGAAGATTAATTTGTCGTTTTTTATTTAAAATTCAATCCAATTGCAGAACTAGATAGTTCCAACCCAAAGCTTATGACTGATTCCCGGGTTATGCGGATAGCTAGAGGCTCTGGCCGCCAAGTGCAGGAGGTGAATGATATGATGGAGGAATACAAACGATTGGCCAAGATATGGAGCAAGATGAAGGGACTTAAGATTCCAAAGAAGGGAGAAATGAGTGCCTTATCTCGAAATATGAATGCACAACACATGAGCAAAGTCCTGCCGCCTCAGATGTTGAAGACAATAGGCGGCATGGGTGGCTTGCAGAACTTGATGAAGCAAATGGGTTCTACTAAGGACATGATGGGTATGTTTGGTGGTGGGGATAAATAATAGTAATACTTCAAAGCAAAATTTACGAGTGTAAATCGAAGTCAAGGTATGCTAGCAAATCTCTTTTTGGTGGAAAAGCATCTTAATCTTAGAGTTTTCTTCTCTCCGTTGTATCATTGGCCGGAGATTTTGGAATTTAGGGAAGCAGAACATGTTGATAAAAGTAATTTATTATATTCTGCTATAGCTTCATGGTTTTTTTTTTTTTTTTACTGTATTTAAGTAGTTGAGATGTTTCACGAGTACAAATTGTTCGAGGACTATTGATGCCAATCTTTTCTTTCACCGGGCTTTAATTACAATTTACAGTGATTCAAATTTTCAATGATGGAAAGATAGAGGATGCCGTTCATAGCTTTAGTACTGTTGAATAACTTGAAGAGAGCTTATCAAGCTTTACAAAACAATAATGATTTCCACCTTTTGTGCCTGTTTAGGTCGAGCATATACAGAATGTGAGCAATCGTGAACACGTGATCCTTACAGGCTGGTTTCTTCTTATTGTAATGCTTGGCCGTCTAAATTAAACGATTAACAAGTGCAATACATAGTAAAATAAGACATATAAGATTTGACTGGTAAAAGGATGCAATTATCTGCATATACTTGGAGCTTTTTTCTTATGCAGCCAACACTATGACTTCCCAATAGCTAGTGGTGGCGAACACTATGACTTCCCAATAGCTAGTGGCAGCGAATGGACGGATTGAATAAAATTTAGGTGGGTAAAATGGGATAATGTGATAAATAAGTCATGACCAAAGTCAGTGCAAAGTTTGCTTGCGTCAAAATGGATGGGTCAAGTGACATGTCATAACTTAACCTTCTGTCTTGTTAGGTCAAGTCAGCAAATTGCTCATAATCTAACTTGTTTAAATTTGGACGGATTAATAAACTATGAGTTGGTTTTGCCACCTCTACCAACATCTTACTATATGTTTGTCCATTAAAGCAGATATTGACTCCTGTTTTGATGATTACAATAAATTAAATCCCTATATTTAATAACTAAATAATTCTATCTTCTACCTTGGGTTTTTAAGTTGAATGAAATCGGAAAAAAGGGAGTACAAGATGTTGCTAGCGATATTTATGGTAAAAGAATCATTGCATATCAATCAAGGAAGGAGTTCACACTGAAATATCTTTACAAATCTCTAGCTGCATCAACCAAGGATTCTAGCCGTTAATACTATGCTGCCAATAGAGGAAAGAAGATCCGGAAGAATCAACTCAATCAAGGCTTCAAGATCTATGGAGAGAAATCAGAACTCTTGCCAGGCTCTTAACCTTATTCTCAAAAAAGGATAATTCAAACCTTTTTGAGAATCAAATTCCTTGGGTCAATATCTCTTCATTATGGATATCCTCTGAACACAATCAAAGGAATTATACTGGACAGCTGTACAAGCCAAGTGGTTGAAGAGGTTGTAACTATATATACTCAGGCATCTCCACTGTCAACTACGCAACCTATATCTTTTTAGCATTCTCTTTTAAAGTCTTGAAATATTGTAATCTTGAGAGTTTACTATTGTACAAGGAAAAAAAAAAAGAGATCAGAGAGAAAGAAATGTTAGTGTCGAGTGAGTTGGTTGAAACACTGTGAAACCAACTGTGAGTCGTTTGTGGTGAGCGAAGAGATAAAAAACCATAAGTGTGTATCGTTGGTGGTGAGTGAAGAAAAACCATCATCTGTATCTTGTAATAAATTAGAGCTGAAGAGATAAATCCCTTGCGACCCATGGGGACTGGACTAGGAACCACATTAGTTTCGAACCAGTATAAAAATCGATTGTGTCCCTTCCTTTCTGTACTTAATTTTCTGTCTTTCACTGCTCCAGAATTAATCGAGTAGATAACTGAAACTGAATAAAAAGATTAAAAATTATAATTCACTCTTCCCTTATATCTTCAGCAGAAACCAAACATAGGGTGTGGAAAATCAAAAAGAAAAAGTTAATGTGAAAGTACTAACTGACAGTCGCTTTATCGTGTGGAATTATTCCTGAGTCTAGATTAAGCATCAGAATTCCACTGTCTGTTATTCAAAACCTGGGCCAGTCACCATCTAAACATAGGAGGGGTTACAACTTACACGAAAAGCGAGATCATGATATACTACTACTAAGCATAAAATGACGCGGAAACCATGATTTGACAAAGTTGTAGACATCACGCAAGTCCTTTACCTAAATTGATGCCAAAAATTCCTTTTATTCTTTGCAGTTAGTCAAGCAACTTGATCTTCTAAGCGTCATCTCAACTGACTTGTCTTTCTTTTACTCAATATTTGCTTCTAATTCTCTCTTTGTTCCCAATATTAATTTTGGACAGATATATTCTTTTTTAAATATTTCATATTTTTAAGGAATATTACTTTTTTTTAGATTAACTCTTAGTATTCGGTTGGATTGAGTGTTACTAGTAAGATAGTATTTAAAAACAGAAAACACGATAGTTTAGACAAATACTCTAATAATTAAAGATGATTAAATTAAATTGTCTTTTAAAAGGTGTGGGCATCAAACTTGATTTTGTTTTTAAGAAAAAAAAAAGTTGTGAACTGTCATGTATAACTCCCATAACATGTATAAAGAGATCAGTGCATATTAGATAGTCTACAATATTTTCAATTGACTCTGCTTGCTTGTGCTTTTTCTTCTCTTTTTCAACTCTTACCCCACCCTTGTCGCAGAGATGTGTGTTCAGTAAAGGGACCAAAGACCATAGATAAGGTTATGGATGGATGAGAAAATAGGTCACAATCTATGCAGAATTTTAGAACCATTGTCCTTTTCTTGCAAGACTAGTTTGTCATCTAACTTGGATGGCAATGTGTGAATGGACCTGTCAGAGTCTTCCCAAAGGTAAAAATTCTTGCTTTTTACATCCTCATAAGTCAACAGCGTCGTTGTTCTGCAAACACGTTTTCAACAACTACTATACTATATTTCTCCACTTCTTGTCAAAGCTACATACTCACAAATATTCACGTTTTATTAAAGAAAATGACCAATTCAAGGCAAGCTATGTTGTGAATTACGTTAACAATAGCTCTTCCTTTCCTTGAATATTAGAATCCCTTTTTATGATGCAAGCTTCAGTTCTTATGATTTCCTTTTAGGCATCTCAAAAAATCTCGATAATGCAGTAGCATTGCTTCAATGACAAAAACCTTGGTGACAAGTGGAAATAATTAAGGTTAAATTTCTCCTTGCGCCCAACTGCCCAAGTGGTACATAATTCAACTCTCATTGAAAATCTTCCATCTTCTATATCATTTCCTTTTCCTTAAGTGACCTAAAGGTAATTTTTATGTAGTCTAATAAAACAAAGTCGAGAGTAGCTTATTAAGTCTATCTCATTTCTAGACACGATGTATTGTAGTAACTAATACCATGGCCTACAGGATTTATATTTCTCGCAGACAGAGGTTATTTACTGAACAACTTTGACAAGTTAATATGAATCGACTATTAATTAGCATCATATTGTATTTGGACCACTCTATCCATTTTCTTTTAGGAGTAGTTGATTTTGAATTTGAAAAGCTTCTAGCCGAATTCGAGAAGGAGAATTTGCAATAATTTTTCATGGAGATTCATGTGAGCAGCTCATTGAATACTCGAATTGAGTACAGATTGTAGCCGTTGGCCTGAATTGACAGACAGTTTTTCGCTCTAATCATTTCTAACTTGTGTAAAATAGTCTAATGTCACATAAATTGTTGTACATTCATTTCCAACTTCTGTATATTTCTGGCAAGCCTGAAACCGTCTTCCTATGTATTTAAATCACGTAATATATTCTATTTCTCAAGTTATATATACTAGAAGACGTAAGTTTACTATATGAGTGAATTTTGCCTATGACATCAAGTTAGTTATTATCATTTCTACAGGTTATTTAGTAAGTAGAATGCTTATAATAGAGATTTACATCTTATTATTTTATAAGAGATATCATTGCGCCATTAATTATCAACTCGCCAGTAAATAAAGCTTAAACTCTACCTTCTATTTTAATCAAAAAGGGGAAAAAGAAAAAGGAAATGGAGATGCTAATTACTACTTAGAAAAACACTTGCGTTACAGCCTATTGACAACATGATCATAAAATAATTATATTAAACCTGAGTACGTTAAAATAGAATCTAGAAAATGGAATTTTGTTAGCATATATGTGTCGTGTGTGAGCGATTGATATACAATATACTCTTGTTAAAATATACCTGAAATGATGACTAATTGTACAAACTCTTTTTCCTTTTGACTAACTAATCTTTCCAGAAAATATTACTTATCTTATCAAAACATTGATTAATTCGTGTTTCACCAGTCAAAACAGTGATCTTGAATTACCTTGACTCGAGTTCTTAAGCAAAGATATATACTACATAGTAGTAATAAGTAATTAAGCCATGTTTCACCAGTCAAAACAGCGATCTTGAATTACCTTGACTTGAAGTCTTAAGCAAAGATATATACATACTCCTATTTATTAGTAAGTTTGAATGTTAGTGATGCCATTTAATGATTGCATTATTTTCTTGTAGAAATAATGATTGAATTAACTATGAAAAGACTTGTTCAAACGGAAAGGAAACTACGTTAAAAGAGACATGAAAGCTTTTATAGGAGCATAACTTCCAATTGTTTTCATACTCCTCCAAGAGGACTAAAATACTTGTATTACCGCGCATTCTCCTTCTTATCTTTTTTACCAGTTTGGTTTAATTATATTGAGCAAAGGATCTAAATACCATTTTCTTTAAATTAAACTTCAAAGATTTTGAATTGGAAGAGTAAAATTTGAAGTATACTAGCAGTACAAAGTTTTACTATCAAAAACACTAGATTCTGTCGAACTTAAAAATCCAGGTTACACATCCCACCCCAGCAATTAAAAAAAACAGAATAGTTTGAGAAGGACAAAAAGCAACAACAAAAAATTAGACAAGCACATTTACCACCTAGCTCGAGCTCGTTACACAAGATTGCAAGACAAACGGGAAAAAATACAATAAAGAAAAAGAGTTCAAGCGAGCGGTATAATCTACAGTGGCATCCTCACACATACTTTTGAGACACAACAAGATCATCTAAAATTCGACGAACACATGCAACAACATCAATACAAAATCATCAACTTCATGATTAATTTGATCGACTGTCTTTAACTATATAAATACCTATATCTATATTTGAAACAAGAACTAAAGACAACAACATTTAATTAAGAAGAAGATAAATGAGTCGATGTAGCATTAGGAGACTGAAGTGGAAACAAAGGCAAGAGTTCCGGTGGTTCTGAACCTCTAGGTGTACTAAGTGGACTTGGATGCAAATAAAAGCCTTTCTCAGCAATTGCTCTTTCTTCAGCTTCTTCCATAGGTGATCTTGGACTTCCACGTGTCATCATTTCAAAAGGTGACACTGGTGAAGCCATAACCATTTCACCTTTATTCAACGTAAGAAAGTTACCTCTCTGCCTATTACTACTTGTTGTAGAAGTTGACAAAATTTGACCAGTTAAAATTTCAAGCTTTCTTGTAGCACTATGCTGCCTTCTTTCGTGTAGTTTGAAACTCGACCGCCGTGGACCTTTATCGAGGGTTGATTTTCCTACGAGATGACGGGACGGAACAGATGATTCTTGGGTTGTAGAACCAGTAAGTTTTTGGACAATGGAACGGAAGTTGGAGGGGTCAGTTAATTGGACAAAAGTGGTATTATCAGATGTAGAATTTGAAGCACATGATGACATGTTGACATTATTGTTATGTTGGTTGTTGTTGTTTTGATGGCTAGAAGAAGCCATCGCTATGAAAAGTGAATTATGAAACCACTTATGAAGAAGGAAGCGGGAAGAAAGAGGATATGTAAGTTGGCGTTTTCAGAAGGGAAGATGAAAGAGAGAAAATGAGTTGCTTTGTAGTCTTTTTATAGCTGCAGTCCCCTTGGTTTGTGCTTTTATGTTACGGATATTAAATTTATGTATTACTAGTGTTTCATTTAGTTGATAGGAGTAGTAATATAATGCTTATCATATAGGAGTAATACTATATATATGAGAAATTTGCAATCATTTTATGAGTGCTTAGAACTTAAAGTATCTTTATTACTGTAGTACTGTAAGACTTATGAGGATAGTAAAATGGTCCGTTACTAGTCCAAGAAGAAGACTTCGAGTGCAGAAAACACGTAGAGAAATTACCTTTGGCATAATTACTGAGTTGGTATTTACACTCTACACGTTATGTCTTTGTCGCATGGACTATATGTGTGTCCGACTGTCCGTTACGAAAAAGCCGTATCAGTAGCTGCTCACTGTAGTTCGAGTGTTTGACATGTATTACTTTCTAACAGTATACCACTTATGAGGCTAAAGGAATGGTTGAGAACTTGATATCTCTCCATTCTTAATTCTAAATCAGCTTCTCTAGAACTCAAAGAATAAAGAACGGTGAGATAGGGAGGTTTTAGCCCGGTCTCATAATGCAATTATGCGATGCGAATTCCGACTAGGAGACTGAATTGTTAAATTGAACCAAAAAAAAAAAAAAAAAAAAAAATTCAAATAGTATCAAGTTAGTAAAAATGAAACCATATGAATATTAACAATTTATGTATTCGGCTTCGATTAATGACAAGTGAATTATTTTCGATTGACCATGCTTTTGGTCAACCTAGTGGAGAACTTTATTTATATTGTTAGGAAGGGCAGTTAAGCTCTGAAAATCACAAGCAAATAAGTACTCTAGTAATTAAAGTGCTGTTGTATTGTTTGAACTTTGGTACATGTGAAATTAAATACTACTGTGAGGATAGGGGGTGGAATTACTAATACAACTATAATAATGTGATTGCCTGATTGGTCCCCCATAATATGCTTTTCTTTTGTAAGATCAGAAATGAAAATTAAAGTGGAGAGTTGAGATTATTTTTCCTGGAAAACCATACGAGTAGCTTTTTTTTGTAAATAAACAATAGTATAATATGTATATTGTAATGCATTTAGAATTATTATGGTGACATTTCCGCTATTACAATTTATACTAACTTTTTTCTTGTTTTTCAATTCATATAACTAAACTATTAATGGTCAATATTAATTTGAATGTAGCCATGTATGTTGAAAGTTGCAATATAATCAACTTGGCAAAAAATTGTTTCAATTGCAATTAGACAATGCAAAAGAGGAAGTTATAGGCTTTGTTTTGAAATGAATGGAAATATCAAAATGCAGTAGAATATTATACCCAGTGGTGTATGGCAGTGCCATAGGCACATGCAGCCAACTGATATGATACCTCTTCACAAAAAACTTACATTGTTTTAATAGGTGATATTTTTGTAATGTATATATACTCTATATTGAGTCTTCTTAATTTTTTTTCTATTATTTACTTCTTTATATTTCGATATCTCTAAATGAAAATCTTAACTCCTAATGTATGGTATTGGTTGTGGCCCATAGGTTAGTTACAGAGTTAAAAAGTTTTGAAATTTGAAGTGGATTATGTAGTAGTGTGGGAAAAGAAACAGAGAAGGGGCAATAAATGGGAATGAGCTGGCTATGAATGAATAATGATGAGCTATGCAAATACAGGGGTCAGCGGGGCATTGAAACTGGAAACTAGGGAGACTTTGCAGCACACATGCAGATGGATTTTTCTGTATAATAACTAGATGTAGTAATAATTTTGAGTTGTTCTTTTGTATATTTTTTCTTTTACTAAGTTATCAGAAGGTAGAAAATGTTAAACTGGATATTTTTTTATCACAAAGACCTTAAACTCGGTAATATTATGTTTTGAAGTCTAATTAGTTGACCACTAAACTATTTCTATGGGACAAACTAAAAAGATACCCTACTCTTTTAATTAGACGCAGACTCTTCGGGTAACTTTTTTGAGTAAAATAAATTAAAGTAGGATTTAAGTTGTATGCCTTGAACAATGTATTTATATCATATTAGCAGGTCATATAATAGGTAAATATCTATTGAATAACTTAGATGTAGTAAAAATTATACCGCATAAAGCTTAAAGCCAATAAATTCTCTATGATGGAATCTTTCTATGAATTCCGCAGCTTGCCTTAGATTGCGTGAGGGATAAGAACTATGACAAGAAGAACATAGCAGCCTTTCTGTTTGAGTTAGCTTGCTTGACTTTTTGGTTCTCAGTTTCTTTGTTGGAATGGTAGTGCCACTTTCCTTAACATTTTCATATTTTGCGTACTACTAATTCATATTTTGGTTTAAAGAAAGTTATTTGTGATACGGTATTAGTACAATATTAATTTTGTTTGCACTGCTTGTATACAGAAAGAGTACTAGATTTAGTTATGAGTTTTGGTTATATACCTATATATGAGTAGTTTCTTTGCTTTACACTTCGATTTCTTCCTTTGTTGTTGTATCTTCCTTTGCGGGTTTGCCTTTCTTTTTTGTTTTCTTTCTCATTAGTCTGTTTTCGCTCACGGGTGCTTCCTTTTGCTTCCAAATTTCTCTGTTTTATTAAAGGAAGATTCATTTACATATATCAAGACATCTATGTTATGAGATCCAACCATTTGTGCGTATCATCCTCAGTGGTATAACCCCAGATATGCAAGAAATTTAACTTGAGAGCAAATAATGTTTTATTTATGCAACTAATGCCTAGAGGAAGAATAGGCAGATTGTCATACCAAGTCTAGCAAGAATGAAGTAAATATTTTATTTAAACAACAAAAATAGAGTAAACTAACATCCATGTGAATACTACTCTTTCTAACGTCAAAAGTTGATTTATAAGATGTCATCTATATAAAATTAGAATTCGTGAGAGATGCCAAGGGAACACTCAATCCTGGGAATCTTTGTGGACGACAAAATCATAGCACAGTAGATTTGCACTGCATCTTGGGTAGAATATTAACTAAATTAACCAATACAGCATAGTCTAAAAAGAAAACACAGCTTAATAAACGTGTGATTAGCAATTAAAAAAGGAATTCACTTTCTATACATTAAGAATGATAATTTTTTACAACATAAGGTTTATAAGATGATCTACAACAATATATAACTTTCCATTAAAAGCTTAATTTGGCACTCCATATATAGTACTCCGTTCCATTTTAGATGAATTTATTTGACTTTGCATGAAGTTTAATAAAGAAGGGAAGACTTTTGAAACTTGTGGTTTAAAATAAGTTATAGATATTTGTGTGGCTACAAATCATCTAGGGAAGAGTAAAAGTAAAAATTTCTTTCCAAATTTAAAAAGAGGTCATTCTTTTTTAAACAGACTAAAAATGAAATAGGTTCATCCGAAGAGTATAAAATAAGTGATGTGGCAGATTAAAATATACTCCCTCCGTCCCACTTTGTTTGTCGTAGTTCGGATTTCGAGAGTCAAACGAGTTTATCTTTGACCGTAATTTTTATATATATCTTTTACATATTTTGAGTTATAATTTATTGTGACTTATAGTACTTTTCATGTAGTTTTCAAATATGTAAATTTTATTTAAAAAAAGTTAAAGATATTATATCATAATCTATGGTCAAATTTAAGAAGTTTGACTCTCGAAATCCGAACTACGACAAACAAAATGGGACAGAGGGAGTATAAATGGTGTACAAAACAATGGCACCGTCAAAAGTATTTAAGTATTTCCGAAAAAAGGTTAATTGCCATTAAGTTATTGGATCACACACGTTTCCTGGGCTCCACTATGAATGATTTTCGATTTGGGCCTTTGAAAAGTGAAAACAAACATATTGTTTCCGTAGCATATTACAAAGTTAAGTACTCCTATCATTTAGTGGACTTGGTGAAGAAAGCAAGATTGACCTTTTAGGATAAAGCCACTCAACTAATCATGGTTTTATCAACCTGGTCTTATTTATACTGATGTGATCACATAATTAATATACTATGGTTAACCAATCGTTTAAAGTTTTACGGCCGAATTATTATTACAAAATTCCCTAGTATTTTCCATTTTGGGTTATATATCCTTTTTTTCCCTTTGTGAGGATTTGGCTACGAATTTCTTTTGGTATGGATGCTTAACTTTTAGTAGCAATGCTAACACTCGAAAATCTTAAGTTGAGCAAAAGGCAAAATCTAGCGGGATATAGATTTGGTTGAAACTTGGACAAATGAGTTTTTGAATTTGAATTGAAAAATAATTTTTAGAATTTGAAGTTGTGTATGCACATACATTTCACTTGAAAATAGTTGATATTTGTATATGAAAAAAAGTTTTTTCCAAAACTTTCAAAAGTAGTCTCAACTAAGTTTTGGGAATTTGAAAACTTAGTTTTTAATTTTAGACAAATTCTATAAACAAACAAAAATTTGAAATAATATTTGAAAAAAAAAATTCCCAAGTTTTATAAATAAACGGGAGAAGACCATCCTTCAACGATGCTTTTGTTTTTATTTAAAAAAATGAAGTAATTATAAATTAATGGGAAAGCATAATAGCAGTTTGTGACAAGATACACACAGTAAACTTAGAGTCCATTTGGGTCAGCTGATAAGCAACTTATTAAAAGTAGCTTTTCGAAAGTAGTTGAAACTTAGAAACAAGTGTTTGAAAAAATGTGCTGAAACTAAGAATGATTTGATAAAATAATTAATTTAAATTTTGAGACTAGTATTTTAAAAGGTACTTTTAGAATCATTAAAGTTATTAGGTAAAATAGAATAAAAAAATTGCTTAAAAGCAATCAGCTTATAAACTATAAGCCATAAGCCATAAGCCATAAGTTATTATTTCCTTACTTATGGTTTATGACTTATTCAATTTATAAGTACAATGCTTATAAGCACCTTTTGAAGTTAGCAAATACTTCAAAGCAGCTTATAAGCTAAGAAAGAACTTATAAGCTTTGCCAAACAGGCTCTTAAACTATAGCTCTCATATTTTCATGTGCTAACATTGCCTATTTGTCAATTAGTGCTTTAAAATGTGATTTACTCTACTTCAAATTTTACGTTCGGGTGCTACTATTACACTTATGGCCGACCGTAAAATACCATCTAAATTTTAGCCCATATTGTCACTTTGGCGGAACTTGAAAGACTCCTCTAGCATATCGCCAGGTCTGATAATCAGGAATTCAATTCAAAAGTTTTTGGCGGATCGCAATAAAATACTAAAAATTATGACTCTTCTTGCCATAAGTAAATATGTAACTATGGCGCCCCCTCGGGCCACTAGACGATATCTTTGGGTATGAATTGAGCACTTTTAAGACATCATTTTGAAGTGCTGAGTATATCCATGGTATTGAAATAATAGGTAATTTTATTTTACCCCACTAGAAAAAAACTTTTGCCCTTGATATATAAGAACCCTTAATTGATCCTTTAGTTTAGTGGGCCAGGTCCTCCAACCTTCCATTAGCTTTTGATTTAGTTTGCATTTCCTTTATCGAGTGGCTCTCTCTGTTGACGATAAAAGCGATGGTCCGATACCCCACAATGGGTTCTAATTTACTAAATCACATGACCTCCTCCTTTCTTTAATTCACAGGCACAGGAGGTCAAATTCCGATTGTTGTGAAAGTTACCCTAGAGGTCGACTCTTGCCACAAGGAATGTCATCGCTTTGCTCTATCCCACGTTGAGATTTTAGAAAAAGGTGGGCTTGGGCACATGCTCAACTTCTTTCTTGTGACCTAACAATTTAGATAGTGTGGAAGAGCAGGACTATGGTCAAGTGATCCCTCGCATAAGAGCGTGTTTCACCGGGCTTGGACCATAGTTTCTAGATTCCTTGTATTCCTCACTCCCTTTCGTAATCGGGCCTCGATTTTATACATCGCTGTCGAGTAAAAAAATTCTCCAGTCGATGTCCTCAGTGACCTGATCCAAAATCAGTTCGCTTATATAATCGCCGCTGCTGCCATGTTAGGATGTTGTGAAGTAAAAAATTAATTGAAGCCGTAGGTATAGGAAATTGAAACAAGTACTTGATGGTGCTAAGAAATATTAACCGAACTAATTTATACAATCTTTGATGACAGAGCTAATGGTTTTGATCGAAGGATTGATGATCAGAAATAAGAAAACAATGACGACAATGATGAAGATTTGGAGAGTTCTCCGGCATTTGTTATTGAATTTTTCCGAATTTGTCCTTGTTGTGAACAACATGAAAAGCTTGTATGGGAAAAAGTACACCACCAGCTATTACGGGGATATGAGTCCAGCTGGCGAGACTAAATTTATCCTACAAGTCACCGGGCGCAAAGGATACACGCATATCCTACGAGTTACGATTGTTCAGGTGGTACGGGCGTAGAATAGAGGCATACATCTTGCCGCCTTAGGGTTACAATCTCCTAGCTAGGATTTAGTATATACCACTCCCTTGAGTTATAGGCTCATAGCCTTATTAGTCTTTGTATTTTATCTTAATTAGGACAGGTTATCCACTACTATAAATATCCCTCCTTACATTGTATTGTACATCAAGGCGATTCACCATAGAATCTGGCTATTCTCAAGGAATAAGACTACTTTACTTTTCTTTCTCATTATTTCTCTCTTTTATTTATTTACTTTTTCATCATATTTACTGTATTGCTTGTGACCTCATTCTTAATTAATTGTTTAACCTAGGCGATCGATTTTAGGCATAAACAGTTTGGCGCCAACCGTGGGACCCAGGCAATTGTAGGTATTCTACGAAGAAAAATGCGCAATCATATCAAACAGCAGCAACCACGCCATAGGAGATACTGATAACGAGATCCAACAGATAATTCATAACTCAGTCAATACGACTAAAAATATGAATGACTATCTAAGGTCAAAACCATGTTATCGGTCATCATGGTTAAAGTTATACCGGTGTACCACACCTCATCATACCTCTCATGGAGTGAAGTTGGCGGACCAAAATTTTATCAATACCATCTTCAGTGGGCCTGGGGTGGAAGTACTAGGATCAGAGCCATCATGGCCTGCGAGGCTCACCAGGAGATAGACAAGAAGCCACGTATCAACACAATCGAGTTTGATGACAAGGACTCGCAACGAGTTCATCACCCTCACTATGATGCTTTAGTGATCACCTTGCAGGTAAACGATGCCCGAGTCAAGCGCGTGTTGGTAGATTCTGGCAGCGGGGTCAACATTATTAATTGGCAGGTTGTTTGCTATATGGAGGTGCAAGATCAGGTAATTCCCATGTTAAGGGCAGATGCTTCACCCTACTTCATGGGCCTTTTTTTTGGCACTATCTGTTGGAAAAGTATGTTCCTTCATGTATTGGTTCGCTCAAACCAAAGTCCCTCCATTTAATTTGTCACTTACCTTGCTTACAAGATTTTCGAGACAAATATCTTTGGGTCAAGACGCATCCTGGTTTCGACAATATATTCTTCATTATGTTTGACATTTTTTTTTTCAAAATGGAGAGCCGAAGCCACAAAGGTTCAACCGCCCATGGATGATACAGAAAGAGTGGCCACTTTCATCTGCATAAAAGAAGATGTATATTTTGATAAGATTTTAAATATGCAGGACAAGAAGTTCGAGGATTTGATCATGATTGGTGACATTGTTGAAGATGGGTTGAGAACAGGAAGGATTGTTAGCTTAGCTGCGTTGTAGGCCACCAGCAAAGTACTACAAACTGGTAGCGCAGGAACAACCAAGAAAAAAAAGATGATGTCTCTTTCGTCACTGCCTCTCTCGATCACACTCCCACCCACAACCACTACTACCAAACACCACTACTATCCTACCATACGCTCCACCACTACATGCTTATCCAGTATACAATACACAATATGCCTTCCAAAATCCGCCTCCACAACACCACCATACTCACCAAACCCAACCTACATAAACACCAACACTTACCTACCAAGACCCCGCCCGGATAACAACAGGCCATATACAACCCATTCCGTTTAAGATGCCCAAAGAGATTTCACCGTTATATAATCAATCTAAAACGTGTGCTTATCATTCTAGAGGGCCAGGCCTTGACATTGAGAGGTGTTTTGCTTTAAGGGATAAGATACAATATTTGATCGATCAAAAGATAATACACATAAAGGTGCCGAATATACACAACAATCCCCTACCTGATCATGGAGACAGCAGAGTGAATTTGATTGAGCTGGATGCCGACTATAATCTAGAGGGAACCATCGTCAAGGCAAAAGAAGTCGCACCAGCCCTCGCCTCCGTCACCCAAGCGCCTAAGACACCTGGTCCCATTGAAGGAGAAGTGGCTCAAAAATTCTATGTGGACATAGTCCCTCCCTATAATGACAAAGCAGTACCATGAGACTAAGAAGCAGAAACGAATATGAACGGAAAGACAGTGTTCGAAACTGTCGCGGCACAGGGTATGACTGGAAATGGAAGGATTTACACTCCCGAGAATCTTGTTCAAGGCAAAGAGCCTAACTGAAACGGAATCAATGAAGAAGAGTCTGGAGAGTTGTGGAGGAAAGTTCAGGCAAAAGAATACTCAGTGATCGAACACTTGGGCAATACCCCCAGCGCAAATCTCTGTCCTGACCTTACTGTTGAAATCAGAAAGTCACAGAAATGCCCTAATGAAAGTGTTGGATGAAGCATATGTACCAGTAGACACCACTGTTGAGAACCTGGCTAGCATGGTTGGACAAGTTATGGTATCCAATCGGATTACCTTTCATGAAGATGAATTACCACCAGAAAGGCTCGGTCACAACAAGGCTTTGTATGTCACTATCAAGTGCAAAGACTGGTTTATAGGAAGAGTCTTAATTGATGGAGGATTTGAACATATGCCCGTTCATCACTTTGAAGAAGATGGGGATTGATAAAAATGAAATAAGAAAAAGTGACATGAAGGTAAAGACATTCGATGGTTCGCAAAGGAGCACTATTGGAGAGATCGACCTAACCATCATGGTTGGCCCAGTCGAGTTCACCGCTGAATTCCATGTCATGGACATATCAACTTTATATAATTTGCTGCTGGGAATTCTCGGATCCACATGGCCAGAGTGGTTCCCTCTACCCTGCACCAGACAGTGAAATTCGAGTGGGGCAACAAAGAGGTTGTGGTATTCAGTAAAGGAAGCAACTCTATCTACAATGAGCAAACTATACCAGCAGTTGAGGAAAACACTCTGGATGGGCAAACTTTCTACACGGTAGAGTTAGTGGGAGAAGTGCATGGTAGTAAAGGAAGGTATTACAAAAATCGAGACAAGAAGTGGAACTGCAATAGCCATGAATGGGATGCTGACACAGTACCAGGAGGGCATTCTACATACTTCGCTCCTAAGCTTGTCAACGTTCCCCAGGAAATTGGACAAAGGAAGAAGTTTTACAGTGCTTATTGGGATGGCCGAGGTAAAGGATATGAAGGAAGGGATATACTCTGGGAGCCCGTGCTGTCTGATTGGGGAGTACCCGTACGTGAATTTCCTAAAATAATACCTGCCAAGACCGAGAAGCAGCTTAGGTACCCACCAAACGCTGGTCCTGACTGGAAGCGCATCTCTATAGAAACAAGAGGAAGGCAAGTGTGGATACCTAGAGTACCTGAACTCGAACCTATAGGAGTGCAAATTGAGGACGGAAAATGGCTAGATTTCCCCCTCTACTATCGACTATACCTTAGGTATATACCTCGTTTAACTTTTGGCTCAGCCTTGCCCCTGCCGCTAGCTAAGTAAGTGAAATTTCCCTTAATTTTCCCTGCTGCTCCACCATGGCACAAAAAAATCTCACGTGGATACATTTGGGTGAGGTGGACGCCATGTGGCATGGCACCTCACCACTCCAACCCCAATTCCATCATCTCCCCAATACATATCTTCCTCTTTAATTTCATGTGTCGTTGCCACAGCTTCCACCACCACCACTCAATGAAATTTCAATTCCTTATTCCACCACCACCTGAAGCGAACAACACATCCACCGTTCACCATCACCCACCATAGAGCAGAGATCCAAATTGAAATTTAATCAAAACAATCAACAACAGAAACATTGTGGGTATGGTGAGTTCTTTGTTTTCCTCTAATAAACAAATCAAAAATGATAAGGTCTGATGACAAAATCCATTTTTATGACAATTTGAGGCACTAATTTAGCGTATATTCTTTTATCGGGTTTTTTCATTTGATTTCTTAATTTATTCTTCCATTAATTTTACTTCATTTTTTTTTAGTTGATTTACTGTTTAAGATTTTTTTTCTCAATATGGTATACTCATTATTGAGATAAAATCGAGATAGACCTAACTTTATTTGGCTAAGAAAAAGTTAGAAGGAGACTCTATTTTTGTAGCAGAAATATTTCAGTTCTCAAATTTTGAAATTTAAGAATTAAAATTTGTTGGTTACCTAATGTTATAGTTATTGGAATAATCATTTTGATGTGCTTAAGTTTATATTTAACTACTGCTTTTGATTTGAAGACAAACTAATTACCATTAAAGGATTTTGGAAAAGCTTAAGAACAACCAAATGGGTATGTTGTAAACTAGTGGTTGCTTAATTTAAAATTGATTGGATTTTTGTAGGATTATGGTTCAGATTTCAGAGTAATTGATGGTCATTTCAACTGAGTTTGGATTAAAAATAAATTGAGCATAGTTTAAGGGAAAAAATATGGATGTGTGTTCTTGGTAGGGATTGAATTTATTTTTGTTTTTAACTTTTGTTTGGTAGATGGGTGGTGGTACTGGTGGTGGAATTGTGGAGGTACTCGTAGCTTTAAGTGGTGGAGGAAGAAGGAATAAAATAAGTAGAAAATATATTAAAATTGGGTTGGGGTGGTGAGGTGGCATGCCACATGGCGTCCACCTCACCCAAATATCAGTCCATGTGGGAGTTTTAACGACCACGGTGGATTTCCGTTAAAATTAGGGGTAATTTCACTCACTTCGCTAACGGCTGGGGTAAGGTTGAGCCAAAAGTTAAACCGGGTATTAACCTAAGGTATAGTCGATAGTAGAGGGACAAATTCAGCCCTTTTCTGAATTGAGGAGCCATACTGTAATCACCTAATTTTAAATTTTACAATAAAGTGCTAAAAATAGTCGTGAGAATTATGTAAGATTTAGCTAATTTTCCTCATACCTTTAGCATTTTAGCCTAATTAATTATGTAAAAATCCAGAAAAATTATCAAAAAATATTTTCGTTGTGTTAATTATCAATTTTTTTGAATTAAGTTTATGTGATTAGCATAATTTTTATGAATTTTTAGTCAAGTTACTTAGTAATATGTGTTAATTAAATAGGCTTTGAATTGTTAAGAACATTGGGCCAATGGTATTTTTATTTCAGAATTAAAAGTAAAGGAGCAGCCCAACTAGCTTGAGTCCAAGCCCAAAATCCTCAACCCATTTGCATCTCAGCCATTGGATCAATCTTGATCCAACTACTCCCATGCCTCCATCTCATAGCCTATATAAGTTTATTTTTTCTGTTTTTTTCCTCATTTCCCTAAGTCCTATGAGACTTGGGGATATTATTTCCAAATTTCTCCTGCACGCAGGAAATAGCCGGTGCCACCCTTGTCCACCGCAGCACCGCCGACGACCATCGGAAAAATATAAAAATACACTTATGAGCTCCTCTCAACCCCCTCGTTCCATTTCTGCTACTGATTTTCGCAAAAAGTCGATCAATTCGCGTAGATCTGCAGTAAAAGTCAACTCCGTTCAACCGTTCCTTTTTTCGGTAAGTTTTTGCGCTTTTCGTTTCGTCTCACCCTCCTCTTTCACCTCTTGTACCCTGTTTCCCCAAATCCTCTTTTTTTCTTGCCCGTTTCCTTTCCTCTTTTTTTATTTTTGTTTTCCCTTCTTATTATTTCTCTTTCTCGTTTTATTATGTTCGCTGCTATATTTCCCCTCCGTTTATGGGAAGTTTTCTTTGGAAGGATGGTGTGATGATGTTTTGGAGAAGACGAGGCAGCCATGGTGGATGTGACAATGTTTCCCGCAGCAGTGACATGTGTAGTTGGCTTGGAAACATGGTGGTGGTGTTGTAGTTTGCTAAGGGCGAACGTAGCGGCAAAGGCAGCGATGCAGTGACGAGCAAAGTTGATGCAGCGGGGTTCGAGGGTGCGGCTGATGCAATAAAGATAGTACAGTGGTGGCTTAGGCAGTTTTGCCTTGACACTGGTTAGACATGAACATGTATTTCTTTCTTTTCCTTTATTTTTCTTGTTAGATAGACAATTTAGTTAGGAAAATCATGTTGAACGGTATTTGCTATGTGTATGTATGTTCATGGGAGATGTCGGCTTTGTCGCTTCCCATGAGTTATTTGTCTTAGAAAATGAAAGGAATTAGTGGGAGATGTAGACTTTGTCGCTTCCCAATCATATATGTATTTATTTTTTATTTACTTGTAGCTAGTTTAGGTGGGTATGTGCGAGTGTATATCTGTTTGAATAGAGCTAATCCGAGTTGCGTGTGGAGTACTTAACTCCTGCAGGTTTAGTGCTTGTTCTTATGAGTTTATGAAACAAATAAAATGAGCTATGAGTTTTGAGTTAATCATGTCAAGCGTTAACCTATTTTGAGGTTCAGGTCTAGTACTGTTGTGAGCATTAGTTTGCATAGCTCTTTATGAGCGAGTATAATCGTGTGTTAGTTCTTAGCCCAAACATGTATTGGTGATTATGAAAGGTACTAATTGTTTGTGAGTTGCTTTAAACTTATTGGAATGCATATAAGCTTAAAAAATGGTGTAAAATTTGCCTGATCTGTGGTATGCTAGTTTGAACTTACTGTGAGGGAGCCTTTGTTGTGCCTGATATGTTATAGTTTAGTTTGGTTAAGGCATATTCTTGGATTTTGCTAACTGGGAGTTTGCTTAGAGCCTAATATGTTGGTTTTAAATTACTTTGGGGTTATTAGTTTGTTTAGTTTAGTTGTGGTATTTCATAATCAAGTGGGACTTTGATTAGATTTGTAGTTTAGTTGACTTGTCGGTTTGATTTGGATGAATAGTTAGACTTTATAGAGTCCAAATGACCATGTTTAGCTTCAAGTTAGAATCTGATTGACCTTAGTTTAATTTTAGTTAGTTTGGAGCTATTTTAGTTAGCTTTTAGTTAGTCCGTTGAGTAATGGGCTGTTCTTTGAAAGGAGAACCTACTTTTTCAGCTTTTTAACATCTATAGTGGGCTGGAATACTGCTCAAGACAGCCCTAACAGTTGTAATTGCAAAAAAAGACTCATGGGGGCATGGACTTGTACTTATAGGCAAGTTTATACTCAACCCCTTTGAATCCTATTTAAAGGGTGTCTTTAACTCTTCATTTAATACACAACTACCAGCTGAAAATACAATTAAATGAGAGTAAAAACACTTGAAAAAAAGAGAGAAAAGAAAGTAAGTTTGAAAGAAGGATTTAGAATCAAAAGCCTTTATATTAAGGGTATTTTGGGGTATAAATCTTGAAGTTTTAAGGGTGTAAAAAGGTTGTTTAGTGGCTGGTCTTGGCGTCGAATAGTTGTTGGTTGCTGCTTGTTAGCTTGGCTTTTTCATCATACTAGGTAAACACAAAATCAACTTTCTATGCTTTATTTCTAAGTATGAATCAACATGTTTAAGGTTGAAAATTTGCTCGTATGGTCATGAATATACTGTTGTGCTATACCCAAGAGCTGTTAGCCATTTTATGCATTACTTTGCAAGTTCATGTTGCTGTCTTTGAGCTGATGTATGTATAAAAGAAAAGGTGAAGTCATTGGCAGATCTTAACCATTTCATAATATAGTTTAAATGTGTTTTTGGAATTTTAGATTGCTAAAATTAGGTTGTTATTGATAACTCTAAAAAATGGTGTTGCAAAGTTGGCGAATTTAGTATTCAACTAGAAAAGATGCAAATCGATTTTAAAAGGAAAATCTCTCGCCTAATTGAAATTTGAAACTGGAAAAAATGCAGAAAACAGACTGAATTTTGTATGCAAAAATCGAGCATCATAAAATTGTATAAATGGCCGCTGTTAATGGCCTCAGTTTTTAGCAGAACAGCGGCCATTTAGGAATAAAAAATAGAATGTGACACTTCTTTTGCAAGACAGCTTTTAAATCAGCTTACTTTCGCAAGACCAACCAGCCCACTTGTACACCAATAATTCCCCTTTAAATTAACAACCCCATCCTTTCTACCGAAATAACATATACTCACCTTATTTACAAATCTGGCCCACTATTGTTTTCTATTGCCAATCCAACTTTAATTTGACAAATCTAAGGAAAACAACCACTATTTATACAATAAAATAAAATATAATTATTTTTTTGCAAATGGCCTGTAATGCAGCTTATTAATGCAAATGGACCAGCCCACAATCAAAATGAATTGATTAAATTGAATAGGTGCTATTTTTGAAAATAAAATAACTAACCAGTCTATTAATGCGAGTGGATTAGCCCAATAACAATAGAAGCAAAAAATTTCACCCTATGCCCTCAATAAAAGCTGGTCTTACCTAATTTTCCTCACTTAGAAATATTTTAAGTAAATGCCCTCCACGTCATACCCCCTGTGAAAGTACTATTTTGCCCCTAATTCACGCTGAAAGGGTTTCTCTCTCTCTTTCGACGTTCCTGGTCTATTTTCCTTGTTTCTTCGTATTGTGCCGGAGATTCAGGGTTCGTTTTCTCTCGTTTTCGTGTGTTTATTGTATTATTTTTTATTTAAATTGTTATTTTTACTAAGCCTAATTATTTATCTGCAAATTTTTTCCCCTGCAATTTTATTTGTATACTTATTGTGGTTGTTTATATATTTATTTGTCAGTTATTTCCATTTTGATTTATGTTTGAGGTTTTTATAGATTCTTTTGGTTGTGTTTGTTTGATTCCGGTGATTTGAAGCTTTTATTTCATATAGCTTAAAGTCTTGGCTATTGCCAAGAGTTGTAATGACTTTTTCTCAATTGGTTATTGCAGTAAAGTTTAAAGTCTTGGCTATTGCCAATATATTTAGAGATTTTCAGTGTATGTGTTCCCTTTGTAACAGAACTTACATAGATTTTCTCTTGACGTGTGCTACTCCAGTAGAGTTTAAAGTCTTGGCTATTTCCAATACTTTTAGAGATTTTTAGTGTAAGTTTCGCTTTGCATCAGAAAGTAAAGTCTTGGCTATTGCCAATATTTTTAGAGATTTTTAGTGTAAGTTTCGCTTTGCATCAGAAGATAAAGTCTTGGCTATAGGTAGTACTTGCGGAGACTATGTGTACAATTTGCCCTTTCTGCTAGAGTTTAAAGTGTTGGCTATTGGCAGTAGTTGTAATGAATTTTTTTGTTCTGTAGGTGTTTCTTTGTTTTTAGCTGTGTTTGTTTTTGGCGTGTTGACTATGAATTATTCTGATGTTACAGAAATTTTTCTGCATATTAATCGTAAGTCCATTATGGCACGTCATAATGCATGTTCCCTTGTCTGTTGCACTCTATTTTGTTATCATATTTCTAACAGTCTTTTTGAACATGCATTTTTTATTTTTTATTTCCATAGGAAGGAGATCAAATTTTTAAGTTTTAGCACTGTTTTGATGCCAAAGGTTCTTGGGGTAGTGATAGGAAGTATATTAGTTTGGTTAGTGAATTGTTGACGGAGCGGCAGTTGATGTTGCTGAAAGGTGGAGTTTTCGGCAAATTTATGGAGTTGGGTGATGTGAATTTTTCTTGGAATGTCGTACATTGCATGATGCTTTCACAGACTTATTGTGTTGATGATATGGTTATTAGGTTTAGTGTGTGTGGGCATCAATGTGTATTTGACTTGGATGGTTTGAACTTGATTACAGATTTAGGTGTTTCTTTTGGTGATTTTAGTGTTGTATCTTCTCGTCCAAATCATCTCTTAAATCATTATTTCCCAAGTTATCGCACAATCAAATTGTCTGATCTGAAGAGATTTCTTAGTATTGATGCATGCAGTCGTTTGCAGCCTTTTTGGGACAATGATGGTGATGTTGTTAAGCTTGCTGAAGTTTACATTGTTGAGAGGGTTATATTGGGTCGGTCTGAGGATTGTGAGGTCAGTAGTCACTTGATGAAAGTGATTGATGATGATGAGCTTCGTAACAGTTACCCTTGGGGTGCTTTGGGTTTCAAGTGGTTGGTTGGTTCTCTTAGAAACTGTCTTCAACAAATTAAGTCGGAGCCTTTGAAAATTGAGAGCTGGTATTGTTTAGTCGGTTTCCCCTTTGTATTCAATGTGTGGGTGTTGGAAGTGTTCCCTGTATTTCGAGCATATGCAGAAGCTAAGCCTCAGACATTTCTGCGGATGCTTTCTTGGTGTAATTTGAGGCAACCTCGGTGCTCAACTCTTGTTGAGAAATATTTCCATGCATTTTTTATAATTTCTTATTCCTTTATGTTTGCTTTGATCATTCATTTTTGATATTTGATTTGTATGTAATTTACTGTTTTTGTTTTTATGTCTTATTGAATTAGGTGTTTGATTCGTTTAAGATGGATCCACTTGTTGCAACTGATGAAGAGAGGAAACATTTGCCTGTTCAGTTGCAGTTTCCATGTGACGTTGGTGCTGATAGTTCTGCAACATTTCCTTTGGGTTTAGTGAATCTGGTTGTTGATGTAAGTAATAGTTGCTTTTATTGTTTATTAAATTCTAATTATATTTTATAATTTGTGTAAATATTGTGCAACATGTTATTGATGTTGATGTTGATGTTGATGTTGTTGTAGAAACTGCTTATCAGTTTATTGCTAAACTGCAAAGTGGAGAGATTATTATCTTTTCTCAACCAGAAGATGTTGAAGTGCCAAGTGGAAAAGAAGTATGTTTGTATATGGTGTTTTCTTTATTGTTTGATTTATTTGTTGTTATGTGTTGTCAATGTTGTGTTTTCATATTTTGCAGGTAAGGGATATTGAGTCTTGTGATCAATATAATGTTCATATAGACGCGGTGGATGATTTTACAATTCAGCCAGTATCTTCTGATGAAGGTGGCAGGAAGAGGCAAAGATGTGATGTAGTTGATGAATTTCCAAATTTCCGTTTGTTATATCCATCACGAGAATATGGTGTATGTGATCTTTCTCGTAGTAGTCCAAATGATACTTTTAGTACTGCAAAAGAGTTAGAGAAATCCACTGAGAGTTAGAAACATTTGTTTATAGGTTTGGTAGGAAGTCTTAGTTGTTGACAATACTTTTGGGTCAAGTTAAATTGAACTTGTTACGGGTATGACTGTAAAGTGTTGGCTATTTCCAAGAGTTTAGTCTACTGATAATATTTGTTTTTGTATTTTTTGTTGTTGTTATGTTTATGTAAACAAGTACACTTAGATGTTTGATATATTTGTTCATTTAAATATTTGGGTTATTTTCAATTGGTTGAGTTTCAAGTGTTGGCAATTTCAGACCTTCAAGGGATTTTAGTTGTTTTTTTCTTAAGATATTAGTTGGCAATTGTTGCCTTTTGACAATATTCTTGCGTCAATATCAATTGAATTAGTTTTTGTATATGTGTAAAGTCTTGGCTATTGCCATGAGTTGAACGTATTGATAATATGAACTTTCCAATCACTGAAGTCTTGGTAATTGCCAATATTTTGTGTGAAAAGAAACTGAAGCTGTGAATAGGTTGAGTGTAGAGTCTAAGCTAATGCCAATACTTCAGGTATATCTAATATGAACTTTCATAGCACATTTTCATTTTTAAAAATATTTATTATTTGTGAAGTTAATATTTGAAAATATGATAAATAAATGTTATTGGCAAGATCGTTTTAATTCTATAGCTTTATTAGTTTTGAGTTATTATTACTTTAAAAATTATAAAGATTGTGGTATTTGTTAGGAAGTCTTGCCTTTTGCCAATACTTTGTGTAATTTAAAATTGAAAAGTTGAACTTTTATGTGTGTGAAGTCTTGGCTATTGCCATTAGTTGAACGTATTGATAATATGAACTCTCCAATTACTGATGTCTTGGTAATTGCCCATATTTTGTGCGAAAGAAAACCGATGTGTTTAATAGTTTGAGTGTAGAGTCTTGGCTATTCCCAACACTTTAGTTATATGTAATATTAAATTTCATATGACATTGATTTTTAAAATTAAAAAAATTTATTACTCGTGAAGTTAATATTTAAAATATTTGATAAATAACTTTTATTGGCAAGATTATTTTAATTCTATAATTTTATTAGTTTTGAGTTATTATTACTTTAAAAATTAGAAAGCTTGTTGTATTTGTTAGGAAGTCTTGGCTTTAGACAATACTTTGTGTTCTTTTGATATCGAAGTGTTGAATTATATGAGTACTAAATCTTGGCTATAGCCAAGACTTTAGTTTTTATAAAATATTAAGCTTTTTCATATATTAAATACATTTGGTTTTAAGAAAAATTTGGAACTTAAACCGCCCAGACGGTTTTATTTACAGTTTTTTTTTACTTATATATATTGGAGACGTCTTTTCATTTCCAGAAAAAGTTTCTCTCCGTTCTTCTCCTCTATCAGTGTGCACATCATATCAACAATTAAACTCATATCAAAAGTTGTTTTGTCTCTCTTTTTATGCTCTATTATTGCCTTACAACTTTTCAATCGAAAGCTAAGTAAATTTTAACAAACAAACTTTGCATTTTCAATACGAGTCACATTTGCCTTTTGTAAGTTATTTCACTTTGTTATTTTTCATTTTTATGAAGTTTATATAGGGTTTACAGTGTGTGTGGTGTTAAATTTATTATTTATGAGGAAGTTTAGTGTATATTTATGGAATATGTTATGTATAGTTTGTGTTTTGTTGTTTTTTGTTAAAATTATGAAATATATTGATTTCATCGGTTATTATTTGTGTATTATGTTGATTTATTTGCATGTAAGCGTATTTGGATGTAAGGGTATTATGTTTTCTGTATTCTTTTGTTTTATTGGAATGGTGTTAGTAGGAAAGTCTTGTCTATAGGCAATACTAGTATAGTTTTTTGAGTTTGTGCTTGAGTTAGGCGCGAAAGTCTTTCCTATAACCAAGAGTTGCATAGACTTTGTCTGTAAGTTGCTTACTGCAGTAGTTTAAAGTATTGGCTATTGGTAATAGTTGTCGAGATGGTCCCTGCAAGTTGTTGTTTCCACCAGAACTTAGAGTATTGGTTATTGCCAAGAGTTGTAGACTTTGGTGTGCAAGTTGTTCAATGAAGTAGATGTAAAAGTATTGGAAATTGCCAATACTTGCAAGTGTTGGTTTATTTGTAGTTAAATCTGGGTGTCTTGTCGATTTATGTTTTAAACTCTTGGGTACAGTCAAGATTTGTAGAGATATATGATTTAACTTGTTTTATTTCTAGTCAAGAAGCTTGATTCATGTGTATCTTGTTTACTATGTAGATTTTTATACAAGATGGCTAGATCAGGAAAGCTTTTCATTGATTATGCTAATTGGTACCATGTGCAAGCATCTTGGAGAGGTAATCCTCACTTCCAGGATGTTATAACGAGAGGTTTAACTACTAAGCAGCTGGCAGAATTAAAAAATTGTGTGTTTGGGAGGTTTATGGAGATAGATATAAGAAACCCGTCGGGTAAATTTTTTAACTGTATGTTATTGTCTGAAGTTGAATCAAAAAGGCGAGATGCAATGACATTTCAATACAAGGATATGAAGTTTATTTTGATGTCGATATATTTGGTGCTGTGACTGGGTTGCGGACTTCTAGTGTTAATAGGATTGTTGTTGATGCAGCTATGAAGGAACCGGGTAGTCGTCTGATTAGTGACTATTTTGCTGGTGATGATGGGGAGGAATTGTATCGAAGGAAGGGGATATTGATGTCTGATTTGGAGGAGTTGTTGTCGAATGGAAATAAGACTGGGTGGCTTAATGAGATGGATCCTGTTGCACTTGCTGAGATATACATTGTTGGCCGTGTGTTATTAGGTGGTAGGCCTTCAAAAGTTTTAGAAACCAAGTATGTTAGGTTGATTGAGGACAGAAGCCTTGTCTCTAAGTTTGGATGGGGGTCACTAGCTTACGAAGAAACTTCGTCTTCATTGAAGAATGTGTTTGATAATGGTACTAAACGTCCGGATTCATTGTTTCAGCTTACCGAATTCCCCTTTGATTTTACTGTCTGGGGTTGGGATATTTTCCCTTCATACAGGAAATAGTTCGTTGAAATAAATTCCCAGAGAAAGCATCCTCTAATGGTGCGCTACAAGACTTGTGGCACCTCTCAATTCGAGTCAGTCATGTCGATGTTTGTGTCTAAGCATTTGAAATCTGTAAGTGTTTTTTTTTTTTTTTTTTTAAGTTTGTGATTTCTGGAAATTTTTTCTATTTTTATAGTATTTCTATTCTTTTATTTAATTGATAGAAACCTAAAGCTCTTGTCAAGCCTTTCACTCTTGTGGATGAGCTGTCAAAGAGGAATCTTCCAAGCCCTTCTTCTATTGCTGGTGATGCTGGAGGTCATTATAATGCTTTGAGCAAGCGTCTTGACGTATGTCTTTCTTGTCTGTTTTATTCAATTCATTATAAAAACGTAAGAACTTATTTTCTATATGTTTTGATGGTTTTGGATATTTCTCCTTTTGTGCAGAAAATGGACAAGTGATGGCAAAAGTCCTTGGATGGTATTTTGAAGGAGCAGTGTTCGATCAAGCGATCAAGCAACAACTTGGTGAGCTTGTTGATTTGGTGATGAAAGGGAGAGTTGGTGGATCAGCTGGAGAATATAGTTAAGCTCGTGAACAGTCTCCTATTTATGCATCTCCCATTTCCATTGGTGGTAGGGAAGCTCCGTCCCCATCTCGTAGAGTGTCAATTGGTGCTAGAGTTGAAGGATCTTCGGTTAGGCAGGAGGAAGAGCAGTTTGTGAAGTTAATGCATGTTGATAGGAGTACAGAGAGAGTTGGTGATGCTCTGGATAGGGATGTCAGGGGTGATGATGATATGTTGTTGGATGTTTCGAACAATGAAGAAAGGCAGATAGATGTTGGTGGTGGTGAGGAGGTAAGTCGAGCACCAAAGCCAGTTGAAGTTGTTGTTTCGATTGATCCTAAGATAGATACATTGGTCAGTTGTGGACGGTTGAGCGATCTTGCCGATGTATAATTTGATGGTGGTCTAGGAGGAGATTCTATTGGTGTTGAAGTTGGCGTGAGTGATAAGCAAGTTGAGCGTGAAGAGCATCATGGTGCAGTTATAGGAGATGTTGGTGCTGAGGAATTAGCTCGTGCTATGGTTAGCAATGTGCTTGCAGATTTGAATGTTCAAGGCGATACTTTCTCAACACCTGTTGCTGCCGAGCGAGAGGCATTGGTAAGTTTCATGAATTGTGCAAGTATTTTTTGCTTAGATCATTTTGTACGTGGGCACATTTTATAGTTGACCTTGCTCCATAGTATAAAGTCTTGGCCATTGCTAAGACTTGAAGATGCATTCCCTGCATGGGGGACTTCCACTAGAGCTTAAACTCTTGGCTATAGCCAAGACTTGCAGAGAGCCTTGCAGCAGAGGTGAGAGTCTTGGCTATAGCCAAGATCTGTATAGACTAGACCTTCCTTGTTGTATTAAGGAGTATTGATTTTATTTATTTGTTTATAGGATGGTGGTGAAGTTGCTAGTGTGGATGTTTCACTTGGCTCCGGCTGTCGCTGATGAGTTGGATGAGCAGGGAAGACCCAAAAGGGTTCCAAAGCCAAGCTAGGCTTTGTTATCTCCTTTTCAAGATTATGGTCATAATCATGGGAAGGTTTTAAGTGATTGGAAATGTAACTACAGACGTCGATGCCCATTTCATTATGCCGGTATTCTGCCAAATGTTCCAAATTTCAGACTCTTCATCAATCCAAAAAACCTTACTCCTCAAGAATTCTTCAAGAGAGTGTACGTTTGATTGAGTTGCCTCTTTTGCTATTTATTATAAGTACTTTGCTTTATGGTGTGTGCTTCATGTAGGTTTAACAAAAGTGTTTATGCTGATGGCAAGGATATTGCACCTCATACTTATAAACTCGGTTCTGCTTCCATTTCTAACCGAAGTTGGTTTCTTGAGTTGTTGTGTGATAAGTTTGCCCTCACTGATGAGGTTTGTAACTTTCTTTCAATCTTGTGTTTTCTTGTTTTATATCGTAGTTTCAGTTCCAGCTTGAACTCTTGGCAATAACCAATACTTGCAGAGTTTTTCTCTTCAAACTAGCCTTTCTACATGGCTTGAAGTGTTGTCAATAGCCAAGAAGTCTTTGCAAGCTTTCTAATTGCACCAGAGCGTAAAGTGTTGGCAACAACCAAGACTTGTATAGACTTCTTCTGTTACTTGTCCATGTTAACAGGCCTTTATTTTATTATTTATTTGTGCAGCATGTGGAAGTCTGTTTGTATTATTTAAAGAAGCGTTATTTGTACCATCCTTTTGATAGTCAGTTGAAATATGCAAGCACGTCTCTTGCCTTCGGTCGTTGTTTTATGGAGACATGCAGACAGTTTATAGCTAATAATGGGAATTATTCTTGGGGAGCTGATCCAAATTATGAGATTTTTATTGATAGTACAGTTTTAATGAAAGTTAGAGGTGGAATGTCTTGGGAGCTTTCTGATCGTGTCTTGTTTCCTATCCGGCTGGGTGATGAAATGACAGAAACTACCCATTTTATCCTTGGAGTTTTCTCAGTGGATGAGCATCTTTTTGAAATATATGACTCTGTTTATGGGGAGCGCGACCCAAGGGTGATGGAGCATGTCGATAGCTATTCTAAGATGATTCCATCATTGCTTGAATTGATCGATTTTTCATCGTTATCGAGTATCATATAGAGACGTGTATGTGTCATCGAAGGTAAAGTGGGTAAAATGCCCCAAGCAGGCCAACTTGTATGCATTCTTTGACTTGGACTTTTTTATATTAATTGATTATTATTTTTATTATTATTTTCCTTATTGTTTTATTTTCATTATTCTTATTCAGGTTTTGTGTTTAATTTTGGTGCAGTTATGATTGTGGTGCTTTTGTGGTAAGATTTGTTGATCTATTGATGGATGGGAGAATGTTTCAAAGTACAAGTTCAGGCAGCTTAGGCAGTATCGGATCGACTTTGCTACCAATATGTGGTGTCATGGCACTTCCAAGGTCACTGATGGCTATGAGACTCCCCGAGAGATGGTAGGACACGATTACCATGAACATAATATGTCGACCTTTCCACGTCCGATTGGTGCATCATTTCATGCTGGACACAATTGACCATGTTGTAGTTGTATGAATGATTGACAATACTTTTGTTTATTTATCATATTTTTTGTGTAAGGATTAAACTTATTGTATAATGTGTATGCCTACAACTCTTTATATTTTAGGTGAATGAATGAATTGTGCGTCATTTTTCTATATATTATTATTTTTTATTTATTAGTGCTTGCTGGTGGTTGTGGAATACGTTTTTTTTAGGGATTGCTCTTTCATTTAGCTGTTGAAGTTGTCAATTGCAAGTGTTGGTTTTGCCAAGACTTCAAGGCATTTATATGTAAGTAAGTCAAGATTTGCAGAGAAGTTTCTCCTTTATAATAGGGCTTAAACTCTTGGCAATAGCAAAGAAAACCAGTGTCATTTGTTATTGCACTACACCTTGAAGTCTTGTCAATTAGCAAGACTTTCGGAGACCTCCTATCCAAGTCCGAAATACAAATGTTTGTAAATTATTGACAATAGGCAAGATTTGAGAGAATTCATATATTTGGCTATAGTTGCATCCAAGCACAAAGTTGTGGCAATTGCCAAGATTTTTTGGAGTCCTTGTCTTCAAGTCCGCATCTCAAATGTATTTAAACTCTTGGCAATTGCCAATAGAGCTTAGGAGAGGGTTACCTCGTTACCTGAACTTTCAACAAATCACAAATGTCCAGACCTTGAAATCTTGACAATAGTCAAGACTCTTAGGGATTTTTCCTTCGAGTGGGCATTGGAACGTGTTGAAAGTATTGGAAATTTCCAGTATTTCTAAGTTCTTGGCAATAGGCAAGACTTGAGAGAATTCATATATTGGGATGAGCAGTTGGTTACCCCCTTTGCCTATAGCTGCAGTCAAACGCAAAGTAATGGCAGTTGCCAAGACTTTTGGAGTCATTGTCTGCATGGCCGTAATTTTAAGTGTGTTTAAAGTCTTGGCAATTGCCAATATTTGAGAGAATTCATTTATTGGGCTTAGCAGAGGGTTAGCTCTTTACGTGATCTTTGAGTTAAGTACAAATGTCCAGACCTCGAAGTCTTGGCTTCTTAGGGATCTCGTTTAGATGTCCTCATTGAAACCGTGTTGAAAGTATTGGCAATTGCCAATACCTGACGGCATATTTTCTGATAAAATGGGAGGGAGGGGGTGGGGGATTGGACAATCAAAATTTAAAATTAAGCTTTATTGAGGACATTAAGTTCACCAGTTGTGCAAATTATAAGTAATGTTTAACATATAAAATTGTAATTCATAGGAGTAATGAAAATGAATCATGGTGTAACTTTCTTTCTGTATTTTCTTGCATGTGGATTGAGTGCTGGAGTGTAGAGACAGTTGGTTCTATTTTTTCCTGTCCTTTTGCATCTTGAACATTGAGCTCTAACCTTTAGAAACTCTACTCTTGAAACATATCTCTTTGTTTTCTTTCTTCCCCGCTTAATTTTTGTGTTGAGTGATTTTGTAATGAAATCCTTGACCGTTTGTGGGACATCCCATGATTTTGAACTTCCTACTGGTAGAATTTCACCACAGTAAGTTTCTTGCCAAGCATGTCTTGTGAACCACTGTGCGTAGTAGCTAGACTTCTGTAGATTTCTCATATCTATTGCTGCAATGACGTGGGTGTATGGTAGCTCGTCTGTTTGATATTGCAAGCACTTGCAAGTTCTCTCTTTTAAGTTGACGGTAAACTTATCGTCTCCATCTGCTACTGTAAATCTTGTGTCACTAATAGGATCAACCTGCAAATGAAGTCAATAAGCATGTAATAAGCAAATGTTGAGTCCACAGATTTTTGTTTCTGAAACTTTTCGTAAGAAATGTTACTTACTATCATCTTGTAGGCAAATGGAATCTTTTCGGTCAGCTCATGTTCAGCCCAACTTATGTGCTCATGATACATTCTTTATGTCTCACTTTTTCTCTCGAAAAACCAACTCTATAGCTTGTTTTGGATGTAGTCAATTAACCCCCATTATTGGCAGTTTTCTGGCTTTTGCAAGCTCGTTATTCATAGTCTCAACATTGTTTGTTGTTAGCATGTTGTATCTTCTGTTGGTGTGGAACGAACGTGCCCATATTTTTGGTGGCTTCTCCTTTATGTATTTTGCAGCATTTTTGTCAAGATTTTCAATCTCAGTCATATACGTATCAAAATCTGTGCGATTGTAAGTGGTTGATGCATTGTAAAAATATGAGATCACCGCTTCGGAATAGAATCTGCTCCTTAGATTCTTCTCCATGTGATAAATGCATATGCCATGTTGGCAATCTGGATAGACGTTAGCGATGGCATTTGCAATGGAGGGGTGGCGGTCTGATAGGATTGAGATTTGTTCACGCGTCCCTATCGCAATTCTCAACTGGCGGGAGAACCAGTTGTAGGCTTTGCTGTTTTTCTAAATATGTAATCCCAACCGCCAAATGAAAGATGTTGTTGTTTCCATCTTTAGAGACTGCTACTATGAGAACACCACAGTATTTTCCCTGCAAGAATGTTGCGTCTACCATTACTGGCCGGCAGTGTCTCCAACCTTGTATTGAAGCGTCGTACGCAAAGAATGCATACTGAAACCTGCATGGGGGAAGCAGAAGATTTATTAGTGAAGTGTTGGAGTTATGTGGCAGGGGGGAGGGAAATTATTATCAAATGCCAATATTTCAAGGAAAGTTATATGGGTGGTATGTGTGTGAATCTAAGAAAGTCTTGGTTTATTGCCAATAGATGAAAAATTAATTGTATGTGCAGTGTTTTAGACTGTGCATACCTATTCTCACCGTCCGTGTTGATGTTGACGTACATGCTAGGGTTGTTTTCTTTCATTTTATGTAGATAGGAAGGCAGCATAACATAATTTTCTTCAGGTGTCCCTCTCAACACAGAATAAGCATGTTGTATTGAGCGCCTTCCCTTGTGGTAGCTGATTGTAATTCGAAATTTCCTTCTCATTTCATATACCATAAATTTACGCGTGATCACATTATCTTTTTTCCATATGAGCTCCACAATGTAGTCACTTATCATTTTTGATGTTGCATTCTGCTGGTCAGATTTAATGAAGTCAATGGAGCATGTGTGTGTTTTTTCAAATCTGTCCACCTTGAAAAGCATATAATTTGGTATCTTTGATGCATGGAAACGCCAAGTGTAATTTGTATAAAGATACCTCAACCAATATCTTGCCTTGCATGATTTAGCAACCTTGAACTGTATGTTTTTTATACTTGCAATGATAGACATAGACTTCTTCATACTTTGGTTGTCTTGGAAGACAGATTTTTCAGTTATGTCATCCACAGATGCATCACTCCCTAAGATAGTTGTTTCAATGTCAAGTTTTCTCTTTCTCTTTCCCCTGTTTACCATGGATGGCTCTCCTGTTTCTTCCACTATTGGTGGTGGAATGATTAATTCAATGTCTATTGTTGTCGACTAGTCAGTGATGATTTGTGGTTCAGTGTGTATCACTAAAGCTCGGCATCTGGTGACCTCATTATTGGTGTCTCCTTGCTCTTGCTGTGCATCATCACTTTCTTGGCCAGTCAGGGAGATTACATCCTCATTTTGGTCTATAAGGTCAATCAATTGCCCTTCCTTTTGATTCAACACCATGGGGTGGTTTGCTTCATTCAAAAAGATTTTGCATGTAGTTGGGGTGGTGGTATTGTTACTTGAGAGGTCAGTCCTTTTAATTACTTCTACTATAAAGCAGGATTTTCTAAAATTCTCATCATTTTTCAGCAGAAACATGCAAGTCGTAATTTTTTGATCATTTGTTACCATCATTCTTCTGCAACTTTCTAGATTTGTGTCAAACCTTATCTTTACTTCACTTTCAGCAGTGTTGATGGTTAGAGCATTATAAATTTCTTTTCTAAATGTGTGGTAGCTTATACCGTATTTGACAAGTATCAACTTTATATCATGGTTGATGTATTTGCTGTTTGCATCCCAATTCCCATTATAAGCTATATAAATGCAGCAAGATGCCATAATGTTAATCCTGCACATAATCAAGACAAATAATATGCTTAGAATTTCGTACTCAGATCGCTTTAATAGAAGCAGGATTATGGGTAAAAGTGTTGCCCTTTTCTGGGCTTAGATCTTGCAAAGAAGTCTCTCCTTGGTGCCTATTGCACCGGAGCTGCCACTCTTGGCAATAGCCAAGACTTGGAGAGACTTTGTCTACAAGCCCCCCCCCCCCATAGTAACAGTCTTTAAGTCTTGGCAATAGGCAAGAAGTATCTCCTAGGTGCCTATTGCACCAGAGCTGCAACTCTTGGCAATAGCCAAGACTTGCAGAGACTTTGTGTGCAAGCCCACCATAGCAACAGTCTGAATGTCTTGGAAATAGGCAATAAGTCTCTCCTAGGTGCTTATTGCACCAGAGTTGAAACTCTTGGTAAGAGCCAAGACTTGCAGAGACTTTGTCTGCAAGTCCCCCATAGCAACAGGTCTGAAAGTCTTGGCTATAGCCAAGAAGTCTCTCCTTTGTGCTTATTGCACCAGGGCTGCAACTCTTGGCAATAGCCAAGCCTTGGACATACTTTGTCTGCAAACCTCTCATAGAAATAGGTCTTAATGTCTTGGCAATAGGCAATAAGTCTCATCTAGGTGCCTATTGCATCAGAGTTGCAAGTCTTGGCTATGTAGAGAGTTTGTCTGTAAGTACCCCATTGCAACAGGTCTTTAAGTCTTGGCAATAGGGAAGAAGTGTCTACCAGGACTCCATTGCATCAGAGCTACAAGTCTTGACTATATCCCCTCATTGCAATAGGGTTGAAAGTCTTGGCAATAGGCAAGAACTTTCTACAAGCCTCCCATTGCACCAGAGCTTAAACTATTGTCAATAAGCCAAGAGTTGCAGAGAACTTTACCCTTGCAACAAGGCTTAAAGTCTTGGCAATAAGCAACAGTCTGTGACATGTGCTAATTGCAGCAGATCTGGAAGTCTTGGTAATGGCTAAGACTTTTAGAGATTTTCTCTGCATGTCCGCAAGGCAAAGTCTTGGCAATAAGCAAGACTTTTCCAGAATTCATAGATCTTCTGCAATTAATACAAATTAATTTTTTTTTTTGTGAAAGTGCATATTACAATTACTGTAATCAATCTAATATCATGTGTTTCTACACAATATGTATTTTTTGATTATTATGAATAAAATCCATAGCTCGTTTTGTTTATATAGAATTTTAACCAAAGTTAAGCATAATATAAATGAAATTATAAAGAAATTAATCGAACTGTTAGTAAAATTCCATAGCAATTTGAAGAATCTTATGATGAATCTTTGCTTGAACGGAGCAATCTGTAAAAAGAATGTGTTTTTAGTGTTTCTGTGATCGCGTGACTGGTGAAAAGGAAGGGGAGGGACTGGGCGCGTCTTTTTATTGGTTTTTAGGAGTATTTTGCTCCGAAAAATGTTTCATTAAACTAATGGAGGGAATTTTTGCTAACCTAATGTTATTGAGGGCATTTTGGCAAACCATTGCTTCCGGTAGCATATTTTTGCAAATCAACTCAATAGAAGGGGACAAGCTACATGATTTTCTTATTTGCAAAGATAGCCCATAAAGTTGTTTACTTTAACACATAATCACTTCTTTTAACTAGTTTGAGAAATAGTCCTTGACAATTCTAAATTAATTATGTAATCCATGATTCAATCAATAAAGGCAAATTTGAGAGTCCCAATATGTCATTTAGTAAAGTTAGAAATTGCACTCAATTAATAATCGATTAGGCAAACTAAATAGGAGCGAGAAGCCTTCCACGATTGAGCGTAATAATAAGTATGACTCGTGGTCTGCTTATTAGGCGAAAGGAGAAATTAAAATGATAAAGAAAATTTATGTTAAGGTATACCCAACAGGTGATTTGACACAATATTTGGTTAAACAAATAAAAACGTGACTTTAAGTGAACGACAAAGATAACAACCATATTTAATGAATTTAAAAAATACGACAATAGAGCAACTGTGCTCTGCACAGAAATCGAGGGTGCCTAATACCTTCCCGAGAGTCAACTGAGGACTTTACCTGAATCTCTGACGCTGACCATTTAACGAGTCAAAGGTGTTCTAGATACACCACTTTGGTGACTTGGCACACCTTTAACTTGTCAAGTGGCGACTCCGAGTTTCTATAATTTTGTGTACCTTGCAACACCCCTCACAGACTTTTAATTAGAAAACTCTTTTACTTTAAGAGTATTTTTCTTTTTATTTGTAAAAAAGGGTCTTGACATATACATACTCCCACAACCCGCAAAAATGGCTAGAAGACTGGCTGATGGGCATCATGCTGAAGCAAGGTTATGAACCATGAAAAGGTTTGGGTAAGAATTTGGATGGCATAACAAAGCCAATTCAAATCGTGATGAAGTATGATGAGGATAAATCTGGCATCGGATACTTCATGAGTTACGAAGAGCGTATTGAAGAAGCGTCTTTGGATTTTAAGTACTATAAAAGATCTGTGAAATCTCTACTGCGTGTTTTCGTTTCGTCTGGTTTGTTGGACGGTCACAAGGGCAATACGAGAGGACGAAACAAAGGCCGTTGACGCTGAAGAGGATTTGCTAGCAGGCATGCAGAAGCTGTTATTATCTGACGAAAACTGTTGTGTGATCCTGGAAGAGCATATTGAACCTCATGGTCTTACAAAAGTTGAATTTGGAGCTGCACCAAACAATTGGATCAGCAACTTGGCCCGAGCATATCGCGAACCTTGGTAGAGCAGAGGGCATTGGATTTCCTTTTTCATGCTTTCTAAATATAGAACCCGACCTCGAGTCGTAGGAATTGCATTTTTCTTTTTACCTAGTTGTCCTGTTTCCCTACAAACATTATTTTGCAAGGATTCATAAATAAAAGAATTTCTCTTTTCTCTTTTACTTTTGTTAACCTTTTAATTACACGTTAATTTATTTTTTAGCACCAAAACTAATGATTCTATTGAATCTGCAACTGCAACGTGTAACGAAACAACTGATTTTAAGGAATTTGATCTTGATTATGATGAATTCGATGAGGCAACACAAGAAGAAATCAAGAGATTCGAAAATAAGCCTAAACCAAACTTAGAAGAGACAGAAGTGGTAAATTTGGGTGATGATAAAACGGTGAAAGAGACAAGAACCAGTGTGCATTTTACTCCAGAAGTTAGAAAGCAATACATTGAGTTCCTTAAAGAGTACGAGGATGTATTTGCATGGTCATATGATGACATGACTGCTATAAGCACGGATGTTGTGGCACACAAATTGCTCATTAATCCAGCGTCTCCACTAGTCAAGCAAAAGGCTCGAACCTTCAAATTGTCTACTTTAGTGCAGATTGGAGAAGAGGTGACCAAACAACTTAATGTCGGGATCTTGAAGACAGTTGAATACTCGACTTGGTTGACCAACATTGTCCCAGTGCCAAAGAAAGACGGAAAAATCATTTTTGTGCAGATTACAGGGACCTGAATAAAGCAAGCCCAAAAGATGACTTTCCTTTGCCAAACATACACATCCTGATTGACAATTGTGCAAAACATGAGCTACAATCATTCATGGATTACTTCTTCGGTTATCATCAAGTGCTTATGGATGATGAAGATGCAGAAAAGACAGCTTTCACTATTTCTTGGGGAACATATTGCTACAAAGTGAAGCCGTTTGGTTTGAAGAATGTTGGAGCCACTTATATGAGGGCAATGACCACCATGTTCCATGACTTAATGCACAAGGAGATCGAGGTGTATGTGGATGAAATGATCATTAAATCCAGGAAAAGCTCAGAACACTTGGACAATTTGCGCAAGTTCTTGAGTCGCTTGCGTAGATACAACCTGAAGTTAAACCCCGCAAAGTGCGCTTTTGGTGTTCCAGCCGGAAACTTATTGGATTTTATAGTCAGTAGAAGCGGCATTGAGGTAGATCCATCTAAGATCAAAGCCATCTGAGAATTGTCACCACCAAAGAATAAGAAAGAGGTCATGAGTTTCTTGGGAAGACTCAACTACATTAGTCGATTCATAGCCCAATCCACTGTCATCTGTGAACCAATTATCAAACTAGTGAAGAAAGATGCAACGATTGAGTGAACAGAAGATTTCCAGAAAGCATTTGATAGGATAAAAGAGTATCTGTCTTGCCCGCCTGTATTGGTTCCACCCGAACCAGGGCGACCTTTGATATTGTACCTATTTGTGGTAGGTTCAGTATTTGGATGTGTATTGGGGCAACACGATGCAACGGGAAGAAAAGAGCAAGAAATATACTATCTAAGTAAGAAATTCACTCCTTATGAAGCCAAGTACACACTGTTAGAATGCATGTGTTGTACTTTGACTTAGGTTGCACAGAAGCAAAGACATTACCTGACATCTTATGCAACTCTATTGATCTCAAGAATAGATCCTCTCAAGTATATTTTCCAAAAGTCAATGCCTTCCAAATAATTAGCCAAATATCAAATGCTACTCAGTGAGTTTTACATCACCTTTGTCACTCAGAAGGCAATAAAAGCTCAAGCCTTAGCAGATCACATGGCCGAGAATCCCCTAGATGACAACTATGAGCCTTTGCACACTTACTTCCTGGATGAGGAAGTCATGTTCGTCAGAGAAGACATTGCAGAATAGTATGATGGTTGGAGACTAATCTTTGACGGAGCGGTAAACTTCAAGGGAGTCGGCATTGGGGCAGTAATGATTTCTGAGATGGGCTAAGACTATCCTGTCACAGCCAAACTCTGATTTCCTTGCACTAACAATATGGCAGAATATGAGGTTTGCATTTTGGGACTTAGGATGGTAATGGACATTAACATAGAATTACTAGCAATCAGAGATTCTGATCTGTTGATCCACCAAGTACGGGAAGAATGAGCAGCCAAGAATTTCAAGATATTACCTACTTAGAATGCATAAAATAATTGAGTAAGAGGTTCACCAAGATAGAGTTTCGGCATGTGCCCAGGCTATAGAACGAGTTCGCGGATGCCCTGGCTACCATATCCTTCATGATCCAACATCCCGACAAGAACTACATTGATGGAATACCTATAGCAGTGAAAAAATAACCAGCATATTGTTTTCATGTAGAAGAAGAGTTGGACGAAAAGTCATGGTTCCAGACATCAAGAATTTTCTCAAGGACAGCATTTATCTGAAAAATGCTACAAGCCTCCAAAAGAAGATGTTGAGGAGATTGGCGAATGGTTTCTTCCTGAACGGCGAAGTCCTATACAAAAGAACGTCTGATTTGGGTTTGCTAAGATGCGCAGATGCGTAGATGCAAAGGAAGCCGCAAGGTTGCTAGAAGAAGTGCATGCTGGAATGTGCGGCTCGCACATGAACGGCTTTTTTTTCGGAAAAAGGATCCTAAGGGCATGCTATTTCTGGATGACTATAGAGCATGATTGTATAAAGCACGCAAAAAAGTATCATCGATGCCAAGTCCATGCGGACATGATTAGGGGGCCTCCGAGCGAACTAAATGTTATAGGATCACCTGGCCTTTTACTGCCTAGGGAATGGATATTATATGACCAATTGGACCTGCCGGATCAAATGGGCATCAGTTCATATTATTAGCTATTGACTACTTTACCAAATGGGTGGACGCCGCATCATACAATTTAATAACTAAGAAAGTGGTATCGGATTTCGTCCGTGACAAAATGATATGTCGGTTCGGCATTCTCGAGTCAATCATTACTTATAATGGGTCCAATCCCAATAGGGACTTAATGAAAGCAACCTGTGATACTTTTAAAATCAAGCACCGCAATTCTACTGCATATAGGCCTCAGATGAACGGGGCAGTTGAGGCAGCCAACAAGAACATCAAGGAAATACTGTGCAAGGTGATTGACAATTCGAAGCAATGGCATGAGAGTTTTCTATATGCACTATTGGGGTACCGCACCACTGTAAGGACATGGGGGGCCACCCCTTACTTGTTAGTCTATGGCACTGAAGCAATAATACCGATAGAGGTTGAAATACCCTCTCTAAGAATCATTCAAGAAGCAGAATTGAAAGACGCTGAATGGATTAAAGGGATGATGGAGCAGTTAGCACTCATTGATGGCAAAAGAATGAATGCAATATGTCATGGGCAGTTGTAACAGAAAAGAATGGCAAAGGCATTTAACAAAAAAAGTCCGGGTGAGACCCTTCGAATTGGGACAACTAGTGCTAAAGAAGATATTTCCTATTCAAGAAAAGGCAAAGGACAAGTTCGCACCAAATTGGCAAGGGTCGTACATGGTTCATCGAGTTTTGACAGGAGGAGCAATGGTGTTAACGGAAATGGATGGAGAGGTTTGGCCGAAACTGATCACTGCAGACATTGTCAAGAGATACTATGTTTAAAGACCTGCACTAGCTAGTAGGTTTACTGTTTATGCAATGTCTCATGTAATCTGGAACTACGTTACGACCTAATTCCCCAAGCTGGGATACGTAGGAAACCTACCCCAAGGTTCGGTCACATCAATACAAAATTTATTTTCCCCACAAAGTAGACACTGGGGCAGAATTTTTTAGGACCTCTTCAAAATTCAAAAGGACGGATAGGAATCGACACTGGGGCAGAAATTTTTGTGATCCCCTAAAAAATCTCTCAAAAATTTCAAGAGAAGGCGAAGTGCAGAAATTGGGGCAGCATTTTGAGGTCTCCTTAAAATTCACCAAAGAAAGGTTCTAGTATGGTCCAAGGAGCAACGGTTACAATATTGTACCCTTATTACACAGTGCAGTCTACAATTCAATGGAATAAAGCACATTTTCTTAAAAATCTTTTTTCAAATACTCGCATTATTTTCTTTTATTTTTTTATATCCCCCACTAGCTTGACCAAAGTCCCAGCATTCGCAAGAGACACTACAAGAAGAAGGCGCGGAGCAGATGAAGAATGCACAAATCAACCCCCCCCCCCCCCCCCCCACTCCCACGACTCACAAATTTTCTTTACGCGCAGGCACTATGAAAGCAAAAGCACGACAAATTTCCTAACAACATGAATGACATGATAACATCATTTTACTTTTTTTCTCTTTACTTTACTCGTTGTATGTAGGTTACAGAGCCCGACGCAACATACACGCATCTCTTGACGAGAGGCAGTAGTAGCTCCTAATGAGCACATAGGTTATAATGACGAGAGGAAGTAGCAGCTCTCGACGAGAGGCAGTTGCAGCTCCTGACGAGCACGGAGGTTCTCACGATGAGAGGTGACAAAATCACTGCTTTCCTGAAGGAGTGGGAGATAAAGAGAATAACCTCTACGCCCTATCATCCTTCGACCAATGGTCAAGCAGAATCTACGAACAAAACAATAGTGGAGAATTTGAAAAAGCGACTCAAGGAAGCCAAAGGAAAGTGGCCAGAAGATCTGTCAGGAGTCCTATGGGCCTACCGTATTACATCCAAAGCCAGCACTGGAGAAACTCCATTTTTGCTAACATACGGAACGAAAGCAATGATTCCCCTAGAGATCGGTGAATCTAGTCGGAGGCGGTCATTTGCGGTGGAAGAATCCAACGACGAAGCTTTGAAAGCCTCCCTCGATACTTTGGAGGAACGGCGAGAAATAGCAGCCATACGCCTCACAGCCCAGAAGCAATAAGTGGAGCAGTATTATAATACGAGGGCTAATCCATGGTCATTCAACATAGGGGATCTTGTCCTTCACAAAGTTGTTGAGAACACAAGGCAGGCTGGTGCAGGAAAGCTTTCCCCAAATTGGGAAGTATCGTACAAAGTTCGAGGCATAGCTGGAAAGTGTGCGTATAATCTTGAAGACATGGAAGGAACAACCATTCCAAATAACTGGAACGTTACATGACTAAAGAAGTACTACTCTTGAAAGGCTTAGTTAAACCCAAATACTCGACATGTATTTTCCTCTTTCCTGTTTTCTTATATTGTCATTATTTACAACGGGCACACAACCCCGCTCTTTATGTTTGCAAGGCTCCACGCCCTATTCATCAATAAAACTACTATTTTTGATCAGTTTTACTTATGTATTCATATCCATCTACGATTCAACTATTCATAGCCTCGGGCAGACGTAAGTTGAAGTAAATACAATCACTTTTCGCTACAAAAAGTAGCGTATACTACTCACTTAGAGTTGGATCACGTCTAGCTCAGCCACCAGGCATTACTCGTACGTTCAACTCGTTAATTCAATAATGGAACCTACACGTCGACGGTGACGCCGTTCGCATAGTTCCAGAAAGTGTTAAAATACTCGAGTAACTAAGTAGAGATGTTCGAAGTCAGACGCAAAAGTGCCCGTTATCACATAGGCTAAAGTCATTCCATTGTGGGCGCAAACAACCATCTCCTACAAATGCAATCTAAGCGGCCAACCATTTGTGCACGATAGACGTAGTTGCCCAAACAGGCTCACAGATAAACGTTTTAAACATGAGGACATTCAGGACGACCAGATGCCATCTAATCTTTAGGTGCACAAAACATACTGCTTGACTACACATTACACCACATGTAATTACACAAGTACGTATAAAACTATTGATGAACGTCTGTTTCATTAATAACAAACACCCCCATAGGCTCAAAATATACAATTAGTTCTTCCTGAATACAACATTTGTTCATAACAATTGTAGAAAAAAAAAGGAAAGGAAAGAATAAATTAGCAGGTTCCTTCGAATTTGCACGGCCAGAGACACTTCGTTTGGATTGTAGCTCTTGCATCAAAGTCTCTCCCAGCAATAAAATGCGAAATTCCCAAGTTGATACCCAAGTAGCGACATCTTTGTGACGCTGTGCCACGAGAATTGGGAAAACCAGCCCAAGTTGAGGGTTCGTAAGTCGCAGAGATGGCGATAAGCAACGTTGGAGCTATGATATCGGGTAGCTTGGCAGCGATGTTACAATGGTGGTGGTGACAGTATTTGGTTCACGGGTTAGGAGATGGAATCTCTTTTCTTTCTTCTCTTGTTAGTTTAATTTCTTTGTTCAAATTAGCGTTAGCATGAAAAACTCTAAAAAAGAAGTATCATCTTGTATATGTTGTTCCTGTTATTAATATATATGCCTGTCTTTGAAATTTCTTGAAAATTGGTATATGTGTTTCTTGTTTAGTTTGCTTACTATCAAGTTGTTCTATTACTTGAGGTCAAACATGAATTGACTTGATGCCTTTTGTCTAACCAATGTTGTTAGTATGTGTGTGTGTGGTTATGCGTGTTATGCTTACTGTTAATAGAAAATTATTTTTGGGTTAAGTTCTAGTATTGTCTTGTGGAAAAGTTTTAGTTAGCATGTGGTATACATTCATAAGGCTAGTATGTAAGATCAGTCTATGTAATGTTGTAGAGATGTTCAAGTTCTGTTACTTAATGTGTGGTGACGGAGCCTCTGAAGCATTTAGTTAGGTTTGTTCTTTGCTAATTCAGAACTTATTTGGTATGAAAAATTCTCTAGTTTATTTATTCACCCTATATTGGTAAGTGATTGTTGAGTGTATTAGCATAGATGTTTGTCCTTGTTTTGTTATAGTTCAGATTTGATAATAAAGTTGTTTGAGTTTGCTACATCAAGAGTTGGTTAGAAAGATGAGTTCTGGGAAGGGCCATTGAGTTCTAATTCACATATTTTTGTCTTTAGAAAGGTTTAAAATAGTCAAATAAGTTGAGTGTTGGTTTGATTTCAGATTTGGAATTTAGATGAATCTGAAAATTTTATTGAAAGTTTAGAATTGAAGAAGTCACACTTTGGGATAAGGGGAAGCACCAAAATAGCATGTTTCAGTTTTGCTTTAGGTAAGTAAGAAAGGAAACTAAGCATAAGAAGGGTAAAATTCAGCTTTGCATTTATGGCTTAGGGTCTTGCACCCAACAGCCGCATTTTTCTCACCCCTTTACATCATTTTCACCTTTTAGTTTTCCCCCTCTTTTTTCACTTTCATCCCTCTCTCCTATATAACTCATTCATTTACAACACTTCATTTAATCTCAACCACCCTCAAACAAAAAACAATCTTCAGATCTGGAAAAAAATAGCAAGGAAAAAGTACTAAAAAAAAGGGGGAAAGGGAATAGCAAGAAACTATGGCTTGAGTCTAGGCTAATATTTAAAAGGGACTGTCATTTGTGGCTGTTTTTGTTGCTGGACGTATTGTTGTTTTGGGCTGGTCTTGTGAATCAACTTAGTATGCTTTGGAATTCACACTACTAGGTACTCTATCTTTCAACCTTTCTTTACATATTTTACTAAATTTTGTATGTATGTGGTCAAGCATGTTCTAGGATTGATAATGTAATGATAATGATATAAACCATGCTCGATTTCAAAGTTTTTTTTTTTATTTGTTACTTCTCTGCACATTTTGTTGTTATGCAAAACTAGGTCTGAAATATATGTAGTAGTGAAGGGGTCTTAAATTGCTTTAATAACTAAGACCTTTGATTAAGCATGTTACAATAAGAATTTGGCTTGTTAACGACACCACACATCGAAGGACTACATACAAATGCTGTTGAAATTAGTCCACAAATAAGTGAGTGAAATCAGTTCATAAATGCAAACATAACTTTATTACGGGCAGGAACATTGTTGGGCCACATTTGCGTAATCAGTCCAGTTTAAGGTTGGCCTTCAAATTTAAAATCAAAGAGTAACAAAAGTCAAAAGGGACACCTGGTGCAATTCAACTTAGCAAATAAGACTATCGTGCAAAGTTTTCATAAATGGGTGTTGAACCCCAAAAAATTACCCTTTCTTTATGAAAAGATAGTTTCGGGTATATTTTCAACAAAATGGGACTCCAAAGATTTGAATTCATGCCTCCATTGTAATTCCTTGTTAGACAAGGGTTAAAATTGTCTCACCCCTCAAGGTAGTACAATTTTAATCCTCATCTAAACAAGAAAATTCCCGTTAGGATCAAGCCAAGGGCTCGGATGAACTCGTACAAGAACGATCGCGTGGGATGTGTCCAGCGAGGCATCGTACGGAAGAAGAAGACAAGAAAAACAAGTTGATTGCTGGATTCACACGCGTTTTGGACTGAAAATCAAAGGGGTTGCGGGTTCAATTTGGGTTAACGGGTTTTGGAGCTCTGAAGAAATGGGATCGGGTAAGGTTTGAACTGAAATGGGCATTGAGGTGTTGTATTGTATATATGTGCTTACAAAAATAGGCTGATTTGGGGATTTAGAGCAAATTTAGTCCTAATTTTAAATTTTAATAGATAAGCAGAGGAATTGCGAGGGTCGACTGAGATTAAGGTTGCGCATTACGATTTTAGCCACTTTATTTGAAATTAAGCAGTTGCCTTTAATTTTAATTTTAGAATAATTAAACCTTTAATTTGACAACTTCCGGGACAAAATTGGGTGTCAACAATGGGCTGAGATTTTTTTTGCAAGAGCGGCTCACTTTAATTCCAGCCTTTAGGTTTAAGGCCAAAATAAACCAAGTGAAACGAAAATTCGCGAATCTAGCTCAATTAATTGCAGTCTTTTAACTTTAAGGCCCCAATAGTTTCTTTTTAAATGAAAATTTAGTAACCCTTTTTTTTAGTTATGATAAACGATTAGATGAAGGATAAATGAATAAACTAAGAGGACATTGATTCAAGTGTAGTTTGTTTAAGTCGGATGATCTCGAATGGGTGAAGTGCCTGCACGACCATATCTGATTTAAATAAATTATACTTCGTAAATATTGAATAAATACTGAAACGACAAATAATTTATTTAACCCCCCCCCCCCCACAATTAAGCTGGAATCATAATCCGGGCTTAACAAAATAAAAATCAAGACTCGAATCAAGGCCGATAAGGTGTCAAACGGATAAAGTGCCTGCGCGATAATATTCGGCCGAGTCTCTGAAATATATATATATATATATATATATAAAATAAATAATATAATTCAAATCAAAGCGTAGCGAAGGAAATAAATAAAGGCAATATACAACGTCTCGATGAAGTCTATTAAATTATTTTAAATAGACCAGTCCTTTGTGAGGTTGGAAATGCGTAATATATTTTATCTATTATGAATTAAAGTATAAATCTGTCAGATCCTCTGTGAGGTTGGATAAAAATAACACTTTAAATTTCTCTGAACCAAAGTTTAAATTCAAATCAACGGTAAAATAATACAACCAAATTTAATAAATTAAAATTGCAACAATAAAGAAACTCTTCTTGGCACAGGACTCGAGGGTGCCTAATACCTTCCCGAGGGTCAACTGAGAACCTTACCCAAATCTCTAACGCAAACCATTAGACGAGTCAGAGGTGTTACAAGGTACCTTTTGGTGACTTGGCACACCTTAAACTTGTCAAGTGGCGACTCCGAATTTTCTCTAAAATAATTTTGTACCTTTTTTAACACTAGTCACGAGCCTTTAAATAATAAACACTCGCAGTTAATTAATTTTTTAGGGCATGACAGCTTGGCGACTCCGCTGGAGAAATTAGTGAAAACTAGAATCTCCGGCTTTGATAAATTGTCGCATGTTTTAATTTATTAAATATTTGGTTGTTATATTTTATTGCCGTTATCACATGAAAAGTTGAATGTTACTGCTTTGATATTGTTGAACTGTATATAAACTATCTTCCTCCGCAACACTCTTAGTCTCTGAAACACACGCACACGTGCGCTTACCAGATTGCTTGCGGCATCTGGGACTTTCTTACTAAATTGCCCATGATTTAGGAGGAAGGCGTGACGGGGTTATATGCCGGACACACTGTCTCCGGATGGCTCTGATGCGCTTTCTACCCGGTTTGTTCATCGGGTTTTCAGCCAGTCTAGACACAGAGTCAGCTGAGTCACCTAGAGTTAAATCTTTAGGCCCAATTATCTGCATCATATTTGACTTAATGAGGTGTGATACACCGGTATTCCTCTTGTCTAGGCTGACTACCTTTTTGTCCAAGCGGAACCCACTTCCCGGGAAGGACTTGTCTAAAAGGCATTTTATGTGTTGCATGCACCTAGAAAAAGTTGTTATGCTAACCAAACTAGAGAGAGACGGATTTCAAAAGAAAAAAAATGATGAATGAAAGGAAAAGTGAGGAAGCAGGGTGAATTTTATGTTTTAAATGTAAATGTCTTGTACTTTTATAAAATCGAGTGATACTGATGTAATGGCAAATTTTTGTAAAGCTCCAGTGTTGGCCGTCTTTTGTAGATGTTAGTTTTGAGTCGTTATAATGACGAAAATTTTACAAAAAATATAAACTTAGTAGTTGGAAAGTCGGAAAAGATTTTGGTGTCAGTTTTCACATCGTTATAATGGCGAATTTATAGAAAAGGCTCGTATGTCGATGTTGGAAGTTTTTGGGATCCAGTTTTTCACGTCGTTATGCTGGCGAAATTTTGCAAGAAATACTGCAATGTCATTGTTGGAATGGCTTTTTTTTATGTCAATGTGGCGTCGTTGTAACGTCGATTTTTTTTCTTTTCTTTTGTAAATTACACCTAAATACCAATGTTGGTAATTTTCTGGAGTCAGTCTTGATGCCGTTATGATGGCAAAATTTTTCGATTCTCTTAGGGTCAAGTTTACGTCGTTACAATAACAAAAGTTTTGTTGAAAATTGGAGTTTCGAATCAGCAGTTCAGGCATCTGTTTTGCTCTGTCGGTCAGTTGTTTTAAGTTGTTTTCAGGCTTTCAAACATCTGACACATTTTTTCATTAGGTACAATGGTTGTATCATCTTCTAGGTCGGTTAAGAGAAAATACCCTGCTGATGCCATTCCACCCTCTATCATGATGACTGATGGCCGACCCAAATCCGATAAATCTTTGAAGTCTAGGTGGGACACAATGAATAATATGCAGAAGAAAATAGTCCGGGATAAGATTGGTTTTCTGACTGACCTTGTGACTAAACCTATTGTCCCACGTCGAGAGTTGATCAGTGCACTAGTTGGGTTTGGAACCCAAACCAAAATACTTTCTGCTTTAAGGGGTTTGAGATTATGCCGACCCTCGAGGAGATAGCTGGGCTTCTTAAGCTAGATTTTGAGAAAAAGAACATGATTGCTCCGAAGAAGGTTAATGAGTATGATTTTTTTAATAACATCAAGGTACGAACAGACCTCTCAATCGCTAGTGTTCGTCAACGCTGGATTTCATTTGACTACCTTTATGATCATTTTGGGGCCGATAATGGTTTTAAAAAGCATGGATTTGAGTTCTACGACAAACTGAAATATGAAGATTGGGTGCAACTTTGTCCTAAGGTCTTTGTGTTCACTTTGCTAGGGTTGCTGGTTTTCCCACTACCGGATAGAGCGATATCTATTAAGGTCAGTTGGATCATGACAGCTTTATATGGTGGAGCACCGGACGCCACTATCATCCCGACGATTCTGGGTAGTATATTTCATGCTTTGACTCGATGCCACAAGGGAGAAAGCGGTTTCTTTGAGGGGTGTAACCTCCTATTACAGGTCTGGTTCTTGGAGCATGTACGCCCTTGCCCACCTCGTGATATTCTTAGGTACTGTGACATCGATTATCTCGGGTACCATCTCGAACACATCGAGAAATATAAATTCCCAGAAAATGAGCCAGATTGGAGGTCTTTCTTGAACTCTCTCACGCCGAACAAGATTTTGTGGCAGTGTAGCTGGTTTCCTAAGAGGGAGGTTGTACACAGATGTGTGGACCATCCTTTTCTCGTTCTGATGGGTTTGACAGCATCCCAGCCTTATGCTCCTCTGTGTGTACTTAAGCAGTTGGGGCGAAAGCAGGAGATCCTAATAGTTGAGGACATGAGTGCATATGTCTCAGACTATCCTCTCAACCCAGCTACTCTTAGAGGTGATGTCTTGCGCTTGTGGGATACTAGGAGGTGCCTCGCAGAAAATACATAGGTTCAGGATGGACTTAAGGGGGAGGTCGTTTGGGAGTACAAGTTGTGGTATTACCACCAGCCCATATCCAGAGATATGCCCGCGAGGTCGAGAGCAGGCATGGTTGACACTGAGACCAGGTTGGATATGCAGGTTCAACTTTCTAGGCACGAGATTGGGAAGGAATACCGTGCTACCATACAAAGCTTAATTGCATAGAGGGACGCCGCCAGAGCTGCTCAATCAGAGAGTCGCGCATCAGTATCTAGACACAGTCAGACGACTCCGTGTTATGCACTCAGAGGCATTGACAGAGCGGGATGCCGACAGGGCAGCTTTGGTGAATAGCAGGAAAAGGGAGGATTATCATCGCCAGGATGCCATAGATGCTCGAGCTCGACTTGACAGGGCATTAAAGCAGGGTGAGCAGCTCAGAGGGCTAGCACAGGACCGACTTCGGGATATACAGGCTGCAGGACAGGCCATCAGTGTAGCTTATCGGCAGGTTTATGACTCTGCTATGTATGTTGCACGGTGCATCGGTGACTATAGGAGGCTGCCCGCAGAGGACCTACTCCCACATGTGCTTCCCTTCGTCACTAAAGTTTCAGCAGATTTGGCTGGATTGCGTCGCACCTTAGTAGAAGGCCCGCCAGTAGATCCCGAGGAGCCACCCGAGGAAATTCTCGAGGAGCCATTCGAGTTCGACCCAGAGGAGCCAGCTGACTTTGTGCCCCCGTCACCTTAGTAGATACACCAAGCCAAGATGATGCAGATTATTGCTTTTTGTCATTTATTTAACATCTTGGCATGATGTACTTGATTTCGCTTTTGAATTTAGCATGTTATAATTTATTTTTCAGTCATTTGTACGTTTCTTTTGGTCGTGCTCCGGAAGCACTGTATGTACTCTTTTTTTTTTAGTAACGAAAATCTTTTGCTTATTTTTATGTGTCAATTCATTTCACCCACTAGCCTCACTTGAAAAAAAAAAAGAAAAAAATACGAAAAAAAAGAGAAAGAAAGAAAGAGAAGAAGAAAAAGAAATCAAACAATACACTTCGGGATCTAATCTAAACCAATTCGGGATGACGCATAACGACCTTAGACATTGGTTAGGCCGACGAGCAAATTCATGTTCCATGCTATCTTGTTGCACTAACGTGTTTTGATTTGATTAGAACTGGAGCAACTGTCGTGCTGGCCCCACCTTCTTATTCCACCAGAATCAAGGGACCACTACCTGTTCCAGAAGTGGTTGAAGCACCTCTTCAAGAAAACACTCCAACAACGATGGCCGAGGAAACTGAGAACACTGAGCTTGCTCGTTTGGCTGAGCAACAGGCTAAAGATGGCCGAGGACTTCACGGCTATGAAGGAAATGATGATGCAGTCGGTTTGTAACTTGGCAGCGATTCAGGCACCTCCTGTTCCGCCAGCTGCTGCTGGTTTCATGGCAAATACTCAGCCACCAGGGCAAGGGCAATCCACAGTGGTAGGAGACCCTTGTTACCCTCCAGGATTTGGTCCACATCTGGCAACTGACAATGCAGCCGGACCTTCTACTGTAAAACCTGGGGCATAATTCCTGCAGCATGGACAACAAGGCCAACCCCAGGTTCCTGCCGCAACATTCACCGTTCCTGCAGGACATACTTTGCAAAGATCGAACAGTGACCCACAGTTAAGGGCCCATGATCAGCAATTTGACCAAGCTCAGGGTAATGTCTTCCGCCAAAACGAGTCGTATGATCAGGGACACCACCCAGAGTCACATGTTGATATCGAGAAGTTGGGAAAAACATAATAGAATGATTTTTCTCGGAAATTGAAAAGCTTGGAGCAAACTGTGAAAAACATACAAGGGCAAGGGGGTAAAATCAATATTTCATACAAAGACTTGTGTTTGTTCCCCCATGTGCCATTGCCTCAAGGTTTTGTTGTGCCAAAATTTGATCGGTACACTGGACAAAGTTATCCAAGGATCCACGTGAAGATCTACCTTAACAAAATGAGGGGCATTGAGAAGGATGAATTGTTGATGGCATACTTTGCTGATAGTTTGTGAGGACCGGCAACAGAATGGTTTGTACAACAAGATGTTTCGAAGTGGGTCACCTTTGATGACATGGCCAGCGCTTTCCTAAACCATTATGGCTACAAAATGGAGGCTGCTCCTGATCGTTCTTCCTTGAAGACGATCACAAAGAAACCAAGTGAAAGTTTCAGAGAGTATGCCTACAAGTGGCACGAACAAGCGGCGCGTGTGAGCCCTTTGATCCCAAATGATAAGATGGTTGAAGAGTTCGTCGAAGTGCTCGATGAAACATACTACCAAGCGATGGCCTCTGCCATTGGGAAGCAGTTCAATGAAGCAGTAAGAATTGGGGAAATGATTGAGAGGGGAATCAAGGCAGGCAAGATTATCAGCCAAACAGCTTTGAGAGCCACTACCCAAGCTTTGCAATCAGGGTCAGGTGCGTTTGCGAAGAAGAAAGACAAGAAATATGAAGTAATGGTTGGTCCTGGACCTAGAAGAAATGACGGAAGATACAATGACCGTCAAAGGTACATTCAGACACCCCTGCCACAATAATTCTACCCACCTCATAGCCAACAATATGCCATGCCACAATTCTCATTCCCCGTCAATGCAGCATCTTATTCTCAACCACTATCTGGTCCGCAATGGCGTGCACCCCCTATCCCGGTTCAATATAACAACCAACAAGCACATGCTCAATTCCCAACTCAGCAGGAGATGCCTTATCGTCCACGGGGTCCACCAGGTTTTCATCCAAACGTGCGGCAAAGGAACATGCATCAAGAACATAAGCAATTCACCCCGCTGGGTGAAACTTACACCAATCTGTTAAAAAACCTGCAACAAGCTAGCTTGCTCAAACCAATTCCAGGAAACATGAATCCGACAGGGAAGGTGGATCATTCTCGCCGATGTGCGTTCCATTCTGGAGCGCCTGGACACGACACAGAGCAATGTTGGGATCTCAAAAGGGAAATCCAAGTAATGATAGATAACAATCAAATAAAGGTTGTGGGAGACGAGACTCAAAATGTGAACCAGAATCCTTTGCCAGCTCATAATGTTCAGAATGACACACATACACTTGGGATGGTATATACAGAGGAAGATTTGAAAGGGAAAGCTGCCAAGCAGATTGTGACGGTTGATCCCTTTTCAGAAATTAAATGCCAGGAGCCGTTCATTGTTTTATCGGCCGCAAGTCCAAATGCATCTATTTTCAACAACAAAGAAAGATGTGGCTGTTGAACCAAGTTTTACAATCCCAGCTGCAAAGTCAGAAAAAGTTCAGCCTGATGGGCCACTGTTCATCAGGCAAGGAGTGCCAAGTCAGAAGGCTCCAGTCATTGAGGTTAAGGCAAAGCCGTGTGAACCAATCATCATCACAAAGGCAAAACAACTCCCTGTTACTAGTACAAAAGTTGTTCCCTAGAACTATAACAAAACAATCGTGTCTTACCAAGGGAAAGAGATTATGGAATTTGCTGCTGATATTAATGGTTTTACTCGTTCTGGAAGATGTTTCACTCCTGAAGAATTGGGAAAAGCGAAGCCTAGTCGTGAGAACCAAGGACCAATTAAAGAACCTGGTGTCAGAGAAAGAAGCTGAAGAATTCTTGATGAAGATGAGAACGACGGATTACTCTATCGCCGAACAGTTAAGGAAGACTTCAGCTCAGATATCACTCTTGTCTTTGTTGATGAACTCTGAAGCACACAGCCATGCACTGCTGAAGATACTAAATGAGGCCTATATTCCTGAGCAAACAACCGTGGCTAATCTGGAAGCACTGGCAGGCAGAGTATTTAAGACCAACCATGTGACCTTCACTGATGAAGAGCTACCTAAAGAAGGAACTGGTCATAACCGAGCACTTCATGTTTCAGTCAAATGTGAGAACTCTTATGTCTCACGTGTGTTAATAGACGGCGGTGCGGGTTTGAACATCTGCCCTCTCACCACATTGAAAGAGCTTGAAGGTGGATACCAGCAGGATCAGAGACAGCTCATCCTCTGTTCGTGCTTTTGATGGAGGAGTTCGAGAATCTTTGGGTATCGTTGATCTTGAATTGACCATTGGCCCTGCAACATTCACAATTGAATTCCAAGTCCTGGAAGCTGATGCATCTTACAATTTGCTGTTGGGCCGACCATGGATCAACACGACATGTGATGTACCTTCTACGGTTCATCAAGTGGTTAAGTTCACGTGGGACAATCAAGCTGTCGTGGTTTTTGGAGAAGATGACTTGTAGTTTAACAACAACCTGGATGTACCAGCTCTCGAAGTTATCACCACGCGTCCGACTATTATGTACCAAACCTCTGATGTGGTGTATGTGGAAAAAGTGACAGAAGGAAAACCCATACCTGTCCCAAAAGTGTCGGATACGGCCATTATGATGGCCTCTGAAATGCTGAAACATGGTTTCACATTTGGGAAAGGTCTGGGAACATCACTACAGGGTAGGGTGAATCCAGTAGAGCCAATTGGTGTGCAAGGCACTTAGGGGCTAGGCTTCAAGCCAAAAGCAGCTGATCGCAAGCAAGCAAGGAAGAAGAAGTCTGAAGTTTGGTCCCTCCCAAAGACAATTTCGTGTCTTGCTCAGTCTTTTGTAGGCTATGTTATGAAGCCGAAGATCATTGCAGCAGATGTCAACACAATGAAAGACAATCAGGATGCACCATTTGATTTGGGTGGCATCTTTGAAATTTGCATGGTTCAGCCGGGCGAGGGCTCCAGCAATGCCTCAATTCAATACATTAGCCCGGACGTGCACCTGACTAACTGGAATGCAAATCCCTTCCCCATCAAGAAGGGGTCTTGGTAGACTGTAGTTTTGCAGTTTCTTTTGAATACACTTGGATATTCTAAGGGTTGTATGCCAAGTGTATTATTTTGCTCACCTTATTTATTGTAATTCAAACCCTTTTTCATTAATGAAAGACCTGAGAGCCGAATTTTCCCTAAATCTCTATCTATCTTCCTAATTTTATTCTTATTTTGTTTATCTGTAGTGATGTATCTGATGGTCCTGACATCATGACATGTGCAAGAAACTTACCATCAATCCAGCATCTGCAAACTAATCTTGATTCCATAACCAAAGTTGAGGTTGAAAATGATGAAGAACACAGTGACGAGTATGTTAATGAGATTGGATATGATGAGGAAGAGGCTGATTTTGAAATAAGTTTGGAAGTGGAACGTCACGAGGAAAAGCCTAAACCCAATCTGTCAGATACAGAAGATGTTAACCTTGGGAGCTCTAACGATGTGAGGGAAACCAAGATAAGCGTGTATGCTCATCCCGAGGTCAAGAGTGATATCTTACAAGTGCTTTTTGAATACCGGGATGTTTTTGCCTGGTCATATGATGAAATGCCGGGTTTGAGCTCAGATCTGATAGTCCACAAATTTCCAATCCATGTTGCTCCCAAACGCACACACAAGTATACGTGGTCGACAAGTAATAAAGTGATAAGATGAGTATCGTTCTCACGAGGACTATGCAGACTGAGTTCTAGCAAACAATTTATTTAAACTATTCAGGGATCTTTTTCCAATAGTGATGATTTTGTTAACTAAAGAACAGTAATTAAATGGTAAAAGTGAATTCAAGCAACGTAGCAAAACTTGGTTGTTATCAGTAATAAGGAGACGGTCCAGGGTCAGAGTTACGAACAATCCAGTTGAGTTTTCCAATTGATTCCACTTCTTAAATCCCGGGTTACTAACTAACAGATTAAATGTACCCGTGAAAACCTTTCGATTCTTCACGGTCTATGCAGGCTACTCCAATCCCTATATGTCTAGGGGTTGAATCACGTGCACGCATTAACGAATTCTGTAATTAGTTAAACTAGGCGAGCAAGTATATGTCTATCCTACTCACAAATTGGTTCCCCGATGCCCGGGTTCACAAACTAGTCCTATTCTTTCTTATTACGTAATTAAATTCCCTCTTTCGAGTTCAATCTAAAAACCATAGATAATGCGTAATAATCGGGCCCTGACAATTACACAAGTGAAATCAAGAAAGAATAAGTAACCCGTAATGGGATTCAATTAATGAGAATCAATCTTCAAACATCAACCTTCATGAAATACTCTAACCCTAGAACGATATATTTAGCTACGCATACTCATAATAACAACACAAGGAATTGATGTAATAATGAAATAATGATGTAATAAATTAATGGTAGGAAGAAAAACCCTTGTCTTGATGTTATGAGCTCTCCAATTTGCTCCAAAGTCTGAACTCCCATGAAAAACTAAGTAAAAGAGTATTTATAGAGTTTACAAACACCTAGTAATAAGTTAGACCCAATCCTAGACGAAATAGGAAGTCAAAATTCGCTCCAGGGGCGCCATAACGGGCGCCCCGCGCCCCCGATCGCGCAACACTAGGCAGAAGACGTCGAAAGTCTCACGCTTTTGGGCTGCGTCGCACAAGAAAACGCACAGGGACACTGGGCGCGGTGGGGCCCGCGGGGCATGCCCTACAGCGCCAGGCCAATTTTCGTGTTTTCTCGCTCCTTTGCTCGCTCGTGTCGTGCCTTCGTGTGCTCGATCCAATCCTCAATCAAAATTCAATCTTTTCTTGCTCAATCATGCTCTTAAAAGCTCCAATTACACTTCATAACAACCTATATACACACGACATAAAATCAGTGTAAAACCACATTCACAAGCTACAAAACGAGCGAATAAGGTACTAAAACGTGAGGAAATATTAAGGAAATATAGGCATAAAATGCCAAACATCACCACCCCACACTTGGACCTTTGCTCGCCCTCGAGCAAGTCACATCTCACTTCCCAACCTAGGTAAAACAGGTCTGCCTATGACTACGGTTGATACCGACCATTGAACCAATGCACACATGACTACTATGGATCCACAAACATGCCAACAATTTACCAAAACCAAAAATATGAGAACAACCACCCCAAAACAACTCAAATGCACAAACTCAACTTATTGCAACCATGCTCCCACAAAATCACACCTATCTACTCAACCAAGAAACCATCAACTTCACCTATTTCATGCAAACCATGTGCCCTCACCAAAATGAAGCAAGAGAGTGTCCCCCAAATATCACACACAACAATGAATATCAAGAACAGAATGGGGACAATAGCATAGAAAGAATTCACTCACTCTCATGAAAGTCTCACATGTCACACACAATGTACCATAGGCTTGCCCATAGTGTAGGACTCCACTAATGTAAGCTCACTCCAATCGGGATTAACTAGGACTTTAGAAAGGTCGTAATGTAGGCTAAGGGGCGGGTAGGATACATATGGTAATAGTGACTACCTCCCTAAGCACTTTAATACATCACAATTAATTAAGCACAAATCTCATCAAGCCACCCAATCAACTCTTCTACACATACACATTCTCAACAAGTAGCATTTTTTCTTTTAAGCACACACTAGCAAGGAATGAATATTCTTTTCTCTTTTTTTTCTTTTTCCACAATTTTTTTTCTTTTCAACTTTGCTATTTTTTTCTTTTCTTATCATTTCATTTTTTTTCCAATTTCATTAACTTCCATCCTTGCCAATGTTTTCCACTACTTCACAAATTTTTCAATTATCCCTCTTCATTAGCTCCACTCAAAAACCTCCCAATTCCAACCACAACTCCAACATAACAACACAATATCAATAAAGTGCTTAAGGAGTAAAGGGCCAAAAGAGACAATTTAGAACAAATGGGTAGGCTCGGGGTGTGGGTACCAACAAAAAGGGTCAAAGAAATCACAACAACAATTTTTTTTCAAGGTATATATGTAAGGGTAGGCAACTCAAAAGAAGGCCTTGTATCATTTCCCGACTAGAGCAAACCTAGGATTTCGCTTTGCACACACACGGGGCAAGTTCTAGACATTAATATGCAACATGGAGTAAACAAGAACATGCCTCACAACACACATTGCACACAATCCACACAAAAAGGTTCCATCAACAACTCTCAACTAAGCATCTAGAATGCAACTTGTGGAAAATTAAGCACTAATGCACAAAGGTTAACAATCAAGTCAAGCAAGTGGACTCAAGCATCTCAAGGGGGTCGTTCCATGTTTTCTAGGCATGCATCTCAATTTAAAACCCAAGGACACCACAAATAGCACATGCAATCAATTCAAGTCCATCGGTATCAAACAAATCAAAGGCACCTAGCATTCCACCTATTCCTTCGTCTAGGGTCATCTACAACTAACTATCCTAATCCTAAAAATAAAAACTACCCGGTTCAAAGGCCTCCCCGTGGAAAAGAACCGAGGCCATAAGAAAAACCACGGGGTGGATGCCATGTACCACTAATAAAACTAAAAGGAAAATCTTTTTGCAATTTTTCATTGGTTTTCTAATTTTTTTTTTTCATGTATTAAAGCAAGAAACAAATAAAAATAAAGTCAAGTGACAAAAGAAAAATCCTATGGTACATGCATCCCTAACCTCAAAAATAAATAAAGGGTAGTTCCCCACCCCACACTTAAACTAAGCACTGTCCTCAGTGCTAAAAATAAGCAAGCGCAAGGTAAAGAAAACTTCCCTGAAGATTCTAGTCCTTGGTGCTAGCATTCTCCAAGCTTCCATTGTTACACCCCGTACGTCTAAATTGTCGTATATCATTATAATATCATGTTAAGAATGATTTAAGTGAGTTTAAAATAATAATATGACCATATATGAATTTTATATGTTGAATATAAAGTTTGGGAAAAATCAGATTTAAGTTGCGGAAAAACCGATTAAGGAATTGCCTTGTAACGGAGCTTTTTCAGCAATTAATTTTATGTGTTATATGAAGTCTTTTGGGGACATATCATATACCAAATTGAAGGTCTTGGAGTGTAGTTTCCAACACTTTTAACGGTTTGCTCATATAACTTATAGATAAAAAGATATGAGCGTCAGAAGTCAGACCAGAAAAAGGGACATAAGCGCAAAAGAGGGCTAGAAATGAAATGTTTTTATTATAAAAGAGAAATTTCTCTCTCTCTCTCGACATTTCCAGTAAACCCACGATATAAACAGAGGTTTCCTCAGTTTGAATCCATTTTTTTTGATTTTGAAGAAAGAACATCAATTTTGACACGAAACGGAAGACGGATTGTGTCAAAACGCTCTACGCGATTAGGGTAACATTATGCTACCTTCAATTTCGTCTATAGTTTGAGTTTTAGAATTACTTCATAGCTAAGTAAAGTATCTAAATTCTATATTATAGCTTGTTTAAGCTTTAGAAGGTGTGGAATTCAAAGGAACGAAGTTTAGAAGCTAGAAACATCAAAGGTATGTAAGGCTAAACCTTTCTTTTGGCAAGGCATGTATCTTTTAGATTTTGAAGCTTTTATTAGTTTCAAACTTAGTATTTCTTCTGAGAAACTTGTATGGTACCAAGGAAACCTTGTATATACTTAATTTGGTACTAAAATCCAAGGTGAAAGACGTCCAAATCAGAAAGGCAAAACGTTTCAAAATCTGGAAAATTGTTTTGAACTTTGGACAGTTGTTAGTATATTGATCATAACTCCTTATACAAAATTGATATTAAGATGATTTAAGAATCTCCAGAATCCTAATACATATATCTACAACTTTCATGAAGACCATGAGGTCTATAACTTTTATCTGCACCCTCAAAACTATGATGCAATACAGGACGCTGGTACTGTCTAGAAATTCTGTACATCCGTGGAATTGTTACGCCACTCTCATCTTGTTATCCAGTTAATTTGTTTATGTTATCAGTTTATCCGGGTATCCATTCCCGTGTATAGTATAGTGTTGGTTCTGTTTTGCGGATCATCCAGTTTTAGAGGAAACTCTGCCCAAATTTCTATAAAAATCAAAGAGTTAGACAAATTCTAAGTTTCAGGTTGTGTCTACAATTCCATCCAGAGTTTTCTTATCATTCCTTTGAGTCCATATATATTGTTGCCACATGTGTTATGCCTCATACATGCTTATGCTTATATTGTGATCATGTTATGTGTGATTTGGAGTCCCCCATAGAGGCTGGACATTGGACACACAGTCCGGTCGCGTGTGATACTACCCGTCTGGGGGATACAGCCCCTCTGGTTCAGGCGGGAGTTGAAACACCTAGTGTGACCGGGTGTCATTCACACACTCTGACCAGAGAGACTAGATATTACTGGCTGGGGGGGATATAGCCCATAACACCCACCAGGTTTGTTATATATGCGTATATAGCCACATTATGCACTGCATGATTATACATGAGGCTAGTTCCAGTTTTCAGTTACCTGATTTGGGGGGATACAGCCCATAACGCCAGACAGGTACTAGTTCAGATGTTCAGTTACCTGATTTGGGGGGATATAGCCCATAACACCAGACAGGTACCAGTTCAGATAACAGTTCAGCTTTAGCTCAGTACCAGTTGACAGTTATCAGTTCTCAGTTATCAGCCACCAGTTCTTAGCGTTAGTATCAGTTGACAGTTATCAGTTCTCAGTTATCAGCCACCAGTTCTTAGCGTCAGTATCAGTTGACAGTTATCAGTTATCAGCCACCAGTTCTTAGCGTCAGTATCAGTTGACAGTTATCAGTTCTCAATTATCAGCCACCAGTTCTTAGCATCAGTATTAGTTGACAGTTATCAGTTCCAGTTTCTAGTAACCAGCTATCAGTCATATTACAGTTATTTATCAGTATAGTTCAGCTCAGTCTTCAGGTTCAGATTCAGCTAGACTTCAGCTTATATTCATATCATGTTTAGTACGTTCTTCAGATTTCCAGCTATATTGCTATGCTCCAGCTCATGTTTACATATTTATATTCCAGCCTACAGTTTCATTCAGCTATGACATATTATATGCTCATGCCTTACATACTTGGTACATATCGTACTCACGCCCTTTTCTGGGGCGCTGCGTTTCATGCCGCGCAGGTGCAGATAGATCAATGCTTGGACCACGTTAGTAGGCCATCGATCAGCTATTGGAGTCACTCCGCTTACTCCCGGAGTTACTTATCTTTTGGTATGTATACAGTCAGCCAGTTTGGGTATGGCGGGGTCTTGTCCCGTCCTTTGTATATTCAGTTTAGCACTCTTAGAGACCTGTAGATATGTCCCTGTGCGGTGCAGTCAGTATGTTATGTATGTCAGCTTATGTTAGCCTTGTCAGCTATTTGCATTGCATACTCCTTATCAACTAGGTTTATGCTTATTCTGTTTATCAGTTATAATGGTTAGCATATTATCAGTAGGATTAGTGATGATCGACACTTAGTGTTGGTCATCCGTCGCGGCCCTAAGTTGGGTTGTGACAAAAGTGGTATCAGAGCAGTTCAGTCCTAGGGTGTCTACAGGCCGTGTCTAGTAGAGTCTTGTTTAGGAGTATGTTGCGCGCCATACTTTTGAACAGGAGGCTACAAGGCACTTCAGGACAGTTGTCTTTCCTTCTTCTCTAGATCGTGCGATAGAGCCATGATTATAGAATTCAGCCCTCTAACAATAGTAATTTCAGCAAAGCGATGCCGCCAAAGAAACTAACAGCTGCCCAGAAGGGCAAGGTTATTGCCGGCCAGGGTATTAGTAGAGTGCCACCTAAGGTGGATGAGAGTGAGGAGTCCAGACCTGAGGCTCCATCCGAGGCCTCACAGATCCTATCAGTTCAGGGTAATATTAGAGGTACTGCAGCTACTATACCTCCACCTTCTCAGCCTGATAGTCAGGGGTAGGAAATGAGGGATGCCATCAGATTATCGACCAGTGTTGTAGTTGCTCAGACTAGACAACACAGTGCAGATGCCCAGGGAGATGTTGGATCCAAGATCAATGATTTTATCAGGCTAGAGCCTACAGTCTTTACTGGATCCCGTACAGGAGAAGACCCTCAGGATTTTCTATTGAGGATAGCCAGAGTGTTGAGGGTTATGCACGTGTCAGACACGGAGTCAGTAGAGTTGGCTGCATTCAGATTGCATGACCTTAGCAGCAGGGTGGTATCAGACATGGGAGCTATCTAGAGGGTCAGATGTTACTCCGGCGACTTGGAAGGAATTCTCAGATGCCTTCCTTTATCAGTATATGCCTATAGAGACATAGGGAGCCCGTGCTAATCAGTTCCTGACCTTGAGACAGGGAATTTTGAGTGTAGAAGAGTATAATAATTGCTTTAATTCTTTAGCATGGTTTGCCCCTACGGTGGTAGTGAGTATAGAGGATAGAATTCATAGGTATATATATATATAGTGGGACTAGCTCCACACCTAGTGAACGAGCGTATGACAGTTGCTATGCAGTCATGTATGAACATAACATTCAGGCATTTGCTTTGTTACTTGAGGAGAGGAAGCAAAAATAGAGAGCCGACAGGGATAAAGTGCTAGACAAGAGGGGCATATTTTCTGGTTCGTTTGGAGAGACGTCTGGAGCGAGTAGATAGCAGTGTGTTAGACAACCACCAGCTAGTATACCTACACAGTCTCGTGGCCTGAGATCTGATAGAACTCCTCAGTCCAGAGCTAGTCAGGCATCACAGATTTCAGGATTTCAGCGCCGTGGTACTTCGATACTGGCCAGTCAGACATATCCCAGATGTTCAGATTGTGGTAAACGCCACTTGGGTCCATGTCAGTTAGGAGTTGATACTTGTTATATTTGTCGCGAGGCAGGCCATTTCATGAGAGATTGCCCGACTAGGGGTGGTAGTTGTACAGCCCAGCCAGCTAGATCAGCAGTTGCTTGCTCAGCACCAGCACGCCATCAGGGGCATGTTCTTCAGGATGGCACCTGTATAACAGAAAGAATTTAAGGAGCAATTGAAGGATTTGTTAGATAAAGGCCTCATTAGACCCAGCATTTCCCCGTGGGGAGCCTCGATACTATTTGTAAAAAAAAAGAAAGATGACTCTCTACGCATGTGCATAGATTACAGACAGCTGAATAAAGTCATTATTAAGAATAAATACTCTCTGCCCAGGATTGATGTCTAGTTTGAAAAGCTCCAGGGTGCCAAGTGCTTCTCGAATATAGATTTGCGATCAGGCTACCATCAGGTTAGAGTTAGAAAATCTGATATACCTAAGACTGCATTCAGGACTAGGAATGGCCATTATGAGTTTTTAGTGATGTTGTTTGGACTCACTAATGCCTTTGCAGTATTTATGGATCTAATGGACAGCGTATTCAGGCCTTATTTAGATTTATTTGTGATTATATTTATTGATGATATTCTCATCTATTCAAAGTCTGAATCAGAGCATGCAGAGCACCTACGCACAGTATTGGGTACTCATCGGGACCAACAATTATATGCTAAGTTCTCAAAGTGTAAATTCTAGATAGATTCAGTGGCATTTCTTGGCCACATAGTTTCAGTAGAAAGAATTAAAATAGATGACCAGAAGATCTAGGCGGTGAAGAATTGGCCCATGCCTACGACGCCAACTGAAGTACATAGTTTTCTGGGTTTGGCAGGTTATTACAGAAAGTTTATAGAGGGTTTTCCCTCCATTGCAGCTCCACTGACCAAATTGACAAAGAAATCAGTTAAATTTGAGTGGTCTGATTCTTGCGAGCACAGCTTCAAAGAACTAAAGAACAGGTTGATAACAGCTCCAGTACTTACACTTCCAGATGGATCTGAGGGCTATGTCATTTACTGTGATGCTTCTCGAGTTGGTCTTCGTTGTGTTTGATGCAGCATGGAAGAGTAATTGCTTATGCTTCTAGGCAGCTGAAAAAGCACGATCAGAACTACCTCATCCATGATCTTGAGTTTTCAGCAGTCATTCATGCATTGAAGATTTGAAGACATTATTTTTACGGTGTTCATGTTGATATTTATACGGATCACAAGAGCCTCCAGTACATATTTAAGCAAAAGGAGCTAACCCTATGATAGAGGCGGTGGCTAGAGTTGCTGAAGGACTATGACATGGATATTCTTTATCATCCGGGTAAAGCGAACGTTGTTGCTGATTCCCTTAGTCGCAAGCCTATGGGTAGTCTATCTTATTTACAACCAGAGAAAATAAAGTTAGCTCATACACTCTACCAGTTGGCCAGCATGGATGTCAGATTAATAGATTCAGAGGACGCAAGAGTTACAGTTCAAAACGCAACCACTACTTGCCTAGTGACATAAGTAAAGCAGCGCCAGTATGAGGATCCAGTTCTAGTTCAATACAGGCAAATAGCCACAAGAAAACCAAAATTATTATATAGGTTACTAGTGACGGGGTTCTTATATATAAAGATAGACTTTGTGTTCCTGATGTTGCAGATTTATGTGGACAGATTATGACAGATGCACATTATTCCAGATACATTGTTCATCCTAATTCGACTAAGATTTACCATGATCTTAAGCAAATTTATTGTTGAGACGAAATGAAGTGTGACATAGCAGAATTTGTGGCTCAGTGTGCTAACTGCCAGCAGGTTAAAGTCGAGCATAAAAAAAAAAAAAAAAAAAAAAAAAAAAAAAAAAAAACCTAGTGGCTTGTTACAGGAAGTCGAGATTCCATCATAGAAATGGGAAGCAGTGAATATGGACTTCATTACAGGCTTTCCCCGTATGCGGAGCAGATATGATTCTATTTGGGTTATAGTTGACAGGCTTACTAAATGAGCTCATTTCTTTCCTGTTAGAACTACATATACAGCAGAGGATTATGCCAGACTTTATATCAGAGAGATAGTGCGCCTACATGGTATTCCAGTATTTATTATTTCAGACGGGGACGCACCAGTTTACAGCTAATTTCTATAGATCGTTCCAGACAGGTTTAGGGACACAGGTGTATCTGAGTACAGTATTTCATCCATAGACAGACAGACAGGCTGAGCGGACCATTCAGACATTAGAAAATATGCTTAGAGCTTACGTGTTAGATTTTAGAGGCGCTGGAATGGTCACCTACTGTTGATAGAGTTTGCATATAATAATAGCTATCATTCTAACATACAGATGGTGCCATATGAAGCTTTGCATGGGCACAAATGCAGGTTTTCTATATGATGGTTCAAGGTTGGCGAGTCTCAATTGATAGGTCCAGATTTAATCCAACAATTAATTGATAAAGTCAAGTTGATCAGGGAAATATTATTAGCAGTGCAGAGCAGACAGAAGTCCTATGCAGATAATCGACATTGAGATTTAGAATTTCATATTGGCGATTAGGTATTCCTGAAAGTATCACCTATGAAAGGCATTATGAGATTTGGAAAGAAGGGAAAGCTTCGCCATAGATTTATTAGTCCATATCAGATTATCAGGCAAGTTGGGCGTGTAGTCTACGAGTTAGACCTTCAAGCAGACCTTCAGGAGGTACATCCAGTATTCCATGTTTCCATGCTAAAAAAAAATGTGTCAGAGATCCTTCTAGAGTTGTACCAGTAGAGGATGTACAGATTACAGAACAGTTGACTAATAAGGAGGTGCCCGTTGCAATTTAAAGAGGCAGATTCGTCGAGTAAGGACGAAAGACATTCCTTTAGTTAAGATGCTATATCAAAGCAATAATATAGAAGAAATAACTTGGGAAGCTGAAAATGACATGAGGGCCAAATATACACATCTCTTCATTACTTCGAGTATGTAACAGATCGTTGCTTAATGCTTCTACATACTTCATTTAACATTCGAGGACGAATGTTCCTAACGGGGGAATATTGTTACACCCCGTACGTCTAAATTGTCGTATATCATTATAATATCATGTTAAGAATGATTTAAGTGAGTTTAAAATAATAATATGACCATATATGAAGTTTATATGTTGAATATAAAGTTTGGGAAAAATCAGATTTAAGTTGCGGAAAAACCGATTAAGGAATTGCCTTGTAACGGAGCTTTTTCAGCAATTAATTTCATGTGTTATATGAAGTCTTTTGGGGACATATCATATACCAAATTGAAGGTCTTGGAGTGTAGTTTCCAACACTTTTAACGGTTTGCTCATATAACTTATAGATAAAAAGATATGAGCGTCAGAAGTCAGACCAGAAAAAGGGACATAAGCGCAAAAGAGGGCTAGAAATGAAATGTTTTTATTATAAAAGAGAAATTTCTCTCTCTCTCTCTCGACATTTCCAGTAAACCCACGATATAAACAGAGGTTTCCTCAGTTTGAATCCATTTTTTTTTATTTTGAAGAAAGAACATCAATTTTGACACGAAACGGAAGACGGATTGCGTCAAAACGCTCTACGCGATTAGGGTAACATTATGCTACCTTCAATTTCGTCTATAGTTTGAGTTTTAGAATTACTTCATAGCTAAGTAAAGTATCTAAATTCTATATTATAGCTTGTTTAAGCTTTAGAAGGTGTGGAATTCAAAGGAACGAAGTTTAGAAGCTAGAAACATCAAAGGTATGTAAGGCTAAACCTTTCTTTTGGCAAGGCATGTATCTTTTAGATTTTGAAGCTTTTATTAGTTTCAAACTTAGTATTTCTTCTGAGAAACTTGTATGGTACCAAGGAAACCTTGTATATACTTAATTTGGTACTAAAATCCAAGGTGAAAGACGTCCAAATCAGAAAGGCAAAACGTTTCAAAATCTGGAAAATTGTTTTGAACTTTGGACAGTTGTTAGTATATTGATCATAACTCCTTATACAAAATTGATATTAAGATGATTTAAGAATCTCCAGAATCCTAATACATATATCTACAACTTTCATGAAGACCATGAGGTCTATAACTTTTATCTGCACCCTCAAAACTATGATGCAATACAGGACGCTGGTACTGTCTAGAAATTCTGTACATCCGTGGAATTGTTACGCCACTCTCATCTTGTTATCCAGTTAATTTGTTTATGTTATCAGTTTATCCGGGTATCCATTCCCGTGTATAGTATAGTGTTGGTTCTGTTTTGCGGATCATCCAGTTTTAGAGGAAACTCTGCCCAAATTTCTATAAAAATCAAAGAGTTAGACAAATTCTAAGTTTCAGGTTGTGTCTACAATTCCATCCAGAGTTTTCTTATCATTCCTTTGAGTCCATATATATTGTTGCCACATGTGTTATGCCTCATACATGCTTATGCTTATATTGTGATCATGTTATGTGTGATTTGGAGTCCCCCATAGAGGCTGGACATTGGACACACAGTCCGGTCGCGTGTGATACTACCCGTCTGGGGGATACAGCCCCTCTGGTTCAGGCGGGAGTTGAAACACCTAGTGTGACCGGGTGTCATTCACACACTCTGACCAGAGAGACTAGATATTACTGGCTGGGGGGGATATAGCCCATAACACCCACCAGGTTTGTTATATATGCGTATATAGCCACATTATGCACTGCATGATTATACATGAGGCTAGTTCCAGTTTTCAGTTACCTGATTTGGGGGGATACAGCCCATAACGCCAGACAGGTACTAGTTCAGATGTTCAGTTACCTGATTTGGGGGGATATAGCCCATAACACCAGACAGGTACCAGTTCAGATAACAGTTCAGCTTTAGCTCAGTACCAGTTGACAGTTATCAGTTCTCAGTTATCAGCCACCAGTTCTTAGCGTCAGTATCAGTTGACAGTTATCAGTTCTCAGTTATCAGCCACCAGTTCTTAGCGTCAGTATCAGTTGACAGTTATCAGTTATCAGCCACCAGTTCTTAGCGTCAGTATCAGTTGACAGTTATCAGTTCTCAATTATCAGCCACCAGTTCTTAGCGTCAGTATTAGTTGACAGTTATCAGTTCCAGTTTCTAGTAACCAGCTATCAGTCATATTACAGTTATTTATCAGTATAGTTCAGCTCAGTCTTCAGGTTCAGATTCAGCTAGACTTCAGCTTATATTCATATCATGTTTAGTACGTTCTTCAGATTTCCAGCTATATTGCTATGCTCCAGCTCATGTTTACATATTTATATTCCAGCCTACAGTTTCATTCAGCTATGACATATTATATGCTCATGCCTTACATACTTGGTACATATCGTACTCACGCCCTTTTCTGGGGCGCTGCGTTTCATGCCGCGCAGGTGCAGATAGATCAATGCTTGGACCACGTTAGTAGGCCATCGATCAGCTATTGGAGTCACTCCGCTTACTCCCGGAGTTACTTATCTTTTGGTATGTATACAGTCAGCCAGTTTGGGTATGGCGGGGTCTTGTCCCGTCCTTTGTATATTCAGTTTAGCACTCTTAGAGACCTGTAGATATGTCCCTGTGCGGTGCAGTCAGTATGTTATGTATGTCAGCATATGTTAGCCTTGTCAGCTATTTGCATTGCATACTCCTTATCAACTAGGTTTATGCTTATTCTGTTTATCAGTTATAATGGTTAGCATATTATCAGTAGGATTAGTGATGATCGACACTTAGTGTTGGTCATCTGTCGCGGCCCTAAGTTGGGTTGTGACATCCATATAGTATGAGGTACTCAGACTTCCCTCATCAGGTCATCAACATTAGGCAAGGGTGAGGACACCCCACACTTAGCCTCGACATTACATGAACCTGCAATCCAAGAAAAAACAACAACTACGTGACACTATAAATAAAATAATACAACTACAAACTCGGGTTGCCTCCCGAGAAGCGCCTTAGTTGACGTCGTGGCACGACGACACTTTTAGCTCACTTCCAGCCTTTATGTCTTCTCTTCTTACGTCGAACTTTTACTTTCTTCCCTTCTTTTAGAGAACCCATCTTCAACTTCACATGTGGTTTACTTCCATCTTCTTGTTTTACACATTCAATCATAGAGCACTCTTCCACCTTAGCTATGTGCTCCTTCTCATCATAAACCTTGAAAGTAACCTTTTCTCCTTGCGCTCTAACAGTCATCTCACCCAGCTCCATGTCAATAATTGCCTTCGAGGTGACTAAGAATGGCCTCCCCAAAATGATTGGAGCTTCTCGGTCCTCTTCATAATCTAGGACTACAAAATCAGCAGAGAATGTAAACTTACCAACTTTTAGCAACACATCCTCCAACTTACCATCAGGGTGAGTGAGAGATCCATCTGCCATCTTAAGAGTAACTGAAGAGGGCTTGATTGCTCCTAGCCCTAACCTTTTGCAAACAGACAGAGGCATGAGATTTATGCTCGCACCCAAATCACACAAGGCTCCAGTGATATTATGCCCTCCAATGGTACAAGGAATAGTAAACCTCCCAGGATCTTGAAGTTTTGGAGGTAGCTTACTCAAGATTGTGCTACACTCCTCAACTAAATCAACTGTATCTATCTCTTGAGGCTTTTTCTTCTTCACTAAAATTTCTTTTAAGAACTTCACAAAGGATGGCATCAATTCAAACACATCAGTCAAAGGAATATTAACTTGAAGTTCTTTCAACATACTCACAAATTTTTGATACTGGGCCAGATCCTTCGATGGTAATAGTCTCTGCGGGAATGGTGGAGGTGGCAAAGGTGCCTCCTTTCTCTCTTCTTTCTTCTTTACCTTCTCCACTTTTTCAACTTTTTCTATTTCAGCTCTCTCTTCAGACTTGGCCATCAGCTCTCCACCTTCAATTAAAGTCACTGCAAGACATTGTTCAGGCTCTTTTTTAACAGTGCTTCTTTCTCCCACCAACTGTCCCAACTGGTGCTCCAAGTTCTTTTGAGCATTGGCAAGATCATGTATGGCTTGTGCATGGGCTGCAGTGTCAGCTATCATTCTCTGCTGGCCTGCCATTATTTGCTTTAGCATATCTTCAACTGAACTGCTAACCTGCTGTGGTGGAGCTGGAAGTGGGTGGTAATTATTCGGGGCTCTCGTATTGCTTTGATAATACCCATTACCAAACTGGTTTTGACTCTGCAGCCTGTTTTGATTACCCACGTAATAAACTGACTTTGGATTAGAAGAGCAAACCTCTGTAGCATGGTCTTGACCACAAACCTCACAAAAGCTCAGGAGTTGTTGCACTGGAGCCACTGGTTGCTGAGTCTTTTGCAGAGCTAACTTGCTAATTTGATTGGAAATAGCATCCATCCTTGCCCTTAGCTCTGAAACTGCATCTAACTGAAGCACCCCTGCAGGCTTCTGCGTAATAGCTCTACCATCTCCCTGCCAATCAGGATTGCTCTGCGAAAACTTGTCAAGTAAATCATAAATCTGATCAAAATTTAAGGCCAGTACTTGGCCTCCAACAGCAGCATCAACCACGATCTTAGTGTGTTGGTTCAGCCCCTCAACAAAAGTGTGTGCCACAACCTCATTGGATTGGTTGTGGTGTGGACAATCTCGCAATAAAGCTTTGAATCGCTCCCAGGCTGAATACAAGGATTCTCCTTCTAACTGTCTGAAGGACATAATTTCGCTCCTCAGCCGGGCTGTCTTGGCAGACGGATAAAATTTAGCCAAGAACTTCTTAGCCAAATCCTCCCAAGTAGTGATAGACCCAGACTTTTCAGCCTTTAACCACTTCTTTGCTGCCCCAATCAGTGAAAACGGGAACAACGTCAAGCGAACATAATCAGTAGGAACACCCGCTGGTGTATAAGTATCACTGATCTCCAGAAAGTTCTGAATGTGTTGCTGCGGATCCTCATGAAGTAATCCACCATATTGTCCAGTCACATGCAGCAACTGAATCATGCCGGACTTAATCTCAAATCCCCCGGTGATAGCGGGCTTAACTATGCTCGATGCTACTCCCTCCAGGCTGGGGAGAGCAACATCTCGCACAGCTAAAGCTTGGTCTTCTGCCATTCCTGTAGGTAAAGATCAAGCAGGACCTAATACCTGAACAGCACAAAACTCAAAACAAAAATTAAACCTGAATAGTAAGTAATAAACTGTTCAAAAAGAAATCAGTCAATAATTAGTCCCCGGCAACGGCGCCAAAAACTTGTTGCTCCCAAACGCACACACAAGTATACGTGGTCGACAAGTAATAAAGTGATAAGATGAGTATCGTTCCCACGAGGACTATGCAGACTGAGTTCTAGCAAACAATTTATTTAAACTATTCAGGGATCTTTTTCCAATAGTGATGATTTTGTTAACTAAAGAACAGTAATTAAATGGTAAAAGTGAATTCAAGCAACGTAGCAAAACTTGGTTGTTATCAGTAATAAGGAGACGGTCCAGGGTCAGAGTTACGAACAATCCAGTTGAGTTTTCCAATTGATTCCACTTCTTAAATCCCGGGTTACTAACTAACAGATTAAATGTACCCGTGAAAACCTTTCGATTCTTCACGGTCTATGCAGGCTACTCCAATCCCTATATGTCTATGGGTTGAATCACGTGCACGCATTAACGAATTCTGTAATTAGTTAAACTAGGCGAGCAAGTATATGTCTATCCTACTCACAAATTGGTTCCCCGATGCCCGGGTTCACAAACTAGTCCTATTCTTTCTTATTACGTAATTAAATTCCCTCTTTCGAGTTCAATCTAAAAACCATAGATAATGCGTAATAATCGGGCCCTGACAATTACACAAGTGAAATCAAGAAAGAATAAGTAACCCGTAATGGGATTCAATTAATGAGAATCAATCTTCAAACATCAACCTTCATGAAATACTCTAACCCTAGAACGATATATTTAGCTATGCATACTCATAATAACAACACAAGGAATTGATGTAATAATGAAATAATGATGTAATAAATTAATGGTAGGAAGAAAAACCCTTGTCTTGATGTTATGAGCTCTCCAATTTGCTCCAAAGTCTGAACTCCCATGAAAAACTAAGTAAAAGAGTATTTATAGAGTTTACAAACACCTAGTAATAAGTTAGACCCAATCCTAGACGAAATAGGAAGTCAAAATTCGCTCCAGGGGCGCCATAACGGGCGCCCCGCGCCCCCGATCGCGCAACACTAGGCAGAAGACGTCGAAAGTCTCACGCTTTTGGGCTGCGTCGCACAAGAAAACGCACAGGGACACTGGACGCGGTGGGGCCCGCGGGGCATGCCCTACAGCGCCAGGCCAATTTTCGTGTTTTCTCGCTCCTTTGCTCGCTCGTGTCGTGCCTTCGTGTGCTCGATCCAATCCTCAATCAAAATCCAATCTTTTCTTGCTCAATCATGCTCTTAAAAGCTCCAATTACACTTCATAACAACCTACATACACACGACATAAAATCAGTGTAAAACCACATTCACAAGCTACAAAACGAGCGAATAAGGTACTAAAACGTGAGGAAATATTAAGGAAATATAGGCATAAAATGCCAAACATCAATCCAACCGGGATTCCCTCCTGTCATGCAGTTACAACGCAAATTCAAAACTGACATGATCAAGAAAATCCACGATGAAATCATGAAACAGGTCGATGCGAAAGTCATTCAACCAGTCTAGTACACCACTTGGGTTGCAAATGTTGTGCCAGTTCCCAAGAAAGATGGGAAAACAAGGATATGTGTCGACTATCGAGATCTGAACAAGGCAAGTCCCAAAGACAGCTTCCCATTGACTAAAATTCACACTCTCGTTGACAATGTGCAAAACATGAGATACAGTCCTTTGTTGATTGCTATGCCGGGTATCACCAAATCCAAATGGATGAAGATGACGTATATAAGATAGCATTTACTACACCCTGGGGGATGTTCTGCTATAGAGTGATGTCGTTCGGACTGAAAAATGCTGGGGCAACCTATGTGAGGGCTATGACTGCTATCTTCCATGATATGATGCATAAAGAAATAGAAGTGTATGTGGACGACGTGATTTTCAAGTCCAGAACTGCTGAAGATCACGTGAGGGACCTTAAAAAGTTCTTCGAAAGGCTCCGTAGGTATAACTTGAAGCTGAAATCAAGCCAAATGTGCATTTGGCGTGCCCGCTGGAAAGTTGCTGGGCTTCATCGTTAGCAGGCGAGGTATTGAACTGGATCCCACAAAGATCAAGGCAATATAAGAATTACCTCCACCTCGGACCAAGAAGGATATCAAAAGTTTTCTCGGCAGGCTGAATTACATCAGCAGGTTCGTCGCCCAACTCACGACAATATGTGAGCCAATTCTGAAATTGTTGAAAAAGGATTCAATGATTGCATGGACTGAAGAGTGCCAAGAAGCATTCGAAAAAATCAAGCAATACTTGTCGAACCCTCCTGTTTTGGTCCCGCCTGAGCCTGGCCGACCGTTGTTTTTGTACTTGTCGGTCAATGACAACTCATTTGATTGTGTACTGGGGCAACATGATGCCTCGGGAAAGAAAGAGCATGCAATTTACTATCTAAGCAAGAAGTTCACCGACGGCGAGGCTAAATACACTTTGTTGGAAAAGACATGTTGCGCCTTAACTTGGGTCGCGCAGAAGCTGAAACATTACTTGTTGTCCCATACCACCTTTCTTATATCTCGGATGGACCTACTAAAGTACATATTTCAGAAGCCGATGCCAATAGGCAAACTGGCAAAATGGCAGATCTTGCTCACAGAATTTGACATAGTCTATGTCACCAAAACTACAATGAAAGGTCAAACTTTAGCCGACCACCTGGCTGAGAATCCGGTGGATGATGACTATGAGCCATTGAAAACTTACTTCCCCGATGAGGAGGTGGATACATTGGAAGAGTTGATCAATGAAGAGGCACATGTGCGGAAAATGTACTTTGATGGCGCTTCAAATTCAAAGGGTCACGGTGTTGGGACAGTTCTCATTTCTCCCACAGGGCACTATTACCGTGCCGCAACCCAACTTCGTTTCAGTTACACTAACAACACATCCGAATATGAAGCATGCATAATGGGTTTGCGCATGGCACTGGATATGGACATCAAAGAGTTATTGGTGATCGGAGATTCAGATTTTTTGATACGCCAAAAGAAAGGTGAGTGGGAAACCCGAGACCTCAAGTTGATCATGTACAAACAGTGTATGGATGATCTCCGTCAAAGGTTCGATGCTCTTTAGTTCAGATATGTCCCAAGGATACACAATGAACTGGTTGATGCATTGGCTACACTAGCCTCAATGCTTGTCCATCCTGATAAAGCTCATATTGATCCGTTGGAGATCAAGGTTCAGAGTCAACATGCCTACTGTAATATGGTCGAAGACGAAATTGATGGCCAACCATGGTATTTAGACATCAAGAATTTTCTTCGAGATGGGACATATCCACCACCAGCAGAAAGCAATCAGAAAAGAACCCTTCGACGACTTGCAGTGGTTTTTTTCTGAGCGGAGGAGTGGTGTACAAAAGAACACCAGATTTGGGATTGATAAGGTGCGTGGATGCACCTAAAGCCACGAGGGTTCTCAATGACATACACTCAGGGATCTGTGGACCCCACATGAGCGGGTACGTGTTAGCAAAGAAAGTGCTTAGAGCAGGATACTCTTAGCTAACCATGGAACACGATTGCATAACCTTTGTGCGAAAATGCCATCAATGTCAAGTGCACGGTGATTTAATACACTCTCCTCCCCTAGAGTTTCACACAATGTCAGCTCCTTGGCCTTTTGCAGCATGGGGGATGGACGTTATTGGCCCCATAGAACCAAGAGCATCAAATGGACACAGATTCATCTTGGTCGCCATTGATTACTTCACTAAATGGGTCGAGGCGATCACTCTCAAGTCCGTGACCAAGAAAGCCGTGGTGGATTTCATCCATTCCAACATTATATGTCGCTTTGGTATCCCGAGTACCATTATCACTGATAATGCGGCAAATCTGAACAGTTATCTGATGAAGGAAGTGTGTGAAAGATTCAAGATTACATACCGTAACCGCACACCTTACTGGCCAAAAGCAAATGGTGCGGTTGAAGCAGCAAATAAGAATATCAAGAAGATCCTTAGGAAGATGATACAGGGATCTCGTGATTGGCATGAGAAGCTACCTTTTGCCTTGCTCGGCTACTGCACAACTATGCGCACTTCCATAGGTACGACTCCATATTCATTAGTGTATGGAGCTGAAGCAGTCATACCAGCCGAAGTTGAAATACCATCACTCAGAATAATCGTAGAAACAGAAATTGAGGATGCAAAATGGGTCAAAACCAGGCTAGAACAATTGTCATTTATTGATGAGAAGAGGCTCAATGCAGTTTGTCACGACCAAATTTATCAACAAAGAATGGCACATGCATACAACAAGAAGGTTCGCTACCGCGATCTGAAAGAAGGGCAATTGGTTCTGAAGCGAATCTTCCCTCATCAGGAAGAAGCTAAATGGAAATTTTCTCCAAATTGGCAAGGACCATACCTGATAAAGAAAGTGTTGCCAAACGGTACCTTGTACTTAACGGATCCAGAAAGAAGGACCACCGAGATGCCGGTCAATGCAGATGCAGTCAAGAGATACTACATATGAGCTTCAGGCCAGCTTTATTTTTGTTAAGACATAAATTCTCCTACCCAGAATATTGTACTCTTTGATGGCCTTTAGAGCCTTGCACTTCCTGTTGTAAACTCTATTTTGGGTATCAATGAAATTGTAATGAAATGAAAATTGAGAAACATCAAAACAAAATTAGCATTAAGTTGTCAGAGCTACGTCTTGACCTGATTCCTCTCAAAAGGATACGTAGGCAGCCATTCGGGTGCGGTCATAACATGGAAGAGTTCTTTTCTTTCCTATCTCACATTGACGCAAAACCTTGCCTCCAAGTTTGCGGCCAATACAAAAAAATGCAGAGACCCAGTTTATACTAAACTGCGGCAGATTTTTGATTTCTGCTTTCCAAAATAATCCCAAGGGTTAGGTCATCCGCCTGATGCACCTTGAAGGACGTCTATGCCATGTCAAAAAGAAACCCAAATGCCCCAGTTTATTCTAAACTGAGGCAGATGTTTTTTTATTTTTAAAGGAGAATGTTTTCAAAAGGTGGCGGATTTCAAGCAATCACCTCAATGATGCGTTTTGGATGTTATCTAATTCAAAAAAAAAGGAAAAAAAGAAAGAAAAAAATGATGATGTCTTGCCGGTGAAAACCTAAAAGGGCGCCGTAAGACAATGGAGAGGCAAAAGATTAAAGAGAGAGGCTAACCGGCGAAAACCCCAAAAGAGCGCTGCTAGCCGACTTGAGAGTCGCCTCAACTATGATTATTTATGGGCTAGTATCCGCATTGAAACGATTCTGGACAAAAAAGCAGCGCTAGTCGGACGGGATCATTCAAGATACATGTCATGATCATCAAGGCCGCCAGTATGTCGCCAGATAAGTTTCCCCTTTTCAGAAAAACGCTTCTTGTCCAAACGACTTTCGCTCCAATTTTTTCTGTCCCTTTTTTTTATTCCACCTCACCATTATTTCCTTGCCCTTTCGGCACTAACCTAACGTGAGCAACAAAAGAAATTCGCAAAACTCTCTCTCTACAGGATTTGTAGTTTTATTTTCAGCAGTTGGAGCACTCCCTCACAATGGAGCGTTTACTTTCAGCAATCGGGGCATACCCCCTCACAACAGGATAATTTATTTTTCAGTAATTGGAGAACTCCCTCACAATGGAGCAGTTTACTTTCAGCAATCGGGGCACACCCCTCACAACGGGACATTTTATTTTCAACAATTGGAGCACTCCCTCACAATGGAGCAGTTTACTTTCAGCAATCGGGGCACACCCCTCACAACGGGACATTTTATTTTCAGCAATTGGAACACTCCCTCACAATGGAGCATTTATCTTTCAGCAATCGGGGCACACCCCTCACAACAGGACAATTTATTTTCAGTAATTGGAGAACTCCCTCATAATGGAACAGTTTACATATCAGCAATCGGGGCACACCCCTCGCAACATGACAGTTTATTTTCAGTAATTGGGGCACACCCTTCACAACAGGATAAATTATTTTCAGTAATTGGAGAACTCCCTCACAATGGAGCAGTTTACTTTCAGCAATCGGGGCACACCTCTCACAACGGGACATTTTATTTTCAACAATTGGAGCACTCCCTCACAATGGAGCATTTATCTTTCAACAATCGGGGCACACCCCTCACAACAGGATAATTTATTTTTCAGTAATTGGAGAACTCCCTCACAATGGAGCAGTTTACTTTCAGCAATCGGGGCACACCCCTCACAACAGGACATTTTATTTTCAACAATTGGAGCACTCCCTCACAATGGAGCAGTTTATTTTCAGCAATCGGGGCACACTCCTCACAACGGGACATTTTATTTTCAGCAATTGGAGCACTTCCTCACAATGGAGCATTTATCTTTCAGCAATCGGGGCACACCCCTCACAACATGACAATTTATTTTCAGTAATTGGGGCACACCCCTCATAACAGGATAATTTGTTTTCAATAACAATGGAGCATTTATCTTTCAGCAATCGGGGCACATCCTTCACAACAGGACAATTCATTTTCAATAGTTGGAGAACTACCTCACAATGGAGCAGTTTATTTTCAGCAATCGGGGCACACCCCTCACAACGAGACATTTTTGTTTTCAGCAATTGGGGCACACCCCTCACAACGGGACATTTTATTTTCAGCAAATCGGGGCACACCCCTCACGATGAGACAATTTATTTTCAACAATTGGAGCACTTCCTCATAATGGAGCAGTTTACTTTCAGTAATCGGGGCACACCCCTCACAACAAAGTAGTCTACTTTTAGCAACTGGGCTCATTCCCAGCAATGAAGCAATTTATCTTCAGGGGATCAATCCTGAAAGAACAAGCCTGCGATGAAGCTCAAGCAAGCTGCCCTTAGAAAATGGCAGAATTTTATATTGTAATTTTATTTCTCTTGTAAAATGTTGTAGAAAAGCAAGAAATACCCAGCAACAACCAGCGACCAGCAACCAGCAACAAGTGACCAGCAGCAATAACTCTAGGATGTCAAAGGTGTCTCGAGTTAGTCCGTTAGGTTTAGGAGCATCGAGTCAGTCCCATTTAGTTTTGAAAGTGTCTAGAGTTAGTCTGTATATGTCTAGAGAGTGCTTAGTGTTAGTCTAGGAGAGTCTAGTATCAGCTCGCATACGGTAGTCTCAGCTATCGCACGTGAGGAACTACACTGACCTGATTCCTTAGTCCGGGGGATATGTAGGCAGCCTTGTTCTTGGTTAGAACTGAAAGGTCAAGGTACGATCACAATTTTGCAAGCGTGTTCTAGGCAGAACTGAAAAAGCCCAAATTAGCTGTCGATTACGTCTTTGTCTGAAAATTCTTCATGTTCTCGAACAAAGAGGGGCAGCTGTAATCACCTAATTTTGGCACCAAATGTCAAAATGCATAAAATATGTGTGTTAATTGTCATGTGATTTTTACCATTTCTTTTGACTATTTTAGTAATTGATTTAGAAGTAAAATGCCAGAAAATTAACAAAAAAAAAGGATTATTTGTGAGGATGTTTCGCCTATATTTTTGTGTTAATTGAAATGTTCCACGCATTATTTATGTGTTTTTTTCTAATTGTCTAATTTAATTAGTTAAGCTAATTGTTGTTTTAAGTGGTTAAGATTAATTTAGTTCAATATGCCATTTAGGCCGTTAAAATTTTTTTTTAAAAAACAAGAAAGGAAAACTAAATCAACCCAATACCAACCACCCCATTTCGGTTTTTGACCCGGCCCAACCCTTACCTTAAATACCCAAATTTTGCCATTTTAGTTAATTTTTTCCCAAAATCTAAAGAGAACTTCATCAGATCTCTCCATTTCTCTCCCTTATCGCCCACCGCTGGGAACCACCGCCGGAATTCGCCGTGCTGCGACGGCCAACCACCTCCCCCCGGCCAAATGATACATTCCCAGGACCGTCTTGAGCCCCTCACCCTCGATCTGGCCTCGGTTTCCCCAAAATTTCAAGGAATCAGCATGAATAGAGGTTTGAAACACGGCCAAGAAACTTTTCCGATGACATTCAGTCTTCTCCGGCGAAGTTTTACCGGACTAGCACTGTCTCACACTCCTCTTTCGTCCCATGTACTTCAGTCGCCGCTAAATTCCCCATTTCTCATTAAATTTAAGCGGTTTTGTGTGGGTGTTTGTTTCTTTCTGTTTTCCCCGTTTTCCCTTTTCCATTTCTTTCCTTTTCCTAGCTGGAATGACCCCAAACGGGATCGTTCCAGTTAGAAGAAGAGAGGAACGGATTCAAATGGAAACACGAACCAGGCTTTGTTTGGTTGGGGTGTTAGGCGACGGGGACTGTGATGATGATGATTGGTTGTAGCGTAGGCGAGTTTTGTTTGAAGCTTTATCAACGATGTTACCGTGCTTTGGTTTTGGCTTTCGATGTTTGTTTGTAGGGATTGAACGTAGTTGTCGTAGGCGTTGATAGCAGTGGGGTCGAGGCAGCATTAGTGAGGCGATGCGGCTGCTGTGACATTATTCACAGTGGTGATGCAGCGAGGGAGAGACTGTGATGTCGACGACAGTGGCGAGGCAACATATATGATAGTGTTGTAGTTGATCCGGATGGCGTTGCCTGAATGCAGCGATGCCTTTGAGGGTTCGTACGTCGCAGCGATGGCGATAAACAGCGTTGGAGCTATGATATCGGGTAGCTTGGCAGCGATGTTACAATGGTGGTGGTGACAGTATTTGGTTTACGGGTTAGGAGATGGAATCTATTTTCTTTCTTCTCTTGTTAGTTTAATTTCTTTGTTCAAATTAGCGTTAGCATGAAAAACTCTAAAAAAGAAGTATCATCTTGTATATGTTGTTCCTGTTAGTAATATATATGCCTGTCTTTGAAATTTCTTGAAAATTGGTATATGTGTTTCTTGTTTAGTTTGCTTACTGTCAAGTTGTTCTATTACTTGAGGTCAAACATGAATTCACTTGATGCCTTTTGTCTAACCAATGTTGTTAGTATGTGTGTGTGTGGTTATGCGTGTTATGCTTACTGTTAATAGGAAATTATTTTTGGGTTAAGTTCTAGTGTTGTCTTGTGGAAAAGTTTGAGTTAGCATGTGGTATACATTTATAAGGCTAGTATGTAAGATCAATCCATGTAATGTTGTAGAGATGTTCAAGTTCTGTTACTTAATGTGTGGTGACGGAGCCTCTGAAGCATTTAGTTAGGTTTGTTCTTTACTAATTCAGAACTTATTTGGTATGAAACATTCTCTAGTTTACTTATTCACCCTATATTGGTAAGTGATTGTTGAGTGTATTAGCATAGATGTTTGTCCTTGTTTTGTTATAGTTCAAATTTGATAATAAAGTTGTTTGAGTTTGCTACATCAAGAGTGTTAACACCCAATTTTGTCCCTCCTTTTTCTAAAATTGGCCATAATTCAACTTAAGGGTGCAATGTGACTATTTGTGCAAAATGTGCATTAGAAATCATGCATTTACGTGCATTATCCTCTATTTATATATTATATACTTAAATGTGGCTATATTATGTAACTTTTGCATCATTTAGGCTATTTGTCAAAACTGTGACTATTTGTGAAATTAGTACATTCTTAATATTAGTGGCTATATTATATAATTACGTCATTTAGGCTACATGTCAAGTTTATTTTAATTTGTGATTATTTGTGTAAATTAGCAATTATTTGTGATTATATATATTTAAATAATTTAATTTGAGTTTATTTAATATTTATTTGTGCATTTTATAATATATGTATATATTTCATTTTTACACCTTTAAGTTAAATATTGGCCAATTGAAGTGTCCAAATTCCTTTTTATTATTAATTCTTCCATATTTCAAAATTACTACCCAAAATTTTTTATTTATCTTTATTTATTTTTATTTATTTACATTTTACTCTGAACCTAGCCAAATTTTCTAACCAAATACATCCTTATTGTTTGAATTTTTAAATCTCAAACCTTCTTCCTAATTCTACCTTGAATCTAGACCAAATAATAGTCTAGATACGTCTTCCCGTCCAAGTTCATCCCCCCAAATCTTCTCCTAAATATATCCTGATCTTATTCTTAAAAATTCCCCAATGTCCCTACCCCACTTTTAGTACCAAGTTCATTTCCCAAATCTAATCCCCAATTTTTCTCCAATCTCCCTAAATCTCTCCCTTGATTGACTCCCATTCACAATCTTCCTAATTCCTCTTCTTCCTAATTTTAGGTCACCATTTTCCCCACTTTCAAGTCTACATACATTATTGAGGAACATCATTCAAATCCCCCTCAAATCATTGCCCTTAATCTTATCCAATCAAATCCCTTCCAGTAAGCCTAAATTCCCCAATTACCTCCCATTTTCCTTAACCACTCTTTTTCAAAAATACTATAAATACACCTACTTCTCACATTCATTCATCACTTACTCTCATCTTCTCCTACACACATTTTCTAACATATTAATTCATCATCACTTGCAATTACATCTTCTATACACATTCCAACATTCTCACTTCTCACAACTTAACCACATATTTCTCTACACTTCTTTTATCCTTTACCACACCACTCTATTTTTTATTATTTTATTGGGAACCACATTAAAGCCTTGTCCAGAAGCTCGTATTGACAAAAGTTATCCATTCATTGGAAGGTAACTCGTATTGAACTTTTCTTAGTATTTTGTGCTAACGTGGCAGGTACAACTACAACTATATATAAGTTACTACTATATAATGTGAATATTTGGGTTAAGCAGGGGCCACCTTCTACCCTCTATTTATTTGTTGTGTGTTGAAATGAGTGAAATCATAAGATATGTTGAGAATGTGAAGTGCTACTTGAAAACTGAAATGTTTTGCATGAATCTGGAAATCTGAGTTATACTTAGTTAATGCATGACGGGTTTTTTTTAGATTAAATTAGTGTAGGGAGCTGGCTTATTTCTGCAAAATTGAGTATTCTGAAAATTTAACAGTAGCATGAAGGCTTTGCATCTTATTACAACTTAGTTGTTTTAATTTGGAGACCTACTTTTAAAGCTTTTAAAAATATTTTGCTTACATGATATTATTTGACTTGTGTGATTTGAATGACCGTACTCTTTATGTGACGACTAGAAGAGTCTAGATTGGGGCATTAACACAATTAGGGAGTCTAGACATTTTACATTTATATTAGCAGTCTCAATGGCCTCAGAGACATTAAGTGGGACGCTAGTAAACCTTTAGGACGTATAAAATATTAGCTAGCGCTTTAGTTAAATACTTAAAGAGGGTATGAGGGTTAAAGGGAACTAAGCCCTCGGAAGTGATGAAATTACCCGAGCTATATATTGATAGTGGATTTTGAAACTATCGTCCCTTACGAAAGCCGGGTTCTGATCCGAATAGGACAATAAAACCTAGGGTCATTTGTTCAAACATTCAATTAGTTATTTATTACTTTGTGGCTATTTGTGCAACATGACTATTTGTTTAAAATTATTTATGCAAAATACACAAAATTGCCTATTTTACTTACTTTGCAGCCCATATCTCTTTTATTTACCTTATTTAGTTTTTTGTCTTTTTCTAACGTAATATGTTTAAACCCAATATAGAAATCGGCCGGGAACCATATTTGTGGATCTTAGGAGGTGCCTAACCCCTTCCTTCTAGGTTAACTTGAACACTTACCTGAATCTCTGATTCGTAGATCAACCCGTAGTTAATTCTTTAAATTAAATTAGAAATTAATAGGTGACCTAATACGCCTAGGAAATTTATTAGGTGGCGACTCCAAAACTCCCAACTCCAAACGAGTTCACCCAGTCAAATCCGAAACCCGACTCACCTCGAGTTGAGTCCAAAATCGGGTGCGACAAAGAGTTGGTTAGAAAGATGAGTTCTGGGAAGGACCATTGAGTTCTAATTCACATATTTTTGTCTTTAGAAAGGTTTAAAATAGTCAAATAAGTCGAGTGTTGGTATGGATTTCAGATTTGGAATTTAGATGAATCTGAAAATTTTATTGAAAGTTTAGAATTGAAGAAGTCAAACTTTGGGAGAAGGGAAAGCACCAAAATAGCATGTTTCAGTTTTGCTTTAGGTAAGTAAGAAAGGAAATTAAGCATAAGAAGGGTAAAATTCAGCTTTGCATTTATGGCTTAGGGTCTTGCACCCAACAACCACATTTTTCCCACCCCTTTACATCATTTTCGCCTTTTAATTTCCCAACCCCCCCCCCCCCCCCCCTTTTCACTTTCATCCCTCTCTCCTATATAACTCATTCATTTACTACCGTTCATTTACTCTCAACCACCCTCAACAACCAAAAACTTTCTTCAGATCTGAAAAAAATAGCAAGAAAAAAGTACTTAAAAAAAAAGGGGGAAAGGGAATAGCAAGAAACAATGGCTTGAGTCTAGGCTAATATTTAAAAGGGACTGTCATTTATGGCTGTTTTTGTTGCTGGACGAATTGTTGTTTTGGGCTGGTCTTGTGAATCAACTTTGTATGCTTTGGAATTCACTTCACTAGGTACTCTATCTTTCAACCTTTCTTTACATATTTTACTAAATTTTGTATGTATGCGGTCAAGCATGTTCTAGGATTGATAATAATAATGATAATGATATAAACCATGCTCGATTTCAAAGTTTTTTTTTTATTTGTTACTTCTATGTACATTTTGTTGTTATGCAAAACTAGGTCTAAAATATATGTAGTAGCGAAGGGGTCTTAAATTGCTTTAATAACTAAGACCTTTGATTAAGCATGTTACAATAAGTATTTGGCTTGTTAACGACACCACACATCGAAGGACTACATACAAATGCTGTTGAAATTACTCCACAAATAAGTGAGTGAAATCAGTTCATAAATGCAAACATAACTTTATTACGGGCAGGAACATTGTTGGGCCACATTTGCGTAATCAGTCCAGTTTAAGGTTGGCCTTCAAATTTAAAATCAAAGAGTAACAAAAGTCAAAAGGGACACCTGGTGTAATTCAACTTAGCAAATAAGACTATCGTGCAAAGTTTTCATAAATGGGCTGAGATTTTTTTGCAAGGGCAGCTCACTTTAATTCCTGCCTTTAGGTTTAAGGCCACAATAAACCAAGTGAAATGAAAATTCGCGAATCTAGCTCAATTAATTGCAGTCTTTTAACTTTAAGGCCCCAATAGTTTCTTTTTAATGAAAATTTAGTAACTCTTTTTTTAGTTATGATAAACGATTAGATGAAGGATAAATGAATAAACTAAGAGGACATTGATTCAAGTGTAGTTTATTTAAGTCGGATGATCTCGAATGGGTGAAGTGCATGCACGACCATATCCGATTTTAATAAATTATACTTCGTAAATATTGAATAAGCGAATTGAATAGATAGTGAAGCGACAAATAATTTATTTAACCCCCACAATTAAGCTGGAATCATAATCCGGGCTTAACAAAATAAAAATCAAGACTCGAATCAAGGCCGATAAGGTATCGAACGGGTGAAATGCCTGCGCGATAATATTCGGCCGAGTCTTTGAAAATAAATATATAATAAATAAATAAATAAATAAAATAATCCAAATCAAACGTACCGAAGGAAATAAATAAAAGCAATATACAACTCACCTTTTATTAATAGTCTCGATGAAGTCTATTATATTCTTTTAAATAGACCAGCCCTTTGTGAGGTTGGAATTGCGTAATATATTTTATCTATTATGCATTAAAGTATAAATCTGTCCGATCCTCTTTGAGGTTGGATAAGAATAACACTTTAAATTTTTCTGAACCAAAGTTTAAATTCAAATCAACGGCAAAATAATACAACTAAATTTAATAAATTAAAATTACAACAATAAAGCAACTGTGCTTGGCACAGGACTCGAGGGTGCCTAATACCTTCCCGAGGGTCAACTGAGAACCTTACCCGAATCTCTAACGCAGACCATTAGACGAGTCAGAGGTGTTCCAAGGTACCTTTTGGTGACTTGGCACACCTTAAACTTGTCAAGTGGCGACCCCGAGTTTTCTCTAAAATAATTTTGTACCTTTTTGAACACCAGTCACGAGCCTTTAAATAATAAACACTCGCAGTTAATTAATTTTTTAGGGTGTGACACTGTCGCGCGCCACATAACAAGAAAAATATCACAGCAATCACCACGCATAAAGATGGACATGCCAAAATCGATGTGTCTACCACAACGAGAACATTCCGAAGAACATCATCATTAGAATCTCGATCAACTTTCATGACTCGGGTGACTTCATTCATTCCTTTGCGGATGAAGAAAGAACAAAAGGTAACTACAGATGAGTTTCGTCCTACAGCTTCCTCATGCATAATCCATTCAGTGTGAAGAAGACTCTCTGGAAATTTTAAAATCAGGATCGAAGGCAAACATTTTTTGAAGAAAAAGAAGTTTCTCACTATCATAAAAAATTGTTGAAGAAGTGAAGTATTTTTTTAAAAAAAAAAAAAGAGTTTGTGATTCTTCCACTGTCACGAAGTCCCTATTTATAGGCAGAAAAGAGATAAGGATGACATATGAAACGGTCAAGCGTCATTATTGTTGGAGATATGAAACGATTCGGAGCAGTTATTGGCAGTTCTTGGAAAGGTGCATGGAATCGGTATCAACCAATCAGATGAAAGCACGCAGAGTTCTCGAAGAAATCAACATCATTCTTGGTCAAAGAGACTACGAGTCTCAAGGAGTCAGTGACATATCTTTTCACATCCATCTTGCACACCACTTTCACTTCCTGATGCCCGCATCAACACTCAACAAGTGAAGGGGACTGACTGTGTGGGCAAAATATGTCACCTACTATTACAGAGATATGAGTCCAGCTGGCGAGACTAGAATTATCCTATAAGTCACCGGGCACAAAGAATACACGCATATCTTACGAGTTACGATCGTTCAGGCAGTACGGGCTTAGGAATGAGAGCATACATCCTGCCGCCTTAGGGTTACAGTCGCGTAGCTAGGGTTTAGTATATACCACCGCCTTGAGTTATATGCTCATAACCTTATTAGTCTTTGTATTTTACCTTAATTAGGACGGGGCATCCACTACTATAAATGCTCCTCCAGGCGATTCATCACAGAATCCGGCTATTCTCAAGGAGTAAGACTACTTTACTTTTCTTTCTCTCTTTTATTTATTTTATTTCCATCATATTTATTGTATTTCTTGTGACCTCATTCTTAATTAGTCGTTTAACCTAGGGGACCGAGGCATAAACAAAGCTCTGATTAGGAAGCCGGCGTGGAGATTAAAATAAAAAGTGATGATAATTTGGCTTCATGTATTTGTAAAATATAAGTGATGACAATTTGGCCTCATGTATTTGTATAATAGAAGAGTATTCTTATTTAACACTGTGAATAAATGATGCCATATTGGCCTTAGTTATGTTTTTCTTTAAATTTTTTTATATGAACATAGTGATAGCGATTTAGTCTCATTTATTTGTAAAATATTCAAACTAGTCTGGCTTGCTTATAATAAATGATAATAGATTGACTTTATTTACAAAATAAACTTGATATTTTGCGCAATATATGAACAAATGATTCCAGATTAGCTTTATATTATGTATTTTCTTTGAATTTTTGTATATGAGCAAGGTGATGACTATTTGAACTTATTTGTTTATATGATATTCATAATATTTGGCTCACATAATGAATAATTGATGATAAATTGGTTTTATGTTCTGTTTTGCTTTGATTTTTATTTATGAGTGAAACGATGATGATTTAACCCCATTTATTTACAAAATGGATATGATTTTTGGTTCACTAAATGAATATATGATGACAAGTTGCATAGTTTTCTACTTTGTAAGGAGCAGTGACATTTTTGTAATTATGGCTTCAAAAAGATGCGGTGACATTTTTGTAGTTACTAAAAGTACACTATTGAGGAAGGGTATTTTTGTTCTTTCAACTTCATTATTTGTAAAAGTTTTCAATTTTTAAAGACAAATTTTAAACATCTCAATTTCTTAAGACCAAGGTCTTTTTTCGCCTATTTGTGTAATTCAACCTAATATCTTTGCTTTGAACAAAGGATTTTTTACATAAAAGTACAAGTTTTAGAGCTTAATTACCAAACATAGCAATATTTTAGTAAAATTACCCTATATAGAGGAAAACACAAGATAATTACAAACATAGCAAAAACATAGCAATATTTTACCATAGCATACTAAACCCTTACATTTTTCCTTATATTTCCTCCACTATCACTTTTGCTCCTCCCATTTCCCCCTATTTCACATTTCCTCCCACCATTTCCCCCAATTTCACTTTTACTCCTCTCATTTTCCCCAATTTCACTTTTCCTCATCCATCCTCAATGTATCTCGTTGAATCTCACTATTTCTGCACCGTATCTAACTGTTTCTGCACCGTTTCAACTGTTTCTGCAGCACCGTATCTAACTGTTTCTGCACCGTTTCAACTATTTCTGCAGCACCGTATCTAACTGCTTCGGTACTGTTTCAAGTGTTTCTGCAGCACCGTATCTAACTGTTTCTGCACCGTTTCAACTGTTTCTGCAGCACCGTATCTAACTGTTTCTGCACTTTTTCAACTGTTTCTGCAGCACCGTATCTAACTGTTTCTGCACCGTTTCAACTGTTTCTACAGCACCGTATCTATTAGGAATTTCCCAACAAACTGCAACACGAAGATTTCCAAGACCAAGAAATGTTTCTATTATGAGAAACACCTATATAAACCAGTTGCCAACCTCCAAAAAAAAAAAGAAAAAAAATCAGTGCAGTGCCTCTTCTTTGAGCTGCACTCAACATTTTTAATCACTAGCACTTATATTCTCCCTCTTTAGATTTCCTTTATAGTCCATTAAACATACCAGATATATAAAATCTTTTTTTTTTATTTGCATTAAATGATAATTAAGTGCGACAAAATGGAATTGAAAATGGATAAAAGGAAGCAAATTGCGGGTGAAGATAGAGAATTCAAATCCAAGAATCTTGTTGCTGAAAGAAAGAGGCGTCAAAAACTTAGTGACATGCTTCTTGAATTGCGCTCATTGGTCCCAAACATTACAAATGCACTGAACCACAATCCTTATATCTTTATATAATAACATCCTTTAAAAGATGATTTACGAAAATTCTAAAATTTGATTTCTTGCTTGATTTCAGATGACTAAAGAAACCATAATTACTGATGCCATCACTTATATTAAGGAGCTACAAATGAATGTGAACAACCTCAGTGAGCAGCTTTTAGAATTGTAGCAGTAGCTGAGAGTCCAATTAGAAAGAAAGAACATGGAAAACCAAATGACGGTGAAGCAGAGAACCATATTTCTGGAACGAGCAAACAGAGAACCAAATAGAAACGGGGGAGGGGGGTGATGGCGTTGGGGTTGTGGGGTGGTGGTGATGGCGTTAGGGTGGGGGTTATGGCGGTGGAGGTGGGTGTGGGGTGATGGAAGAAAGAGAAAGTAAGTGAGAGAATTTTTAATTTGGGGAAAATGGGAAGTGAAAGTGAAATGTTTTAGACTATTATTAAATGTGTTAGAAAAATAATGCTATGCATTGTAATTAGAAAAATATTGCTATTTTTTTGTAATTAACTGTAAAAATTTGTATATTTGTGTAAAAAACCCTTGAACAAATCCAGGCCTAACAGTTGTGGTGGGCTGGAAGTAATGAAGTGGTCGTAAAAGCGAAATTTTGATGAGTAGTCATTTTTGGATGTCCTAAGTGTGTTTCATCCACCATTTCACAATTCATTGAGAAATAGCCAAATTACCTTCCCGCACACTTACAACCTCTTGGCGTTAAACAACAACCCCGACTAGTCACAGTACAAATTGCTGAAACTTTGAAATAAACTCCAGTAAAAAAATCTAGAGTTTTGTTCAAAGTTTCAGCAAAAATCGAAGTTTTATATTTAAAATCTCAGTATAAAATACTGGAACTTTGAACTACCTCTTAAACAACAACCCAGACTAGTCACAGTATAAATACCTGAGACTTTAAACTAAACTCCAGTAAAAAAATATGGAGTTTTGTTCAAAGTTTCAGAAAAAATCGGAGTTTTATATTCAAAGTCCTAATATTTTATATTGAGATTTTTTTGGATCTTACTACTTTTCAGCAAACTTGTGTGCACGAGCTACTAGTTGACTTACACATTCAAAAGTGGCTCCTACGCAAAATTTTTACTAGGAAAAGTAGCATTGGGCCTGGAATTAAACTGAGGAGAGAATGAAATTTTTGCGTGCAATAAATTCTTCTGGCGCTAATGGTACAATTTTGATTCTATAAAGAAAGTATGTTATGAATGGGCCTGGAGCGGTATTAGCATATGGGCCAGTTGGTAGGAGCATGTGGCAGAAGCAGCCCAAAGCCATTTTAAGTGGTTGAGTTTGGGATCCGGGTGGATAAATAGTGTAGTTGTGGAACAGTAGCGATAGGCAAATTATGAACTGTGCCATAGGCCAAAGTGTATCCCTCATCCCCAATTCTTCTAGTCTCCTCATCCCTATTTCTTCTTATTCCTCTCATCTCCATTCCTCAATTTATCCTTAGTCTTCCTAGAACTAGTTGCAGTTTCTTTATCATGTAAGCTTGTTTATCAGTTTACCTATTATCAAAGAGCATCTCTATTTGGTATCTAATTGTGTTTACAGTTGGGTTGAGTAACTGCATGTTACATTGGTGCTTTCATTGGTCCTACTCCATGAATCAGTATAAGCCAAAATTAGGTCGCTTCTACGATAGCAACCCAGAGGTTTGGGTTTTTCAAGCCGAGCTGTATTTCAATTTCTATGGCTTCTCTAAAGATAGTTGGCTATCTATGCCTTACGTTTACTTCAAGGGTGAGGCACGAGCTTGGTTTGATTGGTTGTATCGCAACAACCAGTTCTATGATTGGGAATATTTTAAAAGAAATTGTTTATTCAATATCATGATCAGACCTGTGCAAATTCGGTGGAGCATCCAAAGTTGAAGTTGAATAAGGAGAAAGGTTTTGAAATACTTCGCCAACTGGAAGATCTGCGGGACGCATTTTCTGCCTGCCCGAAGAAATTGGCAGTGAGAGAGTCTTCAACAGCAGACTCGGGTTCGGAAGATAAGAGTGATTCTGCATTGCCTATGCCAGTTTCACCAAAAGCTGATGGTATTTCAGTGCAGACTAAAAGTTTAGAGGAGGTCCAACTGTTCGATGGAAGTCCCCAACGGACCAACCACCAGGTATTCAATGCTAAGGGATCAAATGTAATAGTTCTTACTTCTGAGATGGAATCTGTCATGGAAGATAGAAAAACAGAGCAAGCGAGCGAGGTGAAAAGTGAGGCTCAAGTGACTCGTGTTGTTACTAGCTTAATCAACGAAGATACCTTTCACAAATAGGCATTTGTTCTAAAGAATTTTGCACCTATTTTACAGAATGTTCAGTTTCATAGTCCAGCTTCTAAAAATAGGGGTCTATCCGACTCGTATGCTCCTACCCATGGCGCCATACAAGCCACCATATTCGAAATCTCAGGTGAGAAGCTGCCTATGGGTCGAGTACTCGATGTGTCTATTGGTATCCCTCTAGGCGAATTTTGTAAACTTAATACTGCTTGTTTTAATCAAAAGGCGACATAATCATATCACCATTTTGAGCGTGAACCAATACTATGGTCTCTACCATTTGATAGTTCTGCGGATCATTTGTTTGACACCGGCCAAAAAGAACTTGCACACCTTCCTGGGGATTGTGGAGGGCACATCGACACACAATCTTATGCAACGGATCCGACCATCTCTGTTATGGAAAAATTTGCCATTGCTAAGGATATGGGTGGAGTTATTTGTATCCTTGCTTCTATGCAACTAAATCATTCTCTTAATCAGTTGTCCATCGACAAGGAGGTTTCAATAAGGCTTCTTGAGCTGATGAATATTGCAGGGTCTATAAGGCAGAAGAAGCCAAGTTATGTCTAGAAACATAGGCTTCACTTGAGGAGGGTCAGCAAACTAGCAATCCAGCGAGGAAACACTATTGGGATAGAATTCTACATTCCTTTCCAGAATTGTCTAGCAATAGTTTTAGCTGATTCAATGGAAGCCCTTGAAAATTTAAAGTCTCATTTTGGTACCACCTCCAATGATAAAAGCCTTTTGACTGAATTCCCATTCGATCCCCGGGATGCTCTTCAATATATCACTTATGGAATTTCTCTAGCTCTTGGTGAATGGAATACTGGAATTCATTTCAAGACTTTGCCTCTTACAAGTCATACAGAAAACGACCATACACTGCTATTGCTAAGATTTAATGGCAAGTTTTTCTCATTCGTGTCTTCTGGTTCTATGACTAAAATTTGGGATCCCGGACGACAATGGTGCATGTATTCTTACTGCTTTCTATGTGATTGCCCATTGATTGTTTCTGCTTCTTTCACTTTCAATTACTTTTATACTCAATTGGAATTGCATACTCTAAGTAAGGAAAGACAAAAAAAGAAATCCAGAGGACTGTTTGTATTGCCCATTCGGTATATGTATTTGGTACAGATTTTTGGGTGGCATGTTTTGTTTGATGCTTGTGCAGTGTGGCTTAACGACATGGCTTATTTGGGATGCTTTTTCTTGTACCCTGAATTTCTTATTCGCTCTTTCTACAAATTCAGCGAAATAATTACAATTGAAATTGGTGTTTGCTTTTATTGGCTTATTTGGGATGCTTTTATACTCAATTGGAATTGCATACTCTGAGTAGCGATATATTCGTGAGGACAAATCACAGTAAAAGTGATGTTCACGAGTTAAAGGATTCACACCTTCTTGTTATGGTTTGCAGTTGACAGTAAATGACTTGGCATTGGTGCCAGCAGTGGAAAATTATTGTAACGACCCTCAAATAGTCGTTACGGGATCCGGGATCTCGATTTGCATGTCGACAGTCCCAAAAGCTCCGTTAGGTCATTTATGACCCGTCTGTGAAATCTGAGTCGAAACGGAGTCCGTTTGATAGGTTTTCGAGAAAATGATCCGTTTATGAAATTTCGGAAAGGAATTTAGGGTTTTGATAGGTCGTTTTGAGTAAACGAACCCCGATGGAAAATCCGAGCGCACCGTTAGGTCCGTCTCGTCATTTATGATATGTAGCAACCTTCAAAATTGAAAACGGACCTCGTTTGATAGGACTTTTGATAAAGTCCCCGTTTCGGAAGTTTAAAAGAGTTAAAAGAGGTTTCCGAGCTCGATTTGAGCAAATGAGCTCCTATGACAGATCCAAAAGTTCTGTTAGGTTCGTATAGTCATTTGTGACTTGTAGCAACTTTCGGAATTGGATTCCGAGGTCGTTTGGTTAAATTTCGCTATTTTGGCGAAAGTCAAAAATTGAACCTTTGCCGTGGGACCCACTTTTTGAGTTCTGGAGGTCCGAATTGAGTTCCGTCTTGACGAGCATGTCACCCAAGTATTTTATGGCTTGTGTGAAAAATTTGGGATCATTCCGAGCTTCGTAGGGTCCCGTTTTGCTCCTAAAACAGTAGAAAATCTGGTGCGACTTTTCTGTTCTGTTTTGGCGCAAACAGCCGGATAAAATCTGATTTTCCGACCAATCCGTAATGAATTAGGAAAAACTCAAAACATGAAAGTTGTAGCCCTTTGAGTTGTGGTTCTAATGGTACTGGTCTCAGGTCATTTGGACATTCCTATCAAAAGTTATGATTTTTTCAAAAGAAGCTGTCACAGAGGCAAAAACTGCTATAAAAAGGCCATTTCGGGCCATTTCGGTTCATAACTTATAAAAATCATTTGGTGAGCTCTTGAGGCGATTTTTGAGTATTTCTTGAAGACCCAATCATACTTACACTTAAGGTAAGCCCTTTCAATCCATCTTTATGTTGATTAACACAAGAATCAAAGGGTTGATTCTTGGAAATGGGTTAGAACCCTAGATTCTTAAGAATTGGGGAAAGACATCGAGCAAGGCTCGCATGTGGAATCTAAGTGTACTTTTGGACACACGGGAGCGTGGGGAGTCCGGAAAAGTACGGCCCTACCCGGGGGCATTTTGGTAATTTTTACCCTAGGATGCCTATATGCTTAAATAGCTATAATTGAGCACTCATATGTGCTATATCTTGTCCTAATAGACCTAGTGGAGAGTCCTTCGCGGACAAGGCGAGCGGGAAAGGAGATTCTTCCCGGCATTTGAGCCCGAATTTCGAGGTAAGTGAGACTTGACCTCTATTGTGCTTGTGGACTCTTCCTTCATGCTAGTATGCTTCATGTACGCATATATATACCTAACAATGGTTAGGATTAATGATGTGAATTACTTGCTATTATGGTTTGTTATAAATAGCGAGATTGTGACTCGACCGAGGTATGTGCCGGTCTAAACGCTACGTCGAGGTAGCTTAAATTTATATCGTAGTAACGCTTGCTACGCCATGCTTAGATAGCAAGAACTTGGGACATGGCCGAGGATGTTGCCGGCATGTCATGATAAATGTCTTGCCGAGGATTTTGCCGGCTTTTGTATGATATTGGTACTTGATTTGTTCACATGCCGGGTTGGGTAGTGCTGTCTATACGTAACCTTGGGTTGGACGACATGGGAGTAGGGATTGTACCCCCAAACTGTGGTCGGGTTAACCTTCGCCTTACGTTCAGCTAGCATAACCAACCTGGGTTACGGTGACTGTGAAATATTATCGTTATTAATATTTCTGTTATTATTTCTGTTATTGTTATTAATGTCGTGGATATTAATACTGTTAGAGGGACACTTGACAGGGGGTGTGGTGTCGCCTATACTATGAGATGTGTCACACTTGACAGGGGGTGTGGTGTGGACACTTGATCTTTGAGATGTGACACACTTGACAGGGGGTGTGGTATGGTCACTTGATTTATTGAAATACGACGCACTTGACAGGGGGTGTGGTGCGATCGTAGACAGATTTGAGATGAGCCAACGACTACGGGTCGTTGGTCTACTTATTCATGATTGTGATAGTGACTTCGGGTCACGGTATATGGTTGATACTTAGTAGTGGTGTTGCTAGTCCATCGTAGGTCTAGGTTAGTCGGCACGGAAGTAGAGATTGGACCTCCAAACCGCCGCTGAGTTGACCTATGCCTTACGTTGGATGGGCATAATCCTTAAGACTTCTGGTTACTACTTGTGTGTATGGAATGTGTTACATCTATTTGTGATTTCACTACTTTATTGTATGATTACTATAGTATGTTGTTGCTTATGATGCATGTAGCGACTTGTCCCGCAAGGGTACCTTAGCGGGCCTGTCGGTGATCTTACTGGGCTTCGGCTCATAACTTACTCTGCTACGTGCGCAGGTCCTTCATCCAGTCAGCAGCCCGGACGTTAGCGGTTCCCGAGGCTTCTGAGACTTTTGATTGAGGTGAGCCGACCACACAGACCGTGGTGGCATACCGCCGGAGTCACTTAGAGATAGGACTCAGATTTCTTTGATGTATATTCATACTTTATTGAGTCACTCTTAGAATGCTCCATTTCTTTTGTGGATATATTCTTTTGGACTTCAACCTTTTATATTTATATTTCTATTTTTGATCTTTTCACATTATTGTTCTTTTCCGCATCTTGTTTCATTGGTTCGCCTAGGCAAATGTTGTTTAGGTGCCATCACGAGCCCTTGGAAATTGGGTCGTGACAGTTTGGTATCAGAGCCCTAGGTTCTAATTCGAGTCCTAGGAGTCTTGGAGCAGTGTCTGAGTAGAGTCTTGCTTATGGGTATGTTGTCGACCATACTTATGAGCGAGAGGCTACAAGGGCATGTTAGGAAATGTTTTCCCTTCGTTTCATCTCTATTCGTGCTGAGTAGCTTATATAGGTGCTGACCCTTTTTCGTGTATTGTATCAGATGGCGAGGACGCGAGCATCCTCAGCCAGGAGGGCTGCATCTTCTACACCCGCGTCTGCGGGAGAGCCATCAGCACCTACGCAGCCGCCAGCTGCTAAGAAGACTCGGGCAGGTCGCCCGTCAGCCACTAGGCAGGACACAGCTATCCCTGCGGTGTCCGCAGCGACTCTGTCAGTATCTATTCCCCCTGTGCCTGCTGTTGTGCCAGGCACCGTTGTGATCTCTTCAGAGGAGTATATGAGACTGATGGCCTTGTCTAGCCATCAGGTCCCTGTCAGAGATGATGTTGCAGCTCCTGTTTCGGCTCCTCAGCCGACCACACATGTTATGAGCACGCCTACTTCTGAGGCTGCTCCTGATCATATTGCCCATCCTTCTGCTTCTGCTCCTCAGGCAGGTCCTGTTATTTCTACTCCTCCTATGGGCACTGAGGAGGTTGCCAAGAGGATAGAGTCATTCATGAAGCTTCAGCCTCCAGAGTTCGACGGTACCTCAGCTACATGTACTGCCCAGAGGTACATTCAGAAGTGTGAGAAGATTTTGACAGTTCTTGGTACTAGAGACACCTTAGGGGTGCAGTGTGCTTCTTTCAGATTATCGGGAGATGCGGAGACATGGTGGGTCTCCATGATGCGGCAGAGGTCTAGTGACCTCCCTCCTTTGTCTTGGGCTGAGTTCGTGTCTATGTTCATGAGCAGGTTCGTGCCCCAGAGTTAGCACGATGCTCAGAGGCGCGAGTTTGAGAGGTTGAGGCAGGGAAACCTGTCTGTTTCAGAGTATGACACCAGGTTCTTGTGGTTGTCTCAGTTTGCGCCGGCTATGGTGGCTCAGGAGAGGGACAAGGTCCTCCGGTTTGTTGAGGGTCTTCATCCCCGCTTGCAGGTAGCTGTTGCCCCTGATATGGGCAACAAGTCATATTTTGAGATAGTTGATGTGGCGCGGCGGATGGAGGATATCTTCGCCAGGGCTGACGCGGAGAGGGCGGCCAAGAGATCGCGTCAGTCTGGTGGGTATAGTGGATCCGCTCAAAGGGGTCAGGGTACTCAGGGCCGTTCTCAGTCTAGGCCCCAGGCTGCTGCTTTGCCTGCCCAGGATTTTTCTTCAGAGACCCCGAGGCCTCAGTCATCCCAGAGGCAGGGTGGCTCTTCGCAGTCTGGTCCGCCGCAGTGCGGGAGGTGCCATCAGAGGCATCATGGGAGGTGTTCGTCTGGAGGTGGTCATGGCAGAGGTGGTAGAGGCGGTAGAGGAGGTAGAGGTGATGGATGTTTTGAGTGTGGGTCTCCAGAGCACTATGTCAGGAGTTGCCCTTATGTTTCATCAGGTCGCCAGGGATCCGCAGCTATGGTACCATCTGGTCCTCAGGCCGCCAGGCCCGTTTCTCAGATTCCTCCTAGACAGCAGTCTCAGAGAGCTCCGGGTTCAGGAGGCTCGGCGCAGGTCTATACTATGACTCGTCAGGATGCTGAGCCATCCAATGATGTCATCACATGTATTATTTCTGTCTGTGGCCGCGATGCTTATGCTCTTATTGATCCGGGGTCTACCTATTCGTATGTGTCGCCGGGATTTGCCCCTTGCTTGGGCAGGGATCTGGTCTTCTTAGATGATCCCTTTATGGTTGCCACCCCTGTCGGGTCTTCTATATGTGTAGATAGGGGTTATCGGCAGTGTATGATCTCCATATGTGGTGTAGAGTCCTTAGTGGACCTGATGCTGCTCGATATGTCTGATTTCGATGTCATTATGGGCATGGATTGGCTGGCTTCCTGTCATGCGACTTTGGATTGCCATGCCAAGTCCGTGACGATCGGGGCAGAGGGTGAGTCTCGGGTTGTATGGAGAGGTTCCAGGCCTTCTCCGAAGAGTAGGATCATTTCTTTCTTGGAGGCGCAGAGGATGATATCTAGTGGGTGCGAGGGATATATTGCTTCAGTTCGGGATGTCCGGGCAGAGGAGTTATCCCTTGATAGAGTTACGGTTGTTTGTGAGTATCCGGATGTGTTTCCTGATGATTTGCCGGGTTTGCCGCCTATGCGGGAGATAGAGTTTTGCATTGATCTATTGCCAGGCACTCAGCCTAAATCTATTCCCCCGTATCGTATGGCTCCTGTTGAGTTGAGGGAGCTAAAGGAGCAGATTCAGGATTTGCTCGATAAGGGCTTCATTAGGCCCAGTATGTCTCCAAGGGGTGCCCCGGTATTATTTGTGAAGAAGAAGGATGGCTCTATGCGGATGTGTATTGATTACCGGCAGCTGAATAAGGTTACTATCAAGAATAGGTATCCTTTGCCGCGTATTGATGATTTGTTTGATCAGCTTCAGGGTGCTACCTTCTTCTCGAAGATTGATTTGAGGTCGGGGTATCATCAGTTGAGGATTCGGTCCGAGGACGTTTCCAAGACTGCTTTTCGTACCCGATATGGCCACTATGAGTTTCTGGTGATGTCTTTCGGGCTTACGAATGCCCCAGCTGCTTTCATGGATCTGATGAACCGAGTGTTCAAGGCCTACCTTGACTCCTTCGTCATTGTGTTTATCGATGATATCTTTGTTTATTCGAGGAGCAGGGAGGAGCATGAGCAGCATTTGAGAGTTGTTCTTCGGACTCTGAGGGATCAGCAGTTGTATGCCAAATTCTCCAAGTGTGAATTTTGGCTCAGTTCTGTATCTTTCCTAGGTCACGTGGTGACCAAGGATGGGGTGTGTGTTGATCCGAAGAAGATAGAGGCCGTTCAGAGTTGGCCTAGGCCTACTTCTCCTACAGAGATTCGGAGTTTCTTAGGCTTGGCAGGTTATTATCGGCGGTTCGTCGAGGGGTTTTCTTCTATTTCAGCACCTCTGACGAAGTTGACCCAGAAGAATGTTCCTTTCCTGTGGTCCGATGCCTGTGAGTCTAGCTTTCAGAAGCTTAAGACTCTGTTGACTTCAGCGCCAGTGTTGGCCTTGCCTAGTGGATCCGGGGGATTCACCGTATATTGTGATGCTTCGGGTGTTGGCCTGGGTAGCGTTCTGATGCAGAAGGGTAAGGTGATAGCTTATGCCTCGAGACAGCTGAAGGTCCATGAGAAGAATTATCCTGTCCATGATTTGGAGCTGTTAGCTGTCGTGTTTGCACTGAAGTTGTGGAGGCACTATCTTTATGGCGAGCCATGTGAGATATTGACCGATCATAAGAGTCTCCAGTACTTGTTCACTCAGAAGGACTTGAACGGGAGACAGCGCCGCTGGTTAGAGCTGCTGAAGGATTATGATCTTTCTATCCGGTATCATCCCGGAAAGGCTAATGTTGTAGCCGATGCCTTGAGTAGGAAGTCCATGGGTAGCCTCGCCTATCTCGATGCTGATATGAGGCCGTTGGCCCGTGAGTTGCAGGCTTTGTCCATTAGTGGGGTTCGGTTTGATGATTCTGTTCCAGGCCGGGTGCTTGCATATGTGGGGTCTCAGTCGTCTTTAGCTTCCCAGATTCGGGAAAGGCAGTTCGAGGATCCTTATCTGAGAGATCTCCGGGACAGGGTCCTGAGTGGGGGAGTGTCCTCGTTCGTGATTGGTGATGATGGTGCTTTCCGGCTTAACGGCCGGGTATGTGTTCCAGCCATTGTGGAGCTGAGGCAGATGATTTTGGCAGAGGCTCACAGTTCGAGATATTCCATTCATCCGGGTACTGCGAAGATGTATCATGATCTTCGAGAGCTGTATTGGTGGAAAGGGATGAAGAGGGATGTTGCTGATTATGTATCTCGGTGTTTGAATTGCCATCAGGTGAAGTATGAGCACCGGAGGCCAGCCGGGGTGACCCAGTCTATGCCCATTCCCGAGTGGAAGTGGGAGCAGATCACTATGGATTTCGTAGTTGGTTTGCCGCTGACCGTGGGTAAGCATGATTCGGTGTGGGTAGTAGTTGATCGACTGACGAAGTCGGCTCACTTCATTCCAGTGAGGACTACTTATACCTCGGAGCGTCTGGCTCGTATCTTCATTGAGCAGATTGTGAGATTGCATGGTGCTCCTGTTTCTATCATTTCTGACCGAGGTGCTCAGTTCACAGCTCAGTTTTGGAGATCTTTTCAGAGAGAGCTGGGTACTCGGGTCGATCTCAGCACTGCATTTCACCCGCAGACTGATGGCCAGTCTGAGCGGACCATTCAGATCCTCGAGGATATGTTTAGGGCGTGTGCTATTGATTTTGGAGGCCATTGGGATAGCCATTTGCCGCTAGCAGAGTTTGCGTATAATAATAGCTATCAGGCTTCTATCCAGATGGCTCCGTTTGAGGCATTGTATGGTCGGAGATGTCGCTCGCCTATCGGTTGGTTCGAGTCTGGTGAGGTCCAGGTGTTGGGGCCTGATTTGGTGCAGCAGACCTTAGATAAGGTCCGGGTTATTCAGGATCGACTCCGCACGGCTCAGAGCCGGCAGATATCGTATGCAGATCGGAGGCGGAGAGATCTTGAGTTCATGGTTGGGGACCGGGTATTCCTCAGAGTGTCGCCCATGAAGGGTGTTATGAGATTTGGGAAGAAAGGCAAGCTCAGTCCTAGGTTCATTGGGCCTTTTGAGATATTGGAGCGCGTTGGCGCCGTTGCTTATAGACTGGCTTTGCCTCCCTCTCTGTCTGTTCATCCGGTGTTCCATGTGTCCATGCTCCGGAAGTATGTTCACGATCTGTCTCATGTGATCGATATGGCTTCCGTGGAGGTAGATGGCGACTTAGCTTATTCGGAGGAGCCTATTGCTATTGTGGCTAGAGAGGTCCGTAAGATGAGATCGAAGGTGATCCCGCTTGTGAGAGTTCAGTGGGGGCATCACTCCATTGCCGAGGCCACTTGGGAGCTTGAGTCCGAGATGCGTGAGAGGCATCCGCGCTTGTTCGATGATTCAGGTATGAAATCCTTGTATTTTCTAAGCCTGAATTTGCATTTTTAAGTTTTATTGATTTCGGATGGTACCGAGGGGTCCTCGAAATCCGTGCCAGCTCCGTGGCTAGTGTGTGGATCCTACCTTAGACTTAGGCTCGTCCGAGGACGGCCGAGAGTCTAATTGGGGGAGAATGTAACGACCCTCAAATAGTCGTTACGGGATCCGGGACCTCGATTTGCGTGTCGACAGTCCCAAAAGCTCCGTTAGGTCATTTATGACCCGTCTGTGAAATCTGAGTCGAAACGGAGTCCGTTTGATAGGTTTTCGAGAAAAGGATCCGTTTATGAAATTCCGGAAAGGAATTTGGGGTTTTGATAGGTCGTTTTGAGTAAACGAACCCCGATGAAAAATCCGAGCGCACCGTTAGGTCCGTCTCGTCATTTATGATATGTACCAACCTTCAAAATTGAAAACGGACCTCGTTTGATAGGACTTTTGATAAAGTCCCCGTTTCGGAAGTTTAAAAGAGTTAAAAGAGGTTTCCGAGCTCGATTTGAGCAAATGAGCTCCGATGAGAGATCCGAAAGTTCTGTTAGGTTCGTATAGTCATTTGTGACTTGTAGCAACTTTCGGAATTGGATTCCGAGGTCGTTTGGTTAAATTTCGCTATTTTGGCGAAAGTCGAAAATTGAACCTTTGTCGTGGGACCCACTTTTTGAGTTCTGGAGGTCCGAATTGAGTTCCGTCTTGACGAGCATGTCACCCAAGTATTTTATGGCTTGTGTGAAAAATTTGGGATCATTCCGAGCTTCATAGGGTCCCGTTTTGCTCCTAAAACAGTAGAAAATCTGGTGCGACTTTTCTGTTCTGTTTTGGCGCAAACAGCCGGATAAAAGCTGATTTTCCGGCCAATCCGTAATGAATTAGGAAAAACTCAAAACATGAAAGTTGTAGCCCTTTGAGTTGTGGTTCTAATGGTACTGGTCTCAGGTCATTTGGACATTCCTATCAAAAGTTATGATTTTTTCAAAAGAAGCTGTCACAGAGGCAAAAACTGCTATAAAAAGGCCATTTCGGGCCATTTCGGTTCATAACTTATAAAAATCATTTGGTGAGCTCTTGAGGCGATTTTTGGGTATTTCTTGAAGACCCAATCATACTTACACTTAAGGTAAGCCCTTTCAATCCATCTTTATGTTGATTAACACAAGAATCAAAGGGTTGATTCTTGGAAATGGGTTAGAACCCTATATTCTTAAGAATTGGGGAAAGACATCGAGCGAGGCTCGCATGTAGAATCTCAGTGTACTTTTGGACTCACGGGAGCGTGGGGAGTCCGGAAAAGTACATTTTGTAAATTTAGGGCTCGGCCCTACCTGGGGGCATTTTGGTAATTTTTACCCTAGGATGCCTATAGGCTTAAATAGCTATAATTGAGCACTCATATGTGCTATATCTTGTCCTAATAGACCTAGTGGAGAGTCCTTCGCGGACAAGGCGAGCGGGAAAGGAGATTCTTCCCGGCATTTGAGCCCGAATTTCGAGGTAAGTGAGACTTGACCTCTATTGTGCTTGTGGACTCTTCCTTCATGCTAGTATGCTTCATGTACGCATATATATACCTAACAATGGTTAGGATTAATGATGTGAATTACTTGCTATTATGGTTTGTTATAAATAGCGAGATTGTGACTCGACCGAGGTATGTGCCGGTCTAAACGCTACGTCGAGGTAGCTTAAATTTATATCGTAGTAACGCTTGCTACGCCATGCTTAGATAGCAACAACTTGGGACATGGCCGAGGATGTTGTCGGCATGTCATGATAAATGTCTTGCCGAGGATTTTGCCGGCTTTTGTATGATATTGGTACTTGATTTGTTCACGTGCCGGGTTGGGTAGTGCTGTCTATACGTAACCTTGGGTTGGACGACATGGGAGTAGGGATTGTACCCCCAAACTGTGGTCGGGTTAACCTTCGCCTTACGTTCAGCTAGCATAACCAACCTGGGTTACGGTGACTGTGATATATTATCGTTATTAATATTTCTGTTATTATTTCTGTTATTGTTATTAATGTCGTGGATATTAATACTGTTAGAGGGACACTTGACAGGGGGTGTGGTGTCGCCTATACTATGAGATGTGTCACACTTGACAGGGGGTGTGGTGTGGACACTTGATCTTTGAGATGTGACACACTTGACAGGGGGTGTGGTGTGGTCACTTGATTTATTGAGATACGACGCACTTGACAGGGGGTGTGGTGCGATCGTAGACAGATTTGAGATGAGCCAACGACTACGGGTCGTTGGTCTACTTATTCATGATTGTGATAGTGACTTCGGGTCACGGTATATGGTTGATACTTAGTAGTGGTGTTGCTAGTCCATCGTAGGTCTAGGTTAGTCGGCACGGGAGTAGAGATTGACCTCCAAACCGCCGCTGAGTTGACCTATGCCTTACGTTGGATGGGCATAATCCTTGAGACTTCTGGTTACTACTTGTGTGTATGGAATGTGTTACATCTATTTGTGATTTCACTACTTTATTGTATGATTACTATAGTATGTTGTTGCTTATGATGCATGTAGTGACTTGTCCCGCAAGGGTACCTTAGCGGGCCTGTCGGTGATCTTACTGGGCTTCGGCTCATAACTTACTCTGCTACGTGCGCAGGTCCTTCATCCAGTCAGCAGCCCGGACGTTAGCGGTTCCCGAGGCTTCTGAGACTTTTGATTGAGGTGAGCCGACCACACAGACCGTGGTGGCATACCGCCGGAGTCACTTAGAGATAGGACTCAGATTTCTTTGATGTATATTCATACTTTATTGAGTCATTCTTAGAATGCTCCAATTCTTTTGTGGATATATTCTTTTGGATTCACCCTTTTATATTTTTATATCCATTTATGATCTTTTCACATTATTGTTCTTTTCCGCATCTTGTTTCATTGGTTCGCCTAGGCAAATGTTGTTTAGGTGCCATCACGAGCCCTTGGAAATTGGGTCGTGACAATTATGTTTCTGCTACATTGAAGCCACAGTGTCAAAGAGGACTATTGTTCTGCCTAGTGAGCGAGGAATGTGTATTTTCGTCTCATTATTCACTTGCTTGCAGCGAGTTGTCATAGGCTATTTTCCATCTTCTAGTTAATTTGCTTAATCATCAAACCTTCACAGATTACAAATGTTCTTTGCACTGTTGTACAAAGGCATTACTTGTCAATCTTTTCAACGCTTCTTGGGGTATCTTTTATGACGAAGAATGTAATATGGGAGCGTTTCCAGTACAGTCATCCGAGGTAAAATTCATAACTTTTTTGTGGAGTTCCTGGCAGGGTATAAGAAACCATCACCTTGCGACAAGTTCTGGTGGTATTGTGCAATCATTGTGGTTCTTTCTGCCATTTTGTAACTACCAGGTGAGCCCATTTAAACACTTTGACAATCAAGAGCGGGTATTTTTCAAAGTAGTTGGTGACGAGCTTGCTATATGTGGACTAATATGTCGTGGTTTGCTGATCTTGAGTATTGTAAAAAGATTATATCGACAACAATCAGATTTCACAAAGTTCACAAAGTGTTCTACTTTAGGGAATGAAGGATCTGGTCACTTCAGAAACAGCCTTATTGATATTGGAGTGAAAGTTGACAATGCCACCACTATGTATACTGCTAATTCTTTTCTTAACACTCTTGGTGAAGAACTAATATTGCTGAAGGGTCAAATTGGCGTTTGGATGGAAGTAGTACTGATTGGATTCTTCTTACCAAGGGTGTGCTTAGTATCGGAATTGTTCTCTACTGCTCCTTTTTACAAGCTTACAGCAGAACATGAGTTTTACCTATGTCCACCGTTGTTCTCGGGGGATTTGTTTGCTCATGGTTCTTTAGATCTATATTATGTTTGCCTTGTAATTTATCCATATTCAAGTCTTAACAAACTCACTGCCAGGATATCAGTATTGCTATATTTGAACCTTGAGGACATGGTTCTTATTGAGGGCGGGAGTATTGTTATGAATGGGCCTGGAGCGGTATTAGCATATGGGCCAGTTGGTAGGAGCATGTGGCAGAAGCAGCCCAAAGCCATTTTAAGTGGTTGGGTTTGGGATCCGGGTGGATAAATAGTGTAGTTGTAGAACAGTAGCAATAGGCAAATTATGAACTGTGCTATAGGCCAAAGTCTGTATCCCTCATCCCCTATTCTTCTAGTTTCCTCATCCCTATTTTTTCTGATTCCTCTCATCTGCCTTCCCCAAGTTATCCTTAGTCTTCCTAGAACTAGTTGCAGTTTCTTTATCCTGTAAGCTTGTTTATCAGTTTACCTATTATCAAAGACCATCTCTATTTGGTATCTAATTGTGTTTACAGTTGGGTTGAGTAACTGTACGTTACAAAGTGTTACAAAATGGCTTCGGTCAAAATAAGTATTACAAACACAAGAGGGAATCTCCTGGTAATTAGAGGAAAGCTTCTGGCAATTACCAAGTTTTTGCTGGTAGAAAAATTTGATAATCGCAAGAACTTTTCTACGGGAGCCACTTCTGTAAAACTTTCCTTATAGCGGTCAAATGTTTGATAGGGTGCCCGATGTCATATTTCTGTAAATCAATTTAGGTTGGTAAACACATTTTTAGGGTGCGAACCAAGGAAACACTAATATTTGCAAAGTTTTAAAAGAGCAACAACTAGTTAAAAATGCACTGACTATTTATAAACTTTGACATTCATCAGTTGAGAGACGTTAAGTTAATATAAAAAACTGCTATTGGCTAACTCATTTTTAGTATAACTGAAAAGAATTTCTAACATCCAAGAAAACGGATCGTTTTTGACCTCACCTCAAGAAAAAATCCTTAAGGTAATTACTCAATCCATCCCAAATTAGTTGTCACTTTAGTAAAAATAGCATGTCCCAAATTAGTTGTTTCTTTAGCTCCCGTTTGTTTATACTTTTTAGGGTGACTTTTTGAAAATTTTTGGGGGAAAAAGTGTTTGTTTATAGTACTTGACCAAATTTTTGAGCAAAAAACTCCAAAAATCCAAGAAGAACTAAAAGGTTGATTTTGGCCAAAAAGTGACCATTGTAACTTTTATCAACTTTAAAGAATACCCCAAAGTTTAATTATTTATAAAAACACTCACCTTCACTAAAAACACCCCTTGTTAATTGCTTGGAAAACCAATTTTTAAGGTAATTAGTTAACATTTGCTGGAAATTCCCATTATGGAATTAATTAGGAACTTTATGTACAAGGTCTTGAAGAATTAATCATTTTTTTAGAACATCCAATTTTTAGATTGGAAAAAGAGTTCAAGATTTATTTCACACAGTTATAACACGACAAGAAATTCAGTCCGGCGTAATGGTTCTAGCAAGATTAGTTTGCTTGAGTTTGGTTAATTTTTTAATATTTTTAAAACTTATGGGGCTGATTCATGTTTCTATGTTTTTCAAACCAAAAGTAAAATTTATTTCCAAAAAGTATGTCCAAACACTTTTTCATTTTCAAATCAAACTTCGCCCAAAAAGTATTTTTCAAAAACTATTTGGGAATCTATGTCCAAACGCTAGCTTAGTATTTCAAGACTAAATTTATTAGTTTTTTTTTTTTTTTCAACTGTACCCTTAATAATTAAAAAAATTAATAGTCAAAAATTAAATAGAAATAATATAGTAAAATATACATAATATTTAATGATTTTTTTAATGAGCGTGAAAAAATTGAAGGTGTCAACTAAAATGGGATGGAGGGAGTAATAAAGTTAAAACACGATGATACAATGCACAAAAGATAAGTCAATGACACTAACATGATGACTGGGTAATAGATGAATTTATAGTTTAGTAATGAAAAGTGTAAAACACTCATAATTGGAACCACATGGACCAAGCATTACTTGGGAAACTATTCAATCAAGAAAAGAGAAACGGATTAATGATTGACATAAATCATTGGGTTGGAATGGGGAAACAAAGGTGCAATTCAGCTGAGGTAAGCAAGAAATTTGTTGAAGAATATTAGCTCTTCGAGTGTTAGGTTAGTTGAAAGTGCTAAATACATCATTAATTTGAAGTGATGAAGTGAAGAAAAGAAATAAGAATGTGGGGTTACATTCAAAAACTGATTGCAGGAAAGGACCATGTTTGCCGCCCTTCACTGTCATTTTATCATATGTGGGCATGAGAATATCATTACATATAGTACTTATATGAGTATCAAAGGTGCGATGAAATAAAAAAACTTTTTTATTCTCTTTATTATAAACTATGAATAAAATTCCTCAGGGAGGAAGCAGTCGCACTCTCCATAAATTCTTTTCAATTATAACAGAATAAGAAAAGGAAAATCTAGAAGAGTGCGACTGCTAAATATTGATGAGATTTGACACTAGACCATAAGGTGCAAAACAAAGTTTTGCACGGTGCAACCAATCATATCATACCTAAATAGGTGGTTGTTTAGATAGCAAACCAAAGGTGCACTTTTCCCTCCTTTTTCGTATTTTATCTTCTTTTTGTTAGAATGGAAAAATAATAGAAAAATAGAAAAGAAATATTCTCTTAATTTCATTTTCTACAATGCAAGTTTATGCAAGAATTTCGTTGAAATACTATTCGAGAGATCAAATAGTTCTTGCGGACTATATTTTCTGTATTGGGCAAAAATCGACCTGCTCGGATAGCACTTCGGTATGATGAATCGAACACAATCGAGCTGATGTTCCGGAGGAGAAAGATCAAAGCAAACGATTAAACTACCGCAGCCGAGCATCAATGTCACTATTGAAGGCGAGCCGCAAGCTGAGCTTCGGTGACATTTACTTCGGCCGAACAATAAGGTCCCACCACCGAGGTCATACACTTGAACCTCGGTGAAGCACCTCGGTTCAAGCGGCTTAGCAGCCCACTACTTCAGCCCACTAACTCTTCCAATAAATGTCAAGAACGTGGGTTTGAGCATGATCAGTCATGAAGAACGTGGGCAAGGCCCCATGAGCCTATAAATAGCACTTCATTTTATGTTGTATTCATTCAAAAATATATACAGAAACTCTAGCAAAATTTGTACTCACATCAATATATTGAAATCATCTTATTTTCTCGCATTTTCGCTTACTCTTAGCATTTTCTTGACTTTGATACGAAGATTTGCTTGTATTCTTGCCCAAATTCGATTTGTGATCCTGAACTGATTTAGGCCAATACATTTTCTTTAAGAATATTTGAATAATCTTAAGCATAAATAATTAGCTTACTTAAATGTAAGTTTAAGATGTATATTTCTTTTTTTATTGAACTATGAAAAGGAGTGGAGTACTTTAACAGATGATTTAATCAATATACATTAATAGTATGAAAATATCTATATTATCAATTTATCAAGTGTACTCACTTTGTTTAATTTTTTTGTATAATTTATGACACGAAGTTAAGAAATAAATTATCACTTTTAAATTTTAAATGTGCAATAATTTATGAAGTTATAAGCTTTTGTGACTCGTAGTCCTAAATACGCATAATAATATTTATATAGCTATAAAATATTTTTAATTTAAAATGAACTATTAAGAAACCTTTGATTTTTTTTTTTTGGAGTATTGTATTAAATCTTCGAACTTTTAGGTCACTATCTCAATTTATTGTGAATTGAGGGGGTATATCACAAAGGAATAAAAGTGGGCATTATTCGATTTGTTAGAAAGGAGGGAGGAAAGAAAGAAATTTAGGAAAAAGAGAAGGAATAATAACCAAAAAAAAGGATTATCCGATGGGAGGCATGCACGCCATTCAACACAAGCAGACGTCAGGTTTCAATCGAGTTGTTCCAAAAACCAACCCTCTCCTACATCCTTTACCCATAAATACACACGAGCCTGGATCTGTTTTGCTGCATGCCACTCTATCACATCGCATGCAACTCCCTCAGGCTCCAACCAATTAGATACACCGTAGAATTATACACCATACTCAAACGCGTTGACAACAATTGTACATAGTAGTATAATTTTCTCATACCAAATACCGTAGAAGTAATTACTTTTTTTTTTGTTGAAACAAGATACTTATATTAGTAGAATCACGGGGATTACATAGTACGCTCACACGAGCACTATGAGTGTCAATCACATGATTAGAGTTATTACAAAACATAGGGAGTGCATTTAGAGCACAAATGTTCCCTAATTTAGCTAACATAGAGCAAGTACTAGCCGTTGTAGAGATAGCAAAAGATGTGCCCTTACGATCATCCTCCAAAGCTTGGTGGATAATAATAGGTGGCACAACATGGTGAAAATTTGAGAAAGATTTGGACAAAGAGGGAGCTCCTTGAGCGAGCATATCAGCAACTCTATTCCCTTGCCTAAATGTATGCCTAATCAGCGGCATTCCCAGGTTCCTCATCAACAATCTGCATTCATTAACAATAGACAAGTAAGTAGGAGATGGATTATCTAGCAGGTTAATGACCTCAGTTGAGTCGGTTTCGATTTCTAGTGAGCTATACTGTAGATCATATGCCAAAATAAGTCCTTGATGCAGCCCTAATAACTCTGCATGTGTGTGATTGTGGGCATGTACCAACTTTGTGTAGCCTAATAACCATTCCCCTTTTGTATTTCTAAAGACCCCACCTATACTAGCAAGATTTTTAGTTCTATAATAGCCATCATAGTTCAACTTAATACTATTGGCCTTAGGAGGAACCCACTGAACCCTAATAGTACTGCCGGTGTCTTTTCTACAACTTGAGCTAGTTAACAACTTGTATTCTAACACTTTTTCATGGATAGAAGTGTAGGAGATAGATAAGCTCAAATTGTTAATATTGTTATTATTCCGATTTGTCCATAGACCCCATAGAGCAAAAAATAAAAATTCCAACCAATTATAGAATTTATGGTAAGGGTCCTTAGACATGTCCTTAATACATTGGAGCCAATTGTTATGATCAATCATGTTGTAGTTAATTTTATTCCCCCAGAAAGCTTGAGCTATGGGGCATTCAATAAAACGATGGAAAAGAGTTTCAGGAATGTTTTTACAGACACTACACATAGGATCAACATTCATGCCAATTTTATTTAGGTAGAGTCTAGTTGGAAGTCTGTTATGCTGACATTTCCATAGAAAAAAATTTATTTTATTTGGGACATCAACATTCCATAACCACATAAAATCTACCTCCCTATTTATGTCTGGATCATTTTGGCATGAGTCAAGTTGTGCATATACTGATTTCATGCTGAACACCCCATTTTTTTAAAGTGCCCAAATTGGATAATCTATCTTCCCAACAGGAGTAGAAGAGTTGACAATTATAGTTTCCACTTCTTGTGGAATTTCAAATCCAAAATTTGACAAATCCCATGTAGAAGTAATTACTTGAAATCAGTGGAGGTTTAACATATAGTATTATAACACATTTAACCTTGCACCATACTCAAACAACTTTACAATAATTATATCTCATATCAAATACCATGGAAGTAATTACTTGAAATTAGTGCCGGACGTAATATTTTCATCTAAGGGAATTTAACATATATTCTATAGGTATTATAAAAAATTTAACCTTGTAAATATAATATAGATTTTCGATTAACCTTATAAATATTGTGTAATATTCATCTAATTTATGAGAGAAATTTTTATTTGTATGTTCAACAAAGAGATGATAACTTTATAAAGATAATTTAAAATTTTCATTTATACTTAATAATATTTTTAATAATTATACAAATGTTACGGAAAATTTTATTTTAAAAAGTGCTTCTCTAATTTTTAAACATTGTGCCTATTCAAATTTTATAACAGAAGAATACAGGAAAGTGCAATAAATTAAATTATACAACAATGCTTCCATTCCTAAGTTAATTAGGGTCAGCTATAGCTCACTGACCATATGCTGCTCTAATTGAGTGAACTTTAGGGCTTAGACCTAATTGTAATTTAATAACAATAATATATTTTTTGGCAAAAAATCTGGATAAACAAAAGGGATTGTGGTAGGTTGACCACACAAAACTTACAGCATGTTTAACGCTGATCAAATAGGTTTAGGGGTAAGTTATGGCCCACTTATTTATATTTGGTTTAATAAATAAATTAAATAATATTTACTAAATTCTAATTAAATATGGGAAGTTACTTGGTGGTTTTAAAACTACCCACTCCTTGGTGGTTTTAAAACTACCCACCCCCTCACATTGATGGAATGTGAAATTAAGTGCTCTTCTCATTTTAAAAGGGTTCTCTCTCTACCAATACTGATAACGTTTTCCATCAAACGTTTTCTTAAAGTTAAAGGAAAGAGGGAGATATCACCTTTTATCAAGTATAAAGAATTAAGGTTCCGCTTCAAGTCAAGAGAACGCTATGGCAAATTCGGATATATTTTCTTGAATTACTATTTATGTGTTTGAATGTGAAAATCATTAAGTTCAACGTTCCTGAAATTATTGAAAACTCTTACATGTGGTATCAGAGCCAAGTTTAGGAACTAATGATTTTCCGTTAGTGTTGCTCTATTTTTTCTTAAACTATGTGAATTCTAATTTCTAATTATGAATTTAGTGTCCACAATTACTGGTAGTCTTTTACAATGGTGCTTATTTGACGTGCCTAATAGAGTAAAAGACCTAAAGGCTTATATGTTGTTCTTGAATGATACGTATTTAATTTCCTAATCATGATATAGATTGACTGGAATTCTTGCTTCTAATGGTAGTGGACAATCTTAAAAATATTATTGGTAAATTGCCATGTTTTTAACTAAAGGAAATACATATACAATGACAAAGTGATCTCTACAGATCCAAAGTAAATCCTTAACTTCATTAAAGGGATCTGATATGATGTTAAGCCTTCCTCTATTTGGGGAATCTAGTTTAAGTTAAGGAATTGATGGCTACAGTGGGATTAATTAAAATCCACATGATGTCTAAGACAATCTCCAAAATACATTAAAGAGATCAATTAGTGCTTCGAATCTGGAATTGATGTCGTCCAAACGTAGAAAACATTTATTTTGTTCTGGTTTATGCGACCTGTATATATAACAGAACTATAATTTCTTTCACATTTTTTTGGAATTGTTATGTATGATTCGTTAATCACCAAAGTGGTCGAATCTTTATAAAAATTAATTCCAAAACTAATGATTAAAATTATATTCAATTACCCATTAAATTTGATGCTAGTAAATGATATAATACTTTTGGGTAAATTGAACTTCATGGTTATAGGACATTTATGAATCGCCCAAAGGTTGATTGTTTGTTCTTATAATCGTGAAAAATTAAAAGGATAATTTAGATGTACCATTAGTTTTGTTTATTTATCCAAAGATAGTAAATATTATTGATGGGTACATTAAAAATTACCAAATTATGTTAAATTATATAAAGCATCGTAATGTCTAAAGTTAGTATTTTGGGGTTCTGCCCAAAGGTGAACATCAAGATACACTAAAGTCTTATGTAAAAATCATTTCTGAATTTGATAATATGTTTAGTTTATAACTCAAAGCGTTAACGAATGAGCATATTCTATATGCAGCACTTGCTCTTCATTCGCACTCTGCTTCTGTTACGGCTTTTAACGGACTGAACTTCTCAGAGTGGTGCGAACAGATCAAATTCCATCTCGGAGTTTTAGATCTTGATGTTGCACTTTACACTGAGAAGCCAGCAGCTATTACTGCAACTAGCACTGCTGAAGAAAGTCTTATTTTAAGCAGTGGGACAGGTCTAACAGATTAAGCCTAATGTTCATGCGAATGAGTATAGCGGGCAACATTAAGTCTGCTCTTCCCAACACTGAAAGTGCCAAAGAGCTTCTAAGACTAGTAGAAGAACGCTCTCAAACTGCTCAAGTCTCTTGCTGGGACATTCATGGGTACTTTGACCACCATGATGTTTGATGGTTCACGTACCATGCATGAGCATGTCATAGAAATGATAAACATAGCAGCAAGACTTAAGACTCTGGGAATGGAAGTGGATGAAAATTTCCTTGTGCAGTTCATCATCAACTCATTACCGTCTGAGTATGGTCCTTTCCAAATGAATTATAATACCATGAAAGACAAATGGAATGTGCATGAATTGCATGGACTGTTGGTTCAGGAGGAAACAAGGCTAAAGAATCAAGGAACTCACTCCATTAACTTTGTAAGCCATCAAGGAGCTGGAAAGAAAGGAAATAAGCATGTTAACGGCAAACAGAGGAACCATAATGTCAGTGAGTCCTATCATCAAGTACATAAGAAGGAACACAAGAATGAAAAGTGTCGTTTATGTGGAAAACCTCGACATTTTCAGAAAGACTGCCTGAAACGTAAGGCATGGTTCGAGAAGAAAAATGAGCCTTGTGCTTTTACGTGTCTCGAATCAAATTTAACTGAAGTTCCTTATAATACTTGGTGGATTGACTCTGGTTGTACTGTTCATGTTTCTAACACGATGCAGAAATTTCTTACAACCCAAACCATAAATAAAAATGAAAGATTTGTGTACATAAGGAATAGAGTGAAGGCTCCAGTTCAAGCTATCGGGACATATCATTTAATCCTAGATACTGGGCGTCACTTAGACTTATTTGAAACTTATTACGTACCTTCTATTTCCAGAAATTTAGTTTCTTTGTCTAAGTTAGACAAGACTGGATATTCTTTTAATTCCGGCAATGGATGTTTTAGTTTGTTTAAGTATAATCATCTAATTGGTTCTGGTATTCTTTGTGATGGTTTATACAAACTGAATCTTGATAATCTGTTTGCTAAAACTCTTTTAACTCTGCATCATAATGTTGGAACCAAATGTAGTTTGGTGAATGAACACTCTGCTTACTTGTGGCATAGACGTTTATGTCGAATATCTAAAGAAAGACTGGAAAGATTAGTTAAGAATGAAATCCTTCCAAATTTAGATTTTACGGACCTAAATATTTGTGCGGATTGTATTAAAAGAAAACAGAAAAAACACACAAAGAAAGGAGCCACAAGAAGCACACAACTTCCTGAAATTATACACACTGATATTTGTGGTCCTTTTGATGTTCCATCTTTCAGTAAGGAAAAATACTTTATCACCTTTATTAACGACTTTTCACGTTATGATTATGTCAATTTGTTGCACGAAAAATCTCAAGCAGTAAATGCCTTAGAGGTATTTATTAATAAGGTTGAAAGGCAATTAGACAGAAAGGTGAAAATAATCAGGTCAGATAGAGGTGGTGAGTATTATGGAAGATATGATGAAACTGGACAACACCCTGGTCCATTTTCTAAATTCCTCGAAAAAATGTGGCATATGTTCTCAATATACAATGTCTGACACACCACAACAAAATGGTGTGGCAGAAAGGCGTAATCGTACATTAGTTGAAATGGTTAGGAGTATGTTAAATAATTCATCTTTACTCGCTTGATTGTGGATGTATGCTTTAAAGACTGCCGTGTACTTACTAAATGGGGTTCCTAGTAAGGCAGTTCCAAAGACACCTTTTGAACTTTGGATTGGTAGGAAACCTAGTTTAAAGCACCTGCATGTTTGGGGCTGCCAGTCAGAAGTAAGAATTTATAATCCACAAGAAAAAAAAACTGGATCCACGAACAATCAGTGGTTTCTTTATTGGTTATCGAGAAAAATCAAAGGGGTATAGATTTTATTGTCCTAACCATAGTACGAGAATTGTTGAAACTGGAAATGCTAGGTTCATTGAGAATGGTGAAGTTAGTGGGAGTGAAGAACCACATAATGTGGAAATTAGGGAAGTTAGGGTGCAAATTCCTTTACCCTATACTTCTTCTAAAGTTGTTGTTCCTGAAGTTGTTGTACCGCCTAACAACCAACAAGAACAACAAATTAATGATCCAGCTATTCATAATGAAAAACATAATCAATGAACCTGCAGTAGATGTACCTCAAGAAGTTGCATAAAGAAAATCTCAAAGACAAAGGGGAAATGCTATTTCTGATGATTTTTTGGTATATCTACAAGTGTCAGAAATTGATCCAGAAATTAATTTGGATGATTTGGAAATCGATGATGATCCAGTTTCATTTTCACAGGCCATTAAAAGTAATAATTCTGATAAGTGGTTAGATGCTATGAAAGATGAGTTGAAATCCATGCAACATAATGAAGTTTGGGACCTTATTGAATTACCAGAAGGTTGCAAAAGAGTCGGGTGTAAATGGGTCTTTAAGACCAAACGCGACTCCAATAGTAATGTTGAACGTCACAAGGCCAGACTTGTTGCCAAAAGTTTTACTCAGAAATATGGCGTTGACTATACAGAGACATTTTCACCTGTCTCTAAAAAAGGATTCACTTAGAATTATAATGGCTTTGGTGACTCATTATGACTTAGAGCTACATCAAATGGATGTGAAAACTGCCTTTCTGAATGAAAATTTAGAGGAAGAAGTTTACATGAATCAACCAGAGAGTTTTGAGGTTAAAGGAAAGGAACACATGGTGTGTAAACTAAAGAGATCAATATACATGCTTAAACAAGCTTTCCGACAATGGTATCTTAAGTTTCATGAAACTGTTGTCGCCTTTGGATTCAAGGAAAACATTCTTGACTGATGTATATATCTAAAGGTCAGTGGGAGTAAGTTTATAATTTTAGTCTTGTATGTTGATGATATCTTGCTTGCTACTGATGATCTTGGTATGATGCATGACACCAAGAAATTTCTCTCTAACAACTTTGAAATGAAAGATATGGGAGAGACAGCCTATGTGATTGGGATAGAAATATTCCGGGATAGATTACAAGGATTGTTGGGGTTGTCTCAAAAGGCCTATATTAATAAAGTTCTAAAAAGATTCAGAATGGAAAATTGTCATCAAGTCCTGTTCCAATCTAGAAAGGAGATAAATTAAATCTCAATTCAAAGAATTAATTCGAACGTAAGTAATGAAGTATATGCTCACTTATAGAAAATCTAATCATCTTGATATGGTTAGATATTCAGATTCAGATTATGCTGGTTGTGGCATGCTTTGAGGCCACAATTTAGACTTAGTGGCTGTGGAATGTTATTTCTGGACTTGGATTAGTCAACAATATTACCATGTCGCTGAAAATTTATTGTGACAATTCCTCAGCAGTGTTCTTTGTTAAGAACGACAATATAAGAAGGTGCTAAGTCAATAGACCTGAAATGCCTTGTCGTTAAAGAACACGTCCAGAAACATAAAGTGTCAACTGAAGATATTAGCACCAAAATTATGATTGCTGATCCTTTGACGAAAGGATTATCGCCCAAAGCATTTATGGATCATGTTTAAAGAATGGCATTGTTGATAGTGATGTATGAATTTATGTAAAGACTTATGATGTTTATGAGATTAACACTTTGAGTTCACTAATGTAAATGTTTCTGCATTACCTGCTTTTCTCTTGTATACATAACGTTGAGAATGACGATGACATGTTTTAGCTTAGATAAAGATATTCTAAGCATTATTGTTGGACCATTATGTATTGAAGGTTGTGTTGGGTAATAAACTAATGTTGTAGTACATGGAAGAGACTATGTCGAAAGTGATGTATAACCGCCATGACTCATATTGGTTGACTTATTCAATAGCAATGAATAATGTGGGATTTAGTATTAACTGTGTACATGATGATTGAAATATTTATTAAACTATTAAGTGAATAATGAACGTGTGCCAAGTGGGAGAGTGTAAGTTATGGTCCACTTATTTATATTTGGTTTAATAAATAAATTAAATAATATTTACTATCCTAATTGAATATGGGAAGTTACTTGGTGGTTTTAAAACTACCCACTCCTTGGTGGTTTTAAAACTACCCACTCCCTCATATTGATGGAATGTGAAATTAAGTGCTGTTCTCATTTTAAAAGGGTCCTCTCTCTATCAATACTGATAACGTTTTTCATCAGACGTTTTCTTAAAGTTAAAGGAAAGAGGGAGATATCACCTTTTATCAAGTACAAAGAATTAAGGCTTCCGCTTCAAGTCAAGAGAACGCTATGGCAAATTCGGATATGTTTTCTTGAATTACTATTTATGTGTTTGAATGTGAAAATCATTAAGTTCAACGTTTCTGAAATTATTGAAAACTCTTACATTAGGTACATTGGAATGGAGAGAATACAAATTTATAATGCTATTTTATTCAAATGCAAGTTATTTTTGGCTCCTCCTTTTTTTCCCCACCATTCATCAGCTGAGAAAAGGAAAAACTTGTGTGACAATTTTTCCTCATTTTTCTGTTTCCTTACCTAAACAGCCTACTTCACTAGTACTTTATTTCCTTCTTTAGCGAAGAGAAGGATTTTAATACTACTATAACGAAGTGGTCATTATATATATTAGAGTTACACAAAGAGAAAGGACTAAAATACGATGTTGTGTTATGGGTGGAAACTGTAGATGTCTTGCACATGCCGAGATTTGCTGTTCCCAACAGTCCGTGATTCATACATTTACTTCACACCTAAATAATTGAGTAAACAAATTAAATCTCACTAGTTTCTTATATTTTACTTTACCTCTGATTAAAACGGGCATCATAACTAGTGTAGGTACACCTGCCATCTAAAATCTATATATATATAAAAGCAAAGAACGCTTAGGACAAAATGTAGCAAAAGACATTAGGACAACAATTGTAATGACATTTTATTTAAATTCAAATTGAAAGATAAGTGTTTTTTTAAGAAAAAAAATTGAATGTAAAGATAGTTAATATTTTTGAAAGTTAAAATATACCACCTTATCACATACATTTCAAATTTAAAATCGATGAAGCTAGGCTGAAATTGTGCTAAGTAAATTGAGCAAACTATAACCTTTTAAGTACAGTGTGGATAAAATGAAGATAAACCCTTTTTTGAAAACTCTGTAGTTAAACTTCAAGATGAAATAAACTTGAAGATGAAATAAACTTCAAGATGCTTAACGGATTGGAAGAGTAATGGACAGCAAATTTTATTGGGTTTACATCGTAATTTCAAATCTAATTTGGTTAACTTGAAGATAAGGATAAGATAAGGATAAGATTTTTATTAGCAACCTATTTATTAGCAACCTATTTCGTTAGCAACCTATTTCGTTAACTTGAAGATAAGGATAAGATTTTTTAAAAAATTTAAAACGTTGATCTATATCTATATCTCAAACATAATTTGCACAATTTTTTTTATTGGCATTATATTTTTACTGTATTCTATGTCTATATTAAATGTTGCAGATAACTATGATCTTATAATCATATCTTTTCAAATATCTATTTAAAAATTCTTATCTAATAAACTTATATGTTTTTCAAATTTGAATTCAAATTGTATTTTAGTTGGATAGAATGAAGTCTCGACTTCTTATTATGTTATATATATGCCCCTCTAATGACACATAAATCAGTATCGTGCTTTCAAACATTTTCTTTTTGTTGTTGTTGATCATCGTTGTTCATGGCTCTCTTCCGCGTTCGTTTATATATATACCACCAGCTTCATACAATAATGATATAAATTTAGTGGTGTAAATTTATACTCCTATTTAACTTCTTGATTTAGTAGACTACTTTGGTATATTGGTTGTTATTATCTTCTTATTTTTTTGGCAAGATACCCTACTTCCTTTCCTATTAGCTCTTTGAAGACATGCTTATATGAATACGACTATATTCGGAAGATTTTGATAGTATAGGAAACTATACCAATTTTAAATGCAGAATGATGCATCCCAAGCCACTGGATGCTACAATTTTAAAGTGCTCATGTTTGTCCAAAGATTCTAAACCAGCAACAGGATTGCTCTGATGGCTATAATATTTTCAAGATCATAGCCGGTGATAAACAATAGAATATTGGCGTAACGATACAAAAGGTATGTTTTATCCCCCCACAAACATCTCAACCTTTATTTGTTTAATTTCCTTTATTGTATTAGTATATTTTATTTTGATGAAAAATTTATGTTACGTACTACATAGTAAAGATTTATTACTTTAAATTCATATTCAGTAACATTTGAATTTTATCTACTATTTGAGGATATAAATTTATTATCTTGAATAAATAAATGAGAAAATGATACAGTTGTTTGGAAGTCATATAAATGACAAAAGCTAATATTAAATTAAAAAATGCTCACATTAATAGTATCAATAATATCAATTGAAATAAAAAAATTATCTAACATTTTATTGATAGAAGAGTAGGAAACTATCAATATCGACTTAAATGTACGTACATATAAGTAATTCATAAAAGTGTTTCTCCATTTATACTTTACATTAATTTGAAAAACTAAATAGGTAAATAACACTCAATATTATTTGCTAATTTATAACATTGAAATTTCGAGAAAAGTAAAATCTTTTAAAAATTTAACCTACCATTGTTATTTTCATCTTTCCATATTGATGATGCACAACGTGGAAACTGTATAACTAAGGTAAATATTATCTGCATGAAAATCATGATAAAAGAAATGAATTTGAGGTAATTTAATTTGAGCTGACATGGTATTTTTTGGGTACTGCTTTTTGTTTTTCCATGAGTTATAGTTGGTTTTCTAGCTATATGTATTTTTTAAGAGCTTATCTATAGGTTCATTGACTTTATAGTGATAAAAAATAGCTTAATAACATAGGAGAAAATTTGTAATATTCAAATAGTTTGGATCACAAACTACATAAGGTAATATGAGTTTCATATATGAGTGTTTTGCCTTTTTGGTAAAACCTTGAAATTTAATATGCTCAAACAGTAAGACCATTAGTTCTGTTAAAGCTGGTGATATAAACAAACACGGAAGAGAGCCAAATATTGATTGATTAGAAGATTAAAGTGAATCCCAACTACGAATTTGTCTGTACTTTCAGCCACCTTTTACTACTATATAAAGGGTTAATTAAGGTCCAAATACACTTTCTAGCTAGCATCAAATTGCTTAGTTATTTTTGTTATAGAAAAGAGTTGCCAAGCCAGACACTTCCATGAATAGTTGTTGCACTTTTACCATTATCGTTCCGATCCGTTTGACAAATAATTTACCTATAAGCAAGAAAAGGTTCCATATGTTTTTTAGGTAGATATTGAAGATAGTCACGAAAATCATATTACGTTTCATGTTTTATATTTAATTTTCATTTCATGTCGTGATTGGTATTTTGAGTAGATTTTGAATTTTTTTGTTCAGTACGTTGCGTTAATCTTTTACTTCTTTCCCCTTATGAAAATGAGTTATTTTATCTATCTTTTTGTGATCAGGAATCATGAGAGTTTGTGACTAGATAAAGTGGTAGTAGTGAAGTAGTCAAGATGAAATTATGTTTTTCCTCTTCAATGGAGTATCCTAAAATTAATTGTACTAATGACGACAAGAGAAGCTCATTGTATTATTTAATTTTTACTATTTAAAAGTTATATTTAAACTCGCATGGCAATCTTAGCATTGTTTCTTTACGAGGACAAAGCTGGATATTTGAGACTAATATTGTATCATAGAATGATCAATTTAAATTAATCAAATAAAATCGATACACCGCTAAGATGGAGTCTTCCTCTATTTTTTTTTTTTTTTGGAACGCCAGGAAAACCCGCAGCCGCTACAGCCTATTGACTGTGTGCACTGGGTAAACCCCCCTTCCGTAATAGCTTGCAAACTACACAAGGGATGTAAACCGCACTAGGAAAACCATAATATCTTACAAGTTTGAATCATGGTGGAGTCTTCCTTATGAAGAAAAATATTTTTAGTTATCTTTCATTAGTTGATTCGGTGCAAAAAATACTATTATCACAACTTTATGCTTTTGGTTGGTTTTCTGTGAATTTATATCGTTGTTTGACGAACACACTCCTAGAGGATATACTTGCACATCTATTTCAAACATTATGTTTTATCTTGCCAAATAATGCAAATGATGGAAAACTCTATAAATATAAAAAGTTCACTATTAGTTTAATCATGAACTACTGAACGCTTTTGCATATATTATAAGATAAAGTTATTTCTCAATGTTCTATATTTATCGTTTGGAGATACAAAGAAAGCATGTTTAATTAAGCCGAATTCATCAATATATATATATGATGAACCGAAAGATTTCGCACTTCATCTCTCCACTTTTAAGTTTTCTTCAGTCTCTCCACTTTTAATTTTTCTTCAGTTAACTTTTTGCTGTTGCAAATTCAATTAAATATGCTATTAAAATTATTAAGTAAAAATTATCTCTGCATAGAAAAAGATAGGATCGGTTGTTTTCTTGCTAGAAAAATAAAAAACCGAAGAGGAAAACATAGATATAATGGTACGAACAAAAGCAAGTAAACAAATGATGCAATAGTATTATCTATCTTTGCTTTCCAAAAACCATAATTGTAAGTTACTTAACTAAAAAGTTGAACTAATAATCGTTGATCAAATAATACTATATAATATTATTCATAAATTTGAGCAACGAATTGTTTCAAGCAATTCTAATACCAGTATAAAAATAACTTAGTAGTTTAACAATAAAAAAAGAATCGAAAAGAAAAGAGGAAAAGCAACTGCATTCTTAAAAGATCAAATTGAAAAAAGTAACGATAGAAAATAATTACTAAAAAAATAGGAGCAAGTGATATAGTGATAAGTTGTTATCTTTTACAACTTTAAGATATAAATTATAAATATGAAAAATGAACAATTGAACACTCAGTAGATAGGTGAATAGAACACTAATTGAGTTTTAAGGCTCAATCGTGATTATTCATGATGAGTTGCACGGAGGAGTAGATTTCATTCATGAATAGATACTCCTAAATCGACTACCTACAATAGTCCGAGCAAAAAAATAAGTTTTAACTTAACTATTTGATATATCAGTTTAAAATTAAACACTATAACAATATTATTCCTTTTCATTAGTTTATTTATTGCCAGACATTCGTATGTTTCTATTTAACTTATATATTTAGATTAATTATAAATCCACTACATCACATGATGAAATTACTGATACCAGCAAATTCAGGACATGATCTAGGTGTTAGGAGTACAAATATTCTAGGTTAGATTTTGCAGAAAATTATCTGAATATAGGAAGTTCCAATTAATTTGTATCAAATGGGAGACAACCATATTTTTCGGACAAAAATGAAGAAGTGCGAAGGAGATCATGCAAAGTTTTTCTTTTTCAAGCTTACCTTCACTGTTGAAAGACTGTCAAAGAGTAAAATAGACCAACATTTAGAAAATAAAAAATGCGAAGATCTATATACTCAGCAAAGAGTTGTTTCCTAAGAATATATCAACAACTAATCAAATTCTATCAGCATTACTAAATAGTATACTCTAAGATTCACTTAATTATATGTATTTTGAAATGCACACGAACCATTTAATAGCTAATATGACTTTTCTGAGCATTTGGAGCTCATAGGTTTCAAGGAAACAGTTCCAGAATCAGGAAGGACTTTATGATTAATGGTGTCCTTCTTCACTCTTTGTTATGGTCTTACAATTTTGAAGTAATCTATAGCACTTAATATTTTTAATACCCAAAGGATGTTGAAAATGTAGTAAATATTGTATTCTTATTTGTTTAGAATCATGTTACATTTCAGGTTGTTCGTTCGATTTATTTTCTTTAATTTCATGGAATTTTTACTATTTGGCACATTGCATTGAGAAACAGGATAAAATATTGGAATTTTACTACGCTGTAGGATATAATATGCTCAGAAAAGCAAACTCACGGTTTACTACAATTAATATTCTTTGATTTAGTGTACTCAAACAAATCAAATACAACTTAATCATTTTTTATACTTTCCGCGCATCGCGCGGGTGCTATACTAGTTAGAATAATACGTATGTACTACTAGTAATTAAATAAGCAAGTGCTTAGGTTTTACTTACACCCTTTTAATTTTAATAATCCTCTTACTAAGGATTATAATCTCACAACTAGCCATCCAATTCATTTTAACTTAAAATATTTATTTCAAAATAAGTGTCATTTCATAAAATTAATGTAATTTTTTTTTTCAATCTTACCATTTCTATTAAAGAGGTAAAAAGTGATTAGCAACACTAATCTTATAATAATAGTATTTAATAGACAATACATAAATAAAATAATTTAGAAAATTATACATTCTGTTCAATACATATCTTCAACGACATGAAAATAACTAAACTTATGCTTCGAAATGGAAGTATATATTTATGGAGAATTTTGCTGAGCGACCACGATGATGGTCCAGTAACAAAAGCACTTCTCAAAATAAGCTTATTTTGGCATCATTTCTCACATTATTTGGCCAAACACAAACTGCTATCTTCAAAGATATTTTTTTGCAAAAGTACTTGCTCAAAAACACTCCTCAAAATAAGTTGATTTTGACAGCTTGACCAAATAGGCTCTTAAACGTTTCTTAAGGATGGTCAAAACTTAAATAATGACAATAAAGATCCTATTTCAAATTTTGGAAACTCTCCCTCCAAACCCTGTTCGATTTCTATTTAGGATCCACACATACCAAAAGAGATAAAAAAAAGAAAAAGATTCGTTATCCAAGAAAAAGTCCAAAACACAGGATAGTAAAAAGTAAAGATAAGTCATTCCCAGCTGCGTTGGAGCTACGCTCTTTACTTTCCTTTTTCTCGTATTAGACTTCTTCTTTCCTAGGTCCCACTTCACTCCACTCCCGACAATCAACACCGCAAATCAAACACATACCATTAAGAGGGTGTTTGTGTTAGCTCAACAGCTAATCAAACTAGTTTTCAAATCACTTTTGGGTTATAGAAGTGTTTGGGCAGTCTAAAATCACTTCAAAGTACTTGACTTTGGCTTTTAAGTAAAACAAAAATAAAAAATCAAAAGCAATATTCTGGGTAATTCTAATTTAGAGCATGTTTGGGTGAGCTTATTATAAGTAATTTATAAGCTAACTTTTTACTTTTGGCTTATTTTAAGCATAAAAATACTTATAAGCACATTACTTTTTGAATTACCAAACACTCAAATTTAAGCTATTTTTAAGCTTACCCAACAGACTCTAACTAAACTTTGGTTATCCTTGATTTTTAGACTCTAACTAAACTTTGGTTATCCTTGATTTTTAGTCCTCTAACCAAACAACCCCTTATGGTTGGACCGATGATTTTATCAATTTATCCCTTAAATTTTTTTCTAATTTCGCAAACACCCTCATCGGACGATCAAAAAACAAAGCTCCACAGAAACTAAACTAAACCCACCTACACCATAACACACCCCCATCAAATCCTGGGATCTACTAAACATTTCCCAATATAAAACCTCACACAACACACTCTCACTCTACTTACCATATTCACACTCTTCTTCAGCCACCTCTTCTTCTGTACTTTCCATATTAACTAGGGTTCCGGTTGAAGTATGGAGGCGGCGTTGTTACCTGAGCTAGGAACAGAGATTGTAATTCCAATATGCGCCGTCATTGGAATAATATTCTCGTTATTTCAATGGTACCTTGTATCCCAAGTCAAACTTACACCTGAAACTTCAAACAATAATAATGGTAATAAAAATGGGTATGGTGATTATTTGATTGAAGAAGAAGAAGGTATTAATGACCAAAACGTCGTCGTTAAATGTGCTGAAATTCAGAACGCTATTTCTGAAGGTATCAATCACCAGATCTGACTCTTATTTTTTTTACTCATTTTTTGTGTGTTTATTATTTTGCCAGCTGGTAAAAATGCTTTTCTTTAGTTAAAAAATTAGTTATTTTTACGTTGTTTGAATAACTGTGGGTGCATTGAGCTGCCATCTTTATTATTGTCTGAATAGTGGCTAGGTTGCTTAAATAAAAAAAGTTATCTTTGGCATATTTGATGTATGTTTTATGTATATTATGTGTATAATAAGTGTATAATCTATGTATGTCGGCTATTTTTGTAAAGTTATTTTCAACTTATGTGTCTAAAGCTGAAACTTTGCCTTTTTCATCTTTCTTCTGTTAATAGATTAAAAAATAAATCTTTTTGCTGCATCTTTATTAAGAGAATGAGTTGAGCAAAAAAAGGTTTTTTTTTTTTTGTGTGTATATTTCAGGTATATGTTGTGTATAATTTATGTATAATGGCTAGGTTGGCTATTTCCTTAATGTTACTTTGAACTTATGTATCTTGAAACTAGTTTTTGTTTTCTTGGTAAGCTGAAAACAGCATTTTTCGTGACAGTTATGTGAGCAATTGTTTGGAAGATGGTCACATAATGGTGTAGGGTTTATCGTAAATCGTGATATATAGTAATACCCACATAAGATTGCATTTTTTATGCTCAATGGTGCAGTCTCCTGAGTCTCTGATCTGGATCTACTTTTCATTAATTTTATTCCTGGATTGCTGGAATGGAGTAACTTTATCCATGTGCTGTCAACAACTTATGAGTGTTACCTGGGGCAGTTAGTTACTATAAAGTTCCTGGTATTTGTGTAAAAAAGCTTAGAGGCTTTCGGATATATTCTTTATTACATATGACTAATTTGCACTGCTTAGTTTACATGAGCTTTAAAGTATGTTAATTTGATAGTAATGGTGAAATCCACCTTGCTAAACCAACTCCACCCAGGAGCAGGTTTGCTCCATTGGCGACTTGAACCTCAACCTCCTCCTGTTTTGGAGGTGAAGGGCCTATTCACTTGGCTATCCATTCTTGTCTTTAGTTCACTTTAGTATCTTTTTGGTACTGATGTGAGCAAACAGCAATGTAGGTATATTTTAAAGTCTTTTTCCACTCTCCTTTTTTATATGCAAACCGTGCTGTGATCTGTTGCTGAGATTAATTCAGTTATTGATGTAAGATTACAATAGGTGCATTGCTTTACAATATAGTTTGCTATGGCTTAATTTCTTGTAAAAAGATCGCAACAGCTTTTGTCTGTTGTGTTGAACTGACTCTTTCTTTATATATTCTTTATCCTATTTTCCACTTTGCTGACTCAGTCCGTGTATGCGTACATGCTGGAAACTGTGATAGAAAAATTAGATGTTGCTCATTTTATTACTTGATTTAATTTCTGGTCTGTGTGAGCGTGTTGCCAGTTGCTTTAAAAAGTTTTTTGTGAAAAGGCCAAGAGGCAAACTCATGTTGAAGGCCTGCTTAAATCTTTCTTGCCTTGGTTAGGTGATCTAAGGAGTTACATAGTGGTGGAACTTTTAATTGTGGAACTTTTTTGTGCTATTGCTAAACATGATGTAGTGTAGCAATTGTTCTGTATATGTTTTTCTGCAACACCTAGCATTTCCTTTTCATGTTTCTGTTTTCAACATTTGCCCCTTCGTTCGCCTTATCTATACTTTTGTCACAAAGAAATGCTGTTTAAAGTAATCCTATATTATTCCGGTATTGTGTGCTTGTCTAACACAGAAACATTTTGTGTTTGCCAATACCTGATATCTAATGTGATTGCGTTATCATGGCAGGGGCGACATCCTTCCTATTCACTGAATATCAGTATGTGGGTGTCTTCATGGTTGCTTTCGCAATTCTGATCTTCCTTTTCCTTGGTTCTGTTGAGGGCTTCAGCACTATGAGCCAGCCATGCACCTACAACAAGGAGAAACTCTGCAAACCAGCCCTTGCAACTGCCATTTTTAGCACTATATCATTTTTGCTAGGTGCTGTCACTTCTGTTGTTTCTGGTTTCCTTGGGATGAAAATCGCAACTTATGCAAACGCAAGGACAACTCTGGAAGCAAGAAAGGGTGTTGGGAAGGCTTTTATTACTGCATTCAGATCTGGTGCAGTGATGGGTTTTCTCCTTGCAGCAAATGGTCTCTTGGTGCTTTACATCACGATTAATGTCTTCAAGCTATACTATGGAGATGATTGGGAGGGTCTTTTCGAGGCAATTACTGGCTACGGTCTAGGTGGCTCCTCTATGGCTCTTTTTGGTAGAGTTGGTGGTGGTATTTACACCAAGGCTGCCGATGTTGGTGCTGATCTTGTTGGGAAGGTTGAAAGGAACATTCCGGAAGATGATCCAAGAAATCCTGCTGTAAGCTACATTTTCTGCTTCAGGTATAATCTATGATCTTTTGAAATGAATGTTAATATTCTGTTCTTTCTTTGCAGGTGATTGCCGACAATGTTGGTGATAATGTTGGGGACATTGCCGGAATGGGGTCTGATCTTTTTGGATCATATGCTGAATCATCATGTGCAGCTTTAGTTGTGGCTTCCATCTCGTCTTTTGGAATTGAACATGATTTCACCGCGATGTGTTATCCCCTGCTCATCAGTTCTATGGGAATCCTCATTTGTTTGATAACCACACTTTTTGCAACTGACTTTTTTGAAATTAAGGCTGTCAAGGAGATTGAACCAGCACTAAAGAACCAACTCATCATCTCAACAGTTCTCATGACCATTGGAATTGCAATTGTTTCATGGACTTGCCTTCCTTCGTCCTTTACTATCTTCAATTTTGGAGCTCAGAAGGTTGTGAAGAACTGGTATGTGTGTCAAGTTTTTCTGTTGAGTTTTAGTAGCTATTTTATTAGATACCTGTTTGCCAGAGGTGACTGGTTTAGTAGGCAGCAGTTGGTGTTTTTCGTCTTCATATGCTGAAATTTATTTGTTTGGATTCTCAATTTTCAGCAGTGTTGTTTCCTATTTTTGTATAATACTGGTACTGAACAATCATAACTGGAACTGAACAATCATCACGTGGTTGATAATGCAGGCAACTCTTTTTATGTGTGAATGTTGGTCTTTGGGCGGGACTTATCATTGGTTTCGTCACTGAGTACTACACTAGCAATGCTTACAGGTGGATATAGTAGTTCAATTTTATCACGTGATGTTGTATTCTTCTTTGTTGATATAATCTCTGATCCCGGTGACATTCTTTTTCCTTTCCATTGTGTCTGTTGCAGCCCTGTCCAAGATGTGGCTGACTCCTGCAGGACTGGAGCTGCAACCAATGTTATTTTCGGCCTTGCTCTTGGATACAAATCTGTAATCATTCCGATCTTCGCCATTGCAATAGCTATCTTTGTCAGTTTTAGTTTTGCTGCCATGTATGGTATCGCAGTTGCTGCACTTGGAATGTTGAGCACCATTGCAACTGGATTAGCTATTGATGCATATGGACCTATCAGTGACAACGCTGGAGGCATAGCTGAGATGGCTGGTATGAGCCATAGGATTCGTGAAAGGACAGATGCCCTTGATGCAGCTGGAAACACCACTGCTGCTATTGGAAAGGTTTGTTGCTTTCCAGATTTGCTACATTCTTGCGTGCCTTTTTAGATTCCTTGATTTGTTTGTTGTGAATGCTAAAGGAGATCTATTGGCATAAATCTGTGTGGTGATGGGAATATTGCTGTTGTGATATGTGCTTTGTCTCCAGTCATCCTTTTAGTTATTCTAATCTTGATTGGGATCTCTTTCTTTCTTATTGTTGTGGAAGTTTGTTCAGACATGTATTGTCCTTTTTGCTGACATGTGGATCTCATATCTTTTTAGGGCTTTGCCATTGGATCTGCTGCACTTGTGTCCTTGGCACTCTTTGGTGCTTTCGTGAGTCGGGCTGCAATCTCCACAGTCGATGTCTTGACTCCCCAGGTTTTCATTGGTTTGATTGTTGGTGCCATGCTTCCATACTGGTTCTCTGCCATGACCATGAAGAGCGTAGGTAGTGCAGCTTTAAAGATGGTTGAAGAAGTTCGCAGACAATTCAACACTATTCCTGGTCTCATGGAGGGGACTGCCAAGCCTGATTATGCCACTTGTGTTAAGATTTCAACTGATGCATCAATCAAGGAAATGATTCCCCCAGGTGCTCTAGTTATGCTTACCCCCCTTATAGTTGGAATCTTCTTTGGAGTCGAGACTCTTTCTGGTGTTCTAGCTGGTGCTTTGGTTTCGGGTGTACAGGTATGAGTTGATTATTTATTTTCGCGTCTCCTAGCTTTCTGGTCCTGTTCTGGAAAACCTATTCAAATATTGTTCTTTCCCTGTAACTGTGTCTAATTTCTGTCCGTATTTCTCCCATCTTGCAGATAGCAATATCTGCATCGAACACTGGTGGTGCATGGGACAATGCCAAGAAGTATATTGAGGTAAAAAATAAAACATCTCAATTGTGTCACATTTAGTGTTTCTTTACACAATTTATTCATTTAATTTCTCCATCAGGCTGGTGCTTCAGAGCATGCAAGGACCCTTGGTCCTAAGGGTTCAGATCCACACAAGGCTGCTGTTATTGGTGACACCATTGGTGACCCTCTGAAGGACACTTCTGGGCCATCACTCAACATTCTGATCAAGCTGATGGCAGTTGAGTCTCTCGTGTTTGCTCCATTCTTTGCTACTCATGGTGGTCTGCTTTTCAAGATTTTTTAAGGAGCTTGTTAGGGGAGGTGTACTTATACCTCGGGATATTTCTTTCCATCAATATCCTTTTGCTCTAATTTTCCGAAGCTTGGGGTTTCTGAGTTAGTTCGTAGGTAGTCGGAGGTTTTAGTTTTGATGAGCTGATGATGATGACGATACTAGTTAGCTCTGCAAGGAGGATAAAAGAAAATTGTCACAGCTTGGCTGTAGTCTTTTGGTATTGTATTAGCTTTCGTCATGTTTCGTAGACCTAGTTTCCAATTTTGTTTGTAACGTCATATTCATGTTTAAGGATATGGGAGCTTATGTTCTCCTTTGTTTTGTTACACTAAGCAGGTTGTCTTTTTTTCATGTGGTTTTTAGTGATTTGTTGGCTTGTGTTACTGTCCCTGTTTCTTTGTTTCTCTCTCAACGTGTGTAACGTAAGACCTCGTAGAAGATGTTAGGGCAGATCTCCGATTAGCTCCCGTTTGTAACAAGTAGTTTTCAATCCTTGGGTTAATCGGTATCGTAAATCTTTGCTCCAACCTCTCCCAGCTTTCCTCCATCTTACTAATCCATTTTCCACTCATCCAGCCCCGTTAAGAGCTGCATTTTGACACTATCATCAGCTCCCATGTTCTTTTGCGCTTATAGACTATAGCCAGCAATTAACAAGATGATTGGCCATGATACCAATTGTAACATTAATCAACTATAATAATTTTACAGTGAAAGGAAAAGAATATATAGAAGTTAAAGAAAGATAATTGTTTGCAACAAAATTTAAGCAATAACAAACAACATAAAAAAATGTACTTTTATTCATAAAATATGTGAGTACAATTCTGATAATCTCTTGATTCTTCTCTCCTATTTGTTATCCGTAATTCGAGGGCCTTAGCGGCGTATTTCTCGAACGTATGATGATTTACATCTCCTTGATGTATTTGATGATCAAGAAGAAGCTAGAAAGACATATTTGGTATATGTTTTGTGATCTCTTGACATTTTTTAGATGTCTTCTAAGGAAATATGTGACCCCTTTTTATAGGTGTGATCTACGGTTTTAGGTGGAGTAGCCTCCAAGAAAACCTAATAGACCCACCTTGTAGAAGCCCTAATTTTGATAAATATTCGGTTTGTAACAAAAAATTTCGAAGTCCAGAGAATTCAAGACAAGAAATAGTGTAACAAAATTTTGTATTTGATATCAATAGAAGATGCGGGTTACAATCTCTAGAGTGTCACTAATTTTGTAAATAACGTCCTCTGATTCTTCTCCTCGCGAACTTTGGTTCAAATGCTCGAAAGCTTGATCTTGAACTTGATGAACTTTGGATTTGATTTCAAGAAGCTTGATCTTGGATTTGTTGTACGTCACGAGCACTTTGACGTCCGTCACGAATAAGATTTGAGATTCAACTGCCACGAACAAATGATTTGAACTCGCGCACGCTAAATCTTGATTTAAACTTTGATTTTGGATTTGAACAGGGACGTAGATCGTGGCCTCCGTTGTTGAATTTGAACAAGGACGTAGATCGTTGCCTCCGTTGTTGAACTTGAACAAAGACGTAGATCACGGCCTCCGTTGTTGAACTTGAACAAGGACGTAGATCACAGACGTAGAAGAAGATTTTAAAAGCTTTCCTTCGGAGCTTATTTGATTGCCCTTCGATATGCTTGATGTGCTTCTCCTCCTTTGATGTCCTTCTTGATGATCTCCTCCTTGATCTTTCCTTTTCTTTCTTCCTTCAAGTTCCCCTTCTTTTGGTTTATGGGAGCTCTCTATTTATAGAGAAATTGTGATAAGCCTAAATATATTTGCTTTGATTTGATTGGTTGATTTTGAATTACAAACCAATCTCTTTATCTTTGGGATAAGCTTTCATTTGATTTACCAAAGCTTATCATTTGTACACTTGGTGTATTCCGATTGGCTATTTCATTTGATTTGGCGCCACGTCATTTGCCATGTGATATTTTATTTTCTTAAATTTAGGAATTAATCCAAATTTCTTATGGAATTAATTCACCAAAATTTAAATGCTTACAAATGCCCCCTGCTTCAAGGCTTGTCGGGGGTGTACTTGTCGAGCTTGAAAGACGAGGCTTGAAGTACAGTGTAGGACATTTACTTGACTTAATTGAGGATATTGCAATTTCTCCAAAGCTGTAGAAAATGTAGAGAACACTTTAATATTCACTTAGATTTGGTTCCATTCTTAAGAATTGCTCTTGATAGAATTTCACAGCCTTAATCCCCAAAAGCTCGACTAATAGTATGCAGTAAATTGATGGACCCTTTAGTTGTTGCCAACATAATTGGCCTAATATTTAGATAAGGTATTGGATGACCCATGAATATCTTTAACTGCACTTTCATACTTAACCTATTCCATATCCACTTTTGAATTTGATATTTTGGATTGAATTTCTGAACAACCAAAGAATCATTATCTTGATAAACATACTGGATCACATCTCCTTATTCAACTAAAAGCTGGACTCCTCTTGATAATACCACTATAAAAGGAGCTCAAACGCACAACTTCTGCAACATAACTTTTTTTTCCAACTTCATAATTTTAGCAAATTCGGCTTACGTGAACAAAGGAAGTACCTTTTGTCCCTATTTCTTCACAAAATTGCAGGATTGTTATTGTCAGTGTGAATAAGCAAGTTGCTACTTTTGACTACCCCAAACACTTGAACATGTGTCATCACGTCAACCCGAGTTCTGCTTCTGCTACTCATACCAAGAGAGTACTAAAGGCCATTAAACTTCAACAAAAAGGACACTACTGCCGATTCAATATACTTGTCAATTTTCACGTGTATGAGCTGCTGTGCACGTGTTGGATATTTTTGTATTGGGTGGGTCGCCCATGTGGACTGACCCGACCCGATTAGAAGAGTTAAATACAAAATAAAATAAAATAAATAAATAAGTTTTATTTAATTGAGAAGTTACTGACTTTGGCAGACCACTAACCCATGTTCAGGAAAACATGGAAAGTGGGTTTTCTCATAATCTCCAGTAACTTCTTCTTCTCTTCTACAATAAAAGGAGGTTCTTTTATTTTCCTCAACATATAATATATCATTCCAAAAAAAGAACGGTGATCTCTAACTTCTAAAAGAAAAACACACAAGTTAGGACATTTAGTTTGTGGTATTTGTGCTTCGTTTCCTTTGTGATTCGAAGTCCGACTTGGGACATACATCAAACAAACTTCCGCTGTGTTGATTACGTTGACAGGTACGCAAATTTGTTTCTGTTACGGTATTTAATTTCTTACAATTGGTATCAGAGCCTAGGGTTCTTGTTAATTGTTTCCAAGTCATGCATTGAATGTTAACAGCATAATATAATGTCTGAAAATTAAAATTAGTCTAGCCCATAACTAATTTTCAGCATGATTCATATTTTTTTTTTAGATTGTACTCGTTTAGAGCTTTCCGTTGATATATTATTCATCAAAAATGGATTTAAACGAGTAAGATACGAATTTTTGAAGTTATGCTGAAATTGTGACAGTTTTATGAAAAACTGCATTCTGTAATTTGATTTCTGTAAATTACTGGTTTAGAATTAAAATATGGGTTATATATAATCAGAATCTACTCGTCAGAAGCTTTCCGGTGATATATTATATGATGATAAACGGATTTAAAATGAGTGAGATATGAAGTGTTGAAGTTCTGCCTTTAACTGTGTTTCTCTTCGAATGACTTCGTAATAGCCAAACTATTATAATGGTATACAACCCTTACATGCAAACTTCTACAAGTAAATGTGGCATATGTTGTCACATTGAATGGTATGTCCATTCTTATTGTTTCATTGTTCCTATTTCGGACATGGCTGAACAGGGACAAGCTCGACTTGCTCCAAGTGGGAGTGGTATTGGAAATCAAGCAAGAGGACAACGTAAAAGAATACGTCGTCGTATGACATATTCCCGAGGACGTGAATTCATAAGGAATGATGTTTCCAGGACGATGTAAAATGTGCTAAGGGATGCAAGGGCTATACGAAGGGAAAGAGAAAAGAAATTTAGAGAGCTTAGGGCTTCACTAGCTGATCAAATTGAACATTATCAGTTTACCCGAGATGCACTAATTGATGCTATTGGCAAAATTGAACTTTATGATTGGGAAGCCTTAGCAATTTTAGTAGATTCACTTGGAGAACCTTTAGGTAGTATTTTAACCGATATTTATCACGAGGTTTGGCCAAGTGAACCTTTTTGGGTTTATATTCTTAAATTTGAAGCCGAGTGGGAGAATCGTCTCTACAACTACTTGTAATTTATTTTTTAATTAATGAAACTTTGTTATTTGTTTGCAAGATTACATGTCATTTTATTTGTTTAATTTTTTTTGTGTGGCAATTAAAATAAGTATGACATGATATTAAAAATCTTGACGAGATACACACTATGAGAAATGATTTTATAAAATATTATTTGAACATTTAGCTGTAGATGATGAATGGAAACATAGTAACCTTTCGATTCTATACTAAGTGTAAAATTAATATTTTATTTAATTGATTTGTCTAAGTGTGTATATCACATGCGAGAATGATGAGTAATAAATACACTTGCATTATTGTTTCATTTAACAGACTATGGCATCAAAAACTATCATTGCTGACTTAAACAAGGGTGACAAACTGAACGGCGAGAATTATGGCATTTGGAGTCGTAAGATGTGGTATGTGCTGGAAGAGCAAGATGCTCTAGAAGCCATTAACCATGTCATGATTTGCCCAGAGGAGGGTAACACTACCCAACATAGGAGAGATCTTGAGGGTTACAATTCTTAGAAAAAGAAAGATGCCACTGCTCGTGGAATCATTGTAAGCTCAGTTGTGGATGATTTCATTCACGAATGTGAACAATTCCCTACTGGTCATGCCATGTGGGCACATTTGAGAGAAACATATGGGGGTACTACTGTGACCCGCCTTAGACAGCTGATTATCAAATTTGACACTTACAAGAAGCGTCACGACCACAGTGTCAAACAACACCTTAGGGTGATGTCAAACGTGATAGCTCAACTCAAAAGTGCTGGTCATATTCTCTCTGATGAGCAGCAGGTTCAGGCAGTGATCCAGTCTCTTCCAAGTAATTAGGAGCATCTGAAAGTAAACTTGACCCACAATGACAGGATCAAAACTTTTGGTGATGTTGCTCGCCATGTTGAGCTTGAAGATGAGCGGCTTGGTGCTGCAAAAGCTATACCCACTGCCTATGTGGCAGAATCAAGTGGTAAAAAGGCTTCAGGATTCAAGCGTAAAAATAATTGGAAGAAAGGCGGAAAGGGCAAGGAGACTAGTGAGGGACCCTCAAAGAAGAGAAACAAACCAAACCCTAAGAAGGGAAAACAGTTCTTTAAGAAGAAAGACAAGAGCAAGATGAAATGCTACAACTGCCAAGTACCGGGACACTTTGCTCGTGAATGCACTGAGCCGAAAAAGGTAGCATTTCAAAACGCATCTCTAAGTGCTACATTTGTTTCTAGCACAGTTTTATTAACTGAATCTTATCCTGTGTGGATTGTAGACTCAGGGGCCACCGACCATCTGACCCGTGATCAAGAAGCGTTTGTGGAGTACCGTCGAGTACCATCTAGATCAAGGTGGATATATGTAGGAAATAATGCGAAGGTTGAAGTCAAAGGTCTTGGCACTTGCAGGATTGAATTGCGTGGTGGCCGTACTTTGATGTTGCATGACGTCCTATATGCTCCAGAAATTCGACGGAACTTAATATCTGTGTCTGTCCTTCTTAATTTAGGTTTCTGTTTAAACTTTAGTCGCAATGTTGTGAGAATTACTCAAAACAATGTTTTTTATGGTTCTGGACATCTTTATGATGGTTTCTTTGTGTTAAGTTGTAATCCTTCTACTTATGACTATTATGTGGACCGTTGTGTTATGGCATGTTCTCTAGTAATAGAGATGTTGACATTATTACATGGCATGCTAGATTAGGTCACATTGGGCAAGATCGAATGAATAGATTGGCGAAGGAAGGACACTTGAGTTCTTTCTCGAAAATTGAAATGCCAACTTGTGAACAATGTCTTGTCGGAAAGATTACACGCAAACCTTTTGGGAAGGCTAAGAGAGCTGACTTCCCATTGCAATTAATCCATTCAGATATCTGTGGTCCCATGAACGTGAAGGCAAGATCTGGTGCCTTGTACTTCATTACGTTTGTTGATGATTTCACGCGTTTTGGTTATGTTTATTTGATTTCTCATAAATCCGAAGTACTTGAGTGCTTTAAACGATACATGAATGAGGTTGAGAATCAATTAGACAAGAGTATAAAAACTCTAAGAACTGATAGAGGGCGTGAATATCTTTCAAGATAATTTATTGACTTGTGTAGTGAAAAAAGAATCACCAGACAATTAACTATTCCTTATACACCTCAGCAAAATGGTGTAGCAGAAAGGAGGAATAGAACTCTATTGGATGTGACAAGATCAATGATGGCACAAACTAATTTACCTATCTCTTTTTGGGGAGATGCATTATTAACTGCAGCCTATATATGTCACGACCCTTTTTTAACTCAAAAAAGAAAACTTTATTTAAGTTTTAAAGGTCTGTGAGTGGTGTTTCAAGGTACACGAATTATTAGAGATTTTCGGAGTCGTCACTTGACAAGTTAAAGGTGTGCCAAGTCACCAAAGTGGTGTACCTAGAACACCTATGACTCGTAAATAGTCTGCGTCAGAGTTCCAGGTAAGGATCTCGGTTGACTCTCGGGAAGGTGTTAGGCACCCTCGAGTTCTGTGCAAGCACAATTGCTTTATTGACGCATTTCGACTCGTTGAATTTGTTTGTATATTTTGCCTTGGTTTATTTACGCTTGATTTGATAATTAAATTGCCCGGTCAAATGGGAACTCAAATCGAGATATAATCGCGCGAGCACTTCACTCGTGCGAAATCTTCCGACTTAAATCAATTAAATCGCGCAGGCACTTCACCCGTTCGAAATCTTTTGACTTAAAATGAGTTTCCAAGTGAAATAATTAGTTAGAATTATTATTAAAAAAATAATGATAAAAAAAATAAATACGACATCCCTTTTTGGTTTCTTATGTTGTTGCCCTTTCAAACGTGAATGACTACACAATGGAATATATAACCCTTTATTTCTTAATCCTTCAAGAAATGATCTACTGTTTAGTTTATAGCCATGGCCCTCATTTGAAGACCTCCTTTAAACTGACTTGAAATTGCAAAGCTTGGTATTTAAATCAACCTCTCCAATTTGCATTAATTGACTAGTTTGCCTACTCGTATTGGAACCAAATTTGCACTTTTATTCTTAATAATATTCAAGTCAGCATATGACGTACGAAATGATTTGAAAAGGAATGTCACTACCTAGCAAAGTTACTCATTTAGCAATTCTTCAAATCAAACTTATTAGGCCTAAAGGTCGCCGTTCCTTTCTAAACAATTGTGGGACTGATTTTTAAAGAGCATCTTTAAGAGTGAGTTACGTTTGCAAATCTTGTAATTCACAACGTATTTCCTCATGTTTCCTACTGTCCAGTTTTGTTTTGCGCTGCTGTTCTTATCTTGCAACATTTACGCAGGTATGCCCTTTAAACAGGTACAGGAAGTCTCCATATATGAATCTTGTTTTAAAAGCCTACGTGCCTATCTTTTCAATTTTTATCCTCTTTTACTCAAGCTTTCACACGTTTACAGTATAAACAAACAACCTGAATAATATGTACAAGCTTAGAATTCTGATTTTTCTCAAGTGTTAATAAACTAATGGACTTGCAAAATAAATATGGGCATGTCAAACATACGAACTATAATGATCTCAAAAATAAACTGTTTGTACATCATTCAATGGTAAAAATACACTTCAAAATATTTAGAAAATTTACCTCAGGAGTGCAGTTACTCCAAACACACCAGCTAAGCAAAAAAAAAAAAAAAAAACCAGAAATGCAGTAGACAACAGCAGCAACAGTAGACTTTCTTGAAACTTAAACTCAGAATTCCTAGCTAGAACTCTTTCTCTTTTCTCACCTTACTATGTTTCCACTCTTTCCTCAAAGTATTTTTCTCTATTTCTTTTTCAAATCTAGTTTTTGTTCTCAAGTTCTAAAGAGTGAAAGTATTCTTTCCAGGTGTGTCTCAAGAGAGAAGTTGGTGTGTATGTATCTGTTTTTTGTGTGTGAATGTGTTGCCAGATCTGTTTTTCTTCCAAAGAGTGAAGAAGGAAAAAATGTTTTCAGATTTGTTCAAAGAGAAGTGTTTTCTCTGATTTTCGTGTGTCTGAATGAGGGAGAAAGATCCCTTTCTATAGTCAAAAGAGCTGTTGGGGACAACTCAATAGCATGGGACTCAAAGTCCAAAGCTTTAAATGCAAAAAACCATTTTTGTGTTAACTTCTCACCAACCCAAAAAGGAAAGCTGAACCATTCCATTTTTGTGCCAAACCCTTGTCCCAATATTGACATGTGACTTTTTTTTCCCCCTTTTCTTTTTCACTCATAATTTTAACTTTTCAGATTTTATACAACTCCAAAAACCACCACCAGATCCAAACTATGTATCCTAACATTTCATTCAAACTCTCAAACACCTAAAGCAAGAACTAGACAACAAAACATTAGTCCATTAGACTCTCTACTTTTAAGCACTCCTTCACTGTTACAATCAAATTTCTACCAGTTTTCATGCTTGCATTTAAACGGACTTTATCTAAACTAGACAGGAAATAAATCCATTCTTAACTAAACAAACTCACACTTAAACTTAAAGGCACCAAAATAAACCTACAACAGGAGCATGCAAACAAATACTTTGAGGCACAATCTTAACCAAATCTAAACACTTACATATGCATCTTTAACTAATCAGGGAAAAAACATTGAAGAGAAGGACACTATCTATCTTTCATATGCCAATACTAGAATCAGTAAACATTTGAACTAAAACAACACATTGGTATTTGATATTATGAAACCAGGATTTGAACATGATAACTTTAAGAGTATGTATACATTCGGACAGCTATACATGAGTCAAATGATGATTTCTTATGAGTACTGATCCCTGCGATTCGCAACTAAACAAACGCCATAGCTGTGAAACTAAGAAAAGCAAGGAAGGAAACTAAAGTTCTCTACCTAACCCGTCGAGAAGAATACTACGGCCTTTGCTGCCACGCCAACGCATCGCCGAGCTGCTGCCTTACCGCTTCATCATCACAGCACCATGAAACTTCATTACCAAATCAGCAGCACCACCGCCACGCTGGCAGCGTCGTCGCTACTGTTGGCTTCACAACGGCACTGTTGCCAAAGCTCATTCGGCTTCGCCATCATAGCATCATCACAGTTATCACCTAGCAGCTTCACTAAATTCAACATCGCCCTCGCAGCCCTGTCACCACATCCACCATTTGAATAAGCTCCAACTCAACCATGGAACAACAACAATCACTGATGCTAAGCCCTCGTCGCGCTATATCGCTGCCTCAAGTCACGCGGCATTGCTTCACGATCAAAAGCACAGTCCCCATACCCCAACATCAAACACCATGGCATCACCAGTTCAATATATCGACATCACAAGCTGTTTCACTTAGCCTTTGCCATCTTCAAAGACTCCATTATCACACAGCTAACACCCATCCCCATCCGAATCGTGCACACACGTCACCATCATCCCACTACCATCAACATAGCCAACTCAAACCGCCACTGAACCAAAGTGGGAAAATGATGGAACCAAGAAATGAGAAACGGCCAGCGAAAAAGGGAAGGGAAAGCAGGGATTTTTCATGAAAATTACCTTTACCAATGTGTAGTGGAAGGTGAGAAGAGCGCGTTTATGTATGATTTGACCGGGAAAAATAGAGTTCCGCCGGAGTTGGGTTTTGTCCGAACTTTGAGATCACGATTCACGCCTTTTGCCTAAGCTTTTGGCAAAATTGAGCCAAAAACTGAAGAAAGGATGGCATGGCGTTTCTGTTCATGTAATAATTTGGCCGGAAAGTGAATCATCGGCGGCTGGCGCCGTCGCCCGAGGTTGGATTCCGGTGGGTTCGAAAAAATACCAGAGTTTTCTTTTGTTCTGATTAATTGTGGAATGGGGAATTAGGGAAAGGATTGGGAATTAAAAGTTAATTGGGGCCGGGTCAATGAAAGCAAAATGGGCTGACCTTCTTTTTCTGAATTTGTTGATCCAATTCAATCAATATTTAGCCCAACTTTCAATACCTCATAAGCTAAGCAATTTTCATTAATTTATATCTAAATAATTACCAACGAAATCATAATATAGCCACTTTAAATCACATTAGACAATTAATCACATCACAAATATTTTTTGTTAATTTTCATTTTTTTTGAAAAATTTTAGCTAAAATAAAAGACTAAAATTCGGCGAAAATCCTACGAAGTTAGCTCGCTTATTTTTAGCTATTTCAAGCTATTTTTTGAAATTTTGTGCCAAAATTAGGCGATTACAGCTGCCCCTCTTTGTTCGGGAACATGAAGAGTTTTCGGACAAAGACGTAATCGACAACTAATTTTGGATTTTCGGTTCTAGCCGACAACACAATTTACAAAATTGTGACCGTACCCTGACTACAAGGCTACCTACATATCCCCGGACTAAGGAATCAGGTCAGTGTAGTTCCTCACGTGCGATAGTTGGGACTACCGCATACAAACAGACACTAGACTCTTCTAGACTAACACTAATGCACTCTCTGGACACACACAAAATAACTCTAGACTCTTTCAAAACTAACTGGGAGTTACTCGACGCTCCTAGACTTATCCGGACTAACTCGAGACTAACTAGGACTGTTGCTGCTGGTTACTTGTTGCTGGTTGCTGGCTGGCGATCATTGCTTTACAAAGGAAAATAAAAATACAACATTGAAATGTAAAATTACAATTCCTAGACTAAGTCTTCATGCTTCCCAAGATGAGCTTCTTGGTTCTTGCTCCCCTCAATTGCTGAAAATAAAACCACCGATCTTGGTTCAGGTGGGTCTTGCTCTTGTAGAAAATAAAAGCCACTGATCTTGGTTCAGGTGGGTCTTTCCTCTTTATAGAAATGGATTCCCTCGTTCTTCAGGTGGGCGTCTAGACTTCTTCAAATGTATTCCCTCGTTCTTCAGGTGGGCGCTTGGACTTTCCAAATTACTCCCTCATTCTGCAGGTGGGTGCCTCGACTTTCTCTAAACTACTCCCTCATTCTCCAGGTGGGTGCCTCGACTTTCTCTAAACTACTCCCTCATTCTCCAGGTGGGTGCCTTGGCTTCTCAAACTACTCCCTCATTCTCCAGGTGGGTGCCTCGACTTTCTCAAAACTACTCCCTCATTCTCCAGGTGGGTGCCTCGACATCTCAAAATACTCCCTCATTCTCCAGGTGGGCGCCTCGACTTTCTCTAAACTACTCCCCCATTCTCTAGGTGGGCGCCTCGACTTTCTCTAAACTACTCCCCCATTCTCCAGGTGGGTGCCTCGACTTTCCAACTTACTCCCTCATTCTCCAAGCGGGTGCTTCGACTTTCTCTAAACTACTCCCTCATTCTCCAGGTGGGTGCCTCGGCTTCTCAAATGTATTCCCTCGTTCTTCAGGTGGGCGCCTGGACTTTCTCTAAACTACTCCCTCATTCTCCAGGTGGGTGCCTCGACTTTCCAAATTACTCCCTCATTCTCCAAGTGGATGCCTCGACTTTCTCTAAACTACTCCCTCATTCTCCAGGTGGGTGCCTCAGCTTCTCAAATGTATTCCCTCATTCTTCAGGTGGGCGCCTGGACTTTCTCTAAACTACTCCCTCATTCTCCAGGTGGGTGCCTCGGCTTCTCAAATGTATTCCCTCGTTCTTTAGGTGGGCGCCTGGACTTCTTCAAATGTATTCCCTCGTTCTTCAGGTGGGCGCCTGGCTTTCTTCAAATGTATTCCCTCGTTCTTCACAAGCTGATGAACTGGTCTGAAGCTCCAACTAATCCAGTGGGTCTTGAGAACTTTAAATTGCCGTTCGGGCGGACTTTAACTTGAAAGTTGAAATTGCCGCTTTGACGGGCTTTAACTTGAATGTTGAAATTGCCGCTTTGACGACTCTGACTTGAACGTTGCCGTTTTGACGGGCTTGACTTGAAAATTGAAATTGCCGCTTTGACGGGCTTTGACTTGAATGTTGAAATTGCCGCTTTGACGGGCTTCGACTTGGAATGTTGAAAATGCCGCTTTGACGGGCTTCGACTTGGAATGTTGAAAATGCCGCTTTGACGGGCTTTGACTTGAAAGTTGGAATTGCCGCTTTGACGGGCTTTGATCTGAATGAAATTGCCGCTTTGACGGGCTTTGAACTGAATGAAATTGCCGCTTTGACGGGCTTTGACTTGAATGCTGAAATTTCCGCTTTGACGGGCTTCGACTTGGAATGTTGAAAATTTCCGCTTTGACGGGCTTGGACTTGAATGTTGAAATGCCGCTTTGACGGGCTTCGCCTTGAATGTTGAAATTGCTAAAATTTGAAATTGCCGCCCGGGCGGGCTTTGACTGTTGAAAGCTTGAAATTGCTGCTTGGCAGGCTTTGATTTGATATATAACTGCATCTTGAAATCTGCATATCCTTTGATGATCTCCTTCATGGTACACTCCTTGGTGTGGCATACTTTGTGCCGATGTGAAATATTGGGCTCCAATTATCAAGGTTGGTCCTGACTTGCTCTAGTACAACTATGAAACTATAACAAGTTTTGCAAAACTTTCTTTGCTCGTTTGATGTTGGAGAAACTGAAACGAACTGAAGTAAGACAAAATGATGAAAGCGAAAAATCTTCCAACCAAAAGATGAAAAAATGACCCCTTACGGGAGAGGTAAAGGACTGAAGAGATGACGACCTTATTAACATGACCTGTATTTTGGAATCAACTCTTAATCCGCTCACATAGTCTATCCCTGATTTTGCTCCTATTTTTCCAATCTTGCTTGATGGTAAATCTAACGACCCTCATTCGACTAGTAGTGCCCTTTCGGGTTTTCACCGACTAGCCTCTCTCTTTGTTCTTTTAACTCACTGTTGTCTTGCAGCGTCCTTTCAGGTTTTCACCGACAAGACTTCATTTTTCTCTTTCTTTTTTTTTTGGGTCATTTTTTCGCTCCCTCCTGATCGATCTCCTATATTTCCTTGTTGATCGACCCCATCTTTCCTTTCTTTCTTTAACTTTGGCCTTTATCTTGATTCCCCGGAGAACTTCTCCTTTAATGACCTTGGTGCTCCTAACTCCTAAATGCGATTGTTGACTTATAAGAATGCGACTTTACAGCGTGGAACTTATCTCTTGATACCTTACTCGGCTTGACATTCTCAATGATCGGTCAGAAGGGTCTTTATTTGGACTGTAACATTGGATTTGGTTAGGCTATGAAGAAATGGGTTCAACATAAAAGCTCAGAAACATCTCATGAGAAGACTAGAATGAGCATTACAAGATTTGAAATCACCGCTTTTGAAAAATAAACCAAACTTTTTCCCATATTTAGGCAAATTGGGGATTTTTTTTTCTTTGGTTTGGAGAGCGACATGAAAGCATCTCATGAAACGACTTGGTAAAATATTACAACCTTTGGAATCATTTCTTTTAAAATAATAACTAACTGAGGCCCCAATTTATTGAAAAACCGAGGAATTTTTTTTTTTTGAATTTTCTGATATGCAAACATAGGGGATATTGAGACTTTTTCCCCGAGATGAACACAAAGAAATCAAAAGGAATTGACTTTCTCCTTTTCTTTTAAAAATAAACTAAACTTGATAAACTGGGGCACTTTGAGTTTCTTCCTCGATTTCGAGACTGATATACCACACATCTCATGAAATAGACGAATATATGGTATGATAAAATAGAAGTTTGTTTTTATTTTATTTCATAAAAGATAAAATAAAAACAAACTTCTGCCCCAGTTTAGCATAGAATGGGGACAAAATTTCTTTTGACATTGGCCGCAAACTTGGAGACAAGTTTTGTGTCAATATGAACAGGAGAAAAAATGAACATTCCCCTGTTATGACCGCACCTGAATGGTTGTCTACGTATCCTTTTGAGAGGAATCAGGTCAGACGTAGCTCTACCACTGAGGTAGATTTTGTTTTCGTATTCTGTTTCTTTTTTCATTCTTTTCCTTTTTTTTCCTTTAGCCATATCAAATTGATTCTAAGGGAGGGCAGGCCAAAGAAAACACAGAACAAGGCTAAAAAAGGGCTTACGAAAGGACATAGTGTTTGGGTAGAAGAAACGAAATCCGTTCGTCATCCCGACCCGAGAATGCCTCGTACAAATAATGATTCAATGAATTGACCTGGATTGATCTACATGTGTCCTCGACTTCTGCTTCTACGATGGTTCTTAAAATTGGTACTTCAAATTCGGTCGAAGCAACCGTGCACGATTTTGAACTTCTCACCGATCTCCCTTATCAGATGGCTACTGATTAATTCCCAACTTATTTCGCTCCTTCTTTTATCCCTCTTTACTACTCAGATAGCTCACAATACCAGAGCGCGTGTTTAGATCAAGACGTAAACCCCATACGCATGTCATGTTATTAAGGTCGACAAAACATAAAACAGAAAACTAAGAAAACAAGATCAAGAAGAAAAATAAGAGACATAATGTTGAGACGAGAAAAGGATCCCGCTTTTCATTGAATTAAAGATAGAAGGGTTTGAACATCAAAACAAGCAAAATAATGCACTTGGATTACAGCCCTTAAATAACCAAGTACACAGAAAGATTAGCAAAACAAGCTACAATATTTCACAGTCACTCAATTACAAGTCAGGGCCAGTTTCCTGCTTTTCATGCATTGTTGAGCCCTTCACCAAGATGTACCATGCTGATACCAAAGAAATTCCCTGAATCTGGCAACATATTCTGTTTTCCTCATTTTGTCTAACTTCTATTGGGGTAGACTTCACTTCTTCGGGACTGATGAATGACCGAGTAATATTTGGAATTGGCTTCTCGAGAGACATGTTCATCTTCTTCATTTCTTTCACCCTTACTCTGTCTGCCGCCCCTGGCACAATTTCAGGAACACAATTCATTGTCAGCATTTGGTTAGCCCTAATTGACACACCACCAACAGGTACTATCGGCATTGCAGATTCAGCTCTCAAATCCTCTCCACATACCATTCCCACCATATACACATCATCATGGATGGGCAATGAGTTCTGGTTGATATCTGGCGCATCTGAGCCATCGACTTGGATCTGACCATTATCTATTAGAACTTGGATCGCCTTCTTGAGACTACGACAATCATCTGTGTCGTGCCCTGGCATGTCTGAGTGGTAAGCACATTGACGAGTATGGTCTACCTTCGCCATTGGGAGGACATTTCCAGCGATTGGCTTCAGCATATTCAAGTCCGTCAGCTTTTGGAAAAGGCTGGAGTAAGAATCTCCAATTGGCGTGAACCTGTTCTTTTCTTCCTTACGCAGCTTCTGATGATAAGCACTTGGGCGGAAAACAGGAGGCCCTTCTGGCTGGTAAGGAAGATCTAATGGAGCTTGAAAATGATTATGTGGAGCTTGGTGAGTGGGATATGTAGGTTGCAGGGCAGGAGCACGCCATTGCGGATAGAAAGGTGCTGGAGCATATGGCTGTGCTAGATGGGCTGAGTATTGTGGTGGAAGGGCTGAGTATTGTGGATTTTGTAGAGGGTGGTAGGGTTGTGGCAGACGTATTTGTGGAGCTTGGTATGAGTGTGTGTGATAGTATCTTTTCTCGCTCCCTTTTTGTAAACCGGAACCTACCATGGCCACATCATCTTGATTCTTCCTCCCCAAGGCTCCTAACTATGGGTGTCAAACGGGTATACGGGTCCGGGTTCGGGTTGTAAAATTGTAACCCCGCAGGTTCCGGGTACGGGTTTAAATTACGGGTTTTTAACGGATACGGGTTTCGGCTAGAAAAAAAAAACCCGTGCGGGTTCGGGTCTTAGCGGGTAGGGGTACGGGTCGGGTCTTAACAAATCGGGTTTGGCTACGGGTTATAATGTTATTTTTTAATAATATTATTTTAAATACTTAAAACAAATTAAAAAAGATCAATAGGAAAAACTCAAAGAGTTACTTTATTTAAGATAGTTGAACTATTAAAGTCTTAAATACTAAACTTCCAAATTTAAAAAGTGCAACATCAAAACTATAATGAAAATTCAAATTACAAATTTAAATATGCCTAATTCTTTGTGTAATTTCTTCCATGTCATTTCCATCATGCTCCGGTGTAGGTGCCATTGATGGTGCTTGATCACTTAACAGAATTTCTTCAAGGTTATCATCTTGTTCTAGTGAGTCTTCAATTCCTTGATTTCTTTGCTCCAATCTAATCCAGTCTCGTAAACAAACTAGAATGTCCAAAGCATTATTACCCAAAGAGTGGCGGGTATCACCTATCATTTGTCTTTCTTGGCTAAATGCACTTTCAGATGCAACTGTTGAAACTGGTACAGCTAAAACATCTCGGGCCATTGCTGCAAGAATCGGATATTGCTTTTCATTCTCCTTCCACTATTTCAACGGGCTAAAGTCCTTAGTGCGAGTCTCCAACGGCTTGCTCAAATAAAAATTAAGTTCATCAATGCATCTGCTACTTGTATCGTTGGTAGGAACTCCAGCCCAAACATCAAGTTCTGGAAAATCAATATCTAAATCAATGTAAGTTGAATTATTAGCAGCATACGAACTAGAAGGAGCAACTGGATCAGGTACTTTTGTAGCATCAAGTTGATTTTGATAATATGAATATAAGTGAGCCAAATTATCATCCAAAATTGACATACAAGTTAACATAGATGGATATTCTTCTTCTCCAATTTCTAAATAAGTATATACAAGATTTGCAAAATGTTCACACAATTGTTTTTTCATGCAAGGGTTCAAAATTGCTGCAATTAGGAAAATAGGGAAGAAATATTTTTTGAATTTATCAAACATATCTGATACAGCTTTCATATAATTTGGTTTATTTTTATAAGTCCAAAGTAATTTTGCAATTTCAGCTATATATGATATAATATTAGCAACAGTAGAATAATATGAACCAGAAAACTCAAGTAGCTTACTTTTCTAATAAATACGATCCCATAATTACTTTGTCCGACTCCAAGTAGCTTATTTTCTGAGGTATATATCGAAATTAATAGTTGAAGTTCTATACCATATTAGAGTAATATATATTCAAACTTCAAAGTGTTGATTTATTATGGAATATAAAGTATTTTTTTAATTAAATAAATAATTTGTTTCTCTTGAACATATTTCACTACTAACAATATGGACACAAAACAAATTAAACCATGAGTGGAAAACTTGCGTATACATTTCTCTCCACGTACAAGTTTTATTACTCAATTTATTTTAACGGGTACGGGTACGGGTATATCCATTAATACCCCATAATTTTTACGGGTCTTAACGGATACGGGTATTTGTTAAGGAAAAGAAAGCCCATTCGGGTAGGGGTATTTTAGGGGGTCTATGGGTCCGGGTCTGGGTTTTTGCGGGTCCGGGTGGGGTCAGGTTTTAATGAGTTCGGGTCCGGATTTTGACGGGTAGACCCCTACCCGTTTGACACCCATACTCCTAACTGGGGTTGTACCACTTGGGTGGTCCCCCTTAATACTTTCTGGCTTACAATCTTGTCAGTTTTAACTCCTTTCTCAATCATTTCACCTATTTTGACAACCTCGTTAAACGGCTTTCCCCAGGCAGGGATCAATGCACCATAAAACTCCTCATCCTAAGCTTCGATGAATAAACGAACCATGTCTTCACCAGGGATTGCAGGGCTCTCTCGAGCGGCCTGCTCGCGCCATCTGAGGGCATACTCCCTAAAGCTTTCACTTGTTTTCTTTTTTATCGCATCCAGAGAGGATCGATCTGGCAAAACTTCAATGTGGTACATGTACTGGTCATAGAATGCCTGCACCATGTCATCAAATGCCAACCATTTAGTTACATCCTGCCTCATGAACCATTCGGCAGCTGCACCCCCAAGCTTTCGGAAAAGTATGCTATCAACAGCTTGTCTTTCTTGACCCCTCTCATTTTGTTGCAGTAGGTCTTCATATGAACTATTGGATCTCCCTGCCCGATGTATGGCTCGAACTTGGGAACTATGAACCCGTCTGGCAACTGCAATTCAGGGAAAGGGCAAAGATCCTTGAAAGAAGCATTAAAATGATCTCCATATCACTGCAAAATTCTCACAATTTGTTCTAAACCCTTCACTTTGCGCAAAACCTCGCTCTCGTCCAGTTTTCCCCAACCGATCGAGCTCTATTTGAGACTCGTGATGGAAACCCTGATGATATGGACCACTTTGCCGGAAATTGGATTCATGGGGCGGATCATAGTGTTGGTCCCCAACCTGAAGATGTGGGTCACTGTTGCACCTGGGCATGACTAGCCTAGCTGGGCCCTGAAAACTGGCACTTGTGTTGGAGATGGGCCATACTGTCCCTCTGGTGGAGGTGGTGCATGAGGACGCACTTCAGCTTCATTTGTTACGCCACGGACAGGGGCAAGACCAGTAGGGTAAGTGGGATCCTCAACTGTTGTAGATGTGCCCGGTGCTCGTTGTACCGCTGTCGGCACAACCCCATCTAGGTTGCTTGGAATAGGAGGAGGTGCCCATCCTGTGGTCAGTGCGTGATGCATGTCGGCCACGAGTTGTTTCAAAGTATTAACCTCCCCAGTCAATCTCTCATTTTCCAGTGCCAAGAGTTCCTGGGCACCGGTCTCGGATCTCTCTCCATCAGATGGCATGGCTACGAGTGAAGTCACAGGTCCCTTTGATTTAGTTATGTACGGACGGGTCGATGCCAGAATTCCGTACCAAATCTCCAACTCAAAACTATTCAAACAAATCAGGTTAGCAGAAAAAGAATCACATATTGCAGCCTAAGGTTGCTATGCGTCATCCTGAAACGGTTAACGGCGTAAGACGAGTGTACCGGTCATATCCCCGAAAGATTTCTGCATGCCTTGAGCAAAATTAGAACAAAATTGGATGGCTTTTTTTTTTCGACTCAACAAACGTAACTTAAAAAAAACGACACGAAACAGACTCAAAATAACATGCTTGATGTGATGAACGAGTCATAATACTTATACAAACTGACACGACATTGGGCGGGTACACCCGGATGGTGAAAATAATGAGACTCAACTTTTTAGCGGAGTCAAATTATTCTACGAGGATCAACAAAAAATACAATTTAGCTAATTGCAATTTATCGTATGCACCCTGACTTGACCTTAATCAAAACAAATAAAGTGGGACCTTGAAATAAATATTTTTCTTTAATAAAAATTAAGACTCAACCCGAGCATCGAACAGAACTAAAGAACGGATTATAAAACAAAATATATTATTATTTTTTTCCTTATCTGAAAGTTGACTCCAAAACCAGACATTACGACAACACAAAGATGGACACATTTTTTTTTTTTTTTTAAAAAAAACTTTTTGATCTAATTCGAAAAGGAATCTTAGAGTATTTATAAAATTTGGCAATTATGACGACGCAACGACACAAAATATTACATGAATTAGACGCAAAATTAGTTTCCAAAAATTAGCCATTATGACGGCATAAAACCTCGATAAATTACTTTCAAAATATGAATTTGACTTGGACACAAACACAGACACAAAAAGGTCCCAAAATTTCATCATTATACCGACACAAAACTATGATAAATTATTTTCTAATATCTGGGACCAAACCCGGACACAAGATGAAACTCAAACATTCTTGAAAAAATTCGTCATTATAACGGGGTAAAATGACTACTAAACAAAAAATATGTCGAGACACGGAACTAAACCCAATTTTCTATCATCTTCCCTTCTTTTTTTTTTTCAAAATTTGGCTCTCGCCCCTCGGTGATCGGTCAGCATAACAACCCTTAGACTAGAACAAATGCAACACATTATATTCTCATGATGTGGCTTTTGGAGACGCGGGCCCCACTATGACACGAGGGAGTCAGCTTAGACGAGTGCGGTACCGGTGTACCGCACCTCAGTAAGTCTAATGACATGCAAATAAATCGGCCTAGATAAAGCACAGGTTCAATTCTAGGTGATTCAATGGGTTCATGTTCTATAGTTTTTGGCAATTTGGAAGTGCCTCGGGGGTACCTGACATGACCTGGAATCCGGTTAGGCCGTGCGGGCACCCGACATCATTCCCTAGACCCGTCAGGCGAACCCTTATCAATTAAATTAGGAAAATAAATATAATTCAATTTATAAATAATAATAAGACTTAGAAAAATTACAAAAATTATGATACCTCTAAGCTGTAAAAAAAGAAATTACAGCTGACTACCCAACATACTAGGTTTAGGGTTATCCAGACTATACATCTAAGAGTACAAAAGAAGACAAATACATCCTGAAGGGAGCAAAATGCAGCTGAAATAACAACCAATAAACTGGTGGCCATCCGGAATAAAAGCTGGCTCACCCTGACAGCTGACGTCGTCTTCGCTCCTTCACAACGTGGCGAACTCTATCGTGGAGCGAACCTGCCGAAACGAAATAGATAGACAAGAAACAAACAACAAACAAGGGTGAGTCAAAGGACTCAATAAGTGGGGCAGACTAGTCACCTCAAAGAGTAGGATAGCTAGCCAGGGAGAAGAGAAACAGATAAACAAAATTTCTCTTATTTAAATTATGAAAAGGCGGAGCCAAATAATAACTAGAAACACGCATGGAATCACAAATTCACTAAAACCAGGAACGTAAGATAGCAGGAAAATATAGGCATCCCGAACATATCAACAATCCGAAATACATCCTGTTGCGGCGTGCAACCCGATCCATATATTCATCCTGTTATGGCGTGCAACCCGATCCATATATTTATACCGTTGCGGCGTGCAATCCGATCCTCGCAACCCAGAATACGAGCCAGAAATGTATAGGCAAATAAGCAATGCACGTATAAGCAGGACAGTAGTTATGTACCACAAGTCTACACAATGGTATGAAAAGAAAAGAAATGAAATGAGATGAAATGAAATCTGATGCAAAGGGTCACATGTGCCCGTCATCCCATATCGAAGCGGAATACTCTTGCATTCGAGGGGAAATCCAATCTGATAACCAACTGGAGCGGAATACTCCTGCTCCTGGGGCGGAATACTCCTCCACCCGATATAATATAAACCAGAGGCGTAAGCTGATGCGGAATACTCCTGCACTCTCCTGGGACGGAATCCTCCTACCCTCAATATGATACAATGGATCGGAATACTCCTGCTCCTGCGGCGGATACTCCTACCCACAATATGATACAATGGAGCTCATTCGGCAAAACCGAGCTAGAAAATCTCTTTTTAATATTTATCGCCAATAAAAACTGAACCTTCTTCCGATGCCTGCAAAACGAGGTCTGATTTAACTCAAATTTTACAGACAGGTCCTAATAGACATTACGAATATTTTAAAATTATCGACACGCCAATCGGAGTCCTAACTTCCAAAACGACTGACCGAGGTCGTTTCAGTAGCGGTCGACAACATCTAATGGCCTAACCCAAAGCACCTCCTCCTAAAGAAGGGTTAACGTTTTTATGTCCTGAGACACGACAGAAATTCCAGACGCCGAAGCGAAACTGGCGTGCATGTGCGCAGTGTTCCAGAAGACTCAGAGGTGTACGAGAGAAGACAATTGTGTATATACAGTTCAACAAATATCAAAGCAATAACATTCAACTAATCAAGGCAATATACTAACAAGTATTCGCAAGTCGAAAGGCGGCAAATTTTAAAAGCCTGAGACTCTCAGTTTTCACTTTTTTCCCCAGCGGAGTCGCCAAGCTGTCACGACCCTTTTTTAACTCAAAAAAGAAAACTTTATTTAAGTTTTAAAGGTCTGTGACTGGTGTTTCAAGGTACATGAATTATTAGAGATTTTTGGCGTCGCCACTTGACAAGTTAAAGGTGTGCCAAGTCACCAAAGCGGTGTACCTATAACACCTATGACTCGTAAATGGTCTGCGTCAGAGTTCCGGGTAAGGATCTCGGTTGACTCTCGGGAAGGTGTTAGGCACCCTCGAGTCCTGTGTAAGCACAGTTGCTTTATTGACACATTTCGACTCGTTGAATTTGTTTGTATATTTTGCCTTGGTTTATTTACACTTGATTTGATAATTAAATTGCCCGCTCAAATGGGAACTCAAATCGAGATATAATCGCGCGAACACTTCACTCGTTCGAAATCTTCCGACTTAAATCAATTAAATCGCGCAGGCACTTCACCCGTTCGAAATCTTTTGACTTAAAATGGGTTTCCAAGTGAAATAATTAGTTAGAATTATTATAAAAAAATAATGATAAAAAAAATAAATACGACGTCTCTTTTTGGTTTCTTATGTTGTTGCCTTTTCAAACGTGAATGACTACACAATGGAATATATAACCCTTTATTTCTTAATCCTTCAAGAAATGATCTACTGTTTAGTTTATGGCCATGGCCCTCATTTGAAGACCTCCTTTAAACTGACTTGAAATTGCAAAGCTTGGTATTAAATCAACCTCTCCAATTTTCATTAGTGGACTGGTTTGCCTACTCGTATTGGAACCAAATTTGCACTTTTATTCTTAATAATATTCAAGTCAGCATATGACGTGCGAAACGATTTGTAAAGGAATGTCACTACCTAGCAAAGTTACTCATTTAGCAATTCTTCAAAATCAAACTTATTAGGCCTAAAGGTCGCATACTCCTTTCTAAACAATTGTGGGACTGATTTTTAAAGAGCATCTTTAAGAGTGAGTTACGTTTGCAAATCTTGTAATTCACAGCGTATTTCCTCATGTTTCCTACTGTCCAGTTTTGTTTTGCGCTGCTGTTCTTATCTTGCAACATTTACGCATGAATGCCCTTTAAACAGGTACATGTTTGTCTCCATATATGAATCTTGTTTTAAAAGCCTACTTGCCTATCTTTTCAATTTTTATCCTCTTTTACTCAAGCTTTCACACGTTTACAGTATAAACAAACAACTTGAATAATATGTACAAGCTTAGAATTCTGATTTTTTTCAAGTGTTAATAAACTAATGGACTTGCAAAATAAATATGGGCATGTCAAACATACGAACTATAATGATCTCAAAAATAAACTGTTTGTACATCATTCCATGGTAAAAATACACTTCAAAATATTTAGAAAATTTACCTCAGGAGTGCAGTTACTCCAAACACACCAGCTAAGCAAAAAAAAAAAAAAAAACCAGAAATGCAGTAGACAACAGCAGCAACAATAGACTTTCTTGAAACTTAAACTCAGAATTCCTAGCTAGAACTCTTTCTCTTTTCTCACCTTACTATGTTTCCACTCTTTCCTCAAAGTATTTTTCTCTATTTCTTTTTCAAATCTAGTTTTTGTTCTCAAGTTCTAAAGAGTGAAAGTATTCTTTCCAGGTGTGTCTCAAGAGAGAAGTTGGTGTGTATGTATCTGTTTTTTGTGTGTGAATGTGTTGCCAGATCTGTTTTTCTTCCAAAGAGTGAAGAAGGAAAAAATATTTTCAGATCTGTTCAAAGAGAAGTGTTTTCTCTGATTTTCGTGTGTCTGAATGAAGGAGAAAGAGCCCTTTCTATAGTCAAAAGAGCTGTTGGGGACAACTCAAAAGCATGGGACTCAAAGTCCAAGGCTTTAAATGCAAATACCATTTTTGTGTTAACTTCTCACCAACCCAAAAAGGAAGGCTGAACCATTCCATTTTTGTGCCAAACCCTTGTCCCAATATTGACATGTGACTCTTTTTTTTTTCCTTTTCTTTTTCACTCATAATTTTAACTTTTCAGATTTTATACAACTCTAAAAACCACCACCAGATCCAAACTATGTATCCTAACATTTCATTCAAACTCTCAAACACCTAAAGCAAGAACTAGACAACAAAACATTATTCCATTAGACTCTCTACTTTTAAGCACTCCTTCACTGTTACAATCAAATTTCTACCAGTTTTCATGCTTGCATTTAAACGGACTTTATCTAAACTAGACAGGAAATAAATCCATTCTTAACTAAACAAACTCACACTTAAACTTAAAGGCACCAAAATAAACTTACAACAGGAGCATGCAAACAAATACTTTGAGGCACAATCTTAACCAAATCTAAACACTTACATATGCATCTTTAACTAATCAGGGAAAAAACATTGAAGAGAAGGACACTATCTATCTTCCATATGCCAATACTAGAATCAGTAAACATTTGAACTAAAACAACACATTGGTATTTGATATTATGAAACCAGGATTTGAACATGATAACTTTAAGAGTATGTATACATTCGGACAGCTATACATGAGTCAAATGATGATTTCTTATGAGTACTGATCCCTGCGATTCACAACTAAACAAACACCATAGCTGTGAAACTAAGAAAATTAAGGAAGGAAACTAAAGTTCTCTACCAAACCCGTCGAGAAGAATACTACGACCTTTGCTGCCACGCCAACGCATCGCCGAGCTGCTGCCTTACCGCTTCATCATCGCAGCACCATGAAACTTCATTACCAAATCAGCAGCACCACCGCCACGCTAGCAGCGTCGCTACTGTTGGCTTCACAACGCCACTGTTGCCAAAGCTCAATTGGCTTCGCCATCATAGCATCATCACAGTTATCACCTAGCAGCTTCACTAAATTCAACATCGCCCTCACAGCCCTATCACCACAGCCACCATTTGAATAAGCTCCAACTCAACCATAGAACAACAACAATCACTGATGCTAAGCCCTCGTCGCTCTATATCGCTGCCTCAAGTCACGCGGCATTGCTTCACGATCAAAAGCACAGTTCCCATACCCCAACATCAAACACCATGGCATCACCAATTCAATATACCGACATCACAAGCTGTTTCGCTTAGCCTTTGCCATCTTCAAAGACTCTATTATCACACTGCTAACACCCATCCCCATCCGAATCGTGCACACACATCACCATCATCCCACCACCATCAACATAGCCAACTCACACCGCCACTAAACTAAAGCGGGAAAATGATGGAACCAAGAAATGAGAAAAGGGCAGCAAAAAAGGGAAGGGAAAGCAGGGATTTTTCATGAAAATTACCTTAACCATGTGTAGTGGAAGGTGAGAAGAGCGCGTTTATGTATGATTTTGCCGGAAAAAATGGAGTTTCGCCAGAGTTGAGTTTTGTCCGAACTTTGAGATCTCGATTCACGCCTTTTGCCTAAGCTTTTGGCGAAATTGAGCCCAGAACTGAAGAAAGGATGGCATGGTGTTTCTGTTCATGTAATAATTTGGCCGAAAAGTGAATCATCGGCGGCTGGCGCCGTCGCCCGAGGTTGGATTCCGGTGGGTTCGAAAAAATGCCAGAGTTTTCTTTTGTTCTGATTAATTGTGGAATGGGGAATTAGGGAAAGGATTGGGAATTAAAAGTTAATTGGGGCCGGGTCAATGAAAGCAAAATGGGCTGACCTTCTTTTTCTGAATTTGTTGATCCAATTCAATCAATATTTAGCCCAACTTTCAATACCTCATAAGCTAAGCAATTTTCATTAATTTATATCTAAATAATTACCAACGAAATCATAATATAGCCACTTTAAATCACATTAGACAATTAATCACATAATTTTTATTTTTATTTTTTGACAAATTTTAGCTAAAATAAAAGACTAAAATTCGGCGAAAATCCTACGAAGTTAGCTCGCCTATTTTTAGCTATTTCAAGCTATTTTCTGAAAATTTCGTGCCAAAATAAGGTGATTACAATATATTGAATAGAGTGCCTTCTAAGTCAGTTCCTTCCACTCCCTATGAGCTATGGACCGGCCAGAAACCAAACTTGGGTTATTTACGACCTTGGGGTTATGCTGCATTTATAAAAGATTCTTTTAACAAGTTTGGTAAACTGAGTCCAAAAGGCAAGAAATGTATCTTTATAAGATACTCAAAACACTCCAAAGGGTATGTGTTTATTGGTGAATTGGAGGATGGAAGTGTTACTGAAATTGAATCACAAGATGTCACATTTTTAGAAAATAATTTTCCTAAGAAGGGTGAAGTAAAGGATGGGGAGCCTCTTTATGAAATGTTGAACTTAGATGGTCAACAAGTGTCTTCTGACACATTTGATGATCTAATTGATCAAGAATATGGTGCTGATCCGAGTGGGAGCTTTTCAATACAAGATCCTTCTTGTGAATCTGAGTTTCAATTAAGAAAGAGTACCAGGAAAGGTGTACCTAAACGTACTTATGATATAGAGGATTACGTTTTCCTGGTATCGGCATCGGAAATGAATGAACCAAATTCCGTTGCCGAGGCTTTATCGAGCCCTGAAAAGGATGAGTGGATGAAAGCAATGAAAGAAGAGTTAGAGTCCATGAGAACCAACAAAGTCTGGGACTTAGTTGATCTTCCGCCTGAGCGTAAAGCAATTAAGAACAAATGGGTTTTGAAAATTAAATGTAAAGCGGATGGATCGATAGAAAGATACAAGGCACGACTGGTAGCAAAAGGCTTTACTCATCAAGCAGGATTTGATTATGAGGATATTTTTTCGCCAGTTGTGAAGTTTACCTCAATTCGCTTACTTTTAGCTATTGTTGTGTGTTTAGATCTAGAATTACATCAAATGGACGTGAAGACAGCTTTTCTCAATGGAGAATTGAACGAGGAAATCTACATGGAACAACCTGTAGGTTTCATCGTTAAGGGCCAAAAAAATAAGGTCTGTAAATTGAAAAGATCTATTTATGGTCTAAAGCAGTCTTCAAGGCAATGGTACTTGAGATTTCATAAAGAAATGATCTCATATGATTTTACTATGTTTGATGAAGACCATTGCATTTATGTTAAAGGTCCAATGATATGTTTGTAATTCTTTCTCTTTACGTGGATGATATATTGATGGCTGGAAATAATTTGGAGTATCTAAAGATTATCAAGTCATGGCTTTCAAAGTCATTTGACTTGAAAGATATGGGTGGAGCAGACTATATCCTAGGAGTTAAGATCTAAAGAAACCGTTCCAAGAAATTATTGAGTCCGTCTCAAGAAACATATATAAAGAAAATTCTGGAACGCTTTCGGATGAGTGAATGCAAACCCATGGATACTCCTGTAGCGAAAGGTGAAGCTTTATGTCTTGAAATGTGTCCACGGATGCAAAGAGAGAAGGATGAAATTTCTCGAGTTCCATACTCAAGTGCTATCGGGAGCTTGATGTACGCTATGTTGTGTACTCGTCCTGATATCTGTTATGCCGTAGGTCTAGTTAGCAGGTATCAATCCAATCCTGGAAGAGATCATTGGAAAGCAGTGAAGAGGATATTTCGATACCTGAAAGGAACTGCAGATTATTCACTATGCTATGGTGGATCTGATTTGATGTTGAGAGGTTATACAGATGTTGATTGGGCTGGTGACTTGGATGAACGAAAGTCAACATCTGGATATGCTTTCTTACTAAATGGTGGGGCCATTTCATGGAAAAGTAAGAAACAAACTTGTATTGCTCTTTCAACTATGGAAGCTGAGTTTGTAGCTTATACATATGCAGTACAAGAAGCTGTTTGGTTGAAGAGATTCTTTGAGCATCTAGATATTGCAAAGAATCCTCAAGGATCGATAATTTTATATTGTGATAGTCAGGCGGCTATTGATTTTATAAAAGATCCTAAGCATCATGAAAAGACCAAACACATTGATACCAAGTATAAGTACTTGAGAAACATAGTTGCAAGTGGTGAAGTTTCAATACAATACATGCCTACACTAAAATGGTAGCTGATCCTTTTACAAAGGCAATATTTAGAGACCAGTTTGAGAAACATGTAATGGCTCTAGGTTTGCGTAGGATATGACAAAATTTATGTATTGTAGAACAATTTGAATGTTATACTCATATATATATATATATATATATATATATATATTATTGAGTTTGTATTAAATCTCATGTGCATGTGATGGAATTTATTTGTGATAAGTGTGTCGAACAAGTCGCCAGATCAACTCTCTCACACGGGCGATCGCCTCTGACGTCGAGGAACGTGCAGCCATGAGACCAATTAGAACCTTGAATTGTACAAGGTCATAAATAGTTTAAATGGTCGGTCTTGATTAGATTTCAGATTTATGGATTAGTATATCCTATATGAATTGTTTTTTTTTTTTTTTGTAAGCCAGATGTGAGTTTTTTCAAACAAATTGGATTTGGGGATTGCTTGAAGAAAAACTCGGGTTAGACATTTAGAAGTGTCTAGACCAAGATTTGTACGGTGTTTATATATTTAGAAATAAGACACACGCGCCAAATTAGGCAAGAACACCGTAGCACGTGTTTCATACCACGTGTGCTGATCGACCAATAGGGTAATAGAAGAAAAGATCCCTGCTTCTTCATTGTGTGAGACCCTAAAAAAAATCAATATGATTTTTCATTGGAATACCCTTTGACCTTTTACTGTCTCTTGAAGTACCAATCTGTGTTGCTACTTTAGCATGTTACTAATAGCCACGAGTGATTCGGCAATACGGTGCATGTCTAGGAAAGCAGCTGATTTGGGATGAATAGATTCAAGTAGAAAGGGAAGACAATTAAACCAATTTACAACTTAACTTGTATTCACAGGTCGACCATTACATTTACCATGAGGGTTTCAAGTGTAATTGTGATACAAAGTTAAATAGGAACTCGAGTTCACCTCGTTCGAGGATGAGGGATCGGATAACTAGCTACTGGAGTAGCTTGTAAAGTCTGGGGTATTGCGAGTAATAAGATCCTCGTGTTTATAATAAATTCTTTCCGTATGTGATTGGATTTTTATATGAAGCTATTGTACAACCTTAATAGATTTAGCTCATCATAACGCTCGCAGGTCGCACAAACTATTTGTTTGTATGAATTTTGTGTGTTATTGGCATGGTACTGGTATGAGTTCAGTCCACCATGCGCGAAGTGGGAGATGTTGGATATTTTTGTATTGGGTGGGTCTCCCATGTGGACTGACCCCACCCGGTTAGAAGAGTTAAATATAAAATAAAATAAATAAATAAATAAGTTTTATTTAATTGGGAAGTTACTGACTTTGCGAGACCACTAACCCATGTTCAGGAAAACATGGAAAGTGGGTTTTCCCATAATCTCCAGTAACCACTTCTTCTCTTCTACAATAAAAGGAGGTTCTTTTACTTTCCTCAACATACAATATATCATTCCAAAAAAAGAACGGTGATCTCTAACTTTTAAAAGAAAAACACACAAGTTAGGACATTTAGTTTGTGGTATTTGTGCTTCATTTCCTTTGTGATTCGAAGTCTGACTTGGGACAAACTTCCGCTGTGTTGATTACGTTGACAGGTACGCAAATTTGTTCCTGTTACGGTATTTAATTTCTTACAACACGATTATGGCAAAGAATTTCCTGTGATTCACACTTTTATGCTGATAGCGCTGATTACACCATGTAAAATTGAAGATTCATGCCTTCGCCATTGACGCCATTGACGTTCATCATGCCGACTTGAAACTTCTTGCCACCATGTCGAGTTGAAGCCCGAAGCAATGTCCACCATGGAATTGGAGCATCACGTCATCAACACTGAGGGCTTTTTTTTTTTGCAAGTATAGTAGATTTCCTAGATTCCCTCATCCTTATGACTTGGAGAGATGGACACTTGAGCAGCCTCTTTTCATCCTTGGAGAACAATAGAGCATCTTATCCTTTTGATGTGGCGAGGACACTTGCTAGTACCCCCTCTTCATCATTGGCAATCAAGCAGTGGCACATCCTCTTCATACGATACGACAAAAGTAGGCATGGATATTTCACCCTTCAAGGTTCTTCAACAAGAGATCACTTGTGACGTCTTGTTCCTTTTGGATACGACGACAGACTACACGGAGACTTCTCTTTTGCAGTGGATTTGCAGCTCTGCAACTATGGGAACAAACTACTTGGAGTATCCCATTTCCATGAAGCTTTGCAATTATGGCGGGACTACTTGGTGCGACCTCTTGTTGTTTTGTAACTTTGGCGAGGAGCTGTTTGCAGTATCTGCTCCAGCAGCTTGACTGAGGAAGCACACAGAGTCTCCTCTTGTACAAGCGTCGCATCCCCACAATTTTTTTGGCACGTTTACAGGAGCACAGTTGAGTGTGAACCACATATTGCAGACTTCCGTGAGCCAAAACTTCAAAGAGCAGCTTTAGGAGTGCATCCTCTTTGTAAAGATCTTCCTTACATTGAAGCTCTGGTGTGAGACAATTTGGAGTTTTATTCTTCTTTGAGGCTTCAGCCTTTTGATTTGACAACATCGGCCTAGATTCCTTTGTAGTCGTGCAGATTTGCCGATTGACCACTGAATGCATCTACCTTGTGATTTGCGGCTGGCGAAAACTTCAAGTGTTCCCTCCTTTCAGCTTCATGCAGAGACTCTTGGAGTATCTTTGTCTTTGGCGAGCACCTGGTGAATTCCTCTCTTTGCAGCGGCAGAGCAGAAGTTTGTCGAGGCTGGACATCACTAAAGAGTTGTTGCACTTTGTATATGAAGTGTTAACCCTCTTTTTGTTTCTGTCTTAACTTCTTTCAGCTTGGTGTAGCCTCCATGTTTGCGTGCCTGTGGAAAAGAACGCATATGTTGCTTCCGGATCAGCAGGAATTAATTTTTGAAGTTGCTCAGGCATCTGTCATAGAGGATTTTCAGCTTTGCGTGCTCATGCCAAACAATTCATATCTTAAGATAGGAATATCCAAATCACAAGCCACTTGATTCTGAAGAAAGAAGACTTCTGGACCTATGATATATCCAAAAATCAGATCAAAATATCATCCGTAGCAGCTGGAAATAATTTTTGAAGTAGAACAAGCAGTCTGTCGCGTAGATTTCACAGATTTGTGCAAGCTCATGGAAAAATTCATATCTCGAGCTGCGAGTGTTGGAATCACATTCCGTTTTTTACGTTGCAAATAGGACATCTGGAACTATAACATATCAGAAAATCAGAAACTGATTCCATCCCAATTGGTATAGTTTATTATTTGAAGCCGACCAAGATGTCTATCAAGCTGATTTTACAGATTTGTGCAAACTCACCGAAAAACTCATATCTCAAGATACGAGTGTTCGGATCAAAAGAAGCTTGTTCCTACCAAATCATAACTCATAAGTCTACAACATATCCAAAATCCAGCTTCAAAGTCCTCCTAGATCAGTGGAAACAAATTTTTGAATTCCGATGTAATTGTTCACGTGTTGACTTAACAGCTTGGGGCGATCTTGCCAAAAAAGTCTTATCTTTGGATAGGAGCGTCCAAATCAAATCCCGTTTACGCTGGAGGACTATACATTTTGAGAGCTACAACTTCTGAAATTCGTGGCAGAAATTAATCACTTCTGGTTTGTCTCAATAATTTCTTGAACTTGATCAACAGGTCTGCAATTCTGACTTTCAGCTTGCGTGCTTTCACCAAAAACAAATTCATATCTTGGCGTACGAGAGTCTGAATCACTAGCTTCTTGATTCTGTGGATTGACAATCTCACGAGCTATGACATAGGTGAAAATTATAGCCAAAATCCTCCGGATGCGCAACTAATTTTTTGAAATTGACTCAATAATCTGCACACTATGACTTTGGACAGCATGCTTCCTGATCCTTCTTTTGTTTCATCTCTTTTTTCATAGGTCTTCAAAGCTAGTTCAACGTTGTCGAGGAACTATTTGGAGTGTTCATCTGTCCGAGTTGGAGAAACTTGTTACGTCACTTCATCCATCATTGGCGAGGAAGCTAACGAAGTGCCCCTTCTTGCTTTTGCAACTTTGGTGAAGACTCACATGGCGAGTTTCTATACTTTGGCAAAGAAGTAGATGAAGCACCCTCTTCTGGCACCTTGGTGAAGAAGTGCATTGAGTGATGACCCAATCTTCGAGCTTTGTTAGAGATCTCTCAAAGAATTCCTTCTCTTTGGCTGTGAAAGACGACTTGAATGAGTAGATGATGCCCCCAATGGAAGAAAATAGATATTTGATCCATCTTCAACACAAGTTGTGAATACTTGAAGGAGGCTTCAAGACCAGTCCAACAACAACCTTGGCTTCAAACTATTTTCAGGACTTAGGCTCTTTGTATAGGATGACACCTTGTTGCTTTCTTTCTTTCCTTTGAATCATGGTTGTATCAAATTCCTTCAATATTGAAGAAATAAAACATCTTTCCACTTTGATACAAATTATCTTCTTTTCTTCTGCAATGTATGTCTTAGCAATTTATAGAATCAATGCAGTACCATCCAACTTAATTTTGATGACCACAAAGCACTTTGATTTTTTTAACTCATACGACTGAACTTAGAATAAATTATTCTTAGCTGCCTACGTACCTCGATGAAGAGGATCAAGTCATAACGTAGTTCAAACAAATGTTTTTTTTTTGTGGTCCTAACTTTTGTTTAGGCTGTCTCTTTCGAGATTTTCAACCTAGCGGACTTTCATTCTTTTCTTTTTTTTTTTATTTGGCCGTGCACAATTTATACTCTTGCGGGCCAGGAGTAACTTGCAGTTTATGCTCGTGCGTCAAGGAGCGTCCACTTGCGTTTGCTACTTGTTGGAGACTTCTTCTTCCAAGAGGATATCTCCTTGGCGAGCCAAATCCATGACTTTATCTTTGAAGATGAAGCACTTTTCGATGGGGTGACCAATCAATCGATGATACTTGCAGTAATTTGGATCATCAGTCTTGGCAGCTTCATTGGGTCGCTTCATTTCGGAAAGTTCAATGAACTTCAACTTTTAGGAGTTCATCAAACATAGCAGAAACATCAGAATCCAAGAACGGATACTCCTTCTCTTGCATTTCTTTCAAAGTCAAATTTTGACTTGATTTGTTTTGCATGGAAGACGTCTTTCCACTTTTCTTCTCACTTGCTTTCGTGGTAACTACCAAGGAAGAAGTGTTGACATGCATGGCTTCTTTGATTTCATACTCGGGTAAAAACTTGCCCCCTTTCTCGGCTTCTTGCTTATCTTCATCTTTACGAGACTAGGCGGCCCTCGATTTCTACTTGTAGTCATGTTTAGTTCCATATCATGCGCACGGGTGGCCAACTCTTCAAATGTTTTAGGCTTTATGCCTAGCAAGATGTAGCGGAGGCCCCAATACATCCCTTGAATGCACATTTCAATGCCAGATGTTTCACTAAGGCGGTCTTTGCAGTTAAGGTTCAAGCTCCTCCACCGATTGATAAAGTCGATGACCGGTTCATCATTCAATTGGCGAGAATTTGTAAGTTCAACCATGCTGACAATACACCTTGTGCTATAGAAGCGGTTAAGAAATTCTTGCTCCATTTGCTCCCAACTATCAATGGAATTAGGCTCAAGATCTGTGTACCAATCAAAAGCATTCCCTTTGAGAGATCGGACGAACTGCTTGACAAGGTGATCACCATAAGTCCCAGCATTGTTGCACGTCTCGACGAACTGCGCCACATGTTGTTTGGGATTTCCATTGACATCAAAGTGCTGAAGCTTTAGAGGTTGATAACCAGCAGGCATCTTCAAGTTATCAATTCTTTGCGTGTAAGGTTTTTCATATGTGAGCGAAGATTTGGCTTGCGGTTCCACTTTATCTTTTATTACCCCAATATGATGTCCTTCAACTGATCAACATGAAGTAGACCTTCAGAAGACACTTGGATCTCCTTAGACATAATCGCTTGCCTTGTAGAATATTCTCCTTTCTCTTTTGCTTCAGGAAGCTCCGTTGGTGCTTGGCTGGATTCTCCCTCCGCTTTACTGCTAAACTTTTCTTCTAACTTGGAAATATGAGCATCTTGATCTTTTACGCATTTTGTCAGACCTTCGACTGCTTTAGTCAAGATTGCAAGTTGTTCTTCTATGGATGCCATCTTAGTTTTCTTGAACTTTGAAGAGAAGAGATGAGAGGTAGAGAGGTCTCACTGGGTGTGCCAAATTTGTAACAAAAAATTTCGAAGTCTAGAAAATTCAAGACAAGAAATAGTGTAACAAAATTTTGTATTTGATATCAACAGAAGATGCAGGTTACAATCTCTAGAATGTCACTAATTTTGTAAATGACGTCCTCTGTTTCTTCTCCTCACGAACTTTGATTCAAATGCTCGAAAGCTTGATCTTGAACTTGATGAACTTTGGATTTGATTTCAAGAAGCTTGATCTTGGATTTGTTGTGCGTCACGAGCACTTTGACGTCCGTCACGAATAAGATTTGAGATTCAACTGCCACGAACAATTGATTTGAACTCGCGCACGCTAAATCTTGATTTGAACTTTGATTTTGGATTTGAACAGGGACGTACATCGTGGCCTCCGTTGTTGAATTTGAACAAGGACGTAGATCGTTGCCTCCGTTGTTGAACTTGAACAAAGACGTAGATCACGGCCTCCGTTGTTGAACTTGAACAAGGACGTAGATCGTAGCCTCCACTATTGAACTTGATCAGGGACGTAGATCACAGACGTAGAAGAAGATTTTAAAATCTTTCCTTCGGAGCTTATTTGATTGCCCTTCGGTATGCTTGATGTGCTTCTCCTCCTTTGATGTCCTTCTTGATGATCTCCTCCTTGATCTTTCCTTTTCTTTCTTCCTTCAAGTTCCCCTTCTTTTGGCTTATGGGAGCTCTCTATTTATAGAAAAATTGTGATAAGCCTAAATATATTTGCTTTGATTTGATTGGTTGATTTTGAATTACAAACCAATCTCTTTATCTTTGGAATAAGCTTTCATTTTCATTTACCAAAGCTTATCATTTGTACACTTGGCGTATTCCGATTGGCTATTTCATTTGATTTGGTGCCACGTCATTTGCCATGTAATATTTTATTTTTTTAAATTTTGGAATTAATCCAAATTTCTTATGGAATTAATTCACCAAAATTTAAATGCTTACAATAATATTTTGGGATTTTCATTCCACTACTTTACACCGACAAGGGCAAGGTATTTAGCCCCAACAGTGCACTACTTAACTACTCCTCACCTTGGGGGGGGGGGGGGGGGACAGTTTTCTTTCAGAACCAACTTTTAGCAAAACAGGACTACAAGTAACAATGGAAACTCAGGGACTTCAATAAACAGAATAGAACTTGCAAGCTACTTCGAACTAATATAAACTCCAAATGAAACTATTCCCCTCCCCCCCCCCCCCTCCCTACTTTCCAATGCTCCTTCATTTCTGATAGTAGTAGAAGGAGGAAGAGGATAAGGAACTTTATGAAATTTGTCCTCTTAAGCTAAATCTAAAGTAGGGGTTTGGCCATTGATTTCAATTTTTATTTGAAAGGTGTTGAAGTTAAAGTTGAAGAAGCGTATTTGGAGGTTGAAGTGTGTTCCATCTGCATTTGAAAAAGGATTTTCTACACGAATATACAAACTTGTACCTCTATATTACAAAAAAATAGCACCTCTATAATACAAAAAAATAGCAGCATTACCCAAATTACAAGGCATAACAATATTTTTACTAGCACATTTCACAACCATCAAAGACAAAGAGGGATAATCACAAAATTGAAATGTGGGCCGGACCGTAGACTTCACTGAACCACCTCTGCACCGCCGTACTAGTATACTGGAGAATCGGTGCTAGGATCGGGGAATCCACCTACTTTAGCACAAGGAGAATGAACAAGGGAATCGACTAGTACATCGGAGAGAAATTCGGGAGTAAATGAAGAATCAAACTCTCTGATATCAATGACATCATCATCGTTCATGAGAAGTTGCTCGATCTCTAAAAGATTGCGGGTGGGTTCCTCTTGAACATCGTGGAAGAGGTGATCTACATCGTCCCAGTTGATGAGATCATCGAAATTATCTCCACTATCTACTATCACCCTAATCGAAGCTATACACCCAAATGGGGTGATGTACGGGGTGGGGTTGTTGAAATGAAACAGTTTTGGATTTTGAAATTTTATTCTGGTTGTAGTTTTTGCCCATTTGTGTGTGAAAAAGTTGTTTAGAAACAATTAGATACAATACAGAAACAGTGCAAAAGTAGTGCATATACAGTGAGATACAAGGAGATACGAGGTGGTCGGTTTTCTGGTGTACCTTGAGATACATCGAGATACGAGGTGGTTGGTTTTCTGGTATAAGTAGATACAACGAGATACATAATTAAAAGAAGCTCGAAGGAAGTGAAATTTGGGAAGGGGAGGACGAAAACTGAAATTGGAAAAAATAGGAGGAAGAATATAAGGTTTTGCTATGTTATGCTATTTTTTGCTATGTTTTGTAATTAGCTTTTCCTTTCCTCTATATTGGGTATTATTGTTTAAATATTATTATATTTTGGAAATAACTTCTCAAAAGCGTACTTTTCTGTAAAATTTTCTTTGAAAATCCCATCTTAAAAGTAATATTCGGGCCTCATAGCCAATTTGTAGCATGCTGAATGAGAAACTGATATTTTTTTTTGAAAAATAGTACTCTCTCTGTCCCAAAATGAGTGTCTATCTTTCCTTTTTTGTTTGTCCCAAAATGAGTACCTCTTTCCTTTTATGGCAACTCTTTAAATTTAAGATTTGTTTTGGATCACAGGGTTTAAAGACTCTGGCCCACATTACATACACCTTTTATTTTAAACCACAGGATTTAAAAGTCTTCCTTATTTTCTTAAACTCTGTGCCCAGTCAAACTCAGATACTCATTTTGGGACGGAGGGAGTAATTTTTAAGAGAGACAAAAAAATTCAGAAATTTTGTTGGGACTTTGAAATCAGATTCAAAGTAGCATGAAAATTTTCTGGGAGCGCCAAATATAAAGTCTGGGAAAAATCATAGGACTGAAAATTTTTGTTCGATGTCCCAAGAAATTTTCCTAAGACCTAAACTAGCAGGAAAATTAAACTTTGAACTGAACTCCAGAAATATTTCATGGAGTTTAGTTCAAATTTTCGACGCGTGGCTAAAAGTATATAAAATAAAAAGAGATCTGAGGTTTTTCATGTTTAGTTTAACCGGTGGCTATTATTTTAAAAAATATTTTGAGTAATGAAGCTTAGAAACTGGCTATTTTTCAACCTTTTCTTTTAAAACTCGTCCAAAATTGGCTTATTTTTAAATAGAACACGTAAAAGTGAATAGCAGCTGCAAATTTTATAAATAGCACTCTTCAAAAGAGCCGTAAAAATTTCACCCACATGCCACTTTTGTCACTGGTATTTGGTTTGAAGTCACTTTTTTTTTTTTAAAAAAATGAGAGGCCACTTTTTGGAACTTCAATCTTTATGGACTGAAGTTCAAATCTTGTGGATTGAACTTTATGCCTAAGTTATGAAGTCCAACTACAATTCGTAAGGGCTGAACTTTTAGGCATGGCTGAAGTTGAACTTCAACCCTTGTGGTGGGCTGACGTTGAACTTCAACCCTTGTGCGCTGAACTTGTGTGAAGTTCAACCCACAAAGATTGAAGTTCCAAAAAATGGCCTCTCATGTAAAACCACTAAAAAAAGTGGCCTCAAATCCAAGACTGCTGGCAAAAGTGGCTATTCGTGCACTTTGCCAAAAGAGCCAGATGACCTGGGGAAAGTGCATGAGAGGCCACTTTTGCCAGTGGTCTTTGGTTTGAGGCCACTTTTTTATTGGTTTTGCATGAGAGGTCACTTTTTGGAACTTCAATCCTTTTGGGTTGAACTTCACACAAGTTCAGCCCACAAAGGTTGAAGTTTAACTTCAGCTCACCACAAAGATTGAAGTTCAAACTTCGACCCACAAGGGTTTAAGTTTACGACATTTATGCCTAAAAGTTCAACCCTTACGGATTGAAGTTGAACTTTATAACTTAAGCATGAAGTTCAACCCACAGGGTTTGAACTTCAGCCCACAAAGATTGAAATTCCAAAAAATGGCCTCTTATGTAAAATCAGTAAAAAAAGTAGCTTCAAACTAAATACCAGTGGCAAAAGTACCCTCTGGACGAAATTTTTACAGATGATCTGCATTTAAGGTGATTTGACGAACAACTACCTTTTAAACCACTTAATAATAAACAATTACGATTTCCAAGCCTTACACAACTAGCCACTACTTGTCAGTCACTTTTTTCTCTCCTCCTCCTCCTCCTCCTCCTCCTCGACACACTTATGTCTTCTTCTTGTAATTTAGTATTTCTTCCTTACAAATCTCTGATTTTTATACTGAACTTTAAACTGCAAGATAAAAAGATATGGATTTTTATCCAAACCCAAGGTTTCTTTACGGCAAGTCTCAAGTTCTTATCAATGACTACTCTTGAAAGTACCTTATGCGCATTTAACTATAAATATTTACCTAATATTGCAAATATTGATTATTCTTCATTTAGCACTCTAAAATGAGACTAATTTTGACTAGTCACTTTTCGCACCACTTAAAAAATCAACCAATAATTATAAAGTTTTTAAAATGTAGCCAAATTTTAAAAGCACACATTTTTTTAAAACTAGCCACAATATTTTATATTTGGACATTTTAACTTAAAATTTTCATATTTCAAGTATTTTTTACTGGGACTTCATATTTAACAAAGTCCAAGTATTTTATACCTAGATTTTTAGACTAAAATTTTCAAAGTCCAAGTATTTTTAGACTAAAATTTTCAAAGTCCCGGTATAAAAAGTCCAAGTATTTTATACCGGGACTTTATATTTAGCAAATCCCACTATTTTATACTTGAACTTTAAAATTTTTAGTTCAAAAATTCAGGTAAAAAATACTGAGATTTTATGTGTTTCTTGGATGTGGTTACTTTTCTAAAAGTTGTCAAACTCCGACTAGTTTTCATGTAGCGCGGTGCAAACTTGCTACAGGGTAAAATTGTAATGCTAAAATGTGGTTAAGTTACTGGGCCCAATGTTCAACCAGGCCAACCCAGTCCCTGACATGGAACATGATCTCATCACAACGTGTTGTTGCAAAACAAAACACAAACACCAGATCAAAAGAATCTTTCAGTTGAGACTTCAAAGTGGTTACAGACATCCTCAAAATCATCGTCACTTATACTGTTTTTTTCAGTTCCTCGGCCATAACAAAACTCGTCTCAATCCAATCACATAATCTTCTATAGATACCCCTTACACACTATACTTCGTTTCCAATTCTTCTTCATTGGCTTTATAATATATAGTTTCTATACCTTTTTTTTCTCTTAGTATTCTCCCTTCAGGTATATGTTTGTTCCCATTTTTACCTTTGCTATTTTTGAAAAATCTTATTTTTATTGCTAATGTGTTGTGAATCTGATTGGATTTGTAGTGAGATTTGAGGCATGGGTAATGCTTCTTCAATGTTAACTCAATATGATATTGAAGATGTCCAGGACCACTCCAACCATCTCTGTAAGTCTTTCTTACTCCGTCCGAGTTTAAGTTATATCCACCGTCACTGTATAATATTTTTTACACTAGCAAGTCCCTTTATAGATATCTGCAGGTAATGCTCCTTAAAAGATGGAAACGCAATATTGGAAATAAGGCAGTTTACTTGCTACAACGGTTAAATGTGACTTGATGGTTTAAAAAATGCTTTATGCTGGTCGTATATATAACTTAAACTTGTATGTAATGGTCACATAGAGTTGTAGTAGTTGTTTGTTTTTGGCCTTTACTTACTAATGTCCATTAAAATCCAGTTACTCAGCAAGAAATTGTGTCACTGTATGAGAGGTTCTGCCAACTCGATAGAAATTCAAAGGGTTTTATTTCAGCTGACGAGATCCTGTCAGTACCGGAGTTTGCAATGAATCCACTCTCTCAGGTTTGGAGATGAGTTTCTGTTTTGGTGTTTCATTGTGGCCTTTTATATACTTACTCCCTCCATCCCCATTTATGTGGCAGAGTTTGACACGACACGGAGTTTAAGAAATAGGGATTGACTTTATAATGTTCTAAAATTACCTTTATTATATGGAAGAGAAAAAGGAAGAAACGGAGATTGGAATAGTATGTTTTAACTTAAGTGGGATCCAACAAGGTAACATAGGGATAATACTATTAAAGGAAGTGTGATACTTTTTGTGATGGATTAAAAAAGAAAGTGTGCCACATAAACTGGGACAAAGGGAGTTATATATATTAAGGTATGCTTGTATTCTAATTTGTTCCCTCTGGCTCTTTCCAGAGATTACTTAAGATGGTGGACGGCTTGAATTTCAAGGACTTTGTGGCATTTTTGTCAACTTTCAGTGTAAAAGCGAGCTCACAACAGAAAATTGAACGTTGGTTATTAAGCTTATATCTTTGGCGTACTTTGTTCTGTTACTTTTTTTAATGAAGTACTTTATTCTTTTACTTCAGGAAGATGCTTTGTGATATCAAGAATCTTTGTCTTTTCATGACATTATGATTAACTTTAGTTACATCTGATATTTGGGAACTTTCCGCTGTGCTAATAATACTATTTATCATCTTTCCCATGAATGATGATGGTTAATAAGTTCATCATTGCCAGAATGATCCATCTGGACTGGTGTTATGTCAGCCATATAGAATTCGACTTATAGAACAAGTTTATGTTAGAAGTTGTATAATATAATTTCACTGTCCTTTGCACTCTTCTCACCACTTCACTTACTTGATAAACTGTACTTATGTCTCAGTTATCTTCAAAGTATATGATCCTGACTGCAATGGGAAAGTGACCTTCGATGACATAATAGAAGTGCTTCGAGATTTAACTGGATCATTCATATCAGACGAGCAAAGGGAGGTACTCTTACATTCTTCTCCCCCTCTTTCAACCCTCTTGTGACTTTTCAGAATCCAGAGGAGCTTACAGTTTCAGTTTCCTATAGAGATGATATAACATCTGTATTGTGAGCCACTATGGTTTATGGGTAGATTCGGAAAGACCTAGGTTTACTGAGCACTGTAGTCCAGAAAATTTTGCATCAAAGAGGTTGTTTTGCTTTATAATTGTGGAGAGCGGAACTTAGTATAGCTGATTGGTTGGTTTGGACTATATCACTGAGAGTGGAGAACCTTGATGGCTTACAGAGCTCATTGACTACAATCTTCTAATCTGTGAAGTAAAATAGATTGGATTTGTTCTAGTTCAAGGAACAAAGGTTGTAAGAGGAAGACTTCCTTCTAAACGATCACTTACATGATATTGTTAGGCAATTATTAGCATCCATATCTGGATATAGGAGTTCTATTTTATATGTTTTACTTCTTTCGGCTTCATAAATGATATCTAATGGTAATCCTAAATTAGATTCCTAAAATATCCTAAGCAGAGATGTCAATATTTTCTAATGATTTTCTTTCTTTCAGTGCAAAAGTTCTTTGCAATTTTCAAATTATGGTGCTTTAGAACAGTAGATTGCTAGAATTTGCTCTGGCCAATTTTAAGTGAATGGAATCATTCCAAGAATGATATGTATATCAGCCTCCATCTAACTGTGTTTATAGTCAGCATTCAACAATTTGTAGGAGTGGGTAGTGTTGCATATGATGTGTCAGAATTCATGGGGTGTGTCTTGAGGGATATTAAACTCTGGTTGACACTTTCTCAATGATTGCAACTCTTCCAAAAGAAGAACAGGGAATATGACTTCAGAAAATTCTTTACCACTGATAATGTTCAATATCCTTTTTTCACCTTTTCTTGTTTCTATATAATTATTGCATGTCCCCCCAACCTTCAGTTAATATTTTCGTTTCACTGCTGCTGCATGGCCTCTTATTTTTCTTCTTAGTACACCTGTTTCTAATATAAGGCCTGCATGTCCCCCCAACCTTCAGTTAATATTTTCGTTTCACTGCTGCTGCATGGCCTCTTATTTTTCTTCTTAGTACACCTGTTTCTAATATAAGGCACTAAAATGGCCATCACGAACTATTTAGTTTCTCTTTTATATGTTCTGGTGACTCAGTAAATGCTGAGCTAACTTGTGAGAAGGTCTAGCGTTTCTCTAAAAAGGTTGATCATTCTGTACTAACACATGAGGTTGTTTATGACATGCAGTTCCTTATCCAAAAAAAAAAAAGGTCTAGCATTTCTCTTAGACTCTTAGTAAAAGAATTTACCCTCAGTGACTGACATCTCAGTTCTATAGAGCTCATTGCTTTCTTTTCCTTTATTTTTTGTTTGTTGATTTATCAAGTGATGAAGTGGGAAGAGTAAAGGGGTAATTTTTTTGGAAGTATAGATTTCCTGTACATACTCAGTTATTGGTCACGTCCTCATAGATTTGCTATACCTTTTTTGCATATTAAGCAAAGCATTTTACTTCACTTTATGTCCCTTAATGTAAGTCTTTTTATTCCGGCCCGGGGGGGAGGTTAATATCAGCAAGTCTGTTAATATCCTTTCTGAGAAAAAAATCCTTTTATTTTTGGTATCTCATTAGAATTTCATGGCTCTGGCTTTTGCAACTGAGTTTTCTAGTACGTTCCTAAATAATCATGGTAATTACGTTTTAACCATGTATGATTTGTGCTGTAGGAAGTGCTGACCCAAGTTTTGCATGAGGCTGGTTATACAAGGGACTCCTTATTGCTGTTGGATGATTTCATCAAGGTTTGTTTATCCTCAATGAACTGGGAACAAAAGGAGCATAGGTGGATGATAACAACTTTTTTGTGTATTTTAAATGACGTCGATTGGATTTCCTACTATATCCTTTGACATGATATAATGCAGATCATACGACAAGCCTTTGTGGTTCTATTACAAAATCCAACAGAGTTTTAAGTTTATTTTTGTTCCTTCCCCAATTTAGAAGTTCAGGATGTAACGCCACCGGACATAGTTTAAGGAGGGAATTGCCAAAAAGAAATAGACGTGATCGGTCTTTACGGAACTATTTAAAGAAAAATTAGTATGACTGATGAGTGATGATTTCTTAAAATGCTACCTGATATTTCTTCAATTTGTTTTCAGTAATAAATGTTCCATAACATACGATTTTGAGCTTGTGTTGGCTTTTCTTTTCAGATACTGGACCACCCAGGCCTGAAAATGGAGGTGGAAGTACCAATTGACTAACTAAGCCAGCAGTCATCTAAACTAGAATTCAGATGTACCTTTGTACAAGCACATTTTTACCTGTAGGGTAGTTGTGTTATCCTATTTTGTCTTTCTTCAATTTGGGGACTTGGGGTTTTGCTATCCTCTTTTTTTTTTCCCTCCCCGGTGTGTGCGCCTTCTTTTTCGTCCTTTTATTAGGGGGTGGGGGGTGGGAGCCCCGGGCTAGGCGGTCAGCCATGCATGGTGATGAAAGGTAAATCCTTACATCTATGTTTTGTGTACAAATCTAGTACTGATAAGTTTAAAATGCTGGAATGGAAATAACCATGGACAGACAGAGTAAGCACATGTATTTGTGACAGAATGTCAGCTCATTCATAAGTTGTTTCGATGCATATGCCAAATGTTCTTTGTTTCTGCCCAGCTAACTGTGTTACTTATACCTCGTATCATCTTGTTCATTCTTCCATTTGAAACTATCAGAGAAGAACAGTTGAGATTGGCTATGTAGTTCTTAAACGCAGGCTTACAGGTAAGGCGTGCATATGTTTGGAATTCTATTTAAAGGGCTAGCACAAGATGGCATTCTCTGATAGAGGGTCACTTTAAAGTAATTGAACTGCTTTTGTTGAAACAGATGTTTGCTTGATTACTACAGTACATGAAAAGATTTGGAAACCATCTTTCTAACCAACATACAGTTTGAGTAGCAAATAGGTAATCCTGCCTGGTAGTACGCTTTAGATAGCTTCATGGCAGCCAGAGAAATCGGGTCGTAACACATAGTTTATACAGGCATCTGGTAGGAACACTTCAATATCTCCTTCTATTCCATCTTTCTCTGTCAATAAATTCTGGCAGTTTACCAAAATTTCGTGTATTAAATTGGGCTACTGTTAATAGCATCTTGCCCCGCTTAAAGAAATCAGAGCACATAAGCTTCATTATTAATTCCCAAGTGAAAGTCACTTCTTCTTCAAGCTTCAGAATTCGACTGGGCAGGCTGGTTGGATGATGATACTTCTGATGGTCGCTTTGCTATTTTTCCTTTGGCTCTACCACTGCTGTTTCCTCGTCCTCCAAAAAGCAATGCACTAGCTTGGATTCAATGTTCGAATTTTTAAGTGATAAAATGTTGCTTGGATACCCTCCATCAGTTTAACAGGGAAGTATTGGATCATCTTAATCACTATCTAATACAAGCTGATCTTATCTAAACTATGGAGTTCCCTCCAAGTCAAACAGTTATCTGTTTTGGTTAAAAAAGAGAATATTATAGTACTCCTATATAATATGCATCATTAACAGTAGGTATGTTTAAAATGCATCATTAGTTTGTGCACTCGCAACTATTATATAAGTGTGTAACTGTATGTATTAAGTAAAAATCGGCTCGCTACGAGTCGCCTCGGCAAGACAATCTAGTAACAGCCGAGCACGTAGTGACAAACCAGTAACCGAAGCAACTGAGCTGATTACTGAAGTCAGACATCGAGGTCGTCGCCGAAGGCGAGCCGTAAGCTGAGCTTCGGTAACGTTCACTTCGGTCGAACAACAAGGCCCTATCACTGAGGTCACACACTTATACCTCGGTTCGAGCAGCTTTGCAGCCCATTACTTCAGCCACTATCTCCATTAATGAGCACTCACAACGTGGGTTTGAGCACTACCAGGCATGGGAAACGTGGGCTAGGCTTGTATTGCACGCATTTAGAAATACATACAAAAACTCTGCCAAATTTTATATTCACTACAATATATTGAAATCAAGTTACTTTCTCGTGTTTTACGCTTATTTCTTGCATTTTCCTGACTTTGATACGAAGATTTGTTTGTATTCTAACCCAAATTCGATTTGTAATCCCAAAACCGATTTAGGCCCATACAAATTGGCGCTATCTGTGGGAATATAAGCAGAAACGCTTTGTTCCAAAGTTTAACGTACCTTTTCGTTAAAGCCTGTAATTTTTCGACAAACGATATGGCTGACAGCAGTGGAAATCTTAACGAACGGACTGACGTTCCGTCGAACCAACAGTCTACGTCTCCAATGACAACCAAAGCATTTCAAGCCTTCGTTGTCAACGCGCTAAAGGCTCTCCAAGAGCGATAGGACAAGCAAGTTAACCTCAACACCGAATTCCGCACCTCGTTAGAGGCGAGGAATAGCGCAGCACCGAACGGCACCCAGCCTTCGGCCCCAAATGGAGGCATCCCGCCCTTCGTTCCTACGAGCGCGATAATAGGGGGATCTCCCAATGGGGCCACGTCTGGGGGTTCGGGAAACATACCGAGCGCAACGCCACACTTCGGGACGATTCCCACCGTGGTTGAAACTACATCCTCAATCGACGTAAAGAGGTTGACCAGAGAAATTGAGGCACGCGTCGAGGCTCGCGTTGAAGCTCGCATCGAGGCACGCGTAGAAAAGAGCCTCGAAAGTGTACCGGGAATAACAAAGACTAAAGATGAGCTTGACATAGACCAATACAGGGAGTTGTCATTTAAGCCCGAGGCGGCACCAGCTCCAACTCCTAAAAATTTCAAGCTAATGTTCTTAAAAAAGTATGATGGGACCACCGATCCCAAAGAGCATGTAAGGGAGTACATGGCGATGGTAAAGAGCAATGACTTAACGGCAATAGAGCTCGAGTCAATGTTCTTAAAAAAGTTTGGCTAATCCTTGGAGAAAGGAGCGCTGCACTGGTACATGTGCCTACCAGCGGGATCAATTTCCACCTTCAAGGAAATGACCAACGCATCCGTTAAGGCCCACACCGGAGCTAAAAAAATTCTCCTGAGGAAGGAGGATATATGCGAGGTCAAGCAACGGCCCGGTGAGCCACTTAAGGAGTTCCTTGAGCGCTTTCATGCTGAGCGCATGAAGCTACCTCGGATGGATGATACTCTGGCCATCATGGCATTTGAAAAGGGTATCAATGTTCGCAACTCTGACGCTGCTGCTGAATTGCGAAAAGAGCTTCAACAATATTTTGACATGGGAAGATCTACACAAACGAGCTTACTCCAAGATCAGGCTGGAGGAGGCTGAGTTTAAAAGCTGAGGTCATAATTACAAAAACTGAGGTGAATCCTCATATCGCGCTAAGGCGTCGCGAGGAAATTCGAAGGGGAGGTACGAACCATATACCTCCACAAGGCAGCCTGTCAGCCAAAGGTTGGGAAATTCCTTCGGAAACTCATTTACAAGCCCACATATAAGCCAGCGGCTCAGAGGAAAGGTTCACTCCAACACGAACCAAAGAAATTCCTCAGGCCCAACTTCGGCTTCAAAGAAAGAATTACCTCGGATCCCTGATTACAATTTTAATATATCGACCTCGGAGCTGGTCAACGTAGTCAAGGGGACTGCCGGGGTAAGGGTACCCAAAGACATGAGAATTCCAGCGGACAAAAGAGACCAGAATTTGCACTGCAAGTTCCATGCGGATTATGACCATCGAACTGAGGACTGCAAAACGTTGCGCCTCGAGGTGGCTTATTTTTTGAAGAAAGGTGTGTTGGCCGAATTCCTTACCGACAAGGGAAAGGAAAACTACTCTAAGAACCGAGGTGATGGACAGCCACCTCGGGCTCCACCCCCTGAGAGAGTTGTAAATGTTATCACCGGGGGGTCAGAGGTGAACGGGGTGAATTTCGCAGCTGCAAAGAAATTCGCCAAGCTGTCAATCACGATGGAAAAGAGAACTCGAGTGGGAGGCTCGGGTAAAGAGATTGTATTCGACGATGACGATTGCGATGGGATGATATTCCCTCATCACGATGCCTTGGTCATCATGCAGAGAATCAATGACTCAGACATCAAACGAGTCTTGATTGACCCCGGTAGCTCGGTCAACATAATCAGCTACAGGGCCGTTAAGAAGATGTGGCTCAAAGGGGAAGTCATCACCAAGGCAACAATGCTGACTGGCTTCAACAACTCCACGGAGAAAACTTTGGGTGAAATTACACTCAAAACATTTGCTGAAAGAGTTAGCAAGGAAACACTGTTTCAAGTGTTGCCCGATGACATAGCATACAATGTGATCCTCGGCAGACCATGGATCCATTCCATGGAGGCTGTTCCCTCCATGCTGCATCAAGTGATCAAATTCCCTACGCCTTGGGAGGTTCGGTCAATAAAAGGAGAGCAACGAGTAGCAAGAGAGTGCTATTCGGTTGCATGGAGAAGTGGAGTCGCCCCGTCCGGGCCAAAACAATAGCAACTAACGCAACCGGGGTCAAGCGAGGAGGACCTCTGAGTAGGAGTTGAAAAGATCCCGGTTTGCATCCAAGAGCCTCGGAAACAAAAAGCCAAGGACTCAACTATTGAGGAGCTGGAATATTTCACCTTATTGAAAGATTTTCCTGAAAGAAAGGTATTTATCGGCTCGGAGTTGGACCCGGAGTCAAAGAAAGCAATCATCAAAGTTTTAAAGTCCAACAATGATTGCTTCGCTTGGTCTCACTCAGACATGATTGGTATCGATCCGAGATCATGATCCACAAACTGAATGTAGACCCAAAATTCACCCAAGTGAAGCAGAAGAAAAGACCTCACGCCGGGGTTAAAAAGAAAGCGATCGAAGATGAAACCACAAAGTTGCAAGAAAATGGTTTCATAAGGGAGGTAAAGTACCCCGAATGGCTCGCTAATGTGGTCGTCGTACCAAAAAAAATGGCAAGTGGAGAATGTGCGTAGATTATACTGATTTGAATAAGGCTTGCCCCAAAGACTCCTACCCATTACCACAAATAGACAGATTAATAGACTCCACGGCTGGACACAAACTATTAACCTTCTTGGATGCTTACTCGGGCTACAATTAGATCCTCATGGATCCAAAGGACGAAGAGAAAACCTCGTTCATCACTGACTGAGGTACCTTCTGCTATAAGGTGATGCCCTTCGGTCTGAAAAATGCTGGAGCGACGTACCAGAGGTTGGTGTGTCGCATGTTCAAGGAGTATATTGGAAAATCTATGGAAGTTTACATAGATGATATGCTCATCAAGTCAATTCGAATGGAGGATCATCTGAACCATTTGAGGGAAGCTTTTGCCGTTCTGAGGCAATATGACATGAAATTAAACCCTGAGAAGTGTGCCTTCGGCGTAGGATCAGGAAAATTTTTGGGATTCATTGTCTCTGAACGAGGGATCGAAGCCAACCCAGATAAGATCAAAGTCATCGAGAAAATCCCCGTGAGTTGACCTGGGTGAAAGAAGTTCAGTGCTTAACTGGCCGAATCGCTGCCATGAGTCGATTCATCTCAAGGTCCTCGGAGCGATGCCACAAATTCTTCTCCGTTTTGAGGAAGAACAAGCACTTCGAATGGACACCGGATTGTAAAGAAGCGCTGAAAGATTTGAAACGCTACCTGGCTAACGCGTCGTTGCTCCACCAAGCCAAAGGACGGTGAAACGTTGCTAGTTTACTTGGCCGTGTCCAAGGTGTCAGTCAACGCGGTATTGGTTCGGGAGGAAGATGGCAAGCAACAGCCCTGTTGAACCCCTCAAAAAATTAACCCCGAAGGGCTAAATTTAGGAATATCAATTGAATGGACTAACTCTTTTGGAGTTTTTGGAGTCGCCACCCAATTTAAGGAAAACAGGGAACCAAATAAGCAATTGCGTGCAAAACTCCGTTTTGGAAAAAAGCAAGGTCTTTCAGAGATTCTAAAGTAAGCGGTTTTGTTAATTTCGAAAGAAGGTTTTTAAGGCACTTTCGAAATTCCGTTAACAACGGTTAATCCGACAGGTTTCCAAAATATTTGCAAGTGCTATTTGTACGCTTTTCTAAAAATAATTAATTGAACTATTAATTAATTCAACAAATTAAATTTAGTAAGTTTTCAAAAGATTTATAGTTTATTTAAAAGCTTTATTTGTCTTAAAAAAATAAAATAAATTAAAGCGCATTTTCTTTCGAAAAGGAACGATTTGATCGTCCTAATTTCTTTGCTAGCTCATATGTGATAGCGCATAAATGACACTTGCTTAATTTTAACTTTAAAATCCAAGTATCTCACCTTAAGATGGAACTTAGATTTCAAGTGGTTTTTTTGCAAAGTTGTTTCAGGACATTTAGAAGTTAATTAGAACTTCTTTATAAAAGTTGACTTTTAAAAGAAACTACTTCGTATCGATAAGATAGAAGCCTTTTCTTATAGTCATTTATTAATCGCGGCTTTGAAAATTCTTTAATTTGCACGCATTTACATAATTGGCCACTATTTGCAATAAATTAAATAATGACTCCAAAATAAAAAGTATGGAACATAAAGTATACAAATAACTCAATTAATGAAAGCACGCATGAGTTGAAGGCACGCATAAGCTATGGAAGACCAAAAGGAAAGCTCTCCTAGGATTTGATTAATGCCGCCATCTTGGGGCTTGAGATAGCAGCTTGTCCAAGTTGGTCTTGGATTTGAATGAAAAGTGAGTTTTATTTGAAACTCAGATCATTGCACATGTCATGAAACAAAGAAAGAAAATGACATTAGAAATGTTCTTATCAACATAAAAATAACCAAGCAGATTTGATCAACACATTTTAGTTAATCACAACAGTTCTAGTAAACAAGGAAGAAATGGTCATTAATATACTCCTACAACCATCAGACTTTAGACCAAAATTTAAACTACTAACTTATCACCTTTGGAATGAATTACTTGAGACATACAGTGATGGAATACCCAGTAAGACACGCTTTAACACACAAAACATGCATTTTGTCAAATGAAAAGAAAATGATCTTGACTTGACACACTACCAAAGAAATTATGAGAGTTGAACTTGTAACCAACCTAATAATCTTTTCATGCCAAGATAGAGCACACTTATCATAAATGAACTTCAACAAGCCAATATATAAATTGATAGCTTAAAGATTCTAGTACCGACTTTGGATAATTAAGAATTAACCAAAGAAAAGATTCTAACTTTCATTATAATCCAAAGAAAACAAGTAACTGTACTAATTTTATACATAGGAAAATAAACTTATCTTTATGATTCAAATGTATCACATACATTACCTATTCATTTAATCACTTTACATAAACAATAAGTTCCAATTCACTATTCATTGTTCCAGATTATTTGGTGGTGCCAGACAACAACAAATAGATACATATAACCAAATTATTCAATTTCTTTAACACAATCAAATTTTATGTTGAGACAACTAGAATCCTAATGGAGTTTCCCAGAACCCAACACCTCTCCAGGATCCCTACCCTACTGCTGCTACATCCTATAAACTCACACCTTCTACTTTCACAAATAACCAAAACTCAATCCTTTTCAATTGCCTAACATCTTCAGAGATAATCATAGATATAGAAAATAGAGCAAACAGGCAGAGTGCGTTCCAGAATTGTACTACAAAAGAGAACTCAACCTCATGAGCTAATATCAAGAATACAATGATAAAGACATTGAAGGGTCTGCTTTACTTCCGTTAACAGGGTGAAACAATAAAGTCTGCATTTTTCATGGATCTTTCAAAGCTTGAGCCGAAACAATACATGGATTCCATCAACTTAGATCATGCAAAGAATAGCCAGATAACTTCCTCACTATTTCAAGTCATTCCCACATCTAACTATCCCATAACATAAGCTTAGATAAACATGGAACAGTTCATATTATCTTGGATACACACATAAAATTAAGCTAATCTTCTATGTTCCCTTTTAACAGGTTCAACAAAATGACAGGGCGAGCAATTGACAATCAATCATTTTGCGTAATAAATAAACAGGAAGAAACTAAACGCTACTGAAACGTAACACTAATACAGACAGTATTTTATGAGAAAAACAAGTTTTGGTGTTACCGCAAAAGAACAACAAGAAACATGGATCAAATGGTTACACTCTAAGCTTTCAGATATAGTTCAATTCCCACCATACTAGAATCAAAATTCCAGCATACAGAACTATCCTAGAATAAGAACAACAACTGCAACTTTCTTTCATACCAACTCTTCATAGAAACACCCCTTTCCATTTCAAGACTCCCGCACAGAAACAAGAACGATTTACTCTCCAGAAATAACTATAAGGCTAAGACCTCATCCCTGAACAGAACAAAACTAGACTACAACCCCAGAACCTCTTGAACAACTTCAAGACAACTTCCTTACTCATCCTGAAAGCTTGAACAAAAAGACCCTCTCTCAACTGCCCAGATACGCCTTTCACAGCCTGCAACTACTCACTAAACTATTCCTTCAGCCCCTGCAAACAAAGAATAGAACCCCTACCACTGCACAAGAACAAACCTTTCTCACATTCTCTCACTGCCAGAAACAAACACCTGCACTCCCTTAATAACTACAGCATCATAGACTCTCTCCAAACTAGCTACAGACACCTGAACACTTTCCTGACCTGCCTACACACATAACTAACCCAAAAACCACCCTGCAGCACAACAGAAACAGAACAACCTCTCAAACCTTCACACACTAAACCTGCAACATCTAAGCATCAACTCCTAACAACTACACACACCATTCACAACTCCCAGACCCCTGAACTCCATCAGAGCACTCTCCAAATATACCGTACCCTAAATTCTCACTTAAACATCATTGATCCTTTTCAATTAAATAAATCAAAACAGAACAGGGAGCTGACTTCATAACATATGCAAACAGGGAGAATAACCTGTACCAGAAGCTAAATAGACCATAGAGAATTGAACTAGATAACTACTTAAACTAACATACTTGCAAATATCAAACAATGACTAATTTTTTTACTCATAAGCACACAGGTACTGGTTTTAAAACCATAATTTCAGCAAGTTAACAAGAACACTAAAATTGAAAGAGCAGGGACTGAAAATAAAAAGAGGAAAGGGTTATTACCTTTTTGCGAGCAAGAACTGAGGCGAGGGATCCGAAGAGTGCAACTCGAACGAGGCAACTCGAATAACGAAGAAACGAGCAACCAAAATGGTGAACCGAAGACGCAATCAAATCCCGAAAAAATAGAAACCACAACACTTGCATAGGAATTTAAAACTGAGATAAAATCTTGTGTATTATGCCGTTCTTCTCCAACATTTTCTACTCTATCCCCCCCGGCCCTTGCTTCAACTGAGCTTATGACTATGAAAGCACCCTCAAACTCTCACATAATTATCCATACAATGACTATAACAGACCCTCTCCTAGAAAACAGGACCTGCAGAAATAAGACCTGAACAACTGCCTCGTTAACACTCTCCAATCAAAACAATCCGGACAAAATTAACTACCAAGACTCCATTCAAACTCACAACATTGAGCTACCAGAACTTCTGAACTATCACCTAGAACTGCCTGACTGCAGCCAGAAACAAGCCTAGCCAGAGCTACTCCCTAAAACATCACACCAATAACAGGAGAACACTACCAGAACCTTGCCCCCGACCCTCTGACATCAACAAGCCTGCTTGGAAACAAGATTAAAATTCCCACAGCCCCTACACCTGCAAACTCGCTAAGCTCTCATCATACTTCCATGGACCCTTTCTGCTTCTATTTCTAACTAACCGAAGAACCAGACCATGACACAAAGGAAAGGAGAATGACAGAGGAATGGGGGTACATTCTCAGGAAAGAACATAACCCTTTAAGCCAAATAATGGACCAAAGATCAAGACTTTAATCCTCAAAATCATGAAACAAGAAAAGAACTGGCCTTATGTAAACACAAAAAAGTAACTTCTCCCTGGAAACAAGGTTCCAACTATGTTTAATAAAATTTACTAAAGATTGATCATAAACAGGGATATGAATAGAATGCAGGCAAACAAACCATCATTTTTGGGCAACAGATCAGTATACAATCTTTTAAGATCACCAAGATAAGAATTGATAAGGTTTGTTCCCATCATTGTTACAATAGTATTCTCCTTTATCGGTATCCAATACTTTATATCCATCATTGCTATACTCACATTTTAATAGCCAGAATAAACCCAGAATCCAAACAAATCAATCAACTCTAGTATGAACATGAAAACTCTACTAATAAGCTCGCTTGTTTGTTTATATGAACAGATAAACAGTTTATACTAAAACGAACCAGAGATACTATCATATGTTTGGCCATTAAAGCAATACGAAACAAGGAAAATGAAACCACATCAACATTCCCACTTTTAAACCAAACAGAATGAACAATAAACTAAATGCAAAGAAGAAAAGAATTTACCTCTTTGAAAGCAGTGAACGAGGGCGTCGATCTGAAGAAAAGCGATTCGAACAGGGTCGACTCGAATGATAAAGAAGCGACTCGAAAACGACGAACACACGAAAATGCACTGGAACAGTAAAACTTGAACACAAAAAAAAAAAAAAAAAGAACTCTTATGTGAGAAATGCTGCCGTTTCTTAATCTCTATCTCTACTAGCTGCTGCTTTCCTCTATTCTCCTTCTTTTTTTTTTTAAGCTGCTGCCCCGTTCTCAATTTTCTCCCCCTTTTCAAAGCTGGGCATATATGACCATTTATATGGTAAAATTAGGGTTCTAGGAATGAAAATATCTGAGATTGAAAATACATAATTGACCCTAACGGATCTCTAACGGCTAAGGATTTTATGACTTGGTTTAAAATATTTTTCATCCTCCAGCTGGAATTGAAACAATCTTATCCCAAAAGGACGCTCCTGGAAGCCTCTTATTCGTCCAGCAGAGCAAACGTACGGAGAAGAAAGGATTTGAAAAGGGAGTCTGCGGGTTCGGGTCAAAATCGATGGGTTTAGGGATTTGGAGGAAGGGAATCGGGTTTCTCCTTGAATTTTGGGGAGACTGAAAATGTTGTGTGTATGTGTGTTTGCACGGGTGAGCTGGGATTGAGGCTAAGATTGCGATTTTAGAGTATTTTCCTTTTAAAATAAAATTTATTAAATTTAAATTTAAAATTGACCTTAAATTAGAAATAATTAGACATTAATTAGAATTTTCGGTACAAAATTGAGTGTCAACAAGCCCATCTATTATGTGAGCAAGACACTCCTCGACGCCGAGACCAGGTATCTTCACTTGAAAAAGCTGGCACTTGCGTTAATTGTTACTGACCGGAAACTACGACCTTATTTCCAATGTCACCCAGTAGCGGTAGTTTCAACCTTCCCCTTGAGAAGTATATTGCATAAACCTGAGTTATCAGGGAGGTTATCAAAATGGGTGGTAGAATTAAGCGAATATGACATCACTTATCAACCCCGAACAACCATCAAATCCCAAGTCTTGGCTGACTTCGTAGCTGATTTTAGTGTTGGGATTCTGCCCGAAGCCGAAAAGGAGAACTCAATATCGAAAGGAACAGCTTTGGGGCTGTGGATACTTCACACCTATGCGGCAACTGATTCCAAGGGTTCGGGATTAGGCATAGTGTTAAAAGCGCCCACCGGGGAGAAAATCAGGAACTCCGTTCGGTTAAAAAAGGTAACCAATAATGAAGCCGAGTACGAAGCAGCTTTAGCAGGCTTGGAATTAGCTAAGGAAATAGAGGTGGAAAGAATTGAGTTGAGATGCGACTCACATCTGGTAGTAAATCAAGTGCTCGGAGAATACACGGCTCGAGAGCCCAGAATGCAACTATTCTTGGATTGAGCACAGAGGATTTTGGCGCAATTCCAAGAATGACAAATTAAACAAGTTCATCGGGAGGAAAATACCGAGGCTGATGCCCTGGCAAACTTGGGTTCGGCGGTCGATGAAGACCACTCGGGGACTGATTCAGTGGTTCGGTTGCTATCTGCGCAGATGAGAGAGATGAAATTGCAGGTCAACTCAGTGGACCACAAATGGGATTGGCGGAGTAAGTTTATCTCTTACTTCGACTCGGGAACTGTCCCCCAAGATAAAAAGGAGGCCAAAAAGTTAAGGACTCAAGCGGCTTCATACCATATGATTGAGGGTAATTTGTATAAGAGGTTGTATTGCGGCCCGATGGCCAAGTGCTTGAGTCCAGATGAGAGGTGCACGAAGGCGAGTGTCGCAATCACTCAGGGGAAAAGTCTTTGGTGCGTTTCTGCTCACCACTTTCAAACATTGAGTCATTGCTTTGAAACATAGAGGGAGTAGTTTCAGTATGACTTTGAACATAGAAGCACTTGAAGACTGGCTTTGAGACATAGGGCCATTGCTTGAAGTCTGACTTTGAAATACTGGTACATTGCTTGAAGACTGACTTTGATGTACATATGAACTGCTTGAAGACTCCATTTGAAATACAGGAGTTGGCATGAACACAAATGGGCCTGATTCACTGCCTTGTGGGCCTGACAGATTAATGTCTTCTCCAACTGGTTCATCAACTAAAGTTTTCCTTGCCTTTTTTCCCTTTCCCTTTTTGTTCCCATTACTTGGCCGCATAAATATTGTATTAGGTTAAAAGAGTTAAGGTAGTTAAAATAATAGTTGACTTAAACAAATAAAACTAACCTTAAAACAGCTCCTATCATTGTGACCAGACCCTCCACAGTTGCTGCAAGTCATGACTCTTCCTTTCCTAGATGCTGGCCATGTAGACTGCCTCAGAATTACTTCATCTTTGTGCCTAACTCTCTTGGTTCTAGGCCTTCCAGCCATGTTTACCAAATCAGGGGGTTCCATTTCTTGTGAAGGGTCAATTTTCCAGAATTTCTCTGACCTAACCAGTTGTATTTTGTGCTTGTAGGTGAGCAGAAAAGCCTCTTTGCTATGATACCAGTTAATCTTAGTTGTAGGGTCAACTCTTTGTGCAAGAGGGCTTTGATTGCATGGGGGCATGGAATTCCAGTCAGGTCCCATGCCTTGCAAGTGCATTTATTCTCCCCTAACTTAACAATGTGTGTATCACCCCTTTTAGTCACCTCAAACTCTCTATGACCATTAAAATGCACCCTACATGCTTGACCTATTTTCATATGCTCACCAAACAATTTCATAGCATGTGGACTGAACTCCCCAGGCCATTTCATAACAGATTCTTCATGTTCTCTTAACTGCACCATAACTTTAATCTTAATATCCTATAACATCCTAATAATAGGCTTATATCTAGCTTCAATTATCCAAGCATTTAATTATTCAGTAAAATTGTTATCCACACCTTGGTTCTTACAAACAATATCAAAATAAGCTCTATACCACTGCTGGGGAGGGTAACTAACCAGGTCAGTTGCAGCAGCTGGTTCCATTTTCCTCAGCTCTTCTAATTGATCATTGAAGTCCTCTTCATAAGTGCTCCAAACAGACCACTATAGGTACTTGGTCATTTCTTCAGATCTCCACCTTTTGCCCCAATTAGACTCAATATGTCTAACACAAAACCTATGGTGTGCTGCTGGTAGTACATCCTTCATTGGTACTTGCAAACCCTACAAAGTAAAAACAAAAGTTAAAAAAAGTAAACTCAAATATTAAAAAACAGTTATGGAATAAGAATTATGTTATACCTTTTTCATGTCTGACATAAAGGTTATCCCTTCACCATCCTGTAGGTCCAAAGAATGTTGTAGCAAACCAAGGAACCAGCTCCAAGTCCTCTTTGTCTCTCTATCAACCACTGCCCAAGCTATAGGGTAGAAGTGGTTCATGTTGTCTTGACCACATGCAACTAACAACTGTCCAGGTGCCTTCCCTTTAAGAAAAGTCCCATCAAGCCCTATAAAGGGTCTCAGACCCTCTTTAAAGCCCATTTTCAAAGCATAGAAGCAGATATACATCCTAAGAAACCTTCTTTTGCCTTCTGCCAATGCATTTTTTGACAAGTTAATGACAATGTCACTTCCAGGATTGGATTCCCTTAATTCATTGGCATAGGCTTCAAGTTTGTTGCAAACATCCCTAAAAGTGCCCTCTAGAGTTTCCAAAACCATTTTCTTGGCTCTCTTGCATTACTTCTCATCTACATTTAGCTCAAAGGCAGCCTTCAAGTCATCTTTCATCTCCCTAACTTTGTACTTAGGTTTGTCTTGAAGTTTTCTTTTGAAATATTGAGCAATTGTGGCATAGTCAACACTTGCATTATCAAATGCAGTCTCACAGTTATGATCATTAACTAGGGTCTTAATTCTAACCCCTGGAAGACCCCATCCCCAGAAATATTAAAAAGAAATGGGCAGCCTACAATACACTTATATCTCATCCTTGTCTTATCACTTTTAAAAGGTTTTAACTCTTTTTTAGTGGCCAAGGCATGTAGTTTCATGAACTTTCTAGCTTCAGGTATGTCTTCGAAGGTCATACCCATATATAGCTCCTTAAAGTCATGCAAACCTTCAGAAATATCCCCCCTCTTTTGAGAAGCTAGGGCCTTAAGTTTGTCAGAATCATATTCAAACTCATCAGAGTTACAATCACCCTCATCAACATCACTACAGTCAGTACCAGCTTCATTGACAACAGAGAAAAAGGTTTCCCTATGTTTAGTTATATTGGGAACATCTACAGGGACTTCAAATTCATCTAAGACAAATAAGTTTAGTTTAAGGAATTCTTCAGAAACTAACCCCAAAAGTACCCTAATCCCATCATCAGAATCTACTTCATAGTACTTTCCAGAAGGACCAGTAACAAGTAATTGTTGAACACCCACATAACCTAACTTATTGACATATTCATTCACTAAGTCAATAAAAGAAAGCAAGTCAGAGTCATAACCTAGCCAGCTGTGCACATGCTTCCTTATGTACAAGACTTGAGGTGTTTTAATCCAGTCACCACCATGATGGAAGATTAAGTCCAGCAAGACCATCTCAACCACATGCATGCATGTGTCAAGGGAGTGCCAAAACAATTAGTAAATAACAAAAGAACAAGAGAATATAGCAGACAAAAACTAGTGAAAAGTATTGTCACTAAGTTATGAAAGCAATAAAGAACATCAAACAAGAAGACAATAAAAAAACATGAAAAACGACCACATATAAACACAACAACAATAAATAACTACCATACAAAATCAGAAAAATATTTTTTTATGAAGGGTCACCTAAAACCCTAGACATATCATATGCAGTTCCATCAAAGTTCTCTTTTTTTGTTTGGTTAGTAGTTCATTACAACAACTTTAACTCGTATAGGGACCACAAAAATTAAAAAACCAACTTTAAAGTTGAAAACATGAAAACTTTCTATTTCAGGATCACAAACCAAAATTGACCACATACAAACATAAACAACACAACAAATAACAAAACATGTATATATATAGGTATAAAACTGTAAATCTTCACAATAGATAGTAACCCTAAATCGATAAATTAAAACCCTAAATGCATAGATATTCACAGAATATATGAAACCCTTAATCGTTTAACTAAACAATTTACATAGAGGGTTAGAGCGTTAAACATAAGAAACTGAAAAATTGTACCTTGAACAAAGATGCAGTCAGCAAATCATAATTGTAGAAGAAAAAGAGTCGCCGTTGTTTAAGACATTTTAGGGTTAAAGAATGTTTTAATTAGAGGGTGTATTGTGTTTGCCGTTTATGAGAGCGTGTGTTATGTTTTGTAATTGTGGGTCGGGTTAGAAGTGGAGGGGTTGGGTAAATTAATAAGTGGGGACAGACAGATCTGATGTGGCATCTGATGTGGCGTGTTTGGGCAAATTTAATATAATGTATAATGGTTGGGAGTTGGGTGACCCAAAGTTTGGACGGAGGGTATTTTGAAACTATTTCTCAAAGTAGAGGGGCAAATCAGACCCTTTTCTGAATTAGTTATTTCCTTTTGTGACGTAAATCTACATTTTTTTTTTCTTTCTTTTAAACGCTAAATCAAATTCCAACGCTATCCATGGGGGGGGGGGGGGGGGGGGTTTCTCAACAAAATCGTCATTCTCAATGGATTTTCCAAACCATTGTTGATGCTGGAGATTTTCTTCTGCTTTGACAATTTGATATTACACTTTTTTAGTTTCTCTACAACTACTCTATAAACGAGTCCCATTTTTTGTTCTTTTACTTTTTAGTTCAGAAACATCTAATATCACAAATATGAGTATGACACCGAGGTTAGAAAGACTACCAAAGAAAGAGAACATGGAAGGTTTGGAGGACAAACGAGTTAGACAGAGGGTTTGGAGAAGAGAGACAGTGCACTGAGTGTTTTATTTCAGAAAAAAGAAAAAAAAAAATAGATGGAAAGAATCGGCAACCTGTGATAGCAAATTAATTTTACCTATAAAACTTAAAGAATTTCCTGGTGTTTTTTCCATTACATTTTTGGTAATTACTGTTCTCTGACTGACTTTATATGTTTTCAAATACTGGAATATCAAAGCTTGAATATGGAGGTAAAGTTCCAGTTGATCACTAGCTATGTTAGCAGTTAATCAGATATCTATACTATAGAACTCAGATGCATCTTTAATTTCCAAATTACATGATTGTAATGTTCTATTTCACGTGCATCTAACATAAAAATTTCAGCTCACTCATAAACTGTTCGGCGTCTAAACTTTGTTTGGTTCTTCCCGACTATCCATCTTGCTATCTCTAATGCTATTCTTTAACTGCTATGGAAGACTATCAAAGGAGAAAAGTGGAGATTTAGGACACCATATGAAGCTAGCTCCTTGAGTACTTCAAGTCAGGCCATTGTATTATATAGGATCAATGTATTTAAACAAGTTATTGTTAACAACACAAATAAGGGATTTGCCAAAATATTTGATTAAAAACAAAATGATATCTGACTCCAGTAGTATAAAGCGATAAAAGAAAGAACAATTTTATTCAAGACTTCATGAAAGACATAATTGACTAGCGAAAACAAAATAAAACCAAAATAACTTTGACATCGCATACTACAAAATGAATCTTCCTCATTGGAGATCCTAGCTTCATATCAAAATGTAGTACATCTCCTTACTTCTGCTTCTTCAATGGTGGTTGATATTGTTCTGCCTCATCATCCACCTCCTCGTTGTTACCATTTGTCTTAGCATCATCATTTTTAGGAGCTTCTTCATCGTCACTACTACTTTGCTCCCCATAAATCTTACCATCATTATCAGTCTCATCATCACTAGTTTCATCTTCATCCTCATCGGAATCATCATCCGAATCTGAATCATCAGAATAATAGTCACTGTCATCGTCGTCATCATCATTATTGTTTCCATTGTTATCATTCTTCTTGTTATTGTCATTAGGAGCTTCGTCGTCACCATTGTCATCATCATTATTTCCATTGTTACCATTCTTCTTGATATCGTCATTAGGAGCTTCTACATCATCACCTTTCTCCTCATCATTCTTTCCAATGTTACCATTCTTCTTATTATCGTCATTAGGAGCATCATTAGGAGCTTCTTCATTATCACCTTTGTCGTCATTCTTTCCACTGTTACCATTCTTCGTATTATCGTCAGTAGGAGCATCATTAGGAGCTTCTTCATCATCACTACTACTTGGTTCTCCATAAATCTTGCCATTAAAGTCACTGTCATCATCACTGCTGCTTTCGTCTTCGTAGTCATCTTCATCGGTACTCTCATCATCTCTGCTAGCGTTCTTGTTTTCTTCCGCTAGCACTGTAGGTGTTTCAGCATGAGGAGACCTACAATGTGGTTGGACATAAAGTCAATATTTCTATCTTAATATTTAATTTGAATGGAGAAGATAAAACACTTATTTGTACCTGCTCCCCGTTCCATCCACATCATGAAACACGCCGAGATAACAACTCTGGGAAAATAAGCATAACTGATTAGCAAATTTATATATGTGCGAGAAGCCCCAAAAAAAAAAAAAAAGAATTCACCGCTACTTAATTATCTACTCCGATTATTCTTAAGAGCCTTCTTTCATGGTAGAAAATTGTTACTAATATAATTGGATGGACTAGATATGGTTACTATTAAACCTCCAACTTCGACAGGCTCTTTAATTGTTATGAGAAGGTAACTTTTTCTTAACCCTTCATCATACCAAATGATTAAAATAAGGAGAAATGTACATGTATGCAATATAAGTAGCTAAGATGTACGTACTATGACGAGGAGAAAAAAGCAACTCATATTCTGTGAAGCAGCATTCATGGTGGAAACTATCTTTGATATTTCTTAGGCTATTCTTGGAAGTCGGGTGTAGCTATCTGTAGAGAGGAGAAGAGTGTTTGTTGCCTGCTGCTGATCGAGGAACGTTCATCTATTTATAAGGGTTTCAGGATTCTCAAGTCGCAAATATTCGGTCCTGTCCACACGAAGCTATTAGTAGTAATTGTTTTCCTATATTAGTTCAAGACAGATTTAGAAGTTACTTCAAAATTTGTATAAACTATTCCCTAAAAAAGCATGTCGTGTTGTTCCCAAATATAATTAATTTTATTAAAAAAAATATGATTTAAAGTTAGGATATACTATATAAAAAAGGAAAATTGCGTACTAGAAAGCAAATTAATTGTGGATTTTACTACTGTTTCTTTTCAAGAAAATATATATTAGGAGTAGTATTAATTAGTAGTACTAATAATAAGGAAAACTTAAATTTGTTCTCACCTAACAAATTACTTAATTGATATCCTCTTTAATGATTTGACCTTTATTTCTCACTTAATAAGGAGATCCAGTCTTGGAAGATCTGAGGCAGATCTAACGAATGTAGCTAGTTCTCTTTGTGAGGACCACATGGGTTTTACTGCATTTGGTTGGCAATGGAACACTCCGATATTAGGTTAAGCTGCAAAAATCAAATTTATGTCAAAGTATAGCTATGTATGATAAATAAGCTTGAAACAATTCCTTTTGTTAAATAGTAATCGACTGCATGTATCAGGGAAACATACAATCAAACTTAAGAGGATCTTATTATACGTACATAACCTTATCGTATGAAAGTCTTTTTCTCGGATCCATTATATTATTCATAGATTGTCAATTTTTTATTAGGTGACTGATGTATTTGATGTTTTGATCTTGCGCACGAAACGCTATAACATTTTGCATCTGTTGCTATGAAGTATACCTTAGCTAAATATGAAATGGCTGAACTCTTTAGCCATTTCTTTCGTACAAAGTTGCTTGATGGTCTCATTCAGTTACATCATATTCCTACTTCATCCCAGCTATTTGACATTCTCGCAAAGCCCCCTTACTGGAGTTCAATATTATGCTATCCATCCCAAGCTGGTTATCTCGACCTCCAACTTGAGGGGGGGGGGGGGGGGGTGGGGGAGTTAAACAGTTACAAGAGGTTAAAGATGGTGGTCCAACTTAGAGGTCCACTTTACTTGTGTATTTTGTATTTGGATTCTTATACATATATACAAACCTACAGTACAAAAAAATAACAACATTATATAAATTACACCACATAGCAATATTTTTCCTAGCCATCACACAACCATCAAAGACAAAGAGGGACCAATCCGAACAAGAAAAGGAAACAGAAATTTGGTACAAAACAATTTATCCGCGTGGCACACATGCGCTTATTCCTTGAAAAAGAAGAAAAGAATCCAACACAAAGCGCACATTTTAGCCGTTTGTTCCAGCACCTCTCTCCATTTCCTATGCCGGTGCCGTCCGCCGGCGACGGCGACCACTCCTTTCTCAGCAAAATTTTACACCCGAGATAGTGGAGGCGGCGACTATTTCTCCCTTGGTCATAGTAGCACAGATATATGTGCTGAACGCTTTTAGTTATTCCAGTTACTTTTTTTTTTGAAAATGATTGTTTTGACGGATTAGTGTTTATTGATGATGATGATGAAGAATAAATGTATTCGAAACGTTCGAGATTCTCTAAATCATCTCTTGATTGAGTAACAGTTTCTCGATCTTTGGTATAATTCCGATAACGTCCCTCCGCCCGGTCCAGCGCCGGTATTCACTTCTCCCACCCCAGCGCAACACTGATAATACCAATTGCTTTTCTATAAATGTTTTTCTTCTTGTTTTGAGAAATTGAAAAGGAAACAGGGCAATCATAAATGCAAGAGAAACGGATACGGGTGAGGGGTGGGGGAGGTGGATAGGTGGTTATAAGTTGGTATTTTACCAACTTAAAGGCTATTTCAAGCTTTCATTTTCGAATCCAAAAGCAACATTGTGTGCTACTAATGCCTTAAATTACTTAGTTTGAGGTTATGATATGTTTACAAGATTCATTGATTAAAAGTGAAGCTAAAGAGCAAGAAGAGAGCCAAAATTATGTGAATCACAGCTGGATAGAGAAGGGCACTAATAGCCAAATATACCACACCTTGAACCAAAAGCCTACGTTACGACCTATCAAGTCCTAATTCATTTTGAGTCAAGTATGCCTACATTAGTGGAAAAGTACAAGAAGAACAAGTCTTTAAATTCGTGGGAAGTGCACATGAACATTTCTTTATGAGAGTGAGAGTTTGAATTACTAAGGGTCCCAAATTTTTGGTTGAAAATGATTTTTTTTTTTTTTTTTTTTTTTTTTTGAGTAAGGGACTCTATTCTTTTTTTTTTTTTTTTTTTTTTTTTTGTGAGGATAACAAGTGATTGTTAAGTGCAAATTTCAAGTGCATGGTAAAGTACATGAACGAGTAAGGCAAGTCGATGACTTTGAGGAAATTCTAGAGACTCATGTGTTTCCTCTAGCCATAGTTTGATTGAATACATATTTGGCTTGTCAAGTGCCCATGTGAATGGGTGTAACTAGTTGGTACCAACTGATTCTTTAATGCAAAACGATTTTTGTGACTTCAAAATATGGAACATGACTTGGTCTTGAGCTTAAACTAGAACATGCTCTGGTCTTTTTGATTTTGAGTTGCTTGAGGACAAGCAAAGACTTAAGTTTAGGGGAGTTGATAAGTTGGTATTTTACCAACTTATAGGCTACTTCAAACTTTTGTTTCTGGATCCAAAAGCAACATTGTGTACTACTAATGCCTTAAATGGCTTAGTTTCAGGTTATGATGAGTTTACAAGAGTCATTGACTGAAAAGTGAAGCTAAAGAGCAAGAAGAGAGCCAAATATATATGAATCACAGCTGGACAGAGAAGGGCGCCCCTGCTTAAGGAGATTCTGAGAGCTTCCAAGTCTGAGACCAATCAGGAGGTGCCCCGCCTCCTGAGGTGCAGTGAGCAAGAATTCTGAAGCTACAGGGGAGGCGTCCCGCCATAAGATTTTGGTGCCCCGCCCTACCTGCAAATTCAAGTGGAAAATTTTGCTAAGTCTAGAAGACGCGGACTGCCCCATGACCTTGGGCCCGCCCGTGGAAAACTTGTAATTAATATCTAGCTTTGTATAAATAGAAAAAGCTAGAGTTTTTGACACAACTTTATTATACATTTCACTTACTACTCTTAGAGGCGATTTTGGAAGACAAGATTGAAGTTTGTCATCACTTTGTAAGCTTATTATCTTGTACTTTTGAATCATTAATCCTATATCAAATATATATTCATGTTTGAATCTATTCCATCTTTTCATTACATGTTTTATTGTTTGATTCAAACCCTTAGTATGAGTAACAAAATTCATAAGTAGGGGTATAAATGTGCTATAGATGGTAGAAAATCAATGGGTCTTGTTTGGATTCACCACACATAAAATAAGTAACGATAATCCAACTCCCATTATATTAACATCTAATTCTTGATATGCATCATATTAGGAATTCATATCTACTTTACTAGTTAAAGACTCGGGAGAGATTAGCTACTATAGATTAGCGTAGTGGGCAAGGATTTGGGTTTTGTTGGCTAAACTTGGCCTAACCCATCGAAAAGGAGTTACGCTCGGAAGCTGTCTTATATTTGGCTATTTTACCTATATTTTGAGGGTAGTTTTACCATGTTATGACAGTACACCTAAGAGTTTATATGCAAAATTCTCAAGAGTTGATACTAATTGAGTTGTTTGGTGTTGTAGGATTTTAACACGGTGAATTGAGCAAGAAAGCGCAAGTTTTGCACTTAAAAGTGAAGATATTAAAGATTTCAAGTGATCCGTGTGCCACGCGGGTGACACGGGAAGAAATAGAGTCTTTGCTTAGGAATGAAGAAAAAATTTCAGTGCATTTAGGTCAAATACGCGAGCACCACGCGAGCTGAATCGATTGAAGAAATTCAGTCCTCGTGGCACCCGCGAAGTACATTGCTATGGGGCGAAACAAATAAGGGTTTTTTAGTACTTTTGCTCAGTTTTCTACAGGGTATAAAAGCTTCTTTTGCCTCCATTATGAATTATACACTGGGAAAGAGGCAAAAAGGAGGCTAGAGCTTTGGAGACTTCAAGAACACGAGTTTTTCTTAAATTCTTCCTTACTTTTTTGTAATTTATTCATTCATGAATTATTTTGATATGACTATCATGAATATGAGCGGATAATTTACCCATTCTAGGGTTGATTGAACCACTCCAATACTTATGTGCTATGAATATTTATTTCAATAATTGAAACTTGTGAATCCTTCCTATCTAAGTGTTTATGTTTTGATTGCTATTAATTGGAAGAGCTCCCAACTGATTGTTCCCATTATTCTTGTGTGTCTAGGAATAGATTCATAGGTTTGGGTTAAACACTTAGCAATATTTCAACCTAAAACCAAGGTATTACTTAGGTTGTCAATAAGGTGATTTGTGACCATAGATCCTGATTGTGAACTAAACTTGTAGTCCTAGTTATCTTCATTAATTAATTGGAAAATTGGTTAGTGAAAGTTACTACTATTACATGGAAGTGAATAGCTGTATAATTGGAGCAAGTGTTCAATAGGAAGAAAATCAAGTTGAAATTTGTTAAAATAATTACTCTAACACATAGGTAGGAGTTGGGTAAATCAATCATAGGCTTCTAAATCCTTGATCAATTTATTTCTTAATACTTTGCAATTTACTTTTGTTACATTGAAACCATTATACAATTACAAAACCTCGAAGTTAATTGCACTACAAGAAAATTAGGATACGACGACATTTTTTAAATGTCATTTTTAATCACGTAAATGTCACAATATTAATTACCGACATTTATTTTACACCTAGATCAAATGTCGTCTATTCCAGTGTCGTTAATTTTTCGACATTTACCATAATGTCGGGAAATAAATAGTGACATTTATTTACGACTTTTATCAAATGTCACTAGCTTTGGGCGACACATAAAAAAATGTCAGCAAATATTACCCATCTACCCTACAAATACACAAAAGTGTCAGAAATTATCCCTTGACAGTAACTCTTGTCTTCTGTTCTTTTTTTCACTTTCTAATACACTACAAAATTTAATAAACTTTGTCTAATATTATAATCATTCATAAATTTTTGATACCACAAGGGTCATACACCATAAAAGAATTTTGATTAAAACAAACAGCCAATTCCATATTATTTCTACATCTCTTAACACCATTAAATAATGGTTCTCAAACAATACAAGCTGATTGTATCCTAACGCATCTTTATACAAGCTAAGAATGCTAACTATAGATAAACTCTAATGCTTGACTATAAGAACACTGATTCATTGCTGGCAGCCTTCATAAAAAGCGGAAACTGAAATCTGGCAACACCTTTTTCAGAAATATGATCTCTTCCTGACTCTAATTTTTGCTTGTCAACTTCTGATGAAGATGAGAAAAAGGTTTTTGACTGTAAACCAAAGATATAGCAGCACATTAGAAGTTAAAAAGATAACAAAAGGAAAAAAGTCAGCAAGCAGTTATTATACAAATATATAAAACAATTGAATTGTAGGAATTCGAGTAGTGTCTACAGGAATTCGAAGTCCCCCAATTCGTCCAAGTTAACAAATTTATTTTTTAATCCTTTGACTCTACAAAGGCATTGTGATTAAACCCTATTTGAGAGGAAAATAAAAGGAAAGATCATTTTCAATGGTACATTCGATTAATTTGATTTTCACAATTACTGATTGATCTCAGTAAATTTAATAGTAGAAATACACAAACTTACAGTTGTAGAGCTTCGACAAAATTATTGTGCTGGGGCTCCATCCAACTCTTACGAGAAGACTGAAGAGATAAGGGTGTATGTTTTTCTGATTACTTGGGTCATTGAAAGTAGGTAATAATGGGGGGAGTCGTGAAAAGGTAATGGGGAAAGTTAGGTTTTGCTAAATGGGGGGAAAGTTTAAGGTTTTTTGGCTTAGGGGGGAGGTTTGATTTGCTAAATAAAAAATAAATTTATGGAAATTATGACGGTTACATGTAAGTGTTACTAATTATTACAAGTAGTGTGACGTTTAAATTAAAAGTCATTAATTTTATGACATTTTGCATCAGGTGTCACTATTTTTATGATATTTGTGTAAAAATGTCAAGAAAATATGTCATTTGCGATATTTTTTTTAAGTGTCACAAAATAAATGTCGTCGTATCCTACTTTTCTTGTAGTGTTGGTTAGATAAATTAGGATGAGTAGCAACTAGATTTCGAGTGTTCCCTGAGGGATTCGATATCGGGACTTTAAGTACTGAGCTATATTTGCTGCGACCGCTTGTTCCTTTTATAGGGCGCAGTTGGGCGTGATCAATGTCTCCTTTCCTTGAGTCCATGAGTAGAGCATTATGCGCTTAACTATGGCTTTGGTGAGCGTAGTGAGGTCGATTCCTGTTAGGTCAAGAGGATTCTAGGGATTACTATAGAATGACTCGACCGTAATTATATTTTTGTCAGGAAGGTGAAAATTACTCTACCCGTTGATTGGACACCACTATTAGCCGTTTACGCCCCTACCTTCATTTTATAGATTCAATTACTTGCTTTTAATTTAATCCTTTGTAGTTTATGATAAATTCACAACAAACAACCCTACTTCTAGGATTCTTAACTAACAACAATTGAATATTTTTTTGCGACTCTCTTACTTGAACAAGCTAGTTCTATTGGAAATCCACCCCGACTTATATCGCGTATGTATCTTTGACGATCATCCCTCACCATTAATGGTGTAGGATTGAGCGTGGATGTTACACCCCGTATATCCAAAGTGAGGTATATCCTTCTAGTGACATGTTAAGAATGATTTAAGTGAGTTTAAAGTCATAATATGACCATATATGATGTTTATATTTTGAATATAAAGTTTGGGAAAAATCGGATTTAAGTTGCGGAAAAACCGACAAAGGAATTGCCTTGTAACGAAGCTTTTTCAGCAATTAATTTTGTGTGTTATATGAGGTCTTTTGCGGACATATAATATACCAAATTGAAGGTCTTGGAGTGTAGTTTCCAACACTTTTGACGGTTTGTTCATAAAATATCTGGATAAAAACATTTGAGCATCAGAAGTCAGGCCAGAAAAAAGGATATAAGCGCAAAGAGGACTAAAACTGATATGTTTCGAGTTTAAAAGGAAAACATGTCTTCATTTTCATTATTTCCAGAACCTACATGATAGAAACAGTGCTTATATGAAGGTTTAAGCAACTTTTATGATTTTTAAGGAAGGACACCAATCTTAACTCGAAATTGAAGACGGATTACGTCAAAATGGTCTACGCGATTAAGGTAACGTTATGCTACCTTCAATTTCGTCTATAGCTTGAGTTTTAGAATTACTTCATGACTAAGTAAAGTACCTAAATGCTGTATTATAGCTTGTTTAAACTTTAGAAGGTCTTGAATTCAAGGGAAACAAGGTTGAGAAGCAAGAAACATCAAAGGTATGTAAGGCTAAACCTTTCTTTTGGCAAGGCATGTATCTTGTAGTTTTTGAAGCTTTTCTTAGTTCCAAAATTGATGATTCTTGTGGGTAACTTGTATGGCATAAAGGTGACCGTATATGTGCTTAATTAGGTGCTATGAACTACGGCAAAAGATGTCCAAAACAGTAGCACGAAATGTTTCAAAATCTGGAAAATTGTTTTTATCTTCGGACAGCTGTTAGTAGTTTGAGCATACCTCCTTGTAAAAAATTGATATTGAGATGATTCAAGATTCTCTGGAACCCTAAGACATATATATAAAACTTTCATGATGACCATGAAGTCTTTATTTTTGATCTACACTCTGAAAATTAGGTCGAAAGGCAGGACAGTGGTGCTGTCCAGACATTCTATCAGCGGATTTATTATGTCATCCAGTCGTCTCATCTTGTTATCCATTTAACATGTTTATGTTATCAGTTTATCCGGGTATCCATTCTCGTGTGTAATATAGTGCTGGTTCTGTTTTTGCGGATCATCCAGTTTCAGGGGATACTCTGCCGAAAATTTTATGAAAATTCAAAGAGTTGGACAAATTCTGAGTTCTAGGTTGTGTCTGTAATTCTGTCCAGAGTTTTCTTCTCATTCATTTGAGTCCATATCTATTGTTGCCACATGTGTTATGCCTCATACATGCTTATGCTTATATTGTGATCATGTTATGTGTGATTTGGAGTCCCCCATAGAGGCTGGACATTGGACACACAGTCCGGTCGCGTACGTACCAGGTGTTGAACCCCAAAAATTACCCCCGAAAAGGATAAATTCCAGAATATCGACAGGATGGGCTAACTCTTTTGGAGTTTTTTGGAGTCGCCACCCAATTTAAGGAAAACAGGGAACCAAATTAGCAAATGCGTGCAAAAACTCCGTTTTAAGAAAAAGACGGTCTTTTAAGAGATTCTAAAGGTAAGAGGTTTTATTAATTTTGGAAGAAGGTTTTTAAGGCACTTCCGAAATTTCGTAAAATACGGTTAATCCGACAGGTTTCCAAAATATTTGCAAAATATACTTTTCTAGAAAATTTATCTAAAATAATTAATTGAAATAAAAAACTTGTTTATGAAAAATATTTTAATTTGCACGCATTTTGCTAATTGGCCTCAGTTTGCAATAAATTAAATCACGACTTCAAAATAAAAGGCAACGAACATAAAGTAAAACAATATACAAACAATCAAATATTATTGATAAATAAATATTCTACACATTTATTTGCATAAGTATCTCTAAGGAAAGAAAGGCAAAGTTTAAAGGTAAAACCCGAGAAATGATCAACTCGCGGGAGCCTTGGATTTTCTAAAATTTCTAAGTCTTATTTCTGAACGCTCGAGTCTGAATTCAATCCAAACGACTCCAATGCAATGGAAGTTAGCCAAAAAAGCGTCCCCGAATTGCTCGTGCAAAGATGTACCTCGCAATAAAAATGAGAATTTAAACTAAATTAGTTCGATAATAAAGTGTAATAATTAATAAAATAAAATAACAATAATGAAGTAATAATAATAATAATAATAATAATAATAATAAAATATATATTTATATATAATAATAATAGAATTAATAATAATAATAGTAATAATAATAATAATAACAATAATAATAATAATAATAATAATAATAATAATAATAATAATAATAATAATAATAATAATAATAATAGTAAAGGGGTGGTTTTTGCAAAATTTTAGGCTCAGGTTTGTATGGCGCGTCGAATAGAGGCTCGGGATTTGGTACGATTGCAAATACGGAGCCCGGGCCGTGTTGCCATACCAAAGCACCAAACCCACTACTCTATTCAATTTGCTTTGCATTAAAGTGCATTCATCATCGCCTTTTTGCTTTAGGGACACGAGAACGGGACGGTTCAAGCGTAGTATCGTGTTCAAATCCATCCCGAGGCCTCAATACGTTTATACGTATTTTTTTATTGGCCATTAGCGTAGTATTTGTTCAAATCAGTCCGTAAAGCCTCAAATGGATTATTTCTTAGGGCTAGAAATGCAGTTTCATGTCCAAAATCAATCTAACTTTCCGTGATATACCAAATTTATCCAAAACGGGTTCCTGCACTCAGAAAATCCAGTCAATGCATAACAGTAATCCAACCACGTAAATGGGTCACACCAATGATTCAACCGGGTCAAATCAACCGGAATCAAGCAACAGGTCAAATGCAAAATAAAGTAACGGGTCAACTGTGCAACCAAAATAGTCCCACAAATGAACGGATCAAAACTGCATATGCAGATTCCAATAACATGTAACAAATTAAGTCCAAAAAAAAACAGTGAGTCAACATAGCCAGCAGCTATAGCTATGGAATAGGATTTCGTATGGATGCGGTGCAACTAAGAAGTGATAATCAACAGATGTTAAGTCAATAATCCGAGAATAGCTAGCAACTATGCCCAAGTACCTAACTGGAATTATAGCCAATGTACAGGGTCGCCAACTGAAACTAGCAGCTGCTTAACCAGCAGATTATCATGATTTAGGCACCATATACGCTAATCTCAAATCAGTGCTCAGACATCAGATAAACAATTCCAACAGCAAATACCATCATCAGAAACAATGGCACCATACCCGTAAACAAACAGTGGTATAAAACCACTATGGCAACGGAATCAGAGCAAAAATCAGATGGGGTTTGGAGGAGCAACACCAGCCGAGTGCGGCGTCGCTTCAACTCCACAACACCCTCATCAATTTCAATAATAGAACTGAGAATATGATGGAGAAATATGTGAAACTTCCTGTCAAGAACAAAACACCGGCGTAAATATCACCATCATTTCCGGTGATGAATATCTCCGGCGCCAGGAACCCCCACTGGTGGTGATGGACTCTATTTCGAACCTCACGCAACCCCCAGTCCCGATTTCCCTTTTTTGTTTCAATCGATGTGTGTGCGAATGGTGTGCGTGTTGAAATGTGTTTGAAGAAGACCAAAAAAAAAAGAAATGGGTGTTCTGATGGGGTTTTGAGAGGAGGGTGAGGTGTGTTCGTGTTTTTGAGGAGAGGGTCAAGGGAATAAAATGAGAGTGGTGGTTTATGGTCTGGTTTTTTGAGAGGATGATAAAAAAAATGTGTTGTGCCGCGGCTGATCCTCATAAAATGGGTCTAGGGTTTTTTTTTTTTTTTTTTATATGGGTGATAGGGGAATAGTGAGTATATGGGTGAAATGTATATAGGGGCCTTGCACAAATAGGATAGATTTCAAGGAGGGGAGCGGATTTGGCACAATTTTATAATTAATAAAAAAAATGAATGAGTTGCACGAGTGGGTTAAATTTGGTGGAATTTCGCAATTTTAGCACTTTTCTTTAAAACTGCAATTGATCCTGTTTTATTATCATTATTTATTTAATTTTCCAAATTAAACCTCAATTATGAAAATATTACCAGAATTTAATAATTTTAAAAAAATTCGGGACAAAATTGGGTGTCAACACCAGGTTCCTAACCGGATTGCCCTAAGATGTGAGGAATGAAACCTTTAGCCTAAATTGATATATTTTTCTGCTTATTGAATAGAGTGAGATCGTTTGGCAACTAAACCAAAGGATAAAAGCGGTTGTTGATTAGTCGTACTAACCTTTGGAAGAGGTAAATGTTTATATCCATTTCTTTGGAGGCACCTGGCCTTGTGGATTTTCTACCACGTGTTCCTTACGTGTGTAGCTGCCGATAGGCGTACTCATTACGCCTTAGCTTTGGATTTACATTGTATAATAATATATGTTATGTCCTGTTGTTGGTATTGCATTGAGGATCTGAGCATTGTACTCTGGATGTGAGTTGGCATCTACTCCCCGGCTGTCGATGAGATTCCCACACCGGGGAAGGGTTATTATTGCATCACATTGCATTCATATGCATTATATGTCATTCATATGCATTACATTGCATATCATATTGGGTGTAGGAGTATTCCGCCCCAGGAGAGTGCAGGAGTATTCCACCTCTGATTCATATTATATTGGGTGCAGGAGTATTCCGCCCCAGGAGCAGGAGTATTCCGCTCTTATGCGAGATACTGAGTGCATGAGTATTCCGCCTCAGCTTTACATTATATCGAGTGCATGAGTATTCCGCCCTAGGAGAGTGCAGGAGTATTCCGTCTCTGGTTTATATTATATCGGGTGCAGGAGTATTCCGCCCCAGGAGCAGGAGTATTCCGCTCCAGTTGGTTATCAGATTGGATTCCCCTCGAATGCAGGAGTATTCCGCTTCGGAATGGGATTACGGGCACATGTGACCATTTGCATCACATTTCATTTCATACCATTGTGTACTTACGATACATGACTACTGTCCTGCTTATATGTGCATTGCTTATTTGTTGATATGTTTCTGGCTCGTATCCCTAGTTGAGTTTATGGTTTCATACATATTTCCGGTTGTTATCTGGCTCAGCTTTTTTATAATTTAAATAAGAGAAATTTGGTTTATCTGTATCTTCTCCCTGGCTAGCTATCCCATTCTTTGAGGTGGCTAATCTGCCCCACTTATTGAGTCCTTTTGAGTCACCCTTGTTTGTTGTTTTTTTCTTGTCTATCTATTACGTTTCGGCAGGTTTGCTCCAGGATTGAGTTCGCTACGTTGTGAAGGGGCGAAGACGACTTCAGCTGTCAGGGTGAGCCAGCTTTAATTCCGGATGGCCATCGGTTTATTATTCATTATATCAGTTGCATTTTGCTCCCTTCAGGAGGTATTTGTCTTCTTTTGTACTCTTAGATGTCTGGTTTGGATAGCTCTAAACCTAGCATGTTAGGTAGTCAGCTGTAATTTCTTTTGTACAACTTAGAGGTATCAATATGTATGTGTTTTTTTAGTCTTGTCCTTATTTGTGAATTGTTATATTTATTTTCCTGATTTAATTGGTAAGGGGTCGCCCGACGGGTCTAGGGGAGGATGTCGGGTTCCCGCACGGCCTAACCGGATTCCGGGTCGTGTTAGTTGGTATCAGAGCCTGGTTTAAATTCTATCTAGACTAAGACAGTGTCTAGTAGAGTCTCGCTGATGGGTACGTAGATGTCCGTACTTATCTACGAAGGTGTCATTTGACCCCCCTGAATTGAGCTATCGAGCGGTGATGCTTATGGAAAAGGTATGGAGTTGTGAACTCGAGAGTTACAGCTGTTTGGCAACTCGAAAGGGTAGTTGGGTAGCTTAGGTCTGCCTACATTCAGTTTTTAGCCAAATCTTCTTTAGTCCTGCAGACTGTGCGGGGATGATTATTCCTATTCAAATAGCTGCATGAGTTTGTGCTTTAAGTGGAGGAGTCTTCCTCCAAATACTGAATGGTAATATTAAATCTCTAAGGCGTTGATACCACTTTTGTCACGACCCAACCTAGGGCCACGACAGAAACCTACAATGAGTGTTGATCATTGCTAAACCCACTAATAATCTATTAATGCTAGAGATAAGCTGGCAACCTGATCATATACGTACCTATCGGCTGAAAGTATAAAGTCTGGAAAGATGACACGACTTTAACTTGCGGGCAATTAGAACACTGAGCCACAAATTCTGCTATATCACACTTCATTCCGTCCCACTAATAAATCTACTTAAGATCATGGTACATCTTAGTCGAACCTGGATGAACAGTGTATTTGGAATAATGTGCCTCTATCATAATCTGTCCACGTAAATCTGCAACATCAGGGACACAAAGTCTTTCTTTATACATGAGAACACCGTCAGTAGTAACTCTTTATGGTGACTCCGGTTTTCTTCTGGCTATCTGTCTGTATTCAACTAGAACTGGATCCTCATACTGAAACTGTTTTACTTCATGAAAATTTAGAGTTAAAGGTCTAGTGCAGCTTGTCGTCCATCCATCATTGGCATATCTCCTTCACATCTAAATTCTTTGAGAAGTTACTTTAGCATTATAAGTGCACATGCAATCAACTTTGTTGCTGGTATTCTGCCTCAACTCATGGTCCAACTACATGTCTCTTTTATTTTTACTTTTTCAAGTCATAATAACTCCAATTCAAAGACAATACCTTGAGGTAGATGTTCAGTCTGAAGATCATTCTTGGTCTACATCATACTATCCAGTAGTAGTTGAATGATCCTTATCCTTATACGATAGACCCTGTTCAGATGAACCTTTGACATACATTAGGATATGAGTAACTACATTCCCACAAGGAGCTTGCAGAACAACACTAACATCAACTGAGATGTTGCATAGTACGTTCGTAAAAATAATATAGCTTGCATCAAATCTTCTATAGTGTGTAGTGACAAGGTACTTCAAAAGCTCCCCCTATTGTATCAAGTGTAAGCTAACTCTTAGTTCCATCAGGCTGTTGTATATCGTAAAGTATATCGACGAGGTGATTCGTCTGCAGAACCATGTTAATCTATCCAACAGTGTATCTTTATTTCAAAAATGTAGAGCTCTCCTCACGTGCTTGAGGAAGTGTCAGCTTAGTCCGAATAAGTTGGGCAATGATGTTATCATATTATCCAGATATGTTTTATTCCAAGAGTTCGGTGTTCGTGTAATAATTCTGATTCTGCAATCATGAGATAATGTCCGTGGAGTAGCTTATGAAAGTCGTGGAAGTTCTTTTGTTATCTGTGCGGAATTTTCTTTAAACTTAGGCTCGTTCGAGGACGAACGGGAGTTTAAGTAGAGGATAATGAAACGACCTCGGTTAGTCGTTTCGGAAGTTAGGACTCCGATTGGCTTCCGCTAAAATGCCGAAAGTTAAATAATTTGACCTTTCACATCTTTTCACTACTACAAGTATGTAACAGATCATTGCTTAATGCTTCTACGTACTTCATTTAACATTCGAGGACGAATGTTCCTAACGGGGGAAGATTGTTACACCCCGTATATCCAAAGTGAGGTATATCCTTCTAGTGACATGTTAAGAATGATTTAAGTGAGTTTAAAGTCATAATATGACCATATATGATGTTTATATTTTGAATATAAATTTTGGGAAAAATCGGATTTAAGTTGCGGAAAAACCGACAAAGGAATTGTCTTGTAATGAAACTTTTTCAGCAATTAATTCCGTGTGTTATATGAGGTCTTTTGCGGACATATGATATACCAAATTGAAGGTTTTGGAGTGTAGTTTCCAACACTTTTGACGGTTTGTTCATAAAATGTCTGGATAAAAATATTTGAGCATCAGAAGTCACGCCAGAAAAAGGGACATAAGCGCAAAAGAGGACTAAAACTGATATGTTTCGAGTCTAAAAGGAAAACTTGTCTTCATTTTCGTTATTTCCATAACCTACATAATAGAAACAATGCTTATATGAAGGTTTAAGCAACTTTTATGATTTTTAAGGAAGGACACCAATCTTAACTCGAAATTGAAGACGGATTGCGTCAAAATGCTCTACGCGATTAAGGTAACGTTATGCTACCTTCAATTTCGTCTATAGCTTGAGTTTTAGAATTACTTCATGACTAAGTAAAGTACCTAAATGCTGTATTATAGCTTGTTTAAGCTTTATAAGGTCTTGAATTCAAGGGAAACAAGGTGGAGAAGCAAGAAACATCAAAGGTATGTAAGGCTAAACCTTTCTTTTGGCAAGGCATGTATCTTGTAGTTTTTGAAGCTTTTCTTAGTTCCAAAATTGATGATTCTTGTGGGTAACTTAAATGGAATAAAGGTGACCGTATATGTGCTTAATTAGGTGCTATGAACCACGGCAAAATATGTCCAAAACAGTAGCACAAAATGTTTCAAAATCTGGAGAATTGTTTTTATCTTCGGACAGCTGTTAGTAGTTTGAGCATACCTCCTTGTAAAAAATTGATATTGAGATGATTCAAGATTTCCTGGAACCCTAAGACATATATATAAAACTTTCATGAAGACCATGAGGTCTATATCTTTGATCTACACTCTGAAAATTAGGTCAAAAGGCAGGACAGTGGTGCTGTCCAGACATTCTATCAGCGGATTTGTTATGTCATCCAGTCGTCTCATCTTGTTATCCATTTAACATGTTTATGTTATCAGTTTATCCGGGTATCTATTCCCGTGTGTAGTATAGTGTTGGTTCTATTTTTGCGGATCATCCAGTTTCAGGGAAAACTCTACCGAAAATTTTATGAAAATTCAAAGAGTTGGACAAATTCTGAGTTCTAGGTTGTGTCTGTAATTCTATCCAGAGTTTTCTTCTCATTCATTTGAGTCTATATCTATTGTTGCCACATGTGTTATGCCTCATACATGCTTATGCTTATATTGTGATCATGTTATGCGTGATTTGGAGTCCCCCATAGAGGCTGGACATTGGACACACAGTCCGATCGTGTGCGTATCAGGTTCCTAACCGGATTGCCCTAAGATGTGAGGAATGAAACCTTTAGCCTAAATTGATATATTTTTCTACTTATTGAATAGAGTGGGATCGTTTGGCAAGGAAACCAAAGGATAAAGCGGTTGTTGATTAGCCGTACTAACTTTTGGAAGAGGTAAATGTTTATATCCATTTCTTTGGAGGCACCTGGCCTTGTGGATTTTCTACCACGTTTTCCTTACGTGTGTAGCTGCTGATAGGCGTACTCATTACGCCTTATCTTTGGATTTACATTGTATAATAATATATGTTATGTTCTGTTGTTGGTATTGCATTGAGGATCTGAGCATTGTACTCTGGATGTGAGTTGGCATCTACTCCCCGGTTGTCGATGAGAGTCCCACGCCGGGGAAGGATTATTATTGCATCACATTGCATTCATATGCATTATATGTCATTCATATGCATTACATTGCATATCATATTGGGTGCAGGAGTATTCCGCCCCAGGAGGAGGAGTATTCTGCTCTTATGCGAGATACTGAGTGGAGAAGTATTCCGCCTCAGCTTTACATTATATCGGGTGCAGGAGTATTCCGCCCCAGGAGAGTGCAGGAGTATTCTGCCTCTGGTTTATATTATATCGGGTGCATGAGTATTCCGCCCCAGGAGCAGGAGTATTCCGCTCCAGTTGGTTATCAGATTGGATTCCCCTCGAATTCAGGAGTATTCTGCTTCGGGATGGGATTACGGGCACATGTGACCCTTTGCATCACATTTCATTTCATTTCATACCATTGTGTACTTGCGGTACATGACTACTGTCCTGCTTATATGTGCTTTGCTTATTTGTTGATATGTTTCTTGCTCGCATCCCTAGTTGAGTTTATGGTTTCATACGTGTTTCTGGTTGTTATCTGGCTCTGCCTTTTTATAATTTAAATAAGAGGAATTTGGTTTATCTGTATCTTCTCCCTGGCTAGCTATCCCATTCTTTGAGGTGGCTAATCTGCTCCACTTATTGAGTCCTTTTGACTCACCCTTGTTTGTTGGTTTTTTCTTGTCTATCTATTTCGTTTCGGCAGGTTCGATCCAGGATTGAGTTCGCCACGTTGTGAAGGAGCGAAGACGACTTCAGCTGTCAGGGTGAGCCAGCTTTTATTCCGGATGGCCATCGGTTTATTATTCATTATATCAGTTGCATTTTGCTCCCTTCAGGAGGTATTTGTCTTCTTTTGTACTCTTAGATATCTGGTCTGGATAGCCCTAAACCTAGCATGTTGGGTAATTAGTTGTAATTTCTTTTGTACGGCTTAGAGGTATCAATATGTCCGTGTTTTTTTTAGTCTTGTCCTTATTTATGAATTGTTATATTTATTTTCCTGATTTAATTGGTAAGGGGTCGCCCGACGGGTTTAGGGGAGGATGTCGGGTGCCCGCACGACCTAACTGGATTCCAGGTCGTGTCAGTGGATCAAATTTCGGCGCCGTTGCCAGGAAACTACGATTTCAATATTGAGTTACAGCAGTTGATGAAATGTTAAGTAGTTCGTAAGTCTAGCATTTTACTTTTATATTTGTTTTGCCATTTGTAGGTAATACAGGGCAATGTGGAGAAATCCTCATGGAGCCTTGCGGAACCCCATCTACAATCGTGCTTATGAGAACAATGAAGGTATTTCCTTCTATGTGTCTCTGGACGGCTATGATGGAGAATTCGAGGGCAAGTTGAGAAAGTTGAAGATGGACTTGGGTCCAATGTTCTTGATCTCCAGTTGAAAATGTGGTTCAATCTGATGAAAACCCTCTTGGTGGAAATATTGCAAGTAGAAGAGGTGTGGCTATTGATCCTATTATTGAGAAAGTAGGTGAGATGATGAGCCAAGTCGATACTTTGGCATCTATAGTTTGGAACTTAGACATTGATGATGAGGAGAGCATAAAAAATTGTGGGCTTGCCTTAGAAGGACTTGAAGCTCATCCCAATGATACCAACAAGCTCTCAATTGACTTGGACAATCGGCAAACTCCACGAACAAAACCATCCATTGAGGAGCTACCGACATTGAACTTGGAAGTAATACCATCTGGCATGAAGCATGCGGGTTCGACCAACTATGTGGCATATGATGAAGCTTTGGGAGAGCTTATCAATGATCACAGAAAGGCGCTTGTTGATGATAGTAGTCATTACTTTTGGGATGAGTCTTTCATATTACCAAGGATGCATATGGAATAATCCAAAGAGGTGTCACCAATTCTGAAAAAGTAGAGATCTTAAGAGAAAGCCATTCTTTTTCTTTCGGAAAACATCATGTTGGAATGAAGTTGGCTTACAAGAGAATATGGTGTTGGGAGTTCGACCAGGGCGATTTGGTACTCTTTTCCAAGTCCCAAACCCTATGGTTCCCCAGAAAGTTGAGATCGAAAAGGTGTAGTCCATTTACAATTGTTGGGGTGCTTTTTAATAGCCCCATTGATCTAGTCGATACAAACGGAAAGGTGTTCCGGAAAATGGGCACAATGTTATGCACTATTTAGGATGCGACACAGATGTTGGTGAGGTGGCGTTCATCTATCTTCATGAGGTTTGAATGGAATAACTAACACCATCGTGCTGTGACGTTAAACTAGGCACTTCTTGGGAGGCAACCCAGGTTTTTAGTTTAATTTATTGTTAACTGCACAGGCCTTGGGATTTGAACAAAGAGGGAAAAGTGGAGGTGAAATCTGAAAGTGCAGGAGGTGGGCCGTCTAAAAGTGGAAGCGGACCGCCTAAGTGAAGGAAAATTGAGGCAGTAAGCTCCAAAAATGGGAAGCCCATATTTGCCTAAGTGTTGGACATAGGGCGCCCCACCCTACTTTGTGGTCGGGCTGCCGTCAGGTTTTTGTGTGTGTGTCCCTTTCTAACCCCCTTTGTATTTCCTTTGTTATACTTAAAATGTGGGACGATGCTAGAGTCTTTAGTTGGTGGAGGGGTTCGTTCGAATTCATATGTGTATTTTGGATGGAAATTGTACTTGTGCATTAAATGATATCCATGTATAAATTTGAACCATTTTGATGTATATACACTTCATGTTGCCAGTTTAGCTTGGTTTTAGGTTACGTTCTTAAAGTTTTTTTTAGTTTTCTAATAAGCTTCCACTTTTCTTCGCTTGGTTCTTTCCGAAGGTTCTTTTTGAACCAAGTATGTACATTGAACTTATTTTTGAAATGTATTAGTGATTTATGTGGTACCAATTTATGTTACTTTATTTTTATGGCATATGACAAATTAATATATATTTTGATTGACATGGCTTGAATCGTAGACTGTGAGAGTCTTTTATTGGCTTATTGAGTTGTTGGCGTGGTCCAATCTTGGACCATTGCGTACTTTTTGAAAGTCTTTTATTGGCTTAAGTGCAAATCTCAAGTGCATGGTAAAGTACATGAATGAGTAAGGCAAGTCGATGACTTTGAGGAAATTCTAGAGACTCATGTGTTTCCTCTAGCCATAGTTTGATTGAATACATATTTGGCTTGTCAAGTGCCCATGTGAATGGGTGTAACTAGTTGGTACCAACTGATTCTTTAATGCAAAACGATTTTTGTGACTTCAAAATATGGAACATGACTTGGTCTTGAGCTTAAACTAGAACATGCTCTGGTCTTTTTGATTTTGAGTTGCTTGAGGACAAGCAAAGACTTAAGTTTAGGGGAGTTGATAAGTTGGTATTTTACCAACTTATAGGCTACTTCAAACTTTTGTTTCTGGATCCAAAAGCAACATTGTGTACTACTAATGCCTTAAATGGCTTAGTTTCAGGTTATGATGAGTTTACAAGAGTCATTGACTGAAAAGTGAAGCTAAAGAGCAAGAAGAGAGCCAAATATATATGAATCACAGCTGGACAGAGAAGGGCGCCCCTGCTTAAGGAGATTCTGAGAGCTTCCAAGTCTGAGACCAATCAGGAGGTGCCCCGCCTCCTGAGGTGCAGTGAGCAAGAATTCTGAAGCTACAGGGGAGGCGTCCCGCCATAAGATTTTGGTGCCCCGCCCTACCTGCAAATTCAAGTGGAAAATTTTGCTAAGTCTAGAAGACGCGGACTGCCCCATGACCTTGGGCCCGCCCGTGGAAAACTTGTAATTAATATCTAGCTTTGTATAAATAGAAAAAGCTAGAGTTTTTGACACAACTTTATTATACATTTCACTTACTACTCTTAGAGGCGATTTTGGAAGACAAGATTGAAGTTTGTCATCACTTTGTAAGCTTATTATCTTGTACTTTTGAATCATTAATCCTATATCAAATATATATTCATGTTTGAATCTATTCCATCTTTTCATTACATGTTTTATTGTTTCATTCAAACCCTTAGTATGAGTCGCAAAATTCATAAGTAGGGGTATAAATGTGCTATAGATGGTAGAAAATCAATGGGTCTTGTTTGGATTCACCACACATAAAATAAGTAACGATAATCCAACTCCCATTATATTAACATCTAATTCTTGATATGCATCATATTAGGAATTCATATCTACTTTACTAGTTAAAGACTCGGGAGAGATTAGCTACTATAGATTAGCGTAGTGGGCAAGGATTTGGGTTTTGTTGGCTAAACTTGGCCTAACCCATCGAAAAGGAGTTACGCTCGGAAGCTATCTTATATTTGGCTATTTTACCTATATTTTGAGGGTAGTTTTACCATGTTATGACAGTACACCTAAGAGTTTATATGCAAAATTCTCAAGAGTTGATACTAATTGAGTTGTTTGGTGTTGTAGGATTTTAACACGGTGAATTGAGCAAGAAAGCGCAAGTTTTGCACTTAAAAGTGAAGATATTAAAGATTTCAAGTGATCCGTGTGCCACGCGGGTGACACGGGAAGAAATAGAGTCTTTGCTTAGGAATGGAGAAAAAATTTCAGTGCATTTAGGTCAAATACGCGAGCACCACGCGAGCTGAATCGCCTGAAGAAATTCAGTCCGCGTGGCACCCGCGAAGTACATTGCTATGGGGCGAAACAAATAAGGGTTTTTTAGTACTTTTGCTCAGTTTTCTACAGGGTATAAAAGCTTCTTTTGCCTCCATTATGAATTATACACTAGGAAAGAGGCAAAAAGGAGGCTAGAGCTTTGGAGACTTCAAGAACACGAGTTTTTCTTAAATTCTTCCTTACTTTTTTGTAATTTATTCATTCATGAATTATTTTGATATGACTATCATGAATATGAGCGGATAATTTACCCATTCTAGGGTTGATTGAACCACTCCAATACTTATGTGCTATGAATATTTATTTCAATAATTGAAACTTGTGAATCCTTCCTATCTAAGTGTTTATGTTTTGATTGCTATTAATTGGAAGAGCTCCCAACTGATTGTTCCCATTATTCTTGTGTGTCTAGGAATAGATTCATAGGTTTGGGTTAAACACTTAGCAATATTTCAACCTAAAACCAAGGTATTACTTAGGTTGTCAATAAGGTGATTTGTGACCATAGATCCTGATTGTGAACTAAACTTGTAGTCCTAGTTATCTTCATTAATTAATTGGAAAATTGGTTAGTGAAAGTTACTACTATTACATGGAAGTGAATAGTTGTATAATTGGAGCAAGTGTTCAATAGGAAGAAAATCAAGTTGAAATTTGTTAAAATAATTACTCTAACACATAGGTAGGAGTTGGGTAAATCAATCATAGGCTTCTAAATCCTTGATCAATTTATTTCTTAATACTTTGCAATTTACTTTTGTTACATTGAAACCATTATACAATTACAAAACCTCGAAGTTAATTGCACTACAAGAAAATTAGGATACGACGACATTTTTTAAATGTCATTTTTAATCACGTAAATGTCACAATATTAATTACCGACATTTATTTTACACCTAGATCAAATGTCGTCTATTCCAGTGTCGTTAATTTTTCGACATTTACCATAATGTCGGGAAATAAATAGTGACATTTATTTACGACTTTTATCAAATGTCACTAGCTTTGGGCGACACATAAAAAAATGTCAGCAAATATTACCCATCTACCCTACAAATACACAAAAGTGTCAGAAATTATCCCTTGACAGTAACTCTTGTCTTCTGTTCTTTTTTTTCACTTTCTAATACACTACAAAATTTAATAAACTTTGTCTAATATTATAATCATTCATAAATTTTTGATACCACAAGGGTCATACACCATAAAAGAATTTTGATTAAAACAAACAGCCAATTCCACATTATTTCTACATCTCTTAACTGTTGAACCCCAATAATTTACCCTTTCTTTAAGAAAAAATAGGTTTCGGGTATATTTCAACAAAATGGAACCCCAAAGGGCTTTCTTTGGAGTCGCCACCTAATTTTAGGAGAATTAGGAACCAATTAATTAAATAGTGCGTGCAAGTACTCCGCTTTAAGGAAGTGGTCTATTTTAAGAGATTCTGGGTAAGAGGTTCATTTATTTTCGAAAGAAGGTTCCAATTTGAAAGCACTTTCGAAAATCCACAAAATGTGGTTAATCCTTCGGTTTTCACAAGACAGCTATATAAATACAAATTTACAAAATTATTTAACTTTCCATTTAAAGTGTCACCAATTGAATTTAAAAACTTATCCATAAAAAAGGTAGAGAAAATAAATGACTTTAATAAGAAAACGGATTGATTTGAAGACTTGTACTAAAGTTGTATTTTAGAAGTAATCTTAAGATTATTACAAATTGGCTTGCACGCACCATTTAATTAGAAGGTTCAAAATTTATAAATAAGGTGGAAATTCTAAAGAAATAAAATATTCACAAAATAACTCAATAAATAAATAAACATTCATTTATAATCAATCAAATTATTCTACAATAATTATCTACGGGGAATTCCTAATGATATGCAAATTCTAAGGGATTGGGAAAGAGAAGAGGTTTAGAAGAAGAACCCGAAAATTGGCAAACTCACGGGAGCCTTGAATTTATTTAATTTTATACATTTATGCCCATGAGCCTAAAACATCATACAACTCAACAAAGCATTTTAAATTTCTATAGGTCTTGAATCTTGAGCCCGGACTCGACCCCAATGCAACTCCAAGCCAATAAGCCAATCCCAATTGGTGAGTTTAGCCAACTCGATCCCAATAAGTGTATTATACAAAGAAAGAGAAAAATAAGGATCAGTAAATGTGAAGAGCTTAAATAGTTACCAGAAGTAAATGAAACAAGTTGTAAACCGTAAGCTACTGAGGATTAAACCAAGTACATATACAGAATATAAGCGAAACATAACATGCAGTACCTATCAAAACTCTAAAATGGGAAAGCAATATAATTAAGACATCAACTTGCAGGACAAATTATATATCCAATTTTATAACCTCAAACGTCGTCTATTGTAAACTAATTTTAGCAAGGAATGGAAGACAATAAGAAGCTAAAAGATCTAAGATAAAATTTCTTAACAGGTAGATAAAGCGAGCAAAATATGACCATATCAAAACTTATCTCGTCTGAGCAAAATGAAAGGCATTTTATCTTCATTGAACTATGTAAATAAGGCAAACCAATGAGTTGAAGCAATCCCAGGCATCAGTGAGCATACGAAAGCACAAACATTGTTATGGCTTAACTTTTGATGTCTTAATTTTATCAATACCAAAAGTTATATAGTTTGCAACTTTAGACCTGATTCAAAACACAAAGCAAAATACCTACGCCCACAAACTGAAAACTTGAAGAAAACCTCAAGAACTCTTGGCATGACTGCAGACATATCATCTCTGCTTAATGGTACCCATTTATACAATCAAGCAATCAATACCTTTCACTATCACAAAACCTAACATTCAGGGAATTATCACAAACCATGAAGAAACTAGAAAGAGCGATACTAAAGGAAAAAGCTATATTTTAATTAAAAAAAAGAAGCCAAGCTATCAGGAGACCATAAACAAATCAGACCAACAGGAAAACAATGAGACAGATTACACCTTCACTCACAACAAACAAGACCAGACTCCCTATTTATGAACTTGCAGTTCTGGACAAGAACAAACCTACACTCCCTCATACAGACTAAGAACATACTCCCTGAACCTCTCTAGAACATCTGCGACACACAAAAACACCCTCTCTACACTCACCTTCACACTCCCTCTAACAGATCCTATACTTTAAACAGGCAAACAACTACATCCAGACCATTTCAGCTTCCATAAAACAAACTGGAATAACTACAAGCTTCCCTGAAACTTATCAGACCACTTCCACTCACAAACTACCTGAAACCACCAGGACATACTTTCTAAACACCCAGAACCACTCCTGCACATATACATACACCCCTCTCTGCACAATACACAACATACTGCACAGAACTAAGCAAGAACAAAGGAAAAGAACATTTTTGAAACTGAAAACTTGGAAGAAAATACTGAAAGGGATTGGAGAACTAAACTGCTCTAATTCAATAAACAGAAACAGACCTCTTCCTCCCTCTAACTTACAACAAATCACTCACCAATACACACTTTTAGACCTGCTGCATTGCCTCCAAACAAACTCCCTAAGCACCCTACAAACTCTCATCCCCAGCTTACAACAACTTCTACAGACCAATACCCTGCCCGGAAAATACCCTCTCAACCTCACACCTGAACCCACTTAATCTGCAGCATCAGAACCAGGCTCCCTCACTCGCGCACAAGCCAACTTCATACACACAAACCTTATCCTACCATAACAGCCCATCTTTATATTAAGAACCACGGATTTGTTTTGCAATGGACAAGAAATTGAATCCGGAAAACTCAACAAAATGACAGCAAGATCAGATACTTGTGCAATTGAACAAATTGAAAAGTTGACTGCTAAAAATGAAAAGGAAAGCAAAATCCTTGTGGAAATCTCAATAGATATTCTCCCATGCTAACATTAACAATCAAAATGAAGAAGTAGTACTCAGGCAGACATTTACCATTAAACAAGACTAAAAAAAAAACTCTACCAAAAACTGTCTCGTACAGATTAAGAATCATATTCCAACATAAACCTCTCTTTATACACCAAAACATTTCATATTTCATTTCAGAACCAAGCAAGAATCAAACAACATCAGAACCTACACAAAGGCTCAAACTTATTTCCATTAATCAATTTAAAAACCAGTTTCAAACCTGTAAAAACCTTAGCTTTGTATAAAGTTGTTAACTGAATTCCTAGTAACTATATTAAAGCTTAGTGATAGCTTGAAACTACACAACTTCAGGTTTACGCAAATAATCCAGTTAACTAATCACACAACTTATTTCTATATACTATACTAAACAAGACAAAACTTCGAATACAAAATCGACACTGAACTAGCAGTATGATCCTTGCCGGAAATAAGAAAATTATTTAGAAATAGAAGAAAGGGATTGTTACCTTGCTAAGGGCAGTGAACCAAAGCGAGGGTCCGAAAAATGCGCAACTCGACTAAGCGACGACTCGAATGTTGAAGCGACAACACCAATCAAACAGAAACTAGGAATTGCTATTGTTTGTAAAAAAGCTAAAAAAAATGTATGTCTGCCGCCTCTCTATGTTTTCTACTGCTAAGAACTTCCCCCTATCACCGCCGTTCCAAAACTGAATCCCCCTTTAATTCAAGGCTTCCCTCTTCTATTTATATCCCTAAAATGAGGGCTCGAGGGTCGCGACCAATACCCAAACCACCCCTCTAACGGCTCCTAATGGATAAGGAGTTTGTACGATTCAGGATGAGCTGGAGGGGTGAGGGACCACTGGTTTTGAGAGGGAAATTGGGTTTCCGGGTTCCAATTCGCACTGAGGGGGAAACGGGTTTGGGGAGAGAATGAAGAATGGGCTGATCTGAAATGAAGCGTGTGTGTTGTATGCTATGTATATGCTTGCATAAATGGGCTCTAATCTAGGACGGGAAACTATTTTAGCCTCTCTTAGGATAGAGTAATTAAAAGGGTATTGCGCGGGTGGAAAGGATTTTAGGATATATCTTGCAAATTTAACCTTTTCCTTCCAAATTTATTAATTCGTTTTAAAATTTAAAAATTGATTTTATTTAAATAATGGACTAATTAAAATTTTTAGGACAAAATTGGGTGTCAACAGCTGCCCCTCTTTACCCGGAAAAGGATGAAAGAATTTTCAGGGTAAAGAAGTTGACGAGAAACCAATTTTGTCACGACAAGGCCACGTACTTTGATTCCAAGGACCAAAAATGCGAGGCTTATGGACATGGCCGAACTCCGGTTTCCGAGTTGCCTACATATCTCGGGCTGAAAGAGAATCAGGCCATATGTAGTTCAACGACACTTAGATACGAAGATCCGCACGATTGATTGAAAAAGACACACGAATAGGATAGAATTCAAACTAACCCCCTAATCTGGAATGAAAGATTAGGCAAGAATTTGCTTGTTCGAGTGCGATTCTTCAGATCCTTGTTGATGAGTCTAGCTCATATCAACAATTGCCCCAGTTCACTGCTAAGAAAGAGTTCCATGTTATGCTCCAAATGCTGCTGCGGTATGGCCAAAATTCTGTAAAGACTTAACAAACGGTAAGCGAGCAACTGCTAATAAACTATAATAATTGGAATAAGAAATAAATAAAGGGATAATATAAAACTGTAAATGCTGGTTGCAATATCAATGATAAGCTAGTCTCCAATCAACTAGAAGAGATTCGACTTTGTGAGGCAAGATGACTTCAGGGCCGTTGGTAAACTGAAAATAAAATATTAAAGGACTTCAATCCATAGAAACATAAAGTAGACTTAAATAAAATATAAGGATAAAAATGCCGCCTTTCGGAAATGACTCATGATCGAGTCTCCAATTGTCTATGGTAGGATCCATAACAATAGCGCCTTCGATTGTTTACGATAGGCCTCCAATTGTCTATGGTAAGCTTCATGATAATGACGTCTTTGCCTGTTCATGTTAGACTTCATAATAAGGCCTCCAATTGTTTATGGTAGGCTTTATAATAATAGTGCCTTCGATTGTTTACGATAGGCTTCATAAAAAGACCTCCAATTGTTTATGGAAGGCTTTAAATGATAATGACGTCTTCGATTGTTTACGATAGACTTCATATTAAGGCCCCCGATTGTTTACGGTAGGCTCCATAACAATAGCGCCTTCGATTGTCTACGATAGGCTTCATAAAAAGGCCTCCAATTGTTTATGGAAGGCTTTAAATGATAATGACGTCTTCGATTGTTTACGATAGACTTCATAAAGAACCACGTCTCCGATTGTCTACGGTAGACTTGGTAAATGTGATGTCTCCGATTGTTTACGGTAGACTTCATAATAGGGCCTCCAATTGTCTATGGTAGGCTTCAAATGATAAGGCCTTCGATTGTCTACGATAGGCTTCAATAATAATTTCTTCGATTGTATACGATAGACTTGATAAATGTAGCGTCTTCGGTTGTATACGATAGACTGTATCATAATAAACTCGTTGAGATAATAAAATCGATTGTATATGATTAATCCGATATAAACACCAATTGTATATGATGGATCCAATAGAAGAAAGCCATTAGAATAATATCACCAATGGTATATGATTGATCGAATATAATGAGGTCATTGGAATAATACCACCGATTGTATACGATGATTCCAATATTGAGAGCCATTTGAATAATACCATCGATTGTGTGCGATGATTACAATATAGAAAGCCATTGAAATAATATCATCGGTTGTGCACGATGGATCCGATGTAAAAGCCGTTGGAACAAAACCACCAATTATAGGATTGATCCAATATAAAAAAACCATTGGAATAATACCATCGATTTGTTATGATGATTCCAATATAAGAAAGCCATTAGAATAATACCACCGATTGTGTACAGTAAATCTAAAATAGAAGGCCATTGAAATAATACCATCGATTGTGTACAGTAGATCTAAAATAGAAGGCCATGAAATAACACCATCGATTGTGTACGATGGATCCAATATAAAAGTCATGGTCTTTGATAATATCTGCGGTACCAATGATACCTCAATCAAATGTCTATGACAAGTTTTGATAACAATTTTGTCAAAATAATATCACCGGTTGTCTATAGTAAATAATGACAATAAAGTGATGTCTTCGGTTATCACCAATAGACTTGATGTAGATACTTGTAAAATAAATGGCCTGCAAAATAAAGTTTTCATTAAATTCATATAAACAGGAAAATGTCAAAGATAAAGCAGATGTAAAGCAAGAGTTTAAGCCGTCCGGCTTATATTTGGTGACGCCATAAAGGGTTGAGTGTTGCTCTTGAGTAAAACTGAAGTTAATGCTTAATTCCTGCAACGAGTAAAGTAAAGTTGTTAATAAAGCAATAAGGTTTTGATTAAGCAAGGGCAAAATAGAGGGAAAAATAAAATCGTTTCGCGTATGCGATGAATCAAATAACGCTTTCAATCTCGGTTGATTATCTTGGCAACATTGTCCAATGTGTATGACAAATGGTTGCAAATTTTCCTCACTTTGCTGCTTTTGAGAATTCCTGCACTCAAAGAAAAATTGTTAGTTTTGGGAGGGAGGGTGAAGCATTTGATTCATGCTGACTCGAGCCTTCATCCTGCAACTGCTTCCTTTTCTTACTCTGCCTAGATTTGTGATCCGTCTTTTGAGACTTGGCTAATGAATTCTGTCGTATTTCAGATGGTGACATATATTGAACATATTGAACGTCCTTTATCTTTGCAATTCTGCATTATCCCTCAAAATAACTCTCGAAACTTCGCCAATTTATCTTTGCCAAGCAATACGGCTTTTGCAAAATCTGTCCCAGTTATGATCTTTACGCCTTCAACTCGCTTTTCAAAATCCGCCCCAGTTGCTATTTTCAAACTTCAACTTATTTTGCAAAATTTGCCCCAGTTGCTATTTTCAAACTTCAACTTATTTTGCAAAATTTGCCCCAGTTGACTTTTATGAGGGAAACTAAAAATTTTAATATTATAGAGTCGAGCCCGTTAAGAGCGCCTACGTATCCCTCCACGGGAATCAGACTGTGCGTAGTTCTGCATTACATAAAGATTTTTGGGAAAGTATGGCAATCTAAGTACGAAGCCATATCCGAATTGGAAAATCCACACATCTGCCCAGATGCATAGTTCGACCTTACATCATAAAAGATAAACAAGTCTAAAGCGTTACAAAATCCGATCGAGTCCGATGTGGATTGCTTACTTATCCTGTTGCCATTCCAGGAATCAGACCAAAAGTAGTTCAGAATTACATAAAAGAGGAAATAGGGGAATCCTACGCTAGTGCAACCGAGCTCTATGTGAGTTGCTTACGTATCCCGCCTTGGGAATCAGGTTACGCGTAGTTCGCATTACATAGAAAATTACATTGAAATGAAAAGACTGATTTTGCCGCTTGTCAAATGTAGTATCTCTTGATTGTTCTTGATTTGATATTGGCTAGGGATTTACTTTACCTTCTTTGGCAACAAACTTTCTTCAATAAAATCTGCCCCAGTTTGGGTTTGTCTTGATTTGTCCTCTATGTTGAAAGCTTTTGGTTCTCCCGACTTTGTAAGTTCGAGAGCTCTTCTTTGTTGTTTGGCTCTTTGGGATCCCAATGGTACCTTTTTCAGCCTCACCAACTGATATCAAGTGTATGCCATACTCATCATCTACCAAAGGGTTATTATCAGCAGGTGTGTTCCCAATGAGTTGAATCGCAGGGTTAATATTACTCACAGGGCTCTTTCGATACCCTGCTCGCCTATTCAAGTCAACCTAACGCCTATATGTCTATGGAATTAGAGTTAACAAGAATACATGTGCTTCTCCTGTATACTGACTAAGCGTGACTGTTAGGTATATTTCTATCCTAACCGCGAAACCATTCCCCGATGCCCAGGTTCAGGAACACGCTCTATTCAATCCTATTGCAACCTGTGGTTCCTACTTTCGAGTTCAACCCTAGGTTCATAAATAGTATTCAATTGGTGATCAAGCAATCAAATAATTAGGCTCAGGATATAAATAAATAACCCAATAATATAAATCAATAAAATCAAATCAACATCCGAAAATCAACATTCATGGAGAATCCCACAACTATAGACTAGACAAACTAAATTAAAGAAAAGAGGAGAAAACTCAATGTAGATGTTGAGTTCCAACCCATCTCTAGCGTTTCTCTGCCTCCCAAAGGTTCTTGCCTCCAAAAGTACGTAATCTTCCCAAAAATATGTTTTTAAGGGTTTATATATGGAATACAATAAGTGGGGAACGTTTTTGGCCTCTCCTAAGTCGTCTAGGACAACTTTCCAGTGCAAACACTGGCTCATGCCTCGCGCCACCCGCTGTTTGCACTGCTGCTCCTTTGTTTTCTTCAATTCTTGCTCTTCCCAACCGAAACACTGATCCATGCGAAGCATGGATGGCTGTATGCGCTGCCACTTCCTTGTTTTTGTCCCAATTAAGCTCTAGTTTCCTTCATTTCATTTCTATAACATTCAAACATCTCAAGTTAGCAATGTATCTCAATTTGATCATTGTTGGGCACATAATATCTCAAAATAAAACGAAACATGATAAGAAATTAATGCCAAAATACAAGATTTATGCCCAACATCAACACCCCACACTTAAACTATTGCTCGTCCTCGAGCAATTTAGACCAACAATACTTTAACTTCAATCCACTCAAGACGCAACCTCAATTTCATTCTCAAAAGAACAACTCAACAATTAAGAACAGCTTCACCTGTGACCATGGTTGATACCAACAATTAAACCTTCTCACATGCATCATTCACGCACTTCCTCATGTTCACAATGCCAAAACAGTCTAAATATTTAAAACAATCAAACAACCAAATTGTAACATCCTAACCTCAATAACAGACTCCGTGATACCAAGTTTCTCAAGCCCGCTCACTTACCTCAACTGAGAGTCTAATAAAATCACCTATCCTTCATGAATCAAGTGCCCTCACAACAAATCAGAAGAAGTAGTCCAATACTCACAAGATATTGTAATTAATTTCAGGACTTCATAGATCGAAAGAATTCACTCAACTCTCAGAAAGAAGTTCACATGCCACACAAGAAGTAACCAAAGGCTTGCCCTTTGTGTAAATCTCCACTAATGTAAGCCCGCTCAGTCTAAAATCAAATAGGACTTATTAAATGTTGTAATGAAGGCTGCGGGACAAGTAGGATAAATATGGATAAAGTGACTAAACCTCCCTAAGCACTTACAGAACATCAATTTTAGCACACTTCCTCTCAAAAACTCATCCTTTTTCAATTTCAAGCAACACCCAATCTTCCCCTTTTTATTTACGCTATCGAATATTTTTCAGCTCACAAAAGGTGCTCTTTTCATTTTTTTTTTCAACTTCCACAATTGTTTTTTTCTACTTGATAGTTGGCCATGCCATCAAATAATTTTCTTTTTTTTCTTTCACTTTTTTTTCCTCTCTTTTTTTTTTTTTCACAAACACTTCTTTTACTTTCTAATTGGGACCAATCCACAAACCAAACAACCTTTCTCTCCAACTTTAGCTATTCCAGCTCATTATATATGTAAGTGCTCAAGGAGATAGGGTATTCAAAAGATAGGAAATTCAAATCAAAAGAGGTCAAGACTTGTAATATGGCTATCAATAAACAGGATAAAGGCTCAAAGGGACTGATTAGAGTCAATCAAGTATAGGGCAGGCTAGAAAAATCTCAAACGGGTCAAGGAAGGCCTATAATCATTTTTCAAACCGAGCAAAACTTAGGATTTCGCTTCAACCACACTCCGGGCAAGTTCTAGACTCAAGTGACTCGCATGGAACGAAACAAATACCTCACTCACACAGTGGCACATGATTCACTCAAGATGGCTCAATTCGGACTCTCAAACCAAAGCAGTTAAACAAGCTCGAAAATAAAGCTTAAAGCACTTAGCACACAAGAGTCAAGAAACTGAGCCTAGGCGTCACATATAAGGTTATTCATTCTTGGCACAATTTATTTCAAAAACTCACAAGGAAGGCATTTCAATCCACGTGCTCAGGTCTAAATATGCTAGCATCAAACAAGTCACAAAGCACCTAGACTCCAAACCAAGTTGTCATTCCCTTTCTACTACTACGACGACTAAAACTACCTAAAAAAAATAAAATGTACCCGGTTCAAGTGTACATCCCATGGAAAAGAACCGATGTCAAAAGAAAAACCACGGGGGATTATTATCTACTCTAACTATGTTAACATAAACTAAGAAAAGACTAACTATTTTTGGATTTTCTTGTTTTCTATATATATATATATATATATATATATATATATATTTTTTTTTTTTTTTTTTTTTATGTTTTTTTTTTCTTTTTTTTTTTACGAATAATTATAACTAAACTAGAAAGCAAGAAATAAATAAAACAATGTCAATTGACAAAAACAAAAAATAGTAATAAGAAAAATATAGGAAACCCCCACCCCACACTTAAAATTGTGCAATGTCCTCAATGCACATAACCAAATAAATAAGGGTGGTAATAGAGGTACTCAGACTTCCCTCATTATCGCGCACATAGCTTTTCATGCCAATATACTTATTCAAACCAACTAGTGCGCGCAAACGGGGTGCTAGCACCCCACACTTAGGCTAGACTATATCTCAAAAATGTGGAGAACAATTTAACTAAGCACAACAATACAAGCAGCCTAAGAATCGCATACCCGGGCAGCGACGCGCTCAATTAAGATGCAAAACGACACTCGTCGTGTGTGAGCGACGCGCAATGAGTGTTGTTCAAATTAAAGCGCCCTAAACTCAGCCCCTAACCATAATTCTACCCAATTTATGTTCAACTTATGCCCCATAACTGATTCGGTTACTCAGACTTGGCCGAATGCTTGAAATTTTCATTGGGGAATTTCATCGAACATCTTATGTGCAGTAAATTGGACAGCTTGTGTATGAGATTTTTGTAATTGTTTGGACCTCCCAACTCTGGGAGCATACATGTATACTCATCCCGGTGCATCACCGCACCCCCCACAGCAGATACCAAGCAAAAAAAATATTGAATTCATACCAAATTTTCACCAAAAAAACTTGAAGTTTAAGCTTAAGTCTAAAGGGGAAAAGGGTAGGGAAACTGAACGCAGCATGTAGGTAGTAGCAACACGCCCTAAGAGTGAAGATCCGAGGGAGAGAAACATACCTGAGAGTTTAGAATCACAACATCGTTATTTTTTTTGTGTTCCCAGCGTGTTTCTGTTCTTTCTTCCCGTTTGTGTTTTTGTGTTGTGTGTTGTGTGTGTTAGGGTAGAAATACTTACTCAAAAATTGAAACACTAGGTGATGCTTTATGCTTTTGCCACTGACCCACGCTTTATTTCCTCAATTTAATTCGAAACAGTCATTGGCGCGCGGCATCAGCTGATGTTTCACCCTTTTTTTTGTTTAGTTTCTGATCTCCACGCGAAACAGTCATTGGCGCGCAGCATGGGTGACTGTTTGGAAAAAATTTTGCTGTCAAGAATTTGAAACACCCGTGCATGCTTTCAACATTGCACACTGATCAAAATCAACAATATTTTTTTTTCAAACTAACGGCTGAAACAACCCTCCATCCGATGCATAGGAGGCTGTTTCGCCTGGTATCATTCTCCAAAGTCTTATTTTTCTGGTGCAAGTCTTCTTCCACTGTATTTTGCTCACCCAATGCTCCTTCATCTCATCTATTGGTCCTCCATCACCTGTAAAAACACACTACACAAACACATTAATACTCACAGAAATCCATTATTTTTGTTCTTTTCTTTTTCTTTTTTTTAATTTTTTTTTAAATGAAAACACGGATTAACTAACTACAGAAAGCGATAAAACATGGGTTGCCTCCCATGAAGCGCTTGATTTAACGTCGCGGCACGACGCGTATAAAGATCACCACTTTTTGTTTCCACTTTGAAGATATGAATATTCTCCCCAAATTTAATTCAAGCTTACGACTATGCTCTTGGGGAGGTGGCATAAAACCAACATAGCCAAGCAATGAATGTCGCATCTTGCATCTCTTGGCTTTTAAATGAGGGATGTCGTTTTGTCTTCTCGGCATCACAAATTTTAGAATATAGACACCTTGTTCCTCCTCCCGTGACTTTCCTATTTGCTCAAAAGGCTCGATTTTCATGTCACCATCAAAACAAAATATTGAAAAGTGCTTGGAATGAGGTCCTATGCGGCCTAACTCCAAATTTGCTTCACTTTTGACATTCTCATTTTTACACACACTAGAGTCTTCAAACATTATATTTTTCACTTCCTCACTTGACTCTAGTGCTAATTTCCCAACTTTGGCATCCTTAACTACTATTGGGTCGAATGGTTGGAACTCCACACTTTGCTCCTCAAATTGGCTCTTAAATTCTTCAGCTTCATCCACCTCAAATATACTATCCAAAACAATTGGTTGTTGAGACTTAGACGACTCAATCTTTTCAATCAAATTAGCCTCAAAGTCGTGAATAGCCTTGTCAAATTGGTCAATCTCTTGTTTGAGCACACGTTTCCATTCTATAGAGCATCTAGCTGCACTTGTAATGTCATCAAGAAGACCCCCAAATGCATCTAACCGTTGGGATTGTTCCATTAGCCAGGTTTCACTCACGATCTCCATTTCTTTAGAATTTACCCCATACCGTAATGCATCCTGCACTTTGTTGCTCATATCAAACTCATAAGCAAGGTTAGTATTATCATGAATATTACTTGGGGAAGTAGTACAACACTTAGGACAATCATTCCACAGACCACCACACAATTGACAACAGTTTCGATCAAAGGTTGTAGAGGAACAACTAGATAAATAGTTTTGTAGGACTTCAAGATGACGGCAATCTTCCCATAAGTGACGTCCATTACAAATTATGCAAGGAGCACCAAAATACGAGTTGCCAACTTTCGACCAATTTTCATTAAAAAATGCCATGTTAACAAGTAATAAACTAAACTAAACTAAACTAAAAACTTGAATAGACAAAAGTAAAAGTCTAATATAGAAAATAGCTAATTCTAAGTCCCCGGCAACGGCGCCAAAAACTTGTCGCTCCAAACGCACACGCAAGTATACGCGGTCGATCAAGTAATAAAGTGATAAGAAAAGTATCGTTCCCACGAGGACTATTGATTAACTACTAACTAAATCAGACAATTCCTAATTATCTAAACAAGAAGGTTTCAAGAGTTGGGAATTTATCTATATAAAATTAACTAATTAAACCAAGAAATAAATAACAAGTAAAACACGATTTTGGATTCAAGAAGGGATAATAGCCTAGGGTCATGGGATATCTGCCAATCCTATTGAATTCTTCAGTTAATCTGACTAAATCAATTTACCTGGGTTACTAATCACAGGGTTAATATTACTCACAGGACTCTTTCGATACCCTGCTCGCCTATTCAAGTCAACCTAACGCCTATATGTCTATGGAATTAGAGTTAACAAGAATACATGTGCTTCTCCTGTATACTGACTAAGCGTGACTGTTAGGTATATTTCTATCCTAACCGCGAAACCATTCCCCGATGCCCAGGTTCAGGAACACGCTCTATTCAATCCTATTGCAACCTGTGGTTCCTACTTTCGAGTTCAACCCTAGGTTCATAAATAGTATTCAATTGGTGATCAAGCAATCAAATAATTAGGCTCAGGATATGAATAAATAACCCAATAATATAAATCAATAAAATCAAATCAACATCCGAAAATCAACATTCATGGAGAATCCCACAACTATAGACTAGACAAACTAAATTAAAGAAAAGAGGAGAAAACTCAATGTAGATGTTGAGTTCCAACCCATCTCTAGCGTTTCTCTGCCTCCCAAAGGTTCTTGCCTCCAAAAGTACGTAATCTTCCCAAAAATATGTTTTTAAGGGTTTATATATGGAATACAATAAGTGGGGAACGTTTTTGGCCTCTCCTAAGTCGTCTAGGACAACTTTCCAGTGCAAACACTGGCTCATGCCTCGCGCCACCCGCTGTTTGCACTGCTGCTCCTTTGTTTTCTTCAATTCTTGCTCTTCCCAACCGAAACACTGATCCATGCGAAGCATGGATGGCTGTATGCGCTGCCACTTCCTTGTTTTTGTCCCAATTAAGCTCTAGTTTCCTTCATTTCATTCCTATAACATTCAAACATCTCAAGTTAGCAATGTATCTCAATTTGATCATTGTTGGGCACATAATATCTCAAAATAAAACGAAACATGATAAGAAATTAATGCCAAAATACAAGATTTATGCCCAACATCAGATTTACTTTACCTTCTTTGGCAACAAACTTTCTTCAATAAAATCTGCCCCAGTTTGGGTTTGTCTTGATTTGTCCTCTATGTTGAAAGCTTTTGGTTCTCCCGACTTTGTAAGTTCGAGAGCTCTTCTTTGTTGTTTGGCTCTTTGGGATCCCAATGGTACCTTTTTCAGCCTCACCAACTGATATCAAGTGTATGCCATACTCATCATCTACCAAAGGGTTATTATCAGCAGGTGTGTTCCCAATGAGTTGAATCGAACCTTCTTGGATTAGAGTTTCAACTGCATTTTTTAGACTGTGGCAATTTTCAGTGTCATGCCCTGGAGCCCCTGAATGATAGGCACAATGTTTGGTTCCATCGAACCATTTTAGAAGAGGATTAGGTGTTGCATCAGCAATAGGGCGAATCACTCCAGCTGCCCTTAGCCTTTCATAAAGCTGACTGTAAGGTTCTGCTAAAGGTGTGTAGGTTTTATATGTCTTCTTGACAGGATTAGCGCGTGGCTTTGGTACAGCTAGGCGATTTTGAAAAGTGCGGACTTGGGGATTGGTAATTTCTGATTGGTGGCCAAATGATTGCTGGTAGTAAACGGGTTGAGCATTATAGCCTGGATGTGGATTACTTTGGTGAGTAGGCTGGGGGTAATGAGTTCTTCGTAGTAATGATGTCAACTTCCTTCTCTTTTTCCTCTAAATTTCCCAAACCAGTCTGTAGCAAAACTTACAATTCTCCCCGTCTTAATCCCTTCTTCAACCATTTCTCCCATCATAAGAAGTTCAGAATAGGGTTCACCCATCATAGGGAGAAAGTGCATGTAATAAGAATCATTTTGAGCTCGGATGAAGTACTTCACCATGTCTTTTTCAGTCATTGGTGGTTGCACCCTTCCAGCCTGTTCTCGCCATCTCAGTGCGTATTCCCTAAAGGTTTCTGTTGGTTTCTTCTTCATATTGGACAAGGTTATAAGGTCAGGAGCTACCTCGACATTGTAATCAAACTGCTTTGTAAAATCATTGGCTATGTCATCAAACTCACTCCACTTGCTTATATCCTGTCTTGAAAACCATTCAGCAGCAATACCTTCCAGACTATGACTGAAGAAGGCCATCAGAAGTTCCTCTTTACCTCCAGCAACCCTCATTCGGTTGATATATTTGGTCAAATGAATAAATGGGTCACTATGACCATCATACATATCAAATTTTGGCACCTTAAACCCGGGAGGAAGAGTAACGTCAGGGTATAGATAAAGATTGCGGTAGGAGATGCTTTGACGTCCTCTAGACACTTGCAAATCCTTGATGGATTGCTGCATGATTTTCATCGTTTGGATTATCTCCTCTTGCTCAACCGTCTTTCCCTGCTTTTCTACAGTTATGGGCACTTCAATGGGTGCTTTGGATTGTGGAGGACGAGGAGTATCTTTGGCAGGTAAATATTGATAGTGAGGCAAGTTGTTCTGGTTAATGAATGCATTCGGGATAATGACACTGGAATTTGAAGGCGTGTTTGGATTGGCAGTTTCAACATTGGGGTTCAGAGTCGATAGCACGGCTGGCGCGTTTTGGTGGCTCGACCCTTTCATTCTGTCTAGTTCAGCTTGCATACACTCAATCTGCTTGGCCATTCTAGCAATTTGTTCATCAGGAACAACAACTGCTTGCTCATTAGAAGATGCAGGGATACCAGTCTGATCATTAGTCAAATCAGTCATTTTTGCTTCACTTTGGATTAGGCGCTTCACCAACTCGGGAGTCAACACGAATCAAACTCTCTCTCTTGGGGGATAATCAAAACAAAAGGAAAAAAATCAAAAGGTAACTATGTTAGTTTCCAGATCATTGGCATAGTTGCACACAATCACGTAGCGCGCGTCATGTAGCGCTTTGCATTTTAAACAAGTTTGACATGTGGCAATCACAATTAGTTGAGCGTAAATGAAAATGCGGGCGCGTCCTACCCTGTAAGGTGCCTCTTTGTGCCAGAGGTGGGCCTAAGACGCCAAATCGGTGATAACGAAAAGTAGTCCAAGCCGGTTTTGCAATAATCGAATTTAGAGTAAGTGAAAATGACAGTAATAATAATTTCTCTTTCGTTATAACTTGATTTTGAGTACATCATTGTTACATCAAAAATAGAAACTGCCAGACATAATTTAAATACATCATTTTGAGTACAATGAAAATATAAATAACTGCTATAACTACGCTGCATCAGGCTTGAGAAGGCAATGGAACTGAAGTACGGGCCTGTTTCGATCAATCCTTGCACAATCGGTGTGATTTCTGACATCTGGTCCCAAATGTCGTTTACATCCAAAAAACTTGCTTGAATCAAACATCGATCAAATGGATCGAACGTCTTATCGTCCTTTCGACGTCTCTTGCCCCAACTTGTTATCTTCTTGCAAGTATCTTCTCAATTTCAACTTGATGACTTATTTGAATACCTCTTGAATTCAAGTATCTTCTAGTCTACAAAATTAATAAAAATATTCTAAATTTAATTAATTGCAAAACTTGGCTTGGACTGGAAGTTCCGTTATCACATAAACACATAATATGCAATGTTGTTGGGTTTAAACCCGTCAACGAAAAAGGGCGGTTTTCCTAACTATGGAGGCGGTACCAAGGACCGGGTCCAATCTAAGGTTTATGCATGCATGTTCCTAAAGGAAACTCTAGAGTGGGTTTATTAAACACAAGGCTGTTTTGAGTGGCAAGCGGTCACGCGGTAGTAAAACTATCCACTCACCCCGCAGGTACGCGCACTCTTTCTTAAAGGGTTTTTTGTGAGTTGCGGGTGTATATGCATACACCTCGCGGGTATAAGTAACCATGAAGAAGCTCCCAAGAGCGGGGGAAATATGAACGAAATGCCAGTTTTATATGTGCACAAATTAAGTGTAGTGACATGCTTTCAGTGGAAAACAATTGCAAATAATCAAATTAACTAAACATGCTATTTTGCAAATAATAAACAAATAAATAGTTATCTTGTGAAAACCTTGCGGTTAGAACCTTAAGGTATCCCCAGCGGAGTCGCCAAGCTGTTGAACCCCAAAAATTTACCCTTTCTTTAAGAAAAAATAGGTTTCGGGTATATTTCAACAAAATGGAACTCCAAAGGGCTTTCTTTGGAGTCGCCACCTAATTTTAGGAGAATTAGGAACCAATTAATTAAATAGTGCGTGCAAGCACTCCGCTTTAAGGAAGTGGTCTATTTTCAGAGATTCTGGGTAAGAGGTTCATTTATTTTCGAAAGAAGGTTCCAATTTGAAAGTACTTTCGAAAATCCACAAAATGTGGTTAATCCTTCGGTTTTCACAAGACAGCTATATAAATGCAAATTTACAAAATTATTTAACTTTCCATTTAAAGTGTCACCAATTGAATTTAAAAACTTATCCATAAAGAAGGTAGAGAAAATAAATGACTTTAATAAGAAAACGGATTGATTTGAAGACTTGTACTAAAGTTGTATTTTAGAAGTAATCTTAAGATTATTACAAATTGGCTTGCGCGCACCATTTAATTAGAAGGTTCAAAATTTATAAATAAGGTGGAAATTCTAAAGAAATGAAATATTCACAAAATAACTCAATAAATAAATAAACATTATTTATAATCAATCAAATTATTCTACAATAATTATCTACGAGGAATTCCTAATGATATGCAAATTCTAAGGGATTGGGAAAGAGAAGAGGTTTAGAAGAAGAACCCGAAAATTGGCAAACTCACGGGAGCCTTGAATTTATTTAATTTTATACATTTATGCCCATGAGCCTAAAACATCATACGACTCAACAAAGCATTTTAAATTTCTATAGGTCTTGAATCTTGAGCCCGGACTCGACCCCAATGCAACTCCAAGCCAATAAGCCAATCCCAATTGGTGAGTTTAGCCAACTCGATCCCAATAAGTGTATTATACAAAGAAAGAGAAAAATAAGGATCAGTAAATGTGAAGAGCTTAAATAGTTACCAGAAGTAAATGAAACAAGTTGTAAACCGTAAGCTACTGAGGATTAAACCAAGTACATATACAGAATATAAGCGAAACATAACATGCAGTACCTATCAAAACTCTAAAATGGGAAAGCAATATAATTAAGACATCAACTTGCAGGACAAATTATATATCCAATTTTATAACCTCAAACGTCGTCTATTGTAAACTAATTTTAGCAAGGAATGGAAGACAATAAGAAGCTAAAAGATCTAAGATAAAATTTCTTAACAGGTAGATAAAGCGAGCAAAATATGACCATATCAAAACTTATCTCGTCTGAGCAAAATGAAAGGCATTTTATCTTCATTGAACTATGTAAATAAGGCAAACCAATGAGTTGAAGCAATCCCAGGCATCAGTAAGCATACGAAAGCACAAACATTGTTATGGCTTAACTTTTGATGTCTTAATTTTATCAATACCAAAAGTTATATAGTTTGCAACTTTAGACCTGATTCAAAACACAAAGCAAAATACCTACGCCCACAAACTGAAAACTTAAAGAAAACCTCAAGAACTCTTGGCATGACTGCAGACATATCATCTCTGCTTAATGGTACCCATTTATACAATCAAGCAATCAATACCTTTCACTATCACAAAACCTAACATTCAGGGAATTATCACAAACCATGAAGAAACTAGAAAGAGCGATACTAAAGGAAAAAGCTATATTTTAATTAAAAAAAAGAAGCCAAGCTATCAGGAGACCATAAACAAATCAGACCACCAGGAAAACAATGAGACAGATTACACCTTCACTCACAACAAACAAGACCAGACTCCCTATTTATGAACTTGCAGTTCTGGACAAGAACAAACCTACACTCCCTCATACAGACTAAGAACATGCTCCCTGAACCTCTCTAGAACATCTGCGACATACAAAAACACCCTCTCTACACTCACCTTCACACTCCCTCTAACAGATCCTATACTTTAAACAGGCAAACAACTACATCCAGACCATTTCAGCTTCCATAAAACAAACTGGAATAACTACAAGCTTCCCTGAAACTTATCAGACCACTTCCACTCACAAACTACCTGAAACCACCAGGACATACTTTCTAAACACCCAGAACCACTCCTGCACATATACATACACCCCTCTCTGCACAATACACAACATACTGCACAGAACTAAGCAAGAACAAAGGAAAAGAACATTTTTGAAACTGAAAACTTGGAAGAAAATACTGAAAGGGATTGGAGAACTAAACTGCTCTAATTCAATAAACAGAAACAGACCTCTTCCTCCCTCTAACTTACAACAAATCACTCACCAATACACACTTTTAGACCTGCTGCATTGCCTCCAAACAAACTCCCTAAGCACCCTACAAACTCTCATCCCCAGCTTACAACAACTTCTACAGACCAATACCCTGCCCGGAAAATACCCTCTCAACCTCACACCTGAACCCACTTAATCTACAGCATCAGAACCAGGCTCCCTCACTCGCGCACAAGCCAACTTCATACACACAAACCTTATTCTACCATAACAGCCCATCTTTATATTAAGAACCACGGAATTGTTTTGCAATGGACAAGAAATTGAATCCGGAAAACTCAACAAAATGACAGCAAGATCAGATACTTGTGCAATTGAACAAATTGAAAAGTTGACTGCTAAAAATGAAAAGGAAAGCAATATCCTTGTGGAAATCTCAATAGATATTCTCCCATGCTAACATTAACAATCAAAATGAAGAAGTAGTACTCAGGCAGACATTTACCATTAAACAAGACTACAAAAAAAAACTCTACCAAAAACTGTGAAACGACCTCGGTCAGTCGTTTCGGAAGTTAGGACTCCGATTGGCATGCCGATAATTTTAAAATAATCGTAATGTCCATTAGGACCTGTCTGTAAAATTTGAGCTGAATCAGACCTCGTTTGGTAGGCATCGGAAGAAGGTTTCAGTTTTTATTGGTGATTAACATTAAAAGGAGATTTTCGAGCTCGGTTTTTGCCGAATGAGCTCCGATTCAAAATCCGAAAGCGCCGTTAGGTTCGTATGATTATTTGTGATTTTTGTGAACTTTCGAAAGTGAATTTCGATGTTGTTCGGCTAGTTTCCGCTAAAATGCCGAAAGTTAAATAATTTGACTTCTTTTCATTTAAATTCGCATCTTGAGTTACGGGAGTCTGATTTGAGATCCGCCTTCGCGAGTATGTTACATATATTTTGTACAACTTGTATGCAAAAGTTGGGATTATTTCGAATATCGTAGGGTACCGTTTTAATTTTTACCGTAGCAGCGAATTTTAAAGGAAAAAAAGAAAAAAAAAGGACAAAATACAAAACACAAAAAGACAAAAAAATGAAAAAAAATGGCAAAAGAGAAAGACCATGGGCGGTGGCCCTTGGTCATGATATGTATAAGATCAAAAACGGGAAACAGAGACAAAAACAGGGAAACGTAAAAATAGAAAATACGGAGAAGAAAAAAATGCCAGAAAATGAGAAAAGGGGCCGGAGAAAAATAGTATTTTCACCCCAGAACATTCAGGTAATGATCTTAATATAGTATTTGAGTTTATTACGTGTGTTTAAATATATTTTTACGGTAAAAATAGGGATATTAGACATCGCCCTAATGACGTAAATTGATAGTTTAAAGGGTCAAATGGACCCCGATAATGAAATTGATTATATATTCGTACTCAGTGAGTTATGGGCAACTTATAAATGTAATTTATTTGGGGTTTGGTTATGTGGCCTTAAACCCTGTATATATGTCTGGCCTGCGTATTGCGTATGCGAATAGGGTATCAGGCTCCTACCTGGATTGCCCTAAGATGTGAGGAATGAAGCCTTTAGCCTAAATTGATATATTTTTCTGCTTATTGAATAGAGTGGGATCGTTTGGCAAGAAAACCAAAGGACAAAGCGGTTATTGAGTGGCTGTACTAACTTTGTAACAAGGTAAGTGTTTATATCCATTTCTTTGGAGGCACCTGGCCTCATGGATTTTCTACCACGTATTCCTTACGTGTGTAGCTGCCGATAGGCGTACTCATTACGCCTTAGCTTTGGATTTACATTGTATATTATATGTTATGTCCTATTGTTGGTATTGCAATGAGGATCTGAGCATTGTACCCTGGCTGTAAGTTGGCATCTACTTCCCGGCTGTCGATGAGAGTCCCGCGCCGGTGAAAGTTTATTATTGCATTACATTGCATTTATATGCATCATATGTCATTCATATGCATTACATTGCATATCATATTGGGAGCAGGAGTATTCCGCCCCAGGAGCAGGAGTACTATTCCGCTCCATTGTATCATATAGAGGGCAGGAGTATTCCGCCCCAGGAGCAGGAGTATTCCGCTCCATTGTATTATATCGGGTGCAGGAGTATTCCGCCCCAAGAGAGTGCAGGAGTATTCCGCCTCTGGTTTATATTGTATCGGGTGCAGGAGTATTCCGCCCCAGGAGCAGGAGTATTCCGCTCCAGTTGGTTATCAGATTGGATTCCCCTCGAATGCAGGAGTATTCCGCTTCGAGATGGGAGGACGGGCACATGTGACCCTTTGCATCAGATTTCACTTCATTTATTTCATCTCATTTCATTTCATTTTCATACCATTGCGTAGACTTGTGGTACATAACTACTGTTCTGCTCATACGTGCATTGCTTATTTGTTGATATGTTTCTAGCTCGTAGTCCTGGCTGAGTTTAAGGTTTCATACGTGCTTCTAGTTATTATCTGGCTCTGCCTTTTTGTAATTTAAATAAAAGGAATTTGGTGCATCTGTTTCTTCTCCCTAGCTAGCTACCTTATTCTTGAGGTGGCTAGTCTGCCCCACTTATTGAGTCCTTTTGACTCACCCTTGTTTGTTGTTTGTTTCTTGTCTATCTATTTCGTTTCGGCAGGTTCGCTCCAGGATTGAGTTCGCCGCGTTGTTCAGGAGCGAAGACGACTTCAGCTGTCAGGGTGAGCCAGATTTATTTCGGATGGCCACCAGTTTATTGTTCATTATTTCAGTTGCATTTTGCTCCCTTCAGGAGGTATCTGTCTTCTTTTGTACTCTTAGATGTCTGGTCTGGATAGCCCTAAACCTTGCATGTTGGGTAGTCAGCTGTAATTTCTTTTGTACAGCTTAGAGGTATCAGTATGTCTGTGTTTTTATTTTAACTCTTGTCCTTATTTGTAAATTGTTATATTTATTTTCCTGATTTAATTGGTAAGGGTTCGCCCGACCGGTCTAGGGGAGGATGTCGGGTGCCCGCACGGCCTAACCGGATTCTGGGTCGTGTCAGTTGGTATCAGAGCCTAGTTTAGAGTCTATCCAGACTAAGACAGTGTCTAGTAGAGTCTCGCTGATGGGTACGTAGACGTCCGTACTTATCTACGAGAGGCTATGATGGCATTTAGGAAGTTTCACTTCCTTCATATCTGATCGTGCGTCAGTCTAGGATCCAAAAGTATTTTCGTTAATTCCTTCGTGGTAATTGTGAAACCCTCGTGTAATAAATCAGCAAATGATATGAGTTCAAGATGGAGCAGTCTGGCCTGGGGTTAGCATTGACGAAGCCCCGAGAGTTTTTTTATCGTGCTGACGATCTAGTTACGAAATCCCAGCCGTACGAGCTCGCGATGGGCAAAGCAGCAGGGCCTTGCGGTTCCCTTGGCTCTCTACGATGCTTTTACGAGAATCTAGGAAACGCAGATACCACAACAACCTATTATTCGCTGGACGGCCTATCAGGTTGCCGCAGACGCAGACGTTCGGTCTCAGGGAGCTCCTATTCCGGTTCTTAATATTACTGCAGTAAATTATATTTCGGAGGTAGTATGTGTTGTACCTCTAATTGTTCTGGCTGGTTAGCCAGCCGAGGTATCAGTTCAGTCCGAGTGTCCGAAGAGGTTGCATTATTTTAAGCGGTTGAATCTTCCGATATTCTTAAGCAATGCATCAGATAAACCTCGTGATAATAAAATGATGTCAGCATATTATTCAGGCTCTTGATCATATCGAGCGGTATGATGTTGATTATTCTTCTTTCCAGTTTCAAGGTCCAGCCTTGAATTGATGGGCCTCTCTCTCTTATTAACTAACTTGGTTCGATTTTTCTTCTAGATTCGTGGAAAAGTTCCTTTCGAGTAGCCAGCAAAATAAAAAGTGTTTCTAGTTTGAGTGGATTGGACAGGGTAGCCTGTCGGTTAGCCTGATGGTGTTTCAGAATATGAGATTGAATTCTATAGAATGAATGAATATGCATTAGAACTAGTCCATGAGCTTTTCGATAGATTCAAAGATTTATTGATGACCTTTCTCCTTCCTTGAGATCCCAGATGGCTTGAAAAAAAAAAAAAAAAAAAGAAATTGAGGCCTGGATTTTATTTGATGTTGTTGTTAATATTGCTCGAAGGTTCGGGGCATACTATAAGTTAGAGCGGGAAGAGTTAGAGCGGGAAAGTAAGAGATCCCACGGCCCTGGTGGGTAACCATGGTACCTCATTTGGAGGTAAAAGTTCTGATTATTTTTGGAAGTCACCTTCCAGGTTATCTCAGCTTGTAGAGCGTGATTCTCAAAGTGCGCAAGTAGTTCATCAAGATTAGACCCAGTTTTTCTCTTTATAGCTATCGACAATATGTCCAGCTTCCATTTTCAATGAAAATCTGTTATCACTGTCATGAGTCTGGTTATCCTTTAAAGAGTTTTCCTTACTCCAGCAAGTAGACAATGGTCCTTGTTTTTGCCCTCAGACACCTGCACAGTCGCAGGAATTTCATTTAAATGTTAATAAATCAGAGAAATGCCACCATCCAATAGAGGTCGAGAGCGTGGTGGTAGTGGTTCTTCTAGAAGTAATTGTCAGGGTAGTGGCTCGACTCAGCTGCAGAGGCAGTTTTATGAACTGCTAGTCTGGCAGGATGCTGAGGCATCCGATGTAGTAGACTCATGTGTTTCTTCTTCTCTTATCTGTAAGTAAGATTTATCTTTCCGATCGATCTGGAAATAGTGTCTCTTATCATGTTTCGATGGTTTCCTTGGATGTCGTTTCTATTAAGAATCGGTTGCGGTAGAGGGTGAGCTTCTGATACGATTTATTCCTGGCATTTATGAAACCCTACTAGTTTATATGATCTAAATATGGGAGATTTGACGGTGAGTATTGCTATTGCCTGCTAGGCATCTTGTTACGCCACCTTCTGTTATTATGTCAATTCAGTTTACCGCACCTCGGAAATCAGTGTTGGTAGGATGATGGGATTCTTATTCGTGACCATCAGGAAGTGTCGTTGTGTAAAGTGATTTGTAAGTGATACTCGATCTACGTGTCTCCTCTTGGTTCAAGATGTTAGTAGAGTCATGTTATTCCATGAGCTTCTCTCAGTTGTAAAAGAGTTTACTGATAAATTGTCAGAATTTCGTTCTTATTGGAAGGTTAAAATTGGCATGGATGTTTTTCCATAAAGCTTATTTAATGTCTATCTCTTCAATTGCGATTTTTTTGGCTCGCTTGACACGAAAGTAGTCTAGCTTTGGTAGCCAAGCAAATAAGAAGATGAACTTCCTGAAGCTCTAATTATTTCTATCCTCGATCCACTTCCATTTCTTCTTCGTCCGGCACTAGTGAGCTTGGGCGATTGGTAGCCGCTTGTGACGTTCTCTGTGTTGAGCCAGAGTACGTGTTATTGTGGCCGGGTAAGCATATTATTGTTTTGGAAGCATATTATTGTTTTGGTCCAGTTGTCTCATCTTGTTATCCGTTTAACATGTTTATGTTATCAGTTTATCCGGGTATCCATTCCCATGTAGAGTATAGTGCTGATTCTGTTTTTGCGGATCATCCAGTTTCATGGTAAACTCTGCCGAAATTTTTATATAGAAGTACCATCCATCAGGCGGTGGTATTTACGGCAAAGGTATGGAGTTGTGAACTTGAGAGTTGCAGCTGTTTGGCAACTCGAAAGTGTAGTTGGTAGCTTAGGTCTGCCTACGTTCAGCTTTTAGCTAAATCTTCTTTAGTCCAGTAGACTGTGCGAGGATGGTTACTCCTATTCAAATGGTTGCATGAGTTTGTGCTTTAAGTGGAGGAGTTTTCCTCCAAATACTGAATGGTAATATTAAATCTCTGAAGTGTTGATACCACTTTTCTCACGACCCAAAGTAAGGCCACGGCAGAAATCTACAATGAGTGTCGATCATTGCTAAACCCACTAATAATCTATTAATGACAGAGATAAGCTGGCAACCTGATCATATATACGTACCTACCTGCTGAAAGCATAAAGTCTGGAAAGATGACACGACTTTAACTTGCTGACAATTAGAACACTGAGCCACAAATTCTGCTATGTCACACTTCATTCCGTACCACCAATAAATCTGCTTAAGATCATGGTACGTCTTAGTCGAACCTTGATGAACAGCGTATTTGGAATAATATGCCTCTATTATAATCCATTCATGTAAATCTGCAACATCAGGGATATAAAGTCTATCTGTATACGTGAGAACACCGTCAGTAGTAACCCTATATGGTGACTCCGGTTTTCTTCTGGCTATTTGTCTGTATTCAATTATGACTGGATTTTCATACTGACGCTGTTTTACTTCATGAAAACTTAGAGTTAAAGGTCTAGTGCAGCTTGTCGACAATCCATCATTGGTGTGTATATCTCTTTCACACCTCAATTCTTTAAGAAGTTACTTTAGCATTATAGGTAAACATGTAATCAACTTCGTTGCTGGTATTCTGCCTCGGCTCATGGTCGAACTACATCTCTATTTTATTTTCACCTTTTCAAGTCATAATATTTCCAATTCAAAGACAATACCCTGAAGTAGATGTTCAGTCTGAAGATCATTCCTGGTATGGATCATACTATCCAGTAGTATTTATATGATCCTTATCTTTCTATGATAGACCCTGTTTAGATGAACCTTTGACAAACATTGGGATATGAGTAACTACATTCCCACAAGGAGCTTGCGGAACAACATTAACATCAGCTAAGATGTTGCATAGTGCGTTCGTAAAAATATGATATAGCTTGCATTAAATCTTCTATAGTGTGTAATGACAAGGCACTTCAAAAGCTTCCCTATTGCATCAAGCGTGAGTTAATTCCTAGTTTCATCGACTTGTTCTATATCGAAAGGTATATCGAAGAGGGATTATCGGCTGAATCATGTTAATCCATTCAAAGTTCCGTGTATCTTTATTTCAAAAATGTAGAACTCTCCTCTCGTGATCGAGGAAGGATCGGTTTAGTCAGAATAAGTTGGGCAATGGCGTTATGATATTATCCAGCTATGTTTTTATCCAAGGGTTTGATGTGCGTTTCATAATTCTAATTCTGTAATCATGAGATAATATCCGTGGAATAGTTTATGAAAGTTGTGTAAGTTCTCTTGCTATCTGCGTGAATCTTGCTTTAGACTTAGGCTCGTTCGAGGACGAACGAGAGTTTAAGTGGAGGAGAATGAAACGACCTCGGTCAGTCGTTTCGGAAGTTAGGACTCCGATTGGCATGCCGATAATTTTAAAATAATCGTAATGTCCATTAGGACCTGTCTGTAAAATTTGAGCTGAATCAGACCTCGTTTGGTAGGCATCGGAAGAAGGTTTCAGTTTTTATTGGTGACTAACATTAAAAGGAGATTTTCGAGCTCGGTTTTTGCCGAATGAGCTCCGATTCAAAATCCGAAAGCGCCGTTAGGTTCGTATGATTATTTGTGATTTTTGTGAACTTTCGAAAGTGAATTTCGATGTTGTTCGGCTAGTTTCCGCTAAAATGCCGAAAGTTAAATAATTTGACTTCTTTTCATTTAAATTCGCATCTTGAGTTACGGGAGTCTGATTTGAGATCCGCCTTCGCGAGTATGTTACATATATTTTGTACAACTTGTATGCAAAAGTTGGGATTATTTCGAATATCGTAGGGTACCGTTTTAATTTTTACCGTAGCAGCGAATTTTAAAGGAAAAAAAGAAAAAAAAAAGACAAAATACAAAACACAAAAAGACAAAAAAATGAAAAAAAAAATGGCAAAAGAGAAAGACCATGGGCGGTGGCCCTTGGTCATGATATGTATAAGATCAAAAACGGGAAACAGAGACAAAAACAGGGAAACGTAAAAATAGAAAATACGGAGAAGAAAAAAATGCCAGAAAATGAGAAAAGGGGCCGGAGAAAAATAGTATTTTCACCCCAGAACATTCAGGTAATGATCTTAATATAGTATTTGAGTTTATTACGTGTGTTTAAATATATTTTTACGATAAAAATAGGGATATTAGACATCGCCCTAATGACGTAAATTGATAGTTTAAACGTCGTCTATTGTAAACTAATTTTAGCAAGGAATGGAAGACAATAAGAAGCTAAAAGATCTAAGATAAAATTTCTTAACAGGTAGATAAAGCGAGCAAAATATGACCATATCAAAACTTATCTCGTCTGAGCAAAATGAAAGGCATTTTATCTTCATTGAACTATGTAAATAAGGCAAACCAATGAGTTGAAGCAATCCCAGGCATCAGTAAGCATACGAAAGCACAAACATTGTTATGGCTTAACTTTTGATGTCTTAATTTTATCAATACCAAAAGTTATATAGTTTGCAACTTTAGACCTGATTCAAAACACAAAGCAAAATACCTACGCCCACAAACTGAAAACTTAAAGAAAACCTCAAGAACTCTTGGCATGACTGCAGACATATCATCTCTGCTTAATGGTACCCATTTATACAATCAAGCAATCAATACCTTTCACTATCACAAAACCTAACATTCAGGGAATTATCACAAACCATGAAGAAACTAGAAAGAGCGATACTAAAGGAAAAAGCTATATTTTAATTAAAAAAAAGAAGCCAAGCTATCAGGAGACCATAAACAAATCAGACCACCAGGAAAACAATGAGACAGATTACACCTTCACTCACAACAAACAAGACCAGACTCCCTATTTATGAACTTGCAGTTCTGGACAAGAACAAACCTACACTCCCTCATACAGACTAAGAACATGCTCCCTGAACCTCTCTAGAACATCTGCGACACACAAAAACACCCTCTCTACACTCACCTTCACACTCCCTCTAACAGATCCTATACTTTAAACAGGCAAACAACTACATCCAGACCATTTCAGCTTCCATAAAACAAACTGGAATAACTACAAGCTTCCCTGAAACTTATCAGACCACTTCCACTCACAAACTACCTGAAACCACCAGGACATACTTTCTAAACACCCAGAACCACTCCTGCACATATACATACACCCCTCTCTGCACAATACACAACATACTGCACAGAACTAAGCAAGAACAAAGGAAAAGAACATTTTTGAAACTGAAAACTTGGAAGAAAATACTGAAAGGGATTGGAGAACTAAACTGCTCTAATTCAATAAACAGAAACAGACCTCTTCCTCCCTCTAACTTACAACAAATCACTCACCAATACACACTTTTAGACCTGCTGCATTGCCTCCAAACAAACTCCCTAAGCACCCTACAAACTCTCATCCCCAGCTTACAACAACTTCTACAGACCAATACCCTGCCCGGAAAATACCCTCTCAACCTCACACCTGAACCCACTTAATCTACAGCATCAGAACCAGGCTCCCTCACTCGCGCACAAGCCAACTTCATACACACAAACCTTATTCTACCATAACAGCCCATCTTTATATTAAGAACCACGGAATTGTTTTGCAATGGACAAGAAATTGAATCCGGAAAACTCAACAAAATGACAGCAAGATCAGATACTTGTGCAATTGAACAAATTGAAAAGTTGACTGCTAAAAATGAAAAGGAAAGCAATATCCTTGTGGAAATCTCAATAGATATTCTCCCATGCTAACATTAACAATCAAAATGAAGAAGTAGTACTCAGGCAGACATTTACCATTAAACAAGACTACAAAAAAAAACTCTACCAAAAACTGTGAAACGACCTCGGTCAGTCGTTTCGGAAGTTAGGACTCCGATTGGCATGCCGATAATTTTAAAATAATCGTAATGTCCATTAGGACCTGTCTGTAAAATTTGAGCTGAATCAGACCTCGTTTGGTAGGCATCGGAAGAAGGTTTCAGTTTTTATTGGTGATTAACATTAAAAGGAGATTTTCGAGCTCGGTTTTTGCCGAATGAGCTCCGATTCAAAATCCGAAAGCGCCGTTAGGTTCGTATGATTATTTGTGATTTTTGTGAACTTTCGAAAGTGAATTTCGATGTTGTTCGGCTAGTTTCCGCTAAAATGCCGAAAGTTAAATAATTTGACTTCTTTTCATTTAAATTCGCATCTTGAGTTACGGGAGTCTGATTTGAGATCCGCCTTCGCGAGTATGTTACATATATTTTGTACAACTTGTATGCAAAAGTTGGGATTATTTCGAATATCGTAGGGTACCGTTTTAATTTTTACCGTAGCAGCGAATTTTAAAGGAAAAAAAGAAAAAAAAAAGACAAAATACAAAACACAAAAAGACAAAAAAATGAAAAAAAATGGCAAAAGAGAAAGACCATGGGCGGTGGCCCTTGGTCATGATATGTATAAGATCAAAAATGGGAAACAGAGACAAAAACAGGGAAACGTAAAAATAGAAAATACGGAGAAGAAAAAAATGCCAGAAAATGAGAAAAGGGGCCGGAGAAAAATAGTATTTTCACCCCAGAACATTCAGGTAATGATCTTAATATAGTATTTGAGTTTATTACGTGTGTTTAAATATATTTTTACGGTAAAAATAGGGATATTAGACATCGCCCTAATGACGTAAATTGATAGTTTAAAGGGTCAAATGGACCCCGATAATGAAATTGATTATATATTCGTACTCAGTGAGTTATGGGCAACTTATAAATGTAATTTATTTGGGGTTTGGTTATGTGGCCTTAAACCCTGTATATATGTCTGGCCTGCGTATTGCGTATGCGAATAGGGTATCAGGCTCCTACCTGGATTGCCCTAAGATGTGAGGAATGAAGCCTTTAGCCTAAATTGATATATTTTTCTGCTTATTGAATAGAGTGGGATCGTTTGGCAAGAAAACCAAAGGACAAAGCGGTTATTGAGTGGCTGTACTAACTTTGTAACAAGGTAAGTGTTTATATCCATTTCTTTGGAGGCACCTGGCCTCATGGATTTTCTACCACGTATTCCTTACGTGTGTAGCTGCCGATAGGCGTACTCATTACGCCTTAGCTTTGGATTTACATTGTATATTATATGTTATGTCCTATTGTTGGTATTGCAATGAGGATCTGAGCATTGTACCCTGGCTGTAAGTTGGCATCTACTTCCCGGCTGTCGATGAGAGTCCCGCGCCGGTGAAAGTTTATTATTGCATTACATTGCATTTATATGCATCATATGTCATTCATATGCATTACATTGCATATCATATTGGGAGCAGGAGTATTCCGCCCCAGGAGCAGGAGTACTATTCCGCTCCATTGTATCATATAGAGGGCAGGAGTATTCCGCCCCAGGAGCAGGAGTATTCCGCTCCATTGTATTATATCGGGTGCAGGAGTATTCCGCCCCAAGAGAGTGCAGGAGTATTCCGCCTCTGGTTTATATTGTATCGGGTGCAGGAGTATTCCGCCCCAGGAGCAGGAGTATTCCGCTCCAGTTGGTTATCAGATTGGATTCCCCTCGAATGCAGGAGTATTCCGCTTCGAGATGGGAGGACGGGCACATGTGACCCTTTGCATCAGATTTCACTTCATTTATTTCATCTCATTTCATTTCATTTTCATACCATTGCGTAGACTTGTGGTACATAACTACTGTTCTGCTCATACGTGCATTGCTTATTTGTTGATATGTTTCTAGCTCGTAGTCCTGGCTGAGTTTAAGGTTTCATACGTGCTTCTAGTTATTATCTGGCTCTGCCTTTTTGTAATTTAAATAAAAGGAATTTGGTGCATCTGTTTCTTCTCCCTAGCTAGCTACCTTATTCTTGAGGTGGCTAGTCTGCCCCACTTATTGAGTCCTTTTGACTCACCCTTGTTTGTTGTTTGTTTCTTGTCTATCTATTTCGTTTCGGCAGGTTCGCTCCAGGATTGAGTTCGCCGCGTTGTTCAGGAGCGAAGACGACTTCAGCTGTCAGGGTGAGCCAGATTTATTCCGGATGGCCACCAGTTTATTGTTCATTATTTCAGTTGCATTTTGCTCCCTTCAGGAGGTATCTGTCTTCTTTTGTACTCTTAGATGTCTGGTCTGGATAGCCCTAAACCTTGCATGTTGGGTAGTCAGCTGTAATTTCTTTTGTACAGCTTAGAGGTATCAGTATGTCTGTGTTTTTATTTTAACTCTTGTCCTTATTTGTAAATTGTTATATTTATTTTCCTGATTTAATTGGTAAGGGTTCGCCCGACCGGTCTAGGGGAGGATGTCGGGTGCCCGCACGGCCTAACCGGATTCCGGGTCGTGTCAGTTGGTATCAGAGCCTAGTTTAGAGTCTATCCAGACTAAGACAGTGTCTAGTAGAGTCTCGCTGATGGGTACGTAGACGTCCGTACTTATCTACGAGAGGCTATGATGGCATTTAGGAAGTTTCACTTCCTTCATATCTGATCGTGCGTCAGTCTAGGATCCAAAAGTATTTTCGTTAATTCCTTCGTGGTAATTGTGAAACCCTCGTGTAATAAATCAGCAAATGATATGAGTTCAAGATGGAGCAGTCTGGCCTGGGGTTAGCATTGACGAAGCCCCGAGAGTTTTTTTATCGTGCTGACGATCTAGTTACGAAATCCCAGCCGTACGAGCTCGCGATGGGCAAAGCAGCAGGGCCTTGCGGTTCCCTTGGCTCTCTACGATGCTTTTACGAGAATCTAGGAAACGCAGATACCACAACAACCTATTATTCGCTGGACGGCCTATCAGGTTGCCGCAGACGCAGACGTTCGGTCTCAGGGAGCTCCTATTCCGGTTCTTAATATTACTGCAGTAAATTATATTTCGGAGGTAGTATGTGTTGTACCTCTAATTGTTCTGGCTGGTTAGCCGGCCGAGGTATCAGTTCAGTCCGAGTGTCCGAAGAGGTTGCATTATTTTAAGCGGTTGAATCTTCCGATATTCTTAAGCAATGCATCAGATAAACCTCGTGATAATAAAATGATGTCAGCATATTATTCAGGCTCTTGATCATATCGAGCGGTATGATGTTGATTATTCTTCTTTCCAGTTTCAAGGTCCAGCCTTGAATTGATGGGCCTCTCTCTCTTATTAACTAACTTGGTTCGATTTTTCTTCTAGATTCGTGGAAAAGTTCCTTTCGAGTAGCCAGCAAAATAAAAAGTGTTTCTAGTTTGAGTGGATTGGACAGGGTAGCCTGTCGGTTAGCCTGATGGTGTTTCAGAATATGAGATTGAATTCTATAGAATGAATGAATATGCATTAGAACTAGTCCATGAGCTTTTCGATAGATTCAAAGATTTATTGATGACCTTTCTCCTTCCTTGAGATCCCAGATGGCTTGAAAAAAAAAAAAAAAAAAGAAATTGAGGCCTGGATTTTATTTGATGTTGTTGTTAATATTGCTCGAAGGTTCGGGGCATACTATAAGTTAGAGCGGGAAGAGTTAGAGCGGGAAAGTAAGAGATCCCACGGCCCTGGTGGGTAACCATGGTACCTCATTTGGAGGTAAAAGTTCTGATTATTTTTGGAAGTCACCTTCCAGGTTATCTCAGCTTGTAGAGCGTGATTCTCAAAGTGCGCAAGTAGTTCATCAAGATTAGACCCAGTTTTTCTCTTTATAGCTATCGACAATATGTCCAGCTTCCATTTTCAATGAAAATCTGTTATCACTGTCATGAGTCTGGTTATCCTTTAAAGAGTTTTCCTTACTCCAGCAAGTAGACAATGGTCCTTCTTTTTGCCCTCAGACACCTGCACAGTCGCAGGAATTTCATTTAAATGTTAATAAATCAGAGAAATGCCACCATCCAATAGAGGTCGAGAGCGTGGTGGTAGTGGTTCTTCTAGAAGTAATTGTCAGGGTAGTGGCTCGACTCAGCTGCAGAGGCAGTTTTATGAACTGCTAGTCTGGCAGGATGCTGAGGCATCCGATGTAGTAGACTCATGTGTTTCTTCTTCTCTTATCTGTAAGTAAGATTTATCTTTCCGATCGATCTGGAAATAGTGTCTCTTATCATGTTTCGATGGTTTCCTTGGATGTCGTTTCTATTAAGAATCGGTTGCGGTAGAGGGTGAGCTTCTGATACGATTTATTCCTGGCATTTATGAAACCCTACTAGTTTATATGATCTAAATATGGGAGATTTGACGGTGAGTATTGCTATTGCCTGCTAGGCATCTTGTTACGCCACCTTCTGTTATTATGTCAATTCAGTTTACCGCACCTCGGAAATCAGTGTTGGTAGGATGATGGGATTCTTATTCGTGACCATCAGGAAGTGTCGTTGTGTAAAGTGATTTGTAAGTGATACTCGATCTACGTGTCTCCTCTTGGTTCAAGATGTTAGTAGAGTCATGTTATTCCATGAGCTTCTCTCAGTTGTAAAAGAGTTTACTGATAAATTGTCAGAATTTCGTTCTTATTGGAAGGTTAAAATTGGCATGGATGTTTTTCCATAAAGCTTATTTAATGTCTATCTCTTCAATTGCGATTTTTTTGGCTCGCTTGACACGAAAGTAGTCTAGCTTTGGTAGCCAAGCAAATAAGAAGATGAACTTCCTGAAGCTCTAATTATTTCTATCCTCGATCCACTTCCATTTCTTCTTCGTCCGGCACTAGTGAGCTTGGGCGATTGGTAGCCGCTTGTGACGTTCTCTGTGTTGAGCCAGAGTACGTGTTATTGTGGCCGGGTAAGCATATTATTGTTTTGGAAGCATATTATTGTTTTGGTCCAGTTGTCTCATCTTGTTATCCGTTTAACATGTTTATGTTATCAGTTTATCCGGGTATCCATTCCCATGTAGAGTATAGTGCTGATTCTGTTTTTGCGGATCATCCAGTTTCATGGTAAACTCTGCCGAAATTTTTATATAGAAGTACCATCCATCAGGCGGTGGTATTTACGGCAAAGGTATGGAGTTGTGAACTTGAGAGTTGCAGCTGTTTGGCAACTCGAAAGTGTAGTTGGTAGCTTAGGTCTGCCTACGTTCAGCTTTTAGCTAAATCTTCTTTAGTCCAGTAGACTGTGCGAGGATGGTTACTCCTATTCAAATGGTTGCATGAGTTTGTGCTTTAAGTGGAGGAGTTTTCCTCCAAATACTGAATGGTAATATTAAATCTCTGAAGTGTTGATACCACTTTTCTCACGACCCAAAGTAAGGCCACGGCAGAAATCTACAATGAGTGTCGATCATTGCTAAACCCACTAATAATCTATTAATGACAGAGATAAGCTGGCAACCTGATCATATATACGTACCTACCTGCTGAAAGCATAAAGTCTGGAAAGATGACACGACTTTAACTTGCTGACAATTAGAACACTGAGCCACAAATTCTGCTATGTCACACTTCATTCCGTACCACCAATAAATCTGCTTAAGATCATGGTACGTCTTAGTCGAACCTTGATGAACAGCGTATTTGGAATAATATGCCTCTATTATAATCCATTCATGTAAATCTGCAACATCAGGGATATAAAGTCTATCTGTATACGTGAGAACACCGTCAGTAGTAACCCTATATGGTGACTCCGGTTTTCTTCTGGCTATTTGTCTGTATTCAATTATGACTGGATTTTCATACTGACGCTGTTTTACTTCATGAAAACTTAGAGTTAAAGGTCTAGTGCAGCTTGTCGACAATCCATCATTGGTGTGTATATCTCTTTCACACCTCAATTCTTTAAGAAGTTACTTTAGCATTATAGGTAAACATGTAATCAACTTCGTTGCTGGTATTCTGCCTCGGCTCATGGTCGAACTACATCTCTATTTTATTTTCACCTTTTCAAGTCATAATATTTCCAATTCAAAGACAATACCCTGAAGTAGATGTTCAGTCTGAAGATCATTCCTGGTATGGATCATACTATCCAGTAGTATTTATATGATCCTTATCTTTCTATGATAGACCCTGTTTAGATGAACCTTTGACAAACATTGGGATATGAGTAACTACATTCCCACAAGGAGCTTGCGGAACAACATTAACATCAGCTAAGATGTTGCATAGTGCGTTCGTAAAAATATGATATAGCTTGCATTAAATCTTCTATAGTGTGTAATGACAAGGCACTTCAAAAGCTTCCCTATTGCATCAAGCGTGAGTTAATTCCTAGTTTCATCGACTTGTTCTATATCGAAAGGTATATCGAAGAGGGATTATCGGCTGAATCATGTTAATCCATTCAAAGTTCCGTGTATCTTTATTTCAAAAATGTAGAACTCTCCTCTCGTGATCGAGGAAGGATCGGTTTAGTCAGAATAAGTTGGGCAATGGCGTTATGATATTATCCAGCTATGTTTTTATCCAAGGGTTTGATGTGCGTTTCATAATTCTAATTCTGTAATCATGAGATAATATCCGTGGAATAGTTTATGAAAGTTGTGTAAGTTCTCTTGCTATCTGCGTGAATCTTGCTTTAGACTTAGGCTCGTTCGAGGACGAACGAGAGTTTAAGTGGAGGAGAATGAAACGACCTCGGTCAGTCGTTTCGGAAGTTAGGACTCCGATTGGCATGCCGATAATTTTAAAATAATCGTAATGTCCATTAGGACCTGTCTGTAAAATTTGAGCTGAATCAGACCTCGTTTGGTAGGCATCGGAAGAAGGTTTCAGTTTTTATTGGTGACTAACATTAAAAGGAGATTTTCGAGCTCGGTTTTTGCCGAATGAGCTCCGATTCAAAATCCGAAAGCGCCGTTAGGTTCGTATGATTATTTGTGATTTTTTTGAACTTTCGAAAGTGAATTTCGATGTTGTTCGGCTAGTTTCCGCTAAAATGCCGAAAGTTAAATAATTTGACTTCTTTTCATTTAAATTCGCATCTTGAGTTACGGGAGTCTGATTTGAGATCCGCCTTCGCGAGTATGTTACATATATTTTGTACAACTTGTATGCAAAAGTTGGGATTATTTCGAATATCGTAGGGTACCGTTTTAATTTTTACCGTAGCAGCGAATTTTAAAGGAAAAAAAGAAAAAAAAAAGACAAAATACAAAACACAAAAAGACAAAAAAATGAAAAAAAAAATGGCAAAAGAGAAAGACCATGGGCGGTGGCCCTTGGTCATGATATGTATAAGATCAAAAACGGGAAACAGAGACAAAAACAGGGAAACGTAAAAATAGAAAATACGGAGAAGAAAAAAATGCCAGAAAATGAGAAAAGGGGCCGGAGAAAAATAGTATTTTCACCCCAGAACATTCAGGTAATGATCTTAATATAGTATTTGAGTTTATTACGTGTGTTTAAATATATTTTTACGATAAAAATAGGGATATTAGACATCGCCCTAATGACGTAAATTGATAGTTTAAACATCGTCTATTGTAAACTAATTTTAGCAAGGAATGGAAGACAATAAGAAGCTAAAAGATCTAAGATAAAATTTCTTAACAGGTAGATAAAGCGAGCAAAATATGACCATATCAAAACTTATCTCGTCTGAGCAAAATGAAAGGCATTTTATCTTCATTGAACTATGTAAATAAGGCAAACCAATGAGTTGAAGCAATCCCAGGCATCAGTAAGCATACGAAAGCACAAACATTGTTATGGCTTAACTTTTGATGTCTTAATTTTATCAATACCAAAAGTTATATAGTTTGCAACTTTAGACCTGATTCAAAACACAAAGCAAAATACCTACGCCCACAAACTGAAAACTTAAAGAAAACCTCAAGAACTCTTGGCATGACTGCAGACATATCATCTCTGCTTAATGGTACCCATTTATACAATCAAGCAATCAATACCTTTCACTATCACAAAACCTAACATTCAGGGAATTATCACAAACCATGAAGAAACTAGAAAGAGCGATACTAAAGGAAAAAGCTATATTTTAATTAAAAAAAAGAAGCCAAGCTATCAGGAGACCATAAACAAATCAGACCACCAGGAAAACAATGAGACAGATTACACCTTCACTCACAACAAACAAGACCAGACTCCCTATTTATGAACTTGCAGTTCTGGACAAGAACAAACCTACACTCCCTCATACAGACTAAGAACATGCTCCCTGAACCTCTCTAGAACATCTGCGACACACAAAAACACCCTCTCTACACTCACCTTCACACTCCCTCTAACAGATCCTATACTTTAAACAGGCAAACAACTACATCCAGACCATTTCAGCTTCCATAAAACAAACTGGAATAACTACAAGCTTCCCTGAAACTTATCAGACCACTTCCACTCACAAACTACCTGAAACCACCAGGACATACTTTCTAAACACCCAGAACCACTCCTGCACATATACATACACCCCTCTCTGCACAATACACAACATACTGCACAGAACTAAGCAAGAACAAAGGAAAAGAACATTTTTGAAACTGAAAACTTGGAAGAAAATACTGAAAGGGATTGGAGAACTAAACTGCTCTAATTCAATAAACAGAAACAGACCTCTTCCTCCCTCTAACTTACAACAAATCACTCACCAATACACACTTTTAGACCTGCTGCATTGCCTCCAAACAAACTCCCTAAGCACCCTACAAACTCTCATCCCCAGCTTACAACAACTTCTACAGACCAATACCCTGCCCGGAAAATACCCTCTCAACCTCACACCTGAACCCACTTAATCTACAGCATCAGAACCAGGCTCCCTCACTCGCGCACAAGCCAACTTCATACACACAAACCTTATTCTACCATAACAGCCCATCTTTATATTAAGAACCACGGAATTGTTTTGCAATGGACAAGAAATTGAATCCGGAAAACTCAACAAAATGACAGCAAGATCAGATACTTGTGCAATTGAACAAATTGAAAAGTTGACTGCTAAAAATGAAAAGGAAAGCAATATCCTTGTGGAAATCTCAATAGATATTCTCCCATGCTAACATTAACAATCAAAATGAAGAAGTAGTACTCAGGCAGACATTTACCATTAAACAAGACTACAAAAAAAAACTCTACCAAAAACTGTGAAACGACCTCGGTCAGTCGTTTCGGAAGTTAGGACTCCGATTGGCATGCCGATAATTTTAAAATAATCGTAATGTCCATTAGGACCTGTCTGTAAAATTTGAGCTGAATCAGACCTCGTTTGGTAGGCATCGGAAGAAGGTTTCAGTTTTTATTGGTGATTAACATTAAAAGGAGATTTTCGAGCTCGGTTTTTGCCGAATGAGCTCCGATTCAAAATCCGAAAGCGCCGTTAGGTTCGTATGATTATTTGTGATTTTTGTGAACTTTCGAAAGTGAATTTCGATGTTGTTCGGCTAGTTTCCGCTAAAATGCCGAAAGTTAAATAATTTGACTTCTTTTCATTTAAATTCGCATCTTGAGTTACGGGAGTCTGATTTGAGATCCGCCTTCGCGAGTATGTTACATATATTTTGTACAACTTGTATGCAAAAGTTGGGATTATTTCGAATATCGTAGGGTACCGTTTTAATTTTTACCGTAGCAGCGAATTTTAAAGGAAAAAAAGAAAAAAAAAAGACAAAATACAAAACACAAAAAGACAAAAAAATGAAAAAAAATGGCAAAAGAGAAAGACCATGGGCGGTGGCCCTTGGTCATGATATGTATAAGATCAAAAACGGGAAACAGAGACAAAAACAGGGAAACGTAAAAATAGAAAATACGGAGAAGAAAAAAATGCCAGAAAATGAGAAAAGGGGCCGGAGAAAAATAGTATTTTCACCCCAGAACATTCAGGTAATGATCTTAATATAGTATTTGAGTTTATTACGTGTGTTTAAATATATTTTTACGGTAAAAATAGGGATATTAGACATCGCCCTAATGACGTAAATTGATAGTTTAAAGGGTCAAATGGACCCCGATAATGAAATTGATTATATATTCGTACTCAGTGAGTTATGGGCAACTTATAAATGTAATTTATTTGGGGTTTGGTTATGTGGCCTTAAACCCTGTATATATGTCTGGCCTGCGTATTGCGTATGCGAATAGGGTATCAGGCTCCTACCTGGATTGCCCTAAGATGTGAGGAATGAAGCCTTTAGCCTAAATTGATATATTTTTCTGCTTATTGAATAGAGTGGGATCGTTTGGCAAGAAAACCAAAGGACAAAGCGGTTATTGAGTGGCTGTACTAACTTTGTAACAAGGTAAGTGTTTATATCCATTTCTTTGGAGGCACCTGGCCTCATGGATTTTCTACCACGTATTCCTTACGTGTGTAGCTGCCGATAGGCGTACTCATTACGCCTTAGCTTTGGATTTACATTGTATATTATATGTTATGTCCTATTGTTGGTATTGCAATGAGGATCTGAGCATTGTACCCTGGCTGTAAGTTGGCATCTACTTCCCGGCTGTCGATGAGAGTCCCGCGCCGGTGAAAGTTTATTATTGCATTACATTGCATTTATATGCATCATATGTCATTCATATGCATTACATTGCATATTATATTGGGAGCAGGAGTATTCCGCCCCAGGAGCAGGAGTATTCCGCTCCATTGTATCATATAGAGGGCAGGAGTATTCCGCCCCAGGAGCAGGAGTATTCCGCTCCATTGTATTATATCGGGTGCAGGAGTATTCCGCCCCAAGAGAGTGCAGGAGTATTCCGCCTCTGGTTTATATTGTATCGGGTGCAGGAGTATTCCGCCCCAGGAGCAGGAGTATTCCGCTCCAGTTGGTTATCAGATTGGATTCCCCTTGAATGCAGGAGTATTCCGCTTCGAGATGGGAGGACGGGCACATGTGACCCTTTGCATCAGATTTCACTTCATTTATTTCATCTCATTTCATTTCATTTCATTTTCATACCATTGCGTAGACTTGTGGTACATAACTACTGTTCTGCTCATACGTGCATTGCTTATTTGTTGATATGTTTCTAGCTCGTAGTCCTGGCTGAGTTTAAGGTTTCATACGTGCTTCTAGTTATTATCTGGCTCTGCCTTTTTGTAATTTAAATAAAAGGAATTTGGTGCATCTGTTTCTTCTCCCTAGCTAGCTACCTTATTCTTGAGGTGGCTAGTCTGCCCCACTTATTGAGTCCTTTTGACTCACCCTTGTTTGTTGTTTGTTTCTTGTCTATCTATTTCGTTTCGGCAGGTTCGCTCCAGGATTGAGTTCGCCGCGTTGTTCAGGAGCGAAGACGACTTCAGCTGTCAGGGTGAGCCAGATTTATTCCGGATGGCCACCAGTTTATTGTTCATTATTTCAGTTGCATTTTGCTCCCTTCAGGAGGTATCTGTCTTCTTTTGTACTCTTAGATGTCTGGTCTGGATAGCCCTAAACCTTGCATGTTGGGTAGTCAGCTGTAATTTCTTTTGTACAGCTTAGAGGTATCAGTATGTCTGTGTTTTTATTTTAACTCTTGTCCTTATTTGTAAATTGTTATATTTATTTTCCTGATTTAATTGGTAAGGGTTCGCCCGACCGGTCTAGGGGAGGATGTCGGGTGCCCGCACGGCCTAACCGGATTCCGGGTCGTGTCAGTTGGTATCAGAGCCTAGTTTAGAGTCTATCCAGACTAAGACAGTGTCTAGTAGAGTCTCGCTGATGGGTACGTAGACGTCCGTACTTATCTACGAGAGGCTATGATGGCATTTAGGAAGTTTCACTTCCTTCATTTCTGATCGTGCGTCAGTCTAGGATCCAAAAGTATTTTCGTTAATTCCTTCGTGGTAATTGTGAAACCCTCGTGTAATAAATCAGCAAATGGTATGAGTTCAAGATGGAGCAGTCTGGCCTGGGGTTAGCATTGACGAAGCCCCGAGAGTTTTTTTATCGTGCTGACGATCTAGTTACGAAATCCCAGCCGTACGAGCTCGCGATGGGCAAAGCAGCAGGGCCTTGCGGTTCCCTTGGCTCTCTACGATGCTTTTACGAGAATCTAGGAAACGCAGATACCACAACAACCTATTATTCGCTGGACGGCCTATCAGGTTGCCGCAGACGCAGACGTTCGGTCTCAGGGAGCTCCTATTCCGGTTCTTAATATTACTGCAGTAAATTATATTTCGGAGGTAGTATGTGTTGTACCTCTAATTGTTCTGGCTGGTTAGCCGGCCGAGGTATCAGTTCAGTCCGAGTGTCCGAAGAGGTTGCATTATTTTAAGCGGTTGAATCTTCCGATATTCTTAAGCAATGCATCAGATAAACCTCGTGATAATAAAATGATGTCAGCATATTATTCAGGCTCTTGATCATATCGAGCGGTATGATGTTGATTATTCTTCTTTCCAGTTTCAAGGTCCAGCCTTGAATTGATGGGCCTCTCTCTCTTATTAACTAACTTGGTTCGATTTTTCTTCTAGATTCGTGGAAAAGTTCCTTTCGAGTAGCCAGCAAAATGAAAAGTGTTTCTAGTTTGAGTGGATTGGACAGGGTAGCCTGTCGGTTAGCCTGATGGTGTTTCAGAATATGAGATTGAATTCTATAGAATGAATGAATATGCATTAGAACTATTCCATGAGCTTTTCGATAGATTCAAAGATTTATTGATGACCTTTCTCCTTCCTTGAGATCCCAGATGGCTTGAAAAAAAAAAAAAAAAAAGAAATTGAGGCCTGGATTTTATTTGATGTTGTTGTTAATATTGCTCGAAGGTTCGGGGCATACTATAAGTTAGAGCGGGAAGAGTTAGAGCGGGAAAGTAAGAGATCCCACGGCCCTGGTGGGTAACCATGGTACCTCATTTGGAGGTAAAAGTTCTGATTATTTTTGGAAGTCACCTTCCAGGTTATCTCAGCTTGTAGAGCGTGATTCTCAAAGTGCGCAAGTAGTTCATCAAGATTAGACCCAGTTTTTCTCTTTATAGCTATCGACAATATGTCCAGCTTCCATTTTCAATGAAAATCTGTTATCACTGTCATGAGTCTGGTTATCCTTTAAAGAGTTTTCCTTACTCCAGCAAGTAGACAATGGTCCTTCTTTTTGCCCTCAGACACCTGCACAGTCGCAGGAATTTCATTTAAATGTTAATAAATCAGAGAAATGCCACCATCCAATAGAGGTCGAGAGCGTGGTGGTAGTGGTTCTTCTAGAAGTAATTGTCAGGGTAGTGGCTCGACTCAGCTGCAGAGGCAGTTTTATGAACTGCTAGTCTGGCAGGATGCTGAGGCATCCGATGTAGTAGACTCATGTGTTTCTTCTTCTCTTATCTGTAAGTAAGATTTATCTTTCCGATCGATCTGGAAATAGTGTCTCTTATCATGTTTCGATGGTTTCCTTGGATGTCGTTTCTATTAAGAATCGGTTGCGGTAGAGGGTGAGCTTCTGATACGATTTATTCCTGGCATTTATGAAACCCTACTAGTTTATATGATCTAAATATGGGAGATTTGACGGTGAGTATTGCTATTGCCTGCTAGGCATCTTGTTACGCCACCTTCTGTTATTATGTCAATTCAGTTTACCGCACCTCGGAAATCAGTGTTGGTAGGATGATGGGATTCTTATTCGTGACCATCAGGAAGTGTCGTTGTGTAAAGTGATTTGTAAGTGATACTCGATCTACGTGTCTCCTCTTGGTTCAAGATGTTAGTAGAGTCATGTTATTCCATGAGCTTCTCTCAGTTGTAAAAGAGTTTACTGATAAATTGTCAGAATTTCGTTCTTATTGGAAGGTTAAAATTGGCATGGATGTTTTTCCATAAAGCTTATTTAATGTCTATCTCTTCAATTGCGATTTTTTTGGCTCGCTTGACACGAAAGTAGTCTAGCTTTGGTAGCCAAGCAAATAAGAAGATGAACTTCCTGAAGCTCTAATTATTTCTATCCTCGATCCACTTCCATTTCTTCTTCGTCCGGCACTAGTGAGCTTGGGCGATTGGTAGCCGCTTGTGACGTTCTCTGTGTTGAGCCAGAGTACGTGTTATTGTGGCCGGGTAAGCATATTATTGTTTTGGAAGCATATTATTGTTTTGGTCCAGTTGTCTCATATTGTTATCCGTTTAACATGTTTATGTTATCAGTTTATCCGGGTATCCATTCCCATGTAGAGTATAGTGCTGATTATGTTTTTGCGGATCATCCAGTTTCATGGTAAACTCTGCCGAAATTTTTATATAGAAGTACCATCCATCAGGTGGTGGTATTTACGGCAAAGGTATGGAGTTGTGAACTTGAGAGTTGCAGCTGTTTGGCAACTCGAAAGTGTAGTTGGTAGCTTAGGTCTGCCTACGTTCAGCTTTTAGCTAAATCTTCTTTAGTCCAGTAGACTGTGCGAGGATGGTTACTCCTATTCAAATGGTTGCATGAGTTTGTGCTTTAAGTGGAGGAGTTTTCCTCCAAATACTGAATGGTAATATTAAATCTCTGAAGTGTTGATACCACTTTTCTCACGACCCAAAGTAAGGCCACGGCAGAAATCTACAATGAGTGTCGATCATTGCTAAACCCACTAATAATCTATTAATGACAGAGATAAGCTGGCAACCTGATCATATATACGTACCTACCTGCTGAAAGCATAAAGTCTGGAAAGATGACACGACTTTAACTTGCTGACAATTAGAACACTGAGCCACAAATTCTGCTATGTCACACTTCATTCCGTACCACCAATAAATCTGCTTAAGATCATGGTACGTCTTAGTCGAACCTTGATGAACAGCGTATTTGGAATAATATGCCTCTATTATAATCCATTCATGTAAATCTGCAACATCAGGGATATAAAGTCTATCTGTATACGTGAGAACACCGTCAGTAGTAACCCTATATGGTGACTCCGGTTTTCTTCTGGCTATTTGTCTGTATTCAATTATGACTGGATTTTCATACTGACGCTGTTTTACTTCATGAAAACTTAGAGTTAAAGGTCTAGTGCAGCTTGTCGACAATCCATCATTGGTGTGTATATCTCTTTCACACCTCAATTCTTTAAGAAGTTACTTTAGCATTATAGGTAAACATGTAATCAACTTCGTTGCTGGTATTCTGCCTCGGCTCATGGTCGAACTACATCTCTATTTTATTTTCACCTTTTCAAGTCATAATATTTCCAATTCAAAGACAATACCCTGAAGTAGATGTTCAGTCTGAAGATCATTCCTGGTATGGATCATACTATCCAGTAGTATTTATATGATCCTTATCTTTCTATGATAGACCCTGTTTAGATGAACCTTTGACAAACATTGGGATATGAGTAACTACATTCCCACAAGGAGCTTGCGGAACAACACTAACATCAGCTAAGATGTTGCATAGTGCGTTCGTAAAAATATGATATAGCTTGCATTAAATCTTCTATAGTGTGTAATGACAAGGCACTTCAAAAGCTTCCCTATTGCATCAAGCGTGAGTTAATTCCTAGTTTCATCGACTTGTTCTATATCGAAAGGTATATCGAAGAGGGATTATCGGCTGAATCATGTTAATCCATTCAAAGTTCCGTGTATCTTTATTTCAAAAATGTAGAACTCTCCTCTCGTGATCGAGGAAGGATCGGTTTAGTCAGAATAAGTTGGGCAATGGCGTTATGATATTATCCAGCTATGTTTTTATCCAAGGGTTTGATGTGCGTTTCATAATTCTAATTCTGTAATCATGAGATAATATCCGTGGAATAGTTTATGAAAGTTGTGTAAGTTCTCTTGCTATCTGCGTGAATCTTGCTTTAGACTTAGGCTCGTTCGAGGACGAACGAGAGTTTAAGTGGAGGAGAATGAAACGACCTCGGTCAGTCGTTTCGGAAGTTAGGACTCCGATTGGCATGCCGATAATTTTAAAATAATCGTAATGTCCATTAGGACCTGTCTGTAAAATTTGAGCTGAATCAGACCTCGTTTGGTAGGCATCGGAAGAAGGTTTCAGTTTTTATTGGTGATTAACATTAAAAGGAGATTTTCGAGCTCGGTTTTTGCCGAATGAGCTCCGATTCAAAATCCGAAAGTGCCGTTAGGTTCGTATGATTATTTGTGATTTTTGTGAACTTTCGAAAGTGAATTTCGATGTTGTTCGGCTAGTTTCCGCTAAAATGCCGAAAGTTAAATAATTTGACTTCTTTTCATTTAAATTCGCATCTTGAGTTACGGGAGTCTGATTTGAGATCCGCCTTCGCGAGTATGTTACATATATTTTGTACAACTTGTATGCAAAAGTTGGGATTATTTCGAATATCGTAGGGTACCGTTTTAATTTTTACCGTAGCAGCGAATTTTAAAGGAAAAAAAGAAAAAAAAAAGAAAAAATACAAAACACAAAAAGACAAAAAAATGAAAAAAAATGGCAAAAGAGAAAGACCATGGGCGGTGGCCCTTGGTCATGATATGTATAAGATCAAAAACGGGAAACAGAGACAAAAACAGGGAAACGTAAAAATAGAAAATACGGAGAAGAAAAAAATGTCAGAAAATGAGAAAAGGGGCCGGAGAAAAATAGTATTTTCACCCCAGAACATTCAGGTAATGATCTTAATATAGTATTTGAGTTTATTACGTGTGTTTAAATATATTTTTACGGTAAAAATAGGGATATTAGACATCGCCCTAATGACGTAAATTGATAGTTTAAACGTCGTCTATTGTAAACTAATTTTAGCAAGGAATGGAAGACAATAAGAAGCTAAAAGATCTAAGATAAAATTTCTTAACAGGTAGATAAAGCGAGCAAAATATGACCATATCAAAACTTATCTCGTCTGAGCAAAATGAAAGGCATTTTATCTTCATTGAACTATGTAAATAAGGCAAACCAATGAGTTGAAGCAATCCCAGGCATCAGTAAGCATACGAAAGCACAAACATTGTTATGGCTTAACTTTTGATGTCTTAATTTTATCAATACCAAAAGTTATATAGTTTGCAACTTTAGACCTGATTCAAAACACAAAGCAAAATACCTACGCCCACAAACTGAAAACTTAAAGAAAACCTCAAGAACTCTTGGCATGACTGCAGACATATCATCTCTGCTTAATGGTACCCATTTATACAATCAAGCAATCAATACCTTTCACTATCACAAAACCTAACATTCAGGGAATTATCACAAACCATGAAGAAACTAGAAAGAGCGATACTAAAGGAAAAAGCTATATTTTAATTAAAAAAAAGAAGCCAAGCTATCAGGAGACCATAAACAAATCAGACCACCAGGAAAACAATGAGACAGATTACACCTTCACTCACAACAAACAAGACCAGACTCCCTATTTATGAACTTGCAGTTCTGGACAAGAACAAACCTACACTCCCTCATACAGACTAAGAACATGCTCCCTGAACCTCTCTAGAACATCTGCGACACACAAAAACACCCTCTCTACACTCACCTTCACACTCCCTCTAACAGATCCTATACTTTAAACAGGCAAACAACTACATCCAGACCATTTCAGCTTCCATAAAACAAACTGGAATAACTACAAGCTTCCCTGAAACTTATCAGACCACTTCCACTCACAAACTACCTGAAACCACCAGGACATACTTTCTAAACACCCAGAACCACTCCTGCACATATACATACACCCCTCTCTGCACAATACACAACATACTGCACAGAACTAAGCAAGAACAAAGGAAAAGAACATTTTTGAAACTGAAAACTTGGAAGAAAATACTGAAAGGGATTGGAGAACTAAACTGCTCTAATTCAATAAACAGAAACAGACCTCTTCCTCCCTCTAACTTACAACAAATCACTCACCAATACACACTTTTAGACCTGCTGCATTGCCTCCAAACAAACTCCCTAAGCACCCTACAAACTCTCATCCCCAGCTTACAACAACTTCTACAGACCAATACCCTGCCCGGAAAATACCCTCTCAACCTCACACCTGAACCCACTTAATCTACAGCATCAGAACCAGGCTCCCTCACTCGCGCACAAGCCAACTTCATACACACAAACCTTATTCTACCATAACAGCCCATCTTTATATTAAGAACCACGGAATTGTTTTGCAATGGACAAGAAATTGAATCCGGAAAACTCAACAAAATGACAGCAAGATCAGATACTTGTGCAATTGAACAAATTGAAAAGTTGACTGCTAAAAATGAAAAGGAAAGCAATATCCTTGTGGAAATCTCAATAGATATTCTCCCATGCTAACATTAACAATCAAAATGAAGAAGTAGTACTCAGGCAGACATTTACCATTAAACAAGACTACAAAAAAAAACTCTACCAAAAACTGTGAAACGACCTCGGTCAGTCGTTTCGGAAGTTAGGACTCCGATTGGCATGCCGATAATTTTAAAATAATCGTAATGTCCATTAGGACCTGTCTGTAAAATTTGAGCTGAATCAGACCTCGTTTGGTAGGCATCGGAAGAAGGTTTCAGTTTTTATTGGTGATTAACATTAAAAGGAGATTTTCGAGCTCGGTTTTTGCCGAATGAGCTCCGATTCAAAATCCGAAAGCGCCGTTAGGTTTGTATGATTATTTGTGATTTTTGTGAACTTTCGAAAGTGAATTTCGATGTTGTTCGGCTAGTTTCCGCTAAAATGCCGAAAGTTAAATAATTTGACTTCTTTTCATTTAAATTCGCATCTTGAGTTACGGGAGTCTGATTTGAGATCCGCCTTCGCGAGTATGTTACATATATTTTGTACAACTTGTATGCAAAAGTTGGGATTATTTCGAATATCGTAGGGTACCGTTTTAATTTTTACCGTAGCAGCAAATTTTAAAGGAAAAAAAGAAAAAAAAAAGAAAAAATACAAAACACAAAAAGACAAAAAAATGAAAAAAAAATGGCAAAAGAGAAAGACCATGGGCGGTGGCCCTTGGTCATGATATGTATTAGATCAAAAACGGGAAACAGAGACAAAAACAGGGAAACGTAAAAATAGAAAATACGGAGAAGAAAAAAATGCCAAAAAATGAGAAAAGGGGCCGGAGAAAAATAGTATTTTCACCCCAGAACATTCAGGTAATGATCTTAATATAGTATTTGAGTTTATTACGTGTGTTTAAATATATTTTTACGGTAAAAATAGGGATATTAGACATCGCCCTAATGACGTAAATTGATAGTTTAAAGGGTCAAATGGACCCCGATAATGAAATTGATTATATATTCGTACTCAGTGAGTTATGGGCAACTTATAAATGTAATTTATTTGGGGTTTGGTTATGTGGCCTTAAACCCTGTATATATGTCTGGCCTGCGTATTGCGTATGCGAATAGGGTATCAGGCTCCTACCTGGATTGCCCTAAGATGTGAGGAATGAAGCCTTTAGCCTAAATTGATATATTTTTCTGCTTATTGAATAGAGTGGGATCGTTTGTCAAGAAAACCAAAGGACAAAGCGGTTATTGAGTGGCTGTACTAACTTTGTAACAAGGTAAGTGTTTATATCCATTTCTTTGGAGGCACCTGGCCTCATGGATTTTCTACCACGTATTCCTTACGTGTGTAGCTGCCGATAGGCGTACTCATTACGCCTTAGCTTTGGATTTACATTGTATATTATATGTTATGTCCTATTGTTGGTATTGCAATGAGGATCTGAGCATTGTACCCTAGCTGTAAGTTGGCATCTACTTCCCGGCTGTCGATGAGAGTCCCGCGCCGGTGAAAGTTTATTATTGCATTACATTGCATTTATATGCATCATATGTCATTCATATGCATTACATTGCATATCATATTGGGAGCAGGAGTATTCCGCCCCAGGAGCAGGAGTATTCCGCTCCATTGTATCATATAGAGGGCAGGAGTATTCCGCCCCAGGAGCAGGAGTATTCCGCTCCATTGTATTATATCGGGTGCAGGAGTATTCCGCCCCAAGAGAGTGCAGGAGTATTCCGCCTCTGGTTTATATTGTATCGGGTGCAGGAGTATTCCGCCCCAGGAGCAGGAGTATTCCGTTCCAGTTGGTTATCAGATTGGATTCCCCTCGAATGCAGGAGTATTCCGCTTCGAGATGGGAGGACGGGCACATGTGACCCTTTGCATCAGATTTCACTTCATTTATTTCATCTCATTTCATTTCATTTTCATACCATTGCGTAGACTTGTGGTACATAACTACTGTTCTGCTCATATGTGCATTGCTTATTTGTTGATATGTTTCTAGCTCGTAGTCCTGGCTGAGTTTAAGGTTTCATACGTGCTTCTAGTTATTATCTGGCTCTGCCTTTTTGTAATTTAAATAAAAGGAATTTGGTGCATCTGTTTCTTCTCCCTAGCTAGCTACCTTATTCTTGAGGTGGCTAGTCTGCCCCACTTATTGAGTCCTTTTGACTCACCCTTATTTGTTGTTTGTTTCTTGTCTATCTATTTCGTTTCGGCAGGTTCGCTCCAGGATTGAGTTCGCCGCGTTGTTCAGGAGCGAAGACGACTTCAGCTGTCAGGGTGAGCCAGATTTATTCCGGATGGCCACCAGTTTATTGTTCATTATTTCAGTTGCATTTTGCTCCCTTCAGGAGGTATCTGTCTTCTTTTGTACTCTTAGATGTCTGGTCTGGATAGCCCTAAACCTTGCATGTTGGGTAGTCAGCTGTAATTTCTTTTGTACAGCTTAGAGGTATCAGTATGTCTGTGTTTTTATTTTAACTCTTGTCCTTATTTGTAAATTGTTATATTTATTTTCCTGATTTAATTGGTAAGGGTTCGCCCGACCGGTCTAGGGGAGGATGTCGGGTGCCCGCACGGCCTAACCGGATTCCGGGTCGTGTCAAACTGTCTCGTACAGATTAAGAATCATATTCCAACATAAACCTCTCTTTATACACCAAAACATTTCATATTTCATTTCAGAACCAAGCAAGAATCAAACAACATCAGAACCTACACAAAGGCTCAAACTTATTTCCATTAATCAATTTAAAAACCAGTTTCAAACCTGTAAAAACCTTAGCTTTGTATAAAGTTGTTAACTGAATTCCTAGTAACTATATTAAAGCTTAGTGATAGCTTGAAACTACACAACTTCAAGTTTACGCAAATAATCCAGTTAACTAATCACACAACTTATTTCTATATACTATACTAAACAAGACAAAACTTCGAATACAAAATCGACACTGAACTAACAGTATGATCCTTGCCAGAAATAAGAAAATAATATTAGAAATAGAAGAAAGGGATTGTTACCTTGCTAAGGGCAGTGAACCAAAGCGAGGGTCCGAAAAATGCGCAACTCGACTAAGCGACGACTCGAATGTTGAAGCGACAACACCAATCAAACAGAAACTAGGAATTGCTATTGTTTGTAAAAAAGCTAAAAAAAATGTATGTCTGCCGGCTCTCTATGTTTTCTACTGCTAAGAACTTCCCCCTATCACCGCCGTTCCAAAACTGAATCCCCCTTTAATTCAAGGCTTCCCTCTTCTATTTATATCCCTAAAATGAGGGCTCGAGGGTCGCGACCAATACCCAAACCACCCCTCTAACGGCTCCTAATGGATAAGGAGTTTGTACGATTCAGGATGAGCTGGAGGGGTGAGGGACCACTGGTTTTGAGAGGGAAATTGGGTTTCCGGGTTCCAATTCGCACTGAGGGGGAAACGGGTTTGGGGAGAGAATGAAGAATGGGTTGATCTGAAATGAAGCGTGTGTGTTGTATGCTATGTATATGCTTGCATAAATGGGCTCTAATTTAGGACGGGAAACTATTTTAGCCTCTCTTAGGATAGAGTAATTAAAAGGGTATTGCGCGGGTGGAAAGGATTTTAGGATATATCTTGCAAATTTAACCTTTTCCTTCCAAATTTATTAATTCGTTTTAAAATTTAAAAATTGATTTTATTTAAATAATGGACTAATTAAAATTTTCAGGACAAAATTGTTTCCAAATTGGAATCCTTAAAAGAAGTCTATGGGATCATATGGATGCTTGTCCCTATTTTGACTCTTGTATTAGGAATCACAATAGGTGTACTAGTAATTGTTGGGTGTCAACATTAACACCATTAAATAATGGTTCTCAAACAATACAAGCTGATTGTATCCTAACGCATCTTTATACAAGCTAAGAATGCTAACTATAGATAAACTCTAATGCTTGACTATAAGAACACTGATTCATTGCTGGCAGCCTTCATAAAAAAGCGGAAACTGAAATCTAGCAACACCTTTTTCAGAAATATGATCTCTTCCTGACTCTAATTTTTGCTTGTCAACTTCTGATGAAGATGAGAAAAAGGTTTTTGACTGTAAACCAAAGATATAGCAGCACATTAAAAGTTAAGAAGATAACAAAAGGAAAAAAGTCAGCAAGCAGTTATTATACAAATATATAAAACAATTGATATCACATGTTGCACTTTGTGTCTAGCTTAAGAACTTCCATCATAAAGGGAACAACATCATACAAAAGGCTTTTGACTAACATAAAGACCTTATTCTACCTGTAAACTAGAAAAAATTGTTGAATAACTAGAATCACTACTATTAAGTTGGAGGAGTGTTAGTGTAGCAAGTTTCCCATATTCATTTTCAAAATTATATTTCAAGAAGAAGATTGATTATTTCTATGCACTAACAAAATAATATTGCACAATTTCTCTGACTCGCTTTTTATGTAATAATGTCCTTGTGTCTTCTTCACCTTTTTAATAACAGAGCTTATATGATGCTCTGTTATAGGCATCCGGATAGATTTGTACCTTTTAACAAGTGAAATAAAATAAATTTGTTTGCTTCATTGATATTGTAAAGAGGATGAACCTTTGATAGGGATGGACTTTGAGTATGCTCTTAATGGAAGAACTCCTTTTTAGCACCTGCATTGAAACAACTTATTAGTAGTGCATTTAGGTGCTATGCCTTCATGACAACGTCTTAATTTAGTTATGGGTAATGCATACAAGATATATAATACTTATCCCGTGATCCTTTCGACTGGCCTGCTCGGATGAGAACAATCATGGGAATAGTTTACATTCATCATAGAAAGAAATGATTTATTTTACATTAGAATCAACCTTCGACATAACAAGTAATCATCTAAATTACTTTGGAGGAAAAATATACTAATAACAATCATAATTCCATATTAGTTTAGATAACTACTTACTCTAAAAGGAAGATGGGAACTCTAATAAAATTGACCTGATTCTGTATCAAACACAAAATTAAAAATAAAAAGTAAAAGTTAAAGAAAGGAACATACCAACTTTACTATCCATTGGGCACTCCAAACTAGTATGTTACAAAAATATAAAAATAATATAAGTGCTTAAAAGATTCCAAGAACGAATCAATTTTGCAGGAAAAGAGCCTGAGCAAAGTTGTATAGTGTATAACCTTAAAATTATAAAAATAAGTATATAATTAACAACCAACAAGGTATTTTGAAATAGAAAAGATGTGAAAATATAGCATGGGTGTACCTTATTATAGCAGATAAAGAGAGATTCAAAGACTTCATAGAGATTTGAATTGTAGGAATTCGAGTAGTGTCTACAGGAATTCGAAGTCCCCCAATTCGTCCAAGTTAACAAATTTATTTTTTAATCCTTTGACTCTACAAAGGCATTGTGATTAAACCCTATTTGAGAGGAAAATAAAAGGAAAGATCATTTTCAATGGTATATTCGATTAATTTGATTTTCACAATTACTGATTGATCTCAGTAAATTTAACAGTAGAAATACACAAACTTACAGTTGTAGAGCTTCGACAAAATTATTGTGCTGGGGCTCCATCCAACTCTCACGAGAAGACTGAAGAGATAAGGGTGTATGCTTTTCTGATTACTTGGGTCATTGAAAGTAGGTAATAATGGGGGGAGTCGTGAAAAGGTAATGGGGAAAGTTAGGTTTTGCTAAATGGGGGAAAGTTTAAGGTTTTTTGGCTTAGGGGGAAGTTTGATTTGCTAAATAAAAAACAAATTTATGGAAATTATGACGGTTACATGTAAGTGTTACTAATTATTACAAGTAGTGTGACGTTTAAATTAAAAGTCATTAATTTTATGACATTTTGCATCAGGTGTCACTATTTTTATGATATTTGTGTAAAAATGTCAAGAAAATATGTCATTTGCGACATTTTTTTTAAGTGTCACAAAATAAATGTCGTCGTATCCTACTTTTCTTGTAGTGTTGGTTAGATAAATTAGGTTGAGTAGCAACTAGATTTCGAGTGTTCCCTGAGGGATTCGATATCGGGACTTTAAGTACTGAGCTATATTTGCTGCGACCGCTTGTTCCTTTTATAGGGCGTAGTTGGGCGTGATCAATGTCTCCTTTCCTTGAGTCCATGAGTAGTGAGCGTAGTGAGGTCGATTCCTGTTAGGTCCAGAGGATTCTAGGGATTACTATAGAATGACTCGACCGTAATTATATTTTTGTCAGGAAGGTGAAAATTACTCTACCCGTTGATTGGACACCACTATTAGCCGTTTACGCCCCTACCTTCATTTTATAGATTCAATTACTTGCTTTAAATTTAATCCTTTGTAGTTTATGATAAATTCATAACAAACAACCCTACTTCTAGGATTCTTAACTAACAACAATTGAATAATTTTTTTGCGACTCTCTTACTTGAACAAGCTAGTTCTATTGGAAATCCACCCCGACTTATATCGCGTATGTATCTTTGACGATCATCCCTCACCATTAATGGTGTAGGATTGAGCGTGGATGTTACACCCCGTATATCCAAAGTGAGGTATATCCTTCTAGTGACATGTTAAGAATGATTTAAGTGAGTTTAAAGTGATAATATGACCATATATGATGTTTATATTTTGAATATAAAGTTTGGGAAAAATCGGATTTAAGTTGCGGAAAAACCGACAAAGGAATTGCCTTGTAACGAAGCTTTTTCAGCAATTAATTTTGTGTGTTATATGATGTCTTTTGCGGACATATAATATACCTAATTGAAGGTCTTGGAGTGTAGTTTCCAACACTTTTGACGGTTTGTTCATAAAATATCTGGATAAAAACCTTTGAGCATCAGAGGTCAGGCCAGAAAAAGGGATATAAGCGCAAAAGAGGACTAAAACTGATATGTTTCGAGTTCAAAAGGAAAACATGTCTTCATTTTCGTTATTTCCAGAACCTACATGATAGAAACAGTGCTTATATGAAGGTTTAAGCAACTTTTATGATTTTTAAGGAAGGACACCAATCTTAACTCGAAATTGAAGACGGATTAAGTCAAAATGGTCTACGCGATTAAGGTAACGTTATGCTACCTTCAATTTCGTCTATAGCTTGAGTTTTAGAATTACTTCATGACTAAGTAAAGTACCTAAATGCTGTATTATAGCTTGTTTAAACTTTAGAAGGTCTTGAATTCAAGGGAAACAAGGTTGAGAAGCAAGAAACATCAAAGGTATGTAAGGCTAAACCTTTCTTTTGGCAAGGCATGTATCTTGTAGTTTTTGAAGCTTTTCTTAGTTCCAAAATTGATGATTCTTGTGGGTAACTTGTATGGCATAAAGGTGACCGTATATGTGCTTAATTAGGTGCTATGAACTACGGCAAAAGATGTCCAAAACAGTAGCACGAAATGTTTCAAAATCTGGAAAATTGTTTTTATCTTCGGACAACTGTTAGTAGTTTGAGCATACCTCCTTGTAAAAAATTGATATTGAGATGATTCAAGATTTTCTGGAACCCTAAGACATATATATAAAACTTTCATGAAGACCATGAAGTCTTTATCTTTGATCTACACTCTGAAAATTAGGTCGAAAGGCAGGACAGTGGTGCTGTCCAGACATTCTATCAGCGGATTTATTAAGTCATCTAGTCGTCTCATCTTGTTATCCATTTAACATGTTTATGTTATCAGTTTATCCGGGTATCCATTCTCGTGTGTAATATAGTGCTGGTTCTGTTTTTGCGGATCATCCAATTTCAGGAGAAACTCTGCCGAAAATTTTATGAAAATTCAAAGAGTTGGACAAATTCTGAGTTCTAGGTTGTGTCTGTAATTCTATCCAGAGTTTTCTTCTCATTCTAGAGACTCATGTGTTTCCTCTAGCCATAGTTTGATTGAATACATGTTTGGCTTGTCAAGTGCCCGTGTGAATGGGTGTAACTAGTTGGTACCAACTGATTCTTTAATTCAAAACGATTTTTGTGACTTCAAAATATGGAACATGACTTGGTCTTGAGCTTAAACTAGAACATGCTCTGGTCTTTTTGATTTTGAGTTGCTTGAGGACAAGCAAAGACTTAAGTTTAGGGGAGTTGATAAGTTGGTATTTTACCAACTTATAAGCTACTTCAAACTTTTGTTTCTGGATCCAAAAGCAACATTGTGTACTACTAATGCCTTAAATGGCTTAGTTTCAGGTTATGATGAGTTTACAAGAGTCATTGACTGAAAAGTGAAGCTAAAGAGCAAGAAGAGAGCCAAAAATATATGAATCACAGCTGGACAGAGAAGGGCGCCCCTGCTTAAGGAGATTCTGAGAGCTGCCAAGTCTGAGACCAATCAGGAGGTGCCCCGCCTCCTGAGATGTAGTGAGCAAGAATTATGAAGCTATAGGGGAGTCGCCCTGCCTCAAGATTTTGGCGCCCCGCCCTACCTGCAAATTCAAGTGGAAAATTTAGCTAAGTCTAGATGGGCGGACCGCCCCATGACCTTGGGCGGGCCGCCTGTGCCAATTTTGTAATTAATATCTAGCTTTGTATAAATAGAAAAAAAGTAGAGTGTTTGACACAACTTTATTATACATTTCACTTACTATTTTAGAGGCGATTTTGAAAGACAAGATTGAAGTTTTTCATCACTTTGTAAGCTTATTATCTTGTACTTTTGAATCATTAATCCTTTATCAAATATATATTCATGTTTGAATCCATTCCATATTTTCATTACATGTTTTATTGTTTGATTCAAACCCCTAGTATGAGTAGCAAATATATAGTACTCGTTATAGGCTAGTTTACATAGCATTAGTCTCTACTTTATATTTTCTTGTAAGACATTAGTTGTTTTTATATTTATTATTAGTAAAATTAGCCGCTAAGTACGAGCTTAGTGGTATTCACTAAAAAAAATATGAGTAGCAAAATTCATAACTAGGGGTGTAAATGTACTATAGATGGTAGAAAATCAATGGGTGTTGTTTAGATTCACCACACATAACATAAGTAACGATTATCCAACTCCCATTACATTAATATCAAATTCTTGATATTCATCATATTAGGAATTCATGTATACTTTACTAGTTAAAGACTCGGGAGAGATTAGCTAGTATATATTAGCGGAGTTGGAAAGGATTTGAGTTTTGTTGGCTAAACTTGGCCTAACCCATCTAAAAGGAGTTACGCTCGAAAGAGGTCTCCTTTCCTTGAGTCCATAAGTAGAGCATTATGCGCTTAACTATGGCTTTGGTGAGCGTAGTGAGGTCGATCCCTCTTAGACCGAGAGGATTCTAGGGATTACTATAGAATGACTCGACCGTAATTATATTTCTGTTAGGAAGGTGAAAATTACTCTACCCATTGATTGGACACCACTATTAGCCGTTTACACCCCTACCTTCATTTTATAGATTCAATTACTTGCTTTTAATTTAATCCTTTGTAGTTTATGATAAATTCACAACAAACAACCCTATTTCTAGGATTCTTAACTAACAACAATTGAATAGTTTTTTGCGACTCTCTTACTTGAACAAGCTAGTTCCATTGGAAATCCACCCCGACTTATATCGCGTATGTATCTTTGACGATCATCCCTCACCATTAATGGTGTAGGATTGTGCGTGGATCAGGGTGGTGAGTGTAGTCTGTACATGAGCAAGGAAATATTATTTTTATTTTTCTTGCGTCCACCATATCAAATAATATAGTTTTTTTTTTTTGCTTGAACAACACCGAAACATTCTGAAACAACGGTGAAACAGTCTGAAACAGCGCTGATACAACGAGATACAGTTAGATGCAGAACAAAAATAGTGCAGATACAGCGATATACGAGGTGGTTGGTTTTTGTCTGGTCTAAGATGAGATACAACAAGATATGAGGTGGTTGGTTTCTGGTGTAATCTGAAATACAGCGAGATACAGAGAGATACACTGAGATACGAGGTGACTGGTAGTTCAGATACAACAAGATACATGGAGATACATCGAGATACGAGGTGATTGGTAGTTGAGAAACATCCAGATAACGAGATACGAGGTGTTTGGTAGGGAGAGACAGCGAGATACGAGGTGGTTGGTAGTTGGATACAGTAAGATACGAGGTGGTTGGTAGTTGAGATACAACGAGATACGAGGTGGTTGATTCCATTAAAAAAAGTTGGGAGGAAGTGAAATTTGAGGATGTGAGGAGGAAAAGTGAAAATAGGGGGAAATGAGAGGAAGAATGTAAGGTTTTGCTATGTTAGTGTATTTTTTTGCTATGTTTTGTAATTAACTTTTTCTTTCCTCTATTTTGGGTAATTTTGTTAAAATGTTGCGATGTTTTGTAAATAACTTCTAAAAACTGTAATTTTATGTAAAAATTCCGTTGTATTTTATGTTTAGTCCATTATATAGTTGGTGGTGTTGTATTTTTGGTCTATGCTTATTTTATTTATAGGATTTTTACATGGAGAACACCCAACCCATGAAAATTACCAAAATGGACCCCTATTTCCCAACTTTACCAGACTTGTCACCTCACTTCCCTCTTTTTAATTTTTTCTTTCACTCATAGCACCCATTTTTTTAAAGAAACAAAAAACCAACCCCTATTTTTCCTCTATTCTCCTTCATTCCTTTCACTACCGCCGCCGCCGCCTCCTCACTCCTTCCACCCAATGACACACCTTCATCACCACTCCTCCAAGCCTCCGCCGGCCGTCGCCATCACTGTTATGCTGCCACTGTCGTCATTTTTTTAAAAAAAAAAAAAAAACAACGTCAATTTTCTGATGTAAATTTCGGTGAGGGTTTGTTTATCATGTTTCTTCTTCTTTTTTCACTTTTTCATAAAATTCTGGTGAGACTACCGGTTTTTTGTTTATTTTTTTCTAATGTTTAGATATAATATTTTTCTTGTAAAAATTGTATAAATCTTGTATATTTGTTAAACTTTTGTGTAAGAGCTATCCAAAATGTTGTATACATTTTTTTTACGAATTTATACAGTTTTATACATTTTTATACATATTTATATACTTCCGTAAACGTTATAAAAATATATAAATCTGTATACATGTGTATATACTATGATTAAACATATTTATACACTTCTGTTAATGTGTATAAAGCTGTATAAACTTTTATACGCATGTATGAACAATGCAGAAAGTTGTATAAAGTTTAGATTTCTGCATTATTATGGATGTTTTTATAAAGTTTAAGTTTTTTGTATATATTTTTGTAGTTTTCTTCTTGCATATGCATTTTTCTGTGCATATACATATATAATTTATTATTTTTTTGATAGATTTGTGTATATGAAATTATTAAAAAAATAATAATTTTAAAAAAACCGGTAATAATAAAGCTCCAGTAACATAAAATAAGCAATTCTGACGAGATCCAGTGATTTGTCAATTTTCGACAACCGGCGTACCACCGGCCTACAGCGGCGACAGTAGCAAGGTGGTCGGCAGTAGGTTAGTGGCGGGAGAGGGTGGGGGAGTAGCACCTAGGATTTTTTATTTTGAGGAAGAATTCAAAGGGGGTGCTATGCCATGTAATTTTTAAAATAAGGGGGGGAAGGGGGGGAGGGAGATGCTATGCCATGTAAAAAAAAAAAAGGCCCTTCATTTGTAAATTCCTTGCTTTGAGATGCTATTTATAAAACTTTCCTTTTATTTACCAAAAAATTTCACCACGTGCCCTCCATAAGAGGTGATTTTGCAAAAAAGCCTGCTTTAAGCAATATTTTAGCAAAATACCTTTTTTAGCCTGGAGTCAAGACTTCAAGGCAAAAATCTTGTAAGTCTTGGCAACTGCCAATACTTCAAGGTCAAGTACTTTTTTGCAAATACTTTAAGTTATATGGCGAGAATGCAGGGAAAGACCGGAAGGAGCAAGTCTTACGACCAAGTGCGACAAGTGTTTCCTTTTGTCAATACTTTAAGGGTAAGTATTGGCAAATAGAGAGGGGTCAAATGCTAGTCTTGGCCTTTACCAATACTTACGACCAAGTGCGGCAAGTATTGCCTTTTGCCAACAATTGAAGAGATAAGTGCTGAAAAGCAGAGAGGTATAAAGGCAAGTCTTGGCCCCGACCTAAAAACTTGACAGGGTTGTTTCCGTCCGAATTTTTTTCATTAAACTTTATTGGGGGCATTTTAGAAAAGCTCCTGTTAGCGCGGGCAAAAAGGCAAACCATTGCTTATGGTGTCATATTTTTGCACATAAGCCTTATTTAATAAGTTAGTCTGTTAGTGGTAAAGGGTACGGGTCAAGACCTGTTGTATATATCGGGGAGTTGGACTTATCTGAAATAATGAAAAATCATTTTCTGTTATTAATCAATGTGTAAATGTGTATGCCATTTAGTCCCAATTAAAGCTTGTAACATATGGCCTTATTTCTCCACTAAGTGACCACTAATTCTCCATTAAGTCACTACTTAATTGTTATAACCTTTGAAGTACTTTGTAGCTCTCATGTATATTTATCCTATAAATAGAGCATCCTTAGCTCTATCGAAGACACACTTGAATATTTGGAAGATAATAAGAAAAGTTCTCATTCTTCTCTCTATATTTCTTGTTTATACTTATAGTTTTTTTTTTTTAATTTTACAACACATTATCAGCACGAACAAGTCTTTAATTTCATTCCTAACAACACTTGAAAGCGTGATATAATTTTATCGAGAGAATGGTAGTTTTCCCGGATAAAGGCCTAATATATGAGCCATGAGGTATGAGTATTAAGGGAAAAAAACCACCCTGTGAAGTAAGAACACTTGTTATTTTTAATGTCAATAAAACCATGCATCTTGGTAATTAGTTCCAGGAAGTCCTTGCGATAATTGGAACGGCAGACAAATTACCAATTATTGCATTGTTTAGTGTTTGTTAAATGTTGTTATTTCAATGCATTATATTAGTCCACCGTAGGAATTCTATTTAATGTTTTTCTGCTTCGTTTTGGTTTGTTACTTCCATGTGCTCAATATCGTATCGTTTTTTCTTTTCATGGATCTCTATAAGAATCACGGTCCATGGATATTGTGAAACAATCCATTTGCTCATATAACTAAAACGGTCAATTTCAATTTTTCAAGTTACCAAATTCTTATGTTGTTAGATTCTAGTAACTTTATATCCCATTGAACTTCTAGATTATTCAACTTAATGTGATGCGTTAGCATACAGTAGCTCTCGAGGAGCAATACTGTAAGGAGTCAAGAAATATGACTTACCCGTATTACATTGATTTTATAACACTGTGTCTCAATTCATCATTTTTATACTTTTATTGTTAAAGCCTTTTGTGGTATGATGTATTTAATTGCAGAACCTAAACATGAAGAATGCATTTTTTTTCAACAGCATTCTGCAAAAGGTAAGTTAAGCTTCTCTACACTTTTGTTTAAATTCATGCAAATCTGAAAGCGAATAAATTTACTTAAAACGGCTGAACCATTGTTTTTACCTACAACCATAAAAAGTGGTATTAATTCAGTGGTCCCGTTAAAGCATAATTGACTTATGTATATTATAATCACAAAGAGGTAATATTTTAAAGGCTTGACATTTGTTGAGTGTAAGTTATGCTTTTAGTTTTTTTTTTTTTTTTTTTTGTATTTAAATATCTTATACTCATTTATTTCTCAAAATATGAATATTGATCTGAATATATTCGTGATCAAATATGAGATTTTTTTAATGCATCAAAATTGCTCCTGAAGTAGCATTTTTTTTTTTTTTTTTTTTTTTTTTTGTAAATTGTAAGTTACCATTAACATCAAATACACCAACTACAAACTAAAGAGCATCCCTTATCCTTGGTCATTTTCTACCAAAATACTAGAACGTCAGACTTACTTGCTAATTACATTATGAAATCAAAATAACAACAGAACGAAGTAAACAACACCAAACCAGTATACATAAGCTTGCACCTAATTACAGATTCTATCTATTAGACCATTAAATTTCCTAATTATTCTTGCTTCCTTCCAGCAGCGTACCATTTCCTGAATTTCATGTTGAATTTGCTTCACTGAGTCTGTCACCCCATGCATGGTATACAGTTGCACTCAACATGGCAACAACTACTCTTTTTTTTAACTTCTTCCATCTTCTTGCATGTATCCAATCCAATACTTGTGCAGCTGGTTTATTAGCTATGAGGATGCCACTTTATTGTTGAACAGCTTCCAATAACTGAGTAAACCAAGTACACTGATAGAATAAATGATCAAGTGATTCCACTGTTTGACTGGAACATATACAGCATACAGGATCTCCACAATTCAAATTCATTCTCTATATCCTTTCTTTGGTCAGAAGCCTATCCTGCACAGCAAGCCACATGATAAATCTATGCTTTGGGAGAGCTATGGAGGTCTATATCAACTCAGTATTTGATAATATCAATATTTTAAAGAAGAAAGATTACATGAAATATTGTGAAATTAATTTCATGACTATGGCCTGAGGGTGAGTCCCAGTGCACCATAATAATAAGATATTTGGGTTCAGGTCCAAGCACACAATGACCTAACACGCCTTTATGCGGTTAAGACATTGGGTTAAGGTTCTAATGCACCATATTGATGATATAATGATGACAGAGATAAATAATGAGTTATTAATAAAATCATGAAGTTCATCCACGGATATGCTCTATTCATAGAGGTGAATGTGGGAGCAATATATGCTTCATTCCCTAAGATGAATGTGGGAGCAGGACAAACTTCTTTCCATAATACGAATGTGAGAGTAGGACAAGCTCCATTCCTAAGGTGAATGCGGGAGCAACACATGCTCCATTCATGAATGTGGATGAGATAGCAATATTCCTGAAAGAATGAACAATATAATAATTTTAAATGTGAAAGACGGCAAATAATTTTATGTCTGAAAGACGACAAAATAATTACCATGGTAGAGACCATGATCGTGGACGTGGCAAAGGACGAAAAATGGTCATCATTGTTAAATAAATAAGAGAACAATAAGGGTTCAAAAAAATAACCGTTTAAACGGTAAATATAATAATGCCCCCAATGTATCATGTGAGTACGAGGCAAAATCCTGATGATTATAATCCATTCCCTAAAGTGACTGAGACAATTTGTAATAAATATTATGAATATAGACCCATTCCCTGAAGTGAATGTAGCAATATGTGTTAAAAATATCAAAACTCACCTCCTGAAGAGGTTTGAGAAAAATGATTATGTCCTTTATTATGGCATAATGTAACGACCTACAAATCTCTAATCGTAACGGATATTTATAAAAGTCCTTTGATAAAAAAAAACATATATAAATACATCTGCACAATGATTGGGAGGTTTTAAGGATATATCGGAATGTAACAAATTGATTTGGTATGTTGTGGCATCAATTACGCAAAGAAGAAGTACTTCGGCGACACAAAATCTAACTTCATAAGAATATAGAGATCAATATATAATAAATTAAGAAAAGTTTAAAACATAAAAGTTGTAGCCCTTTGAATTTGGGTTGTAATGCCATAAATCTCGTATCATTTGGACATTTCCGTAAAAAGATATGAATGTATTACTGAAAGTTGTCTGGCAAGGTACAACTTACGCAGAACAGAGTACAGCCAGCGCAAGCTGCTGGGCTTGTATAAATATAAAATGGGCAGCTCATTTTTGGGCAAAAATAATGAGCTAGGACTTGATTTATGAAAGATGTTGAAGCTTGGGACTTTGTCTATCAACTAAGGTGAGTTATTAATGATGTTTTGAGTTGATTACAACTATTATGCATGGAATCTAACATCATTTTAACTTGATAACTCATAGAAGTTTATCCAAATTGGTCAAGAATACCAAACTTTGCTAAAAGATGGATTTTTAAAGTTTGGATGCTTTGAGGTAATTTCAACCACTCAAATTAGATACTTAAAATTATTGGTAAAGATTTATAATCTTTGTTACAATTGCATTGGTTGAAAGGTTAAATTTGATATCTCTAGTTTGGTCATGAATGGTGGTTGTGGGAAGTTGATTAATTTCTTTTGTTTAAACTCAAAAGTGGAATATTATGGGGATTTGGGGATGTTAGCGATATCAGATTGACTTGATTTTCGTATGTATGAACTCGTATTCAAATGAGTAACATGATTATAGAATTGGATTTGAGATTTGATGTGTTAATGAATAGTTAACTTTCAACATAAACCGAAAATTGATAAATTGGCTATTTGATGACGTAGATGGACTTTGATTGAGAAAGTAACCACATTTTTGGACTCGTGGATGAATGGGTAATCTAAAAATGTATTTTGTTCTTGTAATCGGATATGTGGGTCTATGGTTGACTTTTTGACTTGTTTGTCATAACGTTATGAAAATTAGTAGGGTAGCTTATATTGATTGTATTATTTATTATTCTGCATAAAGTAGACTTATTTGGAAGGATTTGAGCGTGAAAAGATGATAGTGGGCTAGTAAGAAATCTTCGGCTTGAGGTAAGTGGTTTACATCTCTTCTTTGGTGGACTTTCTCCATATTGGATGTCTATGTATGTGTTCCTTACATGCATGGCTGCTGAAATGGGCATACTTACTATGCCAAGACTATTTTGAAAAGTATGATTACAGTTCATTACTATTTCTTCATTTATTATCGTAGCACGATGTAGTTTCGTGCATATTATTATGGTACGATGTAGTTCCGTACATATTATCATGGCACGATGTAGTTCAGTGCATATTATTATGGTACGATGCAGTTCCGTATATATTATCATAGCACGATGTAGTTTCGTGCAAATTATTATGGAACTATACAGTTTCGTACATATTATCATAGCACGATGTAGCTCTGTGCATATTATTATGGTACGATGTAGTTCCGTACATATTTTCGTAGCACGATGTAGTTCCATGCATATTGTTGTGGTACGATATTTCATAATATTATCATCGTACGATGTAGTTCCGTGCATATTATTATGGTACGATGTGGTTCCGTACATATTATCGTAGCACGAGGTAGTTCCATGCATATTGTCGTAGTATGGCGTAGTCCCATACATATCATTAAGTCACAATGAGAGTGTCTTGGTACTTTGATGACTGGTATGAATATTACTTGTTTGCTAGTTAAATGATTTTGGCTTTACTTTTTGTTACCTTGGAGTAATTTGAGTTTTCATATATTTTCAACTAGTTATTCTACTTGGAGCCCTGTCCCCACTTACTGAGTCCTTTTGACTCACCCACTTTCTTTGTTCTTTCGTATTATTTTATATTCGGCAGATTCGATACCAAGTTCTAGCAAGCATTCTGGTAAACGGAGTTGCTCATCTTTCAATCTAGTGGTGAACCACTTTTGTCCTGTGGTGACATCTTTCCTTATTATTTTTATGTTAGTATTAATGGGTATATTTCTTTATATTCGGAGATGTATAACCTTATTGACTCCTTAGATGTTCATGATTTATGGGAGGATTTAGAACATGGCTGTAAAGATCCTAGTTGCGCATTGGGTTTATATATCATACTCCGCCATTCTTTTCATAATTTTTTTTCTTTTTTGGTTATTGCATATGCAAGTGAAGTATTTTTCAAGAGGGATTTACCCAATGAGTTGGGTTAGGGTGCCCGCACCGCCTATAGGATTTTGGGTCGTGACAATTGGTATCGGAGCCTAGGTTCTATAATCCTTGTGAATCATGAACAGTGTCTATTAGAGTCTTGCTGATGGGTACGATGACATCCGTACTTATCGACGAGAGGCTATGGTGACATTTATGAATCTTCCCTTATTTCATTCCTTAATCATGCGTTGAGGCTTAAAAGTGAATGATTTCAATTCCTTGGAACTATAATATGTCAACAGTGAAAATGTTATAAAGATTTGGAAGACTTCATAGTATGTGTTTGACACTTGGTTTAGAGGCAAAAGCTCAAAAAAAAATGGTGAAAACGTATGGCTTTAGCCTATCTTAAAGATAAGTTCGTGTAGATATGGAAGGGAATTAGTTTAGTAATATCAAAATCTAGAAGAATAGTTGAACTATTGAGGTATCCTTTAATAAGGAAAAGTAATGTTTGTCATCCTTGGAAGCGGGATAGAATTCACTTAGTCGTGCTACGCCCGAACGATGGTGGTTCGCAATGCACTAGTTAAGGGGAAACTAGGCAAGCTTGATACTCATATTTCTGCATGCTAAGGTATGACACAAGTTCTAATGCTAGTTTCAGCACTCAAGTGCATGATCAGAAGGTCGTTTAAAATAATATCTAATCCTTGTGCGATAATTGATGATTTTGTTTCAGATAAGCCATTCTGAGTGTTTGCTCGGGGCTCGGGGCTGAAGTAACCATGATGGTTATGACTTTTCAAGTGATCGATCTCGAGGTAATCTACGATAAAGGATAGGGAGATAACATGTTGCACTATGATCATCTGCTACTTTATCTTAGTTTACATCTACCTTGATCCATAATGAATTTGGTAATATGGGTTTTCCAGTGTGCCTCTCTCTGGTGAAATTTATTTGTTGAAGAGCTAGTCGGATGGTGGATTCAGAAGTTGTACATTCCTTGCATATAATTGGGTATAGTGGTGTTGAAACTCTATCAGACGAAAGCTTGTTGGTTTTATTCAAGGTTTTAGATGTGGTTTTGATAAGTTTTGTTGGGTTTCCTTCGTGATTTAAGGTTGTGCAATGCTGTCATTCCACACTCCGATGAATTAGTATGATAGATTCAGTTGGGTGGGAGTGTTGCTTATGTTATGTCCTTATAACCTTCAACGGTGGAGATAAGAAAAGATAGTGTGGGGAAGAGTGTCCAAGTGAAGAAGCGATTGCCTTTAAAGATCATGGTGATGACATAGTCAAATTTATAGTTGTATTGCCTATGCATTCTTGTGATGAAAATATGGGTACCCCAGTCTTAATAGTCATTTGGAGAAAGTGTGGTATTGTTGCAACGTTAATTCTGCATCGTTATCTTCAGTTGGTTGAGGTTCCAATTGATAAGATTGTTTGGTTGCATCATGCGTCTGTATCACTTATATCAGATTGATATATTGGTTATTCAAGTTTGTCTTATCTTATCATTTTTGTGATACTTAAGGTATTCAGTGGAATCTTGCTCATATTCGTAGCAGAGAAATAATTAGTTCTAGTGGATTATGAATGATTTAGTTGATATTGTAAGTGAATATGGTGTGACCTTGAGGTCATTAAGGATGAATATCAAATCTCCGATGGTGAGACTTTGGCTCCATTAGTGGATCAGTATTTGGATGGCATGATTAAAGCTTCATATATATGTTAGTTTCTTATTTCAGCTAATCGGTTGGTGCGTGATGTTTGGAGTTAGATATGAAGTGTTGGAGAGAAAATGATTTAAGAATAATTAATGCTTATTTCTTTGGGAAGGAGGGTGACTTCTTGCTTTGGCATGTTCTTTCATATAGATTTGTGAAGAACCTTAATGACTTGTTTGAACCCTGAAGGTGGATTTAGTCTAGTTGGACTGAAGAGAAATGATCAAGACTTAGAATCTTGAAGCTGGATTGGTAACCTTGCATTATTTGATCGCGTTGTTGGTTTCAGTTTATGGTCATTGGTTGGGGCGATGTTTCATGAGTAGGAAGTGACTATGTCTAGTTGTATCACAATAAGTTATTTATTGGGCTTTTAAGTAGTTTATGATGTCAAAGTGGGATACTCCACTCTTGATTTGTAATTAGTTGTAGTCGTATATGCTCTCACACCAAGTAATGTTGGTCATGTGTAGTATCAAGTGATTCTATACTGAATGAGATACCTTTTTTTGTTTTGTTCAGAAAAAGAAATCTAAGTCTCAAGTAATGAGAAAGTTTGAGTTAATTAAAAGATTATCATGTGTTCATATATGCAACCTATCAGAAGTGGAAATCATAGTACATGAAATATATGGTTGATTTTTGTGAAAGTTTAGTTAACTCATATAGTTTGGTGTATCATGCAGTTAAGAATTTTGGAGATGATCATTGTTGCAATTTTTATTTTATTATTATTTCAAAACCGAGGTGGATGTTGGTGATGTTTATTGAGTTGTTTTATATGTGAAGTGTTGCTCCCAAACGCACACGCAAGTATACGCGGTCGCCAAGTAATAAAGTGACAAAGTCGAGTATCGTTCCCACGAGGACTATGCAGACTAGTGCTTAATAAACAATTCCTGAACAAACTATCCAGGGGTCTTTTTCCAATGATTGTAAGAGTTTTTATACTAAAGTGCAGTAATTAAAGTGCTGGAATGTAATCAAGCAATGGGGCAAAACTTTGGTTGTTAACAATATCAAGGGAGCGATCCAGGGTTAGAATTACGAACAATCCAGTTGATGTATTCAATTGATTTCACTTCTTAAATCCCGGGTTACTAACTGACAGGTTAATTATAATTATGAAAACCTTTCAGTTCTTCACAATCTATGCAAGCTACTCTAATCCCTGTATGTCTACGGGTTAAATCACATGCACGCATTAACGATCCTGTAATTAGTTAAACTAGGCAAGCAAGTATATGTCTATCCTACCCGCGAATTGATTCCCCGATGCCCGGGTTCACAAACTAGTTCTATTCTTCCTTATTACGTAATTAGGTTCTCTCTTTCAAGTTTAACCCAAAAAACCATAGATGATGTATAACTATCGAGCTCTAACAATTATACAAGTTAAATCAAGAAAGAATAAGTAACCCGTTATGGGATTCAATCAATGGAAATCAATCTTCAACAATCAACTTTCATGTAAACTCTAACCCCAGAACGTTAGGAAATTAGCCACACATATTCATAATCACAAGGCAAAGATTTGGTGTAATAATGAAATAATTGATGTAATAGATGAAAGATTTGGGAATAACCCTTGTTCAATGAAGTGTGTAGCTCTCAATATTGCTCCAAAGTCAAGAAGTCTTTACAAAAACTAAGTAATAAACTATTTATAATGTTTCCAAACCCTTGTAAATAAGTTAAACCCAAAACTAGAAGGAATAGGAAGTAAAATCGCGCATAAGGGGCGCTATAACGGGCGCCCCGCGCCCCGAAAAGCGTGCTATCAACCAGAATCCGCTCCCAGCCTTCGTGCCATAGACCTGCGGCGCATGCCAAACGCGCAAGCCTCCTGCGCGCTATGGGTGGCGCGGTGCGGAGGCTGCAGCGCCAGGCCAAAAACTCCTTCTTTCGCTCCAAAACTCGGCTTGTGTCGTGCCTTTGTGTGCTCAATCCAATCTTCAAACATCCTTCAACCAATTCATGCTAAATCAAGCTTCGAAACGCTCCAAATGCATCGCGTAACGACCTACACACGAACAACACAACATCAGCGTAAAACCACATTCACAAGCCACCAAACAAGTGCAAAACAAGCTCAAATGTGCGGAAATATTAAGGAAAAGTAGGCATAAAATGCCGAACATCACCACCCCACACTTGAATCTTTGCTCGCCCTCGAGCAAGTCAAAACTAACTCCCCAACCTAGGTAAAACAGGTCTGCCTATGACTATGGTTGATACCGACCATTGAACCAATGCGCACATGACTACCATGAATCCACAACATGCCAACAATTTACCAAACTCAAAAATATGAGAACAACCACCCCAAAATAGCTCAAATGCACAAACTCAACTCAATGCAACCATGCTCCCACAAAATTACACCTATCTACTCAATCAAAAGCCATCAACTTCACCGAATTCATGCAAACTACGTGCCCTCACCAATATGAAAGAGAGTGCCCCCCAAAGATCACACACAAAAACAAATATCATGAATAGAACGGGGCAATAACAAATGAATTCTCTCACTCTCATGAAAGGCTCACATGTCACACACAACGTACCATAGGCTTGCCCGTAGTGTAGGACTCCACTAATGTAGGCTCACTCCAATCGGGATTAACTAGGACTTTAGAAAGGTCGTAATGTAGGCTAAGGGGCGGGTAGAATACATATGGTAATAGTGACTACCTCCCTAAGCACTTTAATACATCACATTTAATTTCAAGCACAATCCTCATCAAACCACCCAATCACAAGTATCACACATACCTTCTCAATAAGTAGCATATTTTCTTTTCAATCACACACTAGCAAGGACGGGATATCTTTCTCTTTTTTTTTCTTTTCTTTTCCACAAATTTTTTCAACTTTGCTATTTTTTTTTCTTTTCTTATCATTTCATTTTTTTTTTCAATTTCATTAACTTCCATCCTTGCCAATGTTTTCCACTACTTCACAATTTTCATAAGTATTTCCCTTTTATTAGCTCCACTCAAAAGTCTCCCAACATCCAACCACAACTCCAATCATCTACACAACGTCAATAAAGTGCTTAAGGAGTAAGGGCCAAAAGAGTCAATTAAGAACAATTGGGTAGGCTCGGGGTGTGGGTGCCAATCAAAAAGGGTCAATTCAAATCACAACAACAATTTTTTTCAAGGTATATATGTAAGGGTAGGCAAGTAAAAAGAAGGCCTTGTATCATCTCCTGACTAGAGCAAACCTAGGATTTCGCTTTGCACACACACAGGGCAAGTTCTAGACATTAATATGCAACATGGAGCAAATAAGAACATGCCTCACAACACACATTGCACGTAGTCCACACAAAAAGGCTCAATCAACAACTCTCAACCAAGCTTCTAGAATGCAACTTGTGGAAATTCAAGCACTCATGCACAAAAGTTAGCAATCAAGTCAAGCAAGCGGACTCAAGCATCTCAAGGGGGTTGTTCCATTTTTTCTTTTTCTAGGCATGCATCAAATTAAACCCAAGGACACCACAAATAGCACATGCAATCAAGTCCAAGTCCACCGGTATCAAACAAATCAAAGGCACCTAGCATTCTACCTTTTTCCTTAGCCTAGGGTCATCTCAACTAACTATCCTAATCCTAAAAATGAAAAACTACCCGGTTCAAAGGTCACCCCGTGGAAAAGAACCGCGGCCATAAGAAAAACCACGGGGCGGATGACATGTACCACTAATAAAACTAAAATGAAAATCTTTTTAGAATTTTTCATTTTTTTGCATATAGTAAAGCAAGAAATAAATCAAAACAAAGTCAAGTGACAAAATAAAAAGTCCTAAGGTACATGCATCCTAAACCTCAAAATAAGAACTAGATAAAAGGGCAGTACCCCACCCCACACTTAAACTAAGCAATGTCCCAGTGCGACAAAGAAGTAAGTGCAAAAGTAAGAGTACAAGAAACTGCCCTGAAAGCTGGATGGTGCACAGAAGTGTGGACCTAGGCCTCCGCCTCATGATCAGTCTCATACTCACTGTCTGGATCATTGGCCACAATATCTGAATCAGTGTTCTCATCCTCTCGCGGATCCACCCTTCCAGCCTCAACTTCGCCCAGCAGGACCTTCGAGGTCTCCATCAACGGGACCTGGCGGTCAATAATAGTCATATCAACGCCCGACTGACGGGCCATAGCCTCTATCATCAAATACTGACGCGCGGCCAAGTTGGCACTTGTCTCCCGCAAATCATCCGCCGTCAGCTTCACCGGTGCTGTGGTGATCACCCCCTTGACCGAGGCAATGTCAAAAGGCCTCCCAAAATCAAGGACAATACGATCCCCGACCTCATCTGCGGGGACGCCCGCCTTCTCTAAATACCGGGTCAAGAGGTTCCCAAAATACAACCGACTACATGATTTTTCATACCTCTTGTTTCATCATTTTCAACATGTAGTACCCAATGTTCACCGGCCTTCCGGTCATGAAAAAATACACCATGCACGCCCGAGTCTTAGTGACCTCGGAATAATGGGAACATGGAAGAATCCGTGCATTTATAAACCGCATCCATACACGCGCCGGCTTGATAAACTGGGAGAAGTGCATAAACTTATGTCGCCCAGATGCTCCTCGCCCCCACTTATGCGTGGAGCCCTCACCACACAAAGTCTCCCGCAAGGCCGTGTAATCCGATTTCTTGATGTAATTTCTCAACTCATCATAATCGGGGTCCGCTACCCCCAAGAAGGCATTCAATGCCGTTGGATCTAACTTCACCTTCACTCCCCTAACCGTCACCATGTTATCATCCCTCCACACCTCATCGGGCTCCCAGTTAGCATAAAGTTCTTGGACCATGTCCAAGTTGGCGTGCCCCGGACTCTCAAACACTGAGTCCCACTTGAGGGCAATGATCTTCTCGGCCACATCTCTAAACTTTTGTAGCACCGGCCGTTTATCAATGGCTTGCTCGGGGATGTACCCCGCAAGCCTCACATTTTTATACCATGTTTGGCAATCTCCCTTCTTCACGAAAGGGAGGCCATACCGAGTCTTGCCTCCGGGACGTGGTATCGGCACCGCGTCCTTTGGAATCTTGGCCTTAGCCTTTGCTTTTGCCTTGGGCTTGGCCGGTGCCTTACCCTTTTGCTTTGAGCTTGAAGGCTCGGTTTGAGGTTCTCTCCTCGGGCCCGCAGTAGATGAAGAACTCGCCTTTTGAGATGTGGCTACCATGGTACCTACACAAACACAAACATCAATGTTAGATGTATAGCTATGCACCAAAAACAATTCAAGCTCAAGGGTACCACCCCACACTTAGCACACACTCTATGGGGCAATCACTTGTTTCAATGGCACGAGCACCCCACACTTGAACAAAACTAGCCTTGGCAAAATATGCCACGTTTTGAATTTTTAAAATCAAGCTAGTGTGGGTGCCTCATGATCAAATCTAGTGTGTATGCAACACCTAATGTTCATTGTAAGCCTAAGGAATGCATTGCTACTCAAGAATTCACAATGTCATTGATATTTCATCTTTGAGGCTTTTTCACAAACACCTAGTGTGCACAACTTTGAACTAGCAATTTCAATTGATTTTGTAATGTGCCAACCCTCCCAATGTGTTGGGAGATCTCTTTTTACAAGTCACAAGGTCTATACTAAGCATCATAGACAATTAAGCATATCAAGATTGAATTTTTATGAAGAAGCTTGTAACTAGTTAAGAGAATCACCCATGAGAAATTATGAAGACAACTTACATGTTATTGAGAAGGAAGAGTAGTAATGTACTTACTTGATAGTGTTAGAAGTGATTGCACAAGATTTGGGATGAGTTCAAGTGTTGCAAGTGAATTAGTGTGTGTGTAGAGAGTGTTTGTAGTGAGAATAAGGGAGAAGGGATGTTAGGAATCGGGGTATAGGGCATGGGGGATTAAAGAATTTCGGGTCAAACCCGTTGACCCATTTTTCTAACCAAAAAAATTGCCCTCCGCGTTTGCCTCCGCGCCGCAAGCTCATCGCGGCCAAGTTTTTGGACTTTCTGCCTAGCCTTGCGCGTTCGCCTCCGCGGCGCACGCTTGTCGCGGCCAAGATTTTTGACTTTCTGCCTAGCTTGGCGCGGTGGGAGGCGCGGGGCGCTCCCAACCGCGCCTAGCTTCTTTGTTTCACTTTTTCTCGCGCGTTGGGAGGCGCGGGGCACTCCCGAACGCGCCCACGAACGTTTTTTTCGCACCGAATTTCGATTCCAAGTACAAACCAAGCGTGGGACATGTCTCGAGATGTCCCATCCCCCTCAATGCATTCATTTCACCTTATTTAGCTCACCCGATTCCTTCAAAAACGACACACAAAAACAACAAAAACGTGACACTATAAAAACAAAAGAAAACTAAACTATTACAAGTACAAACTCGGGTTGCCTCCCGAGAAGCGCCTTATTTAACGTCGTGGCACGACGGGTATAAATCAAGGGTCCCTCAAAGTGATTGAAGTGCGGTGATTCACCGTACCTCCCCAATAGTGTTTCACCCGTTGACCATTAACCAAAAATGTGCTTTCAGAACCCGGGGCTCTCAATGCAACCGCTCCATGTGCGGTAACCCGAACAACTTCAAAAGGCCCCGACCATCTCGACTTTAACTTGCCCGGAAACAATTTCAACCTCGAGTTGAACAACAATACACGCTGCCCGGGCTCAAAAGAGCGATGCTCAATGTGCTTATCATGCCACTTCTTTGTCCGTTCCTTATATAATTTCGCATTTTCATACGCATGGAAACGGAACTCTTCAAGTTCATGCAACTGGAGCATCCTCTTCTCACCCGCTAAGGCCATATCAAAGTTGAGCTTTTGAATAGCCCAATACGCCTTATGCTCTAATTCAACCGGCAAGTGACAAGCCTTCCCATAAACAAGCCTATATGGAGAGGTTCCAATAGGCGTTTTGAATGCAGTTCGATAGGCCCAGAGAGCATCATCTAACTTCATAGCCCAATCCTTCCTCGAGGCATTCACGGTCTTCTCAAGGATTTGCTTGATCTCTCTGTTAGACACTTCCACTTGGCCACTAGTTTGGGGATGATAAGCAGTAGCCACCTTGTGGCGAACCCCATACTTGGCCAATAATTTATTGGACAACCGGTTACAGAAATGCGTACCTTCATCACTAATGATAGCCCGCGGTGTCCCAAAACGAGTGAAAATATTCTTCTTCACGAACTTTACCACCACACTCGCATCATTTGTAGGAAGTGCAATGGCCTCCACCCATTTAGATACATAATCAACTGCTACAAGGATATATTTATTGCCCATAGAAGGTGGGAATGGACCCATAAAATCAATACCCCAACAATCAAACAGCTCAATCTCCAAAATATTGTTCAAAGGCATCTCGTGACGCCTAGTAATGGTACCCGTTCTTTGGCAACGATCACATTGCTTCACTAATGCATGAGCATCTTTAAATAAAGTAGGCCAAAAGAAACCAGATTGCAGTACCTTTGCAGCTGTTCGATCTCCACCAAGGTGGCCACCATAAGGAGAGGAATGGCAGCTCTGTAGAATCGGCTCTACTTCTTCCCTTGGAACACATCTCCTAGCTAGTTGATCAGCACCTATCTTGTACAAATAGGGCTCATCCCACACATAAAATCTGCTCTCATGAAGGAGTTTACGCTTTTGCTCAGCAGTTGCCCCAGGGGGATACACATCACTCACAAGAAAATTTACCATGTCAGCATACCATGGTGTTTCAGCTTCTTCTAGAGCAAAAAGTTGCTCATCAGGAAATACCTCTTTAATCTCAGGCCCCTCATCTACATGATCTCTATTCTCCAGCCTTGACAAATGATCAGCTACTTGATTCTCAGTCCCCTTGCGATCTCGAATTTCAACATCAAACTCTTGCAATAGGAGAACCCAACGAATAAGTCTCGGCTTGGAGTCCTTCTTTTCAAACAAATACCGGATTGCGGCATGATTAGTGTAGACAACAACACGAGTGCCAACCAAATAAGATCTGAATTTATCAAAAGCATAAACCACGGCTAGCAACTCCTTCTCAGTGGTAGTATAATTGGACTGGGCTGCATCAAGCGTCTTGCTTGCATAATAGATAGAGTGAAAAATTCTTCCTATTCTTTGGCCTAGAACAGCCCCAATAGCATTATCACTCGCATCACACATCAATTCAAATGGCAAAGACCAGTCAGGAGCAATGATGATTGGTGCGGTCACCAACCTGTTCTTCAACTCTTCAAACGCCTTAATACAAGCATCATCAAACACAAATTTCACATCCTTCTCCAACAATTTGCACAAGGGAGTGGAAATTTTGGAGAAGTCCTTTATGAACCGTCTATAGAACCCTGCATGTCCCAAGAAACTACGCACCCCCTTAACAGAGATGGGTGGTGGTAATTTCTCAATAGCCTCTATCTTCGCCTTGTCAACCTCAATCCCTTGCTTTGACACCTTGTGCCCAAGCACTATGCCTTCTTGAACCATAAAGTGACATTTTTCCCAATTCAGCACCAGATTTGTTTCTTCACAACGGCTCAGCACAGCATCAAGGTTCTTCAAGCATTCATCAAAAGAGTCACCAACCACTGAGAAATCATCCATAAACACCTCCACAAATTTTTCCACCATGTCAGTGAAAATAGCCATCATGCACCGCTGAAAAGTCCCTGGGGCATTACACAACCCAAATGGCATCCTCCTAAATGCATAGGTGCCATATGGACAAGTAAAAGTGGTCTTCTCTTGGTCTTCAGGGGCTATCACAATTTGATTGTAGCCCGAATAACCATCCAAGAAACAATAATACTCATGGCCTGCTAGTCTATCCAACATCTGATCAATAAAAGGGAGTGGGAAGTGATCTTTCCTGGTGGCCTTGTTCAGCTTCCTATAATCAATGCAAATTCGCCACCCTGTAACAGTTCTTGTAGGAATCAACTCATTGTTCTCATTCTTCACCACTGTCATGCCCCCTTTCTTAGGAACACACTGCACCGGACTCACCCACTTGCTGTCAGAGATAGGAAAAATAATACCAGCATCCAGCCACTTGATGACTTCTTTCTTCACCACCTCCTTCATGATTGGATTTAGCCTCCTCTGCTGCTCTATGGATGGCTTATGATCTTCTTCCAAGAGAATTTTATGCATGCAGAAGGAAGGACTAATCCCTCTAATATCAGCAATAGTCCAGCAAATAGCTCTCTTGCGCTCTCGCAATACCCGCAACACCTTCTCAACCTGCACATCAGACAACAAAGAAGAAAGGATCACGGGCAAAGTATTACCTTCACCCAAATAAGCATAACGTAAATGTGCGGGTAAAGGTTTGAGCTCAAGATTAGGAGCTTTCTCAATAGACGGTTTAGCAGGAGCTAAGGTCAACGGTCTATCAAGCTCCTCAAATTTCTTCCACCCTGGGATGAATCTACTCTGCATATTAAGAACCTCCACAAATTCTTCAGTATCTTCATCCTTCAGGATATCATCATCATCACATAAGAGTGCCCTTTCCAAAGAATCAACATTAGAAGCCAAGAATGACCTCTCATCAGCAGTCAACTCATCATCTATTACCTTTACCATGGACAACTCTTCATAATGAGAAGGAAGCTGGGTAGCTCTGAACACATTAAACACAGCTTCTTCCCCATTTACCTTCATGATCATCTTGCCAGCTCTGACTCTAATAACAGCATCAGCAGTAGCCAAAAATCCTCTTCCCAAGATGAGAGGAACCTCAGGATCAGCTTCATAATCAAGAATAATAAAATCAACGGGTAATATGAACTGACCCACTTGTACAAGCACATCCTCAATAATCCCCTCAGGGCATGTCAAAGATCTATCAGCAAGCTGCAGGGTCACAGTAGTGGGTCGTGGCTCACCCAGGCCTAGCTTCCTAAAAACTGAAGAAGGCATCAAATTCACACTAGCACCCAAATCACATAAAGCACGACCAACCTCATGTTCCCCAATTTTCAAAGGGATGGTAAAACTGCCCGGGTCCTTCAATTTCTGCGGAAGCTTGCTTCTTACTCTGGAACTGCACTCCTCAGTAAGTGCAACTGTCTCAAACTCAGTCAATCTTCTCTTGTTAGCAACAATATCCTTGATGTATTTAGCATATTTGGGAACATCCCGCAAAAGCTCCACCAAAGGAATATTTACCTGAATTTGACTCAATATCTCCAAAAATTTCTTGCATGCTGCATCAACTTTCTGCTTCTGAAGTCTCTGCGGGAAAGGTGGTGGTGGTCTCACAATAGCAGACTCGGGCTGCTTTTCGGTTACCTTTTCTGCTTCTTTTTCCACCTCCCTATCAACATTTGGCTCTAACTCACCAACAGGCTTCTTTGGCTTTGGGGGAACTTCCTCCAGTGCTCTTCCATTCTTCTCTGTATCACTCGGTAAAGCACCCCGAGGTCTATTATTTTGTGCTCCAGCAAGCTGCCCCAATTGCCTTTCAAGATCTTTCTGTGCATTGCTCAAATCTTTTATTGTTTGTGCCTGAGATGCTGACTCATCAATGAGCTTTTGCTGCCCTGCAAGAATTTTCTTGAGCATATCCTCCATAGTATTAGACTGCTGTGGCTGACCCTGAGACTGTGATCCCTGCTGTGGTGCATTGTTTTGAGTAAATTGGGCTCTCTCATTACCCTGAAACTGCTCACGGGTATCTCTCCAAGAAAAATTTGGGTGATTACGCCAACCCGTGTTATAATTATTACCATACTGATTTCGGTTTTGGCCCTGTGATCTGTTCTGATTACCCACATAATACACTGATTCTGGGTTAGAGGGACAAACCTCAGTGCTATGATCCTCACCACATACCTCACAAAAGGCCTGAACTTGCTGCACTGGAGCTGGTTGTGGCTTTGCTTGGAGAGCCAGCTTGCTGATTTGATTGGAAATTGCATCCATCTTCGCTCGCAACTCTGTGATTCCATCTAGTTGAAGTACCCCAGCAGCTTTCTGTGTAGCCGCTCTGCTAGCCCCCGGATAAAACTTAGCCAAGAATTTCTTAGCTAAATCCTCCCAAGTAGTGATAGACCCAGGCTTTTCAGCCTTTAACCACTTCCTTGCTGTCCCAATCAATGAAAATGGGAACAAAGTCATTCGCACATAATCAGTAGGCACACCTGTCGGTGTATAAGTATCACTGATCTCCAGAAAGTTCTGCAAGTGTTGCTGCGGATCTTCATGCAGGAATCCACCATATTGCCCCATCACATGCAGCAACTGAATCATGCCGGGCTTGATCTCAAAGTTCCCAGTAATAGCAGGCTTCACAATACTTGACTCTACTCCTTTCAGACTAGGAAGAGCCACATCTCGCACTGCTACTGTTTGTTCTTCAGCCATTTCAACAGGAAGAGATGCAAGTACGATTGCTAATGCTTCTCGATCTCTCGCTTCTTTCCTTGTCTTCCTCAAGGTTCTTTCAGGCTCGGGATCAAAAGGTGCGAATGATTCGTCCTTTTTGTTCCTTTGCATTCAAAACCTATTGCTTGAAACAGCACAAGAAACTCAACAAAAAATTAAACCTGAATAGCAATTAAGTAATTGTTCAAAAGTAATTAGTCCGTAATTAGTCCCCGGCAACGGCGCCAAAAACTTGTTGCTCCCAAACGCACACGCAAGTATACGCGGTCGCCAAGTAATAAAGTGACAAAGTCGAGTATCGTTCCCACGAGGACTATGCAGACTAGTGCTTAATAAACAATTCCTGAACAAACTATCCAGGGGTCTTTTTCCAATGATTGTAAGAGTTTTTATACTAAAGTGCAGTAATTAAAGTGCTGGAATGTAATCAAGCAATGGGGCAAAACTTTGGTTGTTAACAATATCAAGGGAGCGATCCAGGGTTAGAATTACGAACAATCCAGTTGATGTATTCAATTGATTTCACTTCTTAAATCCCGGGTTACTAACTGACAGGTTAATTGTAATTATGAAAACCTTTCAGTTCTTCACAATCTATGCAAGCTACTCTAATCCCTGTATGTCTACGGGTTAAATCACATGCACGCATTAACGATCCTGTAATTAGTTAAACTAGGCAAGCAAGTATATGTCTATCCTACCCGCGAATTGATTCCCCGATGCCCGGGTTCACAAACTAGTTCTATTCTTCCTTATTACGTAATTAGGTTCTCTCTTTCAAGTTCAACCCAAAAAACCATAGATGATGTATAACTATCGAGCTCTAACAATTATACAAGTTAAATCAAGAAAGAATAAGTAACCCGTTATGGGATTCAACAATGGAAATCAATCTTCAACAATCAACTTTCATGTAAACTCTAACCCCAGAACGTTAGGAAATTAGCCACACATATTCATAATCACAAGGCAAAGATTTGGTGTAATAATGAAATAATTGATGTAATAGATGAAAGATTTGGGAATAACCCTTGTTCAATGAAGTGTGTAGCTCTCAATATTGCTCCAAAGTCAAGAAGTCTTTACAAAAACTAAGTAATAAACTATTTATAATGTTTCCAAACCCTTGTAAATAAGTTAAACCCAAAACTAGAAGGAATAGGAAGTAAAATCGCGCATAAGGGGCGCTATAACGGGCGCCCCGCGCCCCGAAAAGCGTGCTATCAACCAGAATCCGCTCCCAGCCTTCGTGCCATAGACCTGCGGCGCATGCCAAACGCGCAAGCCTCCTGCGCGCTATGGGTGGCGCGGCGCGGAGGCTGCAGCGCCAGGCCAAAAACTCCTTCTTTCGCTCCAAAACTCGGCTTGTGTCGTGCCTTTGTGTGCTCAATCCAATCTTCAAACATCCTTCAACCAATTCATGCTAAATCAAGCTTCGAAACGCTCCAAATGCATCGCGTAACGACCTACACACGAACAATACAACATCAGCGTAAAACCACATTCACAAGCCACCAAACAAGTGCAAAACAAGCTCAAATGTGCGGAAATATTAAGGAAAAGTAGGCATAAAATGCCGAACATCATGAAGGTAGAGTTTTTAACTCTTGGTACTGTCCATTTTCGAGAACCTAAATCGTGTTCGAGAATAACTTCTAAGCTCTAATTGGTCTTGGTCATCCGAATCCTTTGGCTCAAGAGTAAATTTTTTCCTAACAAAGATGGAAACGAGTTCTAAGAATCTTGAGTTACTCTCATTTTCGATATGCATAAAGTCGAGTTGAGTTCAATTACTGTGTTCACATTTGTAAAAGTTTATCCATTTGTTGAGTTGAGTCTCGATCTAGATAAGCGGCTTCTAGAGATGCGTGTTTTGAATAAAAAGAGTTATGAATAGTTCTTACTTTTATCAATTTATGACAAATTGAAACATCGAGTTGGATTGGGAGAATTAGTATTATAAGTTTGAAGGCTTGGGTTGAGTATCTTATTGCTTGTGTCGGGGACTAAAGGTTAGTCCGGGTGGACTATTCATGCTCCTGAGGTTATGCATAGGTCATGCGTTTCAAGTATTTGATATGAGTTATTATCCTTGGCAGAGACTTTTAATGACGACCAGTATTATCGGACTTGTCAAACAGTGTCATTTATGGCTTCAAGTGGTTGGTAATGTTATTCCTGGATTGGACTGTTGGAAGCGAAAAATGTTATATTATAGATTCTATCATTTTCTGGTAGAATGTGGGAAAGTCTAATTCATTCGAACAATATTGGTTACCTCCGGCTAGTGAACGATCTTGCCATGCATTTATACTATGGTTTCGTGATAACACTGGAAAGGTGTGTATCTCTTGATATTTTGTCATATGAAGAATATATGCAACGTTTAGGCATATGTTGAAGGTTGGTGTGGTGCTTGCACACTAATTTTGCTTTGTGTTGTGATAAGTATATCTAGATTCTTGGTGAATTCATGCTCCATGAGCGTGTGTTGTTACCACGTTGGATATTCAGGCTAAGTTGGTTCATTTGGACATGAACTTGTTTCATGTTTAGTGTTTTTATATGTTTCATGGGTGGTCTTGTATCATATAAGATACATATGCATGTTTTCTTTATATGGATTGATGGAAGTTAGATCATATTAGCTACACTAGGCCATTTGTACTCGTGTATGTACACTGAGTTGGCATCTATCTCTAAACTTGGTTGAGCATACACATTGAGATATTAATGTCATGACTGATATCAAATGAGTAATGAACGAAACACATTCTTTGGAGAAAGTAATGCCTCACAGTTATTTGGATTAAAGAAGTATCACTTGACCAGTTGTATGTCATTGCAGAGTCGTACCCGATTTCATTGTTTCTCTGTATTGCATTATTATGCAATTTCATAGTAGCAATGTGATTATTTAGTTTCTGTAAGGCCGTGCATGGCTCTGTTATTCTTATTACACTTATATTGCTATTTATGATGCTGGTTGGACTGTGTATCCATCTTTGAGACTATTGTTATGTTGATTGGATTTTTGGAGGTCGCGTAGTTATAGGGGAAAATCCACTAAATTTTTTGAAAAGTCAAAGGACTTAGCCATATACGCGGTTCTTTGGAGTGGGGAGACATGAGATAAGATTGTTAAAGTAATGTCCAAGTGTATTCCAGTATATTGAGTTTATTGCCGACTTTGAGAAAGACTTCTAGACTCGTTCGAGGACGAACTAGAGTTTAAGTGAGGAAGAATGTAACGACCTACAAATCTCTAATCGTGACGGATAGTTATTAAAGTTCTTTGATAAAAAAATATATAAATACATCTGCACAATGATTGAGAGGTTTTAAGAATATGTCGGAATGTAAGAAATTGATTTGGTATGTTGTGGCATCAATTACGCAACGAAGAAGTACTTCGGCGACACAAAATCTAATTTCATAAGATTATAGAGATCAATATATAATAAATTAGGAAAAGTTCAAAATATAAAAGTTGTAGCCCTTTGAGTTTGGGTTGTAATGCCACAAATCTCGTGTCATTTGGACATTTTCGTAAAAAGATATGAATATTTTACTGAAAGCTGTCTGGAAAGGTACAACTTACGCAACATAGAGTACAACCAGCGAAGCTGTTGGGCTTGTATAAATATAAAACGGGCAGCTCATTTTTGGGCAAAAATAATGAGCTAGGATTTGATTTATGAAAGATGTTGAAGCTTGGGACTTTGTCTATCAACTAAGGGGAGTTATTAATGATGTTTTGAGTTGATTACAACTATTATGTATGAAATCTAATATCATTTTAACTTGATAACTCATAGAAGTTTATCCAAATTGGTCAAGAACACCAAACTTTGCTAAAAGATGAATTTTCAATATGTGGATGCTTTGAGGTAATTTCAACCACTCAAATTAGCTACTTAAAAGTATTTTTAAAGATTTATAATCTTTATTACAAGTTGCATTGGTTGAAAGTTTGAATTTGATATCTCTAGTTTGGTCATGAATGGTGGTTGTGAGAAATCGGGGAAGTTGATTAATTTCTTTTGTTTAAACTCAAAAGTGGAACAGTATGGGGATTTGGGGATGTTAGCGATATCAGATTGACTTGATTTTCATATGTATGAACTCGTATTCGAATGAGTAACATGATTGTAGAATTGGATTTGAGATTTGATGTGTTAATAAATAGTTGACTTTCAACATAAACCCGAAAATTGATAAATTGGCTATTTGATGACGTAGATGGACTTTGATTGAGAAAGTAACCACACTTTTGGACTCGTGGATGAATGAGTAATCTAAAAATATATTTTGTTCTTGTAGTCGGATATGTGGGCCCATGGTTGACTTTTGGGTAGACTTTTTGACTTGTTTGTCATAACGTTATGAAAATTAGTAGGGTAGCTTATATTGATTGTATTATTTATTTTCTTGCATAAAATGGACTTATTTGGAGGGATTTGAGCGTGAAAAAATGATCGTGGGCTAGTTAGAAATCGTCGGTTTGAGGTAAGTGGCTTACATCACTTCTTCGATGTTTATGTATGTGTTCCTTACATGCATGGCTGCTGAAATGGGCATACTTACTATGCCAAGACTATTTTGAAAAGTATGATTACTGTTCATTACTATTTCTTCATTTATTATCGTAGCACGATGTAGTTTCATGTATATTATTATGGTACGATGTAGTTCCGTGCATATTATCCTCGCATGATGTAGTTCCGTGCATATTATTATGGTACGATGCAGTTCCGTACATATTATCATAGCACGATGTAGTTTCGTGCAAATTATTATGGTACAATATAGTTCCGTACATATTATCATAGCATGATGTAGTTTTGTGCATATTGTTATGGTATGATGTAGTTCCCTACATATTATCGTAGCACGATGTAGTTCCGTGCATATTGTTGCGGTACGATATTTCGTACATATTATCATCGCACGATGTAGTTCCGTGCATATTATTATGGTACGATGTGGTTCCGTACATATTATCGTAGCACGAGGTAGTTCCGTGCATATTGTCGTAGTATGGCGTAGTCTCATACATATCATTAAGTCACAATAGGAGTGTCTTGGTACTTTGATGACTCGGTATGAATATTACTTGCTTGCTAATTAAATGATTTTGGCTTTACTTTTTTGTTACCTTGGAGTTGTTTGAGTTTTCATATATTTTCAAGTAGTTATTCTACTTGGAGCCCTGTCACCACTTATTGTGTCCTTTTGACTCACCCACTTTCTTTGTTCTTTCGTATTATTTTATATTCGGCAGATTCGATACCAAGTTCTAGCAAGCATTGTGGTAAACAGAGTTGCTCATTCTTTAATCTAGCGGTGAACCACTTTTGTCCAGTGGTGACATCTTTCCTTATTATTTTTATGTTAGTATTAATGGGTATATTTCTTTATATTCGGAGTTGTATAACCTTATTGACTCCTTAGATGTTCATGATTTATGGGAGGACTTAGAACATGGTTGTAAAGATCCTAGTTGCGTATTGGGTTTATATATCATACTCCGCTATTCTTTTCATAATTTCTTTTTTTTTTCTTTTTTTGGTTATTTCATATGCAAGTGAAGTATTTTTTAAGAGGGGTTCGCCCAATGAGTTGGGTTTGGGTGCCCGCACGGCCTATAGAATTTTTTGTCGTGACAGATATATGGTCATTTCTCACGATCAGATAGTACGTAAAAATTATGTAGTATTGTGAATTACACAAGAGCAAGTAAAGCAAGAAATTGATCTTGCCTATAAAGATTTGATCATGACCATGATGATATGATATTCTCCTTGAAGGAGATCTTCACAATAAGGACGGTATCATAAAATATATGGTGTACAAAACTAATTGAGAGCTATGGAAGAGCCAATTTATTACTACCTGGAGGAATGAAATTAATAAAATATTTATTCTAGTCTGTCTCAAAAAGATTTGTTAAGTTTTGAATATATTTGCCAAAATGGCTATCAAATTGAGACTACAAATATGAGAAGATTTAATATCTTCATATTACTACAGTCATAGCAGGTAAGATATATGTACCTCCGGTTTGTAGTACATAAATATAAGAATGTCGGGTGAGATATATGTGATTGAAAAGCTCCCCGCCTCTTCCTTGAGTTTTCACTATACAAAATATAAGTGTGGTAGAATCATATGTGCATGCCACAATAAACTTTTATTTTATTGTTATAAAGCCCATGTTATAGTAAACCAGAAGTTTACTAGATGAATAAATTTATGAGGTTGCATGACCGGTTTGACCATCCCGGTTCAAATATGATGCACAAAATATATAAATGATGCACTAAATTTGGGATCAGAATCCCCGTACTTCTGGAATGTATAAAAGGTGAATATGAGCTTATTCACCTGCCATGTGGACCATATAATTATTATATAATAGATGCATCTATAAGAAGAATTATTATAAACCTGCAATGGTACTTGCAAGGTTAATTATTTGCTCAAATTAAATTTTGTTAAGAGCATACTTCCAGATTATGCAATCAAGACAAATTTTCTTGATAATGTTTGCAAGCTGGTTTAGCAAATTTATATATTGAAAGTCTTCAATTAATTGCTAAATCATGCATATGAGAACAAAGCTACCTAAGTCAGGTATGAGACATGATATATCAACTAAGCAACACTTGTGCGAAATATGCCACCAAATAAATTCTCCCTCATAATTGGTTCAAGGTCAGGAACTAAATATTTTCCATCTAATAATTTTAATGTGCGGTATATTATCAATTGCTCCACCACAATGCACAAAGATGGATCCCATATAAGGTTGGGAACAGGTGTTAGTTTGGCTAACATTCGGGGAGAAAATTAAAGCAGCTGAGGAATAAATAAATTAAATTATCATTTGATAATGATCCTCATTTAAAAATAATACAAGTTACTGCTAGACGCATTACTGGCCCTAAGCTAAATATTATATTGCAACTGCTAATGCTCCAAATTGATTTGGTGTCCTGGTAGGACAATTTATTTATACAAATCAGTCTAAGGCACGGCTGAAGCGTGGTAGAAAATTTGGTTCCAAAGGTAAAAGTCCTTGAAAAAGGAAGGGAGAAAATATTTGAGGTTGTCAAATAAGGAGGCAGAGCTCTATATGAACCCACGACATAACATGTAATGAAACCTCATCAAGAGAGGTTCAAGTACCTGAATATAATAAATACGAAGAGATCTCAATATGTTATGTCGCATTGGTAACCGATATAAAGTTATCGTCGACGATATATCTCATATATTTTAAAGCTCAATATTTATATGATTATGAGGATCTTGAGCTTAAGTTTGTTAGGAATACAGACATGAAATTATCAGTAAACAAAAAATAGAAAAATGCATTCAAGCATAGTTGGCTTCACTTGGGAGACGTGAAGTTTTGAACTTATAGTCCGAACATATGAAGGTGTAAAGCCAGTGGTGTACAAATAGGTTTTTGTACAAATTTTATTGAAAGATATAAAGTCGTTAGATATAAAGTACGACTTGAGGCACAAAGATCTGACATTGACTAAACGAAGATATATTCTCCAATGGTGGATGCAATCATCTTCATGAATCTTATAAGTCTAGCAGTGCATGAAAGACTTGATATGCATCCACTTGATGTTGTTACATCATATTTATATGGCTTATGGGACAATCAATTATTTATGAAAATCCTTGAAGGATCCAAAATACCTGAACCGTATAAAGGTTCTTGAAAATCTGTTCAATAAAGCTTCATAAATATTTATACGGATTAAAACAATCCGACCACATGTGGTGAAATCGCTTTAGCGAGCTTCTTGGAGTTGAAATATCATATTTTAATGCAATGGGTGCATTGAAGTATCTTACGAATATACTTCATTGGTTATAGCTTTTGTTATAAGCTTATTGGTAATATTTAGTTCTTCCTCAATGTAAAGACATCAGAAGAATATATAGTATCTACTTGATCCACAAAGCCCAATATCAACTAGCTATTTATTTGTTGTAGATGAACACCTATATTATGACACTTTACAAAATCAACTGTTGGTGCTACATCTTCAAATCATGAAGAGGTAATAGCCATGCATCAAGCTAGCTGACTATATAAATGATTGAGACCAAGGACTCAACTTATTCAACAACAATGTGATTTTTCTTTGAAGATGGAGATTCAGCAATATTATATGAAATATTACATAGACATTTCAGCTAAAAGGAAAATACAACTAAAGGAGACAGTATTAAGCAAAATTCTTTTCAATCGTGATCTTCAAGAGAATGATGAAATTAATGTTGAAGAATTCATTCTAGTAATAGTTTGGCGGATCTATTCACTATGTCATTGCCAACATCAATATTTAAGAAGCTGATATACAAGATTAGAATGTCTCATCTTCAAGATACTAAATGATGTTTTCATCAGGGGGAGTAAAATATGTGCTGCACTTTTTTTTTCTTAACAAAGTTTTGTCCCAAACTGGGTTTTTCTTGTAAGGTTTTTAATGAGGCAGCTCTCAATGCGTATTACAGGATGTGTGTACTCTTTTTTCTTCACTAGGCTTTTTCCCACTGAATTTTTCCTAGTAAGATTTTAACGAGGCACATTATCTTCTAAATGGACATCCAAGGGGGAGTGTTATAAATCAATGTATAAATGTGGATGCCATTTAGTCCCAATTAAAGCTTGTAATATATGGCTTTATTCCCCCACTAAGTGACCACTAATTCTCCATTAAGTCATTACTTAATTGTTATAACCTTTGAAGTACTTTGTAACTCTCATGTATATTTATCCTATAAATAGAACATCATTGGCTCTATGGAAGACACACTTAAATATTTGGAAGATAATAAGAAAATTTCTCCTTCTTCTCTTTATATTTCTTGTTTACACTTGTAGTTTTTCCTTTATTTTACAATATTTTCCAATTTTCATTTTGTTTATCTCAAATATTTCCTCTCTAAGAACATACAAAGCCTAGTAGATTTCATCAAATTTCTTCTCAACTCATGGATGTTTTCAAAGCGACATGATCACTTTAATGCATTGAAATTATATTTCAATTTTATTATAAGCATCTAAGCTTTCAAAACATATGCAAGTAGTAGAACATTATAAAGCATCATTTGGACATATCTTGTAATTACATATTCATTCATTAACAATTCAAAGATGTCATTATAGAATAATATATATTTGAAAACCTTTTAACAAGTTAATTCAACTTTTCTCCGGAGAGTCATAACTTCTGTCCATACATTCTCATATCCCGCCCCTGAGGGTCGTACATATTCATACATATATGAATTTAGAGACAACAACAACTTTAGGTTGAGTTGATTTGATAGGACCAAACCAAGACTTTCGATATCATCTTTCCTTTTGCATTATCCTTCACAAACAATCATATGAATAAACTGTAAAACCACATATGAGAAATACTATGGTCCAAAATCATGAATTGGATGACTAGAAGTTAGTAACCTATAGTGGCCATCCATGCAATTGTCAAACACTTACGCTAACTTAAAAGGAAAAAAATCAAATTGCAGGCCTCAATTTTGGTGTTATATTGTGTGTGTATGTGTGTACACACACACATATTCTTTTTGAAATGAGGAAGACGTTGTTTAGTAAATAATGAAGAAATATTTGAATTCATAGTAACAATACAATATGTAAAAAGGAGTAATTTTATGACGGTTTTGATGACAAAATACAAACAATTTCCTTGTAGTTGTTGTAGTACTATATTTTAGAGTTGATTATTGCTTACTAAATATTGGATCAGTACAAATGTTCAAATTATAATATACTTGAACTATTCCAAATGTATGAGAGTGCTTCTATGTAGTGGTACAAAATTGAGATCATCATTAGATGATTAGAACTTATAAAAATATTATATTAATTGTGGATGTTTCTCATAAAAATATTTTCAAAGTCTTGTGGTAGAGTTACCTAAAATCTCTGACGGTAAATCAAACTAGCACACAGCCAAGTGAATGGCGAGATATGCACAAAATGAGTCGGTTTACCATCTTACAAAACAAAAAAGAAAAGAAAATATATATTTATATATATAAAAAAAATTATTAATGAAATTTAAAGCCTTCTTAAGGTCTGGTGATGCCCCTGATTTACCATGAGCATTTATGTTACAGGAGTCATTGGTAAGAAGATTTGTTGCTCAAAAATGTTGATAGCAAGCAAGATCAAATATTTTTTAGGGTTGGGCATGTTTTACTAAGATTCTGGCCCAGCTTAAATGCATCAGAATCTTGATAAATCTCATCATGAAAGTATGGTCAATTTGAAAACTTACTCAGATTTGTGATAACAAAACTTAGCCACTAATGGTTACAGCCACTAACAGCAGAGTGAAAAAGTTATAGCTATTAATGGCAGAGTGACAAAGTTTTAATACAAACTTTTTGACAACCATAATTATTGCCAGGTAATTGGTGTGCATGACCACGTGATCAACTTCTTCCGCCTCGTCCATGACCTCGTCAAAAATCTCCTTCCTTGACCATTGTTGTTTCTCTTATTATCTTATTTTGATTAAATGGAGATATAATTAGTGAGGTTAGCATGTGGTAGAGTGTGTTTAATAATGTTGGTCTGTTCCAGTAGATACTCATGGCTTAACAACAGCTCATGAATCACATACCATAAGCGTAGCGGAGCTTTGTTATGCCTTTTGGGTTTTGCCATGTATGACTGAACATAAACAGTAATGTTTTCAATAAGAAATAAAATTATCTATGAAAATTAAACATTTCATGGAATATGATCATCAAACACATACAACCAAAAGAAAAAACTCTAAAATTCATCGGTTGAACTCCACCTATAAAAACTATTATAGATTAAACATATATTGTGCGGCTAAATAACATCATGTACAAGGTTAAATTGGAGCAGTTATCAGGAATATCACAAGGGCCAATTGTGAATTGGTTTTGCCAAATGCTTAAGAAGCTGTTGGAATTTGGATTTGGGTCACCCATGTGGGTCTACCCGAATCTATGCCTAAACAAATATATATAATTCGTTATATATATTGTTAGATTAATAAAATAAAAAGGAAGAAAAGAGACACAACTATTAGGATTTGCCCTGAATAGTTGTGTCCATTCAGGACTATAAAAATAAGTTTCTACTGGCAGAAACTAACGTTATTTTTTCCTGAAAAAAAAATCAGTCTTCCTTCCTCCTCCAGTAATAAAAAACTCTCTTCTTCAAATAAAGAACTTCAATGGAAGATTTCTCAGAAGAACAAAGATTGATCTTCTACGAACTGGAACAATATTTTGTAACAAGGTACGACTTAAACTGTGAACAATATAGTGTAGTACGTGTTTCTATAACATGTGATTGCACCATCGACTAGTGAAACAAATACGGTTTAATCTTGGGCGAACATTGTATGTTCATGGATTGTGTATAATCCTTCATTGGTATCAGAGCTCGAGTTATTTATTTCCTAGTCTTAAATCTTGGTTCTGTGAAATTTGTTTCCTGTTACCGCTTTCTTCTTGAAATAAGGAATAAAAGAAAAATAATATTTTTTGAGGGACAAACATTCAGTTCTTAAGACGGGTTACGAATCTATGGTGATTGATTCTCAACGTATAATTTTTCTGCCATACTAGTTGGATTTGGCCCACTTGATACAAGTTCTTTGGTGTTGACTTTGATGTCAAGTACTACATCTGATTTTGTTATTAGTTTGAGGAACTGAAAGAATTGCAGAAATTTTGTTCTAAACAAGAAATTGTTTTTTGGCAGCCGGTCAACCATCTGTTTGGTTATACCAAATCTCAATTAAAGACTCCCATTTTTGGGGAATTATGTTTCCTATGAGAAAGAACCAAAGTTATGAGAATTTACCATGAGTTCACTTGCATAACCCGTCTGTATGTTCTCTTAATTTATACTTGAGAAATTTACTTTTGGTGGTTAAGAGTCGTAAGGTTGCACTAGGAGCAATTTTTTTTGAAACCTTAAAAGAAAGACTAATGGTTAGAATTGTGGGGTGGAGTGAAAAGCTCACGTTGGTTTTAAGAAATATTTTGAACATTTCTTGATCACTTAGCCTTGTGTTATGGTTAAAAGTAACATGTTAAAGTCACAAAAGTCATTTGATGATTGAGAAAATGAAGCACCCATTCAAAGTTTTTTGGTATAACTTATATCACCAGTTTTATTACATACAAGTATGTGTGTAATACGAATATATATATAGTTCTCTGGTGAGTCAAAACTTTCTTTTGTATAAGTTACAAAAGAAACTATGTTTAGGTGTATATATTATGTGGTTGTGATAATAAATTGACATTAGTTGTCAGTTATGTCTTTTTTTTTTTAGTCTCGACTATCACTGGATCTAAGTGGGAGGACATTCAAGTTTAGAGGCAACACATTTCTGCAGAGAACTTAGTGCTCACATGCTTGCTATCTTTACTTTCTGTAAAGGAAATGTTACTTGTATATGGAAAGTATAAATGTTGCCTCTTCCATGTTTCGAATCCATATTTAATTGACTTGGTATCTCATGTGTTGAGATTTTTTTTCGAATTAATATCAGACAGCACCAGGATCAAAGATTTAGGGACAAATATTTTACTCTTAAATGGAAGTATGTGATTACTTTATTTGGATTCCATGATACGAATGAAATATGTTCAAGCTAAGATCATTATATACATACATATGTATGTGAGAGTTTTCTTGTATGTGTTACAAGAATTTAATCTTTGAGAGTGAAACCAAATTTAATAAAAGCTTCATTAAGCCTTTATAGACCAAAAAAAAATTATATGTACAAGAGTGCACATATTAAAACATATATACGTATGTGTATATACATTTGTGGTCAATCCCTAATCTTATTTTCTATATATGTTATAGAAAAATTAAGGTGCATTTAATTTGTTTTGTTGTTCAATGTATACTTGCATGACATTTAGAAATAATTGTTTATGCTATTATATTGAATATTTCTATATTTGTTATAGAATTTTTAGCTTATTAGTCTTGAATTTAAGTAATTAAAGACAAGTGTTCCTTTAATGATTGATTATGTTAAATTTATCGAATATTAGAATTTGGATGATGATTGGGAACATAGTGAACTTTCGATTCTAGATCTAATGTGAAATGAATTAACATAGTCGAATTATTTTAAGGATTAGTATGTGTATGAATTTTAGGCTCTAAATAAGTACATAGATATCTCGCAATAGTTTATACTTAGTTATATCAATATGTGAACTGCTATGAGAATATTGTCCCGAGCTTAACAAAAGCGTTAATAGTGACAGTAAAATTCAGTATGTCCTAAAAAGAGCAAGAGGCTCTTGAGACTCTAGGTATGTTTATGATATCTTGTGAAAATGACATTAAATTCTGTTGTAGCTAGTACAATATTGACATATGTGATTCAAATAATGTAATCTTTCTAAGTCAGTTACTTCTACTCTATATGAGTTATGGATAGATGAAAATTCAATTATTTTTTACTCTTGAGTTTGTGCTGTTTTTGTACATAATTTCTTTTTTACTTGGAAAAATAGTTCCAAGAGGAAGGACATGTATCAATTTGTGATACTATTTTAGTCCAACATTTATATGTTCATAAGTGAACTAGATAATAGTGACATAGTAACTGAAATTGAATCACGATGTTGCATTCTTAGCTAATATTTTTCCTTAAGTAGGGTGAGATAAGCCGAGACTTGTCTTTTTATGAAACTGTGGACTAGATTGCTTCCGCTATTAATGTTAAATGGATTCTAGTAGGAGTCATAATTGGTGATAATGAATCTGTTCCAATTAACACCAATACTTTGTCCAAAGAGAATCCATTTATATTGCTGGTCCCAGTCGGAGTAACTATCAATTGATAAATCAATTTTATCAATCTCAACCTCGACAATGAGTCGTCTAAGTTTTCCCCTTTGTCGATTTGAGATCAAAGGGGAAGCATATATAGTTACTCCACAAGATGAATAAGAGCAACGAAAGATAAATGAGGCTCTTAAATGCCCTGTTAAGGATAAGTACCTAGAACAATAGAACATGAAATGGAGTTAGTGAAGTCATAGCACCATTGGGAACAAATAGGTTCTCAATATACGCGAATTACTTAATGTAAAATATGGGTGAATTCTTGAAGTTCAAGTTTCAAGGGATCGTTCCAAGGGATTGTTGTTTCTTTCAGAAAAATCTTATATTAAGAAATTTTCATGAACGATTTAATATGCAATAGTGCAAATCTATTAATACTCCTATTTCTAGAGGTGCAGTTTCCAGTGGGAGGATGTGTCCTCGTGAATCCACAAGAATATGATATGAAAAGGAATACTGAAAAGCAGTTAAAGGATACTGAGGTATCTTAAAAGCACTTGTGATTATCCTTGTAAAATAAAGAAAAGGATCTACAACTCAAAGGCTATACTTACGATGATTGAGAAGGAGATTTAGATGAGAGAAAATCTAAATCTAAGTATGTTCTTTTTTGCTAAACAATAGCGATGTGTATATTATTTGTGTAGCAAGAAACAATCATCAGCCTTATTTATAAAGTAAGCTGAATTTCTAGGGCTTTCAGCAACTTTGCAGAGTTGTTTGGCTTAAATTTCTTTATGATAAATTTGGGTGTGTTGGATAGCGTGCTATTAAATTAGTGACACTGACAATCAAGTGTGATAGTCAAGTCTCAATAGCTTACATAAAAGTCCCAAGTATTATTGGAAGACAAAACATATTGATATAAAGTATAATTTCATTAGAGACATAGTTGTACTTGTTTTTAAATATAAAAGTGGACATGATATACATCTCTACGCATTATATGATAGTATATCCGATAGTGAAACACATAGCATTTGGTGCTTATGAATGATATGTGAGGTCATTGGGTTTGCGTATATGTTGATGTATTTATATCTTAAACTTTTCCCAAGCATGTTCATTTAAAACTGCAATGTTAGAGTTAATGTAGTTGAAGCTTAGGCTGCTTGTTGTCGGTTCATATATATAGAATGATTTTATGTTTAGTACATAAATTTAAAGTATGTCGGACAGACAAAAAGATTGGCCTATTCACACAGGCAATCTCCTCTACTGTCTAGGTGACAAATAGAGATGAGACAATTACAAACTTATTATTATCTGAGGTGATTATAATAGAGAGCTTGAATTTGAAGTTTATAATAAGAATGTCGCTTGGTTTTTGGTTAACCATATTTGATTAAATGTGAGTTTGTCTTAATGCCAGATGTGAGTTCTGAAGGATAAAATGTATGAGTAGATGTGTGAACTCAAAGTTAGACATGAGTTGTCTGAACTATCATCTCCACAATATTTTTCATTTGTGAAAGACATACGCTCCACGGGAAAGGTGTCAATACTGTGGTACGTGATTCATACCACGTATGCATAAAGTGACGTATGGGCGATACAAGTTTAATCTCTACTTATTTATCATGTGAAGCCCTGAAAATTATAAGTAATTTCTTTCTTTATACCCTCATGACTTTGACCAGTTTCTCGAGATTCAATTTGATGTTTGGTATCTTAGGGTGATGCCTATAGATCATGGATGATTTGGTCTGGCGGGACATTTCTAGAAAAGCAAGTCGATTGAGATTAAGAGATTCTTGAGATAAGGAAGATCATTGAATATTATCACATTAATAGTATTCATTGGCGCACCCATTATGTTCTTCTTTGAGACAAGAACATAATAACATAATGATGAACTCAAAATTAATACAAAGAGATTGTGAGAGATGTGAATGTGATAGATGATCTAGGGTACTGCATACTGCAATCTACTCCAAGGTTCCGTAATCAAGATGCTATATATTCCTAACAAATGTATAGCAACTAAGCTCTCGAAGTATGCACTGGTCACACGGTTTAGTCGTTATGTATGAAAGTTACAGAATGGAAATGAGAGTTGACCCACTATGTGTGAGTGGGACATGTTGGAATTTAGATTTGGGTCACCCATGTGGTTCTACCCGGATCCATGCCTAAACAAATATATATAATTCGTTATATATATTGTTAGATTAATAAAATAAAAAGGAAGAGAAGAGACACAACTATTAGGATTTGTCCTGAATAGTTGTGTCCATTCAGGACTATAAAAATAAGTTTCTACTGGCAGATACTAACGTTACTTTTTCCTAAAAAAGAATCGGTCTTCCTTCCTCTTCCAGCAATAGAAAAACTCTCTTCTTCAAATAAAGAACTCCAATGGAAGATTACTCAGTCGAACAAAGATTGATCTTCTACGAACTGGAACAATATTCTGTAACCAGGTATGACTTAAACTGTGAACTATATAGTGTAGTTTGTGTTTCTATAACATGTGATTTCACCATCGACTAGTGAAACAAATACGGTTTAATCTTGGGCGAACATTGTATGTTCATGGATTGTGTATAATCCTTCAGAAGCATAACAAATACTCTTTCTGAACTTATTGCTTCATATATCGAAGGACTAATAATCTTCTTGGACCATAATTAATGTTTACCCCCCCCCCCCCCCCTCCTTAATTTAATCTAGATATCGATGAATTTTTTTTATCTAATCAGTCATGTGGACTTATTACTTTATATCAAGGACTAACATCTGTTTGGACCATGATTGTATTACCCATTATTTAAAATTAATGTAGATTCCAATTATGAGATTAATTTCTTTGATCAAACCAGTCAAAGCAAAGTACTCACAATTTTTTCTAAATAAATAATGGATAAATTACACTGAGTGCTGTTGTAGGGAACTTATTATTAAAACATAGAAGTATTTTATCCACTTTACCGAATATAGCAATTTTTTTATAGTTATGCTACCAAACCTACCAAAACTCTAATTATCCTTCCCTCTCTTCTCTCACCCCTCCCCCTTTTCCACAACCTCCCATGTCGGCCTACAAGCCTCCCTTTCTGCTCCGGTGTCGCCATTATTCTTGTTTCCGTCCATCACCGCATCTCTGTTGTACTCTGTCCTCTCTCAACGATGAATTGGCTTCATACACAGCCTTCCTCTTCATCCATCACAGGGCAACGACGGCGATGCCCTTCTCGAGTTACCAGCGATGTTGCTTTTTTTTTTTTTAGTTTCTCCGTTGGACCACTGGCGGTATGGTGTGTCTTTTATGGTTGTTGATTGCGAGGGTATGTATGCCAGGTGTATACCCAATGTAAGTCTGGTGGATGTCCTGTATATACAATGAACATACAACATACATACGAAGTATATACACTTACATACAACAAATATAAAAAACACACGTGCTTGTATGTTCATTATATATACAGTGTATGTCTGATGTATTGAATGTCCATACACTGACGATACATTATGCATACAAAATATAAAAAAAATTGGAAAAAAGAATTCCGACAATCGGCAACGTCGGAAGAGAAGTTATGGGTCCCGGTTGGGAGGTTGGCTGGGGGTTGTAATGGTTTCTCCCATCCTTTTATATGTAATTGCTATATTTAAAAAAAATAAGAATATTGCTATATTTTGTGTAATGTTGATATTTTTGTGTAAAGTGAAATGTTTGTTTGTGTACGCGTAAAAAGCCTATATGTCTTCTTAAAATTGGGGAATTCAGTGCTCAATTTTATCGATGGGAGGAGAATCAACTTGTAGATAGTTTAGATGTTACAGCTCAAGCCCATGACGCGTATGCCTGCTTTGGGTTAGCCAGCATAAATTTATCCTTCAGTCTACGCAATATTGAACTTAAAAATGCGTGTACCATGTGAACTTAAGTTAAGATTATAAAGCTCACCACTTTCATCTCCCATTTTTATGTCGAATTTGTCTAAGGTGTCATATCCATCTTATCTTCAGAAACATGCCAACATAGAAGCATGCAATATTATTCGATTTGCCTTCATCACCCAGCCCTCTGTTAGGGGCATCACATTATAAAGGGGTGAAGTATCGTAGTAGTCCCGTACAGATATATGTATGACTAACTTTTACAACCATATATGAACTATATGTTGATGTAAATAAATAAATAAAATTTCTAATTGACTGAGAAACTTTGTCAAGCCTCCAAATCTGAGATATTCTAAAACTTAAATTGCTAGAAGTGAAAACAGTCAAAAGGATGTTGACTTTGATTACCACATGTTTATGAGAGCCATTTTCATGACCAACACATACATTTTTATGTAGCTCTTCAGAATTATATGATGTCTGTGGTAGAACACTTTAGAATTGTATTTTACTAATGGGTTGAATTCATTTCATCATTTGGTGATGGCTCTTATCTTTCGAAAAATTGAGAAGTTAATGGTGATGCTCTTTATAAATACATTTCAAAAGATTCAAATATTCAATTGTTAGTATATCACTTAGCCCCACTTTATAATTATGAAAATAGGGCCTCTTCAAAATAGAAATGGCTAGAACATTCTGATTAAGATATAATGTTGGGACAACTTGTATGTGCTCACTTTATTTTAAATGGAATATTTCAAATATTTTAAATTTTAAATTTTGTACATTGAAGTAATAGTATCATTGATTGGAATGATACTGAGAAGAATGGTAAGTTACATCGTATTGATATTGGAAGTAAAACAATGTAACTATTAAGTTTCTCTATCCCAATTGTTACTATTTCTTTGTAGTTGTCCACTAGAAAATTAATAATTATATACTAGCTATCTTAAGGAATACATATACTTGTTGGATTTATGTACAACTTCTGCAAAAATATACTATCTTCATTAGACTTGATATGCATGCGACAATCAAAAGACGATTACAATGCTTACAGAATAGCCCAAAACTTTAAAACGTGGAACAATTTCAACCATCAATGATGTTGCTCATATTCACATGTAAATTGTGTTGTGAAATATTTAAAAATAAGGAAAGAGTCGAGGTGAGCATTTGATATAGTAGAAGAATTGTATTGTTTGAATATAAGACTGATTTTTATTCTTTCATGTATAACTATTTACTCATAGCTTTGTTTTAATAAGAATATTGATATTATTTTACTAACACTATTATTATAAAAATCGATATACACCTGCAACACACGTACAGAAAGGCTAGTATCATTAAATATGGTTAACAGGTTATTCACTTATTCTAAGAAAAAATGGGTCCTTGAAAGATGAACCTTTTAGCCATAAGAAATGATGTATTCAAACATACTTATTAATTGACGCAATAGAAATAAGGAGTTTGGGAGAGGTAGCCATATACGGAAACTCCCACACAAACCTAACATAACATAACAGTAAATTGACAAAATGAAAGACTCCTATCCAAGATCTTGAGTAAATGACCAATTTCAAAATAACATAACCAAATGGAAACTTTAAAACTAACTTAAACTTAATTAAACTGACAAAACAAAAGACTCCTACTCAAGATCTTGATTATTTGACTAATTTTTGAAATAAAATAACCTTATCGGGACATTCTATAAGGTAACATCCGAAACCTCCTTTCCATCAGTATGCATCTTCTACTTCTTTGATGGTGGTTGAACTTTTTCTTCATCATCTCCACCGTTACCATCATTCTTCTTTACCTCCTCCTTCTCCTTCTCATCCTCCTTTACGTCCTCCTTCTCCTTCTCCTTTTTCTCCTCCTCCTCTTTCTTATCATTATTATCATCATCACCATCATCATTTCCACAGCTTTTACCTTTTCCCTTAGTATCTTCATTAGAAGTTTCTTCATCATCCTCACTTGAACTCATCTCCCCATATACCTTTCCATTGTAATCATCATCACTACTATCACTACTGTATTCATCATCAAATTCGTAATCAAATCCGTAATCCTTAGCATTAAAATCATCATCCCCATCTTCACGATAATATAATCCATATTCAAATTCGTAATAGTCAGCAATAAAAATGTCATCCGCATCTTCACCATCATCAGAATCTGAATCATCTGAATAGTTGTTGGTGTCACCGCCGTCATCATCACCTTTGTCGTCATCATTCTTCTTGTTATTGTCATTAGGAGCTTCCTCATCGTCACCTTTGTCGTCATCATTCTTTCCATTGTTACCATTCTTCTTATTATCGTCATTAGGAGCTTCTTCATCGTCAACTTTGTCGTCATCATTCTTTCCACTGTTACCATTCTTCTTGTTATCGTCATTAGGAGCATCATTAGGAACATCTTCATCGTCACTACTACTTGGTTCTCCATAAATCTTACCATTAAAGTCACTGTCATCATCACTACTGCTTTCGTCTTCGTAGTCATCTTCATCATCAGTACGCTCATCATCACTGCTAGCGTCCTTATTTTCTTCCTTCTCTTCTTCCTTCTTTTCTTCCTTCTTTTCTTCTGCTACCGCTGTAGGTGTTTCAGCATGAGGAGACCTACAATGTGGTTTGACATAAATATTTGTAGTATCTGAATATTTAATTGAATGGAGAAAATAAAAAAACTTAATTGTACCTGCTCCCTGTTCCATCCACATTATGAAGCACGCCGAGATAACCACACTGAAAAAAATTAAAATATAGCACATTTATATATGTGCGAGAAGCCCAAAAAAAAAAATAATACTAATAAATAAATAACCGCTGCTTATCGACTTATTAAGAGCCTTCTTTAGAAAATTGTTTCTACTGTAATTGGATGGACTAGAGATATGATTACTGTTGAACCTCCAACTTGGAGAGACTCTATAATTGTTGAGAAAACTTTTTCTTCTCCCTTCATCATACCAAATGATTAAAATAAGGAGAAATCAACATGTACGCGATATATATGTAAAAATTCAAGTTTAGTGTTGCTGAAAAGATAACTAAAAACCAAATAAAGAGGGTCTAGTCTGAATATAAGTTGCTAAAAATGTACTTACAATGACAAGGAGAAAAAAGCAACTCACATTTTGTGAAGCAGAATTCATGGTGGAAAGTTTCTTCGGTATTTCTACTGTAGAGAGGAGAAGAGTGTTTGTTGCCTGCGGTTGATCGAGGAATGATCATCTATTTATAAGGGTTTCAGGGTTCTTTAGTCGCAAATATGGGGTCCTCTCCACAGGAAGCTATTAATTTTTTTTCCCATATTAGTTCCAGACAGATTTAGAACTTAATTAATTTAGTTTCTTAAGAAAATAAGATTTGAAGTTAGAATATACCATAACAAAATGACAATTGCGCTACTAGAAGGCAAGTTAGTTTTGGAGTTTACCATATTTCTTTTCAAGAAAATCTATTAGGAGTAGTATTAATTAGTAGTACTCCACTTATCTTACACGAATCTCAAGATAGTCATGATTGCATATTAAGGAAAACTATAAATTTTTCTCTCTTAACAAATTACTTACCGAGTATTTGACATCCTCTTTGATGATTTTACCTTTATTTCTCACTTAAGGAGGATTCATTCTCGGAAGATCTGAGGCAGATCTAACGAATGTAGCTAGTTCTCTTTGTGAGGACCACATGGGTTTTACTACTACGACATTATGCCGTAAATTTCAAATTTCAGTCCAACTATAGCTACGTATGATTTTTTTTTCTTTATATAAATACGTTTGAAATAATTTCCTAATATGAAATCGACTGCATGAATCAAGGTACGTAACGTAGAACCAAACTTCAGAGGATCTTGCGTACGTAAACTTATCGTATGAAAGACTTTTTCTCGGGTTCTTCATCCATAGATATATGATCAAGTTTTTATTAGGCGGCTGATGTCTTTGATGCTTTGATTTACGCATGAAAGTTAACGAGATTTAGTTCTTAATTGTGAGTTTGACGACTACTTGCATTATTTCACAATGGATTATAATCAAAATATTTAGCAGAACTAAAGTTCAAAATTTATCAATAAGAGGTAATTATCTCGTACGAATTTGTAGAGATCATACCCAAAATTAACTTTCAATAGCACCTTTCCCGATGCCTTGTCCTTCACTAACAAACATATGAGTGAATTTATAAACCATTCAAATGAATTGGATGACTAGAAGTTAGTAAACTTTAGTGGCCATTTATGTGCATGCAATTGTTAAACACTTGCGTTGCTAACTTCAACTTGATCTTGATCACCTCCAGCATATTTACCACAAGGGCGGCTTTAATTACGGGAAGACGACCAATTACTTGCTTTAACCACCCCACCCCAAACCAAAAAAAAAAAATGAAAATATTCAAATTGAAGGCCCCAATAGTATTATATAAGATAAGTACTAGCTGATTTATGCTTGCATTATTTCACAATGGATTATAATCAAAATATTTAGCAGAACTAAAGTTCAAAATTTATCAATAAGAGGTAATTATCTCGTACGAATTTGTAGAGATCATAACCAAAATTAACTTTCAATAGCACCTTTCCCGATGCCTTGTCCTTCACTAACAAACATATGAGTGAATTTATAAACCATTCAAATGAATTGGATGACTAGAAGTTAGTAAACTTTAGTGGCCATTTATGTGCATGCAATTGTTAAACACTTGCGTTGCTAACTTCAACTTGATCACCTCCAGCATATTTACCACAAGGGCGGCTTTAATTACGGGAAGACGACCAATTACTTGCTTTAACCACCCCACCCCACCCCCAAACCAAAAAAAAAATGAAAATATTCAAATTGAAGGCCCCAATAGTATTATATAAGATAAGTACTAGCTGATTTATGCTTCTTTGTGAAATGTAGTAGAGGTTATTTAGTAAAAAAGATGGAGAAAATATTAATTCATAATACTAATAAGCATGTATACACTATGTGAATTGAAAGGAGTAATTTGATGGCGGTTTTGATACCAAAAACTAAAAACAAGTAAGTTCTTTTGTAGTGTTGTAGAATCTTTTAGAGTTGATTATTTCTTACTAAACAGTATACAAGTACTGTCCAATTCAAAATAGATCGTTTTAACATCTATGTAGTAGTACAAGGTCATCATTAGAGATGATGAGGACTTACAAAAAATATTATATTAGCCATGGATGTTTGGAAACATACTATAATGAAAAATATAAGATTTCATTAACGAAATTTAATGCCCTTCTTTAGGCCTGACGTTAAGCCAAATATTTTGCTAAGATGCCCTGATTAACCTTGAGCATTCATGTTAGAGAATTCATTGGTAAGAACATTTGTTTGCTCATCAAGAATCTTCATACCAAGCAAAATCAAATACATTTGAGAGTTGGGCATGCTTTATCAAGATTCTGATCAAGCTCAAATGCATTAGGATCTTGATGAAGCTCATCATGAAAGCATGGTCAATCTGTTTCTTGTTGCTCAATTTGAAAGCATTATCAGGTTTGTGATAGCAATGGTAGAGTGACTAAGTTCTGTTACAAACTTATTGGCACCCAATAATGTTGCCAGATTGGTGTGCGTGACCATGAGATCAACTTCCTCCACTTCGTCCATAACCTCATCCAGGACCTTCCTCCTTGACTTTATTGTATATAGTTTCTCTTAGTGTCTTGTTTAGATTAATTGGAGACACGGTTAGTCATGAGTTTAGCTTGTGCAAGAGTGAGTTCAACAATGTTGGTATATCTATTCTAGTAGATACTCATGGCTTAACAACAGCTCATGAATCACATATTGTAATCGCAGTGGAGCTGTTTTGTGCCTTTCGGTTTTTGGCACGTATGGTTGAACCGAAACAATACTATTTTCAACAAAAAAAGAAGATTAATTATGTGAATATTAAACAAGTAATACCTAAATCCATAGAATACAATCTTCATATAATTCATCAAACACAACCAAAGGGAAACTCAAAAATTCATTGGTTGAACTCCACCTAAAAGAACAATTATGTAGAGATTAAACATTTATTGTGCGGCAAAACAACATCATGGACAAGGTGGAATTTGAGCAGTGTTGCTCCCAACGCACACGCAAGTATACGTGGTCGACAAATAATAAAGTGATAAGTAGAGTCGTTCCCATGAGGACTATTCAGACTGGACTCCTAATAACAAACAATTTCTTAACAACTATTCAGGGATCTTTTCCAATAGTGAGAATATTATCAACTACTATAAAATAGTAATTAAAATGGTAGAAGTGAATTCAAACAATGGAGCAAAAATTGGTTTTTATCAGTAATAAGGAGACGGTCCAGGGTTAGAGCTGCGACCAATCCAGTTGAGTTATCCAGTTGATTCCACTTCTTAAGTCCCAAGATTGCTAACTAGCAGGTTAATTGTACTCGTAAAAACCTGTCGATTCTTCACGGTCTATGCAAGCTAATCTAACACCTATATGTCTATGGAATTAAATCACATGCACGCATTAACGAACTCTGTATTTAGCTAAGCAAGGTGAATAGGTATATGTCTATTCTACCCACAAATTGATTCCTCGATGTCAGGTTCACAATCAAGCCCTAGTCCTTCTTATGTGCATTCATAAATTCCCTCTGTCGAGTTCAATCTAAGAACCGTAGATAGTGTTCAATTATTCGGCCGTTATAATCAAACAATTATGATCAAGAAAGAATAAACAATCTGTAATTGGATTCATGGAAATCCACATTCAAACCTCAACCTTCATGAATTCGCTCTAACCCTAAAACGATATATTTAGCTACGCTTACTTATAATAATAACACAAGGATTTGATGAAATAATGAAATAATGATGTAATAAATTAATGGAAGGAAGAAAAACACTTGTTCAAGATGTTATGAGCTCTCAAATTTGCTCCAAAGTCTGAACCTCTTTCTCAAAAACTAAGTAGAAGAGTATTTATAATGTTTACAAAAGCCTAGCAAATAGTTACGCCTAAGCCTAGACGAAATAGGAAATCCAAAAACGCTCCAGGGGCACTATAGCTGGCGCCCCGCGCTTCAAACCGCGTGGAACCAAGCAGAGGACGTCCAATCTTGCACGTAACGGACATGCCCCACGTCCCAAAACGCGGAAAAACGTTGGGCGTTGCAGTGGGCGCCCCGCGCCACCTATAGCGCCAGGCTAATTTCTCTGCTTTCGTCGTTCGCAGCTTGCTTCGTTCTGTACCTTCGCGTGCTCGATCCAATCCTCAATCCAAATTCAATCTTTTTTTGCTCGATTATGCTCTTCAAAGCTCCAATTGCACCTCACAACATCCTACAAGTCACACGACACAAAATCAGTGCAAAATCACATTCCTCAACTAGAAAACGGGCGAATAAAGTACTCAAACGTGAGGAAATATTAAGAAAATATAGGCATAACATGTCAAACATCACCACCCCACAGTTGAACCTTTGCTCGCCCTCGAGCAATTACAAATAACTTTCCAACCTAGGTAGAACAGGTCTGCCTATGGCTATGGTTGCTACCGACCATTGAACGAGTGCACACATGACTACTATGGGTCCAACAAACATTCCAATAATATATCAAACATCAAAACATGAGAACAACCACCCCAAGATAACTCAAATGCACAAACTCGACTCATTGCAACCATGCTCCCACAAAGTCACCCCTACCTACTCAACCAAGAAGCCACGACTTCACCTATCTCATGTAAACCGTGTGCCCTCACCAATAATGAAGCAAGAGAGTGTCCCCTAAATATCACACACAACAATGAATATCAAGAATAGAACGGGGACAATAGCATAGAAAGAATTCACTCACTCTCGTGAAAAGCTCACATGTCACAAATGATGTACCATAGGCTTGCCCGTAGTGTAGGACTCCACTAATGTAGGCTCACTCCAATCGGGATTAACTAGGACTTTAAAGGGTTGTAATGTAGGCTAAGGGGCTGGTAAGATAAATATGGGTAATAATGACTACCTCCCTAAGCATTTTAATACATCACATTCAATTTAAGTACATATCTCATCAAAGCCACCCAATTCACCACCCAACAAATTTTACACACACCTTTTTCAACAAGTAGCAATTTTTCTTTTAAGCACAACACTAGCAAGGATGGATATTCATTTCTTTTCTTTTTTCTTTTTTCTTTTTTCAATTTTTTCAGCTTTTTTATTCATTTGTTTTTTCCTATTCAATTCTTTTCAAACCTTGCCAATGCTCCTTCAACTACTTCACAATTTATTAAGTATTCGCCTCATTGGTTCCACTCAAAAACCTCCCAATACTTCAACCACAAACTCCACAATAATATAAAATTATCAATTGAAGTGCTTAAGGAGTAAATGGTCAAAAGAAGGCAAATAGGAACAAGTGGGTAGGCTTGCGGTGTGGGTGCCAACAAAAAGGTCAATATGGTCACAAAGCAACGCCAAGGTGCATATAAAAGGGTAGGCAATTAATGGTTAGAAGGCAAATCAAGAAAGCCTGTATCATCTCCCGACTAGAGCGAACGCGAACCTAGAATTTCGCTTTGCACACACACGGGACAAGTTCTAGACACCAATATGCAACATGGACTATAATAAGAATATGCCTCACAACACACATTGCACACGATCTACACAAAATGGCTCCATCACAACTCTGAATCAAGCAAATAGGGTGCAACTTGTGGGAATTTAAGCACTAATGCACAATAGTTCACAAAAGAGTCAAGTGAGTGGACTCAAGCGTCTCAAGGGGGTCATTCCATTTTTTCTAGGCATACATCACAATTTAAAACCAAAAGACACCACAAATAGCACATGCTCAAGTCCAAGTACATCGGTATTAAACAAATCAAAGACACCTGGCATTCTACCTAATTCTTCGTCTAGGGCCACCTAACAACTAATACAATACTAATCCTAAAAAATTAAAAAATAAAAAAATAACCCAGTTCAAAGGCCTCCCCATGGAAAAGAACCGAGGTCATAAGAACAACCACGGGGTGGATGACATGTACCACTACCAAAGACTATAAAGAAAATCTTTTTGCATTTTTTCTAATAAAACAAGAGCAAATACTAAAAAGAAAAATAAAATGTCAACTGACAAAAGAAAAATCCTAATGGTACATACATCTCTAACCTCAAAAATAAAGGGGAGTCCCCCCACCCCACACTTAAATCAAGTAATGTCCTCAGTGCTAAAAATAATAAAGTGCAAGGTAGAAGAAACTTCCCTGGAGTGCGGGCCTCGTTCAAGCTTCCATACAATATGAGGTACTCAGACTTCCCCTAACAAGTCATCAACAATAAGCAGGGGTGCGGCCAATAACTCAAAAGGGAGTACAGAAATTGCGAAACCACCCCAGCTGCGGTTCCACCCGCGGCGCGCCACCAAGGCGCCTGAAATTTTTGCTTTCTGCCACTCCAGGCGCGGGGCGCCCCCCAAGGCGCCCGTTCAATTTTTCCGCACTGAATTCTTGTCCCTCGCGCGATACCAAGCGCGAGGCATGTTTTAAAGCGCCTCAAATCCTTGACGAGGTCCTCTTCGAGTGAGACATAGTACGACGTTAGTTCAAGGTGCAAACCAGACTAAAACATGTCGACTACATCTCGTTTCGCACTCCCAACACTTACAAAAATGACAAAATAAAAACAAAAACTACGTGACACTATAAATAAAATAATACAAGTACAAACTCGAGTTGCCTCCCGAGAAGCGCCTTAGTTAACGTCGTGGCACGACGACACTTTTAGCTCACTTCCAGCATTTATGTCTTCTCTTCTTACGACGAACATTTGCTTTCTTCCTTTCTTTGAGAGAACCCATCTTCAACTTCACATGTGATGTGCCACTGCTATCTTGTTCCATATTCTGCTCACACATGTCATTTGGTTTACTTCCACGTTCTTGTTTGACACATTCGATCATAGAGCACTCTTCAACCTTAGTTATGTGCTCCTTCTCATTATAAACTTTGAAAGTAACCTTTTCTCCATGTGCTCTAACAGTCATCTCTCCCAGCTCCATGTCAATAATTGCCTTCGAGGTGACTAAGAATGGTCTTCCCAAAATGATTGGAGCTTCTCGGTCCTCTTCATAATCTAGGACTACAAAATCAGCAGAGAATGTAAACTTACCATCTTTAAGCAACACATCCTCCAACTTACCATCAGGGCGAGTGAGTGATCCATCCACCATCTTAAGAGTAACTGAAGAGGGCTTGATTGCTCCTAGCCCTAACCTTTTGCAAACATATAGAGGCATGAGATTTATGCTTGCACCCAGATCACACAATGCACCAGTGATATTATGCCCTCCAATTGTGCAAGGAATAGTAAACCTCCCAGGATCTTGAAGTTTTGGAGGTAGCTTGCTCAAGATTGTGCTACACTCCTCGACTAACTCAATTGTATCTATCTCTTGAGGCTTTTTCTTCTTGACTAAAATCTCCTTTAAGAACTTCACAAAGGATGGCATCAATCCAAACACATCAGTCAAAGGAATGTTAACTTGAAGCTCTTTCAACATACTCACAAATTTTTTATACTAGCCACATCCTTCGATGGTATAAGTCACTGCGGAAATGGTGGAGGCAGCAGAGGTGCCTCCTTTTTCTCTTCTTTCTTCTTTACCTTCTCCACTTATTCAAATTTTTCTATTTCAGCTCTCTCCTCAGACTTGGCCATCAGCTCTCCACCTTCAATTAAAGTCACTGCAAGACATTGCTCAGGCCCTTTTCTAACAGTACTCGATCCAGCATCACCAGGGGGTGCTCCATATTGTCTAGAATTTGTAGCGCCCACCAACTGCCCCAACTGGTGCTCCAGGTTTTTTTTAGCATTGACAAGATCTTGTATGGCATGTGCATGGGCTGCAGTGTCAGCTATCATTCTCTGCTGGCCTGCCATTAGCTGCTTTAGCATATCTTCAACTGAATTTCTAACATATTGTGGTAGAGCTGGAAGTGGTTGGTAATTATTTGGGGCTCTCATATTGTCTTGATAATAAGCATTACCAAACTGATTTTGACCCTGCGGCCTGTTTTGATTACCCACGTAATAAACTGACTCTGGATTGGATGAGCAAACCTCTGTAGCATGAGGACCACAAACCTCACAAAAACTCTAGAGTTGTTGCACTGGAGCCACTGGTTGCTGAGTCTTTAGCTTGCTGATTTGGTTGGCAATGGCGTCCATCTTTGCATTCAATGCTGATATTTCATCTAGTTGAAGTACCCCAGCAGCCTTTTGAGTAGTAGCTCTACCATCACCCTTCTAATCAGGATTGCTCTGCGAAAACTTGTCTAGTAATTCATAGATCTTGTCAAAGTTTAAGGCCAGTACTTGGCCTCCAGCAGCAGCATCTACCACTATCTTAGTATGCGCAATCAACCCCTCAACAAAAGTATGTGCCAGAACATCATTTGATTGGTTATGGTGTGGACAATCTCTCAGTAAAGCTTTAAATCGCTCCCAGGCTGAATATAATGACTCTCCTTCTCTTTGTCTGAAGGACATAATTTCATTCCTCAGCCGGGCTGTCTTGGCAGATGGATAAAACTTAGCTAAGAACTTCTAAGCCAAATCATCCCAAATAGTGATAGACCCAGGCTTTTCAGCCTTTAACCACTTCCTTGCTGCCCCAATCAGTGAAAATGGGAATAATGTCAAGTGAACATAATCAGTAGGAACTCCCGTCGGTGTATAAGTATCACTAATCTCCAAGAAATTCTGAATGTGTTGCTGCGGATCTTCATGAAATAATCCACCATATTTCCAAGTCGCATGCAGCAACTGAATCATGCCGGGCTTAATCTCAAAGTGCCCGGTGATAGCGGGATTCACAATGCTAGACGCCACTCCTCCCAGGCTGGGAAGAGCAACATCTCGCACTGCTACTGCTCGTTCTTCTGCCATTTCAGTGGGCAAGGAAGCAAGTACAAGTGCTAGTGCTACTCGGTCACTCGCTTCTCTTCTTATCCTTCTCAAGGTCCTTTCAGGCTTGGGACCAAAAGGTTCGAGTAGTTCGTCCCTTCTATTCCTTTGCATTCAAAACCTATTATCTGAAACAGCACAAGAAACTCAACAAAAAATTAAACCTGAATAGATAATAAGTAATCGTTCAAAGAGAAATCAGTCAATTGTTAGTCCCCGGTAGCGGCGCCAAAAACTTGTTGCTCCTAACGCACATGCAAGTATACGTGGTCGACAAGTAATAAAGTGATAAGTAGAGTATCGTTCCCACGAGGACTATTCAGATTGGACTCCTAACAAACAATTTCTTAATAACTATTCAGGGATCTTTTCCAATAGTGAGAATATTATCATTTACAAAAATAGTAATTAAAATGGTAGAAGTGAATTCAAACAATGGAGCAAAAATTGGTTGTTATCATTAATAAGGAGAGGTTAGAGCTGCGACCAATCCAGTTGAGTTATCCAGTTGATTCCACTTCTTAAGTCCCAAGATTGCTAACTAGCAGGTTAATTGTACTCGTAAAAACCTGTCGATTCTTCACGGTCTATGCAAGCTACTCTAACGCCTATATGTCTATGGAGTTAAATCACATGCACGCATTAACAAACTCTGTATTTAGCTAAGCAAGGTGAATAGGTATATCCTACCCACAAATTGATTCCCCGATGCCCAGGTTCACAATCAAGCCCTATTCCTTCTTATGTGCATTCATAAATTCCCTCTGTCGAGTTCAATCTAAGAACCGTAGATAGTGTTCAATTATTCGGCCGTTATAATCAAACAATTATGATCAAGAAAGAATAAATAATCTATAATTGGAATTCAATTCATGGAAATCAACATTCAAACCTCAACCTTCATGAATTCGCTCTAACCCTAGAACGATATATTTAGCTACGCTTACTCATAATAATAACACAAGGATTTGATGAAATAATGAAGTAATGATGTAATAAATTAATGGAAGGAAGAAAAACCCTTGTTCAAGATGTTATGAGCTCTCAAATTTGCTGCAAAGTCTGAACCTCTTTCTCAAAAACTAAGTAGAAGGGTATTTATAATATTTACAAAAGCCTAGCAAATAGTTACGCCTAAGCCTAGACGAAATAGGAAATCCAAAAACGCTCCAGGGGCGCTATAGCTGGCGCCCCGCGCCTCAAACCGCGTGGAACCAAGCAGAGGATGTCGAATCTTGCACGTAACGGCCATGCCCCGCGTCCCAAAATGCGGAAGAAAGTTTGGCGCTGCAGTGGGCGCCCCGCGTCACCTATAGCGCCAGGCTAATTTCTCTGCTTTCATCGTTCGCAGCTTGCTTCGTTTCGTGCCTTCGCGTGCTCGATCCATTCCTCAATCCAAATTCAATCTTTTCTTGCTCGATTATGCTCTTCAAAGCTCCAATTGCACCTCACAACACCTACAAGTCACACGATACAAAATCAGTGCAAAATCACATTCGTCAACTAGAAAATGGGCGAACAAAGTACTCAAACGTGAGAAAATATTAAGGAAATATAGGCGTAACATGCCAAACATCAAGCAGTTATCAGGAACGTCACAAAGGTAAATAGGGAATTGGTTTTGCCAAATACCTAAGCAGCGAAAGAAAGACTCTCTGAACTTATTGTTGTAAATCGATGACTGAATATCTCCTTGGAGCATAATTAATGTATACCCCTCCTCTAATTTAATCTAGATCCCAATGAGAGTCACTGAACTTATTGCTTTATATCCAGGACTAAAATCTCTTTGGACCATAAATGTATATATCCCCCATCCTTTAGAATGGATGTAGATTCCAATGGGATTAGTTTCTTGGGTTCTTTGGGTAGAAAGACTTCTAAGTCTTTAAATAAGTACAAGAGACTCAAGTTTCAAAAAATAGGTGGGAGATACACTTTTAAAATTAGTACTAATGACTAATAGTTTAAAAGCCCTCAAGTTTTTTTCATTTGCACAAAGCCTCCACCTTCTTATCTCCCCTCCACCAGCCCCTCCAATTCGCCCCCCATCCCCCATCGACCCCAATCCACCTTCGGCCCCCTCCCATCAACCACTCTACCACCACCCTCCACCATCCCTCACCACCTTTCACCACTAACCACCACCTTCTACCACCTTCCACCATCCACCACCACCTTCTACCACTCTCCACCACCACCTTTTATCACCTTCTACCATCAACCACCACCCTCCACCACCACCCACCACCCCCACCATTCTAATGTGGGGATATTTCAGCATTTGTCGAGATGTGTACACATCTGAGAAATATGTGTACACATCCCTTAAGATATGTACACATTGATCGAGATGCGTATATGTACACATATTTTTCAGATGTGTACACATATTTTCTAGATGTGTCACATATTTTTCAGATGTGTACACATATTTCCTAGATGTGTACACATATTGTTCAGATGTGTACACATCTGCAGAAATATTTCAACATACGAAGAATATATTTACACATTTGAAAATATGTGTAAAACGACGAGAATTAAAGAAAATATATGAAAAAGAATGAAATGGAGAAGAAGAAGAAGAAGAAGAAGAAGAAGAAGAAGAAGAAGAAGAAAAAGAAGAAGAAAATTTAGGAGAACGAAGAAAAATTCAAAATAAATCGAAGAAGAAAAAGAAAACAAGAAAAAAATAACGTGGATGGTGATGAAATGAAATTTAAAATGAAATCAAGAAGAAAGAAGGAGAAGGAAGAAGACAAAAAGATAGAGAAAGAAGAGAAGAGAGAGAAATTAAGTTTGAAATACGGGAGAGAGTGTAAAAGTAGGTGGGATGGAGGGAAATTGAAAATTCAAAAAGTGTGGTGTTTTTATAAATTTGAAGACTTTTTATTTTGCCTACAATTTTTAAACATTGCACTTCGGTCCTCACTTAAACTAATTAAAGTTTGACTTGGTCTTGTCCTATATTCTTCTATTGAGACTTGAGAGAACATTTTGCCTCTTTTATCTCTATTTTCTTTGATCAAATCAGTCAAAGCGAAGTTACTCAGAAAATTTTGCAAATAAATTATAGGTGCCTTACAATTATGTCTATAGGGAGGAGAATCAACTTGGGATAGTTCATATGTTACGGCTCAAGTCCATGGTACGTATCTGTGTTTTTTGCCTATGCTCGCATATATTTGTCATTTAGTCTATGTCACATTGAAACCAAAATACATGTGTACCATATGAACTTGAGTTAGCATAATAAAACTCATCACTTTCGTCTCCCATTTTGGTGGGAATTCGTCTGAAGTGTCATATTCATCTTATCTTTAGAAGCTTGCCCAACATACACCTGCAATCATGTTTGACTTGTCTTCATCAGCCCCCCTCGATCAGCCCCCCTCGATCAGGGGCATCACATAATTATAACATGAGCATAAACAAAAACACTTTCAGAATCATTTTGTATTACCAACAATTCTTCCCCTTTTTGTTATGAAAGCAATATACACTCACACTAAAAGTAAAAGGGATGAAGTATAGTAGAGTAGTCCTTGTACCTATATATGTATAACTATCTTTTACAAACATATATGAAGTATATGTTGATGTAAGTAAATACAACAATAACATACCCAGTTTTATCCCACAAGTGAGGTCTAGAGAGGGTGAGATGTACGCAGACTTTACTCCCACTAAAATAGAGAGATTGTTTCCGATAGACCAACGACTAGAAAAATATTTTGAAAACATGTTTGAAAAAAACAAGGCAAAAAACACCAGGATAGCTCAATTACTTACCTAAAAACTACAACAACCAGAGCAAACAGAAGACACCAATAGCTTTAAAGAAGAACGATATGATAAAACTACTATGTATAAGAATAATAAAGCTAATATGTCAGCAATCATTCGCCTACTACCTAACCTTCTATCCTAATCCTTGACCTCCACGATTTTCTATCAAGGGTTATGTCTTCGGTGATCTGGAGGTGAGTTATGTCCTGTCGAGTCACCTCGCCCCAATTCTTCTTTGGTCTACCTCTAGCTCTCCGTAGACTCAGCATGCCAGTCTCTCGCACCTCCTCACTGGAGCATCTGTGATCCTTCTTTTCACATGGTAAAACCATCGCAACCTCGTTTTGTACATCTTGTCTACCACTGAGGCCACTCCCACCTTGTCACGAATGACCTCATTCCTAATCTTATCCATCCCAATATGCGTACACATCCATCTAAGCATTCTCATCTCTGCTACGCTTATCTTTTGAATGTGTGTGTTCTGACTGGCCAACTCTCTACTCCGTACAACATAGTTGGTCTAACGGCCGCTTTATAAAACATACCTTTGATCCGTCTAGGTGTCACTTTAATTATCGCTTAGGAACCGTACACGAATCTCCCCTTTCTGCCCCTATATGATGAGTGATGTCATGATCAACTTCTAATTAACTGGGTAATTAAAGCTTGTCAAGTCTCCAAATGATCTGAGGATATATTCTAAAACTAAAATTGCTAGAAGTGAAATAATAGTCGAAAAGATGCTGACTTTGATTATCACATGAAAAGGTTGACGAAAGCCATTTTCATGACCAACACATGCATTTTTATGTAGCTCTTAGGATTTTTGATGCCTGTGGTAGAACACTTTAGATAGCCTCGTGTCTAATGATATGTTCATAGACGCAGAACGAGCACAAGCTAAGTCCGAAACTACATAATCCCATATAGAGAGCGGAGTGAAAAAAGTACATATGTTATAAAAAGCTTGGAGTATTAGACCAATATTTTTAAAAGGCAAGGCGTTTTACCTTATGCAAGGCGAGGCGTAAGCCGAGACAACTAGGCGTAAGCCCATTATATTAGGCTAAGAGTAAAAAATTACGTACAACTAAGAAATAATAAAATTTTTTGAGAATTTAATTAGCAAGTTGGTATTTAAGTGTAGGCTTTAAATAGAGGGTTTATCGAGAAATTTTTTTTTTAATTTAAATATTTTTTAGACTTACGCTTCAAGACTCGCACAATGCCTAAACGTATGCCTCGATACGCCCCAAATTGTGGGATTTACATATTTCGGAACTTACGCCCCGCTGGGTCCGCATTTCGAAACATACGCACCGCCGAGTCGCTCCAGTGCGCTTTGGCTACATCTCGACCGGAGCTTGCCTCGGGACCACCTTTGAAAACATTGTATTAGACATATCATTAAATATGGATTTTCTAAGAAGTAATGGGTCCTTGAACCTTTTAGCCATAAGAATTGATGTATTCAAACATATTATTAATTGACATAATATAAATAAGGAGTTTGGGAGAGGTAGCCATATGGATCGAAACTCCCAAACTAACCTAACATAATAGTAAAGTGACAAAATGAAAGACTCCTTCTATCCAAGATCTTGAGGAAATGACTAATTTTAATACAAAATAACCATATGAAAACTCCAGAACTAACTTAACATGAGTGAACTGACAAAATGGAAGACTCCTCCTATCCAAGATCTTGATTATTTGACTAACTTTTTAAACAAAATAACTTTGTTAGAACATACTATAAGGTGATTCTTTTTTTTCATCCGAAAACTCCTTTTCATCCGAAACCTTCTTTTCATCAGAAACCTTCTTTTCATCAGCATGATCTCCTTGCTTCTTCTTCTTTGATGGTGGTTGAACTTTTTCTGCATCATCTCCACCGTTGCCACCATTTTTATTGTCCTCTTCCTCTCTTTTTTCCTCCTCCTTCTCCTCCTTCTCCTTCTCCTTCTCCTTCTCCTCCTCCTCCTCCTCCTCCTTCTCCTTCTCCTTCTCCTCCTCCTCCTCCTCCTCCTTCTCCTCATCATTATCCTTCTTATCTTTCTTATCTTTCTTATCATTATTATCATCATCACCATCATCATTTCCACTTTTACCATTTCCCTTAGCATCTTTATTAGAAGTTCCTTCATCATCACTAGAAGTCATTTCCCCATATACCTTGCCATTGTAATCATCACTACTATCACTACTGTATTCATCTTCGTATTCGTAATCGTTAGGATCAAAAGCATCATGTGCGTCTTCACAAGAATCATTCTTGTCAGAATCCTTTGCCATAGATCTTTTAAGATCGGCAAAAACAAACCTAAAATGCCGCAAAAATAGTGATAGTTAATAGTATGCTGATATTAATTAAATTGAATTGAGAAAATTAAAACCTTCTTGTACCTATTCTGCGCGCTGAGATGGTCCAAAACCAATGGCAGATAAAAACTCTGGAAAAAATCATCATCATTCATGGGAACATTTATATATGAAAATAAGCAAAATATAGCACTAACAAAACGAAAAAATTAAAATAAAATAATTGATATGGTCTAGTTGTATGGATGTTATACACTAGCTATACACTAGCCATAGGAAGCAACTACAAAACTATAAGTAAAGCAGGTTTTAATTTACAAATGTGCTCTGAAGAGATAAAGCAAATTGAAATTCCTTTATTTTCTTTTTATAAAATTAACTATATGTTTCCTTAAACCACATGAAAAGGGCATACACTAATACAAGTAGCTGCTAAGAATGTACCACGAAGAGCAGAGATACTGAAGAAACCATCATCTGGGAAGCAACATTGGTGGTGGAAAGTCTCACTGAATCCATTGAAAATACTTTAGGCTAAAGTAAAGAGGTGTGAAAGAATCAGTGTTGGATTTGGGTGGCCTGATGTTGGTTTGGAGAAGAGTATTTATAATAGAGTTCCTGTACAAATAAAGATATATTTTTAATTTGTTTCCTAAAGTAAATTAGAAACAAAATTTAGAATTTTAATAAAAGTTGTATCTAGAACTTGGTATAAAGGATTTCATGAAATCGGACATTTAAAATAACCTTAACTTTAGATCTTGCAGGTATTGGAATCAAGATAATTAGGAAAAATCATGATACTAATTCATTTTATTCTTTTCCCATGCATTATTTCTCATTTTCATTTAAATAAGGAAATTTACTTATATATTTCCTCTAAGAGTCAAGACACAGATTCTAACCAACTGCCAAAGAAAATATGGTCACCCTTTCAAATCCAAGGATTCTAAAGCTAAATTTGCTGGAACTGCGACAGCTCTAAGGATTGACCAATTTACAGAAAAGTACCTTTTCTAGAGGAAAATTAGAATAACTAAGAAACTTGAATTCATCTATATAGTTAAAATATTTTGATGTTCGTACTTCCAAATCTATTCTTTCTTTTACTGATGGAGTACTTTCTAGTAATAAAGTACTTTTGAAGGAATTTCGAACTTTAACCTCTTATGTCACCAATTAAGTTCAAGTGCCTTACATCTGATTTTACTTTTTCCATCAAAATGAAAAAGAAATTACCAGGAGAGAAAGCAAATGAAAATAAATTAATTTGGAAAAGAATCTGAAAAACACACTCTGGCTTGGAACCCATGCGGTGTTGGTCTACTCAATGTACGAAACACATAAATAATAAAATCAAACAATATACAACGAAACAAATAAAACTACACAATATTAGTATATTGCACCAAAAAAGTTATCCGAAACAAAAAGAGGAGAAGACATATCCTAATGATGTTGGAGTTATGTACACAGTCATAATAGTCGATCAATTCTACCTGTAATATAATGAGTTTGACCAAGGTTTTACCGTTTTAGTATATATTATTTTAATCCTTATGATACATGATAGAAGAAAAATATATAGTCGCATGTAATTTTTGTTTAAGATCAAGTGATTTAATTTTAATAGCCACAAACTAATATGTATATCATTTAATCATAATTAAGTAATTATTTTAAGTGATTCAGCTGGTGGATTTATATTTGTAACTTCTTTGGCATTTCGAGAATGTGTCAAAACTTACATGCTTGTATTGGTCGATTTCTGTTCGATCACAAGAAGAACGGACTCGTTTATATGGCAAGGCACTAATTGATTTCAAGGACATTATGATCGAAAAGAAGCAGCTTCGTTCGACTGTGTGATTGATTAGGCTATGTTGTTGTCGGAGAACTTCGAAGACAGTGTTCCAACGGATAACTTAGGTTATCCTCATCCCAAATTTATCGGAATAAATTTAGCGGATTCGGTGGAAGTGGATGAAAACAGGCAACTGCTGAAAGAGAGACGTGAAGAAGTGGGAGTTCTTCTAGGGTTGGGAACCTTACCATTTCAACCTATAAATAGGACTTTGTTCCTTCATTTGAAGACTACGTTCATCTGAACACCACTTTCTCATTCTTCAAGCTGTACATTCTCTCATTACATTATTGTTATTTTCTCATCATACCATAGTTGATCTACTGTCATTATCAAAACAACCATTGTATTAAACCATCAATCGTGGCTTGGTTCAAGTGTGGAAGAAGATTCATCTCTTTCATCGAAGCACCATCCTCCGATTCTTCAATACAATAAGCTTTTATCGCTTTATTTATTTATTTATTATTTCCTATTTCGCTGTTTGCATGCTATTTCCACTGTTCAATACTTTAATTCATCACATTCGATCTCGTTAATCTGTTATCATTACTCTGATCGCATAGTAGATCCATTATTTAACTTGCTTATTAGTATCGAGCATATCAAGTGAATTGCTATTGTTGCTTTCCGATCGTATAGTCATTTGATTGAATACATCTTTATCGATCACATTTATTTATCATTATATCTGACTTTGTCATCGAATTTGGTTAAAATCAAGTATTTAGCATTAAATGAAATTAACACATAATTCGTCTTCGATAGAAACTTGCCCGAAATCACGCCATCGTAAATTTCTGATTCGCCATTTGCTTTAATTTGTTTGTTTACATCTGCCTTCGAATTGTTCATTCTGAATCAACATCAGACTTGCATACTCATATCTTCGAAATTGATATTTGCATTGTCTTCGAGTTAAGACCCTGAAAATCGACTACTTGTCATCATAAATTGCCTATCAATCGATCGAATTGAGATATAAACGATCGCTTTAGACTCAACTAAATATAAATTTAATTGTAAAACCTGAAGTACATTTTTAGGAAATACAATGCTGAAATCATGGGTTTGCGTTTTGGTTTCTCTTGGCTTCTACAACATTTTGATGTTACGTGTATTGTTGAATGTGATGCTCATGAAATTGTGCTCCCTTATAACTCTATCGGCAAAGGCCTTACAGGAGTGCTTCTAGACGATTGTCGTTACTCGAGAGAAATTCTCATGTTTCTCTATGTTACGTTGGTTAGGCGACTAGCAAATCTAGTCGGTTAGGCGACAAGCAAATCTAGTCGCTCATCATCTGGCAAGAAAGTCTAGAAATTATGCTAGTCCTTTTCATTGGAAATATGCTCCTAGTTATATTTATTGTAATCTACTTGTTGACTGCTGATTCAGGTTAATAAAATCCTTTCTTTGAATAAAAAAAAACTTTTAATAAAGAGCTTATATACAAGACACATATGTTATATTCATATATTTGATATAAATATCGAGTTAATGTTTAGGTTCTTCAAACATATACAATAGAATCCGATGAACTACATGATAGGATAATCCTATTTTGCATCATATCGGTATCTTTGTTTCGCCCTAAACTACGGTTGCCTGTCTCTTTCTTTTTTTTTTCTTTTTACAATATGGACATATATAGGTTTGGGAGTTCCAATTTCAAATTTTTTTTTTTTTTTTTTTTTGAAAAATCATATGCACCTATAATTAATATATGGTGTAATGCACATAAATTTTGAAGTATAACTAGTTGATAAATGATGATTATTTTACAATAGATGTTAGGAAGGTATATATAAAACCTAAATAAACGAAGACCTAGTTGAAGCAATCAACTAATCATGCATCAAACTTTATAAAGTAAACTTTCTTAAAACTCAATTTGCAGATAGTCGCATACAGGATTATCGTAAGTAGTATCAAAATTTAAAGAAGAGAACAAATGAATAAATTACTATAATAACATTATTCATATTAAAAAGTAGTTCTAATAAAACACAGTTCAAGTACCTCGACAAGTTTTCATTTTTGAAAGGTATCCATAATGTACTCATTAGAAATATTAATAAACATATCTTTTTCTATGTAAAGCATCTAACACCACTCAAAAGCTCATTATTCATTCGATTTTGTATGCCGTTCTTTATCAATTTTATTGCCGAAAAATCTTTTTCAACTGAAGTTGTAGCATGTAGCAAAACTAAAGCTAGTTTTACAAGTTGGAACATAAGGGGATAAGTTCCATGCTTAGTTTCTCAAAAAAGATCACCAACGTCCACTAAGATTGGTAAACCTTTTATCATGATCTCACTCATCAGTAATGTAATTCTCAACTTGAGAATGAAGGTCAACCTTTGAGTGTTTATCAAAATCATCATGATATAATTTAGCAATTTCAATTTCTTGTCCATGTCAAAGCTGGGATCATATGGATTCAAGCAAGAAATTTCAAGAAGCAAATCAATGCTCACCTTATAAATGCGATTATTGAGTTCATGAAGTCGTCAATCAGCTATTCTATATAATACTTCAACATGATAATTATGTGTAAATAATATGCTCAACAACGACTTTAATACGTAATCTTCCAAGGATTAAACATAGGTGGACAACATGACGTGTTGTTAGGAGTTAGATGTTTCAACTTGCTCTATTCTTTTTGTGAGTCCCATTGGTTAATCGATGAAGGAATTTGGGCTTTAGTCATTTACTTTTTGGTATAAGGGTTGCGTCCGAGATTCATGGATGTATTCTTTTGTCATTTAGACATCTCATAATATTTTATGTGCCCTTGTGGTATATTATTTTGTTAGTATGAGTTAATATTACAAAACATAGCAATATGTTTATATACAGGTTGCTAGAAACAACTAAAAAAGAAAAATCCTATCTTCCATCTTCGGTATCTCTCGCCTCTTGCCCTAACTCTCTGCTGCCCCCGCTGGTCTGAAAAAAATAGTGCAGTAATGCAGAAACAATGTAGAAATAGTAGATACAAGTATATAAATAATGTAAATACAAGCAGAAACAGTGTAGATACAAGCAGAAATAATACAAAAATAGTGCAAAAATAGTGTAGAAATGCGTAAATATGGTAGATACAGGTAGAAACAGTGTAGATATATACAAGAGTACAAACAATATAGATACAAGTAGAAACAGTACAAAAACAGTTAGATAGACAGAGGAAATACTATAAAATAAAAAAATTAAAAAAAAAACACCAAATCTAGTTGGGAAAACACCATATTTGAATGGAAAACATCACATATGATCGAAAAACACCATATCTGGCTAAAAAATACTAAATTTTAGTCAGAAAATACCATATTTGAAAAAAAAAATACCAAATATGATGAAAAACATTAAAATTTTATCGTAAACACCATATCTAAATGAAAAATATTAAACCTGAGCAAAAATCAACAGATATACAAAAAAAAAATGAGATTGTTCAAAGTTGCTCCAGCGGATACAGTGGCCTATTGTTCAAAGTTTCTCCGGCAGTGGCAGTGGGGGAAGGGGTCTGGTGGCGCCAGAGGGGGAATGGGGGTATGGCGGCAGATTGAGAATAGCGTAGGGAGGAGGGATTGAAAATGAGAGAAATGTGAGGAGGAGACTACGGTTTCGCTATGTTTATGGTTTTTATATTTTTGCTATGTTTTGTAATTAAGTCTTCAATTCCTCTATATCGTGTAATTAATGGCAAAAATACTAAAGTCCCCCCCCCCTCCCCCCCCCCCCCAAACTTGTCCGTAAAAGTCAGTTACACACTTAACCTTTACGAGCGACCTCTTACCCCCCCTATCGTTGTCTGAAGTGGAACTAACATCCCCTTAACACACATACAACCAGTCACATGGTGGAAGGTGTATCACACTCGCGCCCATGTCATCACTATGTCATTGCCACATCAATGTCACCTAACTATTTCTTTAGAATTTTTTTTCCATGTCACCTAACTATTTCTTCTTCACCAAAAGCTAAGCAATTATCACAAAACACACATCTTCCACCATAAAAATATAAACAACCACCACAAAATTGACTATCGAGATCACTACACCACCATTGCCACCATAAAAAATTACAAATATCATCCTGAGATTAATATCCACAATTAGTACCCACCAATAAAATTAAGTCATTGCCATTACCACCATGACATTAGCACCACCAAACATCACAAGCAATCACGACCATGAATTTCTTCACCACCACCGAAATTATACCACCACCACCATTGAATACAAATTTCATCACCAACCATCAAATTTAAACTACCACCGCTGCCACCCACCAAAAATCAAAATAACAACATCGCCAATTTACCACCCATGACCAAACCAACCAAAAAATATCACCACCACCATCACAAATTCTTCTAAACTCAGAGGAGAATTGCAATTATAATGTGTTAATCGAGTCAGTAAAGGAGAAGATAGGAATTTGGTGAAGAATGAAAGAAAAGAGGTGGGTGTAGATGGAGAATAGAAGAGAAGGGGTGGGGGGAAGTTGAAGGCACACCTTCCTTCTTATCCTATCTCTCTTTTTAATTTTCCTTTTCTTTTAGGTTTAAATATTGACTACCACTTGCCAATTTTCTTTTTTTCATTTATTTTTGTTTCCACGTCAGCTTTTAGTGTCTTTGAGGGGGAAAATAAATTCACTTCGAACAATATTAGGGGGTATGAGGTCGCCCGTAAAGGTTGAGTGTGTAACTGACCTTTTAGGTACAACTTCAGGGGAACTTTAGTATTTTTGCCTTAAGACAAAATATCTCATATATTTTAAAAAAGGATCTCCAAATTGTCCTTTTGTATAATTTTCTCAATATAGAACATGGTTCATTCAATAGAGTTAAAGTATTGGGTGTTGGTCACATACTCGTATATGTAGGTTGGGAATTAAAAGATCCATATACCATATTAAAATAAGGATATATGATATATATCGATAGTGTAAATTTTATACCGTCCAGCAGTGATTTTAATTTTTGATAGGAGGTCAATTATCATATTTATTTGGGTATTGATTAAGTCATAATTTTTTTCACCTATAATTATCTAATAGTAACCTGATTGAGTAAATATATCATTGATTCATTAAACTAATTCACTAACTAATATTCCTATAATTAAAAAAAGGAAGAAGCACCATATAAGAAGTTGCAAATCAAAGAAATAGAATAGAATAGGTAAAATAAAAAATATAATTGGAAAAGGAAAAGAAAAATTTTAAATAGTCATCATGCAATGACACATTGTAATTACTTCTCATTCTCATCTACATTTGAATATTGGAGAGTGTAACTACAGACAATTTCATATTGCTAATATAATTAAGGGAAATTCACAATAGGGGAACTAAAAGCCTGAGCTATATATTTTTCACTCTTTTTTTTTCAAAATTATCCTAAACAAACACCTAACCACACCCTATATTTTTTTTCTAACCACTCCCTTTCTACAGTTAATGACTTTTCCTTCTTCTTCTCCCCTTCTCTTTCACCACCGTGGGTGCCCCTTCCCTCCGACCACCACCACTCTTCCCTCCAATCACCGCTACTTCGCCACCTGCTGCCTCCCCATTCCAGATCTGCATCCTCTGTCTTCCTCGCTGCTGCTATCCACCGCCGGGATATGCTTCTGCTGCTACTATCTTTGCCTTGTTCCCTCTGCTGGAATCTGCTCCAGCAAAGTTGTTGCTGTTGTTCTCGCGAAGCAGTTGTTGCTTTGCTCCGGCGAAGCAGCAGCTACTGATATGGTGAAGTAGTTGTTTCTTTGCTCCGGCGAACCAGCTGGCAAGATCCAGATGTCACTGTTCCGACAATGGGTGACGTCACTGTTCCGATAAACAGCTTCGGCCACTGCTTATTCTTCTCCATTTTTTTTAGATGGTATTTTTGTAAATGTATACATAATCTATTATATTAAAATGTGTATACACTATATAACTGAAAAGAGTGAGTGCATACATTGTGTATAACTGATAAATTTGAGTATATACACCATAAAATTGGGTGTAAACACTACGTATATGTGAGAAGACTGTTTGTACACATCCTGATATTGTTTGTATTCAATGTGTATTAGTTTTGTGTATACGAACTATAAAAAGTAAGGGCTATTCAAAGTAAGGGAGAGTTGACTGGCTGTTATGATAATTATCTTTATAATTAAGAGCCTGTTTAGGTAAGCTTAAAAGCAGCTTAAAAGCACATATGTACTTATGAGCTCATTTATGAGTATTTGGTAACTCAAAAAGCAAAGAGCTTATAAGCAATTTTGTACTGCCATAACTTCTCAAAAGTGGTTTATAAACAACTTTTGGGTTATAAGCTATTTATAATAAGCTCATCTAAATATGCTCTAATTATCCAGACAGACATACTAAACTGTGTAATTATAGATCCAATAGTTTGGCTCTCCTATATAAGTACTTTTTTCCCTCCTCTCTACTTTGTTCCATTTTCCAGTTTCCTGTCTCCATCTTCCACCGCCTTCTTAGTTCAAGAGTTTACTCGAACGACCATGATCAACAGTTTCAGGTCTAATATCTCTACAACTTTGTTTTTTTCCTTCAGGGAATTCTTTACATAAGCGCTTTTATTTAGTACCCTATTATTTATATCTTATTGCCTTTAAAGTAGGTACTTTTAGTTTTTTCCTTTGCTGGTTTTTCGGATGAACTTTGTGGTTATAACTCAAGATTTAAATAACCCCATTTAGTTTGAGTTTACCAAGAAACTCAAATGATTTGATCAAAATATCTACTTTTTGGTGTGACATATACTATAGGATATAGTGCATGGTAATAGTTTGTGAATATGAGCTCAGAATATGTAATTTTAGGTACCATTTTAATCTTGATTCCATTATTACAATATTTTAGAAAAAGATATGAAACATTTATATCATAGTTCTCTTAGAATTAGAAAATCTAGAAAAATATTATAGAAAATTGTAGTCACTTTGAAGAAATACATGATTTTTAAGATTATAAGGCTCAAAAAAAGATTATAAGACTCAAAATTTTAATGATTTACCTTTTTAAGGATTCAAAGAATTAGTACAGGCTTAACATTTTCATTGACCATTTAGTTTCATACAGTAGTTTTTTTAGGACACCAATAAGTTTGCACAGTGCAGTGATTTGAATTTGTTTGTTACAATTAAATTTTATGTTGTAGACCTGCTCTTTAGTAATCCTTAGACGCTAACGAATGTTTCTATAGTTGCTTGTTGTTTCAACATAATTATGGAAACTCTTTGCTTATGGTTTCATCATATGTTGATGCCTGTTGTTTCCATTTCTCAATGGTACTGCTGGTATAACCATTTTTTCTCATTATTTCATTATGTAGGGTTAGCCTTTTCCTGTATGAAAATTTTTCCAAAGCTGTGGCATGTGTAAGATTTCATCAGTCTCTTGATGAATGCAAAGTTTGTTTATCGTGTCAGTCCAGAATCTATATTAATGCATGAAGATATTCTTCAGTAGGCTGGCAATTAAATTACTGTAAAATATGGAAAATGGTATCTGAAAAATCGGATTTTAAGGCTTTATCCATTTTGCTTGCAGGGTGTCGCTAGTAGGGAGCATGCCAGAGTTTTTGTAGCATAATGGATAACTGCTCTGCAGATTTTGAGAAAAAGTGAATGATTGTATCAGATGGGAGGAGCTTGTTTAATGAAGTGAGATCAGCAGGTCAATGAGGACTTTTAGGACAATGCCGCAGAAATTGAAGCTCAAAATGGCTGGGAACTTCATTTTCAAGCATTGACAGATCCGAAACATGGAAAAGAAAACTTCCCATCTCTCATGGAATAGTGTATTTTGTAGAATTTGTGAAGTCTGTCTTTAGATGCATACCGTATCAAGCAAATGTGAGGTCGACGTCCATTATACGGACTGAGTTCTCCTTTTTTTCCTTTTTAGGACATTGCAAAATACAGTACCTTATGTCGACTACCAAGGGATATTGGTCAGCATATTTTAGATGGATTGGTTTATTCACAACGTCTAGCTGATGTCAAACTTAAATTTAGAGATTTTACTCTTCAGATATCTGTATGCTTATCAGTGAACTCGAGTAGAGCTTACGATGGGGTAATGTGGCAGATGATTTGCTTATTTATGTGACACTGATTTTTGCATGACAGTATATTGATTTGGAAGAATACCTAGGTATGGATGACCGTCCGTTGGATGAACTTTGGATGTCATTTCTTCTTTCTTTGGGTTTTTCTAGATATAATATCACAGATTCTGGCTTAGCTAATCTCAGAAGCGGAATAATCTGCAAGCACTAAATCTTATTACCTCCGTTTCAAAAAGGATGAACCTATTTCTTTTTTAGTCTGTTTCAAAAAGAATGACCTCTTTCTAAATTTGGAAAGAAATTTTCACTTTTACTCATCCTTAGATGATTTGTAGCCATACAAATATCTATAACTTATTTTAGACCACAAATTTCAAAAGTCTTCCCTCTTTATTAAACTCCGTGCAAAGTCAAATGGGTTCATCTAAAGTGGATCGGACCAGATTTCAGACCATGAACTGAAAAATGTAAGTGGTACATAATCCCTTCTTTCTAATGTGCCATTGAAATATTGTCACGACCCTATTTAGGGCCGTGATCGGCGCTAGACAAGACTAAGCCTACCTAGCAAGCCTATCATATTCGCGCAGAAATTTCGGCAGAGTTTCCCCTGTACCGGAAGCAAACCAAAATTTTGTACCTGTCAGCAACCAGCCAGAACCAGTCTAATAAATAACTATCACATTAATACGCATATTTAAAGTCTAAAGGACGATCAACAACACTAAATCCACACTGTTCACGATAATAATTAAACCACAGAGTACCTCGGTACCAACTTAAACCAAAACGACATCCCAAGACTGACTAAGGAGCAAAACTCTAGATTCAAATGAACTAATGACTTAAATAAATAAATGAATAAATAATGGCCCTCGCGAAGCAGATGCGGGGCTTACTGGATCAATCCTTAGCTCTGTCACTCGCCTTGACTCAAAGTGTCAGCCTCAACTAGCTTATCTGTGAGTGGGGAAAGGAAGAGGGTTAGTCACACAAACTAAGCGATGACAATATCAACCATAGCGTTTTTATTCGGGACAAGCATATATAAGAAAACATGCATAATAAATAATACTGTAATTCCACTGAAAATAGTAATTTCAACCATAGTACTCGTGTCTTTATATATAATGGAAGGTTCCTGAGCCAGAATCAAATATTACGATCTGACACCATCAGTTTATCACGGCCGTTTGACTATCCCGTCAGCTGGGTTCCCTTTTAGAGGGTGGACTAGTTCTTTCCTACTAGCGGAGGAGAAATACGGTACAATGTGCACCAGGCCTAACGATCCCGACGTTAGATAACGGCGATCTGGCTAAGTTAATTCACAAAACAATATTTACTTTTATAACGCAATATCTCATATTTGTACTTTCTTCTGACAAGATATTAAATCACAATATCTATAGCAGTTCTCAAAATAAACAAAGGTTCAAAATATATCAATTTGTATCAACAACTTTAGTACCAAAATAACAGTTGGATATAACAATATAACAGTTATACTAGCGCTTGTCCCATGCAATAAAACGATTTAATAAAAATAGTATTAATGCAAGAAAATGAGTTTCAAATATGCTATAGTTGAAAATCAACTACGGGTAGATATTTCACTCACGGTACCAGCTTCTTTAGTCCCGAACCAGTGCTCCCGGGCTAACGATTCGCTTGTTCCACGATCTAGAATAAGTTATCACCATTTATATGTTAATTACAGAAATCACACAATAAATATTTACTGTGAGATTTTCGGATTATTGAATCCATATAGCTTGGGTGGTTACTTAGTTTTGTGGAAAAGATTCATTCTCCCTGTTAAGAGAAAGTTTATCTTTTAATTATCCTAATTTAGTTTCTTACTACATTCCCTTCTAGGTAAAGTGAGTAGATTATGAAGTACTATTCTTGATACATAGCCAATTCATATTTTTGGCGTGAAATTGCTATCTCTGAAGAAGGGACTTTATGCAAACTCTACTATACCATAATCTCATTCTTATAAAAAACCGTTAAGGAAATTGATGAAGTATTACCTTGCACAAAGTTAAGAAAAGAATAACTTCCAAGGTGCCTTTAATGGATGCCCAAGAAGCTACACTTGGCTGCCGTTTCTTTGCTTAGCTTCTCTAGGTTTTCTTTTCAATTCTTTTGTTTTCTTTTTCTTTCTTTTGTTTTAGATTTCTTTCAATTTTTTTTTCTTTATTTGGTAAAATTGCAAAGAGGTCATTGAACTTTCACTTTGATCTTAAAATTACCCCAATGTCTTGGTAATATTATAAGACTATTATTATTATTATTATTATTATTATTATTTTGGGTTATAGGAGTAACAAATATACCCAAGTTTTAGAAGCTTATTCGAAGCACAGATATCTATGGAAGTGGCTGGGAAAGGAAGAAGGGCAAATATTTAAAAGTACATACATTTTAAAAAATGGAGAACTAGCTCTTGAACTCAGTGGAAATAGAACTGTTATGCTTCCTGGTGAATCTAGTGGTTTTATGTTTTCATTGAACGATAATTGTGCATGGGAGGAGGTGGCCAGTAACTTTTCCACAATATACTGGATTCACTTTAAAGGCGACATGTTTTGAACTGCATTAACCTATGCTTATGGGGATACAGGATGAAAAGGTTTAAGCAAGATGCATGGATTTTTGGTTGGAAAGAATCTGTATGTTCTTCTTTCCATTGGCTGGTGCTTCTATGTGAACACAAGTGCTACCTTTGTAAATTTTTGGGGCTACTCCTGTTCAGACTTCTACTTTTTTCCACAATCTGTTGTTCTTTTTTCCTTTTTGACACAAGGATTCAGGTCTATCATGCTTGGTAACTCTGAGTTTTAGAAGAAATAAATTACTGCTCAAGGGCTGAGTGCCTTGTATGGCTGATTAACTTGGTGAAGTTATATCTGGAAAGATGCCCTAAAATGTCATGGTGGAATGATTCATATTGAAGGTTTGTTCTTCTCTTTTTGGATTGTTTTGCTCAAATAAAACAGTCTGCTGCGTAGCTATCTCATGAGAACCCGATAACTTATAATAACCCTGATATTGGCTGGTAGTGTACTTTCCATGACGTACATCTGTTCTGCATTTGTTATTTAAAAAACTTGCACCTGTGTTATAAGAATGCACATTTAAGAGTCGGGCGGTTAAAGGTTCATGTTGTTTTAATGTATGGGATTGATGGCAGCTGCAAAATTATGTAGCCGCTTAATAGGTAACTTAGTATTTAATGTGCCAAATTACATAGTAATTTACCTGTTAAACTGATTAGCCATGCAGTTGTTAATGTTCAATACGGTGATTTCAAGAATGTGGTGTAGAGATGGCACTTTGAAGGTTGTTATGTCGTTTGAGGTTTTATATGGTTTGATTTGAAGTATCACAGTTTGGTTCATTATATGCTAATGCACTAACTATCCCTGGCTTTACCATAACCACGATTTGTTTACCTCTAAAGGTTTCAGTTCAGAACTTGATCCAAGGTTATGTTTAATGTCTTAAGGCAAAATGCTTCGGCAGGTACAACGAAGCTCGAATCTCTCAATGTTAATTGTTGCAACTGCTCATGGATTCAGATATGAAGCCTCTTGCAGGTATCTCCATCCTAATGTTTTACCACAATCTGATCTATGTGCGTCAAAAGCATAGCCAAAAACTGTACTGAATAAGAAGAAAGAATTCTGAACGAAAAGCAAAAGAGAATTCCTCAAGATATTAGCCCTGCTTATAAGTAAAAGACTAATAGCTGCTCGAATTTGGAGGCTTTAATTGGAGCTGAAAGACTGAAGACTATTTTTCTATTGCAAATCATCATCATTTGTTTCTTCTAGTTTGTGAGATGCTTCAACTGTCTTTTATCCATGCTGATGCATTTGTTGGAGTCTCCTCCCTGCCCCCTCCAACCGCCCACCAAATCCACTCCTTTAAAGAAGGGATTTAGGCTTTATATATTTAAGGATAACAAAAATGTAAACTACTACTACTATCAATTATTGGTACTCTTATTAAAGAATGACTTTTATGCATGATTATACGAGTAACCAAATGGATAATGTAACTTACTATTACTGGGGAAGTGATAGCTTTTAACCTCCGATAATACCTTTCTCTGAAGGGGTGTCAATCAATCAACTGTGTCTATTCCATATCAGGCGCTATTCCATATCAGGTTGTACGAATTAATCCTCTATATACATTCTCCTCTATTTTGATCTATTTCCTTCCAATACTTTTGTTAGAGGGGGATATTTTAAGAAAATAACTTTCTATTTCCTGCTATAGAATTGGATATACCATGTACTGATACTATTTTCTTTGTTCATCTAAATTGTTTGGTAGTTTGATAACTTTTTATACTGTAGAAAGAACTTTTAGCTTTGTGTCTTTTGATGTTTAGAAGCAAAGCCCCTGATATGAGTCTGCTACCATCATTTTGGCGAGAGCAGATCAAGGTTCACCATAAAACCAAATGGCGGATGTCGTTTTGTCTCGCTTAGCTGCTCGTGGAGATGGCGAAAGGATAATGCAGATCCCAGCTCAGTATATGCTGTTGATAGTTCCATGGTTCTATGAGACTGGTACTTTCTTATATAATTGCCAATAGTAGCAACGATTTTATAGTTCCTTGCTCTTGCTATATTGGGATAACTATACCACGTACAACAGACATGATTTCATGAATACAATAATTCAATTCCATTCCCAGGTCTTCCTTCCATTTTTTTAGAATGTTGGTTAATTATTTGTAACTTAGGGTTGTGTCTTTTGATGAGTACTTTGTACAACAACAACATACCCAGTGATATCCCACTAATGGGGTCTGGAGAGAGTGAGATGGATGCAGACCTTACCCCCATTAAAATGGAGAGACTGTTTCCGGGATGTGTACTTTGTTTGTGTTGGTCAAATTGTTCCTAAATGTGCCTGGAGAAACTGGATTACTTATGTTACGTAAGTTCTAGTGAACTTGTTTCTGTTAATACAGAGAGTCAGTAGACGTCAACTCTTCATATGTCTCAAGATGTATTGCCTGAAGTTTCCAAAGGCGGTTACGTGCTTGAACGATGATATGAGCTGTTGTCTTCCTTAGATTCGTCTGAGTTTACATATCAGTCAATCAATCAACCAACTATGCTTATCGCAAATTAGATGGGGGAAGGATGCATATACTGTGTGGTCATTATCTCTGTTTTAAAAGACAGTTTTGGGATTCGTCCGGGACTTGCCCTGGGGTAGGGCCCTTGCAAAACACCCTGAGACTCTCGAGTGGGGCTTAGATTCATAAGGCTTACGCCTCAAGCATCTGACGGAGTGCCCAGAGCACGCCCAGCTCAACGCTCGGGACTCGCCTTATAGAACCTATGCAAATGATATATCCAATTCTCTAATTAAAATTGTTCATCAATAATTTTCTTTAAAGATGAGGTTATATTCATCTATAAAAATTCAGAAATTGAGTGTAGCTCAATTAGCAAGATATAATATTGCATGTATTATAATTGAGGTTATATTCATCTATTAGAAATTCAGAAATTGAGTGTAGCTCAATTAACAAGATATAATATTGCATGTATTATAATTGATAATATCATGAGGGTGGGTATCATCTGTATACCTGAAAATGCGTAGTCGATATTTATAACATCGCTTGTTATTGGTCTTCATGTCTTATTTTTGACACTCAAAATTGTTGGACTTCAATTGTTTTGCAATTTAGAAGCAATTTTACATTTATCAGTGAAGAATTGATGTTTTAAATTATAATTGTAATAAATCTTATTGTTATTCGCTTTTTATAGTAACAATTTTTATTTTTTAATTGTTTGAAAGTAATGACCTTATAGTTTCTTTGTATCTCATAAAAACTATAATATTATTCAATTTCTTACAATTATAAAAAAAAAAATGTTAAATTTTTTGTTTTTGTAATCTTTTTTCTTATTTTTAATTTTCATAATTTTGTTTTATGTATTTTTAATATTTGTTTGGGCTCGTTATGCTATTTCATTAATTAAAAATAAGATCAATGGTACTTACGCCCTACTTTTCGGGACTTGCGCCTCGTCTCATTGTAAGTAAAACACCTCGACTTGCACCCGCCTTTTAAAACATTGTATGCTTAATCAGCTCATATATGTTTAAACTATAGACTATAGATGTATATTATCTGTTAGAAATGGAAGATCTATTTGGCTAATGTGGTTTTGATACGTCTTGACTTTTGAGACACCTATTTAGTTTTTTTTTTTGCCTCATAATGTGATCCTGCAAGCAGAAGAGCTTAAATATTGGTTGAAGAAGTTCTCTCGACACATCTAGAGCGATTTCAACGAGCTCAACTGAGCCCATTGAGCGACTGTGTGTGTAAAGGGAGAGAGGTCACAAATTACTACTGTAAGAAAGAATTATATCAATTTCCGATTTAGCAACTCTAAAATTTCAATTTAGAAATCACCAATAACAAGGTACAAAACACACCAACTTTGGGTCATCAATAATTTTGTCCCCAGTATGCCCACTTCTTAGCGGATTTACCTGAGGCAAAGAACAAGGTACCTCTAGTGTAACAGGAGAAACGTGCAATTGGATTATGACAATAGTGTTATATTTTCAATATCTACTATCCGAGAAACAACATTATAGGAGGCTACATGCTTTGGTAATGCTAATTTGCTCTGTAAAGTGCTTCATTTAGAGCCCGTTTGGGTGAGCTTAAAAGTGACTTATAAGCTTATAAGCCAATTAAAATATGTTTGGTAGCCTCAAAATTTTTGAACTTAAAAGCCATAAGTTGCTTAAAAGCCACTTTTTGAGAAGTTAGGAAATCCTAACTTCTCAAAAAGTAGCTTTTAAGTCACTTTTTGACTTATAAACCACTTAAAATAAGCAACTTTTAAACCCACCCAAACAGGCTCTTAATCATCAATTTCTTGATCATAGTGATTCCCTAATAGGTATGACATGTTATTTTAACGACCATAAGATACAAAAGATATTTTTGGTATGTCACTCATATTTAGTTCACAAGCCTTTTTATTTTGTCAAATTCCGTATTAAATTAGATATCATCATATAAAATGAAACAGATATAGTAATAAAATAAAATGCAAGAGTACCTTCAAGCAGCCCAAGCATGCATTGGACTTCCAGTCTAGTCCAGTGAAGTAAGTTACTAGATTAGAGAAATGCAGCAGCCAATAAAGTCCAACTGGATATCCACATTAAACATTTGCCTTTTATTTTCCTCCCCTTTTTGCAATGAATTAAATGCAACGGCTAGGAAATTAGAACACATTAAATTCTTTTCTTTTCCTGACAGACCACAAATTCACAGTCCATTTATTAGGGAAAGGTCCAATTGACCTCGTACTATGCAAAACATTAGGCCTCGGACATGATTTGGGATTTGGGATTTGAGATTTAAAACTTGAAAAGTTGAAATTTTGTTTGGACATACATTTTACTTGGAAAAAAATTTGAAGTTTGTGAGGGGATTTCCCAAAAACTCCCAAATAAGAAATTGGGATTTGAAATCCCAAAAAATGACCCCAAAAACTGCCAAAAAACTATGTCCAAATGGGGGCTAGATTTGTTCTTTGTTAATAGTCCAAGTCAAATATATTCACCTCTTATAAAATTAGTCAAATTTTGCTAGTATTCACTAAATAGCTCCCGTTTGGACATAATTTTTGGAGGGATTTTTTGGGCAAAAAAATATTTGTTTATGCTTTTTGAGCAAAACTTGTCCCAAAAACTCAAAAACTGGCCTTGAGCTGTTTTTGAGCCAAAAAACTAACATTTACACATCAAATTTCATTTTCATAAGAGCTAAAGAGCCAAAAAATTTGTTCCCAAAAAGTATGTCCAAACACTTTTTCATTTTCATATCAAACTTCACCCAAAAAATATTTTCTAAAAATTATTTGGGAATCTATGTCCTAACGCTAGCTAAATTAACATGTGGCCTTTTTTTGTTCGTTAATATGTGGCATTTTATAGTAAGAAAATAAGTTAAACTTGCCATGGAACTACGCGAATTGGACCAAATTTCACCAAGTTCAAGTACCAATCTCGACCATTTTTAATAGTTCCAAAGCATTTTGATCTTTTTTTTTTTTTGATATTTCACGCGTTATAATTTTTTTAATTAGTGAATAAAGATATCCCTAGTGCACAAACGAGTTAATTCCTAAAATGGTTCATAATGCAAATGATATAAAAAAGTTACTTTTTTTTGGTTTGAGACAAAAATATCACTCAATTTATCCAAATTACTTTTAAAAGTCATTCTCCCAAGTTGTAGTTAAAGTTCACCTGAAAATACTGATGTGACATTTTATTTTAGTTCTTTTTATTAAAAGCGGACCCAACAACTATTTTAAATTTAAAAAAAATCAACTTATTTATTTATGAGAGACCCACATACTACCCGACCCAAAACTCATCTTTTTAAAAGGCAACCATTTGTTAAAAAATTCGCAAGTAATTTTTTTAATTATTATTTTAGCACAAGACTACTATATTTGACAAATTAGAATATTTAATAAGGGAAGAAGAAGTATATTTATGTCTTTGTCATATTTTTATATGATTCAAAAGGAAACAACAATGAAAAGCTAAAATAACAAACGAAGCAACAATTAATATGAAACATCGATTATTTAAAAATCGTACTTATTCAAGAACCAAGTTTTTATATGCAAGAAACGGTACTATTAGAACTTTCTTACCGTTCAGAAGAAGACGTATAATTGGCAAGAACAATTATTTCTTGCCACCAGTTGGAGGAAGAGAATTTAACAAAAAAGTTATAAAGGAGTATGTGTTTGTCATTCAGAAGAAGACAAGAAATCCTACCAAAATTTAGATTGAATTGTTCTGGACTTTATTTTTTATTGATTATATATAAAGCTTATTTTAGCATGGTTTGTTGCTCTTTTTTGTTGACAATGGTGCTCCTAAGATTTGGTGGAACATTTTGACAAGTTTTTATTTGTTAGAAAGTTATAACAGCAACATTTTTTGTTTATAAAAACATGGTCCTTGAATTAGTACAATCTTTAAATAATCGATGTTTCGTATTAACTGTTGCTTCGTTTGTTATTTTAGCTTTTCATTATTATTTAATTTCCCTTATATACTTCTTCATCCCGTGTTAAATTCTGTCAAATCTTGTAGTCATGTGCTAAAATAATGAGAATTTTTGCTTCATATTTTTTCTAACAAATGGTTGCCTTTTGAAAAGATGGGTTTTGGGTTTCTTATAAATAAATAAACTAGAGATTTTTTTTAATTTAAAATAGTTGTTGGGTTTACTTTTAATAAAAAGAACTAAAATAAAATGTCACATCAGCATTTTCAGGTCTATTTTAATGCATAACTTGGGATAATGACTTTTAAAGTTAATTCGAATAAGTTGAGTGATATTTTTATCCAAACCAAAGAAAAGTGACTTTTTTAGATCATTTACATTAGTTCAGTGACCATTTTAGGAATTAACTCTGCACAAACAGCATCTCGCATTCACCTCAAGGAGTGGATGTACGCTCTAAGCTGAAAATCAGTTGCCATTTTCACAACTTGAACCCGTAATATATAGGTCACACGTAGACAACTTTATCAGTTAATCCAAAGTTTTCCTTTAGCCAATTTAATAACAACATTAGTATATTTGACTGAAACTACTAAGTGATGGCAAATCTAGTGAATTTCACGTAGTTTAAGGTCAAAAGTTGACATGTCCTCATTTTTGTATATAGGGAATTGGTACTTAACGGAAATTAATAGAGGGAGCTCTCCACTGTCGCCGGCAAAAAGACAGTGGCATTTCACTCCTCAAAACTCACTCATTTCTTCTATCTGAGCTAACACCCTCTTCTCAATGGTATGAAAAATTTCTCTCAAATTTCTTTACTTTTTTACTTGCAAAGTATGTTTTTTTTTGTACCAAGTTTTATCATTTTGTATTTCTTTCTGCTAATCTGAAAAAAATGAAAAAGTTCACATTTTTTGTTACATTAACTACACAAACTTGTTAGAATTAGCTGTATGAGTCCTTAATTTCACTTTATTAGGTTCATTTCATACAAATTATTAGTAATTCGTCAAATTAGGATCCTCAAACTTGATATTCTTTAATTAGGTGCTTGAAATAGGATAAAAGTTTGAAGATCTATGCTTGGAAACAAGCATATATTTATAGGTCAAATGATAAAGTTCAGTAATATGGGAATACTGAAATAGTTTTTCAAACTTAAAGGGGTCCTAAATCTCATGCTTAAATACCAGGCTTTTGTTTGCGATAGTGTTTGGCTTTATGACGTGTGCCTAACCCATAAATTACGTGTTATATTTTGTGTTGCTTCAGTTGTATTTTATTCTTTGCGTCTATTGTTGGTCCATCTTAAACTAGGGGGCCTTTTACTTAGTTGCTCGTACTCTCCAAAATGTCACCGCACCCGTGTCAGATCCTCTAAAAATCTTACTTTGGAGGATCCAGCATACACCCGACTGTATTTTGGAGAGTCCGAGCAACATAGCTACCTGAGTTTTCTATGTAGCTTTTTTTATTTATGTGTACCTTCTACCTTCAACTTTAAGTTCATTAATATGGCAGGATAGATATTCTCATCATGTGTTAATGAAATCATTTTTTGGTGTGACATTTTATAGATTCTGAGCAAGTATTTAGGCAGTTTCTTCCTTACTATCCATCCTTTTGGGATTCAGATTCAAAAGAGAACCAAACAAAGAAAAGAGGCTTATGATTTTCAGTTTTTTACCTCGAATCAGCACCTCATGTCTTGACAAGATTCTACATTGGCAGTTTATAGGTTTCATAAACAGATCTTTTATCTAGTTCTGTTTGCGTCCTTGTTGTCCTACTAATTATAGTTGACTCTCATGTTATGATATTTCGTACATGAACTGTGACTAGAATGGTTTCCATTGATGAGTGGTGATGCAATCAAAACACGCGGAAGCACGATAAAGAGACGGAAGCGATAAAGTAAACACAACAATGAGAAAATAGGGATGGGTAAGAACAGAAATAGAAGAAAGAAAGGATATTCGATTCAAAACACTGATGAATATCCGGGGGAGAGAAAGAAACTTGAACCGAGTGGCACTTGAACCTATTGAGGATCCATACTAGGATGACATCCACTCGGTTCCAAGCTAAAAGGGATACACGAAGCCTCGGGCTTCAACGAGAAGGGCTCGGCCTCTTCTAAGTTCTTCTATTCTCAATTAAACATCAACTAACTAAAGACTAAGCTTAGAATCAGACTATTTATAGTAGCTATGTATTTACAATAATAAATGGACTAAAATGTCCCTCATGCTAATTCTGGAACGCTGCCTGACCGTCCTTCAGCGCTGTCGCGCATGTTTCCACGCGATTGCACATAGTATATGGATCCTTCATCGCGAATGTTGATCATTCATCGCGATCGCGTGGCTTGGCTCGTGATCGCGTAGAGTATTTGTTTTCCCAGAATTCCAGCAAGCTTGCATTTGGTCTTTTGGCCTTGTTTGACTTGAATCTTGATTTCCAAGCTCTCTTTAAGCATTCCAAGTTCCGCATGTTGAGCGTAAACTCCCACGGCTTTGGATACCAATCCGGATTGCATCAAGTGGATATCTGACCTGTCAAGAGCAGTTCCTTAAAATTTTCATACATTAATCACAAAATTATGTATGTTGAGAATTATTCTCTGAAATTATTACAAGTTGCTAGTTGGAGTTGTAAATTATAGTAGTTAGGACTATCATGTCTTGGTCGCACTAAAACAGAGTTTAAATCTGGAATTAGTCTCGGTTTTCTTTTGTTATTCCTCTTTCAAATTTTGAGAGACCACTGCTCGGAATAATCTTTCCTAACCTTAATGTTCTCTCTCACAGTAGTATCACTTGTCAATAAGTTTGTGTTTGTTAGTGATATTTACCATTTGTCAATCAAATTATTTTTTTGATCTTTCCTCTAGCTCCTTAATCTCTAAAGTCTGGCTTTCATAATGTTCATCAGTTATGGACTCTTATGCACAACTTACACAATTTCTACACCATCTCTGGTGGTTAGTAACTTCTTATCCCAAGCTTTCTGCGCTTGTCAATGTTTTGCACCATGTTTATGTATGTTAATTTGTGTTCAAAGCCATGATCAGATGTGTTTAGCATCTTCTGATATATAATCCTGAAAGTTTTTTTCAGCTTCTGTCTTTGAGTTTGGTGCTGGTTTGTGTGTGTTTGTGTTCTCTGAAATTGGATCTCTTTCTTTGTGTTCAATCAGATGAACAGCAGTTCAGACGAGGAATCAGATTTCAGCGACTCTGAAATTAATGATTATGTAGAGAAGCCTTATCAAGAATTGAGAACTGGAAAGTACAAAGTGAAGGGTCCAAATGGGTCTCTCAGATGCCCCTTTTGTACCGGGAAGAAGAAGCAAGATTACAAGTACAAGGAACTTTTTCAACATGCTTCGGGTGTAGGTAAAGGTGCTGCCAGCAGAGGTGCAAAACAAAAGGCAAACCATTTGGCACTTGCAAAGTACTTGGAACATGACCTAGCAAATGAGGCTGAGCCAGTACCCCAACGTGCTGTTACACCAGAGTGTACAGAACCTGAGAAAAAAGAAATATTTTGCTGGCCTTGGACTGCGGTTGTTGTTAATATATCAAAGGAAACAGCAAATGGAAATTCTGTGGACGACAAAGACTATTGGTTGAAAAAGTTCTCCTTGTATAAGCCCTTGGAAGTTATGCTTTTCCATGATAACTTAGGGCTAGTATCTGAAGTTATTGTGACCTTTGATAGGGATTGGACTGGTTTCAAGAATGCAATGGACTTTGAGAAATCCTTTGAAGCTCGTCACTGCAGTAAAAAAGAGTGGTCTACCCATAAAAGTAGCCCCAGTTCAAATATTTATGGATGGGTTGCTAGGGAAGATGATTTTAGAGCAGAAGGGGCAATAGGAGAATACCTGCGCGGAAAAGGGGAGTTAAAGACCATATATGACCTGATAAAGGAAGAAACCCAAGATAGAAAGAATGTCGTAGCTAGTCTAGCTAATGAGATTGATATGAAAAATGAAAATCTAGATGAGCTGCAGATAAGATTCAATTTAAAGACTCTGTCTCTTAGGCAGATGCTTGAGGAGAAAGATGTACTACATCGTGCATTTTTTGAAGGTTTTCAGTCATAAATCCGTCCTTTAGTATTTCTTTCACTGTTGGGTAAATGTGAAATTATGTTCCTTCTTTATATGTTAGGAAATTGGTGTGTTCCCCTGATCAGATGAGAGTATCTGGACTTGAAATTATTGGTCATGCTCATTTGTTACTATCTGTCAGTTACTTTTAAATGTCTCCAGGATTGCTTCAAAAAATACTAAATGACTCTAACTAGGCCATTGGTTTGATTTTCATTTTTCTTATGAGTAGGCCATGGTTCAATATAAATCAGGAGTCTATGAAAGTCTGGTTTCTGGAGAAAGAAAAAGGAGTAGTATGTTAGTATTTTGTGATTAAAGAAACTGCCACTATACCTCCTGTATAACTGATTATCTAAATGCAGAAACAAGGAAAATGCAACGCCATGCACGGGAGCATGTACAGAAGGTCCTACATGAGCAGGAGATGTTAAGTGTAGAGTTGGAGAAGAAGAAGAAGCAGCTGGACACTTGGAGCAGAGAATTGAACAAACGTGAAGCCTTAACTGAAAGAGAAAAGCAAAAGCTGGATGAGGAAAAGAAAAAGGTGATCAAAATTCCAACATGAGTTAAAGTTGTCTGATATTGCATTATTGCAGTGTAGGTTACGCTCTTCCTACTGACAGGTGTATTAAATTTTTGTGAGTGTGGTAATATTATTGAGTAAAAGCAGCACCAAGGGATAGTTACAGCATCAACCTAATAGTACATCTCCACAGATTGTATATTGATTTGATAATCCAACATGGCATCAGATCATTTGCAACGGCCATGTTGTTGCTAAAATAAAGCAAACGAATACATTTTGACATAAGACTAAAGACCCGTTTGTCCATGAAAAGTTTTTTGCTTTTTTCCAAAAAGTTTTTGAAAAATATGTTTGCCTATGAAAAACAGTCAATTTTTGGAGATTTTTTCAAAAACAGTTTTTGAAAAATCAAAAAGTACTTTTGACCACTTTTTCAAGTTTTTCAAAAAATCTACTTTTTCCACTCATAAAACTTCAACTTTTTCCAAATAAAATTCATGTCCAAACACAACTTCAACTTCCAAATATAATTTTTCAACTCAACTTCAAAAACTCTTTTTCAAAAACTTTTTGGTATCTATGGCCAAACGGCTACTAAGTATGCTTACGGTTGTATTATGTGAACTGGAATAAAACTCTGAAGCTTTGTGTTCATTTTTAGGAGAATTATTCTGGAAGTACGTTCTTTTCAATTGACTCGTAAATTATACTGAAGGAATACTGAATGCTGTTTGTGGACTTTCAGAATGATGTAAGAAACTCTGCACTTGAATTGGCCTCTGTGGAACAAAGAAAAGCTGATGAGAATGTGTTGAGACTAGTTGAAGAACACAAGGTGCTTCATTCATAATCCTCTCTCTCTCTCTCTCCCCCCCGTCTCCTGTTTGTTTGCATGTGTGAGTGCTTATACACAGAAACATATCCCACCTGCAAAAACCTGGCAATGCATTCTTCTGCCATTGTTCTTTACACAAAGTGTTCACTCCAGTCATTTTTATACTGTTTTAGTCATTAATGCTGTTACATGTGCAGAGAGAGAAGGAGGAAGCTTTGAGAAAGATACTTGAGTTAGAAAGAGAAAATGATGCCAAGCAGAAACTAGAAATGGAAATTGCAGAACTTAAAGGAAAATTAGAAGTTATGAAGCATCTTGGAGGTGAAGATGATGCAGCTGTGCAAAAGAAAATAAAGGAGATGAACGAGGAACTGGATCAGAAGATGGAAGAAATGGATGACATGGAGTCCTTGAATCAAACCCTTCTAGCGAAGGAGCGTAAGAGTAACGACGAGCTACAAGATGCTCGGCGCACATTAATTAACGTATGATATCCAGTATTCATGGCAGTAAATTTTTTATTTAATGTTATTATATGCAGTTAAAAACCTTGTGTGTTACTATAAAAAGGTCTTACATTCTGTTGGAAGAGACAAGATTTTGATAGTCTTGGGAGTTATTCTTGTTAAAACTTACTGCTTATCCAGATGTTGAATTATTTTCAATTACAATCTCTTTTAGGGATTGAATGAGATGTTGACTGGCGGGCGCTCCCACATTGGGATAAAGAGAATGGGGGAAATTGATTCAAAGGCCTTTCAAAATACATGCAAGCAAAGGTTCCCAAACGAGGAAGCTGAAATTAAGGCCCTAGAACTGTGTTCTCTTTGGCAGGAAAATTTAAAAGACCCTGATTGGCACCCATTTAAAACTTTCATGGTCGATGAGTCCAATGCTGAGGTTTGTTTCTTATGCCTGTTCGTTTTGTCTTACTATTGCATCTAATTTTTTTTCCTTTTAAGATAAGAGTCATGCATTGCATATAAAGGTCTGACGTTAAAGAATGAGAACTTTTGTTTGACGAGGTAAATTAATTTTATTAATATGGAAATATTTGTACATTCCATATAGCATACCAGTAGGTAGAGAGCTTAGAAAAGATGGTTCTCTACGAAATACACCCAATCTTAAACACAGACATAAACTTCATGGGTGCACCGCGAAGAATGAAAGACTTCTGTTGCTGGCTAGTAGCTAAATGGTCTTCTCAGTGACATCCAAATTTTATTTTTGGGTAAAGGTGGCAGAACTTAACTAGAGCATAATTATTTAGTTACATTAGGAGGTTGCAAAACCCCACATGCCCAGCCAACAGAGAGTTCCGAACCTGTCCCATCTATCTGCTAGACTATTCTTAGAAAGAGAAAAGCATATTTGGTTCCTTGTTGACAGCCGCCATCTTGAGTATCTAATTCGTTTTTCTACTTACTGCAGAAAGTGATCAACGAGGATGATGAGGCGCTAAAAAAGCTAAAGGAGGAATGGGGAGATGAAATTTACAATGCGGTGACTGAAGCTCTAAAGGAGATTGAGGAATACAATCCAAGTGGCAGATATGTGATCAATGAGCTGTGGAATTTCAAGGAACAAAGGAAGGCCACACTTAAGGAAGCAATCAGCTTCATTTTCAAGCAATTGAAGACGCATAAGCGGAAGAGGACATGATAACAAGGTGCTCATATATTTCCTTCTCCTCTCTCTATTTCAAAGGAATCTCTGCTTACATCTTCACTTGCTCTATTTCATATATCCTAGTGCAGTATGTTATTCGTGGTTCAGTATGTTGTTGCTGATGATGCAGGGAACTCTTTGGCAGATGCTACGAGAGTTTATGTGGTGGAAATTGGACATCTCTTGCTATGACATTAGTCTGTGGCTAGCACTTAGATATTCTTCATGGGGTTGTAAACTTTGTATTCTCTAATTTATTAGTGAAGAGTCATTATTCCTGTGATTTGACTAAGGACATTGTTAACTGATAAATGCTGAGTCTCAAATAAGCAGCTGTGTGAAAATTGAAAACTAGAAGTGTTTTTCCTTTTCTTTTTGTCTCCCCAAAGTTTCCTTTTCCTCAAAAAGGGAGATATTGTGATTTGAATGATACCTGCCAAAGCAATAAACTTGCTTGTAAGTTTAAAAGTGGTAAGAAGTTTCGACGAATTGACAAAATTTGCAAATAAATGAATGATAAGATTGTTCACAACTTTTGATGCTACCCTAGTAACTTTTTTTTTTTGAACATCTGAATTTTTTGCAATCCGTAAGGGGTGTTTCAGGTAAGAGCTGAGCATGCACAAAATAATCATGGATGCGAGATCATGATATTGAATATTTACATGATTTCAGAAGTAAAATTAGAAAAATTTTACAACAAATGAATTCAAAGCTAGACCAAAAATAGTACTTAGAGGAATATTCATACTAGCAAAACCATTGATAAGGGGTGGCAATGGGGCAGGGCGGGGATGGGGCGGGGCAAGGCTTAAATGAAACGGGAAGGGGCAGGGCAGAGCGGGTGAAAAAGGAAATTTTTTTAAAATTACGCAGGGCAGGGACGGACTCGAAAATAATGTTCTATGGAGTAAATGATTTTTTCGTCCTTCTTCTTATGCTTGTTATAGGAAAAATCCAGCTCATTTACTTGTTTCATCAGTGATACAGTTGAGTTTAGTGGGATATGCAGTTAGTCGGGACATTTGGTCAAAAGGGACACTCAAGAGTGAAAATAGGTAAAAGGGACAAAGTCTTAATTAATGTAATAAAAGGGACACATCTAATTAATGCTCTTAAACATAACTTTCCTCCACTCCCCTTCACCCCAAAGTTTCATTTCTTACACTTTGGTCCTCACGTATATAAAAAATAAAATTTGCCAAATTAGGGAAATATTTTTCCCTCCGTTTATTCCCTCCTTTCTCTCTCTCTCTCTCTCTCTCTCTCTCTCTCTCTCTCTCTCTCTCTCTCTCTCTCTCTCTCTCTCTCCCCTCTCTTCTCTTCTCCCTCCCGACCTGAAACACCATAGCTGCTGCGCATCTGCTTTCTTCAATCTCCATTCGTTTTCGCTATTATTCTTGCATTCCAACTCTCCCAAACGGAAAATATTGTCAGATCTAAATCCATTTCGGTTAATTAGAGGTATTATTGACTCTAATTTAATAAATAATTTGGGGAAAATACGCTGCAATTCTTTGAATAACAATTTCTGGTTGGCATTACTTTTAACGCTGGGCATTACTTCAAACTGGAAAGCTTGACAACTCCTATATCTCCTGTAAGTGTAAATCTCCGTCTTGCTAATCTCTACTATTCTAATTTTTGTAAAAAACCTTTTAAACCAGTATGTTGCTGTTTTGAAACATCTTACCGTGACCATCGCAACATTATAAAGATTGTTCTACAAATACTCGTACAACGTAGTCACAATTATGGAACATTGTATTAGATGCTCAGGATAATCTTTTTGATGTTCCTATTGTGCTAGTCAGAGTTACGGAACATAATTTTGGTTGCCCGAATAATCTTACAGCATGTTCAGTAAATGCTATTCATAATGTTGGAACATTTTTGTAAATGGTCGGAACTGATGTATCGATGTTTCACATCGGTATGCTTGTATTCTTAAACATCCTTGGGCATGTTCGGATCTGTTTTTCGATGTTCCAGTATCCTTTGCTACCTGGACCACATTTGATGAATGTTTATCCTACCTTGCAGATATCGTTAAAGTAATGGGGGACAACATACTACTAGGAGTTGATTTTCTCGGCGAATGGGTTGAGCGTTCGAAATGCTATGCTTGGATTCCTAAGGTGAAAGAGACAAGACCTATCCTTGTGAGTAGGAATATTACATATGATGAACTTGTCGACAAAAATCATACGCAGTTGGGGGGTAAGTGATGATCCTAGGGATCTTTGCATTTCATATATGCTGAGTGTTGCCGCAAAGCAAAAGACTGCTCCATCTAAAATTAGGTCTGATGATGATGTTCAGCTTTATATGGCTGATGTAGACCCAGCTGGAGATAGGCCAACACTAAGGGTTAGTGTGATTCCAAGGCCTGAAGGAATTTCAAGTTCGAATGAACAAGATATGCATGTTGAGATGGATGAAGATGAATTAAAACAAGGTGGAGAGGCAGACGAAGAAGGTGAAGAAGGTGGAGAAGTAGTTGGTAATCCTTCAGAAAGAGCACCATCATTGAGCAGCCGCAACGATTTTTTTGGAAAAGACGGCACAGGTTTTGTAAAGGGTATGACTTTCAAGAACAAGCGAGAATTAGTGGTGAAGTTGAGGCTTGCTGCAGTGAGGAAGCCTTTTTCTTTCAAAGATGTGAAGAATACAAAAAGGTTGTTTTATGCCCGATGTGTTGATGCAAATTGCAAGTGGTGGCTTCGAGCATTGAGGTATCATAGTAGTGATACATTTTATATTACAATCTACAATGGCGAGCACACGTGCGGTGTGCAGCACCTGCAAAGCCACCATAAACATGCCACAGCTGATGTTGTTGGTGAATACATGAAAGATAGGTACATTGAGGGGAAAGGAATAACACCAAAAGACATCAGGGTTGCATTCAACAGAGAATTGGGATGCAACATTAGTTATTGGAAAAGTTTGAAGGGATGTGAGATTGCAAAGGCAATAGCAAGAGGGACACATGAACACAGTTATGAAATTTTAGAGGCATACAGTTATATGGTAAGGTCCCAAAATATTGGAAGCAAGACAGCTTTGAAGCTTGATAGTTGTGGGAGGTTTAAGTATTTTTTTATATCTTACGGATCTTGGATTAGGGGTTTTCTGTATATGAGGAAAGTCCTTGCTATTGATGGGACTCATTTGTCAGGCAAGTACGGCGGTGTGTTGTTGTCTGCCGTTGCCCAGGATGCAGAGAAGCACATATTCCCTGTTGCATTCTGCGTTGTGGACAAAGAATGTGATGCGTCTTATGATTTTTTTTTTTCGAACAATTGGTTGACATAGCCCAGTACAATGATGAGTTGAGCGTCATTTCAGACAGGCATAAAAGCATAGCAAAATCAGTTGCCAAGTGGTTTCCCCAAGCTCACTACGGAGTTTGCACGAGGCACCTTGCTGAAAATATCCGTACAAAGTTTCAGTTTGGAGACCACCTGGGGTCCTATTACTTGGCAGCAGATGCATATCGTGTGGAGGATTTCACCTCCACAACGCACTTTAAGCAAATCGAAGACAACGATCCAAGGGTTGCCAGATATCTTCAAGATGACGTGGGGTTCCATAAATGGAGCAGATGCTTTTTCCCTGGGCACAGGTACACTACTATGAACATTCATACCAAATGTTCTGAACGTTGCGTTGGAATGTTCTATATTTACATGTCAATTAAGCAGAGAACATTCTAATTGACGTTCAAAATAGTACAAATGATGTGTATGACGTAATTATTGATGTTCTGATCGCATGCTTAATGTTCGCACCTGGATTAGACGTATTTAGCATTAAGGTCTTTGTTTGTTTGTTACAATTTCAGATTTGCAGTGATGACCTCGAACATTGCTGAGTCCACAAATGCAATGCTGAGGGATGAAAGAGAATATCCTATCGTTGCCCTATTAAATCATATCAATCGTACATTTGGCGAAAAATTCCATGTGAGAGCTACGGAGTTCCTCGAGGTTTCAACCATATGCGTCCCTTCAATTGAAGGAAAAATAAGATTCAATCTGGAGGAAGGGGGTAAGCTCGCAATTAGTCGAAAAGGTATGTATGGTTTCACCATCATCAGTCCAGGCCAGGGAGCAGAAGTCGATTTATTCAACAGAACTTGTACGTGCAGAGAGTATCAAATTGACTTAATACCCTGTAAACATGCTATGACAGCTATCAGAATGCTGCGTCCAGAAGACTATGGAGCGTGCGTCTATGACTTCACTTCTGCATATTACAAGTTAGAGTCATATATGCTTGCCTATGCAGAACCGATCAATGCTGTTCCGCCGGAAGAATTTTGGAATGTTCCTCCTGAGCTGCTTGAGAGACGAATATTGCCTCCTTTCATCGACGTGGGTAAGGGTAGACGAAGGAAAAAGCGGATACCATCAGTTGGTGAAGTATTTTCAAGTAGGAGAAACAAATGTAGCATCTGCAAAAGGTCAGGCCACAAAAAAACTACTTGCCCGAAACGAGTGGATAGTGGACAATCCTCCCAAACTCAAAGTGTTGATTTTTCAATTTTAATCTTGACAATTTTATATATTTTTATATTTGAACGTTTAACTTAATGTTCCGAGCATTTATCAATGGCGTTCCAAATTCCTATCATTTTTGTAGTATATAATTCAAATTGATCATCATACAGATGTTCTAATACTGCAAACGGGATGTTCAGTGTAATGCAAAACAACATTCATAAATATTCAAAACATGCTAGATTGTGAAAGCATCCCCCAAAACCTGCATACGAAAAGGCATTAATTAATCCAGATACATCACCTAGAGAGTAGTGAACGACTTTTCAATGTTCATATCACGCCTTTTGGTGTTTTTTATGTTTTTTATCATCTATAAATACAAACATTTCCTTGTCCCTCCATACACACAATTATCCTCCTACTTGAATTAGCAAAATTTCTTCATAGACAACAAACACAAATGGAAAATAACCAAAACGAAGTTGTCGCTAATGGCCACTATGCCCCAGCCGACGAACCTGACCATAACGAACATTATGGAAACATCGCCTGGGATATTGCCGGTATACAAACTGACATCACTGCAATCAACCATTCTGTGGACCGCTTATCTGCTGATGTATGGAGCATAAGGCAAGTGTTAGTTCAGCGTTGGGAGCGTATTGAAAGAATGCTTTTGGGACTCCTTATCCATCAAGGGATGAATCCGGAGCAGTTTGCTACTCCTCCAAATTCTCCCAATGCTGACAACTAGAACTTTTATATAAGTTGATATATATCTAGTACTAGTACTTTTGTCTAAGCATTATATCTAGTACTTTTGTCAAGCATTTTGTCAAGTACTTTTGTACATGTATTTTGCTTCCTTAAGTATGAATGAAAATTATCAGATTATGTGTTAAGTTGATAATACTTCCACTACGTAAGTGAACGCTTATTCATCAGCAACTTGAAACATTCTAACACACGTTCCAAGCACCTTATGAAGATGTTTGACATCGTTATTAACGTAAACATGCTAGCATATATTTTAACAACTCCCATCTAAAATGCATCAGCAAGTTGAAACATCCTAACAAAAGTTCAGAGCACAGTATGAAGATGTTTGACATAGCAGAAGGAGTTTGGCCTTAAAATCGTTATTAACACAAACATGCAAAAGCCGCTATTTGTACAACAACTGTTTGGGGAGATTTGATGAAAAAATCAACAAAAAGCAGAGATTTTCACGAGAATTTCAGTCCAGAACCAGAAAGAAGGGGTAAAAACCCTAGCTTTATCGAAATAGCCAAATAGCAAAAAAATAAACCCCGATTCACTTGAAAACATCAATATAGTACAAAATTTACCTTTAGATGTTGCCGGAGAACATTATGTAGATGGCCGGCGACGAAATAGAAGACTCGAGAAGAAGACTCGAGAAGTGTGTAAGAGAAGAAAGGGGCGGGTGTTCGATGTTTGAAATGATTGAATTGATAAGACTGATCAGCCGCATTTTTAATTAAAACTTCACTTTTGGGGTTGTCATAATCCTCATAATTGCCATTAAGTCCCCACCTTTTTTTTTGTTCCGAATTCCACGCGCGTCCCATTTTTGTATAAAATCGAGCCCGGGGCGGGTGTACATTTCTTTTTTGAGATATTAGAACGTTCTTCTGAACGTGCCAAACATATTAATCAATTAGGTAGTTCGTTTAAAATGAAACTCGTTTGCTCAAAATAAAAAGTACCTTTTTCACGTTCAAAACATAATAAATGATGTTTGAACCCTAACCCTAATCCTAACCCTAACCCTGAACCCCCAAAACATAACCCTAACCCTAACCCCAAACCGCAAAAATTCCTAACATTTAGAGAACATTCAATCACATGTTCTAAACCTTTTTTGTAACGTTCTTGAACGTCGCAAGTCTGTTCTGGATCTTCATACTGATGTTGTTTTTGTACCGTTGAGGATTAGTTGATAAATACTAATATAAGGATCATTTAAAATGAATAAACAATGATTTAGTAGTTTAGTAAGATTCCAAAACATGCTATGTGTAAGTAAACCAAAATATATGTCGTTAATTATACCAAAATGTAATTATTAGGTTGTTTGGATAAGGAGTGTAGGGTTGATTCTAGATCAATTAACAATTTTAAACATTAAGAAGTGTATTATAACGAATTGTAGCATAGATTGGACGTTATATCACTAGATAGACACATTAGTAATCTATTTTCTGATCTTGCAATCTATGTGTAGCTCAATTACAGGCATTATTCGTGTATATACAACAACTAAGACTTCAAATCATACAAGTATTGATTGTAATACTCAATATTATGTGTATTTAAGGTGACTACATCACTAGTATGTCTATTGGAAGTGTTTACTCATAAAAGTTCTACTAGAGTATACTCATTTATATCTATTGAAAGCGATTACTTACTAATATCAAATGAAACACTTACTAAGTTATTGAGTATTTCATTAGATGTTGTTCTAACTAATGGATAATCTATATAATGATGACTTAACCTTAAATATAAAGACTTATTAATCTTTTCATGTTATATAGTTTCTTATTACAACCAAATTAAAGGTTGGAACACTACATATTAAATTAGGCACCTACTATGAACTGAACATATAAACCCACGTTCGTAACTTAAATTAGATGTTTTTGCATCAATCTTTGGAAATTTTTTTGGTGTTTGTAGTCCGTTTTAAATACGTGGAGCGACCTGCTCCACACAACTTACATTAATCCCAACCCGTTCTATTATCTTTTAACACGTGGAATAACCCCAACCATTCAATTAATTAGGTCTTTTTACCCCATTCCCATTATTATAACAACTCCCTAGGGACCCCCTTTACCTCGTCTTCTTCTTAACTCAACCATGTCTCATCAAGGATCAACTTGTTCTCGCAGCTCCTCTCAAAATCGTCGATGTTGGTGTGGCTTACCTGCGATACAATTCACGGCGGGCACACAGTCGAATGCTGGACGAAAATTTTGCAAGTGTCCCCGCAAGGGTATTAGCAATTGCGGATTTTGGGAATGGTGTGACGAGGAGTATCCCCAGCCTACTACATTGGTTTTAAACAAGTTGAAAATTTCACTTGATGAAGTTTGTGAAGAAAGGGCCAATTTGCTGAAGGAAGTTGACAAATTAGGGGCTTGTAATACTACAAATTTATTGAAGATCAGTAAGTTAGAGGCTAAATTGCAACGGTGGAAGTTGTATTTCTTATTGTCTTGGGCAGCTTTTTTGGGTTTCATTGTAGCTAGGTTTATTTGATACCAGTTGCTGTTTATTTGAACGTTTAAGTTAATGTTTCGAGCATTTATCAATGGCGTTCCAAATTCCTATTATTTTTGTAGTGTATTATTCAAATTGATCATCATACGGATGTTATAATACTGCAAACGGGATGTTCAGTGTAATGCAAAACAACATTCATAAATATTCAAAACATGCTAGATTGTACTGAAAATTAAAGGACAACACTTCAAAACACGACATTCAAGACAATTAGAAAATCTTCTTAAATGACTAGACTTGCAAGGAGGTTAGTTCTTCATTTCACATGCGTTCCGCTGGAGGCCGTGGTGGTGAAGAGTAGTTTTGGGGGTCAATCTCGAGTGCAGCTTGAATACCACGAAGCATACGCTTAATAAGATTGATATCCTCACGGAATTCATCGAACCTAATTCTTAATCGCTCCACTTGATCCTCCACATTTCCTATATATACTGCAAACTTATCAACATCTGAGGTCAGATCTGCGATATCTTCACGGACATGATCGATTTCAGTGAACCTACTAGTACTTGGAACTCCACTATCATGTTCTGGTGCTCTTGGTTGTCTTACTCTGCGAGACATTGTTTTTGTTTCGCCTTGTTGTTGTTGTGCAGACATTTAACATTTATAGAAGGCTTGGTGCCTTTTCGGTTGCATAAATGATTTAAAGAGGCGCCTATTCGCATTGAATGGTTGGGGTTAGTACACGTGTTTTAACTGTGACCAGGGGTTCCTAATCCTTCCCGCGGAAGTCAGAACATCTTCATGGCGATACGAATCATCATATACTCGTTCCATTAGTCTATTGGTTTTTGACGTTTATAATTTAAATTGATCTTCATGTTTGAAAATTATTTATACCCTTCCAGTAGACTATTACGACTATTGGTATTTTTTAAACTACTCATCATTATACACTTAACGGCTATCCCCTTCAATTCAAATCTGAAGCAAAGCAACGAAGCGTCACTTCAAAAATTTAAAAAAATATATAACGGCTAGTGTTTTGGATAAAACACACTTAAGTCGGTTACCTATTTTTCTCCTATAAATACTCGATCAAACCATTCAAATTCAAAAAACTCTATACCACTACAACCTATAATCTTCAGCCAAAAATAAAAATGGTTCGCCGACCTTCCTCCTCAATAGTTGCTACTGCTGCAAGAACAGGAGCAACAAATACAAGAGCATCCACGTCAAGAGTACCAAAAACGACAAAGGGAGCAACCTTGAAACAAGAAGGAAGAGGTGAAGCCAAGCAAAAAGAGAAGAACGGGAAGAGGGTCAGCCAAACAAAACGAAGGAAGAACGGGAAGAAGTGAAGCCAAGCAAAACGAAGGAAAAACGGGAAGAGGGTCAGCCATGCAAAAAGAAGGAAGAAAGGGAAGAGGATCAGCCAAGCAAAAAGAAGGAAAAACGGGAAGAGGATCAGCCAAGCTAATAGGAGGAAGAAAAAGTCGAAACACATCTGCAGAAAGACAAGAACGTGCAAATGATATTTTGGAGCAACTTCGTGCTGAAGTTTGGGGTTGGAAGTTCGAGGAATTCTTCGAATACTACAATAGGGACGTCAAAAAGATGTTGAAAGAAATAAAGAGGATAAAGAACATGCTCCAGATAGCAACCTTGAATCAAGAAAGGACTGCATCGCGTTGAAGTGAAAACGCATATTATTGACCAGGATGTTAATATGACTGTTTATTAAGTAATGTCTTAAATGCTAATATAATTAGCATACTTTTGTAAAGCGCTGAATCTTTGAACGATCAAGAATGTTTTTGCCTGGTTCTTGATTATCAATGTATAAAGTAACTTTAATGTTCAGAACATCTGTTGTTGTTTCCCTATTTACTAGATATTGAACATCAAATAACCATTAAGTTAAAAACTATTTGAACGTACAAAATAATGTTCCGAAAATAACTAATGCTGTTCCTATAGTCTATAATTTTTAATATTTTTAAGTCAATCTTATCATAATACAGATGTTCTAATAATGTAAACTCGATGTTCAGTGTAATGCAAAACAATAGTCATCATTTGCCATATATACGCATCAAAAATGGGTAATCATCCATATATTACACCCATCAAAAACAAAAACATAATTATCCAAATTTTACAACCCATACTAAGGTACTAATTTGCCATGGAATATGTCCACAGCAAATTTAACTAGACAGTCTTCTATCACATTGTCACAAAGATATTCCATCGGGGTGTTGGACAGCAAATGTTCGAGGAACATGATGGCATACGCTCCACATGCAGTACCAGTCAAATTCCTTGGAAGGCCTTGGATGCGCTCGTACGGCCACATTTCCATAGATTGGATTTCAGGAGGGAGGTGGTTGAATTTCCCCGAATGCCGGATGTATATTGGGAACATGTACATAATTGGCCCCATTATTGAATCAAAGCGGTCTTCATTGTACAACCCAATGTTGCAGTCGTAGACATCGATCCTTGCCTCCTCTAAATAAAAGACGCATGTAACATAATGCGTGCTTTCAATGTTATACACGGCAAAGAGTCTTTTCACACCATCCCACTTCCTTCCACCCGGATATGGAGACTTACCTCTGGCATAATCAAGGAATGTATCCTCAAACTTATATTCTGCTAGGTATTTGTCAAGGCCGACATCAAACCCCCTTGCCTCCTCTTCAGCCGCATCGTATCGAACGCACAAGTTGGTCAAGAATGAAAGATCGAGGATGAGATCAGAGCTATCATAATGCCGGGGGTAAGCCTTATGCCTCACACGCATCAAGGCCAAGTAATCATCCATAAACTGCAGAATAAAACAAATTAGAAGTTGTGAATAAAACTATGCCGACACATACTATTTTATGTTTGGACCAGCAAGTCGAATGTTCAACGAACATAGGACCATCAGGTTTCGAACGGAGAAACAAATGTTCGTTCTTCGATAAAAACCAAACACTAACAAAACAATAGAAGTAAAGAGATGCACTTACGCTATCCCACATCCACTCTTTCACGTCCAGGAAGTCCAGAAAATCCAAGTAATTAAACTCGTGACACAGGAAGGCAGTCTTTTTTTCCTTCTTCTCCTCCAAGAAAGCGTCAAATTCAGCTTTCTTGTGAATGTCGAGTTCCTTGTACAGTGTCACTGGCAATCTCCCGAGATTTTGGAGCCTGACTTGAGCTCTCTCTCTCTAAATTTTCAAAAAAAACAAAATATAAATGTTTGAAAAATTTTCTAAATTTAATAGAAGAACGTCCCTTTTATGTTCAACGATTCTAATTGGATGTTTTACTAACCTTGCCATTCTGGCAGCAGTCATTTTCTTCTTTCCTTTGTTCTTCTTTGCCTGGAGCATCCTGGACAACAAAATATTCCTCTTTGGTCGCTGCTGCTGCTGCTTCTTCTTTGACGACGACGCTACTAAATTAGCAAGGGACAGCTGGATCGCATCAAGCTTCTGATCCAGTCCCTGTCGCCATTGAAGGCAGTCGTGACACTTGCAACTGCAGACACTAGGCTCCACATTCTCCTGTTCTCTCCTCCTAGAGCTTTCTCCAACTTCGAACAAACCCCTACCACTAAAAAGCCCACCAGTAAAACGACCAGCCCTACCACCAATCTCATCACCAACTTGTGTTTCACATGTGCCAACACCTCCACTAACAAATTCTTCACCAACCTTTCCTTCATTAATTACCTCTCTTGGAGGGGTCCTGGGGCAATTCCTAAAAACTGTCACTCGATCACCACCAACGATCGAGCTGGCCCCCTCCAACATCACAACAAGGTGATCAATTACCTCGTCGGCCCCATCAACAAACGGCTCAATATTATGAAAAGTTTCATCTTCCCTCTCTGCATCGATAGGGTCAATAAAAGGGTGCACCACCTACATACCATAAAAGAGTGTTCAGAACATCATTTTTACTGTTCGACATTTAACACCATTAAAAATGAAACATCATATCTGTCGTGATCGAACATCTGAAAAGACGTTCTTAACATTAACAGCAATGATTATAACGACCTTGCAGATGTTCCAACATTTAGAAAATTGTAGGTAAAGTACTTACAGGCTTTGCAACATTCTCAAACAGCCTTCGGGAGTCTCTTTCATTCTTTTCAGTGATCCACCTGTGCATCCTTGGCATGCTCCTCTCCTTGGGAAAATCCCTGGGACGAAGCGAAGGTATTGCTTCAAATACCCAACCCACAAATGCCCAAGGAAACCCATAAAGATTGTAATTTGGCCCGTCCTTGGCCTTGCTAGCTGCACGATCAGCCATGGGCTTCGTCAGGTACTCAATGGTCAGCTCGAAGCTTTTCCGCCCCCAAGGATACTTGGCAAATTCATTAGGAAGGTATGCAAGACAGACCAGTAATTCCTCAATACCAGCTTTTTTGTCCTTGGCGCACAATATTGAGTGAACAAACCAAGCCATGGCAAGCCCAAACTTGTACCGTTCAGGAACTTCCTCATTTTCTATCAAACTCAGCAACCGGGAAGCAGTTACTGCTCTTGCTTTCCCATCCTCCCACGCCGTTGAGATATACTCCCACATCTCCCTGCCCCTCTCTTTGATCGCAGCCTCCCATTGGACACTTGGATAGGCTTGGCATCTCAGCTTTGTCATCAAAGCAAACTCTTGGAGGCCAAAACGAACAGGCACTCCATTGAAATTGAACCAAGCTTCTTTTTCTTTATTGCACAAAACTCTTCCTAGCAGAATATTGTGCACCAACCTGGTTGGAAATGATGGCTCCTCCAGCAAGTCCAAGAAATGGCCAAAGATACTGTTTTTGAACTTGTCATACAAACCACTTGTACGCAGCACAATCCTGAACTCACGCATTCGTCCAATAAGCGACGAGCGGACAGTTATCTTGGATTGAAAATGCTCATGCTCATCCAAGTAAGTCTTCAGCACCATTGGTGGAATGACACTGGTGACGTACTCAGGCTGCACGTACTCAGGCTGCACAATGTTTTGAAATTTGTTAGTTTAAGGAATCACCAGGGTAGTAAGAACATAATATCAGATGCATGAAACATCCCTTGAGATGTTCCAAGGAACTACAAGAAAAATACTTCGAACATAGTTAAGATTGATCTGATCATGCACGCGAGTGTTCTCAAATCACATAAAAAATATTGAACATTCTACTGTAAAGTGACGAACAACATTATTTATGTTCTCAACTATACCTCTCTAGGTGGCTCTGCAGAATCAGCTCCCACGTCGTCTACGAACTGACCTTCTCCTTCGCATCTCTCACCCTCTTCTTCTTCCCTACCATTCCTACCTCCTTCACCAGCTTGAACATCTACTATCTCTATAACTTCATGTACATCATCTACTTCTTCTACATTTGCAACTCCTTCAAATTCCCCTGCAAGATTATTTACCAACCTTCCCACCTCCTCTTCTTCTGCCATATTTAAAAGGATTTCTTTTTTGTTTCCATCTTCATCCCAGTCATCATCACCAAACAGCGCTTCTATTTCTTCTGATATATTACCATCGTCCGGCAGCTGTGGCCCAACATTTACATCATAGTCTAGGGACCTCTCCTCTTCGTCCTCCAATATTAGTCTCCTCTTCCTAGGAGGCTGTTTACTAGGAGGAGTAGTCTCCTTCCTCTTAATTCCCCGCGTATAAGCCATTGTAGCTGCAAATCACAAGTATATTCATCAATTAAAGATGTACAAGCATGCAATATGGGTGTGTGAAACATAATATACATATGTATATTTTATCAAACCCTAGTTCAAGTAGAGTCATGCATGCACAAACATGTTCAAATGTTCCAGAACTTTAAACATGCATGCACAAACATAAACATACAAAATCTTGACTATATGTACATCATTTTTTCAACCTTTAGCATATTTATTTTATAAAATCCTAATTTATTTTAACAAAAATCATCTAAAATGCATCACCAACTTCAAACATCCCATCACACGTTTAGAACACCGTCTCACGATGTTTGACTCTTCGAAGAAGTATGCGTACAACATTTTTTCAAACTTTAGCCTATTTATTTTAAAAAACCCTAATTTATTTTAACAAAAATCATCTAAAATGCATCACCAACTTCAAACATCGTATCACACGTTTAGAACACTGTCTCACAATGTTTCACTCTTCGAAGTAGTATGCGTACAACATTTTTCAACCTTTAGCCTATTTATTTTAAAAAACCCTAATTTATTTTAACAAAAATCATCTAAAATGCATCACCAACTTCAAACATCGTATCACACGTTTAGAACACTGTCTCACAATGTTTCACTCTTCGAAGGAGTATGCTCTTAACATGGTAATATAACATAAACATGCAAAAACTTCATTTGTACAAGAACATAGCACTATTTGACGGAAAAATCAACAAGAACAAAGATTTTCACAAGAATATTCTTCCAGTACTGTAAAAAGGCGTAAAATCATAGTTTTTTCAAAATAGCAAAATAGCAAAAGAAAAAACCCGATTCACTTGAAAAACATCAATATTGTTCAAAATTTACCTTTAGATGTTACCGGAAAAATGTTTATGCTCGGCGACGATGATGTTTAGAAAACTGCGTAGAGCTACTGTAGAAGATGAACTTGAGAACTGTGAAGTGTGTAAGAGAAGTTTTTTGGGGTTCGATGTTTTAAATCATTGCCTGCGTCCGTTCGGTTCGTTTTCCCACCTTTTGATTAAAAGTTTTTGGGATTGCTAATTCAGTCCAAAAAGTTTTTAATCAAGCCCCGCAAGTTTTGTTGTTTCTAATATGGCCCATGGTTTAATGTTAAACGCGCGCGTCATTTGACGCTCCACGCGTGTCCCCTTTTATTAATTAAAGACTTGAGGGTAGGCCTGGGCATCGAGCGAGCGAGCCGAGCCCGAGTCGAGTCTAACCGAGCCCGAGCCGAACCGAGCTTTATACATAGCGAGCCGAGCCGAGCTCGAGCCGAGCTCAACCGAGCTTTGTTAGAGTTTGACCGAGCCCGAGCCGAGCCCGAGCTGACTTTTTTTCTAGTGTTCCCATACTTAATAATATAAAAAATAATATTTAAATTTTTCTTTTGATCATAATCATAGATATGGATAAAAATAATAGTTTATAAATTGTTAACTATTGTATTAAAATATTAAATAACACATAGACTTCTAATATTTTTTGGTAATTAAGCCTAATGAATGGAAGTTATATTTTAAAGATAAAATTACACAATTAATCAAGCTAATCGTGCCGAGCCGAGCTTTGACCGAGCCGAGCTTTATCGAGCTTTAACCGAGCCGAGCCGAGCTGAGCCAAATTTTAAATGAGACTGAGCCGAGCCGAGCTAAAAGGCAACCGAGCCGAGCGAGCTCCGAACCGGCTCAGCTCTATGCCCAGGCCTACTTGAGGGGGTCTTTTGGCCCATTCTTCTCCAGTTAGTCTAGTTTAATTCTATCACCAGCTTCAGACTTTCTTGTTTCTTTTATTTGGCAGTTCTTCACATGCATTTTCAGCGTAGGGCTGTATTATATACCTGAAATGGTCTAATGTGATGTTAATTAGTTTGTACAGTTCACTTGATTGGAGTTTCTTTGGTTTTGACACCATATTTGAAATCTGAAGGCGTTGAATTTCAGACTTGAGGTGTCCTTGACAAAACATTATTTTCTAAAATCTCAATAGAACAATAGTTTACACGTTTGTCCCATTATTTAAGTTAGTTGCCGTGACTTGTGCATGCCAAAGTTAAAGCCTTTCAGGGATTTTTACCCCACATAACCATTCCAAACCCTTATCCACTTTTTGTAATCATATTTTGTCCTTTCTTTCTTTTCCTAGCATATTTATTAAATATAATTTGATGATATAAATATTTAAAAAATATGGGACAAATATATATGTGTATAGAAGGTATATATACAAAATATCAATCTATTATACTTGATATTTTAATTATAAATTAAATTTTAAATATAAATATTGTGGCTATATTATGTTAGTGCTAAATGATTTGTTAATATGAAATATTGTAGGCTATTTATGTGGAAATCCCTTAATATTAAGCTGGTTTAAGAGATGAGTTCAGCGTTACATGTCTACAATGGTGAGTTTTTAGAAATCATAAGTTATAGGAAATGATTGAGATATTGTTCTATTTATTGGCTACTTAAACTATTAATTACTACTTTTGAAAGACTATAAATTATTTAAAAGCTTCAATTTTTGAAGTAAAAAAAATCATCAAATTTAAAAATTACAATAGATAAGATGATATTAAATGAATTAAAAGTTAGAAAAATATTTAATGTTGATAATAGAAATTAAAACAACGACTTTAAAAGTGATAAAATGAGGTAGGGCATGGCAGGTCAAAACGGGGCAGGACAGGACGGATCAAACGTGGCAGGTCAGGATAAAAACTGGATACACAACAAAATGGGGCGGGGCAGGGCGGGGCAGGGCAAAATCTTGGCAGTGGAAGGGCTCAACCCGCCCTGTCCCGCCCCATTGATATGAGTTCTTTATAACATTTAGATGAAAAACTCTGAGACTGCACCTTTCCCATTTTAAACTTGAAAATTGGGGCTATTACACAAATTTAAGAAGGGGATATAAATTAAGCCAAACACTAAAAAGAGGCTATTAATGCAAATAACACGAGCTGATCTTGGTATGTGGAAATGAACGCTAGGTGGCCACTATTAATACTACTATTTACGATTTAGCCAATTTATTTCAACAAATAAGTTTATCCCACAGGTGAAGTCTGGAGAGGGTGAGATGTACGCAGACCTTAACTCTACCATGGTGGAGAGACTGTTTCTGCTTTTGGAGAGCCAATTCTATCTTATTCTTTGCTATTGGTGTTTTTTATTTACTTCGGCTATCTCTAATTTATATGTTAGTGTTTTCTTTACATTGGTATTTTCATCTTGTTTTTTCTTTATGAACATATTTTTAAAAATATTTTCTTTAGCCGAGAGTCTAAAGAAACAAAATAAGCAATCAGCTTCATTTTCAAACAATTGAAGACGTATATATATATATATATATATCCCACAGGTGAAGTCTGGAGAGGGTGAGATGTACGCAGACCTTAACTCTACCATGGTGGAGAGACTGTTTCTGCTTTTGGAGAGCCAATTCTATCTTATTCTTTGCTATTGGTGTTTTTTATTTACTTCGGCTATCTCTAATTTATATGTTAGTGTTTTCTTTACATTGGTATTTTCATCTTGTTTTTTCTTTATGAACATATTTTTAAAAATATTTTCTTTAGCCGAGAGTCTAAAGAAACAAAATAAGCAATCAGCTTCATTTTCAAACAATTGAAGACGTATATATATATATATATATATATTGCTTATGTTGGCAAAACAATTAATGTTGGCAAGACAAAAATTGCTTATGTAACCTTCTACCTTAATTCTCTATCTCTACATTTTCTATCTAGGGTCATCTCCTTTGTAATCTGGAGGTGGGTTATGTTATGTCTATTTACCTAATCACCTCGCTCAAATTCAAATCGTGGCTAAACATTAAAATACATTTCAAATTCTAGCCAACACTTAAATAGAAGCCTTAATAGTGGCTGATTGTGCAAAATATGGGCCACGGTCCAGAGAGGTGAAGTTGGGGTTTTGAAGACCACGAGCTAATAGAAGATGTAAAGTAGGGTGTTAGGTTTTTCTTTTTTTAAGCCTACAATATAGAAAGGCATTTTCCTCTTACTGCCCAACACTGCTCACACATTGTCTTCATCAAGGTGTTCTATTTCTCAGTAAGTTAATCTTTACTTAATATCTAAAATGCATGTTACAACTGCTCTTTATATTAACAAGTTGAATCTTTTAATCTATTGTGTCTATACATTTAAAACTTTTGTTTTGCATAGCTCTATATGTGTGTATATTAAAATTATATATACGTTATTTATACATTGTCATTAAAGCTAGAAAGAACCATGGGAGTGACAAAACAACCCAACTTTGGTTGATAGAGTTGCCCGATATCTGTGTTGGTAGGTAGTAGTGGTATGACATGGAAAGTACCTAGTGAATTAGTCATGGTTCATCCAAACTGGTGGACACCACTCTTATTAAAAAAAAAAGATTATGGGTAAAGTAAACACGTCCATCTCTAGGGGTTTGTTTGGTTGGAGGGATTAGGAAATATAACGCGGATACTCATTCGCATTATTTGTCCGCTGTTTGGTTGGTAGTTTAATTTCCTTCCTTCCCTTTTCCATACTCGGTTAAGGTCTACGTACATCCAACGCTCCCCTAACCCAATATGTGGGGTTATACTAGGGATGTTGTTGTTTGATTGGTAGTTTAATTTTCAATTCAACAACAACAACTATGTCTCAATTCCAAACAAGTAGGGGTTGGGCTATATGAATTGTCATTGATCATTTTTCTCCGATTAAGCTCAATTCATGTCATCATGGAACTAGTGGTAATTTCATCTCGGTATAATTAATACCATTATGATTTGATGCCTTTGACTTTGTATGCTTGGTGGAATATGCAATTACTATACCGCTACTATAAATCTTTATATAGTGATCCTACATAATTAGGTGTTAAACGAATTGAATCCTAAAGATTGGGTCTTCGAGGGGAGAAGTTCTAATTGTTTCCCCTTAACTTTATTCCTGTTTAGCTAGATCATACTATTTTCAAGGTTGATTATTCAGCCTTTTGGCTTGATGTATTTTCATTTTCTGACTAGATTTGTGCTGTTCTATGGCAGGTTTAATTTATTTCTGGACATTACAATCAAGAAAAGAAAATGTCGGGGTAAGTAGTTATCATTTTTTTTTGTGCCTGGAATTTACATGTTAGTATGATCCAATTTAATGTCAAATTTAATGGAAAGTACCTTTTCTTAAATTTCTCAACTTGAAAATATTTCTCATTTTAATGTCATTTTCTTATTCCCTGGTTTATTGTGATGCAGTGAAGAGGCTGTTGTTGCTACAGAGACTCCGGCTCCTGCTCCTGCTGGTGGTGAGCCCATGGATATCATGACTGCATTACAACTGGTCCTAAGGAAATCTCGTGCTCATAGTGGGTTGGCTCGAGGTCTTCATGAGGGTGCAAAGGTTATTGAGAAGCATCATGCCCATCTTTGTGTATTGGCAGAGGACTGCGACCAACCAGACTATGTGAAATTGGTCAAAGCACTATGTGCTGATCACAATGTTAGCCTGATCACGGTTCCTAGTGCTAAGACACTTGGCGAATGGGCTGGTGTAAGTAATTTAAACTACAGCTGGCTTTGCCATTTCTTGTTCAGCATTTATCAGTACAAACTTGTTTGACTGTTGAGGTTATAAAATTTAATTAATGCGGCGACTACAATCCTTTCCTCTTTGTGCAGTTATGCAAGATTGACTCCGAAGGCAAAGCAAGGAAGGTTGTTGGATGTGGTTGTGTTGTTGTAAAGGTAAAGAATGAGCCAGACCTAATTTTCTTGAGTTTGAATTTGTGTATCAATATTCTAATGCAACTATTTTGATTGCTTTCCAGGATTATGGAGAGGAAACAGCAGCGCTCGATACTGTTCAGGAGTATGTGAAGTCTCACTGAGTGACGCATTGAATTAGTGTTCTTTGTGATCAACATCTGGAGGTTATCTTTAGAGAGCGTTTAGCTTGTCTTTTTAAGATGTGATAGGAAAATTTTGATTGTTGTGGAACCAGATTTTGGTAATTGCAAATTGTAGGCATTTATGCCTCTGCTTAATGCCTTCTCGAGCTTTCTGTCTTTTGGATACTTTGAACCAAATTGATGTTTAATCTGTTTAAGGAATTTGAATACATGTGAGAATGAATATGAAATGTACTTTCTGGGTTCCCAAATTTCAAGGATGTTTGGTCCTATATTTGCAGGACTACAGTAACATCAATCAATAATACTACAGCACTAGTCGGATCAATCTAGCAATTTGCTTTAGGAATGAAAAATTCTGACAATATGTTTTGGTTCAAGCTCCAACATCCATGAATTTTGTTAACACAGCAAGTACATTTCATAGCTAAAATGTGTATTCGTCTGCTTGGTATGATGGAAAACATGAAAACAAGTCATTTTCTGGCAATAAGTTAAAGGGGGAAAAACGACTTTCTTCACGTGTGTTGAAAACCTGAAATAGTTTCTGGATTATAGAGCATTAGATAGTGACAGTTTGTTTGAAACTCTTTTCAGGGAAAGTTTTCCCTCATACCTGATGCACATTCAATGCAAGTAATATTGTTGGTTGATTTTTTACTTGTCACGTACTTAATATAGTTGTGGCTTTCCACCGAATGTTCTTGGTTAAGTTAATATTTCGTTGGAGAAAGTGTAATTAAACCACTGTTGAACTTAATCAAAGTACACCTCTTGTGGGATAACATTGAATATGTTGTTAAACTTAATCAAAGTAGATCAGTCATAGTTGGGGAAGGGCAAAGTGCTTAAATAGTCTGTTTTCACAGCGTAGCACGGCTACTTTTGATAAAACTTTGCAATAAGAAAAAGAGGCTGGCGTTCCATTATTTAATTCAAAATGTGAACACATGGTTTAAAGAATGTGCACCTCTCCTAATCTAAATATACCACTTGCTGGAACTAGTTACTGATCAAAGTTAACCCCATAGCGGCAATGAATTTCATTTCCTTGAAGAATCATGGCAATAACATTTGTAGGAAGACCAACCATTTCCAATGTCTTCTCCCAAACGTGATGAGAAGTCACCACATTATGTGCTTCTTGGCTAGGTTTAGTCGGTCTACAGTGAACACCGATGAAAGCACAAACAGGCCACTCTACTGCCTTCAACTTTCCACAATATTTTGGGATATCAGCATCAGTAGCTGCAAATAGTGCACTTCTTGAACCCTGTTGAGCATCAAACATGAAAAAGAACAGTTTCTGATAAAGAATAGTCAAAATTTTTGGAAGATCCCGTGTGACATTTGTGCGTACAGCTCCTGGCTCTACGCACAATGCATGTATTCCAGCATCAGCTGGCAGGTAATTCTGAAGCATACTGCTGAACATAACTTGTGCCAGCTTACTACTTGAGTAAGCCTTACGACTTGAGAATTTGTTCTTCTTGGTTATAAAATTCATATCTTGGGAATCAACAAAGCCAACTGCATGCATAAGGGAATTTACATTAACGATTCTGCTAGGAGAGCCTCTTTTCAGAGAAGGCAAGAGCAAAATAGAGAGTAAGGCAGGGCCAAGATGGTTCACTTGTAGATGTACTTCGTATCCATCTTTAGAAAATTTCTGAGGTTGTCCTATGGAATAAATTCCAGCATTGTTGATGAGAACATGCAGAGGTTCGGATCTTGAATTCCATTCTTGTGCAAATTTTACAACGGATTCAAGAGAGAGGAGATCAAGTTCCATAACATCAATGCTAAGGGTCATCGAGTCGGGTACATTTCGTTTCCATTTAAGGATGAGTTGATGGGCAAGATCTGTGTTTCTCACAGCCATGACAACATGTGCACCTGACTCAGCCAACTGCCTAGCAATTTCAAGTCCAATGCCACTAGTGGCTCCAGTGACAATGCAAGTTAGGCCATTTAGAGGAGGCAAAGGCAAAGGGTCCTGCAAATGCCTAGCATTGATTTTCTGAAAGAGCGACTCACATGTCAAACGATACCACCCTTGTAGCCATTCTGTCCATCCCAATCCTTGTTTTTCTTTCCTCAATAATGAGGAAGTTGCTATTGATGAATCCATCTCTTTGTTTTTGTGGAACTCTCCCTTTCTTTCACCTTAAATCAATCTTTGGAAGCAAAGGAAATTAACACCCTATACAAGAATTTTTGTCAATGTCTCAATATTGATGTAGTATCATAGACCGTTATGATCAATAAATTTTTATTAGAGAAACAAAGCCAAAGAATTCGTGACAGCCTACAAGAAACTCAAATTAAACACTCAATCTGAATAGGCTAAGTATACAAAAAAACCTCATCAATTGTTCAAACAACTAGTAGAGATAAAAAGCGAGGGAACCGGCGTTCATTTCTGAACAGGAAGAAGACTTAGTTTTATCGAGTATATACACAAGCTAATAAAAATGTGACACTTGTCTCTCTTCTTTTAAATAAATCATATTTACTGGATTTGTCAACTGACTACAGTATATGTTTTGTGTATTTGATATTTGAAAATGAGGTTAAAGTTAGAGTAAGATTAACAAAATTAATTAGAAGCATGTAGCAAGTGCTTTTTAATTTTTTTTTTTTGCTTGATCACGAATTGTAATCATGCATATTGAATTGTTTTATCTTTATTTCAAAACAAGCATAGAGTTTATTAACTTAATCATTAGTAAGTGATAAATTATCAAACAAGAATGATCGCTCTTATATATTACTCTTTCCATCCCACTTTGTTTGTCGTAGTTTTGATTTCGAGGGTCAAACGAATTTATCTTTGACCATAATTTTTATATATATCTTTTAAATATTTTAAATTGTAATTTATTGTGACTTATAGTACTTTTCATGTAGTTTTCAAATATATAAAATTTATTTTAGAAAAGTTGAAGATTTTATATGCTAATCTACGGTCAAATTTAATAAATTTGGCTCTCAAAATAGTAACTATGACAAACAAAATGGGACATAGAGAATATAATTTGAAATATGTAGTACGTCTAAGGGCAAGAAATGAAAGGGAAGGGGTAGGTCGTCAACAAAATAATCTAAGATGGAGCGAAATCCAAGATGGCTTGGTAAACATGCATTTCGTTATGTAAGCACCTAAGCATAAGTTCCTTTTTTGTTTATTTGTCAGGATAGATTATTAAAGTGAAAGATTGTCCTTGGATGCTTATTTGCAATGATTAAGTTGTGGCATAATTATAAAAATAGTCAGTCAACTCTCCTTTTTTTGGGATAAAAATATATCCTTTTTTCATATGTTCACAGTCCAACGAAGACGCAAAAACCTTATTAAAGGTATTGAAAATATGTCAGGTGAGTGAATTTGTGATAAAGGTGGGATTGTTAAGGAACTAGAGAATTTTTATAGGGATTTATTTACCTCTTCCTGTCCTTCCTCTTTGAATCAAAATTTAGATGCTATTCCGGTGTCGATTACTGATGATATGAATCAAGCTCCTCTTTGTGAAATCACTAATATAGAGATTAAAGATGCTTTATTTTCTATGAAGCCTTCCAAGACTCCAGGGGTTGATGGAATGACGCCACTATTTTTTCAACAATTTTGGTCTTTGATTTCTAATGATATTTATGCTGCAGTAAGGAGTTTTTTTTTTATTCAGGGCAACTTTTGCATGTTTGGAATCGAACCTTAATAACTTTGGTTCCTAAAATTAAAACTCCTACAAATGTACATCATTTTAGACCTATAAGTTTGTGCTCTACTCTGTACAAGATTATAACCAAAATAATTGTTAGCCGTATGAAACCTTTGATGTCTCTGATTATTTCTCCAAATCAAGCAGCTTTTGTAGGAAATCGGCAAATCATAGATAATATTGTATTGGCGCATGAATTTATGAATTTATTGAAAAATAAAAGAAAAGAAAAAGAGAAATTGATGGCTTTAAAATTAGACATGTCTAAAGCTTATGATCGAGTTGAATGGTCTTATATCCTACATGTAATGCTTAAAATGAGTTTTCATAAAAAGTTTGTAGATCTGATTATGACATATATTACTTCTGCTACCTTTTCTTTTAATATAAAATGGTGAGATTAAAGGTTATGTTAAACCATCTAGAAGCTTGCGTCAAGGTGATCCTCTATCGCCTTACATTTTCCTTATTTGTGCTCAAGGCTTGTATGCATTGTTGATTTTGGCTGAGCAACAAGGTACGTTAAAAGGTATAAAATTAGGAAGGAATAGTCCAGCGATTTCTCATTTGTTTTTTGCTTATGACTCCTTCATTTTTTGTAGAGCTGATATGTGTAGTACTTCTCAAATTAATAATATCTTGGACTTGTATAAAAGCTGCTCCGGTCAAGCTATTAATTATGAGAAGTCTGCAGTCTATTTTAGCAAAAATACTAATGATATAGAGACATCTGCTATATGTTCTTCACTTGGAAATATGCAACTATGTGCTAGAGGATCTTATCTTGGATTACCTGTTGTTGTAGGAAGATCTAAGAAAAAGATGTTGTCTTTTATTAAAGATAAGATTTTATCTAGGATTAAAAGTTGAAAAGGTAAATTTTTGAGTCAAGCTGGCAAGGAAGTCTTATTAAAATCAGTTTTATCCGCTATTCCTTCTTATGCATTGTCTTGTTTTCGATTACCGGATGGGCTTTGTAAAGAAATTACGAGTTTGTTCTCGAGGTTTTGGTGGGGCCAAGAGGATGAAAAAAGGAAGATGCATTTTGAAAAATGGGATAAATTGTGTGAACCTAAATTTAGGGGTGGCTTAGGTTTTAGGGATTTAAAAGCATTTAATATGGCGTTACTCGCTAAATTGGCTTGGAGAATTATGAATGAGCCTGACTTGTTAGTTGCTCAAGTTCTTAAGAGTAAATATTTTCCAAAATGAATCTCTTTTGAAAGCTAGTTCCCATCGGTCTGCGTGTTGGATTTGGAATAATATAATATGGGGTCGTAATCTATTGAATAAAGGAGTTAGATGACATATTGGTAATGGAACATCTGTTGATATATGGCAAGATTCGTGGCTGCCTAATGATACTTCTTTCTATCCTTGTTATTTTGTGAGTCACTTTCCTGTGGACCTAAAAGTATCTAACCTGATCAATATTGAAACTCATTAATGGAATACTCAGCTTCTTCAATCTCTGTTTAGCCACAATGAGGTGTTATCTATATTGTCAATTCTTTTATCTTCTACAGGGAGTAGTGATAGGCTCATTTGGCATTACACAAAATCAGGTAAGTATGAAGTAAAATCTGGATATCACCTTGCAAAATTAATCTTAGCTAATGATAGAAGTGTGGATAACATTCCAGGTACAAGTTCTCATGTATTTCCTAAATCTTTCTAGAATCAACTATGGTCTATGGAAATTAAAAATAAGCTGAAACATTTTTAGAGAAAGCGTATTTTAAATACTTTGCCTGTTAAATCTATAATTGCTAAAAGAGTTCCTTCATGTGATGCCATCTGCCATGTCTGTGGTATGGAGCCTGAATCTTTAGAGCATTTATTTTTTAAATGTTCAAGATCCCTTAATGTATGGAAATTGAGCCCTGTCATTTGGCCTGATGTACACCGGATTTCTGATTTTTCTTCATGATGGTTCAAGTTATTTTAGGATACAAAAACATTTCTTGAATCTAAAACTTTATTGAACCTTGCTGTATCTATTATGTGGTGTATTTGGAAGGCGATGAATGACTGGGTTTTTAATCCCTCTTCATGGAATGAAGCTGAAATTCTATCAAAAGCATTGTTTGAATTTGATGAATATTCAGATGCGCTCAAATGTATGAATAAATCTAAAAGAAATGATTCTGACTCGATTGCACTGAATTTTTCTCCACAAAGTACGCTGCTTTTTTGATGCAGGTTTGGATAAGAGTACTCAAAAAGCAAGTATTGGTGTTGTAGCCTTTAAGGCTAGCGGTGATCTTCTTCATGCCTATGGTGCCCCTATTCAGTATGTTGGGAAACCATTAATAGCTGAAGCGTTGGCAATTCGTGAGGCGTTACATATTGCTGTGAAGTATTGTTGGAAAAAGATTGCCATCTTATCGGATTTAAGAAGTGTGGTTCAAATGCTTAATAGAAGGGCGATATCTACATGGGATGTTAATACTGTTTGTGAAGACATTGATCATCTTAGGGATTACCTAGATGATGTAGTATTTGTGCATATTAGTAGGAAGTTTAATACTTGTAGTCATAAGTTAGCTAAGTTTGCTTTGTCCCTTGTAAATGAAGTATCATGGTCTGCTACCTTTCCTATGTAGGTTAGGTCCGAGACTACTAACTCGTATGTAATATTGACTTCTATTTTATGTTAATGCAACACAGCTTTCCAGAAAAAAAAAAAAAAAACTCCCCCTCTCTTATTTTCGACTAGCCCTTACTTTTGTAGTTAGTATACACAAAATGAATACACATTCTGTGCAAATGATATAATCGTGTATACGAACGGTCTCTTACGTATACATAGTCTACGTTTAACTTTACGGTGTATACAGTCAGTTTTCTCAGTTATACACAATGTATATACTCATATTATTTTTCAGTTATATTTAGTATATACACACCTTTTTTTTCTACAATGTATATACATTTTAGTATAATTTAATTGTGTATACATTTTATCTTTCCAAAAATAAATAAATAAATAAATAAATAAAGTTGAAAAGGAAATCTGGCGGAGATAGCGACTCCGGTGAACCAGCAACACCAGTTGTCTGGCAGTGTAGCAGTAGTACGACGACGCGAGAGTTGTAGCGAAGCAGATCTATTGCAGCAAAGCACAGATTCGGTGGAGATGGAGCAGATTCCGACAGAGCAGTAGCAGTCTGGCGATGGGAGAGCTGCAGCGAAGTGTAGATCCTGCGGAATCAAATCTGCAGTAGTACGGTAGACCAACAGTGGTGACGTCGCTGGCGACTTCCGGGGAGGGGAGAGTCGAAGAGAGAGGATGGGGGCACCACTGCTGGGAGAGGAGAAAAGAAGGGAAACACTAAAATCCTAGTGGCTACAAAAAGTTAGGGAGGTGTATTAAGTATTTTTTTCCTGGGTATTAAGTGTTTATTTAGGATTATTTTTTTTTAAAAAAAGGCTAAAAGATATACAGGGGCTTCTCATAGTATAATTTTCCCTTTTCGTTGTAAAAACTTCGCGTGTGAGTTTGTTTGGCACGCGCTATAGCTACCAAAAATAAATTCGCTGAGAAATAGTCATCTCCGGACAAGTAACATGTTAGTTCAAAGTTCCAGTATAAAATACTGGGATAACTTAAACACTAATCCTAGTATAAAATACTGGGACTTTAAACTAACATGTTCAAAGTCATTATATATATAAAGCTCCAGGGACTATAAACATGAATCTCATTATAAAATAATGGGACTTTGAACATGTTAGTTCAAAGTTCCAGTATAAAAACCTGGGACTAGTTTGGGGTGTTTGTCAATGCTAATGGAGTGTTTAAGTGTGCCTGCGGATTATTTTTGACTATTTCTCAATTAATTTTAAAATGGCGAATAACTTTCACTTAGCGCGTCCAAAAATGACTCCGCATCAAAATTTCTCCTTTCCGTTTCCTTGTTGACCGATTATAGAGAAGTCACAATGTAAGAGTAAGCGTGCTTACATCAAGTAATAAAAGCTTTTAACTTCGTCACCCAACGAGTGACAAAATTCAAACATACTAAAAATTCACGAGAATAATATGAAGATTTATCAAGCGTAACAAAAAGCCGTTGGCTTCCGCTCTAAACTTGTTTCAAATGAAATTTCGAATTAAGCAACAATTGAGCAAAAAGGAACTTAATAAGAGTCTGTTTAGGATTGCTGCAAAAAACTGCTTAATTTGAGAAGTATTTTTGGCATAAATATTTTTCAAAAAAGTACTTTTAAATAATAAGTGGTTTGTGTTTGGACAACTCATTGGAGAAGTACTTTTGATAAATAATTTGTGTTTGGCTAATCTTTATGAAAAGTACTTTAGAGTGTTAAATTACGAAAAAGACTCAAATTCATTTTACATTTGCATTAATAGAAACAAAAAATAATTTAAATATTTATCTTAAAAGACTTTAATTAGAAAAAATTATTTAATTAACATGTAAAACATAAAATAAAATATATAAATTTAAGCCATTGAACAACATAAAATATAGTTAAAATCGAAGTGATAACAGAATTAAAAATTTCTAGTAATTACTTACTCTTAAAAGATGATTTAAAGAATAGGAGATCTTACATACGGTTAATAAAAATAACTAGAAATAAAAATTAGTCCTAAGAGGAAGAAGATTTATAAAAGTACATAGTAGGAAAAAGGGGAAAAAGAGAAATATAATTTGATTTTGAGAGAGATATGGTTAATTAATGAGGGATAATTTGATAAATATATATGAATTTTTAATAAGGATATTTTTGTCTTGAAAGAATTAATAAACTGCTTCTGTTTCTACTTCTCGGAAGAAACAAATATTTGTAGTTTCTTCCCAACAGCAGAAAATCTGCTTCTGCTTCTACCTAAAAGTATTTTTTTTTTGCCAAACACCTCAAAATTCTAAAAAAAATACTTTTTTTTAAAAAAAAACGCTTTTGGCTTTGAAGAAGCAATGCTAAACAGACTATAAGTTAGTTTAGTAGTATATTACAAATATTTTTAGACAAAACACATCAACATTTCCTTAAATTTGTTTACACTTTTCACTTAGATACTTAATATTAACAAAGTTTTATTTAAATACTTGATGTAAGCTCAAAGTGTGAGGTAAACACAACTTGCTTACGTGGAACAATGTGTGTATTGCACTAATATGAATCACGTCAGAAATTTGACAAATCTAAAGTGAGCCCCACCCCAACCCTTCTCCATCTTCTCGAGCCATTACAGGTTTTTGCTTTCTCTTTACATTTTGGTCAGAATAGTTTCACAAGACACCAAAAATTTAAGTTAAAAAAATAGTCTGAGGATAAAATACAAAGATTGCCAGTAATTTTATTTGAAAAAACATACCTGTACAACAGGATAATCATCCTCACCGTCTAAATTGCGCAAAAAATACTAGTTCTATAAACACTTTCATAATACTTGGAATAAGTGTTTAGCAAATCATATGAATTGGAATTACTTGGATAAATTATTTGGTCAGTGGTCGGAGATGGTCGAGTTTTTTCCATCTATTCTTTTTCTTTTAGTTTGACCTTTTTTTTCTTTGCTGATGTGTGATTTTACAATTGGTTTCCATTTTCAAGGCATAGCAAGTGACATTAACATACGTATTTTAATTTTGAAAGTGTGAAAATAAGTGTTCTAAGTGACCCAATAAAAATTATGTTGAAGTATTCAAATAAAACAGCAAGTTGAAGAGTATGGACAAGTTTAAGTAATTGTTACTCCTATGTGTTTTGCCAATGTTTTTGTTACTGTGAAATGTGAACCATTTCCTCAAACAAACTGCAGGGCAGGAGGAAAATACTTCACCGTTCATTTCATCTATTCCATTTGATTCATTGCATCAGATTTTTTTTTTTTATTATTTATTTTTTTCGCTATACCACTGTAACCTAGTAATCACCTGAAATGATTTAATCCATTTTCTTGTGTGAAAAAGTAAGTCTTTTTCCTGGTACCTATGTTGCCACATCGTTAATGAATTTCAAATATCTTAGCAACAGTCAAATCCTTTCTGAATATTTTTCTTTCTCCATAATTTGTTTCATGTTTCCTTTCTTTTTCAAGTTTTAAACAATATTTGCAGCCCTTTATAATAATTTAAAAGAATATATTTCTAGAAAAAATAAAATCTCGAACATGTTTGACCTAATTTCGAGCTTGCTGGTCAACTCAACTAGTGAATGCTCATATTTTATCCTCCTTCGCCCCCCCTCCCCTCCCTTGTCTTGATGAGATACACAAGCAGAACCATTGTTAAACTAGCTAATTTTGGTGAGACCTACTAATATGTATCTATTTGTTTTTAATGGAAAATCTAAAAACTTGTCCTGAAAACAAAAACATGCGCCTTAGCTTCATTAAAATAACATACATAACGTGAAAAATGTTTCGAAACGTGAGAGAAAGTAAAGGTCACGCACACGTACCACTAACTCCATTTAATACAAAAAGTTTTCTATGTCGACTGACGTGACGTCCTCTCTATATACCATGTTGATTGGCAGATCATTGGCCGAAATAACACTTCTAAATTCATCGATAGTAATAGGCAGAATATATGTTTTACCCATCTATCTTTGACCCAAATTCCTCCGACACACCTATTTTTTACGGATGTATTTTTACACACTAAAGTTTATAAAAGTGTGTCTATTACACACTACTTTGCTGAGTTGTCATGTGCGTGAGTTACACCGAAATTAGGCGAGTGAATAGTTAAAATTTCATTTTTAAAGCCAATTTTTTCATTTTCTCTTTTTTCTTAATCATCTTCTTTATTTTCCATAAAAATTCTCCACCATAGCACCACCTTCTGCCACCAATGGACCACCACATCCCAAATACCCGCCTGTTGACAAGGCACATCAATGAACCAATTGCACTAAGATATGGCATTTCAGCACCAAGAAACTCTTCATCAATGTCACAAGGTCGAAACGGATCTTTATTCACATCAAGTGATCTCAACCATTGGAGTGCTCAATGGATGTGATTTATCCATGTAAAATCTTTTCAAGACCTTTTCTGTATATATAGATTGATATGATGAAGAAATATTCCTTTAGGCAATTGCTCAATTTGTAGACTAAGACAAAATTTGTCTTTCCAAGGTCTTTCATTTCAAATTCTTTCTTTAAGAACTCAATTGCCTTTGGGAGCTCTTCAGGAGTCCCAATGATATTCAAATCATCCACATACACAACTATTATGACATAGCCAGGCCCAGACCTTTTTATTAAAATACAAGGACAAACTGGATTATTTTTATATCCTTGTTTGAACAGGTATTCGCTAAGGCGATTATACCACATGCATCCCGATTGTTTTAATCCGTACAAGGATTTTTGAAGCTTTATTGAACAAGCTTCTTGGGAACCTTTAAATGCTTCAGGCATTTTGATTCCTTCGGGGATTTTTATGAAAATTTCGTTGTCCAATGAACCATATAAATAGGTTGTGACAACATCCATTAGATGCATATCAAGTCTTTCTCGTACTGCCAGACTTACAAGATATCTGAAGATGATTGCATTCACCACAGGAGAATATGTCTCCATATAATCAATGCCAGGTTTTTTCAAAAAACCTTGTGCCATAAATCGTGCTTTTATATCTAACGATTTTATTTTTCTCATTCCATTTTCGCACAAATACCCATTTGTGTCCCACTGGCTTAACACCTTCAGGCGTCTGGACAATTGGTCCGAAAACTTCACGTTTTTCAAGTAAAGTCAATTCTGCTTGAATTGCATCTTTCCATTTTGGCCAATCATTTCTCTGTCTACATTCCTTGACAGATTTTGGTTCAAGATCCTCATTATGTTGCATCACCTCAACAACAATATTATATGCAAAAGCGTTGTCATATCATTCCGGCTCCATATTTTTCTTGTAGAGACATAATTCATTGAGATCTCTTCGATTTCAGTATTTTCAGGTACCTGAGCCTCTCCTGAAGAGGACTTATCAATTGTTATGTCTCTATGCTCTTCTTGAGCAATTACCTCCATATTTTGATCTTTTTGATCAATTGCTCATTTTCTTTTTTGAGGATTTTTATCTTTGGAATCGGGTGGTCTACCACGCTTCAAGCATGCCTTAGACTCACTTGCACTTATAGATTATCCTATCGGGACATCAACTCGAGCATGAGCATTCACATTCACATTTGGAATATGGGATTTAGTAACCCTTGGTAGGTCAGTGAATGCATCTGACAGTTGATTTGCAATATTTTGCAAATACACTATCTTTTGAACTTCATGATCACATTGATTTGTACGAGGATCTAAATGAGATAGTGTTAATGCATTCCATTCAATATCTTTTTTCAGCTGTTTATTCTCTCCCCCTAATGTTGGAAAAACTGATTCGTCAAAATGACAATCAGCAAATCTTGCGGTGAATAAATCTCCCGTCATAGGCTCAAGATATTTAATAATAGACGGAGATTCATACCCAACATATATCCCCAACCTTCTTTGGGGTCCCATCTTTGTGCGTTGTGGTGGAGTAATTGGCACATATACCGCATATCCAAAAATTCTAAGATGGAAAATATTTGGCTCCTGACCAAAAGCCAATTATAGTGCAGAGAATTTATGATAACTTGTCGGCCTAATCCGAACAAGGGCTGCTGCATGCAAAATAGCATGTCCCCATATCGAAATGGGTAATTTTGTTCTCATAAGCATTAGTCTAGCCATTAATTGGAGGCTTTTGATAAATGATTCTGCTAGACCATTTTGAGTATGAACATGAGCAACAAGATGTTCAACTATAATCCTAGTTGACATACAATAATCATTAAATGCTTGAGATGTAAACTCACCAGCATTATCAAGACGAATTATCTTAACAGCATAATCTTGAAATTGTGCTCTCAATCTTATTATTTGAGCAAGCGCAAATGCCATATTGCGAGTTGATAATAAGCACACATGTGACCATCTTGTAGATGCATCTATTAAAATCATAAAATATCTAAATGGTCCACATGGAGGGTGTATGGGCCCACATATATCACCATGTATACGTTCCAGAAATGCAGGGATCCTGATCCCAACTTTTGATGCTCTAGTAATTAGCTTTCCTTGAGAACAGGCAGCACAAGAGAATTCTTTAAATTAGAGAATCTTTTGGTTCTTCAATATATGCCTATTTGAATTCTCAAATATATTTCGCATCATATTATAACCGGGATGGCCCAATCGATCATGCCAAATAATGAAATCATTTAATTTAGTAATTCATTGTTTACTATGGCGTGTGATTCAACTTTACCAATGTTTGTGTAGTACAAATCAGAGGAGAGAGCGGGGAGTTTTTCAAGAATATATTTCTCACCCGACTTTATTGTAGTAATATAAAGATATTCAATCTTTCCATCAGTTTTAGTCTCAATATGATAACCATTTTGGCGGATATCCTTGAAACTTAACAAGTTTCTTTGAGACTTACTACAATACAAGGCTTCATCAATAGCCAAACTTGTTCTCCCGGTAATAATAAATTGGCCTTGCCATAGCCTTCAATCAACTTTGTACTACCACATACTGTACTAATATTGAACTCTTTATTAATCAAATAAGAAAGATATTTCTTATTCTTTAAAATTGTGTGCGTTGTAGCGCTATCCAGGAGGCATATATCTTTATTATTGAACTTGAATCCAACTGAAGACTGGAGAATTTCTATTTTCTTAGTTGATGGCTAGGAAATTTTGAAACTTAACTCGAACAAGATTAGAGCTATTTCGTGTTGATAACGTGTTGTAAAAATAATAGTAAAGTAGAACAACAACAAGATAAAATATATGAAGAGGAGAAGGAAGAACTTGTATTATTCTCAATTGTTTTCAAGTGTATCTTTCATAGACAAAATGTCCTCTATTTATAGGACACCAATACATAGGATGTTATAAGTAATCTTAAGAGTTACAAGAATTAAGAGGTGCCTAAATGAAGAATCAAGTAGGAGAAAGTAGGGAGGAATTAAGTAGGAGAAAGTAGGGTGGTAAACCATAGATTACACTTGAATAATAGTGATTAGTGGTCATCCACATTAATATATATAAATGTATTTACAACAACTACTCCTATATTTACAATCAGATAAACTATAGGAGTATATTGCCTTTGTCTCATAGTTTTTAGATTTAGATAGTCGAACTTTTAATTTTTTATTGTGAATTCGAATATAGATCCTTTAAAATAAAATTTACGTGTTTAAAAACTATATAAAAATACTAGATCACAATTATTAACAACTCAAAAGATTCAAAAGGCATTTAAAAAATCACGATCTGAGAAAAATTCTGTAACTTCTTAAATTCAAACCCACCTTATATATCAACTAAGATATAAGGAGTAATTATTCAATAGACAACAATCAAACATTAATTATTGAACTAATAAAATGATAACTAGCCTACGGAGTAATATATATATATATATAGACATTGTATATATCTTTTACACCATCAATGTACTCCTATATACTAACTTAGATTCATCACTTATAAGGACCCTCCATATTAGCTGGCCAGAAAATAGCGACAGGCCTACTTGTTTATGCTTTTATTTTTGGTTTTGAATACATCCCATATCACCTTTTTGGTTTTTCTTGGGGGTGGCTTGACTTTGACTAGTAGAAAGAATTCAAACATACATGTGATTTATAGACCGACAAGAATAGAAATTAACTTTTTGAATATAATAATCTTGTTTAGCTTCAAATCAACATGCATGCTACAACTATATATACTAATACAGTATAAGCTGCGATACTCTCAACTACTCTTCACTTTTGAGAAGAAGTATTTTTTTGTTCTGAATAAATATCTGACCTTTGAGGATTGTCTGAATCTTTACTTTGACCTCTGAAGAAATCACTTAAATGGAATTCTTTTTGCTTGATACTTCCCTTGAACTGAATTCTAGACCTCTTCCTATTCTTGATGAAGTACCTGTATGTGGAGACTTGAATCTCTAACTCGCTAATTTTAGTTTGTGCTTTTAATTCCTGACGTTATTCCTATATACAGTTTTAATAGGATTTGGCTCCTCTCCTATATATAGATTTAATCCGTACCTTTTTTTTTTTTTTTTTGGCTTTCAGAAACAAGAAATGCAGAGTAACTTAATTGGATTGGGACGAGACATGCCAGCAAACAATGAGGTTTGCAAATCTTGCTTTCAGTTGCCTTTTCTTTTAATACTGTAGTAATTAACACTGTCCGTGCATGCATACTGTCCGTGAATATTGGTGCTAACTATTTCCAAATTTTTTTCTTTTATTTGTACTCTTTAGGCAGGTGATTTGAAAGAGGAATTAAGCCGAGTGAGTGCTGAAAACAAGAAGCTGACAGAGATACTGTCTGTCATGTGTGATAACTACATTGCTTTGAGAAACCAGTTAATGGAGTATAGAAGACAGCTGCAGAATGGTAATATTGGAGTTGATGATGCAAGTGCTGCTGGATCAAGGAAAAGAAAAGCTGCTGAAAGCACCTCTACTCCTAATAATATTATTGTTCATCATGGCCACTATAGTGAAAGCAGCTCAAGTGATAATGAAGACTCCTCATGCAAGAAACCAAGAGCACTAGAGCACATTAAAGCTAAGAACTCTACAGTTTATGTTAGGAATCAAGGATCTGCTACAACTCTGGTAAGTATTAGACTCTTCAATTTGCTTATAGTAAATGTAAATTCTAATGAAACAAAATTATTAGTATAATGTAACTGTAATGCAGAATGTGAAGGATGGATATCAATGGAGGAAGTATGGTCAGAAAGTAACAAGAGATAACCCTTATCCTAGAGCTTACTTCAAGTGCTCTTTTGCTCCCAGCTGCCCAGTCAAGAAAAAGGTATAACTCCAACAAAGCAAAATTATTTTTCAGTCTTGAATCATAGAGTAGTAATAAATAAATTTAACTCTATGAAGGGCAATGAACTAATTGTGGGACTGATTTAGTCCTAATAGGACATCAATGAGCTAACTAAGAAAAAGTAAAATCTTGTCAGAAACCAGGATTTGAATGAACTAACTGTGGGAACAACAAAACGTTGAAGAGAAAAATGAGCTCACTAAACGACGAAAGTCTCCTTTATTTCTAAATTCACATTGATGAAGTCCTTACTCACACACCTTCGTTCTGAAAGTTGATAAGAGAAAAGAGGAATCTTTTATAAGGTGTAGGGATATTTTTAATGATATTTTAGTTTTTGGAATACTGTTAAAACTATATTTACTGATATGTTGGAATAATTAGTTTATAATTATAGTAGGATGAATGTTTTGATTTATTTGAATAATTAGTTGAGAAAATCTAGAATAATTAGTTACTACTTAATTAAATTTTGAACTTTAAATATTTGTTAGGTAGTTGAGCTTTTAAAAGTTAAGTTGCTGAATTTTATGTTTAAATTTGGCTCTAAATAGCCCCAAGTTGAATAAGAACAGAAGAGACTATTTCAATCCTATTTTCAATCTTATTTTTGTTGCTCCATATTTTTAACAAAAACTTAATATCATGCTAGCCTGACCGAAAGCATACAATATGAAACAATGATCATAAACTTTTAATTATGCACTAAAGCCCAACACTGTCTGCTAGCTTGACCAGATTTTAGAAACAACCTTTGCCAGATTTTATCAGCTGTCTCGGAGACAGTTTGAGCACAGTAATCAAGCCATAATTAGTTCTATTCTCCTCCTAAAAATGAGCTGTGTGGGGAGTTTTTCAGGTGCAAAGAAGCCTAGAAGATCAGTCCATTATAGTGGCAACATATGAAGGAGAGCACAACCATTCAAAAGTACAGGACGCTGGAGGTTCTGATTATTCAGTCCATTGCTCCACCAGTCTCAATACCTCAGAACAAAACAACTTTACTCTTGATCATACTGAACCTAAAGCATTATTTGTGAATGGGAATGGAAAGATGAATAGCACTACAAGTACTACTACTGCAGGCACACATTGCCATAGATCTTCATCAGGAGGTGATGATCATCATAAACCAGAGTTCCACCAGTTGTTGATAGAGCAAATGGCTGCATCCTTGACTAAAGATCCCAGTTTCAATGCGGCCCTCACTGCTGCCTTTCAGGAAAAGATCCTTCAACATAATCAAACAGATAAATGGTAAACAAAGAGTGGCAACTCCAGTCATTTGTGCAGAGAACTTTACTAGCATTGGTAGCTAGACAACAAATTTTCAAAAATTTCCAAGTAGAATCATAAAGGTTAAAGAACCAACTAGTCTGTAACAATATGCTTGTAGATACTTTTGACCTTCTCTATGGCAAAATATGAGGGGAAACAAGATAACCGGAAATATGTGCTTGGAAGGCTAAGTTGGATTAGGATGCTCATGTGAGATTACCGGAATCTAGACTGCCTTATTTTCAAGAGCAGCCAAATTTTGGATTCCTTTTCTATGCTATGAAATACAAGTCCATTCTTTGAGAGGCACCTCAAGCCTAAATGCTGGCTAAAAGATGTGTGTCATCATTCCATGTAACAGCTAAATCAGTGATAAGTGTTGATTGATAAACTGATTTAAATATGTGTCATCATTCCATCCCTATGGTAAGTTTTCGAATTGATAACGTGATAAAAACTACTAATAACTAACATGCAAAATCAGTTTAACGGCTATCCTACAAGACTCCTTGGAGACTTGGTTTCCGAGGGAGAAACTATGTAAGACCGAAGACGGACGAGGGAACCATCGAAGGACACACTGAACATACAACTCTACATATGTACACTCTCACGCATCTGCCTCTTATTAACTCTAAGCTTTATATTTACACTCTTTCTGACACAGTCTTTACTCCTGGAAGCTCCCTTTGAGCATTGTCTTTAAATTGTGAAGATCCTGTACAATCGTGAAATTAGATGACATAATAATTCAATACATTTTCTCTTCCTCTACTTATTATTTACATCCTTTGTCATTTCAATTTATCTGTCACTTACTTTACACGTATTCTTAGTGCTTCGATCGACAAATAAGACTTTACCTTCTACAGTTAGCTCCCATTATGGGGCCCTAACAGTGCTGCCTTTGCGATTTCCACTAATTATTAGTACTCCTATATTTGTGTATTTCTTTCAGTTGAAATGTCTCAGGATTCTCCTCGATCACCTTTCCCTAAACATACCGAGACTAATGCAGGAAAGCGAAAAACTCAATTTGAGCACCTCCTGATTAGAAAGGCACGACTACGCTTAGGTGGAGAGATCAAAGCTATGCTCAACCAGTTTGAAGCTATCAAGCAACATATCTATTAGTTGCAGGAAAAGATCCAAATTTTGACTAATTTAAATCCTTCTATTCACCCAAGACTCTTGGTGGATAAAGCTAGCAACATGCTCATATCAACACCTCCAGTCGGTACAACTGTTATCATTTGGACCACGTTGGAAGTGTATTAATTCTTCCAGAGCCTAACCAATTTGAAAAAAAAGTGAATCAATAAGTAGATTCTAACCACTCTACTGTGGAAGCCTATCTACGCTACCGAAATAGGAAAGGTACCGAACTCACTTTCAAACACAAAAGCTTATTGAAAGACAGCATCCCAGATCTTACTAGGTCCAAAAGACGGCTATTACACCTGCATTGGCATTCTCTACACATCAACGGATCAAAATCCAACTTTTCACTAGTCCAACATAATTAATCAACATTCCTCTATACAACAGGGAAAGGGAAAAAAAATACATTTTATTAACTCTAGCAAACTGGAACACTCCTCTGAGGAATGATCTCGTGTACATTATTCGCCTATTGAAGCTAAGAAAAAAGAACCTATGCAAACACCAGAAAAGATCGAGAATTGAGCATTGATGCAGATCTTTTATCTCTAAACGCCACCTTCAATCTGTCAAAACTTCAAACTCACTGTGACGCCTTAACTCTTCCTATAAAGGAGATATTAAGTGCTACCACTGGTTAGATTCAGGCTCTTTTAGATGTATCATCATTGAACTGAGATCCTGCTGCAGCACTAGGATTGATAGAAGCTACTGTGTTCTCATTACATTCTGAATTTTGAATAGAGGGCAGTGATTCCTCCTTGTTCAATGTGGCGGTCTTAAAAGGTTTCTTAAATTGTACCAATATCATGGTCATGTTGTCGCATCCTTCTCCACCCGTGGCTGGCGCCAAACATTTATCTAGCACTCTCTCACAGACAGCTGAGAGCTTACTTTCCTGCAGCACCGATGACACGAGTCATTTTTAAATACTGGAAAGCACGATTCTAGAACAGCCAACAAGATAATTGAGACTCACGTGTTTTAAATGTTCCCCAACAAAGTCCACGACCTCTTGACTTGACATGCAATCCCTAATGCAAAAGAAATGCAAATATAAGCAAGCACCAAAATGTGAAATTATGGTGTTGTGAAAACAAAAAGCGGTGCACACAGGGGCAGGCAATGCACTTGCATCTGACGTAACTGAAGCTCCAAACCAGGTTTTTCCGTTGTAGATCTTATCAACCAACTAGCAAACAGTATTCAAGTACAAATATACTAAGCCTAGCTAGGTATGGTAGCGGGGCAGGGCGGAGCGGGTTTAAGCCTTCGCGGAGCGGAGCGGGTTGCTGGTTGAAGGATTTGTGCAAGTATTGTAATTCATTTCTACACTGTCCAACTTTTGGGGCATCTAACTACAAGTAAACTTTGAATTAAATTTCTTTTTTCTTTCCTGTGATCGAAAAAGGTGGGCTTCATATAGCAGCTTATTTTATTTTTATGCACTACTGTTTTTTATTTTTTTTACTCTGCAATGTATAAACAAGCTCTCGTCTGGGATGAAATATTTACTTTATGAAGAACCCAATATTTAATTAAGATGTTAATGTAACTAATGAACTTCTGTACATAATTATAATAAGTTAAGACCAACTATATTAATGAATGAAAATAATATTTAGTAAAAGAATGGGGCACGAAGTTATTACTTAAATAACTAATGTTGTAAACTTTAAAATGCAACAATGTTGGAAAATAACTTTTAGCTGTGTACTGGTTTGATTACAAGTATTACCCAAATGCTATCCAATTTGTTAAATTTGTAAAAACTCACTAAAAGTATGAAAATCTACTTTTTGGAAGCTGGTCAGATTTTTTGAATTTACTAATATGCAAGTAACAAAGTAAAAAAAAAAATTTAAAAAAAAGGCTATGCAGGGCGGGGGTTGACTCTCAACCCGCACCGCACCTCCCCATTGCCATCCCTACCCAGCAATCTAACAGGTCTTGTACGGACAGACCTAAGCTGATATCCTACCCTCCCCCACCACCCCCCCCCCCCCCCAAAAAAAAAAAAAAACTTGGCAACTTCTTTTTGATTCAAATACGGCAATAAAACTGGGAAAATAAAAATAAAATCATAGAATATACTTACCATATGCCATCACAAGCTAGAACAAGGAAATCATCATCATAGCAAAGCTCAACCTAGTTGAGGAAAAAATTCGAAAACAAATTGTTAAATGCAGAAATCATGTCTTCAGCTTGCAAGAAACACAGATAAATTTTCCATTTTGATCAGCTAATACTGGAGAAAAGCGATAATTCTCAAAAGAAGACATTTTCAAAAAACCAGCTTCACCTCACTGCACACAAATATACAATAGAAAGTCTTACTCCACAAATTTCATTTTTCTACAGATTCAAAACAAATCATAAGCCATTGAATTTACTTACGGTACGGACATCAGGATTAGCAGTCACTATTTGTTTTTCAGCAGGCAAAGATTTGTTCTGTTTCAGTTCCATGTCTCCTGAAATTATTAAATTCATTAGACCTGCGATAACACAAGAGGGAAGGAAAACTGACTATACTTTTTATAATATTTTTGAGAAAAAGCAATATTTTCAAATACCAATTGCTCTTGACATGTTTAAACTCCCATTGACCCGTCCACACCGGACATATCCACCAGCATTTACAATCCTTTCCTTTTCAGCTTCAAGGTCGGGTTTATGGTCTCTAGACATATCATATGCCTGCATAATATCATTTGTGCTAAATAAAACTGCCAACTCAGAAAAAAGACTAGCATCTTGTACACTAATGTCAACTCCAAACAAAGCTTCGATAAGTATTTGTCCGGATGCAAAATCAGATCACCTTATAATCCTGAACCACAACATTACTGATATACAAAGAAATGGTACCTGACCATTCCGAGATAAGACACAGCGAGAATCACCAGCATTTGCCACAAGAAGTTGATCACTGCAAATGATTGCTACACATGCTGTGCTTCCTGCAGTTGGCCCATGGTAATCAGAGTTAGCCCCCTACATCGAAAAGAAGCCAAAAGGTAAAAGAATTGAACTCCAGTATATTGATCAAAATAGCTGGAAAATAAATTTTCAGAATCCAAGTATATATATGACACGACCCGGAATCCGGTTAGACCATGCGGGCACCCGACATCCTCCTGCTCCTAGGGCGGAATACTACTGCACCCAATATGATATGCAATGTAATGCATATGAATGACATATAATGCGTATGAATACAAAGTGATGCAATAATAACCCTTCACCGGCGCGGGACTCTCATCGACAGCCGGAGAGTAGATGCCAACTCACAGCCAAAGTACTCAGATCCTCAATGCAATACCAACAACAGGACGTAACATATAATATATAATGTAAATCCAAAGCTAAGGCGTAATGAGTACGCCTATCGGCAGCTACTCACGTAAGGAACACGTGGTAGAAAATCCACGAGGCCAGGTGCCTCCAAAGAAATGGATATAAACACTTACCTTTTCCAAAAGTTAGTACGGCTAATCAACAACCGCTTTATCCTTTGGTTTCCTTGCCAAACGATCCCACTCTATTCAATAAGCAGAAAAATATATCAATTTAAGCTAAAGGCTTCATTCTTCACATCTTAGGGCAATCCGGTTAGGAACCTGATACCCACGCGACCGGACTGTGTGTCCAATGTCCAACCTCTATGGGGGACTCCAAATCACACATAACATGATCACAATATAAGCATAAGCATGTATGAGGCATAACACATGTGGCAACAATACATATGGACTCAAAGGAATGAGAAGAAAACTCTGGATAGAATTATAGACACAACCTAGAACTCAGAATTTGTCCAACTCTTTGAATTTCCATAAAATTTTCGGCAGAGTTTCCCCTAAAACTGCATGATCCGCAAAAACAGAACCAGCACTATACTACACACGGGAATGGATACCCGGATAAACTGATTACATAAACATGTTAAATGGATAACAAGATGACATAACAAATCCGCTGATAGAATGTCTGGACAGCACCACTGTCCTGCCTTTCGACCTAATTTTCAGAGTATAGATCAAAGATATAGACTTCATGAAAGTTTTATATATATGTCTTAGGGTTCCATGGAATCTTGAATCATCTCAATATCAATTCTGTACAAGGAGGTATGCTTAAACTACTAATAGTTGTTCGAAGATAAAAACAATTTTCCAGATTTTGAAACATTTTGTGCTACTGTTTTGGACATCTTTTGTCGTGGTTCATAGCACCTAATTAAGCACATACACGGTCACATTTATGCCATACAAGTTACCCACAAGAATCATCAATTTTGGAACTAAGAAAAGCTACAAGATACATGTCTTGCCAAAAGAAAGGTCTAGCTATACATATCTTTGATGTTTCTTGCTTCTCAACCTTGTTTCCCTTGAATTCAACACCTTCTAAAGCTTAAACAAGCTATAATACAGCATTTAGGTACTTTACTTAGCCATGAAGTAATTCTAAAACTCAAGCTATAGACGAAATTGAAGGTAGCATAACGTTACCTTAATCGCGTAGAGCATTTTGACGCAATCCGTCTTCAATTTCGAGTTAAGATTGGTGTCCTTCCTTAAAAATCATAAAAGTTGCTTAAACCTTCATATAAGCACTGTTTCTATCATGTAGGTTCTGGAAATAACGAAAATGAAGACATGTTTTCCTTTTATACTCGAAACATTTCCGTTTTAGTCCTCTTTTGCACTTATGTCCCTTTTGCTGGCCCAACTTCTGATGCTCAAATCTTTTTATCCAGACATTGTATGAACAAACCGTCAAAAGTAATGGAAACTACACTCCAAGACCTTTAATTTGGTATATCATATGTCAGCAAAAGACCTCATATAACACACGGAATTAATTGCTGAAAAAGCTTCGTTACAAAGCAATTCCTTTGTCGGTTTTTCCGCAACGTAAATCTGATTTTTCCCAAACTTTATATTCAAAATATAAACATCATATATGGTCATATTATGACTTTAAACTCACTTAAATCATTCTTAACATGTCATTAGAAGAATATACCTCACTTTGGATATAGGGGTAGTTTAAGTGGAAGAGAATGAAACGACCTCGGTTAGTCGTTTCGGAAGTTAGGACTCCGATTGCCGTGCCGATAATTTTAAAAACTTCGTAATATCCATTAGGACCTGTCTGTAAAATTTGAGCTAAATCAGACCTCGTTTGGTAGGCATCGGAAGAAGGTTTCAGTTTTTATTGTCGATAAATACTAAAAAGAGATTTTCGAGCTCGGTTTAGGCGAACGAGCTCCGATTCAAAATCCGAAAGCGCCGTTAGATTCGTATGATTATTTGTGACTTTTGTGCTTTTTCGAAAGTGAATTTCGAGGTTGTTCGGCTAGCTTCCGCTAAAAAGCCGAAAGTTAAATAATTTTACCTTTCACATATTTTCACTACTACAAGTATGTAACAGATCGTTGGTTAATGCTTCTGCGTACTTCATTTAACATTCGAGGACGAATGTTCCTAACGGGGAAGATTGTTACACCCCCTATATCCAAAGTGAGGTATGTTAAGAATGATTTAAGTGAGTTTAAAGTCATATTATGACCATATATGATGTTTATATTTTGAATATAAAGTTTGAGAAAAATCGGATTCAAGTTGCGGAAAAACCGACAAAGAAATTGCCTTGTAACGAAGCTTTTTCAGCAATTAATTCTGTGTGTTATATGAGGTCTTTTGCGGACATATGATATACCAAATTGAAGGTCTTGGAGTGTAGTTTCCAACGCTTTTGACGGTTTGTTCATACAATGTCTGGGTAAAAATATTTGAGCATCAGAAGTCGGGCCAGAAAAAGGGACATAAGCGCAAAAGAGGATTAAAACTGAAATGTTTCGAGTATAAAAGGAAAACATGTCTTCATTTTCGTTATTTCCAGAACCTACATGATAGAAACAGTGCTTATATAAAGGTTTAAGCAACTTTTATGATTTTTACGGAAGGACACCAATCTTAACTCGAAATTGAAGACGGATTGCGTCAAAATGCTCTACGCGATTAAGGTAACGTTATGCTACCTTTAATTTCGTCTATAGCTTGAGTTTTAGAATTACTTCATAACTAAGTAAAGTACCTAAATGCTGTATTATAGCTTGTTTAAGCTTTAGAAGGTGTTGAATTCAAGGGAAACAAGGTTGAGAAGCAAGAAACATCAAAGGTATGTAAGGCTACACCTTTCTTTTGGCAAGACATGTATCTTGTAGCTTTTGAAGCTTTTCTTAGTTCCAAAATTGATGATTCTTGTGGGTAACTTGTATGGCATAAAGGTGACCGTATATGTGCTTAATTAGGTGCTATGAACCACGGCAAAAGATGTCCAAAACAGTAGCACAAAATGTTTCAAAATCTGAAAAATTATTTTTATCTTCAGACAGCTGTTAGTAGTTTGAGCATACCTCCTTGTATAAAATTGATATTGAGATGATTCAAGATTCCCTGGAACCCTAAGACATATATATATAAAACTTTCATGAAGACCATGAAGTCTATATCTTTGATCTATACTCTGAAAATTAGGTCGAAAGGCAGGACAGTGGTGCTGTCCAGACATTCTATCAGCGGATTTGTTATGTCATTCAGTCGTCTCATCTTGTTATCCATTTAACATGTTTATGTAATCAGTTTATCCGGGTATCCATTCCCGTGTGTAGTATAGTGCTGGTTCTGTTTTTGCGGATCATCCAATTTCAGGGGAAACTTTGCCGAAAATTTTATGGAAATTCAAAGAGTTGGACAAATTCTGAGTTCTGGGTTGTGTCTATAATTCTATCCAAAGTTTTCTTCTCATTCCTTTGAGTCCATATCTATTGTTGTCACATGTGTTATGCCTCATACATGCTTATGCTTATATTGTGATCATGTTATGTGTCATTTGGAGTCCCCCATAGAGGCTGGACATTGGACACACAGTCCGGTCGCGTGGGTATCAGGTTCCTAACCGGATTGCCCTAAGATGTGAGGAATGAAGCCTTTAGCTTAAATTGATATATTTTTCTGCTTATTGAATAGAGTGGGATCGTTTGGCAAGGAAACCAAAGGATAAAGCAGTTGTTGATTAGCCGTACTAACTTTTGGAAGAGTTAAGTGTTTATATCCATTTCTTTGAAGACACCTGGCCTCGTGGATTTTCTACCACGTGTTCCTTACGTGTGTAGCTGCCGATAGGCGTACTCATTACGCCTTAGCTTTGGATTTACATTATATATTATATGTTACGTCCTGTTGTTGGTATTGCATTGAGGATCTGAGTATTCTGGCTATGAGTTGGCATCTACTCTCCGGCTGTCGATGAGAGTCCCGCGCCGGTGAAGGGTTATTATTGCATCACATTGCATTCATACTCATTATATATCATTCATATGCATTACATTGCATATCATATTGGGTGCAGGAGTATTCCGCCCCATGAGCAGGAGGATTCCGCTCCATTGTATCAGATTGAGGGTAGGAGGATCCGCCCCAGAAGCAGGAGTATTCCGCTCTTATGTCAGATATTGAGTGCAGGAGTATTCCGCCTCAGCTTTACATTATACCGGGTGCAGGAGTATTCCGCCCCAGGAGAGTGCATGAGTATTCCGCCTCTGGTTTACATTACATTTGGTGCAGGAGTATTCCGCCCCAGGAGCAGGAGTATTCCGCTCCAGTTGGTTATCAGATTGGATTCCCCTCGAATGCAGGAGTATTCCGCTTCGGGATGGGATTACGGGCACATGTGACCCTTTGCATCATATTTCATTTCATTTCATTTCATTTCATCTCATCTCATCTCATCTCATCTCATTTCATACCATTGTGTAGACTTGTGGTACATGACTACTGTTCTGCTTATATGTGCATTGCTTATTTGTAGTTGATATGTTTCTGGCTCGCATCCCTGGTTGAGCTTATAGTTTCTTACGTGTTTCTGGTTATTATCTGGCTCTGCTTTTTATAGTTTAAATAAGAGGAATTTGGTTTATCTGTTTCTTCTCCCTGGCTAGCTATCCTATTCTTTGAGGTGGCTAGTCTGCCCCACTTATTGAGTCCTTTTGACTCACCCTTATTTGTTGTTTGTTTCTTGTCTATCTATTTCGTTTCGGCAGGTTCGCTCCAGGATCGAGTTCGTCACGTTGTGAAGGAGCGAATACGACTTCAGCTGTCAGGGTGAGCCAGCTTTTATTCCGGATGGCCACCAGTTTATTGGTTATTATTTCAGTTGCATTTTGCTCCCTTCAGGAGGTATCTGTCTTCTTTTGTACTCTTAGATGTCTAGTCTGGAAAACCCTAAACCTAGTATGTTGGGTAGTCGACCGTAATTTCTTTTGTACAGCTTAGAGGTATCAGTATGTCTGTGTTTCTGTTTTAAGTCTTGTCCTTATTTGTGAATTGTTATATTTATTTTTCTGATTTAATTGGTAAGGGTTCGCCCGACGAGTCTTGGGAGGATGTCGGGTGCCCGCACGGCCTAACCGGATTCCGGGTCGTGTCAGTATAACTCCAAGTAGTCTCCCGGAGTAGTCAGACCACTGCAATAATTTTAATTTATGGTACTTTCTGGCACCTCTTAACGCAATCTGGGGGTTGAAGCGAAAAGCGAGAAGTGAACCGCACAATTAATGTCGGTATTAATCTAACTTTACAAAGTTGAGATCCAAAGAATTGACCACTTTTTAAGGGATCATTTCGCGCGTCATTATTTGAAGCACGTGATGAAGCCATGAAGCGATAACCTCTCGCTTCGCATCGCTTCATCACTCTAAGCAACAAAGCACTTTTAGTAACGATGAGCTAATCTACAATGACGTGACCAGTTATGACCTCCTAAACATTTCCAGTACAATCACATTCACAAAAGAATATGACTTCTAATTCAAACATGGTATGACATGACAATCTGGTGCAAGACCGAGGAAATTACATTTTTAAGTAGTTCCCAAAAGATGAAAATTTCTTCCAAAATATCAAAGATAATGAAACTCAACTTATTTATTGATGAATAGGAGTACAGGACCCTAAAATTCACTAATAGCAGAAAGAATGTGTTGTACCAACTAACAAATGTAATGCCCCTTGCAGCTATAGTATGACACAAAAATCAAGGATGGGACTGATACCTCCACTGAAGACCCACCATCCATTTGCCCCTTGGATTCACTACTCTTGGAAGGCGATATCAAACCGTCTATCAGCTCCATAGCTTGGTCCTTTTCTGCCAAAGCGGCTAATTCTCTCTGACCTGTTTGTCCACGCATCATCTCGTCCATTCTGCATGGACGGCCATACATATGATCAGACTCAAAAAACAGAGACAAGAAGCTCATAACATTGAAAAGAAGCTTTCTGATAAAGTGGAAAACTCCTCCTTTCAGAAAAAGAATAAATTTTTTTCCACATTAACACTCTTCTACAAATAAATTATGGTAGAAAAATTCAAGAGCCTAGTTGTTAACATGTATATCTGAAGGAGTCGAGGGAACACTAATACGAGAAGCAATGAAACTGAAAAATTTTGCTCAAGAAGCCAGTTTAATTATCATAATCAGTCGAAGAAAATCCCATAGCAGTACAAAATACAAGCCCATTACCATGCATCATACTTTCTTAGATTAGCAAGCTTAGGGATACTTCAGTACCTAATTGCCTGGCCAGGCTCAGCATCCCAGGCTGGTCAGAACATGAACTACACGAGAATGACACCTTCCTACTGCCTTGTGTGCACTAGGTCAATGATTACATTATGGCACCAGATGAAAAGTTAATCTAAATTTGAAAATACAAGGACTTGAGCAACCTGAGAAAAGCATGCCGGATAGAAGTGCCTATATCCCCAGCTGGGAATGCTTCATGATTAAGAACCTCTTGGTGAAGAAACTTGGCACAAAATTTAGAAACTTCATCACCTACAAGATTGAAGAACTATTACGTGTTAATAAGGGGACTAAGCAAAATGTTGCTACAGAGAGCTATTTAATAAAGTAAACAATGGAGTGGAAAATAGCTGTTTCTTTCTACTTTTTTTTCCTTTTTTGATAATTTTTGATAACGGTGGTGTCCGGGCCAGCTTACGCGCACCTCGACTAATTCCACCGGATACCTGCCACCTCCCACCAGCAACAGCCAACAAGTAACTCTATCCACCAAGGCTTGCATAGATGGGAAGAAAGACCTAGTATTTTTTGCCTCCGCTAGGATTTGAACCTGAGACCTCAAGGTTCTATCTCACTTCATTGACCACTAGACCACACCCTTGGGTGCCTGTTTCCTAATCATATGATCAAATTATAGAGGTGGAAAATAGCCTGAAATCCAGCAGTTCTAATTGAACGAAGAAATAATTCAGGCATTGAGACACAGGACACATGATTTCCTGATCTCATAGCCTCAAAAAATTGAATTAACAGTTTACATCAACAAAAAAAAAAGAGGTATTCCTCGACTCGATGTCTGAAGGCTCAGACCGGGAGAGCAACAGGAATCACGGAGGATAATCCGGATTGGGGGCTGTTCAAAAGAATGATGATCTGAAGAGGACTGTGAGGACATGGCCTATAAAGGGCTACTAATTGGGGAGACTCGCTGAAAAAAAATCTCTAGCTGAAGTAGGCAGAGAGAAAGTGACTTCAAACTATTCCTATTTATAGTTGACACAGCTTTCCCGTAATGAATAGTTGAATACAGAGCATCGAGACATACTGAAACAGCCAAAAGGAAAGAGCAAGGAAACAAGTCAAATTGAGTCCTATTCCTCTTAAGACTTCTTTCAGAGTTGAAGAGGACCTTAGCACATACGACTTAACACATATTTTTCAAGATAATCGAAATTGACACTCTAGCTATAAAGAACAGTTCATTTAGATTTCAAAGTCAATCGCCAAATGCGACCGAAAAGAAAACAATAACACTACACTAGAAAGTTGCGCAGAAAAACTTTAAAAGCCACTCGATATCCATCAGAACACCCTGAAATGGTCAAAGGACAAGTTGCTATGAAAGCAGGGACGAAAAGTTAATTGCACCTGAAAATTCAGATTTTCTGGAAACAACACTTTACTCTAATCAAGGACAAGTTGAGGATACGATGAAATTCATGCAAAATGCTGCTTCACTTGGAACCTAAGTTGCTCGGACGTGGGTGCGTGTATCCAACACAGGTGCGGATCCAGAGGTCAGATCCGTCATGATCTAAATTTTAAGATTCGTGGGTATGGATCTAGGTACGGATACGGGTGCGGGAATTCGGTGGAATACTTACAATATGCCTAAATTATTTTTCAAAAGGTAATATGCCTAAATTATGATTAAGTGGAATACTTACATATAGTTTGCTAGAGTGTAGAAAGTTTCTCTTTTCTTCACAAGTTTGTAGGCGTACATGTAGGCGCTCTCCAAGATGGCATGATCTTAGACTTCGGAAACAAAAATATAGTAAGCTTGTGGCCAGATTTTGTCTCAAATTTCTCCTATATAGTGGTCAAAGTATCCGATTTGGTTTAACCAAATCCAGTACGGATCCCACACCCATGTCTGTGTCGAAACGGGTCGGCACCAAAAGTGAAGAGTCCGCGCAACTTAGCTTGGAACAGGATGAAGATAGAAGCTGTGTGTAACTACAACAGAGCATTGTCACCCATGTCCAAATTTTTCTTTATTTGGTTGGAGACCATTCAGAGGAAGCAAGTATGACAAGCTAAATGAGTGCTGTCTGCCGGAGGTTCAATGATGTATAAAGTTTGAATGAGGCAGATCACAAAAATTAATTGGAATTGAGCAACTGAAAAGTGCAAACTATTTAATCAGTCCTTGGACAAGGTATGACACCAGAAGAATAGTTTAAAAATCTGAAATAAGCCCCTGATGGATATCTAAGAACCATGGAAAGAGAGGAGGAAATCAAACTTTATAGGAGAAAATGAAAGATTTTCTTTTTCTTTTCTAGTTACTTCTTTGAAATACATGGTCATATTCTTTTCCCGGTTTTTACATAGAACCTAATTGGATTACATTGAGCTGAGACTTCTGTAAAGCAGTGCGCACCTTGCTACTAATCTAATTAAGTACTTACAACAAAACAAGGAAACAGTATTCCTGCTTCAATGCAGGGAAAACTAGAAAAGAACATAGATATCTTTCTTTCGACAAAGAACAACAATAAAAAGCGATAATACATGAAACGTGCAGTCAAAGATACAAGTTCCTCAATTGCAGCATATACGTAACTAAAGCATTAGCGAATCTCAAAGTTTCAGCAAAGTAGATTAGAGAAGTTAACATTTTTTTTTCTTTTTTGATTGACGGGAAATAGAGTACTCAACATCATCTTCAAGTAGAACACACAACTTTTTATCAAAGAAATGAACATGGAAGTCAAATGCTCATATGCTGACCAAAAGAGGAAACTCTGAGTTGCACACACAAACAAAGACCAGCATTTGCTAGCAAAAGACATTTATAAACTATGATGAAGAGTAGGATTCTTACCTCCATGGCCATCATAAACACCAAAGAAGGAAGTGGAAGTGTCCAAATTTGGATAAACTGCATGCTATATAAAATCTCAAATTAGCATTCTTGTTCACCGTGAATCCTAAGCATGATATTAGGACAACGACAAATAACTGAACCAGAGCTACTTGGGAGTCCCCATCATGTACAATTGGCAAAACGTAATGGCAATTTAAAATTTTCAAAATGCGTTGAAGGATGGAAATTGATGGATGATAAAATAATGGCAAATTTTCAAAAGTTTTCTAGTCGAGGGTCTATCAGAAACAGCCTCTCCACCTTGGTGGGGGTAAGGTCTGCGTACATCCCCCCTCTCAGACCCCACTTGTGGGATATATTGGGTATGTTGTTGTTATTGTATAAAAAATGCATGCATGCCTGCACTTACAGCATCTTCCATGCTTGAACGCCATCCTTGCATTGATGACAACCCAAATCTTAGTCTATCATTCTCACCATCATTGGAAACTTTTTCAGTTTTGGGACTGCTCAAATATATTCCCATGTCGACCTGCATATGGAAGCCATACAGTAAACATAATTTACATGTAAATTAATACGAACATTTTACCTTTTATCAAGTAACATGGTACGTGCACATACTACAATACACAGAATAAGTAAACACATACACTGGAAAAGATGGTTAAATTCTACCCTTAAACACATAACACATTCAGCTCATAACACATAATACGTTCAGCTCATTCACGCACAATAGAGAAGTCTGTTCCAGAGTTCTCCTGTAAAAACTAAAAAGTGAAGTAGCTACACCAAACTATGGCAGTAGAAACAAATATAACTACACCATCCATCACATTTTCTACGAAGAGTTAAGATCGAGTCAGAATTTAAAAATGTAATTGAATTACATATCTTACATAGATTATACAGGGATACTATTGAAGTAACGGCTGTAAATTACTACGTTACAGAAAGATCTCAGATTTTGACTAGTTTAATGAACTTGAATTCTTGAAAATCATGAATGTTGTACAGAAATGGCATTGCAATAAACATCTTACGACATCTTGCAAACAGAAAGAGTTTCACATAAAGTGTATCAGAGGAAGTACTAAGGTACTGAATCTAACAAACTTTAAATGAATACTCATCCACACTCATATCTTGATTCCCACGTTTCTAGCATCTTAAAAACTGAGAAAGTAGCAACTGCTTCAAAGTTAAATACTACGAAACTTCCAAATTAAACCTCCAGATATTAATAACAGTAAGGCGAGGTGGATGAAACAACTGTTGTTAAGAATATTATGTATCAATACAGAATCACAATCCTTATTCTTGCTGAGAATATTATGTATCGATACCCTTTTATCTAGTGGACAAATAAGAGGCGGTCCCGGATTTTGAACATTATGAGTTCGAGTTTAGAATTCTACCACAATTCATTAAATTTACTAGGTTCGAAATCTAATACTACTTGGTACTTATTTCAAGAAAATATTAACACATATACATACAGGTTTGAACCAAAGTTACATCACGTGTGTGCTACATCGCTTGTACAGTACAATATGCTACAAGAACTAAGTGATACTATGAAGCTAGAATAACATAGCCAAAAAAATATTAACAGATAAATTAACCAAAATTGGTTTCTCCAATGTGCCTCTAGATACGAAAAACAATTACGATTATGGTAGTAAAACTGACAGTGGTATCCCGGACAGTTTTTGCGCACCTCGACTAATTCATTCACGAGGGAGTAAATATCAATCAATATGATATGCTAACAAATTCACTATTATGATTGTTATCACAAGTATACTTAAAGATCGGTGAATAAAATTGGAAATAATTAAAGAGAGAGTGCATAAGGGTTTCAAGAAACTCACCAAAGTCGGTTGTATGATTAGAGATGGTTAATCGGTGGTACATGAGATCACTATTTCATGCTCTCTCTTTCTTTTTTCCTTTTCTTTAATGGAGTATATTTTATGGAAAATGTCCAAATATATGAAGTTAAATAAATACTACTATTAGGTAACTGGCCGCAGATATCTGTGCAATTTCCTGTGCTATAGTAAATTTGTAGATTATATTGTGGTGAATTCACTTTTATTCACATTTTACTATGACTTTTTGTTGCTTTGAATTATGTAGTCCGTGAATCTTTCAATTTGCTATGGGTGAATAATTTCACCACTATTAATTAATAGTGAAGAAGTGATAGCGGCAGTCAAAGAATTATACATATGGCTCAACAAAATTCAAGTGTAGACGTTAATTTTTACTTGAATTTACAATAAATAAATGCACGACTAAATTCAAAGAAATCGGTATTCACGACAAATGTCACAGAAGAAAGAGATGAATATATATGTGATTTATTTGTTGTTTTGACAAGAGTAATATTCAATATGATCACGCATAATATAATTCATACAATAGTAGAAATCTCTAAGGACATACAACAATATTCATAAACTAATTATTTTTAACTAGATTTTCTTTGTCAACTCGGACCGACAATAGGGATACGACCTATTTCTTAAAAGCCATTCCAAAAGGCACGTATCATGATAGACATAGGAACAAATGCTAATACAAGAAACCATAGACCCTTCCGAAAAGTCTTCCCTACAAATTGAACAAATGTCAACTAAACTGGACTCCTCTGATACACCTGCAGCTTTAAATCTCAACTTCTTTAATCAACGCGTCAAGTGTTGCAATTCGTGCATCCAGCTCACCCTGACTCCGTTGCTATATCTCAGAAATATAGTCTCTTTTGAAGCCCAACTTATACATCTCCATGAATTCCAAGTAGGGTAAATACGAAACCTTTGTAATCACCAAACTCATGGACCATTCTCCATTACAAGGCAAAGTTGGACAATCCTTCATGTTCTTAGACAACTCCACAATATTTGAAATCAACATATCTTTGTCTTCCAACATGCAGGTGATTTTAACGTTTCTATAACTTATACTTTTCCACTTTAACTTTTGATCAAAAGTGAAAGGCGCATTCATCAAAAATATTCTTTTTGATATAAAGTCTGAAGCATCAATATCTGATGAGATACCACCTTAAGGAATCCAAAAAGTTTTATCAGTTTTATAATCGAAGATGTAATCAGAAGAAGCCCGGAATTATTGACGAACTTGCACGCTATACAAGGATAGAAACGCTAAGTGGAAAACCAGCATGGCTATCGAAGGTTGGTTCAATATCAAATTTACACATAGTTGATCTTGAATATTTACGGCCATTGTATGATTGTGAACATGTAACACATAATTCGGTACCTTCATTAAAGTTGGAGGATAGTTGTTCTTTTCTTAAGTCTCTTTTTCTATCCGCAATAACATCGGCAAGAGTTGGTATTTTGGGCATGGTAGCTAAAATAGGAAGAGGGTTGGTTGAGTTGGCTATAGAGCGAGTATAGAAGGTGTTGGTGTGGAAGAGGAACTTGAGTTGCTCTTATAATACACGGGAAAACCATATTTCTATAAGGATTGGATTTTGAATCCAAAAAGAAATTGGAACTTTTTTTTCTCTTTCTGATTTTGGAATCCGAAACCTTAACAAATTAACATTAGGAATATTTTCCTTTACTTTCCTACCACGTATTGAAAAGGGAATATAATTGCTAGTGTATATAATTAATGAATGATACGGTACTTTGTTTTCCTAAAAGGTATTCTGCCAGCTCCTAAGTTCTTACAATGCAATATATTTTGACAAACAGCTACTTTTAGGGTGCTAATTGATAATTACCCAATTTTTGCAAATTTGTTGACAAATAGCCAAAGGGAAGAGTTTTTAAATTAGCCAGAGAGAACACCATGACAAAGTGCTGAATTTGTTCTTGAGTTCAAGAAATAAAACTTGGAGTTTGAAATAAGCTCCACTGCCAAACTTGGGATATTGTCCCGAAGTTTGAGCTGTTTGTTTTTCAAAAACCATTTATGTTTTTACATATAAATATTCTTTGTTGGTAATAGTTTGCCTTTACATTATAGTAGTAACTAGTATAACACCCGCGCGATGCGCGGTCCATATTAAAGAGAATTAACCATACTATCTTATGAGTAAGGGTTCACTTGTAACTTTATTTGTCATTTGCCCAATTGAATTGATGTATGTTGTTTTGCTTAATTAGCTTTAGTACGAATTTGCAAATTATGTTTCAAGTTTAAAATATTAGTACGAATTTGCAAATTATGTTTCAAGTTTAAAATATTAAGAAAATGTCTGAATTTAGCAATGTAAAGAGTTGAGCAGACTCCAACCAAGAATTCTAAAATAAATCAATTTAGCTAAATGTTCATCTTTTAGCATAAGAAGGTTTGTTGTTATTTACATTAAGGAAAAAAAATTATTTTCAACAATTATTTTCTATTGATAAAAGAAAACGATTCTAACTAAGATATAACAGAAAGGAAAAAAATAAACCTGTTGGATCGAATGTGCTTATATTTAGGGTCCTGTTTCATAAAAGTAAAATAGAGCTCACTTTTTTTTCCAACATATTACAATCATAAGTGACAAATAGCTTATACCCTAATAATTCTCCGGATGAAAATGTAACACTTTCAACTTATATTAGACAATGATATCATCAAACTAAAAATCAAATTACTCCAGGTGATTCCTCACCCTATCATAGCAAAAAGTAAGCCCATCAGAAATGAACTCCGTAATCTCCCTAAATAATAGTGATTGTTGTATTGATTAACAATTTCTTTTTCTTTACTTTTTTTTTGTTTAACTAAAACATGAAAGAGCATAAATTAAAGATAAAACGTGTGACAAATGGTTAATATGCCGAAGTAGATATCGGTTAATGATACAAATATTAAAAAATATAAAGTGACCTAAAACAAATTCTAATAATATATACACTAATAAAAAAATAAAATTTAATAACGGACTAAACACTAAAACACCAAGATTATTCATCTATACTATCACATAATTAATATTGGATATGTTCAAAGTCACAGATTTATAGCGACATCCAATAATTGTTGGGAAATATTTATGTGTTTATTTATCAGTAGTGGGGTAAAAGCAAATTCTTCAACAATAATCTTAATGACTATATCCTTTATGTTAATCTTCTTCATTAAGCACACAACTTCTATCATTTTGGAGATAACAAAAATGCAACATGCAACATGTGACAATTTACTAATTAGCGATTGTCAAACATTAAATATGCTCACAACACTCTCCTAGTACAAAAGATACAACACAAGTGAGCATGCTACAGAAAATTACTTTTATAAAGATATTAACAAAGAAGATTAAGATTCACTGTACAGAAGAGATAACAATCAAGTATGTAAAATATGAATTGTTTATGGAAAATCCATGGTAAAATACAAATAATCCGAAAAGACATAAAAATTAAATAAGAATTCAAATTTATGATTCACAAAAACCAAACATAATGGAAATTTTGTATCAGCAATGTTGAAACTTACTTATTATAAGCACTGCACAAGATATCCTTACCATTCTCTGTAAAAAGAATCATATCTAGTCAGTTTATAATCCAACATTAATAGTTATAGATTGCAGGTTGAGAAGAAACAAGCACTATGAAATACTAGATAAAATATGTAGATACATATGAAACATACATTCACATGTTCAAGGCACTCTGCTTCACAAATCGTCTTGGAAGGGGCACATATAAGATTAGAAAGTTAGCACTTTATCCCACTCAAATTTTATTTAAATTCAAATTATTCATATCAATTTGTTAGGATTAAGATTTTGAATTTTCAAAACACTGCATAGCTGAAATGATAGGATAAGATCAGATTAATCCTTTTCTTTTAACATGGAAAGAAAATTTGTCTTATCTATTCATTCAAAATTTTAATACTTCTTGATTTGATTTTTTTTTTTGTTATGGGAAATAATATTTTCTCTTCATAAATTCCATAGAATCCTATCCTATCAACTTGTAACCAAAAATCGTATCTTTAGATTAAAATTAAAATGTAAGACGTAGATAGCACCTGTGGATAATGTCTCCATCTAAATCTTTAAAATTAGTTATGATAAGAGATAGATTTTTATCTTTCAAATTGTTTTACTATCTTTTCATTCAATTCATATCTACTATCTTTCTATTCAATTTTTTTGTTTGTTGAAAAAAAAATTAATTAAGATAAGTCGGGTACGTTTTATCTTTCAAAACATATTTACTATCTTTCTATTCAAATTTTGAAAACATATTTGAAACGTAAAACCGAAACTTCTAAGATTTATTTGCTAGACATATTTTTAAATTTATCTATAAAACTTTGATTTAGATTAGTTTGAGTAAATTCCTATAGATATTTTACTCTTATCTATAGATCTGTTCCAACATATACGTAAGCCATTCAGATTCTTCATTTTGATTGATTAATTTAGATAAATACATACACAAAATTCAAACAATGTCAAATTTTAACTAAGAAAAAGTACTTATCTTTCCATTTGAATTCAAAAAAAATATTATTACAATTGTTGTCCTAATGTCTATTCTACATTTCGTCCTAAGCGTTCTTTGTTTTTATACTCCCTCCGTTTCATTTTATTTGATCACTTTCCTTTTTTAAAAGTCAAATAATGTAAACTTTGACCAACATTTTGAGATATATTTCTTCACCATATTAATATAACAAGAATTGCAACTTATAGTACTTTTCGTGTAGTTTTTTAATATCTAAATTATAATTTTAAAATATTGACTAAATCTAGTTCAATTTGAATTCAAAAATTGGTCAACTTGACCATCGAAAAGTGAAAAACATCAAATAAAGTGGAATGGAGGGAGTATATACTAGTATAGCACCCACGCGATGCGCGGTAAATATAAAAACCAACTCATCATAGTACTTTTATATATACACTTAACAATTATATAACGTAATCACAATTGAATCTTTAAACTCTCGTATAATATTTGTTCTTATTCTTGTACTAATTGGTTTTCATTCGTGTTTTTTTTTTTTTAATCTTTTGATCCTTTAAGAATAGACTTGTTTTTCCTCTTTTTTTCCATTTCCTTTTCTCTTATTCTACTACTAAATTGTTAGTATTATACTTTCATCGGAATTTGTTGTTGATATAACGTAAAATAGCAAGATATATTATGTACATCTAATAAGGTATTATAGCGAAAGCTTGCATGCATACCATATATCGACACACAAATTTGAGCGTAGTTAACATCAAACTTCGATAAATTGAAAACATATAAAAAAATTTGCCTGCATCCCATATATCGACACACAAATTTGAGATTTGGTAACACCAAAATGTAATAAACTAAATACATCTTAAAATGCTAATTTGTTTCCTTTTTTTTCTTATAAGATACTAACTACTACACCTATCATTAAATCTCCGGTTAATAAATTGGATACATCCTAAATCACGATTCCAGTAATAATTACTATCCATAATCAAAATATGTAGAATGAGTGTGGAGGTGCAACCCAAATTTCAATAAAATATTTTACAATCAAATACATCATGATGTCTTTTGCAACAAAATACATGATCATGAACGATTATAAATCCCCCATGAAAATATCTTTTGACCTCAATACATGTTATTCTCCTCACAGTTTCGTATTCTTGTTCATGTTTACATGATGATCTTGATCAGCTAGATTTGGCGACAATATATTGTACACAAACAAACAACAATGTAAACAAATGTTTGTCAAAATCTTACAAACATATGAAGATATACATGAGAATTATTCAAATGAGAGATGCATAAGCATAACGTAAACCAAAAGAAGTAGAATAAGTAACAAAATCATCAAAAAATAAGCTTTGTAATGCCTGACTTACACTTTGGTTGGAGGAGAATAAATAGAGGAAAGAGAGAAGGAGATATAACTTCGCTATCAAAGACATCTTTTTTTTCAAAAATAAGAAAAGAATATGAATATAAATATAAATATCAAAGACTCAAATGCTTATGAATAATTTTAAAAGTTTCGATTACGTACACTTGTCTGAGCGAGGATAAGTTATACCTTAGATCAGCAATTTTCAAATTTAAAATTGAATGAAACATACTTTAGATCAGCAATGTCTCAAAAGAAATTAAACTAATTAGTTATATTATTAATTGAAAATGAATTATTAAGAAAGACTACTGATTATGAAAAAAATCAACGCCTCTTATTAAAGTTTGGCTTTAGGCCACCAAATTTGTTGGTCCCCAATAAATATTCAACTTATCTGATTACCACTTAAAACTTAGAGATACTCTCCATTTTATTTTCTACTCTCTATCAAGAAAGTTGGTACTGAAAGCTTAAAGGATTCTAAGCTTATTTTTCTTCTTCATTCGTTCTTTTTTCATTCATCTTAACCTATTTGGTACTGAAAGTTTATTGTGTACCTATACTTTTCTTCTCTGCCTAACCTCAGTTGGTACCTCAGGGTTGTACCCTTTATATATCTTACATTTTTCTAGTTTCTTTCCTTGCAACACTTAATAAGGCTTAAAAAGTGGATCTTTGTTGGCTATTCCCTATCTTCCAATGAATAAATAAGCACACTTAAAAACATGATTAACAACAAAAAGAAAAGATTAAAGAATCTATATGTTGCTTGGAGGGGTATATATATCTAAGTATTAGAACTTCATATAATATTAGATTTAATGTTGCTTATGATGGCATAAAAAAGATACAACATATTATGTTGGAGATATATTGTGATATAAATAGATCTGAAATCTTATCACATGATTTATAACACCTAAAAATGCATATTAATTAAATAAATATATATGTAATAATTCGCCTAGTTAATTATCTACTTAAAAAGTTCACCAATAAATAACAGAAGGTAAAATAAGCAAACTCCCCCACCTAACCCATTGTATAAATATCTAACAAAACAAACAGAGGGTCGTGGTATAAAGTACATTTTAGCAAAAAATACTGATCACCTAGCCATTATACAATATTTCAATCTTCCACTACAACATGAATACGTGAAAAACAAATATGCTTCCTTTGAACGGCGTAGCCTATGTTAAATGTTAAAGACTAATCCCGACCATTTGTAATCCAGGGGCTAGATGTTACTATGCTTCCACATTACTTCTTCCACATCTCTGCCATAGTATTCCAGCAATGCTATCACATGACGTTACTAACAAATTCAAAGAATAGGTTATCTTGCAAGAAAATCAAATAAATACAGCCATCACCAAGAGTTTATTTTTCTTGCAAAAAGTGATGAAAAATAAGTATCATTAATAGCCTTATAAATTCAGTAAAGCATAAAGATGTTAAATATAGAAACTTACCTATAACTAATGTTATTCGCAAGCATCCTTATTCCTTCCCAACTCCTATGTTAAAACATATCAAGAAATTGCACTAAATTAAAGTTATGCGAGATAATATAACAGATGAAAGTTTAATTGCTAGATCGACCCTATAAAAAAGAAAAAGAAAAAGTAAAAGAAAAAGATAAAATGATGTGTTTCTAGAATATTTTTTTACGCGAAAACATCAAAAGTAAATAAAGATGCTAAACCTCGAGACTGCATTTACAGATATACACTAAATCAGGAGGAGCAAGCAATGATAAAATTTTATAGCTGAGCCAAATATTATTGGACGTCGAGGACTCTATTGTGATTTGAGCCAACAATATACCTGTCCAACAACAAACAACAATGAGAACAAACATTAGGCTATTTCACAAGTATATGAATCTTGATGTTTGGCAATATTAGCTTATTTTACCTTAATATTTCCTCACATTTTGATACATTATTTGCTCATTGCACGAAATAATTGTGATTGTTGCGCTCACTTATTGTGTTTGTGATTTTAGGAATGAATTTGGATGAAGACGAGTGCAAATGGAGTGAAGATGGATAAAATCGAGCAAGAATGGATGAACTTAGCTAATTGCGGGATATGACATTAGACGGAGAGCTATGGAGCAAGCTACGGATTTGTCATAGCTTCAGGCTTCCAAGTTCCAAAAGCCATAGCCATGCGTGGCATGGTTGCAGCTTCAGACTCTCAGACGCCCTAACCATGCGAGGCATGGCTGCAGCGTGCGACTTCCAAACGCCATAACCATGCGAGGCATTCCTATGGCTTTCAGTTCTGCGACCCCAACTTTTCCAATTTCGTTTAGACTTAAGATTAACTTATGGGAAGACTTTGTAAACACTATATATAGTCTTTTAATTTCATTTTTAAGGAGGTCGAATTTCTGGAGCAAGACGTGGAGGAGAGCAGAGGAGCCCTAGATATCTTCTAAACAAGTTCTTTCTCTCTTTCTCTTATTCTTCTCCTTAATTCTATAGTTTGTTCGTTCTAGGGTTAGAGCAAATACATGAAGGTTGATGTTTGAAAGTTGATTTCTACCTATTAATTTACCATTACAGATTGTTTATTCTTTCTTGAGCCTAATTGTTTGGTTATTCAGGCCTGATAATTGAACACTATCTACGATTTACAAGTTGAACTCGACAGAGGGAACTTGTGAATGCAAATAAGAAATAATAGGGCTTGATTGTGAACCTGGGCATCAGGGAATCGATTTGTGGGTAGGATAGACATATACCTATTCGCCTTGCTTAGCTAAATACAGAGTTCTTTAATGCATGCATGTGATTTAAATTCATAGACATATAGGCGTTAGAGTAGCTTGCATAGACTCATGAAGAATCGACAGATTTTCACGAATATAATTAACCTGTTAGTTAGCAATCTAGGAAATCAAGAAGTAGAATCAACTGGAAAACTCAACTGGATTGTTCGTAGCTCTGACCCTGGACCGTTTCTCTCTTATTGATTACAACCTATAATTTGCTCTATATTACTTGATTTCAATTACTTGTTTTTAATTATTTCCTTTAGTTAGTAAATTTCACAATCATCATCGAAAAAGATCCCTGAATAGTTTTTAGGAAATTGTTTGCTAGGATTCAGTCTGATCAATAGTCCTCGTGGGAACGATACTTAACTTATCACTTTATTACTTGTCGACCACGTATACTTGCGTGTGCATTTGGGAGCAACAAGTTTTTGGCGCCGTTGCCGGAGACTAAATAATTGACTGTTTTCTTTTTGAATAATTTATTATTTTCTATTCAGGTTTAATTTTTTTATTTTATTTTTAGTTTATTATTGTATTACTAGTTAACATGACATCTTTTAGTGAAAGTGGGTCGAATGATGGTTGTTCAAATTTTATTGATTCTTGTCTACTTTGTGGAGGACATCACTTTTGAGAAAATTGTCCGAGTCTTTCAACCCCGCAGGACTGGTTATGTGAATTTTCTACAATCTTTGGCTGGAACTTTTGCAAATTATGAGGTGGTCTGTGGAATTCTTGTCCTAAGTGTCATACTCTTTCCCCAATCAATAGATGTGATGATTCTAATAGTGTTTGTGAGTTTGACAGGAGCGATAAAGTGCAGGTTGTTAGCGAAACTTGGATAATGGACCACACCAAACTCTTTGAAGCATATGAGGATTTCTCTAAGGGAATAACAAATATGACGAGGCAATTTATGGAAGAAAGAGTGGAGCTCACACAAGAAATTGATAAATTTGGTTTAGCTATTCATGATCTAGAGGCAAATTTGAGTGATCTAATTGAGGTATCTGAAGCCCAATTATCAGTTGTCGTGGATAGTAGATTTGAGATAGAAGAGCTTAAAAGCCTATTTGAGGAGCAAAAAGTGGAATTCCTACCATTCGATCTAATATTAGTTGATGATGCCAAGGAATCATATTTGAGGACTCTAGTGTTTGTACAAGTGAGGGTGTCAAAAGTAATGCAATTTTAGAATTGAAGCGCATTGGACCTCATTCCAATCATTTTTCAACATTGTGTTTGGATGGTGACATGAAAATTGAGCCACCCGAGCCTACGAAGAAACCAAAGGAGGAGGAACAAGGTGCCTATATTTTAAAGTTTGTGATGCTGAGGAGACAAAACATGATGCCGGGCAAACCCCGCAAGACCCTTCACACGAAGCCAAGCTAAGGAGATCCAAGGAGTGCACATACACTTGGTGAGGAGGGACCTAGAAGAAGGAAGTGATTGGAAGCCATTGCGGGTGATCAAAATGCAAGAGGAGCAGCCTAGTCTACCAGGCGCCCCGCCCAGACACTAAGGGGGCCAGGTGCTCCGCCCCAACTCTGGGCGCTCTGCCCAGCCTCTCCCACTGCATCTTTTGGCGGGCGCTCCACCCCAACTTGGGCGCTCCGCCCCATTTGCTGAAGGACGGGATTTGGCTTTGTGATATGTCTATTTTGACCCTACGTGGTCTTTTATTTCTAAGCCTAAGTGTGGGCATTCTAGACCTTTCAATTGGTGCCTAAAAACATCTATAAATAGCTAGATAGCTTGTTTATTTCATTAGCTAACTTTGATGATTAAACAAAAATCTTTGTTGAGAGTTGAACTCTTTTATTGAATGAAACCTTTGATGGGACTTGTTCTTCCTCTAGTGAATCTAGATGATTGCCAATCCCCCCGACCATTCTACTTGCGGGCTCACGTTAGCTCGAGGGTAGTTGCCTAGCGTAGGTGTTATTGACATTCTCTCGGGGTGTAACGGAACGAGTTCTCCGTTACTACTTGAGATTATCGATCGAGTTACGTCTCGTTCTTTATCTTGTTTACTTTTTCGCGTTTCCCTACATCATTTGGTATTAGAGCAAGGCTCAGGTTTTGTTCTTACAGACCTCCGACCTTGATTCTTCGTGCCTAGGTTAGTTTCTTTAGTTTTCTCGTTGTTGAAGTTATTGAAAGAAGAAAAACACAAAAAATAGAAAAGTTGAAAAAACACAAAAATTGTCGTAACTTTTTGGTGTGATCGATTCATGTATGGGTGTTATAGATTCTTGATCCTTGTTGAAAACCCGACGTTTGGGTACCACAATCTTGTAGATTGGATTGATTTGAAAATTTAAAACCCCAAAATTGTTAAACCCTCCCAAAACCCTTGTTCTTGATGAATTTGATTGATTTTTGGGTTGTTTGATTGTGGGATTTTGGAATTGATTACTAAGGTTTGTTCTTCATTGAAAAAAAAAACAAATTGAAACAATTTTTGTGTGATTTGGAGTTCGGTAACATCGTTTTTGAAGAATCGAAACCCACCTTGAACCTTTTGAAACCCTTGTTGAAACCCCAACTTGAAAACTTTGAATCATGACTGAGCCTTTTTTGTTGGTTGTTTGGGTGTGAAATTTATTGGGGTTTGAAGGTTGTATCAATATTCAACTTTGAGTACCTTGAATTTGGGCAAAACATGTTGGAATCGACCTAGAAATTGGATTAAAAACGAAGAACACGGAGTTAAAAACTCAGGTGTTCTTCGTCCGGGCGCTCCGCCCAAAGTCTGTGCGCCCTGCCTGACTACTGCTTAGTCCAGGTGCTCCGTCCCAACTCTGGGCGCTCCGCCTGACCACTCCCACTGCACCATTTGGCAGGCGCTCCGTCCCAATACACTGGGCGCTCCGCCTGACCCCTGTAGGTTGAGAATTGTGTAGTTTCTTCTAGGTTTGCTTGTTACTTTGTTGCCTAACCTCTAATTAGTGCTTATCTAAGTAATCTTTCTACTTAATTAGCACTAACCCTTCATTGCTTTTAGGTGATTCGTGCATTAGTTGGAGAGTAGAACTCCAAGAAGATTCGTAGAGCCCTTTGATTCAAGTCCTCACTTCAAAGTGCCTAGTGTTTATTGAGTCCCGTTAACTCCACTCACCCCGGAGTGTGATTGACTCGTGAATAGTTTGGTTGAGTTGAGGAATTGTTACTCATCTACGTGAAGCTTTGGAACTACAAGTTGAGTGAAATATCCACCACCACTAAACGAGTGAACTGAGTGAAACTCAAGTGATGGAGTGTGTGAGATGATTTCACTAACGTTTGTTCTTTTGTAGGTACAATGGCTAACGAAAGTCTAGACTTCATCAAGGAAGCCTTGGCTAATCTTCTTACCAAGGTGGATACCATGAATTAAAGGATTGAGTCTCTTGAAAAGGGGACTTCAAGTACCCAAGGTGATTAAGGGACCCCGAGTATCCAAGTTGAGAAAGGGACCCCGAGTGTCCAAGTTGAAGCCGAAGAAGGCTCAAGTAGTCCTAACTTCACCCCGGAACAATTTGTCCAAGTTGTTGAGTTGCTTCATCAACAACGGGGGTGAAGGAAGATCGTGAGAGGTATGAACAAATGTTGGGCAACACCCAACGAACGGGCATTCCCCGTCTAGGGATCAACCCTAACCTTATGGGCAATCCCCAAAGGAATGATCCACTTCCAATGGCTATTCAAAATGTGCAACCTCTTGAGCACGTGGGAGAAGCTCAAGAAGGGGAGGAGGAAGAATATGGAGGTGATGAATATGGAGCTCCTAATCCAAATAGGAGAGCCATGAATTGGGGACGTAATGTTGATAGGGGTAGAGGCCGAGGTCGAGGGCCACCCATAGGAGTTGGTAGCGATGTTGGAGAAAATGCTAGGGAAGATTTTGGTGGTTATGGAGGCAACATTGGAGGGCAACCGGTGCCACACCAAGGGGGCCGAGATAACAACAACCTTAATAGCGTGAAGCTCACTATTCCTTCTTTCAAAGGAAGTAGTGACCCAGTGGAGTACATTGAATGGAAGTTGGGCGTGGAGAGGATATTTGACACTAATGATATGACCGAAGACAAGAAGGCCAAGTATGCAATATCTTCTTTTGAGTCCTTTGCTTCTACTTGGTGGGAATCGGTCAAAAGAGGTAGAAGGAGGAATGTTATGCCAATCAATGTGACTTGGGGAGAGTTGATTCATGTGATGGATGAGAAGTACGTGACTCAACAATACCATGCGGACCAATGCAAGCGACTCTATGAGCTAAAGCAAGGTTACGAGACAGTTTTGGAGTACTTCAATGAATTTGAGCAAATTCGAATGTCCCTAGATTTGGATAGAGAAGATGATGGGCAAGCCATGATTAGATTTCGAAGTGGTCTAAATCGGGACATAGCCTCCCAATTGAAGTTTCACAAGTATGATGACCACTATGAGCTGTGCAATGATGCGGTTGAAGCCGAGAAATGGCTTAAGGAAGAGAAATCCACTCGATACAAGAGTAGCACTCCTACTCCCATGAGTAAGCCCAAAGATTGGAAGACTCCTACTCCAAATACAAGGTTCCCAAATGCAAGTGGAACAAGTGGTGCAAGTGCTAGCAAAGATGTGAAGAAGCCATATGAGAAGAACACATCCAATGTGGGAGGTAACTCTAAAACCCAATTGAATACTCCTACTTCTTCTTCAATTCAATGCCACAAATGCAAGGGGTATGGTCACTTTGCTAAAGAGTGTCCTACAAAAAGGACCATGATTGTCGTTGGTAATGATACTTATGAGCAAGAGAGTAAACCGGAGTATGAGGGAGTAGAGGGAGATGAGGGAGTAGAGGTTAATGCGGAGGATGACACGGTGGAGGAAGATGAGCCTCTTACTTTCCTAGTCGTGAGGAGGAGTTTAGGTGCCATGATTGTGGAGGATAGTGAGACCTTGCAAAAGAAAAATCTCTTCCATGCTAGATGCCGAGTCATGGGTGTTGTTTGCTCTATGATCATTGACTCGGGAAGTTGTGCTAATGTTGTGAGTCAATCACTTATTACCCAATTGATATTGCCTACCTTGAAACACCCCAAATCTTATCATTTGCAATGGCTTAGTGAGTGTGGGGAGCTAAAGGTGGTGAAGCAAGCAATGATCAAGTTCAAAATGGGTAGTTATGTGGATAAACACTTGTTCGATGTGGTGCCTATGCAAGCATGCCACCTTCTCTTTGGAAGGCCTTGGCATGATGGTCGTGTCAACACTTACATGGTCAAACATGAAGGAAGGAGATTTGTACTTAAACCCTTAACTCCCAAGCAAGTAAGTGAGGATTACAAGCGAATGAGGGAGTTAAGAGAGTCGGCAAAGGCTAAGTCGGTTGTGGAGACTAGTCCTTTGGCCGAAAGCTTGGTGGCAATCCCACCATCTTCTACCGGTGGCATAAGTGCCATGATGCAACCGGGTGAACTTTTGAGAGGAAATGATGGCAACAAGATACTCCTTTGCCTAGTGCATAAAGGTACGATTCTTGCATCCGATGTTGATTCTTTAACTAACCCTTTACCTAGTGCAATTGAGAATGTTTTGAAGGTGTTTGAAGATATGTTCCCAGAAGAAATGCCGAGTGGTCTTCCTCCATTGAGGGGGATAGAACACCAAATTGATTTTATCCCGGGGTCTCAAATTCCTAACAAACCGGCTTATAGGAGCAATCTGGAGGACACAAGAGAATTGCAAAAACAAGTTGATGAATTGCTCACTTAAAGGCTTGGTGAGGGAAAGCTTGAGTCCTTGTGCCGTGCCCGTGATCCTTGTTCCAAAGAAAGACGACACTTGGAGAATGTGTGTTGATTGTCGGGCCGTGAACAAAATAATGATAAAGTACCGTCATCCCATTCCCCAACTTGATGATATGTTAGATGAATTAAGTGGTTCTTGTGTCTTTACCAAATTTGACCTTAGGTCCGGTTACCATCAAATCCGGATGAAACCTGGGGACGAATGGAAAACCGTATTCAAGACCAAGTTTGGTCTCTATGAATGGTTGGTGATGCCCTTTTGGCTCTCCAACGCACCTAGTACTTTTATGAGACTAATGAACCATGTGCTGAAACCATTCATCAATAAATTCGTGGTTGTCTATTTTGATGATATCTTGATTTATAGTAAGTCAATAGATGATCATGTTGGCCACTTGAGTCAAGTGCTTGAAGTGCTAAGAGCCGAAAAGCTCTATGCCAATTTGAAAAAGTGTGCCTTTTGTGTGGAGAAGGTTGTCTTCCTTGGGTTTGTTGTGAGCGCCCAAGGAGTGGAGGTGGATGAGTCCAAGGTGGAGGCCATACATGATTGGCCTACTCCTACCACTGTGAATCAGGTGAGGACCTTTCATGGTCTTGCTAGTTTTTATAGATGATTTGTGAAAGACTTTAGCTCCATTGCTGCTCCACTCACCGAGTTGGTGAAGAAGGACCAACCATTTGTTTGGGGAGAGCCTCAAGAGAATGCGTTCCAAGAATTGAAAAGTAGGTTAAGTACCGCCCCCCTATTGCAATTGCCCGACTTTGGAAAGGCATTTGAGGTTGAATGTGATGCCTCGGGGTTGGGAATTGGTGGTGTTTTAATGCAAGATGGCAAACCCATAGCCTACTTTAGTGAGAAATTGAAAGGGACCTCCTTGAACTACTCTACGTATGACAAGGAGTTGTATGCCCTTGTGAACACTATCTTTGGCCTAGGGAGTTTGTGATCAAGAGTGACCATGAATCACTCAAACATCTTAGGGGCCAAGAGAAGCTAAACAAGAGGCATGCCAAGTGGGTTGAGTTTATTGAGTCTTTTCCCTATGTTGTTCAATACAAAAAAGGGAAAGACAATGTGGTGGAGGATGCGCTTTCTAGGAAGTTTGCTCTTGCCACTACTCTCACCTCTAAGCTCATGGGTTTTGAGAGCATCAAGTTGATGTATGCTCATGACCCCAAGCTAAAGAGCATCAATGAAGCTCTAGAGAAGGGGGAGAGAGTTGAGAAATACCAATGGGTTAATGGTTACATCTTTAAAAATGGTAAAGTGTGCATACCCGAGTCCTCATGGAGAGAATTGCTTGTGCAAGAGGCACATTGTGGAGGACTCATGGGTCACTTTGGTAGGGATAAAACCTTGGCCATTCTTAGGGAGCAATTCCATTGGCCTAAAATGGGGACACATGTTGAGAGACTTTGCAACTCTTGTCTTGAGTGCAAGTTTGCTAAGTCCAAATCGAACCCCCATGGTTTGTATACCCCACTCCCCGTACCTACTAGTCCGTGGTTGGATATATCAATGGACTTTGTCATGGGATTACCAAGGACTGGGGGGCCATGATAACATTTATGTTGTTGTAGATAGGTTCTCCAAAATGGCTCACTTCATTCCATGTAAAAAATGTGATGATGCACAACATGTAGCTTCCTTGTTTATTGATAATGTTTTGAAGTTGCATGGAGTGCCTCAAATCATAGTGAGTGATAGGGACACCCAGTTCCTAAGCCATTTTTGGAGAAGTTTATGGGGTGCCCTTGGTACCAAGCTTTTGTTTTCTACGTCCCACCACCCTCAAACCGATGGGCAAACCGAGGTGGTGAACCGTACTTTGGGTGCTCTTCTTAGAGCCATGACCCGAGGTAAGGGTGGGACTTGGATTGACAAGTTACCTCTTGTGGAGTTTGCCTACAATCGTACCGTGCATAGAATGATTGGCATGACTCCATTCGAGTGTGTTTATGATTTTAACCCCTTAATTCCCCTTGATCTAACCCCTTTGCCAAGGGAAATGGTTGTTAATTTTGAAGGTAAAGCTAGAGCGAAGGCTTTGATGGAACTCCATGCAAAGGCAAAGAAGAATTTGGAGGAATATTATGCAAAGGTTGCCTCCAAGAAAAACAAAGGACACAAGAAGGTGGAACTCAAGAAGGGTGACTATGTGTGGGTGCACTTACGGAAAGAAAGGTTTCCAAACCTTAGGAAATGGAAGTTGGCACCCCGTGGAGATGGCCCATTCCAAGTGCTTTCGAAGATAAACAACAACGCCTATGTGGTCGACTTGCCAAGTGAGTATCAAGTATCTAATACATTTAATGTTTGTGACTTAGTGCCTTTGGATGTAGGTGATGAAGAGGTCGTGGATGATGATGCTTCAATTTCGAGGACGAAATCCTCTCAAGAAGGGGAGGATGATGCCGGGCAAACCCCCACAAGACCATTCACACGAAGCCAACCTAAGGAGATCCAAGGAGTGCACATATATTTGGTGAGGAGGGGCCTAGAAGAAGGAAGTGATTGGAAGCCATTCCGGGTGATCAAAATGCAAGAGGAGCAGCCTAGTCTACCAGGCGCCCCGCCCAGACACCAAGGGGGCCAGGCGCTCCGCCCCAACTCTGGGCGCTCCACCCAGCCTCCCCCACTGCACCTTTTGGCGGGCGCTCCGCCCCATTTGCTGAAGGACGGGATTTGGCTTTGTGATATGTCTATTTTGACCCTACGTGGTCTTTTATTCCTAAGCCTAAGTGTGGGCATTCTAGACCTTTCAATTGGTGCGTAGAAACATCTATAAATAGCTAGATAGCTTGTTTATTTCATTAGCTAACTTTGATGATTAAACAAAAACCTTTGTTAAGAGTTGAACTCTTTTATTGAATGAAACCTTTGATGGGACTTGTTCTTCCTCTAGTGAATCTAGATGATTGCCAATCCCCCCGACCATTCTACTTGCGTGCTCACGTTAGCTCGAGAGTAGTTGCCTAGCGTAGGTGTTCTTGACATTTTCTCGGGGTGTAACGGAACGAGTTCTCCGTTGCTACTTGAGATTATTGATCGAGTTACATCTCGTTCTTTATCTTGTTTACTTTTCCGCGTTTACCTACATCAAAACAACATCCCTCACTTAAAAGCCAAAAAGTGTAAAATGCAACATTGTTTACTTGGTCCTTTAGTATTTTTGACACCACCCCGATACCATAGTCAGAAGCTTGAGGCAAAGTTGGGGATTCAATTCATAAGTTCAAGGTGGAGGCAAAAGTGATGAAGTTGTCTTCGTCGTGCCGCGACGTTAAATCGAGCGCTTGTTGGAAGGCAACCCAATTTTAATTGTTTTAGTTGTTTTAATTCTTTAGTATTACGTAGTTTCTCGTTGGTTTTGCAGGGTCGGGACTTTCGGATGCTTGAGTGGATCATAAGCTAAAAATTTTGAACGCCACGGTCAAGGCGTCGTTCTTTCTACACTTGGTAACAAACAGTGGATGCAACATTTTTGAACGCCATAAGTTGGCACCGCATACTCCATGGCGTAGCTAAAACAGTGAGTACAGGGTTCCCCCATGCTGTAAGCCTGCATCGCAGCTTCCATGGCGTGGGTAAAACACTGGGCGCGAGTTTCTGAACCGCTATGTCCTTGCGTCGCATCGCTCACAGCATGGCGTTACAAACTTACAATTCAGAATTTTTTTTGATGCACGCCATATCAGTTGTGGCGTCGAATACACAGTGAAGGAAAAATCCCTCTGCGCCTTAAGCCTGCATCGCGTCCCCTAGGGCGTGACTTAAACAGTGAGCGTGAATTTTTGGTACGCTGGTTCCATGCGACGCAAAGGTGTAGCTTCCAGGTTTAGATAGTGTCGAGCTCAAGTATGGGGTGCGCGTACACCCACTGCCTTATCAACAACATGTCGAGGGAAGTCTGAGTACCCTGTATGTTACGGACGCTTTATTGGTTGGTTCGTGATGGAGATGGCGTCGCTGCTAGCGCCAAAGGCTAGATCTTTCAGCCTTCAGGGACGCTTCTTTTACTCTAGCACTTTATTTTTCTCGCATTGAGGACATTGCTTAGTTTTAAGTATGGGGTGGGGGAACCTTCCCAAGTTTTGAGGTTATGGATGATTGTACCTTTAGATATTTAATTTTAGCAATTTTTATTTTTGTCACTTGACTTTATTTTTATTTGTTTTTGCTTTAATATAAAAAAATAAAAAAATAGAAAACTAATGAAAAATTCCAAAAAGATTTTATTTTTAGTTTTTAGTTAGTGATACAGTCATCCGCCCCGTGGTTTTTCTTATGGCCTCGGTTCTTTCCATGGGTAGACCTTTGAACCAGGTATTTTTATTTTTAGGAGTAGTTTATTAGTATTAGTCAGTAGAGTATTTTAGGAAAATTGGTAGAATGCTAGGTGCCTTTGGTTTGTTTGATACCGGTGAATTTTGACTTGTGCATTTACTTTTTGTGAATTTCTTTTAGTTTAAAAATTGTGATGCATGCCTAGAAAAAAAAAAAATTGAATGGCCTTCTTGAGACGCTTAGGTTCAACTACTTGACTCTTTTGAACCATTGTGCCTTAGTGCTTAAATTTCACGAATTGCATCTTGGTTGCTTTAACCGAGAGTTGGAATGAAACCGTCTTTAGTGAACTATGTGCCATGTGTGATGTGAGGTATTTTTTCCTATGTTCCGTGCTTGCATATTAATGTCTAGAACTTGCCCCATGTGTGTGCAAAGCGAAATCCTAGGGTTGCTCTAGTCGGGAGATGATACAGCCGTTTCTTTGATAAGCCCTTCTAGCCTTGATTAGCCTACCCTTTAATCTTATCCTTCTTAAGCCCTTTTGATCTTATTGACCTTTTTTGTTAGCACCCACATTTCAAGCCTTACCCTTTTGTTCTTAATTATCTTCTTTTTGAACCCTTACTTCTTATAGCACTTTAATTGAAATATTTGATGTTTGTGGAGTTGTGGTTGGATGATTGGGTAGCTTTTGAGTGGAACCGATGAAAGAAAACAATATGGTGCATTTTGAAAGAAAAAAAAAGAAGAGAATCATTGGCAAGGTTGAGAAAAATATTGAAAAGAAAAAAAGGAAATGAAGAAGGAAAAAAAAAAGGAGAAAACAAAAGAAAAAATCTCAATCCTTGCTAGTGTTGTGCAAAAGTAAAGTTGCGAATTGCTTAAATTGAAAGGAGACTTTTGGGTGGTTGCTTGGTTGGTTTTGAAAATTAAAGTGATGTATTAAAGTGCTTAGGGAGGTAGTCATTATTTATCCATATTTATCCTACCCGTCCTTTAGCCTACATTACAACCCGTAAAGTCCTAGTTAATCCCGATTGGAGTGAGCTTACATTAGCGGAGTCCTACACTACGGGCAAGCCTATGGTACGTTGTGTATGGCATGTGAATTTCTTTTTGAGAGTGAGTGAATTCTTCCTATATTATGTCCCTCATTTATTCTTGAAATATATTCTTGGTGTGATATTTGAGACGCTCTCTTAGTTACTTTTGGTGAGGGCACATGGTTTGCGCGAGATAGGTGAAGTTTTGACTTCTTGGTTGAGTGAATGAGTGTGATTGGGTGAAAGCTTGGTTTCATTGAGTCGGTTTTTGAGATTGAGATGTCTTGAGTGGGTTTTTCTAGTGTTTTGTAATGTGATGAATTTTTGGCATGTTGAGGGTCACATGGAATGTATTTATGCTCTTGTTTAATGGTCAGTATCAACCATACCATAGGTAGACCTGTTCTATCAAGTGTTGGTTTAGTTGGGAAGTTGTTTTTGGTGATTGCTCGAGGGCGAGCAAAGGTTTAAGTGTGGGGTGGTGATGTTTGACAATATTAGCCTATTTTACCTTAATATTTCCTCACATTTTGATACATTATTTGCCCATTGCACGAAATAATTATGATTGTTTCGCTCACTTATTGTGTTTTTAATTTTAGGAATGAATTTGGATGAAGACGAGTGCAAACGGAGTGAAGATGGATAAAATCGAGCAAGAATGGATGAACTTAGCTAATTGCGGGATATGGCATTAGACGGAGAGCTATGGAGCAAGCTACAGATTTGTCATAGCTTCAGGCTTCCAATTTCCAAAAGCCATAGCCATGTGTGGCATGGTTGCAGCTTCAGACTCTCAGACGCCCTAACCATGCGAGGCATGGCTGCAGCGCGCGACTTCCAAATGCCATAACCATGCGAGGCATTCCCATGGCTTTCAGTTCTGCAACCCCAACTTTTCCAATTTCGTTTAGGCTTAGGATTAACTTATGGGAAGACTTTGTAAACACTATAAATAGTCTTTTAATTTCGTTTTTAAGGAGGTCGAATTTCTGGAGAAAGACGTGGATGAGAGCACAGGAGCCCTAGATGTCTTTTAAATAAGTTCTTTCTCTCTTTCTCTTATTCTGCTCCTTAATTCTATAGTTTGTTTGTTCTAGGGTTAGAGCAAATACATGAAGGTTGATGTTTGAAAGTTGATTTCTACCTATTAATTTACCATTACAGATTGTTTATTCTTTCTTGAGCCTAATTGTTTGGTTATTCAGGCCTGATAATTGAACACTATCTACGATTTACAAGTTGAACTCGACAGAGGAAACTTGTGAATGCAAATAAGAAAGAATAGGGCTTGATTGTGAACCTGGACATCAGGGAATTGATTTGTGGGTAGGATAGACATATACCTATTCGCCTTGCTTAGCTAAATACAGAGTTCTTTAATGCATGCATGTGATTTAACTCCATAGACATATAGGCGTTAGAGTAGCTTGCATAGACTCGTGAAGAATCGACCGGTTTTCACGAATATAATTAACCTGTTAGTTAGCAATCTAGGAAATCAAGAAGTAGAATCACCTGGAAAACTCAACTGGATTGTTCGTAGCTCTGACCCTGGACCGTTTCTCTCTTATTGATTACAACTTATAATTTGCTCTCTATTACTTGATTTCAATTACTTATTTTTAATTATTTCCTTTAGTTAGTAAATTTCACAACCATCATCGAAAAAGATCCCTGAATAGTTTTTAGGAAATTGTTTGCTAGGATTCAGTCTGATCAATAGTCCTCGTGGGAACGATACTTAACTTATCACTTTATTATTTGTCGACCATGTATACCTGCGTGTGCGTTTGGGAGCAACAAATATGTACATGAGAATAAAAATAAAAATAAAAATGCTTATATAAGCATAAAACAAAGAAGAACAATAAGAACTCTAATAGCTTCATGTGAATGTTTGACTCCCACTTTAGATTTGATGAGCTTAAATAGGGCAAAGAAAGGAGGGAGATAAAAATATTATGTTTAAATTTAAAATACATGATGAAAGGATAAATATAGGAACCTCACCAAAGCTTTTCAAATTTTAAATTAAATTCGAATTATAACAAACTTTTTAGGCTTATCTCTTCGTTAATAATAGTTTAAAAACTGTAAACATTTATTTACGTGCATTTGGGAGATTATCATATCACTTGGACGTGATTTTGGGAGATTACCATATAAATTCTTTTAGCTGAGTTTGTGATATTTTTCCATTCAAATTCAAAAAGTGGATAATATGTTAGCTGTGATAAGACTCTAGGCTTTATCCTTAACAAAATATTTATCTGTCCGTTTAATTTTTTTTAAAAAGTACTTATCTCTCAACAACTAATTGTTAAGTTAAGATAAGATAGTTTTAGATAAGAAAATAGGTTTTATCTTTTCAAAATATTTACTATCTTATCATTCAAAAGTTTTTCAAAAAAAAAAAAAAATACTTATATGTTAATTTAAATTTGGATAAATATTATTACATAAATTGTCCTAATGTCCTATTCTATATTTTTTCCTAAACGTTCTTTGTTTTTATATATATACTAGTATAGCACCCGCGCGATGCGCGTTCAATATGAAAATCAACTCAGCATAGCAATTTTATATATAAAATTAGTAATTATATAGTGTAATCATGATTAAACCGTACTCAAGTATTCGCTGCCTATTGTTCAATTTTTCGTATATGTATTCTCTTTCTTAAAGTTATAAAATATATTAACGATCATTTTCTCTCATTCTCTACTAATTTTTTTTCCTTCATTACATTTTACTTTTGATGTTTTCAAAATGCACTTGTTTTTCCTCTTTTATTTACATTTCTTTTACTCTAGTTCTTCTAGTAAATTATTTTTTACACTTTTATTAGAATCGCTTGAAACTTTTTCATTACTCACATTTATAAGTAATATTGTGTAATGTTATTGCAGTATTTTATTAATTTTTTAATTATTTCAAAGTATAAATAAACTCATATTTTCAAGCCTAGCCATCCAATAAGGTTGTACAATACAGATTTTGATGCTTACCGCAGATGCTGTCAGTGCGCCATTGAAAACCTTATTTATGACTTTCTTAAATAAAATTTTTCCTATAAGTTCCTTAAGTTAATATCTTGAAGCTGTATCCTCAAACTAACAAAAGAATAATACCGAAAAAGAATTAAGAAGAAAATCAAACGATAGAGAAACATGAAAAAACAGTTTGAAAAAAAAAATTAATTGCTAACTTACCAGTTAATAAACAATAGAAAAAAGCTAACCACCTGCACCACATCAAATTATCAAAGATAATAGTACCATATTTGAACATTAATATACTCAAAGTTGTCCATTGCTATGAAGCAAAAAGAAAAACTATAAGTTCCCCAATAAGATAACAAATGTGAATTGAACAAATGGAGTGATAGTTCCATCACTAAAGTTCATCACCACATTTTGGAGCTTCATTAATTTTATCAGTACCATAATCCCGCATAAACAATTTTTCATGCAGTACGTACTTTACCGTAAAACCGCATGAATACTACAAACAAAACTAACAAATATTGTTGAATCAAGCTATTAAATATAAAATAAATTTTTAGAGTTGAGTTACTACTTGTACGTCCCAGTTTCAGATGTCTACGCCGATTAATTGCAGATTATTCCCTGTAAATAAATATGCTTCGAGAATGTCCACCATCCATTTCATTATGTTTAACCTACAAAATTCGAGTCAATAAAAAGAATGACACAACAAACAATACGAAGAACCAAATGATTTATATACTGGCAATCAATCTTTATTTTCTCGGTCTTAAATAAATAATAGTATAAAACTTCATTGGTGTATGAAAGGAATAGTAACATAAAGAACTTAAATAAAGTGGTATCTTTCAAATTTTTTCTAAAAAGTTTCCGTGCTTCTCTGCAAGCTGTCCCACGTAACGTAAATTTGCAAAGTTATTCATTTAGCTTCATCCTAACATAACAATTAGGATCAGGACGATACCTAGACATCATAACATTATGTAAGAATTAAAAAAAAATCAAGAGAAAGAGACCTAACATAAAACAAAGAAAAAGGGGTTAAAATAAGCAGTCAAACGCTAAGAGCATGTTTGGTTTGATGTATAACAAGAAATAATCATGGTATAAGGAAGTGGTATTAGTTATCCCATGTTTGGTTTATATTTTCAACCCATGCATAGTTAATCCTTGTATAAAGTTATACACCAATTGTGGTATTATCTTATACCACCACCAACATGGAATAATAATACATGTATTGCTTATACATGGATTAAACAACAAAAAGACAAAAGTAACCTTCCTTTTTCCTTAGAAGCCTATGAAAGTCAAATCATCATGGGCATAATGGTAAATTCATTACTTTTTAGTTTCAAAATAAATACTTATATCCAACTTTTGGTATAATGAACCAAACACCCAACAAAAATAATCTCCGTATTATAATCTCCGTATTACTAATCCCTGTATTGTTAATCCCTACATTATTAATCCATGTATTACTAGTCCTCAAACCAAACGACCCCTAATAGATCTTGCAATAATGAAACAATAAGCTTTCTGAAATGTAGCGCCTCATTTTGGCTTGAGGGAATTAAATAAGTGAAGTTAGGTAGGAGAAACAACTTTATCTATAAATTCAAAATAAATGTTATTATTTGTTAATTCAAATTCAGTTTTTATACTTAATTCAAATTCAATTTATTCAAAATATATTAATATTAATCTTATAGAGAAATCTCTTTCCACCTCACACTAATTAGAGATCGATTTAAGTTTGAATAAATACATCTACAGTAACTTGAACATTATTAATAGCTAAGATATATCTAATATATCTGCTCTCTTCAAATTCAAAAGGAGATTATCTTCCAATTCAAATTTACAGATTAACCAAAGTCAATTCAAAAACATCATATCAGTAGTCTAGGGTAATTTCTTTATAACGAAAAATGTAAATTTGAAAAAGGATCTAAGATCATACTTATTTGTATTTTATATATATATATATATATATATATATATATATATATATATATATATATATAATGCTTTATTTTTATTTTTTATACATTTTTAGATTTCTTTTCTGCAGCCTAGTAAAAGGTGGATAAGTATTACCTAGTTACTTTTCTTTGACTCTATTATTAAGACTTATCATCTCAAATTAATTTTTTTTACTTATCCATGCTTGGATGAATATATCTCTAATAATTTGAATAGAGGCAATGGTCATCTTTGAAAAGATATTTAATCTATCAGTAGTAGGGGGTGTTCCTTGGATAAATCCAAAGAGAGCTTGAATTTAGTTATTCCGTTCACATCCAAATAAGAGAGGACATTTAAATGTTTAATAACTAAGAAAGGAGTTCTCGTAAACCTTCTTAGTTTTAAATAGGAGTACATCATATAACTGCTTATACTACAAAGTATTAAACAATATCTTATCACTATCTTATTTTTTAAATTTAGTGTCAAGTTGGAAAACAAATCTAGAGATAATAATATTAAGATAAGGTAGTAGCTTTTATTTTTCAAAAATAATATTTACTATGTTTTCATTCATTAAAATTTAAAAATAAAACACTTATCACACTACTTGAATTAAATAAAATATCATTACAAATAGTGTCTTACTGTCCTACTCTAAATTGATAAGAAAGATTAAATTGATATTTAAATATTCATTCCTTGCCAAACTCTCTATTGATTCTAATAATTCTTACCCTTTTTGTATCAAATTTTTTTACTGTATCACCAAATGAAGAGCACCATATGCCGAGTCACCATAAAAGAACTATAATATTTCCCCCAAACCATACTTTTTGTTCCCTTATGTCATGTCTTACCCTTTACATATAATTGCAACACGAAACATAAATTAAACACATGAAAAAAGCTAATATTGAAAATTACATGTTATATATGAAGGAACATATACAAAGAACTTATCAAACAAAGCACAGTTATAGATAATCTATACTATTAGACACCTGAAAAAAGACTTACTACTAATTTAGGGTATTTCTTTGTTTTAAAGAGGCTTGAATCTTTTGTGATGGAAAAATTCTAGTGTGAAACAAAGCACGACTACAGATAATCTATACAATTACACAAAACGAAATATTTATTATAAAGTTGAACATTTCCATTGATTTAAAACTCTCAACATGCATCGACACATAACAAAAAAACTTATACATAACGAAAAAACTTACCATAAACTTGAATATTCAATGTTATATATTCTCATTGATTTCAAGCTCTTAACCTGCATAGATACATAACGAAAAAACTTACTATAAACTTGAATATTTTGAATGATTTCAAGCTCTCAACCTGCGCCGAGATAGATCGAAATAATATGACACATTTAAACATAGTAATATAACTTGAAATTCATATAATTATTAATATAAGTGACACGCATCAAATTTAAAGACAACATTTGAAAACTTAAAATTGGATAAATCAATCTATATTGGATTAAAATATAGTGAATCATAGATTAGTAGAGAACTACCAAAGCCATTGGCGTCAAAAGTCACTGCAAAAAAAGAACAAAAGAAACAACAAAAAATTGCTTAGCCAATGGAAAACTTCATCATATTTATAGAGGTAAGCTCTTATGCCCTAAAATATTCTTATTTTTAGGGATTGAAAAATTTAAAAGAGATAGGATAGGTTGCAGTTTGGTTTAATAACATTTAGCTTATCATCCTTATCCTTATAATATGTTAAGGGAATAGATTTTATCTTTCAGATAACACTAGTATAGCACCCGCGCGATGCGCGGAGCATATCAAAAAAAAAAATAACCTTACCAAATTTTATATATTAAAGTAGAAATGTGTAAAATTTTAAGTATCGAGCCTTTAAAATCAACTATTTGCCTATATTAGTAATTGTATAGCTCCATAAATGTTTATATGTCGCATCACATAGGTCACATAAAAGAATGATAAAAAAGAAAAAAACTTCTTAAAATAGAAAGGCTTTTTTTTTTAATTTTAATCTAGAAACATTTGAGTTTTCTCCTAAGCAGAAAATCTTTATTTCTCGAAATAAATTTTGTTTCTGTAATACATATCTGAACCCAAATTATGACTAAACAAATGGTGTAGAAATTACGTAAGTTATAATAAAATATTATTTAAAGTAATCTTATCTTGAGTAATGGAATAGTAGAGTATATATTGAGTGATGGATAGGTTAACTTTTTAGAATAATTATTAATTGATGTCATATTGGTTAGTCTGGTGCCAAATGTCTCGGATCTCCAGGTTAGTTCCAATGAATTTAGAATGATAAGGTTCTTAAACTTTAATTTTTTTAAAATAAAGTTAAAAAAACATGTTAAGTATCAAAAAGTTTATTTAGGTAAATGAGATATCTCATTGGAGATGTTATTTAATTTACCTAAAATCAAAATAGTTTAAGTTTTGTCTATATTCGTAAATATAATATTTTACACCATCACATAACTCTAGAGATATTTGTAGGCAACCATTTATATTGTCAATTTTAGTACTAAAGTGACTTGAGTATGTCAAAAAATGTTATTACATAATGAAACAATATATTGGTTTAACCTCAACATGATTTTTGTACCTCTAAAATAAAATTTGAGTTTTAGTTACTCTTTGACCTAACTATGCAGGACAAAGACTATAAAGTAATTTAAAATACTTAACCATCCAATAATCCAGAAAAAAAGGAGAGAAAATTAAGTGCTTGATTCGGAGAGTCAGAACTCTTGATGCCCCTTTTATCATCGGATTCGGCTTGCTTGACGACCAACCATATGCCCTTGCCTAATCATTTTTAATTTAAATCTATCAAAATTTGATCAAGTAAAAATTAAGTTTATCAAACATAAGAACTGAGAAGCTGATCATTAACAAATTTGTCAAAAAAATGTAAACTAATCAAATTGGCGAATGACATTGTTCTGACATATACAGTTTGAGAAAGAACATAATGAAAAGCAAAATAAAACACTTCACAAAGTTCATACATACATATAGTCTTTAAATAGCTTCCGTCTATATATTAGTCTCAACCTTTTATTTTCATTGAATATGATAAATCTATAGACAACTTAAAACTAATCGTGAAAGAATTCTACAAAACCTTTTTATCATGCTGAAGCAATTTAAAGAAAAAAATAGTTGCCTGGCTTCTTACTATCTGGAATCCAGCATAATGACACAATACAAACTGCCAAGATCTATTGCATCTTAGTGATGGATATGACGCTGATGAAGCCTGCCATAGCAAAAATAGATCTAATCTTTGTGTTGAACTATTTTCAAACTGGTAACATTATTTTCTTAGTATTTGAAAAGCCATGGAGTTTTAATGGATAAAATGTCATTTCTTCAACCAATTGACATACTATTGCTTTGGTCTTGCCTTAAACAAACACTCAATTCACCTTCCTTCATCTTCTATCGCACCAGCCAATTTCTTTTTCTCGTTTTGTAGCCTCATCAACTTCTTGCAGTGTTGATACTATTGAGGACAAACACAAGGACGAAAGAATTGTTCCCTCTAAACACAATTAGATTTGTATATATAGTACTATACCATAATGATAAGTCAATAATCTCCTTCTAGATTGACCATAAATATCTTATGCAGATTATATTGGAGAAAATATTTGAATCAAAATTAAACTATCACTTCATTTGATCTAACTACACGTGTAGATTCTGAGAAAATAACAAAAAAATTTCATTGGAAATGTACTCCATCAGTATCCAAAAAATATCACAAACTTGTTGAGAATAAAAATATCAAATTTAGAACTCCACATCAACTCGGTATCTAGCTTATTTAAATAATTGAAGATAAATCTTAAGAATACTTATCTTACCCGACTCCATCAGGTAGCAAAAGTTTATCACGTATCTTCATATTCAACCTCGCAATTTAGATTTCAATTTATACTTCGTTACAATGATTAAGAGTTTTTCCTCCTTTATAACCCGTTTCTTTATAACACTATGATAGATATTAGGAAAGAAAATAACAAAATTCAATTTGGCTAAGTGCAAACTCATGTTCTTCCATCTTTGAAATATAATAAAAGACAATAGCAAGCTTAAAATGAAACTATTTTCAAAGCCAAGTAATACCATGGCCAAAAGAAATGTACAGTCCCCGCAAAGAATAAATAAGGAAGCATTTGGCATCTATACCAGTTAGGATACACACCAAATACTACTAAGACAATTAATTATTATAAAATTAAAACATTTGCTTAACATGCATTGCAAGAGGGAAAGTTGTTTATATTTTCCTCTCACCCAATTCTTATATTCAAAGTAGATAAGAAACTTCCTAAGCAAAACAACAACACATAACCAATTCATGAACAGGAAATACAAAACTCAAAGATGAAATGAAAAAAACCACTTCAATATTATTAACATGACCAATTTAGAGCTAACTCAAATAAATTATTACCTCTTCAATCTGAAACTTTGTGTCAATATATCGAAAAACAGGATCTAAAGTTTTAATGCTACCACTCTGAGAAATTTTGATTTTTTGAATTATGTACAATATACTGTTATCGGGTAACTGTATATAGTAATGTAGTTCTCTGATTTCTTGAATGATTTTAGAAGGTGGAGAAGATTACATGATCGATCCAATTTTATGAATACAAATTGCGTTAACCCAAATATTAGGCTATACTTTACAAATATATGAGTATGTACATGAAAATCAAAATAAAAAAGCTCATATTAACATAAAACAAAGAAAAACAATAAACATAACTCAAATACCTTCATGAAATTTATGAGTTTCTTGAATGTTTGACTGCCACTTTAGGTTTGATGGGATTAAATAGGATAAAGAGAGGAGGTAGATAAATCCTGGAGACTTACCAAAGCTTTTCAAATTAGATTCGAATTGTAACAAACTTTTTAGGTTTATCTGTTTGTAAATCTTATCCTTCTGTTCAAAATTCAATTTATAAACATGCTACCTAACTTAATCCACAAACAAATTTTATCTTTCAATAAATTCAAAAAAAATTTCTTTTTAAAATTTTCATCTTTCTTCTCAAATACATAATGTTTATCCTTTTATTCAATTTGAATTTGAATTCAGTGTTATTACAATGGTTGTCCTATATTCTATTCCACATTTTGTCCTAAGCGTTCTTTGCTTTTATATATATATAGATATATCCTTCCATTCAAATTTAAAAAAAAAAAAAGATTTTATCTTCTAATGAAAAACTGACTACAGTACTACAATAATAGATATTGATTTAAAAGTTCTAAAACTAAAATATCTATTAATCTGTTAAAAGTTAAATTAGAAGCGTCATTTGAAAGATTACTTTCCTTGCGCCCAAATCGGCAGGAAATCTTATCTTAGGGAATCTTTGTTTAATAGTTGAGTATAAATTACAAATGGTGAAACTTTGTTTAATAGTAATCTTGAAGCTTCCAATTTCAATTCAAAAGCTTGGATAAGATTTGATTTGTTTCTTCAAAAGTTTTAACCGTGTGCTTGGAATTTGTTTCCATTTCAAAAGCTTAGATATAATTTGATAATTTTTTTTTAAAACATATCATTACAACTGTTTGTCCTAATGTCTTATTCTACATTTTGTCCTAATGTCTTATTCTATATTTTGTCCTAAGCGTTCTTTGTTTTTATATATATATATATATATATATATATATATATATATATATATATATATATATATATAGATTATATTAAATCAGTGAAGCAAATAAGTGTCTTTTACATATGCACGATTATCATTTGACTGTAGTAAATTAATATAGTTTAAATTTTAAATGTTAAGTTAAATGATGATTCGATATAATACCAAATATGAATAATTTGTGTTTAGAATGGTAGCCATTCTCATCCTTCATATCAATATCAAGGGATAAAAAGACACTATACATTTCTTCTCTTTGGAAGTACATAATCCGTTTTGCTGCTTCTTCTTTGGAAGTTCGTGATTTATCCGCAAGTCAAACATGAATTAGAATATGTATAATTAAGGGAGATTTACAAAAATATACAACCCTAACACCAAATTTACAAAAAATACCGATACTTTACCATTTTACAAAACATACCAATACTTTTTTTACAAAGCATATACAAGTTTCAACAAAACCATAGAAATGAAGCTTTTACTCCTCCCCAAGCCCACTGCTCCAGCTTTCAGATTTCCCGCCGGCGGCCGGCGGCCGCAGCAGGTCGCCGGAAATGTGTTTTTTTTTTTTTTTTTTTTTTTTTAATAAATCAGCAAAACAAGCTAACATAAGCATAAAACATACAGAAAATACACATTCATACTTAAAAAAAGAGTATATTTAACCAATGAAAATACATAAACATACATAAACTTTAAAATATACAAAACATACTAATGAAATACAAAAGATTCATTCACATACATATGAAACACACATACACTTAAATACGTGTACATACAAAAATATACAAATACAAAATCAGAAATATTTGCAAACATACAATTGAAATACAAAATATACAATAAAATACAAAAAATTCAACTAGCCATTCAAAAAGATTTTAAAATATATTTAGACACAACAAATACAAATACACATTAATACAAAACCTATATACGTATATACACATAAATACACTTCCACAGAAAAAAAAAAAAAGGAACAAGAGAAGTAGATCGGCGTCGTAGTAGCTCCGACCACCGTCCAGAGCAGCAGATCTTGTAGCAGCGTCACCGACTAGAGCAGCAGCGGCAACGCCGCTACTCCGGCGACGGCGAGACAAAAGGAGATGACGCGAGGAGGAGGAGCAGCAAAAAGACATGCTGCTTTACCGGAGATAAACGCCGGCTGGTCGCTGGAGAAGGTGGAAGGGCGGCGGACTGGTGGGTGGGTGGGTGTAGTGGAGAGAAAGAGAGAGAAAATTAGAGTTTTGTGTTAGGGAGGGAGGGAAATGAAGAAAATGGTATGTATTGTAATATAGTTAAAAATATCGTTATTTAGGGTAAATGTTTAAAAGTATCGGTATTTTTTGTAATTTAGCTATTAGGATTGTCATATGGTGTAAATTTTCCTATAATTAATCTATGCGCGTTTGCGAGGGGAAGTATTGAGTTGATTAAGGGGTAATTCGGTGCTCTATTTTGACGTCAACCATGATATGAAAAATAAGCGTGCCATCCTTAAGTTGATTAGATTAGGGTTTTATGTTTTGGGAGAGAAAAATGAAAAACTATTGTTATGTATTGTAAATATGGTAAAACTATTATGTGGTGTAAATTTTCTTTTTTAAAATTCTTTTAGTAAGCTTTTTCTTATTTTATGTATATGAGATTAGAGAGCCTCTTTAACTTCACGGCCTACATTATACTCTTCCTCAAGAACATTCCCAACCGATATGAAGGTTTGAATTGGAGTATAAAATCTTCTTGACTATGGAAATAAAATTAGATAATTAAATAAGATGATATCTAATTTAAGATATGAAATATTAGTTATAGAGGAAATTAATCCATAAACCTAACAATCACCATATTCTAAAGTGAAAGAAAAAGAAGTCATAAATTCTAATTCTTATCATACTCTATTTTTTTTTTAATCCTAATCAAGCTAATTCTTCCCGCATATCTAAAAGAAGAAACCACCGCAATATTAAGCAGAAAAGAACAAAAAAGAAAAAACAATTCCAAGCACAACATGAAAAAATAACACAGTGTCTCAAACTCGATCTATTTGATCACATATTCTAAAATTTTGCAAAAATCTAATAAACGTACTATGTATCAACTCATCTTAACTTAAATAAGAAAAAAAAAAACATAATGAAAAGAGACAAATGTAATGTACAATGACATGTGGCCCGCTTTCTTTTTCTTTCTCTTAAGCTGATAGTTTTTATTTATCTAAAGTAAAATAAATTAATAAAATTAAAAAGGAAATGATATACAAAAGAAATTTAAGATACGAAGAAGAAAAAGTCCATCAGACGACCTCAAATAGTAAAAATTTCGCGTGGAAGCTTGTTAGGCACGCGCTAATTTTAACCAGTTTTTGAAAATTTGAAATCTTGATTTCAAAATTTGGCCAAGTTTTATAAACAAACAAGTTTTTTCTAAAAAAATTTCAAAAAATGCTCTCAAGTTTTATAAACAAACGGGAGCATATGGTTTAGCTTAATAAATCAGATGTCACATAACGAAAGCTCAACGGAGAGGCCATTTCCAGCTGCAATGACCAATTGACTAAAATAGACGAAGTTAGTACTCCAACTTTTTGAAACAACAAAAAAAAGAAATAATTATCAAAACAGTCAGTCATTTCCCCTCCTCTTACTTTTCAATAGCTCTTATTTTTTATTGTCAGTATGTACAAAATCAATACACAGTGTGTGCAAACGATGACATATTGTATACAAACGATCTCCTCACATATACAGTCTTTACACCCAAATTATTTGTGTATACAACCAGATTTACCTGTTATACACTATGTATACACTTCTTTTTTCAGTTATTTTTCATGTACACACACTTTTTTTTGCGGTGTATACATATTTTAGTAGAATAAATTATGTATATCCATCAAAATAAAAAAGAAGAAGAATGACAGAGCAGTTCCGGCCACTTGGCTCCGGCAGGCTGCTGCACCATTTTTTATCAGCAGCAGATCTGCAGTGTCGGAGCAGCTGCAAATCTGTAGTGCCTGAGCAGTTGCAGATCGCGATGGAACAGCAACGTGTCAGTCGATGGAGCTCCGACGAGCAGCAAATCTGTAGGTTTCAGTCACAGTAGAGGATGAGTAGTTCGCCTGAGCAATGGTGCATCTCAGATCTGTCGCTGCTTTGCCGGGCAAAGCTTATAATACATTTTGTGCTGCATGTGAGTTTTTTTCTGAGACTGAACATTTCATTTTGATCTGAACTTTGGTTCATGTTCATTCTCTTATATGAATTCTTTCATTAAACTTGGAATTGATTGTGAGGGCGCATGATTTACGAGAAGCGAGCTCTTTTATTAATCTCTTTAATAGAGTGAGTATTTGCATGATATATTGAGTGTGTATGGAGTTGATGTGGGATTAGGAGGTTGATTTGATGCACTAGATTGTTTTTAAATATTCTTGGCATAAATTTTATGCGAATAAAGCATAATGAGTGCATATGTAGCTTGTTAAGTGTCTATATAAACCCAGCCATTGTGTGAGTTATTTTAGTGCATCTTGATTTCAAGGTATAAGTTGCTCGAGGACGAGTAAAGGTTTAAGTATGGGGTGTTTGTTGAACCCCAAAAATTACCCTTTCTTTAAGAAAAGACAAGTTTCGGGTATATTTCAACAAAATGGGACTCCAAAGGGTTTTCTTTGGAGTTGCCACCTAATTTAAGGATTATTAGGAACCTAAGTTAACTAAAGAGTGCAATTTATTCTTTAATTAAATGAAATTAAATTAAAATCAGAGATTCTAGGGTAAGTGGTTCTTTTAAATTCGAAAGAAGGTCCCTTGCGGGAGCACTTTTGAAAATCCGCTAAATGCGGTTAATCCGGCGGTTTTCACGAATTTGTTAAGGATAAGAAAATATAAAGCTAATTTTATATAAGGATAATACGAATAATATAAATAAGATAAGATTTTAATTATGTCGATACTTAGATAAATAAATGATCCAATTTAAGATTAATTAACTAGATAATGAAATAATAATTAATTAACTAATTAATAAAATAACAGAAGGTTAAATGAAGTTAGATAATTAAATAAAACAAACTAGATAAATAATTGGATAATAATAAAGGATTAATTAATTGATTGATTGAATAAATAGATAAATAAATAAACAAATAAATAACTTAATTAAATAAATGAATACTTGCCAATTTTAATTAAATAAAAGAGTAAATGAATAATAATTGATTAATTAAATAAATAAATGAATAAATATTTATTTGATTAAATTAATTATTAATTGAAATTAAATAAATTAGATTAAGTAAATAAAGGATCAAAATTTAATCGATTAACTAAATAAATAAATTTAGATTAGAAAAATAAATAATTGAATATTTAATATAATAAATAAAGAAACAATTCAAATGCGAATTATGAGGAGGGTACGATTTTAATCGAATTTTATTTGCACTCATTAATTGACAAATCATAAATAAATAAATTTAGATTAGAAAAATAAATAATTGAATATTTAATATAATAAATAAAGAAACAATTCAAATGCGAATTATGAGGAGGGTACGATTTTAATCGAATTTTATTTACACTCATTATTGACAAATGATTCTAAACATCCATAAATAAATTGGCGATTCGCAAAGAAATGATACAAAAGCATTCATATAAAAACAATTTTAAGTAATTTACAATAATTATTCACAATTCAAATACCATTTTTATTCTACAGGGCTCCTAATCCGGTCTATGGGAAAATCCTATACAACATGCATTTTCTAAGGGAGCGGGGAAGGATGAAGTTTAGAAGATAGAACCCGGAAGCGCAAACTCGATCATTGAGCCTTGGACTTTGTGATTTCCATTGTTTTCTTTCTTTTACATTTTCGGGGATATCAAGTCCCGAAAATGCGGAGAGCATTAAATAACTCCTGAATGCACGCCATCCCAATTTGTGAGTTTTCGCCAACTCGATCCCAAAGAGTATATGTCAAGAAAAATAGGGATACAAAATTAGTGTACGCAATTGGTGCTTGAGAAAGCATCGTAAAGCGACATTCATATAAATTCACACTCCGAAGGGAAAGACAAAATTTATTCAGGAACTAAGCGCAAAGAACTTAGCAAAATGCCACCAATTCAATTAGTTTTCATTTAGAGTTCAAGCACTTTACATATCTGACCATTCAACAACAAAATACTCAGCTAACAAACATTAAAAAAAAAAAAAACTGCTAATTATATACACAGTCATTTAGAGAAGTAAAATACATTGCTTTTTCTATCAATCACTTGTTCCCCTGACATAAAACTACTATGCGATGCATGCACTTGAACCAACTAAATGTCAACATAATCGATCGACAAACTATTGCAGAAAGAATGACAATCTATAGAGTAGCAAAACCTGGGGTAAAATGTCAATTTTATCAAAAGAAATGCAAAATGACTTCATAGCTCTCAAAGACTCGGCTTCTAATACTAAGCTCATGATGCATACGCTGCTTAAACAGGGCTTTAGGAAACTGAAGCTAACTAAGACTCCCATTCTAGAATTTGATTCAGGAAGGACTTCTGATACATACCTAGGGAAGCAAAACTTAAAAGAGAGAAGAAGGGAAGCAGGAAACCAGGAATGGATCAAATAGGGTGCAGGACAGAAACTAAAAAAAAATGGAATTTGAGGCATAGCAGACTTTAAGATAGGACCGAAGAACAACCTCAATAAATTACCAGGACAGGCTCTGACAACTTGCACACACACCAGACCTCCTGCTGAACTCTTGCACCCTTTTTCTCACCTGAAACCCAAACACACACATCTGCAGACACACACAGACTTCCAAAAACCCCTATGCCAACTTCCAGGAGACCAAACTATCCTACAAACGAATCTGCAAACAGCTCTGCCTCCCTAAACTCCTCACAGCTGCTAGCTATACAAACAGAATGCCTGAACTCCCTCAGCTCTATGCTAAACAAACATGAACCTGAAACCAGACTCCCAAACAGAACTCCAAACAGAGACAACACCTACATTCACACACACACTAACACTAATCTGCACACCTACACTGATCTTTGCACACACACATGCTCATACATACCCACAGAACCTGAGACTTATCTAGACACCCCTATACAACATCACACACCTCTGCTACACCATAACAGACCCTTTTTAATATCCCTGGAACACCTGCATACTGCTTCAAACAACCATGCATACTACTATTAACCTGTTGCACCTAAAACAACACCTCCAAACTATATTAAGCATCAGACCACTCCCTCATCAAGCTCACCTAAAACCTGAAACCAACTAGGCCACCTCCTAAAGCCACCCACACACTGGAACTACTTACATGCATTTAACACCCTCACCTGAAACAACCATGCATACACCTTCCTGCCCTTCTAAACAAACAAGAACCTGGACAAGCCCCTGCACTCCCTCTGAACCTGCCCCTGCACCACCTAGGCCACAAACTAAACCCTGCACCTCTCTTCAACCTCACAGACACTCTCACACCTACCCTGTCCTCCTCTGCTCATCAACAAACTGAACAGCCTCCAAACACCTTCAAACTCCCAGAACCCGAACTTGAACTAAACAGTCCCTGAAACAGAGCAGCACACACACCTGGACACAATCCCACACCTCCAGAAAACTTATACCTGCTACACCTGAACCAGATCCCTGCAGCAACCTAACTAACCTCCTCTCAAACCCTTAATACCCTGGGAATCAGAACTCAAGTTCATGCTTTCCCTTTACAGAGAACAGGATTATTGTTATTTTAAACAAGAAGGAAAAAACAACAGATCAATGATAGACATTTAAACTAGGGAGCAACTTTATTTTTCAAGGCTAGGTCTCATCTTCAACCAGACATTCATAGTAACAAATTTTAAAACTGAATCCTACTTTTAGCATGAAACAAACATCAAACTCATTTTAAATCCTATTCAAGACTGCAACATCATGACTTAAGACTAAGCTATCAAGATTCACATTTTGACATAACGAAGAGATATTAAAGGCGAGCTTATTACCTCTTGTAGTGCAGTGAACAAGGGCGAGGGTTCGAAGAATACGCGACTCGAATAAAGTCGACGCGAGCAAGGTCCACGACTAGTATAATGAAGCGACGACACACTCGAAAAACAATGCGTGAATTCCAAAACAGAAATAATAAGCTATATGTATATCTTTTCTTAAAACTGAGAAAATATTTATGTATACCGAAAATGCTTCCGTTTTTCCTTAGAATCCCCCCTTTAAAATGAACAAAATAAGAATATATATACCTGAGCTTTAGGGTTTTCAGATTCTTTTTGAATTTCCCCATCCAACCTTGCTTCTTTTCTGCCTTCTCCTTTTGAGACGAGGGTGGAATGGTCTAATCCCCTTAGGGATTGTACCATTACACCCTTATCTCTAAGGAAAACGAACGTTGGAACGGATTGATGGCTCGGATTGATCCGCGATTTAAAATGAACGATGGAGATCAGCTAAGCTTGTACTAGAGAGAGGGCAAAGAGAATGGGGACCAACTGAGCTGTTCTTGGACGGATTCGGATCGATTTTGGAGTGACTGGAAATCAATCGCGGGTCGCTTGAGAGAAAACGGGTCGCGGGGTTGGGGAATCGGGTTTCTGATTTTAGGGGGATTATAGGTTGAACTGAAATGGGGAAAAAGGGGAAATGGGTCGGGTCTAGCAGAAATGGGAGATGGGCCAGGAAAATGTAATGTATATCGTATATATGTGTGTTGCACGAATAGGCTGAAACTTAGGGCTGGGAACGGGTTTAGCCTTTTTTAGGATTAATTGAATATGTAGAAGTTGCGCATGTGGGTCAGATTTTAGGCTACGCATTGCAAAATTTGGCTTTTTCCTCAGAAATTAATTCATTACATTTAATTTTCAAAATTCCCCTTTAATTAAATAATTAGATATTTAATTAAATTCTTCGGGACAAAATTGGGTGTCAACAGCTGCCCTCTTTACCCGGAAAAGGATGAAAGAGTTTTCAGGTTTCCATGGACCAAAAGGCGAGGCTTACGGATATGGCCGAACTCCGGTTTCCGAGTTGCCTACATATCTCTGGCTGAAAGAGAATCAGGCCATATGTAGTTCGACGACACTTAGATAAGAAACTCGCACGATTGACAAAACAAAGGACGCACGAATAGGAAAGAATTCAAACTGACGCCTAATCTGAAATGAAAGATTAGGTAAAACTTGCTTGTCCGAGTGCGATTCTTCAGATCCTCGTTGACGAGTCTAGCTCATATCAACGATTGCCCCAGTTCACTGCTAAGAAAAGTTCCACGTTATGCTCCAAATGCTGCTGCGATGCCGCTAAAAATTCTGTAAAGACTTAACAAACGGTAAGCGAGCAACTGCTAATAAACTTTGATTAAAAAAAAAGTAAATAAAATGATAATATAAATTGTAAATGCTGGTTGTGATGCTATCAACAAGTTCTTCCTTCGACCAACTGACGAGATGCTCCGCCCGGAGAACTTCTAGGCTGATCATTATTCTGAAACAGTAAAGTAAGACAATAAGTAAAGCGAAAATGAATTGTAAAAATGCAAGGTTTTTATAAGATAAGTTTGACTAACAAGACATAATGTCTCAAGTCGAATCATGTACTTCAAATACAATATGCTAATATTGCAAGACAACCGACATCGCGAAACACTCCGAAAGCGGTGTTCCAGCCGACTTGTCTTAGACTATCAATCTATTTTAAATATAAAATGCCCATATTGCAAGACAACCAACATTGCGAAACACTCCGAAAACGGTGCTTCAGCCGACTTGTCTTAAACTATCAATAAATGCTAATATTGCAAGACAACCGACATCGCGAAACACTCCGAAAGCGGTGCTTCAACCGACTTGTCTTAGACTATCATCTACTTGAAAGAAATCTGCATATCCTATTTGTGGGTGGAAAGACCCAGATATCCTATTTGTGGGTGGAAGGACCCAGATATCCTATTTGTGAGTGGAAGAACCCAAATATCCTATTCGTGGGTGGAAGGACCCAGATATCCTATTTGTGGGTGGAAGAACCCAAGATATCCTATTTGTGGGTGGATAAACCCTGTATCTTGCAAAATCTGAAATCGCCTGGCCTGTGCTGGTGATGCGATAATCGATCAAAGCTAAAATAGAGTTGTTCTGCATATGCGATAAGGCAAATATTCTTCAAGGAACTAATAGTTGCGAGTTCTTGTCGTTTCGCTGCTTGAGATTTCTGCATTCAAAGGAAAATTGTAAGTACTATAAAATTTCTGGGAAGTTGCGACACTTTGCATTGCTTCTTCCATCTTGATGCTGAACTTTGCGGTGAATGCAAAATTTGCCCCTGTTTAATCAAAGAACAATCGTTAGTTTTTTATCAAATAACGGTTGACTTGATTGAACACCTAATTTGGTTTGAATCTGCATTTTGCTTGCATGGCAATCAAATGTGTTGTTGTTGCGAAAAATCTGACATTCTTGAAACTCTTCTCTTTGCACAAGATAAACCATCTATAACTGCTTTGGCTTGGGTTATTTGGGAATAAACGAAATTTCATTGATTTTGGGACTAAGCCCAATAAAGGTAGCAAAACATAACGTAGTTCATTACAACCAGGATGAATAAAGTTGCAACAGAGTAGTTAAAACATAAGGTAGTTGGGCAATGAAATGTCATTTCAAGCTGCAAAATACGGTCTTTGCAGTCTTCTTAACTTGCAAACCGCCTCTTCTTTGAATATCTTGGGGCTGATGCCTCGCCTTTAACAAAAATTGTGCCTGCGGGAGGAATGCTGCAATAGCCACTTAATGGATCTTCTTGCACTATTATTTTGCCATTATCAATAAAGCTTTGAATTTTGTATCTCAAGCCACTACATTCTTCAGTATCATGACCTTGGATATTTGAATGATAAGCACAATGCTTTAATGGATCAAAACGTGGAGGCAAGTGCTTGGGAATTGTTCCTTTCCTTAGTTGCAAAAGTCCTTCAGCTTGCAATTTTTCAAATATGCTACTCACAGACTCTTCTAGAGGAGTGAATGTACGAGGTCTAAACTTCTTCGTGCTTTGATGACCAGATGGTGCCTGATAAGATCGATGCTGGCGACTTGAATTTTGCATATCATGATTGTAGTGCACTTGCGAAGGCTGAGGGTGTTGAATATTTTCAGGTGCATCAGAACAATTGAAAACTGGCATTGTAGTGTCATAGTCAATCAACCTTCCAGTTTGAAACTTTTCTTCCAAAATCTTTGCATACCAAATTAAACTGGAAAAATCCTTTAAATTGGCAAAAAGTAGCTTTTCGTAAAATATGCCTTCTTGATGGTCAATGAAAGTTGCTATCAGCTCATCTTCAGGCAATGGAGGATGCATCTTAGAAGCCTCTAGCCTCCATCTCACAGCAAATTCTGCAACAGACTCATGCGGCATCTTCTTGATTTTGCGCATATCAATTAGATAAGGATCTCTTACTATGTTGAACTTGTATTGTTCCACAAAGTCTCGAGCCATGTCTTCCCATGTATGCCATTTGGTAAAATCTTGTTTAGTATACCATGCAAGTGCCATTCCTGATAAACTCTGACTAAATAGTCTCATTAGCAAAGCTTCATTCTTCCCAATTCCGATCAATCTGCCGCAATAATCTTTCAAATGAATGTAGGGATTTCTCTTTCCATCGAAAGTGTTGAGTTTTGGTATGTTGTACCCACGTGGAAGCTCAATATTCGGATGAATGCACAAGTCTTCATAACATAAACTCTGAATGTTCCTAGAGCGCAATTCTTTTCCTATGATCTTTCTCAAAATCTGTTCATCCACATGGTGAGGATAAGTTGTCTCAACTTCTTTCTTAGGCAATTCTGGTGAACGCACTATCAATTGATTTGATTGACTCTCCACAACAGGTATAGTGATAAAAGGTGGTTGGTATAAAGTTGCAGCTGGCCAAGCATTTGGGTTGGTAAGATATTCTTATGGGATTTGTGGATATATAGTATGTATAGGCATTTGGTAATTAGGCATTGTTAAGTAAGGTGGATTGGAGGTAAAGCTTGTATTTGGCAAAGGTTTGCTAGTATTGACAAAGTTGACAATCATATTCCTTTGGACCACATGTTCTTCAACATCATCATTCTGCGCTTGCAAGATACTCATACCAGAACTGGTTGGCCGAAGCTGCTTTGCCATGTTGTTTTGTCCTTGATGCAGATTCTCAGCCATTTCAGTGTTCAATGCTAGCCAACCTTTAACAAATGAATTCTCTACATTGAACAAAAACAAGTTAATATATAAAATGATAATGCATGCATAAAATTTCAAACGTAAAATAGGCCATTAGGCCGAATGGATGGGACCAAAATCCCGACTCAGCACATGAGTAAAATATTTAAGAGTTCGAAACTCAATGATCAATAAAATTTGATTTTTCAAGACGCGAATTGAGAAAAACAACTTTGAAAGTTTTTACTAAATTAGTATGCGTGCTAGACCATTTTGACACAAATTGCTGAAATGGTCGGCTTATTTTGAACATCAATGCTTTGCTCGACTATCGATTCTTCTTGCAAAACAACAGTCAGCACCAATCCCTTGAAAACTGCTTCTAATAACGACTAAACCAACGCAATGTCTTCAACTTGCTTTTTGCAAAATTTTGCCCCAGTTATGACTTCAACATTTCAACTTGTTTTGCAAAAACTGCCCCAGTTATAACTTTCAAAACTTCAAACTACTTAACAAAAGCTGGCCCGGTTGCAATCTCCCACGTCTTCTACTTGCTTTGCAAAATTTGCCCCAGTTTCTATCTTTGGGAAAATTAAAATTTAAATACTAAAGGGTCGAGCCCGACGGAGGAGCCTACGTATCCCTCCTTGGGAATCAGCCCGTGCGTAGTTCTGCTTACACAAAAGAGAATTTTCAAATGCTGGTGTAACCGAAACTCGATATGAGTTGCCTACGCTTCCCGCCTTGGGAAACCGGTTACAGTAGTTTGCTTACATAGAAATAGATTCAGACATTCATAATTTGATATTCTTTTCTTTTCTTTCAACAAAACTAACAAAAGAAAATTACAATAGTTACTTCTTAATAATGCAAATAAACTAACTTCTGCTTCTGCAACTCTGCTTTTTTTTTTTTTGAAACTTGATAGGTGCCTAAATGCCCTTCTTCGAGAAAACTCCCTTTGCATATGGAAAGATTGCGACAAAAGGTTCGCCAGTGCCATTTGTAGGTAGAATTTTGACCTGGCCAGAGTTAATCAAGGTTTCAACTTTCTGCTTAAATAAAGTGCATTCTTCAATAATATGCCCCTGCATCCCTGAATGGTAAGCACAAAATTTTCCCAAATTGTCAGGCTTATGTGACCAATACGGCTTTGATTCTATAGGATGTACCAAATTGAATCCCTTGAGCCTTTCAAACAATCTTGTGTAAGATTCTGGGAGCCGTGTGTATGCGAAAGCAGATCTTTTAGCGCGGTTTGACTGTGAACTTGGATTAACAATTACTTGCCTGTGTGCACTAGGTTCCCCTACTATGGCTGGCAAAGGTTTTGACATGACAGCTTTTCCTTTGTCTTTGGACTGTGCCTCAACCAATTCACACTTTCTCTTGTCAGAAACTATTGCAACCGGCTCTTCTTGAAGCTCTACGGATTTTCTTTTCAGTGGATTGCCCCTTGCAAAGGTTAGGTTCGGGAGTTCGTACTGCTTGACAAAGTTACGAGCTAAGTCATCCCATGTGAATCCCTTTCCAAGGTCTTGTAGTGCAAACCACGTTAAAGCCGGCCCCGCGAGCGTCTTAACAAATAACCTCAACTTGATTCCATTGCTTTTTCCAAATATTGCCACCCAATCAGTGAATTCTTTCAAATGATCATGAGGATTTCCTATCCCATCATACACTGGTGGATCAACCACGTCAAGAACATTCACATTTTCTTTTTCTGCTTCACCTAAGCCTGCTTGAGATGTTAGAGCATTCTCATCTATCATTGTGAAATTGCTCTCTTCAACCCTAGGAAGCCCTTCCCCGTTGCTTTTCTCATTGCTCGTCTTTGAGAAGCCACCAAATTCCTTTTCCAATAGGAATGCATGCAAATTAGGGAACTGTTGAGCATCACACTCAAATGCTGGAGCTACTTGCATTGTAGGAGGTGCAACAGTATAGATAGGAGCAACACAAGCGCTTGGTCCTGGACTTGGCGCATTACGCACTAGGTTGCGAGCATCCATGAGCGTGACAACCAATTCAGTAAGGCTATCAAGTCTCTTCTCCAAACTTCCTACGGTTGCTTGAAGCTTGTTAACCTTGTCTTGGTGGGATCCATCATTTCCAGTCAAGTCAATCACAGAAATTTGACGAGCCATAGGTCCTGATTTTGATGTTCAAATAATTAACCCTTTAGCAACGCATACCGAATTTAATAAAAATTTATTAAAGATGAAACTGACGGGTCAACTTATTCCAAAATGGATAAATTGAGACCGTACTGAAAAGACTCAAAATTTAGAGCAAGACACTCATTTTGTTAAAGCAAACCAGGCGCGGAAACGCTTGTTCGAATCTGACATTATTTTCAAAAGGAAATCATACTTGCAAATACTTTGAAATATGACGCTAAACAATATTTTGCAAAATGACAAGACCGGGGTTAAGATAAACAAAATAACATTTAAAAGATGTTTTAAAATAATGGTATGCATGAATTCAGATGATATGTGAATAAACAACTTCATAGAGCGGTTAACTTTTACAGAAGATAGGTCGAAGTAACACAACGTTAAGCTTACCATACCGCCGAACAAATTCAATCACAGCGCAATCAATGCCAACAAATTTCGGGCAAGCAGCACATATTTAGCAAGTAATCGCATATTGGACAGATAATTTGACATGTGGCAACCACAAGTAATTTGGCGTAAATAAAAAAAATGCGAACGCTTCTTACCCTGTAAGGTGCCTCTTTGTGCCAGAGGGGGGCCTAAGACGCGCAAACAAGTGGTAACGAAAAATAGTTCATGCCAGTTTTGAGCAATTCAGATTTAGAGTAAGCGATAAATAGTAACAATAATGGATAATAATCAGCTTTCCGCCTCGACACTGCCATTCCACTATTCCAACTAACTTCCAAAAATTGGTATCAACTCGAAATTCTAATACAGCTCATGCTCTCCACAACATCTGCACCAAATTTCTAAACCCAAATGCCTAAACCTGAAACAATCTTCCATACCTTTGCAAATATCCATACTCCTCCAATCACAACTCTCAATTATTTTAAAATATCCAGGTGTGAAAATTTCAACTGCTTTCACAATACCAGACTGCAAATCATAAAAGGTTCCAATTGACCTTTTATAAAGAAAACCTCACTGGTCCTCGGCTTCGGACAAGCCTCTCAGCTTCCTAGGTTTTGCAAGGCTCACAGACCTTGTTCATAGGGCTCCTCACTGGTCCTCGGCTTTAATCAAGCCTCTCAGTTTCCTAGGTAGCCAAGACCGCACTGGTCTTCAAGGAGGGACCCCATTGGTCGTTCAAACACATAGGGGTTCGCTCTCCTAGTATGCGACAAGCATACTTCATTCCATAAGAATTTGCAGCTGGTTAGTCAACATGGGCCTGCGCACACGCAAAGCCATTCACGAGAGGGACCCCACTGATCTTTTAAAGACACCAGGGGCTTCGCCTGTTAGATCTAACTACACCCTACCATTTCCAAAACACAAACCAATCAAATTTGCCTAACTTTTCCCGGACTGCAATTCTCTCTATGATCTCAAATTCTATGTGGACTGCTATGACCACATAGATTCTGCTAAATTCTTCTATTTTCTGACCTAAAAGACAACATAGAAGACAAAATTCTAAATCTGATTTTGCTCAAAACATGGTTAGGACTGAGGATTCGTCATCACATAGCACATAATATGCATTGTCGTTGGGTTTTAAAAAAAACTCGTTGACGTAAGGGTGGTTTCCTAACTATGGAGGCGGTACCAAGGACCGGGTCCAGACTAAGGTGTAAATGCATGCATGCTCCTAATCTCCTTCTAAGAGTGGGTTAACGGTTGAGGCTAACAGGTGAGTAGCAAGCGGTCTCGCAGTCGAATAACTCCTACGATGGCCGCCGGTGTACCAACTCGTCACAAGGGTTCTTTAGTGGAAGAAAGTGCGGGTGCGCATGGGCGCACCTCGCGGATATTTGAGTGAGAATGCAAGAGGTTCCCAGGAGTGGGGGAAATATGAACGGAATGCCAGTTTATATGTGCGCAAATATCATTTTATAACTAACCTCAATCCCACGGATAACAAAGTGAAAAATTTACAAATTTATTTTTACGACAATGACAATGATATAGTTGACAAAATGGCCTTCTCGGAGAAACTTGACAAATCACTTATTGCAAAATTGATAGACATTCTAAAAGTTAATCCATATTCTATGTTTCTCAAGTCATTAACGGGTATTCCCGACCTCTCTAATTTCTACATTGCACTTAAATGTGATTCTACTGTAGACCAACAGACATATAATTTACCTACTGTCTCAGAAGTTGCAGCTATATGGGTTGACGAAGATAACATTCCTTCTACACCCCATATTCGCGTTTACACTCATAGCAATAATAACCAACTGGTTCACTATTACTATGGTTGTTATGACCCATTACAATATCCTTTGTTATTTCCCTACGGTGAAAATGGATGGCATTGTGGCATTCAAAAAGTTATGCAGAAGTCCAGCAATCCTAGGAATCGTTGTTCTTGCAAAAATGAGCAACTTCCAAGTGTAGCTAACATGTGTTCAATTGATGGACTTCTTTACATCGAAGCAGAAATGTTACAAAAAGAAAAACGAAAAAGAAACACTGTATCATGTCGTGAATATTACTGTTATAAACTTCAAATTAGAGATGAGGAAGACAATGAAATTTTACATTCTGGAAGATTATTCCAACAATATACTGTAGATGAATTTATAAAAATCGAAAGTTAGTGAAACAAGAAACAACATGAAATGCTTGCAACAGAGATGCCTAACGATAAATGAAATATATTGAACTACCATAGCATGTATTATTCAAGTCTATAATGCACTTTGTAAGGCTACGGATCTATTCCATTGAATAGCATCTTGCTACTCAGAAGGTGTGTTCATAATTAAGCACACATTTTTCAATAGTGAACCATTTGTTTGATAAGTGTTAATTGTTGACGTTCATTCGCATAATTTCACATTTTGAGATGAAACATTAGTTATGAATTCTAATTACATTTCAGTTGTATGCCATACGTAGTCGTTCATTAGCTAAATACCTAAACTATGTCCTGATCCTTATTTTCTCTTGAATCACTCTTTCTCTGTTGTGACTGATAAGGTACTGCGATCCACTCCTTTAGGTTATCTAAGACAAGTTTTGCATTAATCGCAAGAAATAAGTTTGTTAATTTAAAAAGTATATGACCGCCTTCTTTGTTTTTTTACCTTGCACGTAAATCCGATCTTTACGTGGTTGTTTTGGAAAATCGCCGGCACAGAACCATAGCGAAAATTTCATACTCAGACCACTTTTGTCAGTGGTCTTTGGTTTGAGGCCACTTTTTTATTTAGTTTTGCAAGAGAGGCCTCTTTTGACTGTTTATTAAATACACACGTTTAAAAACCCCTAATGAAAAAGAAGAGTTTGCCCCTGTGTTTCTCCTAATTCACATGGCTTTGTCAAAACCAAGTTTTTACACGGTTCAAACGGTTTCCATTCAGTTTTTACTATTCATGCATGTAAAACCTCAATATTTATTTAAGTTTCTCACCTTTCTCTTCGATTTTTTTTCTGTGACATGTTTTCGTGACATGTTTTCGTGACACACAACAATCAACTAAATTAACTAAACATGCTCGCAAATAAACAATAGGTATATGTTGGCACCCAATTTTTCCCCGATTTTAAGTTAATATTAAATAATAAAGTATATTTAATTAAAAGATGAGCTAAAAAAGGGCAATTTTATAATTTTTAAATAGTCAAATTGATAATTTTGTGAAAAAGGCCAAAATCGCAAAACACAACCTCATATCCGACCCACCCTTGCAAATCCCTTTTAAAACAAAACACTTAACGTAGAAATCCCTAATCTGTTCCTCAATCCCTCACCCGCGACCCAAAACCTGTTAACCCATTTTCTTCTTCCTGACCCGCGATTGATTTCAACTTCGAATCCGTCCAAGAAATCGTACTCCATGATTCCCACCACTCTCTTTTCCCCTCTCTCCAGTACGAACTCGACTAATCCTATTCGTTCATTTCAAATGGAGTTTCAATCTGAGCCATGGATGATCTCAAACGGGCAAATCCTTGATGACAAGGATGAATTCAGTACAATCCTTAAGGGATTTGACTAAATTCACCCTTGTTCTACAAGGAAAAGACGAATTTGGGCATGGACTTAAAAGCAGGAGTCAAAACCCTAAATTGCAGGTATATAATCAATGATTCTCATAAGTTTTAGGGGTGGGGATTTTAACACAAAAAAAAAAAAGGCAGCATTGATATATTTTCAGATTTTTTTCTCTCAGTTAAAAAATATATACTCATAGTGCTTTAGTTTCTGGTTTCGAGTCGAGCATCGCTTTCAACTTTGTGTCATCGCTTCATTAGTTGTGTCGTCGCTTCACCAGTCGTCGTCGTCGCTTGGTCGAGTCGCGTCCATTTTTCAGTTTTCGCTCTTGTTCACTGCTCCACAAAAGGTAACACTCATTACTTCCATTTTTCTTAACTATTTTTTGTCGTTTTTGAAAGTTGAAATGGTATTATGTATGAATCATGTTAAGTTAGTTTGAACTTAGTAGTTTATTCATCATGTTGAATGTATACTGATACGCTGTTGATGTGAGGAGATATCACATAATCGATTCTTTATTGTGTTGTTCTGGGAACACAAAGTTTTAATTTTGAACTCGTCTCATGCTTTAGTTCTGTTAAAAGAAGCTGTAACCTGCTTTCTTTATGTTCTCATTTCTATATGAGTTGTTTGTTTCTGGTGTCTGAAGGTCAGGTGGTGAGAGTGTGTTGTTCAGGTTTGTTTCAGGTGGTCTGAAGTAGTAAATGGAGATCTGGGTTATTCTTTGTTTGTTGTGGAGTATGTGCAGTGGATTTGAAAGTAGTTTTAGGTGTAAAGGAGAAGTTTAAGAATGTTAGGGGGCCTGATAGTTGTTCAGGCAGTGAGGGTCAGGGTCTGGATATTGTTAGTTTTAAGGAGCAGCAGTGAAGTAGTTTTTTTTATTCTGTGAAGCTCAGGGGTTCTTGTGAGCTTGGTTCAGAGTCTTGAGGTGTTGCAGGGTAGTCTAATCAGGTGTTCAGGGGTTGTTTTGGTTTGTTCTGGAAGATGTTGAGTATGCAGGGTGTTCAAGAGAGAGTTGGGTTGTCTGGTAAGCTGCTGGTGTTTTGGTTCAGGCAGTGAAGAAGGTTTCAGGCTGGTCTGGTCAGTAGTGTTGTGAAGTGTGTGTGCAGGGGTTTGGAAGTAGTTTAGGCAGTGAGAGAGTAGAAAAGGGATGCTGCAGATTGTCAGGGGTCATATCAGGATGTTAAGGAGATGGCAGGGGTTAGTGTGGCTTGAAGCTGGCAGTGTAGAGGAAGTCAGTTGGTGTGAGGGTAGTTTTAGGAGCTGCAGGGCTTGGAGTTTCTAGGAGGCTGTTCTGGTTGTTTAAAAATGAGTGTATTTAAATAATGTTGTTCTTTAACTTTGTATAAGCTCCATTGGAAAGCTCATCTCTCTCTCTGTAGCTTAGTTTACCCTGAGCCTGTCTCATGTCTTTTCGTTCATGCTATGAGGTTCCAGCTTCTAGTCCCTTTGTGTCTTTATTTAAAACCAGGAAGTTTAAGTTGTTTTGTCATAACTCTGAGTGTCCTGTTTATGTTTAATTTTAAAGAGCAGTTAGTAGAATTATTAAGTCAAGAATAATGTACTTAGCCTTGCTTATGTAATTAGGCTAAAAGAGTATCAAATTGAGTAAGACTTAATCAATTCGATTATTGCTTTTATCATTAAAGTTTTATTCTGTTTGCACTCATTTTGAGATAAGAAAATGTTTAAGCTTGTTTCCTGATCTTGTCTCTTCAAGAAGCAAACTTTGGAAGATTTAACCTTGGTGTAATTTGTTTATCTGGCCTGTCCATTTTCAATAGTCCAGTACTTAGAAATCTAGGTTCCTGGCAATTCATCCATGTTCATTTGAGAAGTTTATTTAAGAGTCTTGTTTAAAGTCTCACTAGCACTTCATTGTTAATAATAAGAGGTTGGTTGAGCTATAAATTGTGAAGGTCTGACATGAGAAAAGTTTCGGTTGGCTATTGAAACATCAGTCTTTGGTTATTATTTTGGGGTTATAAATCAAGTGCATATTTATGTCAAGGTACTTGTCTGTGAGTTTTTTTTTTCTTGTCAAATAAGCTGTTGTGTCTGGATTTAAATGGTAGTTCATGGCCAAGTTAATTCTTTTCTTCATAAAGTACTTTGCTATTAGTTTCTAAATAAAATATTAAATCTTGAACATTTATACTCGAAAGTAATTGCATCTTTAAGAATGAGTTAAAATGAGCATTCCTTCTATTTCAAATGGCCAAAGATAATTGCACTTCAGCTTAAGGGATAGCTAATGACTTGTTTTTTTTTTTAATCTTCTTTGATTGTCTCCTTGATGGTATGAACCTGTTAGTCAAGAGCCTTAACAGTTGATCCTCATGGCCTTTCTACAATTATCTGAAGTGTGCCCAGTTCGTGTTCTTATTACAAACTTGAAAAACTTGTATGGAATCACGGATATGTTTAGCTATTAAAAATAATCAAGAAGCATTTCGCCACTTTTGTCGACCGTTTATAGGAAGGAAATTGCATGTCTTTGTTGACTGCATTATGTGAACTTGATCTTTGTTACCTCTGATATGCATAAATGATGTGTTTGCTAATCCTTTTATCTCTCTTTCTTTTCGCATGAATACACTTGGGACGAGTTTGAGTTAAAACTCGCAAATTGGGACGGTCTTAGAGATGAGGTCGCGTTGGAGTCAACTCGCATTTAAACTCAAGTTCGAGTCAAGAAAGAGGACTTTTAAAAATGCTTTGTTGAGCCGCTTAATGTAACTTAGGCTCATGGGCATAATAAAAAAAAAAAGAAAAAGTAGTCATTCAGTCCGCAATCTCCGGGTTATACCTTCTAAACTCCCGCTTTCCCGTTCCCTTTAGAAAGCATGTTTTAGGAAGCCCTGAAACCGGACTAGGATTTGCATGTTAGAAACTTGGTAGGGTAGTCGCTTTATTAAATTGTTAACTTATTGCCTGTTTAGAATGAATATATAATTGCTTATCCCGTTTTTTTTGGGACTCGCCAATTAGTTTAAGTTAATAGTAATCTAAGGATAATTATCGAGTGCAAAAGAAGTTAAAATTTAATTAAATTATACATCCCATCTATCGTTTATATTTACGTATTCATCTATTAAATATTTATTTATCCATCTATTCATTTATTCATTAATTCTATTAATTATGCGATATTTATTTATTAAATTATTTATTAAATTAATTTTATTTATTTATCTAATTTAATTAACCATTTATTTATTTATTTAATTTAGTTATTTATTTATTTAATTAATTTTTTTTTAAATAATGATTATTTATTTATTCATTTATTAATTTAATTAATTAATTATTATGAGTTTTTTTATTATTTAATTAAATTAATATAAATGTTAATTTAGTTAATTAAGTTATCTATTTATTTATCCATTTACTTAAGCGATCAACTAATCAATTACTTATCTAATTATTTACTTAGAGTATTTTATTTTATTTATATTATATATGTATCCTTATTTATTTAATCAACTAATCAATCAACCATGTTGCAATTCATCCATTTATTTAATCTTAAGATTTAATCATCTACTTATCTAAGTATCGGCGTAATCTAAACCCTTATCTTATTTATATTATTCTTAGTTAAATTAATTCTATTATCCTTAACAAATTCGTGAAAACCGCCGGATTAACCGCATTTAGCGGATTTTCGAAAGTGCTCCCGCAAGGGACCTTCTTTCGAATTTAATAGAACCACTTACCTAGAATCTCTGAATTTAATTTAATTTCTTTTAAATAAAGGTTAAATTGCACTCTTTAGTTAACTTAGGTTCCTAATAATCCTTAAATTAGGTGGCGACTCCAAAGAAACCCTTTGGAGTCCCATTTTGTTGAAATATACCCGAAACCTATCTTTTCTTAAAGAAAGGGTAATTTTTGGGGGTTCAACAGCGTGGCGACTCCGCTGGGGATTAGCAAATGGTTCTAACCAAAAGGCTTTCACGAATTTATTTGATTTTATTGTTTGAAATCGTAGGTTGATACTAGTATGTGTAGCTTATTTCGTTATTGTGTTTGTATGTTGAAACTAGTATGAGTATATATATTGTTTATTTGTAAGCATGTCTAGTTAATTTAGTTGATTGTTTGTACATCACAAAAAGCATGTCATCACACTTTATGTGCGCACATATTAAACTGGCATTCCGTTCATATTTCCCCACTCCTGGGAGCTTCTTCATGGTTACTTATATCCGCGAGGTGTATGCATATACACCCGCAATTCACAAAAAACCCTTTGAGAAAGAGTGCGCGTACCTGCGGGGTGAGCGGATAGTTTTACTACCGCGTGACCGCTTGCCATTCAAAACAGCCTTGTGTCTAGTGAACCCACTCTAGAGTTTCCATTAGGAACATGCATGCATAAACCATAGTTTGGACCCGGTCCTTGGTGCCGCCTCCATAGTTAGGAAACCCGCCCTTTTTCGTTGACGGGTTTTAACACCCAACAACGGTGCATATTATGTGTTTATATGATAACGAAACTCACAGTCCAAATCAAGTTTTGCAATGAATGGGGTTTAGAACATTTTGTCATTGGCTTTGTAGGTCAAAAGATGTCAGAATTCAAGAATGTCCAAATGGTTGTTAAGGTTCCTGAGAAATTGAAAGAATGGTGGAGGAACATGAAACAAGATGACAAACGAGAGGCAGGATGGGTTGAGAAGAAGTTGGGGAACTTGATCCATTTGTTGGAGATTCCATCTGATCGCTACTTGATTCAGGCACTCTTGCCTTTCTGGAGCTATTCGAGGGCCGTTTTTTGATTTAAGGATTTTGAGCTTACACCGACCTTAGAGGAAATGGCCGACCTTACCGGGCTGCCTTTGAAGGGTCGGGAGATGATCATTCCAAGGAAACAAGGAGGGAGGCATTTCTTAGATGATTTGGGGTTATATAACAACAAGAAGTTGGGATGCTTTGCAAATGAATGGGTTTCTTTAGACTATCTTTATGAGAGGTTTGCACTTGGGGACAGTCACGCTGTTCATATTCGGGAATTTGCTTGTTCTTTGGATACCTGGAAGAAAAGGCGTTTCACCGCCTTTGTCATTTCCTTCTTTGGAACTCTGATCTTTCCGCGGGAAGAAGGGAAGATTAGCACCAGCATTGGTTCAGTGGTCCGTATTTTGTTTGAAGGGATTGATAACAAAGAAGTCACTGTGGTCCCGATGATTCTGGCAGAAATGCTTAGAGCTCTAACTAACTGCAGAAAAAAGGGCAAAAGGTATTTTGAGGGCTCAAATCTACTTCTTCAACTATGGGCCATGGAACACCTTTTTAATCGAAAACCCATGGTGGACATAGTCTTATGTGGGGGCAACCCAATCAGAAGCTATCAAGAACGGGTACTTGGAAAGTTTGTTGCACCAGTGGGCCTTAATGATTGGTTTCGATACTTAGCCGAGCTTGAAGAAGACCATATTTTGTGGAAAGTGTGGTGGCTTGCAATCAAGGAGGGCGTCTATCTTAGATTTAAGGAGAAGTATTACATCGAGCTCATCGGGTTGACGGGCCTTCATCACTATGCGCCTTTAAGAGTCCTTCGCCAGTTTGGGATAGAACAAGTCATACCCCTCACGGCATACACGAGATCCTATGAAATTGAATTTGGCAAAGAAGTAAAAGTTCCAAGGGTCGGAGAAATTTTCAAAGATTGGGATAGAATGGTGAACCAACGCGCTAGTTTTCATCCGGCAGGCCGGACCACTGAATACTATGCCTGGATCAAAGAAGACATTGCCATCACTCCTAGTCCAGTAGGAAAAGAAGGTTTAGAAGATGTAGATATGACATATGGGATGAAGGTCAAGCTTAGCTCCATCACTTTTACTCCTTATGAGTGGAGCTTCATGGAAGAAGTTGTAGAGACTGTGAAACGAGCCAAGATCGATCCAAACCAAGCTAGCACTTCAGCTTCAACACTTCCTCCAGTTTGATGCAGTTTAGATATAGCAGTTATTTAAATTTTCAAATGTTGTACTTAGACTATGTCTTTAATTTATGTATTTACTTTCTAGCACTTTTCATTCTCCATGTAATGATGATGATGTACCGAAAGCAAGTTATTATCAATGAAAGACTATTATTATTACTATTATCGTTGGTGCTTACTCTAAAATCGATTATTGCAAAACAGGTGTGGACTACTTTTCGTTATCATGTATTTGCGCGATTAGGCTTACCTCTAGCACAAAGAGGCACCCTACAGGGTAGGACGCGTCCGCATTTTATTTTACGCACATTATTTGTGGTTGCCACATGCCTAATTTATCGCCCGTTTAAAATGCAAAAGCGCTACGCGACGCGCGCTATGTGCTTACGTGCAAATTTTACCAACAACATGCAAACTAACACAGTTACCTTTTGAATTTTTCTTTTGTTTTGTTTATTCCCAAGCAGAGGTTTGATTTGTGCTGATTGAGCTGATCCAAAGACTTTCCTCTGCACATTGATATACACTTCAGAATTCAACAAAAATATCCGGTAGTGATGATCAGCCTCCCGTTCTCAATGATAAGACTCTCGAAACTCCCGGATCTTCGAGAGGAAACATCCTCCTTGCTCAGGATGACCTTATTTTGAATCCGACCAAACAAATACAGATGCTGAGCGATGAGCTAGCAGCCATCAAAGGGCAAGCCCCTCAAAACGTACCTTTAAATGCCAATCCTGTTCACAATGTACCCACATACCAAAATAACCCACTTAATCAAACACCACCACCACAAAACCGCCCACAAGTCAGTCAGAATACCCCGCCCGCTCAGCAAAATACCCAACCCGCTGGTTATCCCTCATATTATCCATATCCTAACGACCCCACTCCTCCTCACTACCAATATTTGCCTGCTAAAGACACTCCCCGTCCTCCACAATCTCAAGCGCCCATTCCTGTAGCCGTTGCTCCTCCAAACGCCAATGATCCAAGGCAGGGATATCCCGAGGCGTTATATTATGAGCATGACCCTAATGGGAAGAATGTGGACTTCACAGACTATCCGCTACAGAAATGCCCACAACTGTAGAAAAACAGGGAAAGACAAGCGAACAGGAGGAGATAATCCAAGCAATGAAAGTCATGCAACAATCTATTAAGGACTTGCAGGTGACTAAGAAACGGCAAAGCACTTCATACCGCGGTCTTTATCTATTCCCGGACATTACTCCTCCTCCCGGTTTTAAAGTGCCGAAGTTTGACATGTATGATGGTCATGGTGACCCATTTGCTCATTTAACCAAGTACCTCAACAGAATGAGGGCGGCGGGAGGCAAATAAGAACTTTTGATGGCTTACTTTAGCCATAGTCTGGAAGGTATTGCTGCTGAATGGTTTGCCAGACAAGACATAAGCAAATGGCACGAATTCGATGATATAGCTGGTGATTTCACAAAGCAGTTTGAATACAATGTGGCGATGGTCCCTGACCTCATAACCTTGGCCAATTTGAAGAAGAAACCAACAGAATCTTTTAGGGAATACGCCTTGAGGTGGCGTGAACAGGCTGCACGGGTGCAACCCCTGATGATTGAGAGAGATATGGTGAAGTACTTTATTCGTGCTCAAGACGACTCCTATTACATGCATATGCTTCCTATGATGGGTGCACCTTATGCTGAACTTCTCACAATGGGGGAGATGGTGGAAGAAGGCATCAAATCCGGTCGGATTGTGAGCTTTGCTGAAATGAAGTCAAGTGCTCAAAATGGTCAAGCCAGCTCAAACAATGCTAGAAGAAGAGAGAAGAGGGAAGAAGTCACAGCTGTTGCCGCAGACACTGACCGCCGCCCGGCTAGGAGGTTGAACTTTGATAATTCACCAGCCTACCCTACTTACCAAAACGCCCCTCCTACTTACCAAAACGGCCCTCCTCATTACCCAAACGCACCTCCTCATTACCCAAATATTCCTTCTCCTTACCCAAATGCACCACCCCCAAATTACCCTAGTCACTATCAAATTCCTCCTGCTCCATATCCTGTCTATCAAGCACAACCTAATTATTATCCACCACGAGCACCAGCACCACAACAATACCCTCCTCGCCCACAAAATTACCAACCCCGTGCTCCTGCCCGTCCAAATATGCAAGGACCTAACCAAGGCTATGAAAGGAGAGCACCCAAAACCTATACTCCTATAGCTGAATCTTATGGTCAATTATTTGAAAGACTAAGAAGCGCCGGAGTTGTGCAGCCTGTTCCTGACAATACTCCAAATCCTCCTCCAAGGTGGTATGATGTTAATAAGCATTGTGTTTATCATTCTGGGGCTGCGGGCCATGATGTGGAAAGGTGTTATGCCTTCAAGGATAGAGTGGAAGCTTTGATCAAATCAGGCACTATCCAGCTTACTGGAACTCAGCCTAATGTGCAAGATAATCCTCTTCCCGCCTATGGAAACAATGCTGTCAATGTCATTTCCCTTGAGGAGGGAGTCGATTTGAAAGGGACCATTGTTCCCGTTAGCAATGTGAGGGTTGCTAACGAGGCCAAAGTATCTGTGCAAGTTAGAGCTCCCATTCTGGTGCAAGCGGGTATCCCGAGGCCAACTGTCACCGTCATGCTTGCCTCACCCCTTTAATATGATAGCAAGAGGGTTCCTTGGAACTATTCTGAAGTGCCTATCGGAAGTGGAAAGGTAACTGTTGCTGTTGCTGCTGCACAAGGCATGACCAGATCTGGTAGATTCTATACGCCTGAGGAGTTGGGTCGAGGCCGTGGGGAAAAGGAGGGCATTGTAAGAAGAGTGACTGACACCGAAGCTGAGGACTTCTGGAGGAAAATGCAGTCAAAGGAATACTCTATTCTGGAGCACCTAAAGAATACTCCTTCCCGCATATCCATTATGGCTTTGCTGATGAGCTCTGAAACACATAGAAATGCATTGTTGAAAGTGCTCAAGGAAGCAGAGGTGCCCGCTGAGACCACGGGTGAGAGCTTGGCCGTCTTGGTTGGCCAAATCTTAGAACCTCACAAGGTGTCCTTCTTCAAAGAAGAGCTTCTACCCGAGGGTCTCGGACACAACAAAGCCTTGCATATTGTTGTCAAATGTAGGGATAAATTTGTTGGACGGGTACTGATCGACGGTGGTTCCGGGCTCAATATATGCCCGTTGACAACTCTGAAGGAGCTTGGAATTGACGCTGGCAAAATTAGACAGAGCAATGTGAAAGCAAGGGCTTTTGATGGGGCTCAAAGGTGCACCTTTGGAGAGATTGATCTTGATCTGCAGATAGGTCCTGTGAACTTCTCTGTGGAGTTTCAGGTATTCGACATCCCGTCTACCTATAACATGCTGTTAGGAAGACCTTGGATCCACATGGCCGGAGCCGTCCCTTCCACTTTGCATCAAAGTGTGAAGTTTATATGGGATAATGAAGAAGTAGTGGTCAAGGGCGAGGGAAACAGCCCCACGCATGCTAGCACCACGATTCCTATGGTGGTCAACGCCGCAGAGCTTGATGGAACTACTTTCCACACGGTTGAGCTAATGAATGTGACCCGAGCATCTAAGGATGATTCGAAGAAAGGTTCCCTACCCAGAGTCCCCAAGATGATTGCTGTGGAAATGTTGAAAAATGGTTTCAAACCTGGTTCGGGATTGGGAGCAAATCTGAACGGCATTACTGAACCCATCTGCTTGCCCAAGAATCTGGGTACCTTTGGCTTGGGTTACTGTCCCACCAAAAAGGAGATTGAGAAGGCCAAAAGGAAACCAGCCATTGCCATGCCACAACCCCTTCCTTCCTTGTACCAGTCATTTGTCAAGGCACCGGAAGTCATTATACCGGATCTGATAGAGGGAGTTGGCGATTTGTTTCTGAGTGATGATTTGGAATGCGATGTTATTATTGAAGACTGTGCTGAGGAGTCACCTGTGCAGAATGTTGAGGCAAAGGATCCGATGGCCAATTGGACCTGTGTCCCAGTGGAAGAGACCTGGTGAATGAACTCAACAGTTTATTTTGGCGTCACAGTCAGATTGAGGCCCTGAACTGTGTTTCGCTTTTGGTTTACGTTTATGTCTTTTCAAAATAATCTGTTTACATTCTGCATGTTTTACTTTAATGTATGCCTCCCTAGACTAGATTTTGAAACAAATAAAATGCATTGCATTCTCCCTACTATTATTTTGATATGCTTTAATTATTTACTTTATTTTACGCTTTTGATTAATGTTCGTTTCTGTTTCAGCTTCCCACTTAACAAAACTGCCGAAACTTTGCTTGTGACATATAACGAAACAACTGAACAAATTGGTACTGATGCATTGAGTATTGGGGAGTTTGATGAAGATTTTGTTCCTGATGAAATAACAAGAGAAGTGGATCAATTTGAGAACAAACCAAAGCCAAACTTGGAAGAAACCGAGTCAATCAACTTGGGGACTTCAGAAGATGTTAGAGAAACCAGAATCAGTGTTCATTTGACCTCGGAAGAAAGAAGAGCCTATATTGAACTATTGAACGAATACCGAGACATCTTTGCTTGGTCTTATGAGGATATGCCCGGTTTGAGTACCGATCTTGTCACTCACAAGTTGCCAACTGATCCTTCATTTTCGCCTGTTAAGCAAAAGAAGAGAAACTTCAAAACTTCCACAAGCAAACAAATATTGGAAGAAGTGCAAAAGCAATTGACCGCTAAGGTAATTCGATCTCTCAAATATCCCACTTGGTTAGCAAATATTGTGCCGGTGCCCAAGAAGGACGGAAAGGTTAGAGTTTGTGTTGATTATCGTGATCTCAACAAAGCAAGTCCAAAGGATGATTTTCCATTGCCAAATATTCATATCCTTATTGATAGCTGTGCAAAACATGAGCTTCAGTCTTTTGTCGATTGTTTTGCTGGTTATCACCAGATCCTAATGGATGAAGATGATGCTGAAAAGACCGCTTTCATCACACCTTGGGGTGTGTTTTGTTATAGAGTTATGCCTTTCGGTTCGAAGAATGCCGGGGCAACATATATGAGAGCAATGACGACTCTTTTCCATGATATGATTCACAAAGAGATTGAAGTCTATGTAGATGATGTTGTTATCAAGTCAAAAAAGAAAGAAGAGCATTTGACTGATTTGAGAAAGTTCTTCAACCGCCTTCGGCGGTATAACTTGAAGCTTAATCCTGCGAAATGTGCATTTGGTGTTCCCGCAGGTAAGATGTTGGGTTTCATTGTAAGCCGGAGGGGTATAGAATTGGATCCATCTAAAATCAAGACTATCCAAGACTTGCCTCCTCCAAAGAGCCGGAAGGATGTGATGAGCTTTCTTGGCCGCTTGAACTACATAAGCCGCTTCATTGCACAATCCACGGTTATTTGTGAACCAATAATCAAGTTGTTGAAGAAAGATGCTGTTATTGAGTGGACGGAAGATTGTCAAAAGGCTTTTGATAGGATCAAGGAGTATCTATCTAATCCGCCTGTGTTAGTTCCTCCTGAACCTGGAAGACCATTGATCTTATATTTGTCTGTCTCGGAAAATGCATTTGGATGTGTCTTGGGGCAACATGACAAGACCGGGAAGAAAGAACAAGCCATTTATTATCTAAGCAAGAAGTTCACTCCTTATGAAGCCATGTACACTCTCTTGGAGCGAACTTGTTGCGCTTTGACTTGGACCGCACAAAGGTTAAGGCACTATCTCTCATCATATACAACTTATCTTATCTCGAGGATGGATCCTTTGAAGTACATCTTCCAAAAGCCGATGCCCACGGGAAAATTAGCAAAATGGCAGATTTTGTTGAGTGAATTTGACATAGTTTATGTCACCCAAATGGCGGTAAAGGCACAAGCATTGGCGGATCATTTAGCTGAAAATCCTGTTGATGACAACTATGAACCATTGAGAACTTACTTTCCCAATGAAGAGGTCTTGTTTATGGGTGAAGACATCTCTTCCGAATATGATGGTTGGCGTCTTTTCTTTGACGGAGCAGCAAATTTCAAAGGTGTTGGTATTGGAGCTGTCTTAAGTTCTGAAACGGGTCAGCATTACCCTGTTTCGGCCAAGCTCAGATTTCCATGCACTAACAATATGGCTGAATATGAAGCATGCATTTTGGGCCTTCGATTGGCAGTTGATAGGAACATTCAAGAACTTTTAGTGATTGGGGATTCCGACTTGCTGATTCACCAAGTGCAGGGCGAGTGGAACACCAAGAATGCAAAGATTCTTCCTTATTTGCGTTGTGTCAAGGAATTGTGCAAAAGGTTCGCAAAGATAGAGTTCAAGCATGTTCCGAGGCTTCAAAATGAGTTTGCTGATGCTTTGGCAACTTTATCTTCCATGATCCAACATCCTGACAAGAATTATATTGATCCTATCGAATCTGAATTGCATGATAGGCCAGCTTATTGTTTTCAAGTTGAGGAAGAGCGGGATGGCCATCCTTGGTATTTTGATATCAAGAATTATCTCAAGGTCGGGAGTTATCCCGAAAATACAACAAGTGTCTAAAAGAAGAGCATCCGGAGGTTAGCAAATCAATTCTTTCTAAGCGGTGAAATCCTATATAGGAGGACCCCAGACTTAGGACTCTTAAGATGTGTTGATGCAGTTGAAGCAAATAAATTACTTACGGAAGTGCACGCGGGAGTTTGTGGGCCGCACATGAATGGTTTTGTTTTGGCAAAGAAGATCTTGAGAGCCGGTTATTTTTGGCTAACTATGGAAACAGATTGTGTTCAGTTTGTGCGGAAATGCCATCAATGTCAAATTCACGGAGACATGATCAAAAGACCTCCTTCCGAACTTCATGCAATGAGTTCTCCCTGGCCTTTTGTTGCTTGGGGAATGGATGTTATTGGTCCTATTGAACCGGCCGCTTCAAATGGACATCGCTTTATTTTAGTGGCTATTGATTACTTCACCAAGTGGGTGGAAGCAACTTCTCACAAGTCTGTAACCAAGAAAGTGGTGTCAGATTTCGTGCGCAACAATATCATTTGTAGATTCGGAGTTCCTGAATCAATTATCACTGATAATGGTGCAAACTTGAATAGTGATTTGATGAGAGCGACTTGTGAGAGTTTCAAGATCACTCATCGCAACTCTACTGCCTACCGTCCTCAAATGAATGGAGCTGTTGAGGCGGCAAATAAGAACATCAAGCGTATTCTTCGCAAGATGATTGATAATTATAGAGATTGGCATGAAAAGTTGCCATTTGCACTTCTTGGGTACCGCACCACCACTAGAACTTCAACTGGGGCAACTCCCTATCTTTTGGTGTATGGCCAGAAGCAGTCTTACCCGCGGAGGTAGAAATTCCTTCCTTAAGAATCATTCAAGAAGCTGAATTAGAAAATGCTGAATGGGTGAAGATCAGATGTGAGCAGTTGATGCTTATTGATGAGAAAAGAATGAATGCAATTTGTCATGGGCAACTATATCAAAATCGCATGATCAAGTCTTTTGGCAAGAAAGTGAGAGTGAGAGACTTCAAACCGGGGCAATTGGTGCTAAAAAAGATCTTTCCTAATCAAGAAGAAGCAAAGGACAAATTTGCACCAAATTGGCAAGGACCATATGTGGTTCATCGGGTTTTATCTGGAGGAGCACTGATTCTGGCAGAAATGGATGGTCAAGTTTGGCCAAAAGCAATCAACGCAGATGCCGTCAAAAGATACTATGTTTGAGGCAATCGCAAAGTTAGCATGGTTTTGAATGTAATCTTTGATGTAATGCGAACTACGCGTGACCTGAGTCCCAAGGTGGGATACGTAGTAACTCACATAGAGTTTGGTTGCATTGATATAAGAATTTCCCCTATTTCCTCTTTTATGTAAGTTTGAACTACTTCTGACCTGATTCCTGGAATGGCAACAGGATAAGTAGGCAATCCCCGTCGGATTCGGTCAAAATATTGTAATACTTTAGGCTTGTTTATCTTTTATGATGTAATGCCAAACTATGCATCTGGGCAGATGTGTGGATTTTCCAATTCGGATATGGCTTCGTACTTAGATTGTCATACTTTCCCAAAAAATCTTTATGTAAGCAGAACTACGCACGGTCTGATTCCCGTGGAGGGATACGTAGGCGCTCTTAACGGGCTCGACTATATAATATTAAAATTTTCAGTCTCCCCTAAGGCAAGAAACTGGGGCAATTTTTGCAAAGATAATTTGAAGATATGGAAGATAGAAACTGGGGCAATTTTGCAAGACAATTTGAGGATTTGAAAGATATCAACTGGGGCAAATTTTGCAAAATGAGTTGAAGATTTGGAAGTTCATAACTGGGGCAGATCTTTGCAAGAATTGGTTTGCTTATCAAAGGATGAAGCGGCAAAGTTCGAAAAGTATTCAAGATTAGCACAAGTTGCAATACAAAGGACATTCAGTTTGTTTCAGGATATGTCATGAGTTTGAGTTAAAGCAAGAATTTTAAATGCATTATAAACTTTTTATTTGCATATCAAAGATTACTTGCTTACTATTTTATTGAATTACTTTATTTTGCCTCTATCTTAAGATGAGTTATACTATTGAGTTCATAAACCAAGTTTCCGAGGATGGTTTTTCAAAGCCCAAGTCTCACGAAGAAAAGGAAGAGATGGCAGCAAATTCAAGATGAATCAGCACAAATCAAACACCCCTCCCCAAAACTAACAAAATTTTCTTTGAGAGCAGGAACTTGAAAGCTTGCAATGGAAGGATCATTCGCACTATGGATGAACAATTTATGGAACGCGCATTCAAAGAATTGAACATCAGATCCGATATGAACTGAAGAGGGCATTCAAAACTTTGCGCCACTATCCATACAAGCAACACCAATCAAGTTGACAATGCAAATGATTTGGCTTGACAGATCATTCAAATTTACTCTTGCGGCATCTAAGCATCACATTAGATTATTGCCGAAAAGGCGGCGCTTTTTCTTTTCTCAAATCTTAACATTGTTATGGAATTTTTCTCGCAATATTGATAGACAAGTCGGCTGGAACACCGCTTTCGGAGTGTTTCGCGATGTCGGTTGTCTTGCAATATTGGCACTTTATATTTGGTATTTATTAATAGTTTGAGACAAGTCGGCTGGAACACCACTTTCGGAGTGTTTCGCGATGTCGGTTGTCTTGCGATATTGGCATTTTATATTTTAAATTTATTAATAATTTGAGACAAGTCGGCTGGAACACCACTTTCGGAGTGTTTCGCGATGTCGGTTGTCTTGCAATATTGGCACTTTATATTTGGTATTTATTAATAGTTTGAGACAAGTCGGCTGGAACACCACTTTCAGAGTGTTTCACGATGTCGGTTGTCTTGCGATATTGGCATTTTATATTTTAAATTTATTAATAGTTTGAGACAAGTCGGCTGGAACACCACTTTCAGAGTGTTTCGCGATGTCGGTTGTCTTGCGATATTGGCATTTTATATTTTAAATTTATTAATAGTTTGAGACAAGTCGGCTGGAACACCACTTTCGGAGTGTTTCGCGATGTCGGTTGTCTTGCGATATTGGCATTTTATAATTTAAATTTATTAATAGTTTGAGACAAGTCGGCTGGAACACCACTTTCGGAGTGTTTCGCGATGTCGGTTGTCTTGCGATATTGGCATTTTATATTTTAAATTTATTAATAGTTTGAGACAAGTCGGCTGGAACACCGCTTTCGGAGTGTTTCGCGATGTCGGTTGTCTTGCAATATTGGCATTTTATATTTTAAATTTATTAATAGTTTGAGAAAAGTCGGCTGGAACACCGCTTTCGGAGTGTTTCGCGATGTCGGTTGTCTTGCAATATTGGTATTTTATATTTTAAATTTATTAATAGTTTGAGACAAGTCGGCTGGAACACCGCTTTCGGAGTGTTTCGCGATGTCGGTTGTCTCGCAATATTGGCCTTTTATATTTAAAATAGATTGATAGTTTAAGGCAAGTCGGCTGGAACACCGCTTTCGGAGTGTTTCGCGACGTCGATTGTCTTGTAATATCGACATATTGTATTTGAAATACATGATTCGGCTTGAGACATTACGTCTCATTAGTCAACTCATCTTATGAAAGCCTTGCATTTTTACAATTCATTTTCGCTTTACTTATTGTCTTACTTTACTGTTTCAGAATAATGATCAGCTTAGAGGTTCTCCGGGCGGAGCATCTCGTCAATTGATCGAGAGAAGAACTTATTGAGCGTCACAACCAGCATTTACAATTTTATATTATCATTTTATTTACTTCTTTATTCCAAAAGTCATCAAAGTTTATTAGCAGTTGCTCGCTTATTGTTTGTTAAGTCTTTACAGAATTTTAGCAGCATCGCAGCAGTATTTGGAGCATAACGTGGAACCCTTTCTTGGCAGTGAACTGGGGCAATTGTTGATATGAGCTAGACTCGTCAACAAGGATCTGAAGAATCGCACTCGAACGAGCAAGTTTTACCTAATCTTTCATTTCAGATTAGGCGTCAGTTTGAATTCTTTCCTATTCGTGCGTCCTTTCTTTTGTCAATCGTGCGAGTCTTCGTTTCCAAGTATCGTCGAACTACATGTGGCCTGATTCTCTTTTAGCCCGAGATATGTAGGAAACTCGGCGACCGGAGTTCGGCCATGTCCATAAGCCTCGCCTTTTGGTCCGTGGAATCAAAAGTCTTGGGTGTATCGGGACAAAATTGGTTTCTCGTCAACTTCTTTACCCTAAAAACTCTTTCATCCTTTTCCGGGTAAAGAGGGGCAGCTGTTGACACCTAATTTTTCCCCGATTTTAAGTTAATATAAAATAATAAAGTATATTTAATTAAAAGATGTGCTAAAAAAGGGCAATTTTATAATTTTTAAATAGTCAAATTGATAATTTTGTGAAAAAGGCCAAAATCGCAAAACACAACCTCATATCCGACCCACCCTTGCAAACCCCTTTTAAAACAAAACACTTAACGTAGAAATCCCTAATCTGTTCCTCAATCCCTCACCCGCGACCCAAAACCTGTTAACCCGTTTTCTTCTTCCTGACCCGCGATTGATTTCAACTTCGAATCCGTCCAAGAAATCGTACTCCATGATTCCCACCACTCTCTTTTCCCCTCTCTCCAGTACGAACTCGACTAATCCTATTCGTTCATTTCAAATGGAGTTTCAATCAGAGCCGTGGATGATCTCAAACGGGCAAATCCTTGATGACAAGGATGAATTCAGTACAATCCATAAGGGATTTGACTAAATTCACCCTTGTTCTACAAGGAAAAGACGAATTTGGGCATGGACTTAAAAGCAGGAGTCAAAACCCTAAATGGCAGGTATATAATCAATGATTCTCATAAGTTTTAAGGGTGGGGATTTTAACACAAAAAAACGGCAGCATTGATATATTTTCAGATTTTTTTCTCTCAGTTAAAAAATATATACTCATAGTGCTTTAGTTTCTGGTTTCGAGTCGAGCATCGCTTTCAACTTTGTGTCATCGCTTCATTAGTTGTGTCGTCGCTTCACCAGTCGTCGTCGTCGCTTGGTCGAGTCGCGTCCATTTTTCAGTTTTCGCTCTTGTTCACTGCTCCACAAAAGGTAACACTCATTACTTCCATTTTTCTTAACTATTTTTTTGTCGTTTCTGAAAGTTGAAATGGTATTATGTATGAATCGTGTTAAGTTAGTTTGAACTTAGTAGTTTATTCATCATGTTGAATGTATACTGATACGCTGTTGATGTGAGGAGATATCACATAATCGATTCTTTATTGTGTTGTTCTGGGAACACAAAGTTTTAATTTTGAACTCGTCTCATGCTTTAGTTCTGTTAAAAGAAGTTGTAACCTGCTTTCTTTATGTTCTCATTTCTATATGAGTTGTTTGTTTCTGGTGTCTGAAGGTCAGGTGGTGAGAGTGTGTTGTTCAGGTTTGTTTCAGGTGGTCTGAAGTAGTAAATGGAGATCTGGGTTATTCTTTGTTTGTTGTGGAGTATGTGCAGTGGATTGGAAAGTAGTTTTAGGTGTAAAGGAGAAGTTTAAGAATGTTAGGGGGCCTGATAGTTGTTCAGGCAGTGAGGGTCAGGGTCTGGATATTGTTAGTTTTAAGGAGCAGCAGTGAAGTAGTTTTTTTTATTCTGTGAAGCTCAGGGGTTCTTGTGAGCTTGGTTCAGAGTCTTGAGGTGTTGCAGGGTAGTCTAATCAGGTGTTCAGGGGTTGTTTTGGTTTGTTCTGGAAGATGTTGAGTATGCAGGGTGTTCAAGAGAGAGTTGGGTTGTCTGGTAAGCTGCTGGTGTTTTGGTTCAGGCAGTGAAGAAGGTTTCAGGCTGGTCTGGTCAGTAGTGTTGTGAAGTGTGTGTGCAGGGGTTTGGAAGTAGTTTAGGCAGTGAGAGAGTAGAAAAGGGATGCTGCAGATTGTCAGGGGTCATATCAGGATGTTAAGGAGATGGCAGGGGTTAGTGTGGCTTGAAGCTGGCAGTGTAGAGGAAGTCAGTTGGTGTGAGGGTAGTTTTAGGAGCTGCAGGGCTTGGAGTTTCTAGGAGGCTGTTCTGGTTGTTTAAAAAGGAGTGTATTTAAATAATGTTGTTCTTTAACTTTGTATAAGCTCCATTGGAAAGCTCATCTCTCTCTCTGTAGCTTAGTTTACCCTGAGCCTGTCTCATGTCTTTTCGTTCATGCTATGAGGTTCCAGCTTCTAGTCCCTTTGTGTCTTTATTTAAAACCAGGAAGTTTAAGTTGTTTTGTCATAACTCTGAGTGTCCTGTTTATGTTTAATTTTAAAGAGCAGTTAGTAGAATTATTAAGTCAAGAATAATGTACTTAGCCTTGCTTATGTAATTAGGCTAAAAGAGTATCAAATTGAGTAAGACTTAATCAATTCGATTATTGCTTTTATCATTAAAGTTTTATTCTGTTTGCACTCATTTTGAGATAAGAAAATGTTTAAGCTTGTTTCCTGATCTTGTCTCTTCAAGAAGCAAACTTTGGAAGATTTAACCTTGGTGTAATTTGTTTATCTGGCCTGTCCATTTTCAATAGTCCAGTACTTAGAAAGCTAGGTTCCTGGTAATTCATCCATGTTCATTTGAGAAGTTTATTTCAGAGTCTTGTTTAAAGTCTCACTAGCACTTCATTGTTAATAATAAGAGGTTGGTTGAGCTATAAATTGTGAAGGTCTGACATGAGAAAAGTTTCGGTTGGCTATTGAAACATCAGTCTTTGGTTATTATTTTGGGGTTATAAATCAAGTGCATATTTATGTCAAGGTACTTGTCTGTGAGTTTTTTTTTCTTGTCAAATAAGCTGTTGTGTCTGGATTTAAATGGTAGTTCATGGCCAAGTTAATTCTTTTCTTCATAAAGTACTTTGCTATTAGTTTCTAAATAAAATATTAAATCTTGAACATTTATACTCGAAAGTAATTGCATCTTTAAGAATGAGTTAAAATGAGCATTCCTTCTATTTCAAATGGCCAAAGATAATTGCACTTCAGCTTAAGGGATAGCTAATGACTTATTTTTTTTTAATCTTCTTTGATTGTCTCCTTGATGGTATGAACCTGTTAGTCAAGAGCCTTAACAGTTGGTCCTCATGGCCTTTCTACAATTATCTGAAGTGTGCCCAGTTCGTGTTCTTATTACAAACTTGAAAAACTTGTATGGAATCACGGATATGTTTAGCTATTAAAAATAATCAAGAAGCATTTCGCCACTTTTGTCGACCGTTTATAGGAAGGAAATTGCATGTCTTTGTTGACTGCATTATGTGAACTTGATCTTTGTTACCTCTGATATGCATAAATGATGTGTTTGCTAATCCTTTTATCTCTCTTTCTTTTCGCATGAATACACTTGGGACGAGTTTGAGTTAAAACTCGCAAATTGGGACAGTCTTAGAGATGAGGTCGCGTTGGAGTCAACTCGCATTTAAACTCAAGTTCGAGTCAAGAAAGAGGACTTTTAAAAATGCTTTGTTGAGCCGCTTAATGTAACTTAGACTCATGGGCATTATAAAAAAAAAAAAAAAAAGTAGTCATTCAGTCTGCAATCTCCGGGTTATACCTTCTAAACTCCTGCTTTCCCGTTCCCTTTAGAAAGCATGTTTTAGGAAGCCCTGAAACCGGACTAGGATTTGCATGTTAGAAACTTGGTAGGATAGTCGCTTTATTAAATTGTTAACTTATTGCCTGTTTAGAATGAATATATAATTGCTTATCCCGTTTTTTTTGGGACTCGCCAATTAGTTTAAGTTAATAGTAATCTAAGGATAATTATCGAGTGCAAAAGAAGTTAAAATTTAATTAAATTATACATCCCATCTATCGTTTATATTTACGTATTCATCTATTAAATATTTATTTATCCATCTATTCATTTATTCATTAATTCTATTAATTATGCGATATTTATTTATTAAATTATTTATTAAATTAATTTTATTTATTTATTTATTTATCTAATTTAATTAACCATTTATTTATTTATTTAATTTAGTTATTTATTTATTTATTTAATTTTTTTAAATAATGATTATTTATTTATTCATTTATTAATTTAATTAATTAATTATTATGAGTTTTTTTTATTATTTAATTAAATTAATATAAATGTTAATTTAGTTAATTAAGTTATCTATTTATTTATCCATTTACTTAAGCGATCAACTAATCAATTACTTATCTAATTATTTACTTAGAGTATTTTATTTTATTTATATTATATATGTATCCTTATTTATTTAATCAACTAATCAATCAACCATGTTGCAATTCATCCATTTATTTAATCTTAAGATTTAATCATCTACTTATCTAAGTATCGGCGTAATCTAAACCCTTATCTTATTTATATTATTCTTAGTTAAATTAATTCTATTATCCTTAACAAATTCGTGAAAACCGCCGGATTAACCGCATTTAGCGGATTTTCGAAAGTGCTCCCGCAAGGGACCTTCTTTCGAATTTAATAGAACCACTTACCTAGAATCTGTGAATTTAATTTAATTTCTTTTAAATAAAGGTTAAATTGCACTCTTTAGTTAACTTAGGTTCCTAATAATCCTTAAATTAGGTGGCGACTCCAAAGAAACCCTTTGGAGTCCCATTTTGTTGAAATATACCCGAAACCTATCTTTTCTTAAAGAAAGGGTAATTTTTGGGGGTTCAACAGTATAATCATGCTAGTTTCAACAATAATTAAATAAGCTACGCATACTAATATCGGCATACAATTCAAACAATACAAACAAAACAAATTCGTGAAAGCCTTTTGGTTAGATCCATTTGCTAATCCCCAGCGGAGTCGCCACGCTGTTGAACCCCAAAAATTACCCTTTCTTTAAGAAAAGACAAGTTTCGGGTATATTTCAACAAAATGGGACTCCAAAGGATTTTCTTTGGAGTCGCCACCTAATTTAAGGATTATTAGGAACCTAAGTTAACTAAAGAGTGCAATTTATTCTTTAATTAAATGAAATTAAATTAAAATAAGAGATTCTAGGGTAAGTGGTTCTTTTAAATTCGAAAGAAGGTCCCTTGCGGGAGCACTTTCGAAAATCCACTAAATGCGGTTAATCCGGCGGTTTTCACGAATTTGTTAAGGATAAGAAAATATAAAGCTAATTTTATATAAGGATAATACAGAATAATATAAATAAGATGAGATTTTAATTATGTCGATACTTAGATAAATAAATGATCCAATTTAAGATTAATTAACTAGATAATGAAATAATAATTAATTAACTAATTAATAAAATAAGCAAAGGTTAAATGAAGTTAGATAATTAAATAAAACAAACTAGATGAATAATTGGATAATAATAAAGGATTAATTAATTGATTGATTGAATAAATAGATAAATAAATAAACAAATAAATAACTTAATTAAATAAATGAATACTTGCAAATTTTAATTAAATAAAGGAGTAAATGAATAATAATTGATTAATTAAATAAATAAATGAATAAATATTTATTTGATTAAATAAATTATTAATTGAAATTAAATAAATTAGATTAAGTAAATAAATGATCAAAATTTAATCGATTAACTAAATAAATAAATTTAGATTAGAAAAATAAATAATTGAATATTTAATATAATAAATAAAGAAACAATTCAAATGCGAATTATGAGGAGGGTACGATTTTAATCGAATTTTATTTGCACTCATTAATTGACAAATGACAAATAAATAAATTTAGATTAGAAAAATAAATAATTGAATATTTAATATAATAAATAAAGAAACAATTCAAATGCGAATTATGAGGAGGGTACGATTTTAATCGAATTTTATTTGCACTCATTAATTGACAAATGATTCTAAACATCCATAAATAAATTGGCGATTCGCAAAGAAATGATACAAAAGCATTCATATAAAAATAATTTTAAGTAATTTACAATAATTATTCACAATTCAAATATCATTTTTATTCTACAGGGCTCCTAATCCGGTCTATGGGAAAATCCTATACAACATGCATTTTCTAAGGGAGCGGGGAAGGATGAAGTTTAGAAGATAGAACCCGGAAGCGCAAACTCGATCATTGAGCCTTGGACTTTGTGATTTCCATTGTTTTCTTTCTTTTACATTTTCGGGGATATCAAGTCCCGAAAATGTGGAGAGCATTAAATAACTCCTGAATGCACGCCATCCCAATTTGTGAGTTTTCGCCAACTCGATCCCAAAGAGTATATGTCAAGAAAAATAGGGATACAAAATTAGTGTACGCAATTGGTGCTTGAGAAAGCATCATAAAGCGACATTCATATAAATTCACACTCCGAAGGGAAAGACAAAATTTATTCAGGAACTAAGCGCAAAGAACTTAGCAAAATGCCACCAATTCAATTAGTTTTCATTTAGAGTTCAAGCACTTTACATATCTGTCCATTCAACAACAAAATACTCAGCTAACAAACATTAAAAAAAAAAAAAAAACTGCTAATTATATACACAGTCATTTAGAGAAGTAGAATACATTGCTTTTTCTATCAATCACTTGTTCCCCTGACATAAAACTACTATGCGATGCATGCACTGGAACCAACTAAATGTCAACATAATCGATCGACAAACTATTGCAGAAAGAATGACCATCTACAGAGTAGCAAAACCTGGGGTAAAATGTCAATTGCAAAATGACTTCATAGCTCTCAAAGACTCGGCTTCTAATACTAAGCTCATGATGCATACGCTGCTTAAACAGGGCTTTAGGAAACTGAAGCTAACTAAGACTCCCATTCTAGAATTTGATTCAGGAAGGACTTCTGATACATACCTAGGGAAGCAAAACTTAAAAGAGAGAAGAAGGGAAGCAGGAAACCAGGAATGGATCAAATAGGGTACAGGACAGAAACTTAAAAAAAATGGAATTTGAGGCATAGCAGACTTTAAGATAGGACCGAAGAACAACCTCAATAAACTACCAGGACAGGCTCTGACAACTTGCACACACACCAGACCTCCTGCTGAACTCCTGCACCCTCTTTCTCACCTGAAACCCAAACACACACATCTGCAGACACACACAGACTTCCAAAAACCCCTATGCCAACTTCCAGGAGACCAAACTATCCTACAAACGAATCTGCAAACAGCTCTGCCTCCCTAAACTCCTCACAACTGCTAGCTATACAAACAGAATGCCTGAACTCCCTCAGCTCTATGCTAAACAAATATGAACCTGAAACCAGACTCCCAAACAGAACTCCAAACAGAGACAGCACCTACATTCACACACACACTAACACTAATCTGCACACCTACACTGATCTTTGCACACACACATGCTCATACATACCCACAGAACCTGAGACTTATCTAGACACCCCTATACAACATCACACACCTCTGCTACACCATAACAGACCCCTTTTAATATCCCTGGAACACCTGCATACTGCTTCAAACAACCATGCATACTACTATTAACCTGCTGCACCTAAAACAACACCTCCAAACTATATTAAGCATCAGACCACTCCCTCATCAAGCTCACCTAAAACCTGAAACCAACTAGGCCACCTCCTAAAGCCACCCACACACTGGAACTACTTACAGGCATTTAACACCCTCACCTGAAACAACCAAGCATACACCTTCCTGCCTTTCTAAACAAACAAGAACCTGGACAAGCCCCTGCACTCCCTCTGAACCTGCCCCTGCACCACCTAGGCCACAAACTAAACCCTGCACCTCTCTTCAACCTCACAGACACTCTCACACCTACCCTGTCCTCCTCTGCTCATCAACAAACTGAACAGCCTCCAAACACCTTCAAACTCCCAGAACCTGAACTTGAACAAAACAGTCCCTGAAACAGAGCAGCACACACACCTGGACACAATCCCACACCTCCAGAAAACTTATACCTGCTACACCTGAACCAGATCCCTACAGCAACCTAACTAACCTCCTCTCAAACCCTTAATACCCTGGGAATCAGAACTCAAGTTCATGCTTTCCCTTTACAGAGAACATGATTATTGTTATTTTAAACAAGAAGGAAAAACAACAGATCAATGATAGACATTTAAACTAGGGAGCAACTTTATTTTTCAAGGCTAGGTCTCATCTTCAACCAGACATTCATAGTAACAAATTTTAAAACTGAATCCTACTTTTAGCATGAAACAAACATCAAACTCATTTTAAATCCTATTCAAGACTGCAACATCATGACTTAAGACTAAGCTATCAAGATTCACATTTTGACATAACGAAGAGATATTAAAGGCGAGCTTATTACCTCTTATAGTGCAGTGAACAAGGGCGAGGGTTCGAAGAATACGCGACTCGAATAAAGTCGACGCGAGCAAGGTCGACGATTAGTATAATGAAGCGACGACACACTCGAAAAACAATGCGTGAATTCCAAAACAGAAATAATAAGCTATATGTATATCTTTTCTTAAAACTGAGAAAATATTTATGTATACCGAAAATGCTACCATTTTTCCTTAGAATCCCCCCTTTAAAATGAACAAAATAAGAATATATATACCTGAGCTTTAGGGTTTTCAGATTCTTTTTGAATTTCCCCATCCAACCTTGCTTCTTTTCTGCCTTCTCCTTTTGAGACGAGGGTGGAATGGTCTAATCCCCTTAGGGATTGTACCATTACACCCTTATCTCTAAGGAAAACGAACGTTGGAACGGATTGATGGCTCGGATTGATCCGCGATTTAAAATGAACGATGGAGATCAGCTAAGCTTGTACTAGAGAGAGGGCAAAGAGAATGGGGACCAGCTGAGCTGTTCTTGGACGGATTCGGATCGATTTTGGAGTGACTGGAAATCAATCGCGGGTCGCTTGAGAGAAAACGGGTCGCGGGGTTGGGGAATCGGGTTTCTGATTTTAGGGGGATTATAGGTTGAACTGAAATGGGGAAAAAGGGGAAATGGGTCGGGTCTAGTAGAAATGGGAGATGGGCCAGGAAAATGTAATGTATATTGTATATATGTGTGTTGCACGAATAGGCTGAAACTTAGGGCTGGGAACGGGTTTAGCCTTTTTTAGGATTAATTGAATATGTAGAAGTTGCGCATGTGGGTCAGATTTTAGGCTACGCATTGCAAAATTTGGCTTTTTCCTCAGAAATTAATTCATTACATTTAATTTTCAAAATTTCCCTTTAATTAAATAATTAGATATTTAATTAAAATTTTCGGGACAAAATTGGGTGTCAACAGTGTTGATACGAGGCTATATGTTATTATATTTCCTATATTTTTGCTCGTATTTATGCTTCTACTTGTTATAATTGTTAGCACTTTAAGCTGAATTTCTCTCATTTGGTGTGTTTTATACTGTAGGAATTATATTGATGATATCAAGCGTTCGTGGAGTAAAATTTAGTGAAAACAAGAGTTTTGAAGTCTGAGTAGAAGCCCGGGGTCGAGCGAGCAAAAAACGGATGAAAAAATGGACAAACCTCGCAAAAATAAGGTGCACGCGGTGCAACATATAGTGCAGAACATCGTGCATCCTTCTGAGTGCATATTCCGAGTTTTATTAGTTATTTCAAGGGTGTTTTCGTCCTAACTCATTTTTTACATTATAATTACACTTTGGAACCCAATTGGACGGGACTTTTGGCTAATTTTACATTCAAATGAGGCAAGGAAGAAAGAAGATCAAGATTCAAGGCTCTATTTTATCCATCCATCTTATTGTGGTTTTATATGCTTATAGTTATTCCATTGATTCGAACATGAATATGAGTGGCTATAAATCACTCATTCTAGTATCGATTGAACCACTCCAATACTATGAATATTTGTTTTAATGAATGAAACTCGTTAATTCTTCCTATCTAAGTGTTTATGTTTTGCTTGCTATTTATTGGAAGGACCCCCAATTGATTGTCCCCTTTATTCTTCTGCGTCTAGGGATAGATTCATAGGTTAGGGTTAAACACTTAGCAATATTTCAACCTAAAATCAAGGCATTACTTAGGTTGTCAAAAAGGTGATTTGTGACAATTGACCCCGATTGTGAATACTTGTAGTCCTACGTATCTTTATTAACAATTGAGAAATTGATTAGTGAAAATTACAATTATTACATGGGAGTAAGTAGTTTTGAATTTGGAGCAAGTGTTCAATAGGAAAAACCAAGTCGAATTCGTTAAAGCGTTATTCTAACACATATGTAGGAGTTGTGTAGATCAATCCTAGATTTTCCATCTCTTGAATTAATCCTTTTCTCTACTACTTGCGATTTACATAATTGTTAATTTTATTGATATAAAGTTGCTACTATAATCCCAAACTAAGATAAAACCACCTAGAAGTTAATCGATAGATAAATTAGTTAGAATAACAACCTAGTGTTCTTTGTGGGATTCGACCTTGAGACTTTAAGTACCGAGTTATATTTGTTGCGACTGCTTAGTCCCTTTTATAGGGCGTAGTTGGATGTGATCAATAATTAAAGAGGCACGGCTGATTTAAGACAAATGAGTTAAATTTGTATACTGATAACATTAGTAATGCGTTAAATATCCTTTCCAATGTTTAAAGATTTTTCTTTTTTAAAGTTCAAGTTTTTTTATAGTAGCAATTTATCCAATATTTAGAACATCGAATTAAGCTGCTCAAATCTTCATATTCATCAATACGATTTTTACACTTATAATCGATGTAATGTACTGAAACAAATGGTTACATTTGTATAATCATCAATACAAATAAATATTACTAATCACAAAGTTTTAGGGGCTTTATTTCTTTTAAGTCATTCTAAAAAAGGAACATCTACTAATGCAAGAAGCCATAGACCATATCAAAAACTCTTCCCTGCAAATTGAACATATACCCAAAGTTTCTCAATTTACAACTCTCATATTCTTTATCTCTACATAGATACACAAAGCTTCAAGTACCGTAAATCGGGAATCTAGCTCTTTCTAGTCCTTTCCATGTCATAAAATAACAGTCTTTTTTATATTATTATACATCTCCATGAATTCTACTTTGGGTAAATAAGTTACCTTTGTAATATCCAAAGTCATGTACCATTCTTCAGGAGGAATAGAAGATGGAAGATACTCCTTCATGGTCCTAGCGAGCTCCACTATTTTCGAAATCAAAATATCCTTGTTTTCTAACATGGCCGTATTGGTCTCATGACACTCACCATCCATATATCTAATACCTTTCAACTTTAAGTTGTGATCGAAGGCGAAATGAATAAAAAGTAATACTTTTGATAAAAAGTTTGAAACATCAACATCTGACATGATACAATCGTAAGTAATCCAAAAACTTATGTCAGTTGTATGATCTCAGATGCATCTAGAAGAAGTCTGTGCTGAGGAATGACGCATTACGATAATAGTAACCTTAAGTGGAAAACCAATATTGTTACGTAACGTTTGATCAATGTCAAATTTAATCGAATTGCTTTTGAAACGTCTATTGTCGCTGCATGATTGTGAACAAGTAATACACAATTTAATACCTTCATGGAGATTGGAGGTTTGTTGTGCTCTATTTCTCGCTCTAGTTGCAACGCATAAGTTTCTATTTTCATACATGGACTAAATGGTCAATTAATTACAAATGTTAGATGATTAAAATAAGTGTATATTATTGTGGTATGACGGTAAGTTTTTACCCCTTTTAACTAAAAGTATCAAGTTCGAACTTTGAAAATTAAAACAGAGTGTTATTTGTGGGGAGCATTCAATCACAACGTGAAACTTTCTACTGCAATTTTGATTGATTGAACCGAAAATAGCTAGAAGTACTAGACAGGGGTGAAGAAAAAAAGACAAAATTAAAAGAAAAGTGCTACTATTATACTCCTTGCGTCCCATTTTGTTTGTCGTAGTTTGACTTCGCACAAAATTTAATAAAGAAAGGAAGACTTTTAAAATTTGTGGTCTAAAATGAGCCATAGATATTTGTGTGGCTATAAATGAGTCAAAAAGCAAGCTTGGAGTTGAATTGTTTCCAAATTTAGAAATATGACAATTTTTTTGGAACAGACTAATAAGGAAAGTATGACAAACAAAATGGGATAGAAGGAGTAATTGGTTGAGACCAGCACACTAGCAGTGAGCATGTAGGGTCAAATATCAATGTAATGGTTTTTTTGAAGGACATAAGGAGGTTGAAGGGCATTGAGAACTACAGTTTTAAGCATTGCTTAGAGAAGTAAATCAATTTGCAGATTACTAGTAAATAAGTAGTTAATTAGATTCATAACTTCAAGTAGATTGATTTACCATTAAGTGAAGTTGTTACTTTGCCTAGATGAATAAGACCCTTATTGAAGATGGACAAGGTGCCTTAGCTTATTGATTAAAACTAACAAACTAAAGTTTTATAGGAATATATACTTTCTTTGGTATTTTTGGTGCTCTTTTTTGTAAAGTTCATTGTATACGGTTGTAGCATTCTCTCGTTAATACAAGTGATATGTACAGGCTATAGCATTAAACTACAGTGTAATTTTTGGTATCGAACAAAATATAGGGATTATAGTTGTTCGACTCTAGTACATGATACAATTTTTTTTCTTCTATTTATCTTATTTTGGATTTTCTTTTGTCTTTAAGGATTGTGATGAATCCGACTCTGATGAAGATGAGATTGCTATAGACATTCAACCGTATCTTGCCAACTTGCCTCAGTTTGATGGTATTCTCAATTTGTAAACTGGTTCAACAAATGTATCTTAAGTTGCAAGAGTATTTTGCTTTCGATTACTTTTGTTTCTGTATAAACTAAAATTTCTAGTTATTCTAATCAGACTGAGTTTCAGGGATGCTACCATGTTGAAAAACTTGTTTTTTGCCTGGACGCCTCGGCTCGCTGCTTAGGAAGAGGTAAACCTTCATCTTATCCTAGACAAATATCGGGATAGTTTCTAGAAATATGTTGGTTAGTTGTGTATAGTAATCCATGATACCTTCTTCTACTCCTTTCCTTCTACTTAAATAGATTGCTAGGGCTTATATTGTAAAACAATGCTAGACTCCCAGACTTTATGATTAATGTGGTGCTGTTTCTTTTTTCTGTTCCAATTGAAAATCTACCACTAGGCTTTGGCAAATACTGCGTACCATTTATTTTTGGATTTTTTACATAAAAGTACAAGTTTTAAAACTTAATTACCAAACATAGCAACATTTTAGCAAAATAACCCTATATAGAAGAAAACACAAGTTAATTACAAATATAGCAAAAACATAGCAATAGTTTTCCATAACATACCAAACCCTTATATTCTTCCTCATATTTCCCTCCACTATCACTTTTGCTCCTCCCATTTCTCCCTATTTCACTTTTCCTCCCACCATTTCCCCCAATTTCACTTTTATTCCTATCATTTCCCCCAATTTCACTTTTCATCGTCCCATCCTCGATGTATCTCACCGTATCTCAACTGTTTCTACACCGTTTCAACTGTTTCTGCAGCACCGTTTCTAACTGTTTCTACACCGTTTCAACTGTTTCTGCATAACTCTTTCTGCACCGTTTCAACTGTTTCTGCAGCACCGTATCTAACTGTTTCTGCAGTACCATATCTGACTGTTTCTGCACCGTTTCAACTGTTTCTGCACCGTTTCAACTGTTTCTGCACCGTTTCTGCATCGTTTCAGCTTCGTTTCGGCACTGTATCTAATCATTTCGGCACTGTATCTAATCAGTTTCAGCGTCGTTTCAGACTGTTTCAGCGCCATTTGTGACTGTTTCAGACTGTTTCATCGCGGTTCAGGAGACACTTTTATGTATAAGGTCCAAAAAAAAGAAGAAAAAGCCACAGGCTCTTTAAAGTTACTCCTGAAACAAAATTTAATAAAGTGAGACCTTTCTAGAGAAACACTAGTAGTAGTACTAATCAAAAGTATTTATAAAGGTTGCAATTATGGAGTCAAATATTAAAATATTATTGATTAAGAAAATAAGTAATAAAATATTACTATAAATTATTGTTTCTATCTTCTGCATATTCCATTTGATATCAACCAATGATGTGTTTGACATAGTGCTTCCACCATAAAATATTCATGTTTCTCCCATTCGTTATTATTTTTAGTTGATGATCTCTATTAGTATAAAACAAAAACAACTTCATATTAACTCACCGTCAGCCATAGACAATATATTTTCCAATTAGATTAAGTATTAAATAAAATTGTACCATACATGGAAAACCAACTCAATGCACAGTAAACAAAATCGAAACAGTAGCGGAAGTCGAATTTTACTACGTGATTTTGATGGCAGACCCAGATGCAGTTTTGTATCGGTGAAAATAATGTTATCTTACAGCTATGAAACAAAAACAACCATCAGGCGACCATAGAAGGTTCTGTGTTGCTCTGCTTCTCCGACGCCAGAGCAGTGGGGTATGGCAGCTTACACGTCGGGAACCATAAGCCAACCGCCTCCTCTTCTATTTTGGTTGTTTCCTATTCACCATGGCTACCAGTTCCACCGGAAATTGCAGTGTAATTGAAATCCCCTTTGCTCATTGGTTCTTTCGTTCCTTTGCTTGCTAGGTGGTTGCTACAGTTTTGATGGGGGAGGTGGTGGTGGAGCTATAGATGTTGGGTTGGAAGTGGCGGGGCTGATGGCGATGGAAATAGGGAGGGATGAGGTGGTGATAGGGCGGTATTGGGGCTATGGGAGAAAGAGGGAGTAAAGTGAGATGTTGTAATTTGGGGAAATGAAAGTGAAATGTATTTTTGTGAAATGTGTTATGGTAAATAATGCTATGCATTGTAATTAGAGAAATATTGCTATTTTTTTGTAATTAAAGGTGAAAATTTGTATATTTGTGTAAAACCCCTTTATTTTTTCGTGTGACCTTTTTTGTCATAACTTTCACTGAGATTTTTTCCTTTTCTTTGATTTGGTTTGCATTGATTTTTTATTTTTAATTCTTTCAATTTTGCCTCTCTAATTTTCTTTCATTCAACAACAATATCTTTATGTTTTAGTGGTTGTGGTTTAATAGGTAAATGCATCATTTTTCAGCGATCTCACAAAAATATAGCATACCTTTCTAGGAATTTTCATAAATATCTTTTGGGCTCTTTACATATATATCCGCCCATCAAGAAATAATTACTTTTAGGTGTTCATAACGTTTTGTATCCAAAAATTTAATACATATTAAATATATTTCTTAATATTAATATTAATATTTAATAGTATGATATTCAATTCCCTTAATTAAAGGAAACAATCAATTGTAAAAAAAAAATAGATTACCATTAAATATGGTAGTTGCACGATTGTAGGCTTAATCATAGAATCCTATCAACGTAATAATATTTAAAATATTAAATCTATATATTTCAAATATATAATATATATTTAAATATCAATAATATTTAAAATATGAAATATCAATAATATTAAATATATCAATAATATTAAATATATTAAATATCAATAAGATTAATATATTCAATATATTTAAAATATGAAATATCAATAATATTAAATATATTAAATATCAATAATATTAATATATTAAATATATATTTAAAATATTAAATATATATCAATAATATTTAAAATATTAAATACATATTTAAAATATATTTAAAAAGGGTAAAATGTATATGGAAAGAAAGAAACAAGAAAAGGTGTACAGAAAAAGTAATTATTCTTGGTCAACATTTATGGGGCGTAAATTTCCCATATCTTTTATTATGCATAACAATGAAGCTCGGCTCAAGATAGATGATGGGCCAGTTGACAGTGCGGGTGTTGGGCCTCCACAAATTTTATTAGACGGAAAAAGTGTGAAAATTTCACCCAGAGGCCACTTTTGCCACATGTATTTAATTTGAAGCCACTTTTTTTATTGGTTTTATATAAGAGACTATTTTTTTGAACTTTAATCTTTGTGGGCTGAAGTTTAAACCCTGTGGGTTGAACTTAATGCTTAAGTTATGAAGTTCAACTTCAATCTGTAAGGGTTGAACTTTTAGGCATAGATGTCGTAAACTTCAACCTTTGTGGGCCGAAGTTTGAACTTCTATCCTTGTGGTGAGCTGAAGTTAAACTTGAACTCTTGTGGGCTGAACTTGTGTGAAGTTCAACCCAAAAGGATTGAAGTTCCAAAAAGTGGCCTCTCATATAAAACCAATAAATAAAGTGGCCTCAAACCAAAGACCACTGGCAAAAGTGGCCTCTCATGCACTTTACCCGGAAAAAGTGCATGAGAGGCCAATTTTGACAGTGGTCTTTGGTGTGAGGCTACTTTTTTTTTTATTGGTTTTACATTAGAGACCACTTTTTGGAACTTCATTCCTTGTGGGTTGAACTTAATACAAGTTCAGCTCACAAGGATTGAAGTTCAACTTCAGCCCACCACAAGGGTTGATGTTCAACTTCAGCCCACAAATGTTGAAGTTAATGCATCTATGCTTAAAAGTTCAGCTCTTACGGATTGAAGTTGAACTTCATAACTTAGGCATGAAGTTCAACCCACAAGGTTTGAACTTCAGCCCACAAAGATTGAAGTTCCAAAAAAGTAGCCTCTTATGTAAAACCAATAAAAAAGTGACTTCTAACCAAATACCAGTGGTAAAAGTGGCATGTGGGTCAAATTTTTACGATTATGTTTGGGATCCTGGTTGAGGAATCAGTTAAATAGCAAAATATTGGCATTTGGTACGCAGGCAAAAATGTATTGAGTTATTTCTCTCTTTAGTTATCTCCCTCTATATTCTTTTTTTGTTCCTCCCTCTCTATAATATTCTTCTCTGAGTCTGTATTTCATCCCATTCTACCTTCTTCAGTATTATCTTTCTATCCTTGTAATTGTTATTGCATCAACGGAACCCGTTCCATGTTTGTTGAGCAGTGTTTGGATTAGAAGACATAGCATTGGTGCTTTCATCGATTCAGACTCCACATGGACTTCTATTCTTCTACCATGATCAAGTATCACCTCAACGCCATCCAGGATTTGATGATCAAGATGTTTGAGAATAACTTTGAGATTTTGGAGAACAACTCTCGTATGATTCGACGAGTCGACAAGCTCGCGGTCTTTGCTGCCATATTCGACATGGCATTGGTAGAGTACTCCAAGTCGTTGGATAAAGCTCTAGACCTTTCGACTTTGGAAGATAAACACGAAGCTGAGGAGGCCACATAATCAGTCACTATTTATCATTTGGACTATTCAAAAGCAGGGGTGGATTTAAGTAGGAGCTAGGGGTGCCACGACACCGGCTAGCTTCGGTCCCGACATTTGTATCTATAGATATATTTATATAAGAATTACTCCGTACTACAAATTAATATAAGTATAACAATTGGCACCCGCTGAACAAAGGGTTGCTTTGTGCCACTGACAAAGTGGTCATGCTTTGAGCTAGAAGACGCGGGTTCGAATCTTTAGTTCTTGAATTACTCTTGCATTGCAAAATTATAATAAAAGGTATTAGTCCCATCTAAGGCTGTCTATTGACCCGGTCCGGCTCGGTTCCGGTTCGGCTGGTCCGGTCCGGTCCGATCCGGTGCATTGGTGAAGAAAAAATTCCGTCACCGGCCCGATTCCGGTCCGGTGCACCGGTGCAATTGCACCAATGCCGGATCGGAACCGGAACCGGCAGCCGGATATTGTGCCGGTCCCGGTCCGGTTTGATCCGGTTCGGTTCGGTTCGGTTCGTTAATTTTTTTTTGTTTTAAATTAAATTTTTTATTTTTAAAATACTAAAATCTAAATAAACAACACAAACACATATATTATTCAACAATACACACAGTACATTATGTTGGAAAATGAAAATGCATAATTAAAAAATAAAAACATGAAAATAGACTAGAAATTAGAAAAATACATAAATTTTCAAGTTCAGCGACTCAACACTGACTCAACTCAATCATCACGTGGTTGCATATATTTGCCACCAGCACGAGCTGCCCATTCGGGGTCATGATGGTTTTCCAAGTGGGCCTTAAACCTCATTGTCCCTCCAGTATTTGTTCCATCTTCCCAATTCCAAACTTTCTGACAAAGAGTACATTGAGCTTTGCCGGTATCATTATTTTTTGTGATAAATTCCCAAACTTCGGATCGTTTAGTTCTTTTTGGAGCACCAGACGGACCTGCGTTAGTAGCACCTTGAACTTGATTAGCATTATTTGCATTTGCAGCCATGTTGATAGAAAATTTAATAAAATAGCCTTTTTTTAAAGAGAAATGAATAGAAAATATTGAATTGTGATTAATTTGATGAAATATGGGAGTATTTATAGGCAAAATAGGTAGGGGAGGGCTGTAGGGGCGTTTATGGGTGTGGGGGTGGGAAAAATAGCCGTTTATGGCCGTTGCCAACGGCTATTTTTCAAAATGGAGCGGATTTGGACATAAATTTGAAGTGGGCCGGTCCGGTCCGGTCCGGCCCGGTTTTGTCGTTTTTTTTTTTTTTTTTTTTGGTTATTTGTTTTGTTTAAATTTTAGTTTTATGTAATAACTTTTAAATAATACTAGTAATCTAGTATTAAAATATTAACTATTATGTAATATAGTATTTTAGTATTATAAAAGTATAATTGAGTATTTTTTATAAAACTTAGTAATCTAGTATAATGTAAGTAAATTGTTATTTTTTCAAACTTAATACTAAGTTAGTAGTATAATAGTATTTAGTATTTTAGTATTTTAGTTTTTAGTATTTAGTATTTAGTTTTTAGTTTTTAGTTTTTAGTATTTTAGTATTTTAGTATTTAGTATTTTAGTATTTAGTATTTTAGTATTTAGTATATTAGTATTGAATTGCAAAGAGGTAACTTAATAGCAAAGGATACTTGAGAATATAACAAAGGATTTACTTAATAGCAAGGCGTAACACATTTTATTGAATAATGGATAATGGTTGATTTTTTGCAAAGTACATAGATATTAAATTGCAAAAACTACATATTAATAAAAAAAACTTCTCATTTTCTGAATAATTTCGGCTGGCACCTCTGGAGGAACCGGTGGCAAAGAGTCATCTTGTTCATATTCAGTTTCATTGTCCAAACTTCCATCGCCTGATAAAATTTCTGATGATGCTCCTGCATCGGCTAGTTGATCTTCTGCAAATCCAAAATTTCTTCGCTCCGATCTAATCCAATCTCTGAATAATACTGTCGTCTACATTGCTTCTTCCTTCAATGAATGTCTATGATCTCCAATTTGTAATCTTCCTTGGCTAAACGCGCTTTCTGAAGCAACAGATGATGCTTGAATAGTTAGAATATCCCGCGCCATTTTTGCTAAAATTGGAAACTGTGCTTGTTGATCCCTCCAAAATGGCAGTAGTTCATCGCTTCTAAAATAATCAACATCCTTGCAAGCATGAAGTAAATAAACATCAAGCTCGTTGAACCCTCCGCTGCTACTCGACTGCCTGCTAGAAAGCCTTTGATTAAGGCTGGAAAAACTTCCCAATCCGGTTGCAGGTCTTTTGGGAGCCTGCGTTGAACTTGATCCAGCTCCACTTGGAACACTTGGAACAACATTATCAGCTGCACTCCTATACCTTTCATAAATCCGTTGGCAATCTACAATTACCTGCGCACAAACTGTTTCTACACTTGGTGTTTCTTCATCAGTAATGCTCAAATTCCGATAAATTTCTCTAATGAGCATTTCCGTATTAAAACGTTTAAAACATGGATGTAATACAGATGCAATGTAATAAAGTGGTGGAATCGGAAAAAAATATTTTTTTTTTAATTTTTCAATCATTGCTTCTACCGCAACGTCATAACCAGGCACTAATCTATAATCGTTAAGTAATTCTGCTATTCCAGCTATAAAATACAACATGGTAGTGATTGTAGGATAATATTGACCAGAAAATTCTTTAGTAGCATAAAAAAACTTTGCTAAAAATTGAAGAAGACGCTCAACATCTTGCCAATTTGTTTCTTCTAGGTGATACACGTCAGCTACTTTGCGATTAAAATAATTAGTTATAGGCACTCGTAAAGTGTAAGCAACAGTCAAAGAGTCATATACAGTGTTCCACCTAGTTGAAACTTCCTTGGGAACTTTTCTAGGAGCTATACCTTCTTTCACACACTCTACTTGAAAGTCCCTCTATCTATCCGGTTTTTTAGATTTAAAAATATAACTAATTGCGAGTTTAACCTTCATAATAGTAGGATCAAATAACTTAAGGCCATCTTTTACAACTAAATTATATATATGACATGCACATCTAACATGAAACAATTCTTCAAAAGGGGGATGCAATGCGGGTATTAACTTAGTAATAGCATAATCATTGTTAGTTGCATTATCAAGAGTTATACTTAAAATTTTATCACTAAGATAATACGCCTTACAAATATCCGAAACTTCTCCCTTAATAAAATTTTCCGTGTGTGGTTCATCGACAGCAGAATATGCTAAAATTCTTTTTTGCATTACCCAGTTAAGATCTATCCAATGACAAGTAACTGTTAAATACTCATACCCATTAACACCACGACCCAAATCAGAAGTAAGACAAACTCTACAATCAAAGTGATAAAATATATATCGTAAATATTGTCTATATTCATTTTTAAATTATATAATATCAGTTCTAACCGTAGTTTTTGGAAAACCTTGAAAAGATGGATTATATACGGTTTGAATATAACGAATAAAACCTTGACAAGAAGCAAATGTAAAAGGTAAGCACTCTACCGCAATCATTTTTGCCATTTGTTCCATATCTTTCTTTTTATCATAATGCAAAAGCCCCCCCGTCACTGGGTTAATTTCCTGTTGGATTCCACTACCTTGCGATGGAGCCATTCTATTCCCTGAACGAGGGCCACCCGCCCTTGCTTCCCATTTTTCCTTATGATGGTTTTCTAAGTGTGTTCTCAACTTTCCCGTCCCACTATTATGGCTGCCGGTTTTAAATTCCCAAACTTTTTTACAAATATTACATTTAGCTTTCTGAGCCGGAATATCTTTAGTCATAAATTGCCACACATCCGATCTTTCGGGTCGTGCATATCGTTCTCTACTAGGAGGCATAGGTGGTAATTCAGTTTCTTCATGTTGTTCACCTTGAAATTGACTAGTGGGTGTTTCATCTAAATTAGCCCCTTCGGTAAACTCTTCATATTGTGTCTCTAACATATCATTATCTAGTGGTGCACCAACATTTATATCATGCAAAAATTGCGAGTCATCTTCCTGAGTAAAATCATCTAGAAGAGAAGGAGCGCTAGAAGTACCAACTGGTCTTTTACCTAAAGCACGACTACGTCTATCATCCCCCCCTCGGTTAGAAGCACGTGATCTACGACCGCTACTCGTAAGTGCTCTCCACACTCCAGATATTTTTATAATTACTAAAATATGCTTCAAACAAATTACTATAATATGCTACAAACAATAATATTGCACAAAAATAAAATAGATAATATGCTTCAAACAAATTACTATAATATGCTACAAACAATAATATTGCACAAAATTAAATATATAATAAAAAGTAAGAACGAGTTTACTTGATATCGTGAACTTAGAATGTAGAACTTAGGAAGTGAAAGTTGAAACTTGACCGGAACCGCACCGAACAATATTTCCACTTTACTCCAAATATTTTTTTAGTATGCAATTTAGCAAATAGCCTTTTGTAGAAATAAGAGAGATTGATAGAGATTTAGAGAGAATATTAGAGAAATTGTGAATAAATTGATGAAAATTGATGGTATTTATAGAAAAAATAGGTGGGGGGAGGGTATGGGGGCGCCCTAGGGGGTGGGGGGGCCAAAATAGCCGTTTTTGGCCGTTGGGGCAACGGCTATGCGTGAAATAGCCGTTGCCCAACGGCTATTTTTCGCAAGCCCATCAGTCATCCGGTCCGGTCCGGTCCGGCCCGGTTCCGGTCCATTTTGGTCCGGTTCGTCCGGTCCATTTTGGACGTGCCGGATCGAGACCGGGTCGAATTTTTTTTTTTTTATTTTTTATATTTGGCCCGATTTGAGCCGGTCCGGACCGGTTTCCGGTTCGGCCCGGCCCAAACCGGGCTATTAGACAGCCTTAGTCCCATCCTAGTCCTAGGCAGTAGGCAGCTATTTTCTTCCTTTTCTTTTTGTCCTTTATTTTCTAAATCTCTCTTTTCTTCTTCTTCCTGTTCTTTATTTCATTTTGTTGTTGTTTGCTTTAATTTGTTTTTACTATAATACTTTATTTTATGAATAATTTTTATTCTTAAATAACTTAAATTAGTTTTAATTAATATATAATTTTGCTTTTTCAATATGAAGAATAAATTGAGTAATATTTATTATTGGCTTTTGAAAAATTAAGTGACTTGACTAATAGATCTTTTGAATGAAATTTTAACTTAAAATTGTTGTTATGTAAAGAATTACTATAAAATTTAACAATTAAGTTGAAGAAATTAATACAAAATTATTGAAGATGATATATATATATATATATATATATATATATATATATATATATATATATATATATATTAACAAAATGGAAGAATTACAAAAATATACAAACCTAATGTCATATTTACAAAACATAACAACACTATACCATTTTACAAAAAATAACAATACTTTTTTTATATAGCATATACAAAATACATTTACATCATACAAATTAGGATTTTCCATCTACTTCACCACTATTTCAGTCACAGTAGCGGCGTCGTGTGGCTGGTGGCTGGTCGCCGCCGGTTAGCCACCGGCCGGAGGCGGCAGATCGCCAGATTTCTTTTTATTTTTTTGTTTTTTTAGATCTACAAAGTGAAACATACAAAAAATACACATATATACATATGAAACTTCATATAAAAATGCTGTTTTGAATTTACATAGAGTCAAACATGCACAAGATGCAAAAAATATACACAAACATACAAATATATACATAAAAAATATACAAATTATTTTATCACTTTATACATACACATACACAAACATACAACTACACACACATATATACACCAATAATACACATACAAAAAGTGGAGATGTATATTTATATACAAAAAATACAAAAAAAATATGTATTTTATACAGAAAAATAGATATATACATACAAAAAAGGAAAAAAGTAAAAAAGAAAAGAAAAAGGAACCAGATCTGAAACCCTACCTGAAAAACACATCGAAAAATACAAAATTGGGCTTCCCGCCGCTGCAATGCAGCAACAGCGCCGCTGCACTGAGGCGGCAGCAGCACCACAGCAACAGCGGGAGACGAGGACGGCAACATCAAGGGGTTGCCGGCGAGGTTTGGGGGGGGGGGGGGGGGCAGATGGTGGGTGGAGAAGGGAAGAGGAGAGAGAGAGAAAGCAGTTAGGGGTCGTTCGGTTACTCACTTATTTAATGCGGGTATTAATTATTAATGCGGGTATTAGTAATGTAGGTATTAGTAATGTGTGTATTAATAATGTAGGTATTAATAATGCGGGTATTAGTTAGCGCGGGGTTTAGTTATGTGGGTATTATCCATGCATATATTATAACGTAGGTATTATTTTTTGAATCACTGATATATTACAAATTAATAAAAAATATTATTATTTAAAATATTTATTTACTCCTTAAATAAAATTTTAAAATATCCTTATTATTATGAGGGTTAATTTTGTCATTTTAAATTTTAATACATGCATTATTAATACCATCTTCCACCCCGCATAAAATAATACATAGATTCCCTCATTAATAATGCGGGTATTAATAATGCGGAATATACAAAAACGCAACCAAACGTTGCACTAATTTTATGCGGGTATTAAAATTTTATAAAAACCAACCGAACGCTGCACTAAGTTAACGCTGAGTTTTGCGCATGTATTAAATATTAATACAGTGAACCGAACGACCCCTTAGGGTTTTATGTTTGGGAAGGGGGAAATGAGAAATGAGAAAATATTGTTATGTATTGTAAATATGGTAAAAGTATTGTTATTTTTTGTAATATAACTATTAGGTGTAGTCATGTGGTGTAAATTTTTCTAAAAGAAATCCTAATGGTAGGGCTTTTTCATGTTTTTTGGTGTGATGATCTTCCGTTATATAAAATTAAAAATAAAGCAATGGATAACTGGATTAAAGTCAACTTATTTCCCTATTGTGAATAAAAGGAGGATTAATCAACCTCGTGAAGTAATAAAAAACTGAACAATTCGACCCGACTGGCCTTCCCATTTCTCTTTAATTTATGGTTAACAGTAAATATAGTGAGTGGCACCGCAATATTCAAATCCTGAACCTGCTCCTCTTCCAAAGTACCTCTTGAGATGGTAGAAAATTTGATTGCTTCTGATGTACCGGGGCATGTGTACGACGAAATGCCACAAAGTTTTTGCTCCAATGTTTTCGTTGATACACAATCAAATGCAACAATTCCTACTTCTAAGATGGAATTTGACTTCGAGGACCAAGTGCTCGATGAAAATCCTGAACGAGCTATGTCAAATTCCACCTGTGCAATCACTTATTACTGCAGACGAGCTTGTACGGCCTCAACCTACCCCAACAATAGAGAAAGTAAGGTAATCACAGTGCTTGCCTATTGCATTGTATCTTGGGGTACGGAACTTCGAGCGTGCAATGGAAGGTGGGCGATTTATACCTGCAATTATGGTTGCAAGTGACGACTTAAAGGTGGAAGATGAAATTATTCATACACTAGACTTTGTTCCTGCAATTGTCCGTCCGCTTCCATTATGGATTGGTTCTACATTCTCTATTTCTAGTGACCTTGTTGTGTTTGCTAATCAAAGAGCACTTAAGTTAGTTACAATATTTTCCTTATTACTGCTATTTGAATGAGGGTACATGGCACTTAACACTACTTAGCTCTACTAAGGAGGCTTTAGAGGGTTGTTGGAATCAGTTGTGTGTTGGACACCTTATTGTTGGTTCTAGTGCATTTACCACCATTCGCGACGCAAAACGAAATTGTACATTTTGGACTGCTGCGAGCAAATTGAAGAATCATTTGTTCAAGAAATCTACCTTTTGGTCTTCTTTCATTGCACCCTTGAAACATTGGTTGGGAAATCCTCCGGATGCTTCTAACTGGGTTGAAACTGGACATAGACTCGTTGTTCGTAAGTTCTCCCTAGCTTTGTTCGTGCGTATTATAATTGATACTATATATTTGTATGTCAAAAGTAGTTGGCTCGCTGATGAGAGTACTTTAATGGGTGAGATAATTGACACGAATTTGCTCAGGGTGCTTGAGTATCTTGTTTGATCAACTATTTGCTATCAAAGTTTTAGTTGGATGTACAAATTTGAATATTTGAAGCACACCATCAATGAGCCTAAACGGCTTCCAGAGGATTACTCCATAATAGAATTTGCTTTCCTTTCCCTTGATTGTATTAGCAAGTCCAAATTAGATACTGTTTCCTTCAAAACGTGGATGGAGTTCTATTTGACGTTTGCATTACCTGGAGTTGCTACCTGCCAGCTTGCTCAAATTGCTGAAATTAATGGCGCTTGTAGGAGCTATAAATGGCTGCCACATACCTATGAGATGGTTGCAGATAAACATGACATTGTTCTCCATGATCCTGTGCTTGGTGATGCACTTCCAATTTGCATTCAACATCAATTGTTCAGTAAGGTGAGAGTCCTGAATATAATTGGAGATGCTGATGGAGGTCATACAGAGAGAGTTCCATATCGTTATTGGGCAAAATGAACTGCATGCTAATCGTTGTGCTACTGCTCCAACTCTGAAAGATACGAGACAGCTTGCCCCATTAGGAAAAGTAATACACTCCCCATTAGGAAAAGTAATACACTCTTATATCCGTGGCTTGAAATCTGCTATACCTCTGAATTATAGAGCAATTCTGCATTGGTTCACTATGCTGAAAATGTTAAAGGACTCATTGCTTGGTCAAATTACCTCTTCAAGGGTGCTTTAGGAGGTTTGTGGCCAGGAGGTTTTGGGAAGTTGAGTAAGGATCTCCTGAAATTCAAGCTAAGTATATTTTGTGGGGTTCTAAAAGTTTATGACAGAATAGGCACAGGTGTCGTGGATAAAATTGCAGTTGTAGGTTCATTGAAGAACTTGCTTTTCCATCATGCATACTGCTACAAGTTATGGAATATAGAAAAAGGACGAAGACAATGTGCATCGGCTTCTCATTGGGGCTTAATGGTCTTTGACAAGAGCAAACTAGTATTTGCTGGATGCATTCATCTAATGTTTCTTAAAGCTGCACCTTTACTAAAGTGTGTCAAAGAATTTCATAATTTAGTATGTTATTGCTCTTTCTCACAAAGATATTTGTTTGGCAAGCCTAGTATACCTATGGCTAAAGTTAACGCTATTGTTTTTGTTGCCTTTGTGTTAACCAAGAGCTTACGCTGTCCTTCAAGATTTTAATGATAAACAGCACGTATTTGATGTTCTTTATGTACTCAGATGTAGACTGTGAAGAATCGAAAGGTTTTCACTGTTACATTTACTCTGTCAGTTAGTAATCCGGGATTTAAGAAGTGGAATCAATTGGAAAACTGAACTGGATTGTTCGTAACTCTGACCCTGGATCGTCCTCTTAATATTGTTAACAACCAAAGTTTGCACCATTGTCTGACTACACTTCCGCATTTTAATTACTGCTTTTTAGTTACTAAAACTCTCACCATCAAAGAAAAAGATCCCTGAATAGTTTGTTAGAAATTGTTTGTTAAGTGTTAGTCTGAATAGTCCTCGTGGGAACGATACTCGATTTATCACTTTATTACTTGTCGACCACGTATACTTGCGTGTGCGTTTGGGAGCAACAAGTTTTTGGCGCCGTTGCCGGGGAACTAATTACTGACTAATTTCTTTTTGAACGATTACTTAATTTCTATTCAGGTTTAATTTTTTGTTGAGTTTCTTGTGCTGTTTCAGGCAACAGGTTTTGCATGCAAAGGAATAGAAAGGACGAACCACTCGCACCTTTTGATCCTGAGCCTGAAAGAACCTTGAGAAGGGTAAGAAGAGAAGCTAGAGATCGAAAAACACTAGCAATCGTACTTGCTTCTTTACCCATTGAAATGGCAGAAGAACGAGCAGTAGCAGTGCGAGATGTTGCTCTTCCCAGCCTGGGGGGAGTAGCGTCAAGTATTGTGAAGCCCGCTATTACCGGGCACTTTGAGATTAAGCCCGACATGATTCAGTTGCTGCATGTGACGGGGCAATATGCTGGATTACTTCATGAGGATCCGCAGCAACACATTCAGAATTTCCTGGAGATCAGTGATACTTATACACCAGCGGGTGTTCCTACTGATTATGTTCGCTTGACTTTGTTCCCGTTTTCACTGATTGGGACAGCAAGGAAGTGGTTAAAGGCTGAAAAGCCTGGGTCTATCACTACTTGGGAGGATTTGGCTAAGAAATTCCTGTCTAAATTTTATCCGTCTGCCAAGACAGCCCGGCTGAGGAGTGAAATTATGTCCTTCAGACAGATAGAAGGAGAATCTTTGTATTCAGCCTGGGAGCGATTTAAAGCTCTATTGAGAAATTGTCCACACCACAACCAATCTAATGAGGTTATTGCACACACTTTTGTTGAGGGGTTGAACCAACACACTAAGATCGTGGTAGATGCTGCTGCTGGAGGCCAAGTACTGGCCTTAAATTTTGATCAGATTTATGATTTACTTGACAAGTTTTCGCAGAGCAATCCTGATTGGCAGGGTGTTGGCAGAGCTACTGCGCAGAAATCTGCTGGGATACTTCAATTGGATGCAGTTTCAGAGCTAAGGGCGAAAATGGATGCTATTTCCAATCAAATCAGCAAGCTAACTCTGCCGCAGGCTAAACCACCAGCAGCTCCAGTGCAACAACTTCAAGTCTTTTGTGAGGTTTGTGGAGAGGATCATACTACTGACGTCTGTCCATCTAATCCAGAGTCAGTGTATTATGTGGGTAATCAGAACAGGTCACAGGGTCAGAATTGCAATCAATATAGTAATAGCTATAACACTGGTTGGCGTAATCACCCAAATTTTTCTTGGAGGGATAATCGTGAGCAGCTTTAAGGCAATGAGAGACCCCAAAATAATCTTCAAAATGCACCACAGCAGGGGTCACAGTCACAGACTCAGCCACAACAGTCTAATTCAGTTGAGGATATGCTTAGGAAACTTCTTGCAGGGCAGCAAAAGCTCATGGATGATTCAGCATCTCAGGCACAAACAATTAAAGATTTGAGCAGTGGTCAGAAAGATCTTGAGAGACAATTGGGGCAGCTAGCTGGAGCACAAAATAATAGACCTCGGGGTGCCTTGCCAAGTGATACAGAGAAAAATCCTAAAGAATTTGTGCAAGCAGTTACTTTGAGGAATGGAAGAGCTGTAGAAGAAGTTCCCCCAAAGCCAAAGAAGCCTGTTGGTGAGTTAGAGCCCAATGCTGATAGGGAAGTGGAGAAAGAAGCTGAGAAAGTGATTGAAAAGCAGCCCGAGTCTGATATTGTGAGACCACCACCACCTTTCCCTCAGAGACTTCAGAAGCAGAAAGTTGATGCAGCATGCAAGAAATTCTTGGAGATATTGAGTCGGATTCAGGTAAATATTCCTTTGGCGGAGCTTTTGCGGGATGTTCCCAAATATGCTAAATACATCAAGGATATTGTTGCTAACAAGAGAAGACTGACTGAGTTTGAGACAGTTGCACTCACTGAGGAGTATAGTTCCAGAGTGAGAAGCAAGCTTCCTCAGAAATTGAAGGATCCTGGCAGTTTTACTATTCCCTTGAAAATTGGGGAACATGAGGTTGGTTGAGCTTTATGTGATTTGGGTGCTAGTGTGAATTTAATGCCTTCATCAGTTTTCAGGAAGCTAGGCCTGGGTGAACCACGACCAACTACTGTGACTCTGCAGCTGGCTGATAAATCATTGACATGCCCTGAGGGGATTATTGAGGATGTGCTTGTACAAGTGGGTCAGTTTATATTACCTGTTGATTTTATTATTCTTGATCATGAAGCTGATCCTGAGGTTCCTCTCATATTGGGAAGAGGATTTTTGGCTACTGCTGATACTGTTATTAGAGTTAGAGTTGGAAAGATGATCATGAAGGTAAATGGGGAAGAAGCTGTGTTTAATATGTTCAGAGCTACCCAGCTTCCTTCACATTATAAAGAGTTGTCAATGGTAAAAGTGATAGATGATGAGTTGACTGCTGATAAGAGGTCATTCTTGGCTTCTAATGTTGATTCTCTAGAAAGGGCACTCTTATGTGATGGTGATGATATCCTGAAGGATGATGACATTGAAGAATATTTGGAGGTTCTTAATATGCAGAGTAGATTCATCCCAGGGTGGAAGAAATTTGAGGAGCTTGATCGACTGTTGACCTTAACTCCTGCTAAACCGTCTATTGAGAGGGCTCCTACTCTTGAGCTCAAACCTTTACCTGCACATTTACGTTATGCTTATTTGGGTGAAGGTAATACCTTGCCCGTGATCCTTTCTTCTTTGTTGTCTGATGTGCAGGTTGAAAAGGTGTTGAGGGTATTGCGAGAGCGCAAGAGAGCTATTGGCTGGACTATTACTGATATTAGAGGGATTAGTCCTTCTTTCTGCATGCACAAAATTCTCTTGGAAGAAGACCATAAGCCATATATAGAGCAGCAGAGGAGGCTAAATCCAATTATGAAGGAGGTGGTGAAGAAAGAAATTATCAAGTGGCTGGATGCTAGTATTATTTTTCCTATCTCTGACAGCAAGTGGGTGAGTCCAGTGCAATGTGTTCCAAAGAAGGGGGGCATGACAGTGCTGAAGAATGAGCATAATGAGTTGATTCCTACAAGAACAATTACAGGGTGGCGAATTTGCATTGATTATAGGAAGCTAAACAAGGCCACCAGGAAATATCACTTCCCACTCCCTTTCATTGATCAGATGCTGGATAGACATGTGGGGCACGAGTATTATTGTTTCTTGGATGGGTATTCGGGCTACAATCAGATTGTGATAGCTCCTAAGATCAAGAGAAGACTACTTTTACTTGTCCATATGGCACCTATGCATTTAGGAGGATGCCATTTGGGTTGTGTAATGCCTCGGGGACTTTTCAGCGGTGCATGATAGCTATTTTCACCGACATGGTGGAAAAATTTGTGGAGGTATTCATGGATGATTTCTCAGTGGTTGGTGATTGTTTTGATGAATGTTTGAAAAATCTTGATGCTGTGCTGAGCCGTTGTGAAGAAACACATCTGATGCTGAATTGGGAAAAATGTCACTTTATGGTTCAAGAAGGCATAGTACTTGGGCACAAGGTGTCAAAGCAAGGGATCGAGGTTGATAAAGTAAAGATTAAGGCTATTGAGAAATTACCACCACCTATCTCTGTCAAGGGGGTGCGTAGTTTCTTGGGACATGCAGGATTCTATAGACGTTTCATAAAGGACTTCTCCAAAATTTCCAATCCCATGTGCAAATTGTTAGAGAAGGATGTCAAATTTGAGTTTAATAATGCTTGTCTCAAGGCACTTGAAGAGTTGAAGAAAAGGTTGGTGACCGCACCAATCATCATTGCTCCTGACTGGTCTTTGGCTTTTGAATTGATGTGTGATGCGAGTGATAATGCTATTGGGGCTGTTCTAGGCCAAAGAATTGGAAGAATCTTTCACTCCATCTATTATGCAAGCAAGACTCTTGATGCAGCCCAATCTAATTATACCACCACTGAGAAGGAGTTGCTAGCCGTAGTGTATGCGTTTGATAAATTCAGATCTTATTTGGTTGGCACTCGTGTTGTTGTCTACACTGATCATGCCGCAATCTGGTATTTGTTTGAAAAGAAGGACTCCAAGCCTAGACTCATTCGATAGGTTCTCCTATTGCAAGAGTTTGATTTTGAAATTCGAGATCGCAAAGGGACTAAGAATCAAGTAGCTGATCATTTGTCAAGGCTGGAGAATAGAGATCATGTATATGAAGGGCCTGAGATTAAAGAGGTATTCCCTGATGAGCAACTTTTTGCTTTAGATGCAGCTGAGGTGCCATGGTATGCTGACATGGTGAACTTAATTGTGAGTAATGTGTATCCTCCTGGGGCTACTGCTGAGCAAAAGCGTAGACTCCTTCATGAGAGCAGATTTTATGTATGGGATGCCCCTTATTTGTACAAGATAGGCCCTGATCAACTAGCTAGGAGATGCATTCCAAGGGAAGAAGTAGAGCCGATTCTACAGAGCTGCCATTCCTCTCCTTATGGTGGCCATCTTGGTGGAGATCGAACAGCTGCAAAGGTACTTCAATCTGGTTTCTTTTGGCCTACTTTATTTAAAGATGCTCATGCCTTAGTGAAGCAATGTGATCGTTTTCAAAGAAAGGGTACTATTTCTAGGCGTCACGAGATGCCTTTGAACAATATCCTGGAGATTGAGCTGTTTGATTGTTGGGGGAATGATTTTATGGGTCCATTCCCACCTTCTATGGGCCATAAATACATCCTTGTCGTGGTTGATTATGTGTCTAAATGGGTGGAGGCTGTTGCACTTCCAACAAATGATGCGAGTGTGGTGGTGAAGTTCGTGAAGAAAAATATTTTCACTCGTTTGGGACACACGGGATATAATCAGTGATGAAGGTACGCATTTTTGCAATCGGTTGTTTAATAAACTGTTAGCCAAGTATGGGGTCCGCCACAAGGTGGCCACTGCTTATCATCCCCAAACTAGTGGCCAGGTGGAAGTATTTAATAGAGAGATCAAGCAAATCCTTGAGAAGACTGTGAATGCCTCGAGGAAGGACTGTGCTATGAAGTTAGATGATGCTCTCTGGGCCTATCGGACTGCATTTAAAACACCTATTAGAACCTCTCCATATAGGCTTGTTTATGCTAAGGCCTGTCACTTGCCCGTTGAGCTAGAGCATAGAGCATATTGGGCGATTCAAAAGCTAAATCTTGATATGGCATTGGCGGGTGAAAAGAGAATGCTTCAATTGCATGAGCTTGAAGAGTTCCGTTTCCATGCGTATGAAAATGCAAAATTGTATAAGGAACGGACGAAGAGGTGGCATGACAAGCACATTGAACCTCGTCACTTTGAGCCAGGCCAGTTGGTATTGTTGTTCAATTCTAGATTGAAATTATTTCCGGGAAAGCTGAAATCTAGATGGTCGGGCCACTTTGAGGTAGTGCGTGTTACGGCACATGGAGCGGTTGAACTAAAAGCCCCAGATTCCGAGAAGTCATTCTTAGTGAACGGGCAAAGAGTTAAGCGATATTGGGGAGGTTTGGTGGATCATCGTACCTCCATTTCATTGCGAGAACCGTGAATTGTAACCGTCGTGCCGCGACGTATACCAAGGCGCTTCTCGGGAGGCAACCCGAGCTTTGTATGTAAACGCAAAAATTCAAGGAAAAAGAAAAAAAATATAGAAAAAGAATAAAAAAATACAAAAAGAGTCGTGCCGCGACGTTAAATCAAGCGCTAGTTGGGAGGCAACCCAATTTTTTATTATTTTCGTCATTTTATTTCATTAAGTGTTACGTAGGCTCATTGTTTTTGCAGGGCTCGGGACGGTGGCACGGTGGATTATTTTCGGAGTCCAAAAAGCTCGAAGCTTTCGCAAGGCATCGCCCCAGGAAAGCCTCCAACTGCATCCACGCAAAGTGAAGCGATCAAGGCCAAGGCAAAGCCAGGGCGTCGCCCTCACGATCGCATGGCGAACATCAGTGACCCACAAAAGCAGTGGGGCGATCGTGAGGCGTCGCATCGCCATGGCTCCCAACTGAACTGCCAAGTTTCAAGGCATCGCCCTTACGAACGCCCTTGGTTGATTAGTAGCCCTCAAGAAGCTTAAGGCTTTTCCAGGGTGTCGCCTCAAGAATGCCCTCACTACATACAGTCGTGAGTTGAAGCGTCGCCCAGCCATCGCCTTGGCTTAGGCAGTAGGCGCGATCTCTTTGAAGCAATCAGGAGGCGTCGCCTCAGGTAAGAAGCTGGGAATTTTTGCAGGTCAACCCAAGCTCGACCCGTTGACCCGTGAGAATTTAAACAAAAACATCACAATTCTTCCCCTCTCCCACTCCCTTTCACGCTCAAAACCAACAAGAAACAAAAAAAAAAAAAAAAAAAAATTTCAGCACCTAGGACATAAAATAACATTCTAACAAGATCAATTCGGACTCCAATTCTTCTTCCATTAATCCAAGATTGCTCAGGTATGCTCCTTACTTCTTGTTCCCCTTCACAAGTGTACTTCCCCGCTCAAGTATGCTTTGGTAATTCATCTTCAAGGCTGCCCTGATTTCGAATGGTAAAGTGGGCAGCGTGGTTGATTGTTTTTAGTTGGAACTAGTGTTGATAAGTGCTTGGAATTTGAAAGTGATCTCCCAAAAATTTGGGAGGGTTCAACACTTTCAAACATGAATGAAACTTGTAATAAATTCCAGAGCACACCACGTGTCTGATAAATTGCCTAAGTGACTAAAACGCTTAAATTATGTGAAGTCTGAGTAACATAAAGCTTTTTAGGAATAACGGGAACTACGTGAGGCTCTAAAAGTGTAGAGTTGATCGCGATTATATGGGATTTGATTTGCTCAAAGCACACACTAAGCTATACACCATTGTTACACTTGCTATGAGTTGATAAAGGCTTGCTATAGTTAGGTGTAAGTGTGGGGTGCTTGCTCACCGTTTGTGCACATTGCTTAAGCATATACTAGCAATGAATTGAATTGTTTTATGAGTATCCTTGGGAAGTCTGAGTACCAAGGCACTAACTAGCTACTTCAAGGCGCTTAAAGCGCCTATGTGTGTTGAATTCTCATGATAGAACTTTATGGTGCAGGCACTATGGCAAAAACAACACAAAAGGCCTCTTCTTCCTCTGCGACACCGGTTGCGCCAAAGCAAAACCTAGGAGTCGCCTCGACTAGTAAAGCCCCCAAGGCCAAGGCTAAACCCAAAGCAAAGAGCAAAGCTAAACCAAAGATGCCAAAGGGCGCGGTCACTATTCCACGGCCCGGGGGAAAAACACAGTTTGGATTGCCGTTTGTGAAGAAGGGAGAGAGCGTGGATCGGTATAAAAATTTCAAGTTGGCCGGCTACATTCCCGAACTCGCTATTGATGAAACTAAATTGATGAGGCGGTTTAGAGGTATAAGAGATGCTATTCACACCATGAAATGGGGGTCCGTTTTTGAGAGTCCGGGGGATGCCAATCTTGATCTCGTGATGGAATTATATGCAAATTGGGACGTGGAACAACCGGAGGAACTAGTGAAGTTTCGAGGAAAATCTGTGAGGCTAGATGCATCGACTCTTTGCACCTTCTTAGGTGTGGAGGATCATGACCTTGAAGACTTGCGGGAATTCATTCGCAAGCTGGACTACAAGGCATTGCGGCAGACCTTATGTGGTGGGGATGAGAGCCACAGGTGGGGCCGAAAGAAGCAAACGGGTCGCCACAAATCTATGCAGTTTTGCAGGTTTCTAAAGGAAGCCCGAGTTTGGCTCAAAGTGATCAATGCACGAATGTTTCCTTCTGACCACTTTACTAATGTGACCAAAGTGAAGGCGTGCATAGCCTATTTCTTCATGACGGGGAAACCTGTCAACATTGGGTATTATATGCTCAAGGCTATGAAGGAGACACGCACAAACAAGTCAAAGAGGTTGCTGTTTGCTGGTGTACTCACACAGTATTTGATGAAGGAAGGTGTCCCTATTGATACCGTTGGTGATAGGATTGTCCCGGCCTTGGAGAGAAAGGTATATATTTCTTCAGTGATGAACCCGAGTGCAAATGTTTACAAAATGTCCAATAATGAGAGGCGCGATGTGTATGATAACTTGGAGGGCCGCAGATACTTAATGATAGCGTATTTGGCAAAGCATGCGAGCATGGATATTGCAGCCCTTGATCACCAGCTTCCATTGTTGGAGTCATCCAAACGGCTATTGGGCATGACGCAGACCGTAGATTTCCCACCTGGGGAGGATGAGAATACGGATTCTGACGTGGTTGAGGCGGATCCTGGGAGTGACGAGGGAGAGTGGACTGAAGAGGAAGATGGTGAAGAAGAGGAAGAGGAGGAGGATGCGCGCACTCCACCACATAGGCCTAGCGTTTCTTCGAGGGCTCAGGCAGTTGCCCCTACCACTACTTCTCCGGTAGCTGCTGCTGTTGACACTCCCGCACATGCTGAGCGGGAGGACTCTGATGATGCAGATTATGAGACCTAGGCCAGTGGGCCCTTAGGGAAGTTCTTTTTACTCTTGCACTTTAGTTTTGTTCGCTCTGAGGACATTGCTTAGTTTAAGTGTGGGGTGGGGGAACTACCCTGTGTATTTTTGAGGTTAGGGATGCATGTACCATAGGATTTTCTTTTGTCACTTGACCTTATTTTGATTTATTTCTTGCTTTAATGTATGAAAAAAATTGAAAAAAAAAAAAAATTAGAAAACCAATGAAAAATTCCAAAAAGATTTTCCTTTTAGTTTTTATTAGTGGTACATGGCATCCACCCCTTGGTTTTTCTTATGGCCTCGGTTCTTTTCCACGGGTAGACCTTTGAACCGGGTAATTTTTATTTTTTAGGAGTAGTTTAGTAGTAGTAGTTAGTAGAATAGTTTAGGAAAAATTGATAGAATGCTAGGTACTTTTGGTTTGATTGATACCGGTGGACTTGAACTTATTGCACGTGCTACTTGTGGTGTCCTTGGGTTTTAAATTGTGATGCATGCCTAGAAAAAATGGAACGACCCCCTTGAGATGCTTGAGTCCACTTGCTTGACTTGTTGTGAACCTTTTTGCATTAGTGCTTAATTTTCCACAAGTTGCACTCTAGATGCTTGATTTAGAGTTGTTGATGGAACCTTTTTGTGTGGATCATGTGCAATGTGTGTGTGAGGCATATTCTTGTTTGCTCCATGTTTGCATATTAATGTCTAGAACTTGCCCCGTGTGTGCGCAAAGCGAAATCCTAGGTTTGCTCTAGTCGGGAAATGATACATGCCTTCTTTTGATTTGCCTACCCTTACATATACACCTTGGAAAAATTGTCGTGATTTCTTTGACCTTTTGTTGGCACCCACACCCCGAGCCTACCCATTTGTTCTAAATTGTTCTCTTTTGGCCCTTTATTCCTTAAGCACTTTAGTTGATATTGTGGTATTATTGCGGAGTTGTGGTTGAAGATTGGGAGGTTTTTGAGTGGAACTAATGAAGAGGAATACTTGAATGAATTGTGTAGTAGTTGTTAATGAGCATTGGCAAGGTTGGAAAGTAAAAAAAGAAAACAAATGAAAAAAACAAAGTTGAAAAGAAAAGAAAAAAATTGTGGAAAAAGAAATAAAGAGAAAAAATATCCACTCCTTGCTAGTGTGTGCTTAAAAGAAAAAAATTGCTACTTGTTGACAAGGTGTGTGTAGAAATTGTTGATTGGGTGGCTTTGATGAGAATTGTGTTTGAAAAAAAATTGTGATGTATTAAAGTGCTTAGGGAGGTAGTCACTATTATCCATATGTATCCTACCCGCCCCTTAGCCTACATTACAATCTTTTTAAAGTCCTAGTTAATCCCGATTGGAGTAAGCTTACATTAGTGGAGTCCTACACTACGGGCAAGCGTATGGTACATTGTGTGTGACATGTGAGACTTTCATGAGAGTGAGTGAATTCGTTCTATGTTATTGTCCCCGTTCTATTCATGATATTCATTGTTGTGTGTGATATTTGGGGGACACTCTCTTGCTTCATTTTTGGTGAGGGCACATGGGTTGCATGAAATAGGTGAAGTTGGCTTCTTGGTTGAGTAGATAGGTGTGATTTTGTGGGAGCATGGTTGCAATGGGTTGAAATTGTGCATTTGAGCTATTTTGGGGTGGTTGTTCTCATATTTTTTTAGTTTGTAAATTGTGGCATGTTTGTTGGACCCATAGGAGTCATGTGCGCATTTGTTCAATGATCGGTATCAACCATAATCATAGGTAGACCTGTTCTATTAAGTGTTAGGATCTAGTTGGGAATTAGTCTTTGATGTTTGCTCGAGAGCAAGAAAAAGTCTAAGTGTGGGGTGGTGATGTTTGGCAATATTTGCCTATTTTACCTTAATATATTCTCACATTTTAGTACTTTATGCGCTCGTTATATGTGATAATTGTGTTTCTTGTGCTCACTTATCGTATTTGTTATTTTAGGAATGGTGCGGATGAATTCGAGGCAAGAACGAGCAAATTAGAGTAATGGACGCGTTGGAAGCTATATTGGACCAAAGCTTCAAGAAAGCCCTGAAGCGTTGGAAGCTATTCTGGAGCAAGGCTTCAAGAAAGCCCTGAAAATTTGGAGGCTATCGTGAGGCGTGGCTTCAAGAAAGCCTTGAGGCTGACGAGACAAAAGTTCTCCCAACTAGATTAGGCTTTGGTTTAACTTAGCCTAGCACTTTGTAATCAATATAAAACCTCTTTTATTTCATGTTAGAGGGGAGTTCGACTTTTGAGCAACCTTAAGAGCACCATACTTCATTGAACAAGGGTTTATTCCTAATCTTTCATCTATTACATCATTATTTCATCAATCGATTGCCTTGTGATTATGAATATGCGTAAGGCCAAATATTACGTTCTAGGGTTAGAGTATTTCATGAAAGTTGATGTTTGAAAATTGATTCCCATTAATTGAATCCCATAACGGGTTGCTTATTCTTTCTTGATTTCACTTGCTTAATTATTAGAGCTCGATAATTATGCATTATCTATGGTTTTTAGATTGAACTCGAAAGAGGGAATTTAATTACGTAATAAGAAAGAATAGAACTAGTTTGTGAACCCGGGCATCGGGGAACCAATTTGTGAGTAGGATAGACATATACTTGCTCGCCTAGTTTAACTAATTACAGAATTTGTTAATGCGTGCAAGTGATTCAACCCATAGACATATAGGGATCGAAGTAGGCTGCATAGACTGTGAAGAATCGAAAGGTTTTCACAGTTACATTTACTCTGTCAGTTAGTAACCTGGGATTTAAGAAGTGGAATCAATTGGAAAACTTAACTGGATTGTTCGTAACTCTGATCCTGGACCGTCCTCTTAATATTGTTAACAATCAAAGTTTGCACCATTGTCTGACTACACTTCCAGCATTTTAATTACTGCTTTTTAGTTACTAAAACTCTCACCATCAAAGAAAATGATCCCTGAATAGTTTGTTAGAAATTGTTTGTTAAGTGTTAGTCTGAATAGTCCTCGTGGGAACGATACTCGATTTATCACTTTATTACTTGTCGACCACGTATACTTGCGTGTGCGTTTGGGAGCAACAATCTGCTTCTTTAAGCAATGCTTCAAGCGTTGCAATTCGTGCATCCAGCTCACCCTGACTTCGTTGCCATGTCTTAGAAATATAGTCTCTTTTCAAACCCAACTTATACATCTCCATGAATTCCAAGTGGGTTATATATGTAACCTTTGTAATTACCAAACTCATGGATCATTCTGCATTACAAGGCAAAGTTGGACAATCCTTCATGTTCTTAGCCAACTCCACAATATTTGAAATCAATATATCTTTGTCTTCCAACATGCAGGTGGTTTTAACGTCTCTATAATTTGTACTTTTCCACTTTAACTTTTGATCTAAAGTGAAAGGCACATTCACCAAAAATATTCTTTTTGATATAAAGTCTGAAGCATCAATATCTGATGAGATACCACCGTAAGGAATCAAAAAAGTTTTATCAGTTTTATAATCCAGGATGTAATCAGAAGAAGCCGGAATTATTGACGAACTTGCACGCTTTACAATGATAGAAACACTAAGTGGAAAACCAGCATGGCTATCGAAGGTTGGTTCAATATCAAATTTACACATAGTTGATCTTGAATGTTTACGGCCATTGTATGATTGCGAGCATGTAACACACAATTCAGTACCTTCATTGAAGTTGGAGGATAGTTGTTCTTTTCTTAAGTCTCTTTCTCTATCCGCTATAACATCGGCAAGAGTTGGTATTTTCGGCATTGTAGCTAAAATAGGAAGAGGGTTGGTTTAGCAGGCTATAGAGTGAGTATAGAAGGTGGTGGTGTGGAAGAGGAACTTGGCTTGCTCTTATAATACAAGGAAAAACCATAATTCCTATAAGGATTGGATTTTGAATCCAAAAAGAAATTGGATTTTTTCTCTTTCTGATTTTGGAATCCGAAACCTTAACAAATTAACATTAAGAATATTTTCCTTTACTTTCCTACCACGTAATTGAAAAGGGAATTAAAATTGCTAGTGTATATAATTAAGGAATGATACAGTCCTTTGTTTTATTTTTCTAAAGGGTTTTTTATACAAATATACAAATTTTCACCTTTAATTACAAAAAAATTGCAAGATTTTTCTAATTACAAGGCATAGCAATATTTTTTTAGCACATTTTACAATAATCTAGGTAAATCAAAAAAAGGGAAATCAAAGCTACCAAAACCCCCATTTCTCAACCCCACCCCACCACAACTACCCTCCCCCAATTCCCCATCGTCAGAAACAGGCTATGCATTCGCGCCACCGTACACTGCCAAATTCTCCGGCGAGATCCTGGATTATAGCAACAACCAGAACCATCAACAACCGTATCACTTCATCTACTCCTTCAGGTAGTCCTCTAGTTTCGTTCCTCGCCGTCGACCCTCATTTCCCCTGAGCGAATATGAAAATTGATCTAAATGAAAGAGAAAAGGGACAGATGAAGGCAATGAAATCAGGAAACTGAAACCGCAGCGAACGGCGAGGTTTCGCCGGAAAATCGACAGCAGTCGCTCCTCCCCTGCTGTTTTGGCATGCTGCTGCATCTCTGTATTGTCTGTGTTGTCTCACTGTTTTGGGCATTTAGGTCATAACTTTTGGGAATTTTGATTGGAGAATTTAGTTGTTTTTACCGGAGAAAATAGTAGGTTAGTAATAGTGTTGATGGTGACACGTCAGTGAAGAGTGATAATGCTACAAAATTTAGAATCAAATATCAGTTGAAAAATGCAGTTGGTTAAAATGGAAAGTGACGGGGGAATTTAATAAGAAATTTAAAAGATAAAAAGTTAAGGAGAAAAAGAAATGTTGACGGTGAAACATTGCAGAAACAGTTGAAACGGTGCAGAAACAGTTAGATACAGTGCAAAAACAGTTAGATACGGTGCTGCAGAAACAGTTGAAACGGTGTAGAAACAGTTGAAACGGTGCAGAAACAGTTAGATACGGTGCTGCAGAAACAGTTGAAACGGTGCAGAAACAGTTAGAAACAGTTGAAACGGTGCAGAAATAGTTAGATACGGTACTGCAGAAACAGAAACAGTTAGATACGGTGCTGCAGAAACAGAAACAGTTAGATACGGTGCTGCAGAAACAGTTGAAACGGTGCAGAAACAGTTGAGATACAGTGAGATACAACGAGATACATCGAGGATGGGATGAGGAAAAGTGAAATTGGGGAAAATGATAGGAATAAAAGTGAAATTGGGGGAAATGGTGGGAGGAAAAGTGAAATAGGGAGAAATGGGAGGAGCAAAAGTGATAGTGGGGGAAATAGGTGGAATAATGTAAGGGTTTGGTATGTTGTGGGAAAATATTGCTATGCTTTTGCTATATTTCTAAATAACTTGTGTTTTCCTCTATATAAGATTATTTTGCTAAAATATTGCTATGTTTAGTAATTAAGTTCTAAAACTTGTACTTTTATGTAAAAAATCCTTTCCTAAAATGTATTCTGCCAGTTCCAAATTCCTACAATATAATTTGACAAACAGCAACCTCTAGGGTACTAATTGATAGATACCCAATTTTTGCAAAGTTGTTGACAAATAGCCAAAGGGAAGAGTTTAAAATTAGCCAAAGAGAACACCATGACAAAGTCCTGAATTTGTTCTTGAGTTCAAGAAATAAAACTTGGAGTTTGAAATGAGCTCCACTGCCAAACTTGGCATATTGTCCCGAAGTTCGAGCTGTTGTTTTTCAAAAATCATTTATGTTTTTATCTTATGACCATTTAACGAGAACTTTATAAATTCTGACTCTTTATCGATTAGCATTCTTAAAAGTGGCTACCCCGCCTAATTTTTCAGTTCTAACTAGCTCAAAGAAGTGAATTGTTTGGTGTTGAACGTGGATTTCTAACAGGCATATTACGCTTGATATCATAGAGCTAATGGACTAACAGTTTATTTCGGCAACTTTTTCTTCACACAATTACTAGAGGACTACAGACAGTGGAAGTTGAACTCAAACATGGTTTGCGTTGTGACATCTTGTCACAAACGTAATCTTTCGGCATCATTTTCATTTCAAATGTTGCAACGCAACTAAGATAGAGAGGTTTAATGCATAAGGCCTAAGGGAGTGGCCTGCAAATCCTGGAAACGAGGGTTCAAATCTGAGAGAGACAAAAAATGTGTGATACTAATTTTTTTTGTATGTCAAAGCTCAAAAGTTTGTGAACAGAGTTATTCTGTGGCTGAGCCGGTGGAATGATGTGCTTAATGAAATAGTTCTTGGGTGCACAAGTTAATCTGAAACTATTATTATGAAAACTGAATATGTAACAATTAAGATAGAAAATTTTAAACGTAATCTTGGTGTTAAACACAACCCAAAGATCTACCGTATCATCTTGTAGCCAAAAATATTAATAGATAAATTAATCAAAATTGGTTTCTCCAATGTGTCTTTAGATACGAGAAATAATTACTGTATGGGGCTTAAACTGATTTAGGATCACAAATCGAATTTGAGTTAAGAACACAAGCAAATCTTAGTATCAAAGTCTAAAAAGTGCTAAGAATAAGCGAAAATGCAAGAAATAACAGTGATTTCAATTTATGGATGTGAGTACAAATTTTGCCAAAGTTTCTGTATGTATTTCTGAATGCGTACAATGTAAAATGTGGAGCTATATATAGATACAAGGAGGTCTTGCCCACGTTTCCCTTGATTTATCATGCCTAAAACCATGTTCAACATATTTAGTAGTGGAGTTAGTGGGCCGAAACTGAAGGCAACCAGTTGACTGCACACAGCCTCATTCACCGGGGCATAGATTGTTGACTTCGCGCGCTTGACTGAACAATCGACCAAGGTGACATTTCATCGAGGCAAACACCTTACTTTCTATCCTCGGTTATGAGCTTCAATCCCTGACTTCGGTCGTTTGTGACTCTCCTCGACTTGCAGCTTGCTAACACTTGCTCGGTCACCATCTTGTCATATCATCGAGGTGCCACGCAGGCAAGCTGATTTTTACCCAATACAAATAGTCCCCCACTCTTCGGTTAGTTACCGAAGTTACCGAGGAGTGGAATAAAATTCTGCGGGAGAATGACGTGGCTCAATCCTATCCAAGCGTTTCAAATTTTTGTCAACGGTCCGCATCCCTTCCGATCACTGTTCATCGACACGTAGCTGTTGAACCCCAAAAATTATCCTTTCTTAAAGAAAAGATAATAGGTTTCAGGTATATTTCAACAAAATGGGACTCCAAAGGGCTTTCTTTGGAGTCGCCACCTAATTTAGGAGAATTAGGAACCAATTAATTAAATAGTGCGTGCAATTCCTCCGTTCAAGGAAAATGGTCTTTTTCAGAGATTCTACATAAGAGGTTCAATTATTTTCGAAAGAAGGTTTCAATTTGAAAGGACTTACGAAAATCCACAAAATGTGGTTAATCCTTCTATTTTCACAAAATAGCTAAATAATGCGATTTTCAAAAGTATTTAACTTTCAGTTTAAAACGGCACTAATTGAATTTAAGATCAAGTATACATAAAAAGGGTAGGGAAAATAAATGGCTTTAATAAGAAAAATAATTGACTTGAAGACTTGTATTAAAGTTGTATTTTAAAAGCAATTTAAAGATTATTACGAATTGGCTTGCACGCATTATTTAACTAAAAGATTCAAAACTCGTAAATAAGATGGAGATTTTAAAAAATAAAATATTCACAAAATAACTCAATAAATAACTAATAATTCATAATCAATAAATAAATTATTCTGCAATAATTATCTACGGTGAATTCCTATAGACATGCAATTTCTAAGGGATAGAGGGGAAAGAGAAGGGTTAGAAGGTAGAACCCAGAGATTGCGGATTGAATGACTACTTTTATTTTTGACATTATGCCCATGAGCCTAAGTTATATTAAGCGGCTCAACAAAGCATTTTCAAAATTCTATAGGTCTTCATTTCTTGAAAGCTTGAGTGCGAACTTGACCCCAAGTGACTCCAATACAATATAAGCCGTCCCAAGTGAGTTTAGCCAACTCGTCCCAAAAGTGTATTCATGAAAAGAGATAAATAATAAAGGAAAAGATTAGCAACTATATAATTAGAGAAACGTATTGAATCAAACTAATGCCCAAAAAAAAATAATAACAATAATAATAATGGACGGTAACAACCAAGCTAAGCAAGTGAAACGCAAACCATCTAGGATGAATAGTAAATGAGAGACATACTTGGATAACGGAGCATGCAATTGAGTATTTCAAAATTTATCTAGAATAACTTATCCTAGATTTATACAGGGCGAGCATCGATATAAATCATGCATATGGGGCATCAAGGAATAGAAAGTCATTCCTTTCAAACTTAAGGAAAAGGATTAGAAGTTAGTTTTTAACTAACGCTAGAACATGATGCTAAACCAAGCCAAAATAGACAAAGGCGTGGAAGTACCAAGAAACATACAGAATGAAATAAACTATAACAAATCGCAATCGAATGGCAAACAGGAAACAAACATAAAGCAGAGTAAACACAAAGAAACTTAAACTGAACTGGACCAAAGCAAAGCAAACGCAAAGAAATATTTTAAGCAGAATTTGATAAGAAAAACTCTAAGCTGAAGCTAACTAGAAAGAACAAAAGCTGATTCCTAAACAGAATTGAAATGTCTAACACATACAAATCCAAACTCATAACAAACAACTTTTCAAGCTTCTTTTACACCAACAACCAAAAATCCAGTCTTTGAAACAAGAAACAACTTCACGCTAGGGTTCGGACAGTTCAACAAGCATACAACATATACATCCCATTATATCCAGCTCATAAGTTGCATACATAATGTCAGCAAGTTCGGCAATGTGATAAAATATAAGAAGAAAGCTGAAAACATAAAAATGGAAACGTTTAATACCTTTTGCGGTGCAATGAACTAAGGCGAGGGATCTAAAGTAAGAGCAACTCGAACAAGCGATGAACAAAGTCGACGACTTGAAAAGCGAAGCGACAATTAAGAGGATAGGAATATCAATTCCAGAAATAAAAACTAGAGGCCAAACCACGACCATTTTTTTTAGAAATTTTTTCAGTGAATTAAAGAAAATTCCCTTCTATTTTTTTACTGCCGTTTCTCTTTCTCAAAACCCAGAACCCCCTAAAAATGAACTGAACTCATGAATTTATACCTGAGATTTAGGGTTTTAGCTGCGATATAATTTCTTTCAAGTTTATACCAAAAATCAACATTTTACCTATGAGATAAGGGTTTGAATCGTCCATCTCGAAAACATGGTACAATTCTTGCCCTTATCCCAAAAGAAAATATCCGTTGGGAATAAACAATGGCTCGGATTGAACCAGTTCAAAAACGGATGGCTGAGATTGATAATGCTACACACGTATGGAGAAGGTGATATGGCATCTAGAGGGGGGGGGGGACCAGTGAGTACGGATTCTTGGACTATTATCAAAGTTCTGGGGGAGAATTTTGGGGAAATTGGGGTCGGGTAGGAACTGAGCAATTCGGGAAAATGGGTTAGGGGATTAAGGGTTCGGGTAAGATTGTTTTTAGGGGAAATGAGTGTGTTGTGTGTATTGTATATATGTGTTACGTAAATAGGCTGATATTTAGACTCCACATGATTTTAGCCTCTTTTAAGATTTAATTAGGAAATGAAAGCATTGCACAGGTGAGTTGAAATTTGGGGTCATGCATTGCAAAATTAGCCCCCTTTTCTTTAAAATTATCAATTCGCTTTTGATTGTTAAAATTAACCTTATTAAAAATAATTAGACATTGATTTGAAAATTTCGGGACACAATTGGGTGTCAACAGCTGCCCCTCTTTACCCGAAAAGGATGAAAGAGTTTTCAGTGTAAAGAAGTTGACGGAAAACCAATTTTGTCACGATAAAGCCAAGGATTTTGATTCCAAGGAACAAAATACGAGGCTTATGGACATGGATATGGCCGAACTCCGGTTTCTGAGTTGCCTACATATCTCGGGTTGAAAGAGAATCAGGCCATATGTAGTTCGACGACACTTAGATACGAAAACTCGCGCGATTGACAGGAATGGACGCACGAATAGGAAAGAATTCAAACTGACCCCTAATCTGGATTGTAAGATTAGGTAAGACTTTGCTTGTTCGATTGCGATTCTTCAGATCCTCGTTGACGAGTCTAGCTCATATCAATGATTGCCCCAATTCACTGCTAAGAAAAAGTTCCACGTTATGCTCCAAATGCTGCTGCGGTATTGCCAAAATTCTGTAAAGACTTAACAAACAGTAAGCGAGCAACTGCTAATAAACTGTAATAATTGGAATAAGAAATAAATAAAGGGATAATATAAAATTATAAATGCTGGTTGTGATGCTATCAACAAGTTCTTCCTTCAATCAACTGATGAGGCGCTCCGTCCGGAAAACCTCTAGGATGATCATTATTCTGAAATAGTAAAGCAAGACAGTAAGTAAAGCGGGTACAAATTGCAGATGAATAAATAAAATAAATCGACTAACGAGATATAATGCCTCAATTTGCTTTGCCAAATCTTAGTCTGTGCAAATATAAAACATAATGCTTTTGCAGGACAACCAACCGGCGAGACACACCGCTCATGGTGTCCCATAGTTGACTTGTCTATTCTACTCTAAACAAGTATATAATATAATTCTTTTGCAGGACAACCAACCGGCGAGACACACCGCACATGGTGTCCCAAGTCGACTTGTCTATCGCTATTATCTACTTGAAAGAAAACTGCATATTCTATTTGTGGGTGGAAGGACCCGAATATCCTATTTGTGGGTGGAAGGACCCGAGATATCCTATTTGTGGGTGGAAGGACCCAAATATCCTATTTGTGGGTGGAAGGACCCGAGATATCCTATTTGTGGGTGGAAGGACCCGAATATCCTATTTGTGGGTGGAAGGACCCGAGATATCCTATTTGTGGGTGGAAGGACCCGAAATATCCTATTTGTGGGTGGAAGGACCCGAGATATCCTATTTGTGGGTGGAAGAACCCGAAATATCCTATTTGTGGGTGGAAGGACCCGAGATATCCTATTTGTGGGTGGAAGGACCCGAAATATCCTATTTGTGGGTGGAAGGACCCGAGATATCCTATTTGTGGGTGGAAGTACCCGAATATCCTATTTGTGGGTGGAAGGACCCGAGATATCCTATTTGTGGGTGGAAGGACCCGAATATCCTATTTGTGGGTGGATAAACCCTGTATCTTGCAAAATCTAAAATCGTCTGGCTTGTGCTTGTGTTGCGATAATCGAGCAAAAGCTAAAATTACAAAGAAATAAATAGAGTTGTTCTGCATATGCGATAAGACAAATATTCTTCGAGGAACTAATAGTTGCGAGTTCTCTCGTTTTGCTGCTTGAGATTTCTGCATTCAAAGAAAAATTGTATGTACTATAAAATTTCTTGGAAGTCGCGACACTTTGCATTGCTCCTTCCATCTTGATGCTGAACTTTGCGGTAAATGCAAAAATTGCCCCTATTTAATCAAAGCACAATTGTCAGTTTTTGATCAAATAACGATTAGCTTGTTTGAACACCTAATTTGGCTTCAAATCTGCATTTTGCTTGGATGGCAATCAAATGTGTTGTTGCTGCGAAAATTTGTCATTCTTGAAACTCTCCCTTTTGCACAAGAGAAACCATCTAAAACTGCTTTGGCTTGGTTTATTTGGGAAAAATAAAATTTCATTGATTTTGGGACTAAACCCGATAAGGGTAGCAAAACATAACGTAGTTCATTACAACTAGGATGAACAAAATTGCGACAGAGTAGTTAAAACATAAGATAGTTGGGCAATGAAATGCCATTTCAAGCTGCAAAAATGCGGTCTTTTCAGTCTTCTTAGCTTGCAAATCGCTTCTTCTTTGAATATCTTGGGGCTGATGCTTCGCCTTTAACAAAAATTGTGCCTGCGGGAGGAATGCTACAATAACCACTTAATGGATCTTCTTGCACAATGATTTTGCCGCTATCAATCATGCTTTGAATCTTGTATCTCAAGCCACTACATTCTTCAGTATCATGACCTTGGACATTTGAATGATAAGCACAATGTTTTAACGGATCAAAATGTGGAGGCAGATGCTTAGGAATTGTTCCTTTCCTTGGTTGCAAAAGTCCTTCAGCTTGCAATTTTTCAAATATGCTCGTCACAGACTCTTCTAGAGGAGTGAATGTATTCGACTTCCTCTTCTTTGACACCGGATCATCAGAATATGATTGTTGAAATTGACTTTGAGAGCCTTGCAAATTTGAGGGTTTCTCTGATTGAGTAGTGTACCCAAATAAACCAGAAGGAAATTTTCCTGTTGCTATGCCTTCTTCTATCATTTTTCCCAGTTGGATCAATTCAGAGAAAGTGCTTGCATTATTGACAACCATTTTGGCATAGTATATGCCTTCTTGCATGTTAATGAAAGCTGCTATTAACTTCTTCTCAGACAAGGGAGGATGCATCTTAGAAGCCTCTAACCTCCACCTCATAGCATATTCTGCAAAAGACTCATGAGACATCCTCTTAATGTTGCACATATCAAACACATCGGGATCTTCTACTATGTTGAACTTGTATTATTCCACAAAGTCATGAGCCATATTCCCCCATGTGTGCCATTTGGCAAATTCTTGTTTGGTATACCATGCAAGTGCCATTCCTGATAAACTTTTAATGAACAATCTCATCCGCAAAGCTTCATTCTTGCCAATTCCAATCAATCTGCTGCAAAAATCTTTCAAATGAGCGTAGGGGTTTCCCTTTCCATCAAAAGTGTTGAATTTTGGTATCTTATACACATGTGGAAGCTCAATGTCCGGGTGAATGCATAAGTCTTCACAACATAAACTCTGAATGTTCCTAGAGTGCAACTCATCTCTAATGACCTTGTGCAAATTGTGAATTTGTCTCTTCATGCTATGTGAATCAGTTGTCTCAACTTCTTTTCTAGGCAATTCTCGTGGGCGTACTATCACTTGATTTGATTGACCACAGCAGGCATAGTGCTAAAAGGTGATTGGCATAAAGTTGCAGCTGGCCAAGCACTTGGATTTGTAAGATATTCTTGTGAGTTTTGTGGATATACAGTATGTATAGGCATTGGGTAATGGGGCATTGTTAAGTAAGGTGGATTAGAGGTAAAGCTTGTATTTGGCAAAGGTTTGCTAGTGTTGACAAAGTTGACAATCCTAGTCCTTTGGACCACATGTTCTTCAACATCATCATTCTGTGCTTGCAAGATGCCCATACCAGAACTGGTTGCCTGAAGCTGCTTTGCCATGTTGTTTCGTCCTTGATGCAGATCTTCAGCCATTTCAGTGTTCAATGCTAGCCAACCTTTAACAAATGAATTCTACACTTAATACGTAAAATAGCAATGCATGCATAAGGATTTTAAATATAAAATAGGCCATTAGGCCGAATGGATGGGATCAAATTCCCGAATCAACAAAGGAGTAAAATATTTGAAAGTTTGAAACTCAATGATCAACAAAATTTGATATTTCTAGACGCGAATCGAGAAAAACAACTTTGAAATGTTTTACTAAATCAGTATGCGTGCTAGACCATTTTGGCACAATTTGCTAAAATGGTCGGCTTATTTTGAACATCAATACTTTGCTCGATTATCGATTCTTCCTTGCAAAATGACAGTCTGCACCAATCCTTGAAAACTGCTTCTAATAACGACCAAACTAACGCAATGTCTTCAACTTGCTTTTTGCAAAATTCTGCCCCAGTTATGACTTCAACATTTCAACTTGCTTTGCAAAAACTGCTCCAGTTATGAATTCTGATTCTTCAAATTTTTTAGCAAAAGCTGCCCTTGTTGTAATCTCTCACGACTTCTACTTGCTTTGCAATATTTGCCCCAGTTTCTATCTTTGGAAAAATTAAAATTTAAATACTAAAAGGTCGAGCCCGATGGAGGAGCCTACGTATCCCTCCTTGGGAATCAGACCGTTCGTAGTTCTGCTTACATAGAAGAGAATTTTCAAATGTTGGTGTAACCAAAACTCGATATGAGTTGCCTACGCTTCCCGCTTTGGGAAACCGGTTACAGTAGTTTGCTTATATAGAAATAGATTCACACATTCATAATTTGATATTCTTTCTTTTCTTTTCTTTCAACAAAACTAACAAAAGGAAATTACAATAGCTACTTCCTAATAATGCGAATAAAATAACTTCCGCTTCTGCAACTATACTGCTTTTCTAGAATTTGATAGGTGCTTAAATGCCCTTCTTCGAGCTACTGCCCTTTGCATATGGAAGGATTGCCACAAAAGGTTGGCCAATGACCTTAGGAGATATAATTTTGACCCGGCCAGAGTTAATCAAGTCTTCAACCTTCCTCTTAAATAAAGTGCATTCTTCAATACTGTGCCCCTGCATCCCTGAATGGTAAGCACAAAATTTCCTCAAATTTTCAGGCTTGCGTGGTTCACACGACTTTGATGCTATAGGTTGTACTAAATCGGTCCCCATAAGCCATTCAAACAATTTTGTATAAGATCCTGGTATAGGTGTGAATGCAAAAGCAGATCTTTTGGTGCGGCTTGATTGCAAACTTGGATTGACAACTGTTTGCTTGACTGCATTAGGTCTCACCGCTATGGCTGGCAAAGGACTTGGCATAACGGATTTTCTTTTATCTTTGGACTGTGCCTCGACCAAGCTACATATTCTCTTGTCAGATATCGAAGTCCTCTCATCTAGCTCTTCTTGGAGCTCTATAGATTTTATCTTCAATGGACTTCCTCTTGCAAAGGTCAGGTTTGGTAGTTCGTGCTGCTTGACAAAGTTACGAGCTAAGTCATCCCATGTGAATCGATTTTCAAGGTCTTGTATTGCAAACCACGTTAAAGCCGGCCCTGCTAGCGTCTTAACAAATAACCTCAGCTTGATTCCATTGCTTTTTCCAAATATTGCCACCCAATCGACAAATGCTTTCAAATGATCATGAGGATCTCCTATCCCATCATACACTGGTGGATCAGCCACGTCAAGAACATTCACATTTTCCCTTTCTGGTTCACCTAAGCCTGCTTAAGATGGTAGAGCCTTCCCATCTGCCATTGTGCCATTGCTCTCTTTAGCATTGGGAAGCCCTTCCCCGTTGCTTTTCTCATTGCTTGTTTTTGATGAGAAGCCACCAAATTCTTTTTCCAACAGGAATGCATGCAAATTAGGAAATTGTTGAGTATCACACTCAAATGCTGGAGCTACTTGCATTGTAGGAGGTGCAACAGTATAGATAAGAGCAACAGGAACGCTTGGTCCTGGACTTGGCACATTACGCACTGGATTGCGAGCATCCATGAGCGCGACAACCAATTTAGTAAGGCTATTGAGTCTCTTTTCCAGACTTGCTGCGGTCGCTTCAAGCTTGTTAACCTTGTCTTGGTGGGATTCATCATTTTCAGTCAAGTCAATCACAGCAGCTTGACAAGCCATAGGTCCTGATCTTGATGTTCAAAATAATTAACCCTTTAGAAACGCATACCGAATTTAATAAAAATTTATTAAAGATGAAACTGACGGGTCAACTTATTCCAAAATGGAGAAATTGAGACCGTACTGAAAAGACCCAAAAAGTTTAAGTAGGACATTTGTTTCGTTAAAGAAAACTAGACAAAAACAATGCTTATTAAATTCTGAGAAGTATTATTTATTAAAAGGATGGAACACTTAAAATTTGATGCTAAAATAATATTTTGTAAAATTAAGATAGACCAAATAAAGATTCAAAAAGTATTTTAGAATAATAATATGCATGCTTTCATGTTATAAGTAAATAAAGTAATTAAATGAGTAAAGAGAATAAAGTGGTTAATTCCTGCAAACAAATACAGTGTTAGTCAAATCCCCATATCAAGCAAATTGAGTCACCCAACAAACAATGCAAATGAATTACAGGTGATTAGCACATAGCAAATAAGCATTTAGCAAGTTATTGCATAGTAGACAAATAATTGATATGTGGCAAAAACAACTAATCAAGCATAAATAAAGATGCAGGCGTGTCCTACCCTGTAAAGTACCTCTTTGTGCCAGAGGTGGGCCTAAGACACCAAGTAGGTGATAATGAAAAGTAGTCCAAGCCGTTTTTGCAATAATCGAATTTAGAGTAAGTGACAATGACAATAATAATAATTTCTCTTTCGTTATAACTTGATTTTGAGTACATCATTGTTACATCAAAATAGAAACTGCCAAACATAATTTAAATTCATCATTTTGAGTACAATAAAAATATAAATAATTGCTATAACTATGTTGCATCAGGCTCGAGGAGGCAATGAAACTGAAATGCGGACCTGGTTAGGGTCAATCCTTGCTTGCTTGCACAATCGGTGTAATTTCTGACATCTGGTCCCAAATGTGGTTTACATCCAAAAACTTGCTTGAATGGACCGAACGTCTTATCATCCTTTCGACGTCTCTTGCCCCTAGCTTGTTATCTTCTTCCAAGTATCTTCACAATTTCAACTTGATGACTATTTGAAATACCTCTTGAATTCAAGTATCTTCTAGTCTACAAAATTAATAAAAGTATTCTAAATTTAATTAATTGCAAAACTTGGCTTGGACTGGAAATTCCGTTATCACATAAACACATAATATGCACTGTTGTTGGATTTAAAACCGTCAACGAAAAACGGCGATTTTCTAACTATGGAGGCGGTGCCAAGGACCGGGTCCAATCTAAGGCTTATGCATGCATGTTCCTAACGAAAACTCTAGAGTGGGTTTACTAGACACAAGGCTGTTTGAGTGGCAAGCGGTCACGCGGTAGTAAAACCATCCGCTCACCCCGTAGGTACGCGCACTCTTTCTTAAAGGGTTTTTTATGAGTTGCGGGTGTATATGCATGCACCTCGCGGGTATAAGTAACCATGAAGAAACTCCCAGGAATGGGGGAAATATGAACGGAATGCCATTTTAATATGTGCGCAAATAAAAGTGTAGTGACATGCTTTCAGTGACAAACAATTGCAAATAATCAAATTAACTATTCATGCTATTTTTTGCAAATAATAAACAAATAAAGAATTATATTGTGAACACCTTGCGGTTAGAACCTTAAGGTATCCCCAGCAGAGTCGCCAAGCTGTTGAACCCCAAAAATTACCCTTTCTTGAAGAAAAGATAGGTTTCGGGTATATTTCAACAAAATGAGACTCCAAAGGGCTTTCTTTGGAGTCGCCACCTAATTTAGGAGAATTAGGAACCAATTGATTAAATAGTGCGTGCAATTCCTCCGTTCAAGAAAAATGGTCTTTTTCAGAGATTCTAAGTAAGAGGTTCAATTATTTTCGAAAGAAGGTTTCAATTTGAAAGCACTTTCGAAAATCCACAAAATGTGGTTAATCCTTCGGTTTTCACAAAATAGCTAAATAATGCGATTTTCAAAAGTATTTAACTTTCAGTTTAAAATGGCAGTAATTGAATTTAATATCAAGTATACATAAAAAGGGTAGGGAAAATAAATGACTTTAATAAGAATAATAATTGGCTTGAAGACTTGTATTAAAGTTATATTTTAAAAGCAATTTTAAGATTATTACGAATTGGCTTGCACGCATTATTTAACTAAAATATTCAAAATTCGTAAATAAGATGGAGATTCTAAAGAAATAAAATATTCACAAAATAACTCAATAAATAACTAAACATTAATTCATAATAAATCAAATAAATTATTCTACAATAATTATCTACGGGGAATTCCTATAGACATGCAATTTCTAAGGGATAGAGGGGAAAGAGAAGGGTTAGAAGGTAGAACCCAGAGATTGCGGATTGAATGACTACTTTTATTTTTGACATTATGCCCATGAGCCTAAGTTATATTAAGCGGCTCAACAAAGCATTTTCAAAATTCTATAGGTCTTCATTTCTTGAAAGCTTGAGTGCGAACTTGACCCCAAGTGACTCCAATGCAATATAAGCCGTACCAAGTGAGTTTATCCAACTCGTCCCAAAAGTGTATTTATGAAAGAGATAAATAATAAAGGAAAATATTAGCAACTATATAATTAGAGAAACGTATTGAATCAAACTAACGCCCAAAAAAAATATAACAATAATAATAATGGACGGTAACAACCAAGCTAAGCAAGTGAAACGCAAACCATCTAAGATGAATAATAAATGAGAAACATACTTAGATAACGGAGCATGCAATTGAGTATTTCAAAATTTATTTAGAATAACTTATCATAGATTTATACAGGGCGAGCATCGATATAAATCAGGCATATGGGGCATCAAGGAATAGAAAGTCATTCCTTTCAAACTTAAGGAAAAGGATTAGAAGTTAGTTTTTAACTAACGCTAGAACATGATGCTAAACCAAGCCAAAATAGACAAAGGCGTGGAAGTACCAAGAAACATACAGAATGAAATAAACTATAACAAATCGCAATCGATGGCATTTTCTTGCTTCAGGTAAATGTTAATTGACATGTCAACTAAGTAAGTTGATAATCTTCTCCGTCACCTAATATCTATAACAGTAACAGTAATCAGCCCATATGGATTTCCTTTTATGCTTCCTATTCACCAACACTTGCTTCATAATGACAATGGAACATTAACCTAGAGGGAAACCCAGGCAACCAAACATGAAGGTCAATCAGGAAACTAAATCCGAAGGCTGAGAGGGAGATTTGCAGAAGCTTAAGGAGATTTAAACAGAGGAGACATAATCATCAAGATGAAGGCAGAAACTAAGAGGAAAACTGCACTAAAAGACTAACAGAACTAAAGAAAAACTGGTCTCGAAGCTTAACACCACTAACAAACACTCTTGCATACTTGCATAAACAAACATCTACACACACTAGCTAAAACTCAAACAAATGCCTGCTAATACTCCATGACTAATCTTCCTGAATACTCCAGACCTCTTGACCCTGAAACACCACCATTATCAACTCCCAAACCTAACTACAAGCACCTGCATACAGGACATCAGCTCCTACCAGCTATTCACACCTCCTGAACTCTCACTACTCTCAAGACAAACTATCCAGAACACCCAAAACCACCTGCTAAGCAAACTGAGAACAACTGCAGCTACTAGAATCCCTCAACTTACACAGAACCATACACTGACCTCTAAAACAAAACAACATGGCCCTGAACTCCTTTCCTTGCTGACAGAAATCAAGCAAGAACAGCTCACCCACACACTCTCAATCTGCACACATAAACTGAACAATCAACTGAACACTCTCAATCTGCACACATAAACTGAAAAATCAACTGAACACCATAAACGGATCCTGTACTCTCCCAAACAGACCCCTACTCCACCAGACAAGCCACCCTAAATCTGAACACATTCACACCCAAAAACCCAGTGAAATAACCGGGAACAGCCTCCCTCAAGCCAATAAATTCTCATGGCAAACAGGAAACAAACATAAAGCAGAGTAAACACAAAGAAAATTAAACTGAACTAGACCAAAGCAAAGCAAACGCAAAGAAATATTTTAAGCAGAATTTGATAAGAAAAACTCTAAGCTGAAGCTAACTAGAAAGAACAAAAGCTGATTCCTAAACAGAATTGAAATGTCTAACACATACAAATCCAAACTCATAAAAAACAACTTTTCAAGCTTCTTTTACACCAACAACCAAAAATCCAGTCTTTGAAACAAGAAACAACTTCACGCTAGGGTTTGGACAGTTCAACAAGCATACAACATATACATCCCATTATATCCAGCTCATAAGTTGCATACATAATGTCAGCAAGTTCGGCAATGTGATAAAATATAAGAAGAAAACTGAAAATATAGAAATGGAAATGTTTAATACCTTTTGCGGTGCAATGAACTAAGGCGAGGGATCTAAAGTAAGAGCAACTCGAACAAGCGATGAACAAAGTCGACGACTCGAAAAGCGAAGCGACGATTAAGAGGATAGGAATATCAATTCCAGAAATAAAAACTAGAGGCCAAACCACGACCACTTTTTTTTTAAGAAATTTTTCAGTGAATTAAAGAAAATTCCCTTCTATTTTTTTACTGCCGTTTCTCTTCCTCAAAACCCAGAACCCCCTAAAAATGAACTGAACTCATGAATTTATACCTGAGATTTAGGGTTTTAGCTGCGATATAATTTCTTCCAAGTTTATACCCAAAATCGACATTTTACCTATGAGATAAGGGTTTGAATCGTCCATCCCGAAAACATGGTACAATTCTTGCCCTTATCCCAAAAGAAAATATCCATTGGGATTAAATAATAGCTCGGATCGAACCAGTTCAAAAACGGATGGCTGAGATTGATACAGCTACACACGTATGGAGAAGGTGATATGGCATCTAGAGGGGGGGGCAGTGAGTACGGATTCTTGGACTATTATCAAAGTTTTGGGGAAGAATTTTGGAGAAATTGGGGTCGGGTAGGAACTGAGCAATTCGGGAAAATGGGTTAGGGGATTAAGGGTTCGGGTAGGATTGTTTTTAGGGGAAATGAGTGTGTTGTGTGTATTGTATATATGTGTTGCATAAATAGGCTGATATTTAGACTCCACACGATTTTAGCCTCTTTTAAGATTTAATTAGGAAATGAAAGCATTGCACAGGTGAGTTGAAATTTGGGGTCATGCATTGCAAAATTAGCCCCCTTTTCTTTAAAATTATCAATTCGCTTTTGATTGTTAAAATTAACATTATTTAAAAATAATTATATATTAATTTGAAAATTTCGTTACAAAATTGGGTGTCAACAGTGGCGACCACTCATGCAGCACCGAATGGTCACGCCATTTTTCTCGCATTTTCCAACGTTACAATGATGATTTTTCTCAACTTGCTTTCCCACCAACCTATTTATACTTCCACACAAGGTTGTTCTCACCACTTTCAACATCTGCCTGCAACAGTGATAAGGAAAGAAAGAAAAAACCCATCTTCATCTTGACCATTTTCTGTTTCTAAGAAATCCTTTGTATTCAAAAAGCTATAATCATGTCTGCAACACACTCTACACAAGATTCAAGCGCTTCAGGCGAGAGGGCGAGGATTTCCTGCTTCGCCACTGCAATAGCTAGTGGCGATATCATCGTCACCGTACCGGTGATACAGGTTATGGAGGCGGAAGGCGGTGGAGAAGTGACATCCAACGTCAGTGGTTCTAGGCAGCGCAAAGAGAGAGCCAGGCGCGATAGAGCTGAAGTGAGTAAAGATGTCAGCATAGAGGAGGAGGATGACATCATCGGTGGTGATGCCATGGCGGTAGTTGATGCTGACGTAGAAAGAGTCATCAATAGGGATGACGATGGTGAGGGCGACGACGCCAAGGGCGAGGGCGAAGATGACACCGAGGCCACTACAGAAACTGGGGGCTAGCTGCCCGCTACCGAGGGTGGGCATGATGCCGAGGCTGGACCTTCGGGTCCTGAAAAGAAACTTCCAAAAATTCCCCTCGAGCAAGAGCTCGAGCACCATCAGATCATTCCATCACACTTCAATAATGGTAAAGATCTGAAGCTACAAAAACAGTCTGTTGATCAGGAAGAGCTGAATAGAAATATACCAGTGAACACAACGCCGACCCGAATTACTCAAGCTCACGTAGAACGAGTCCGCAAAGATTGTGGGTTTGAGCTCGAGGTGAAGGTGATCATCCCCAATCCGACTAGCAGAGTTTTCAACCATGTGGAGGGGCTGTCTTTTGTGTATACCTATCCATTTATCATTGGGTTCACTCTCCCCGTTCACAGGGTGATCGACGACTTTTGCCAAACATACAATTTATGCTTGGCTCAACTTGGCCCTGGTGTCTGGAGGGTTGTTCAGTGCTTTGCTTGGCTGAGTAAGGAGGCCAAGGTGGACTTTACTTTGCAACATCTTGTTGCACTTGGTGCACCTTTGTAAGACTGTTGCACTTGGTGCACCTTTGTAAGATACTAGAGGGGGTGAATAGTGTCCTTACCTTATTTTTAAACCTAAAACTTGCTTTTAACTTTCTGCGTCTAACTCACAAAGATCCAGGTTCCTTGCAAGTTTTACCTATCTCTGAAACTAAACAAATTGCGGAAACGTAAAGAACACAGAGATTTTTACGTGGAAAAATCCTTGCTCAAGGGATAAAAAATCACGACCCAAACTCTTGGGATTTCAACTCTTCCACTAAAGGAAACCCGAGCAAGTTTTAGACTACAACATAATGTAATCAAGGAACTAGAACCCCCAAGTACCTAGAACTTTCCAAGCCACACGGTAGCTGGTAAGATTAACTCTACTTAACCTCAATAAGTAATCTCTACTATATGCTTCTAAACAAGCGAATAGATTACAACTCAATAGCCTATAACAAAGAAACAAAAACAACAGACTTATCTATGAAATTGCTCCTTCGTAAGGTTTTTCTGCTCAGCCTTTGTTCTTGCATACAAAGCTTCTCACGATCTGATTGTACTTGATATGCTCTGTTGAGATGTCTTTTGTGCGTACCGATTCTGGTCAAATTAACTTGTATATATAGGAACTAGACTTAGCCGGATCCAACTAAGTTTAGGAATCCTTTTCCTCTTTGAAATCAGTTTAAACAAGGTTACCCATATTTCCTTATTTAAAACCTAAGTTAATTTGCCTTATGTTCCAATCCATTGTCGTTTAGGAACCGCGTCCTTCTCAGCACCGCCTCTAGCTTCTTCTACTTCCGGTAAGATTGGAACTTTGACTCCAGCCGTTCTTTTCTTTCCTTTTTCAACTCTGACTTGATCAACTCGTTGAATAGTTGGTCATCTCACTTCGACTGTGAACCTTTTAATGGTCCACTTAGCACCAGGTCCTTTGTCATCTTCAAAACTCATTCTTCAACAAATTCCCCCTTTTTGATGATGACAAACCATGTTATCTCACCGAGGATTTATACTGTCAAGAACCTGCAAAAATCAACCACGAATCGGGGTAATAATAGTTAGGCGAAAAATAGGTCACAAACATACAACAGACTAACATACAACTAACTTCCCCCTTTTGGCATCATCGAAAAGTTTCACAGTTGTCAGAACCTGCTCAACTTAAATTAAGTCTAGATGACTCTAGTGCCAAAGGCAGCAAGCCAACCTTTAAACGTCAGGAACCTGTTTCAGACAATAAATACTAGCAGTTAGGAGATTTATAGCAACAAAAAATGCCAAACCGGCTTAAACATCCAAAGCAGCATTCAAATATTACAAACCAAAATATAAGATTGTCTTAAAACAGGCCATAAAAAGAACCAGGAGGGGATTAGGGAATGGAACTGGTTCAGAATTGGGGAATATCATGAATGTTAAAGTGAGCAAGCAACAAGGCGAGGCGACGCGAGTTTCCTTCTCTTTCACGCTCCAGCTCTGCATCCAGCCTTGTGTTTTCAGCATTCATCCAGGCCAGCTCATCATTTTGCCTTTCAAGCTGCCTCCTGAACCCCTCAATTCTCCTGTCTACTCTGTTGTTCCTCCTTTCCTCAGCATCATCCTCCATAGGCTCTAGTTCATCAGCAGGTTCACTATCCAACACATAGTCACAATGCCTTCACTTACTGTGCAATTGGAATAAAATTCTCGAACCTCTTGCTCTCTCAGCTGTCTAGCACCATCACTGAATAGGTTCAACCAACCTTGAGCTCTCAACTTAGCACCAAGTTGAGTCATACCCTCTAGCTCCAGATTAGTTAGAATTTTACCCTTCACCATTGGTAGACCTCTAAAGTAGGCCACCCTCCTCTTCTTGTCTTCCTTGTCATCTCCAATCACCAGCTTTGATTTGGAACCTCTCCTACGAACCTCAGGTTCCTCCACAATCTTCTCCTGCTGCTCTCTCAAAGAGCCACGAGTCGCAGGTCTTCTCACATGACTCCCTTCTTTTCTACTACTTTCTCCCATCCCCTCTGCATCTCCAGAACTACCCATTTTTGAACTACCTACAAATTCTCCTCCCTTTACTAGCCATCTTTTCTTCACAGTTTGTTTTTGTTCCTGAACTACTGGCCTCTTTCCCAATCTCCTCTGTTCCTCCGCCACCACAACATCTGTCTCACTGGAGGAACTTTCACTAGCTTGAGGAGTGCGATTGGGCTCAGGCAACACAGCATCTAAAGGTTCAGTAAAACCTACACCTTCTACATTCTCTTCCACATAATCATCAATATCTCTCAGATCTGCATCATCACCAGCCACAGAACCAGAGAACGAACCAGGTTCTTTCTCAGGTTCCTTAGGAGGTTCAGAAGATTTTCTTTCTCCCTTGTCACTAATAGTCTTTTCTACCATAGGAACTGTCTCATGAACAGGTTCCTCAACTATGTTCTCAGTTTCTTTAGTGACCACGACAACAACCTCTGTTTCGACAACTTTTTCAGGATTTTCTACAACTACCTCCTCCTTATCTCCTACTTCATTATCAACTTGTTCTTCTAAATCTACAGGCATAGAGGGTACAATAGTATCGACAACTATAGTACCAGTAGGAGAACTAGGGTTTACTTTTCAGTTTCTTGGACGATTTCTTGAGTCGCTTCAATAATCCCTTCCACCGTACCAGTTTTTGGAACACTTTCCCCCCTTACTAGTTGCTTCCTCCGACAACTTCTTCTGTCTTGATTTTGAAAACTTCCTTGCCATAGCCACAGAACGATTTGTGGCTAGTTGCTTTGCCTTTTTATTTAGTTTAGATAATTTGAGTTTTGGAGAAGAGAGTTGAGAGTCTACTTTGGAACTGGTCGAAATTCTGTTTTACAGAGGATTGTGTTTTTAGAGAGAGAAAATATTTTGAGAGAGTTTAGAATTTTCAGCCGATAGAAACAATGTCTATGATCAAGTAGTGGAATAGAGACGGGTTTAGGTTTATCAGGAAGGGGAACAGGTTGATGGGATTGGAAAAAGCTGCTGCTACTTATTACGCATAGGAGCTGACGCCATCAAGGTTCAAAAAATTTATATTTTAAAAGTTTTACACTAATCCGGCGCCAAGAGAGGGTGATTGGTAACAGATTAGGCCACGTAAGACAACATTATATTCAGTAAGTAATATAGAATATGTATCTGAATGTCCATGCACCAGTTTCTTTAATTATATCCTAGATTTCAAAAATTTGCCAGTATCTAAGTCATGAAAACAGGTTCCAAACAGGTTAGCAAGCAAAACAATTAAGTTTTCATAGTAGAATCAACTAAGCAAAGTTAAGCAAAGTAAATCAAGGAAACTTCACTAGCCAATCATTGGGAGAACCAGGTGCTGCTTCGTTCATTGTATCTTGGTCATCCCTAGCTCAAGCCCGTTCTTTTCAAATTGTACCCTGTTCAATGCCTTAGTGAAGATATCAGCAATTTGGTCCTCAGTCCTGCAAAAGTTCATAATAATTAGGTCTTTCTCAACATTGTCCCTTAGAAAGTGATGTCTCATATCAATGTGCTTTGTTCTCTTGTATTGGACCGGGTTCTTGGCAATATTTACTGCACTGGTATTGTCATAAAAGATTGAAACTGGTCCACACTCGATTCCAAAGACCTCCAGCTGCTGCTTGATCCATAATAACTGTGAACAACATAAAGCAGCTGCTACATATTCAGCTTTAGCTGTGGATAATGCCACTGAATTTTGTTTCTTTGTAGTCCATGAAACTAAACAAGGACCTAGGAAGTGTGCCATCGCAGATGTACTTTTCCTATCAACCAAGTGACCAGCATAGTCAGCATCTGCATACCCAATTAGATCAAAACTTCCACCTTTTGGGTACCATAAGCCGAGATCTTAAGTTCCTTTCAAATATCTCTAGATTCTCTTGACTGCAGTTAAGTGTGACTCCTTTGGTTTTGATTGGAACCTTGCGCACAATCGCACACTATAAACAATATCTGGACGACTTGCAGTTAAATACAGAAAATAACCAATCATTCCTCTGTACTTAGTTTCATCGATTGAAGCACCAGTTTCATCCAGATCTATCTTCCTTCCAGGAGCAATGGGTGTGTTCATATCCTTAGCAGACTTCATATCATACTTCCTTAACAGCTCTTTGATGTACTTCTGTTGGTGGATCATTGTGCCTTCCTGAGATTGCTTGATTTGTAAGCCTAAGAAGAAATTTAGCTCACCCATCATACTCATCTCAAATTCACTTCCCATCAGGTCGGCAAAATCCTTGCAAAGGCTCTCATTTGTAGCACCAAAGATGATGTCGTCTACATACACTTGAACAATCAGCAGGTCCTTGGTTTTCTTCCTTAAAAATAAAGTATTGTCTATTTTACCTCTTGTAAATCCATTCATCAATAAGAACCCAGACAACCTTTCATACCAAGCCCTAGGAGCCTATTTCAACCCATACAATGCCTTGTCAATCTTGTAGACATGATCAGGGAACTCTGAACTTTCAAAGTCAGGTGGTTGAACCACATACACCTCTTCATTCAAATAACCATTAAGGAATGCACTCTTCACATCCATCTGGTGCAGCTTAAACTCCATGTAAGCTGCAAAAGCAATAAGCATCCTAATGGCCTCCATTCTAGCAACAGGTGCAAAGGTTTCATCATAATCGATTCCTTCTTCTTGACTATAACCTTGAACCACCAGTCGTGCCTTGTTTCTTGTCACTATGCCATGTTCATCCAGTTTGTTTCTAAATGCCCATTTAGTACCAATGATGGACCTGTTTGTTGGTCGAGGGACCAGGTGCCATACCTTACTTCGTTCAAACTGATGAAGTTCCTCTTGCATCGCAATCACCCAGTCTGGATCCTCAAGTGCTTCACGTATATTCTTTGTTTCTATTGAGGACAGAAATGCAAAGAATGCACAGAAGTTCTTCAAAGCTCTCATGGTAACAAGTCCAGTGTTTAGATCAGACATGAGGTTCTCCAGTGGATGATAACTTTGATATCTCCAAGGTTTAGGCCGAATCTGCTGAGTGTCGTTTCCAGGAGGATCTGAGCCATCTACATCATCTTCCTCTTGCTCTTTAGTTCCCCCTGTCTGATTGCCTTCTAGTTCCCCCTGAGTTTGATCCTTATCATCCAGATTACTTTTAACTCCATTCAAATTCTCAGGATCTTCAGCAGGTTCATTCCTTGCAAGACCAATCTCCTGATCATCATCTTCTTGTCTGTTTGTAATACTTTCAGATTCATCAAATACCACATGCACACTTTCTTCTACAGTCAAGGTCCTCTTGTTGAACACTTTATAAGCTTTACTTTATGAAGATTATCCTAAGAAGATGGCTTCATCACTTCTAGCATCAAACTTCTCTAGAGGTTCTTTCCCATTGATATGCACGAAACACTTGCACCCAAAAGCTCTGAGATGTGCAATATTAGGTTTCCTGCCTCTAATCAGATCATAGGGAGTTTTCTCTCACAGAGGACGGATAGAACAACGATTTAGCAAGTAACAAATGGTGTTGACAGCTTCAGCCAAAAAATTCTTCGATAGACCGCTGGATAAGAACATAGTTCTAGCCATGTCCTCAAAGGACCTGTTCTTCCTCTCCACTACACCATTCTGATGAGGGGTCCTTGGTGCAGAAAAGTTGTGATCCACACCATTCTTATTACAATATTCAGCAAACTTAGCATTCTCAAATTCTGTACCATGGTCGGACCTTATACTCACTAGTTGAAGCCCCAGTTTCTTCTGATTGACTCTGACCCAGTCCTCGAACATATCATATGCTTCATCTTTAGATCTGAGGAACACGGTCCATGTATATCTGGAGTAGTCATCAACTATTACCATTACGAATCTCTTACCTCCTCTGCTCCTTACCCTCATCAACAAGTCCATGTGAACCAGCTCAAGTGGTTTAGTAGTTCTAACCACTTTCTTTGACTTGAATGAAGATCTTACATGTTTCCCCCTCACGCAAGCATCACAAATCTTGATGTCATTGAACCTCTTGCTTGGCATTCCACGAACCAGGTCCTTTGACACCAACTTATTCAATTGAGTCAGGCTTGCATGTCCTAGTCTCTTGTGCCACAACTGACTATCATTCTCTAGCACATCCAGACAAGTCAAATTATTTTCAGGAATAGACCCTAATGTCGCCTTGTACACGTTGTTAGCTTGTTTCCCTTCAATTATGACTTCACCAGTATGCAGGTTCTTCACAGTGCAACCTTTCCAATACCAACAATTTCACCGCTCTTGCCTCCTCCAAAAGCCACACTACCCCCTTGAAACGCTGCGAGTGAGAGAAAGCTCCTTCTATCTCTTATCATGTGCCTGGAACACCCACTATCAAGAATTCAGCTTGGGTTGTTCCATCTCACTCCAGCCTGTAAAAAGAAATCGAGGGTTAGTAACAGGAACCCAGACTAGCTTGGGTCCCTTTTTGTTATCGAATGGATGAATCAAATCTTTTCTAGCCCAATAAAGTAAAACTGATTTGTTATTCCTTTTCACTGCATCTTTTGCAACACTACATTCATTCTTAATATGTCCAGTCTTACCACACAAGAAGTAGAGTTTGTTGCAAGGAAGTCCTACATATTTACTATTAGGGTTCCAAGCAGGTAAAGGTTTCCTATGTCCTAATCCAGTTTTACCTCTATTATGATTTTCATGCAACCAATTCAAAGCTTCAGAAGACTTGTTCCATTTAGTGAGTCTGGTGAGCTCAGAGCTAGCTTTTTCAACCTTCTCCTGAAGAACCCGGTTCTTCGCAGTTTCCTGATACAGAGCCAGGTTTTTCTTTTCAAGCTCAGTCTCAAGGTTGATTTGAGCCTCACTAACTCCTTGCTTACCAGAACTTCTTTCAATTTTTGATTCTCAAGTTCAAGTGCAGAACCTAGCTTCTTCTCACAAAGCACCTCTTCCTAAAATTGAAGAGTTTCTAATTCAAGGGCTGAGACTTTCTGTTTTAGTTCAAAAACTTGAGTTTCACTAGCAATTAATTCCTTTTTAAGATCAGATTTAGCTTTTTCCATGTTTTTATTTTTCATTGAAAACTCAGACGCAACTGACATTAGTTGGTCCTTCTCAAAAAGTGCTTGTTCCTTCTCAGACCTCAAAGTATCAATTTCTTCAATTAAAGTCAGGGCAATCAAATTCAATTCCCTAAAAGAGCAAGTATGAAGTCTAGTTTTCAGTTCATCGAGACTTACCTCAGGTGTATCATCAATTGAAGGTTCATTATCAGCCATTAGTGCCAAAGGAGAATCATCTTCTGGTTCTTCTTCTTCTTCTTCATCACTTTTGCTTTCAGAAGGTCCCCATGTTGCATAGAACACCTCTTTCTTTTTTTCTCCTTAATGCTCTGAAGTTGGGAGGACGTTTGTTCTTCTTAGGTTCATTCTCCTTTGAAGCCCCAGACCTTTTCTACTCAATATCCTACAACGGGCAGTCCCTTATAGCATGATCCTTGTTGTTACACTTAAAACACCCTGAGTAGTCAGGATTTTCAATTATGTTGTTCTTGGCGGGAGTGGCTTTGGTTCTTCTTCTTTCGAAGCCTAAGGTTTTTCGTACTGCATTGACCAAGGCCATCTCATGCTCAGATACTTCATACTTAGAACCTCCAATTGCCTCTAGAGATAGGTTCTTCTCCTTCCTGGGTTCCACCTTTATCCTTGATAGTTTCATAAGCTTATGGGTTTTCAGACTACCAACGAGTTCATCTAGCTCAATCTTGTCCAGTTCCTTGGACTCAATGATAGCTGTAACCTTTGATTCCCATGAATCAGGTAGAATCCTGATCACTTTTTCGCCCAAATCTTGATTAGTTAGAACCATACCTAGTGACTTTATCTCATTTGTTATGACAGTGAACCTGGTCATCATATCCTGGATGGACTCAGATTCACCCATAGCAAACAACTCGAACTTTCTTTTCAGCATCTGGATCCTTGACTTCTTCACACGTGAAGTTCCTTCATGAGCAATTTGTAGAGCATCCCAAATTTCTTTGGCAGTCTTGTTTGAAGAAACTCTGTTATATTCATCAGGACCAAGTCCACATATGATGAGCCTCTCAGCTTTTGCATTCTTTTCCACCATCTTGAAATCAGCATCAGTATACTCAAATATCTCTTTGGTAACAGTTTGCTGATTGGGTGGCTGTCCAACAGTTTTTCTTGGAATTAGAGGTCCATCCTTAGTGATGATCCATAGCTGAAAGTCTTCAGCTTGAATAAAGTCTTCCATTCTGCCTTTCCACCATCCATAGTATTGGCCATTGAATTGAGGAGGCCTATTGACAGATTATCATTCGGTGATTATTGGTGGTGCACTCATTGTTTAGATCTTTCTCAAGATGTTAATATTTCTTCGAGAGAACCTGCTCTAATACCACTTGTTGCACTTGGTTCACCTTTGTAAGACACTAGAGGGGAGGGGGGTGAATAGTGTCCTTACCCGATTTTTAAACCTAAAACTTGCTTTTAACTTTCTGCGCCTAACTCACAAAGAACCAGGTTCCTTGCAAGTTTCACCTATCTCTGAAACTAAACAAATTGCGGAAACGTAAAGAACACAGAGATTTTTACGTGGAAAAATCCTTGCTCAAGGGATAAAAAACCTCGACCCACACTCTTGGGATTTCAACTCTTCCACTAAAGGAAAACCCGAGCAAGTTTTAGACTACAACGTAATGTAATCAAGGAACTAGAACCCCCTAGTACCTAGAACCTTCACAGCCACACGTTAGCTGGTAAGGTTACCTCTACTTAACCTCAAAAAGTAATCTCTACTATATGCTTCTAAACAACGAATAAATTACAACTCAATAGCCTATAACAAAGAAACTAAAACAACAGACTTATCTATGAAACTGCTCCTTCGTAAGGTTCTGCTGCTCAACTTTGTTCTTGCACACAAAGCTTCTCACGATCTGATTGTACTTGATATGCGCTGTTGAGATGTCTTTTGTACGTACCGATTCTGGTCAAACTAACTTGTATATATAGGAACTAGACTTAGCCGGATCCAACTATGTTTAGAAATCCTTTTCCTCTTTGAAATCAGTTTAAACAAGGTTACCCATATTTCTTTATCTAAAACCTAAGTTAATTTTCCTTATGTTCCAATCCATTGTCATTTAGGAACTGCGTCCTTCTCAGCACCGCCTCTAGCTTCTTCTACTTCCGGTAGGATTGGAATTTTGACTCCAGCCATTCTCTTCTTTCCTTTTTCAACTTTGACTTGATCAACTCGTTGAACAGCTGGTCTTCTCCATTTAACTGTGAACCTTTTCATGGTCCATTTAGCACCAGGTTCTTTGTCATATTCAAAACTCATTTTTCAACAAACACTAGGGGGAGGGTGAATAGTGTCCTTACCCGATTTTTAAATTCTAAAACTTGGTTTTAACTTTCTGCGCGTAACTCACAAAGAACCAGATTCCTTGCAACTTTCACCTATCTCTGAAACTAAACAAACTGCGGAAAAGTAAGAACACAAAGATTTTTATATGGAAAACTCCTTGCTCAAGGGATAAAAAACCACGACCCAAACTCTTGGGATTTCAACTCTTCCACTAAAGGAAAACCCGAGCAAGTTTTAGACTACAACATAATGTAATCAAGGAAATAGAACCCCCTAGTACCTAGAACCTTCACAACCACACTTTAGCTGGTAAGGTTTCCTCTACTTAACCTCGAAAAGTAATCTCTACTTAATGCTTCTCAAACAAGCTGTTAGATTACAACTCAATAGCCTATAACAAAGAAATTAAAACAACATACTTAACTATGAAACTGCTCCTCCAGAAGGTTCTGCTGCTCAGTCTTTGTTCTTGCACATAAAGCTTTTCACGATCTGATTATACTTGATATGCTCTGTTGAGATCTCTTTTGTGCGTCTCGAATTTGGCCAAATTAACTTGTATTTATAGGGACTAGACTTAGCCGGATCCAACTAAGTTTAGGATTCCTTTTCCTCTTTGAAATTAGTTTTAAACAAGGTTACCCATATTTCCTTATTTAAAACCTAAGTTAATTTGCCTTAGTTCCCAATCCATTTTCGTTTAGGAACCGCGTCCTTCTCAGCACCGCTTCTTGCTTCTTCTGTTTCCGGTAGGATTGGAACTTTGACCCAACTGTTCTTTTCTTCTTCAGCTCTGACTTGAATATCTCGTTTGAACTATCTCGTTTGAATAGTTGGTCTTCTCACTTCGACTGTAAACCTTTTCGCAGTCCACTTAGCACCAGGTCCTTTGTCATCTTACACTCATCCTTCAACAAATTTTTCCTTTTTGATAATGACAAACAATGTTGTCGCACCTCGGTTTATCCTCCCAAGAACCTTTAAAAATCAACCACTAACCACGAACTAGGGTGATAATAGTTAGGCAGAAATAGGTCACACACATATAATGAACTAACAACAACTAACTTCCTCCTTTTGGCATATTCGAAAAGTTTCACAGTTGTAAAAACCTGCTCAACTTAAATTAAGTCTAATTGACTCTAGTGCCAATATATAAGCAGCAAGCCAACCTTTAAACGTCAGGAACATGTTTCAGACAATAAATACTAGCAGATAGGATATTTATATCAAAACAGAGCCAAACCGGCTTAAAACATCCAAACAACATTCAAATATTACAAACCGAGATATAATATTATCTTAAAAACAGGCCATAAGAGAACTAGGAAGGGACTAGGGAAAGGAAGTGGTTCAGAATTAGGGAATATCAGGGATGTTAAAGTGAGCAAGCAACAAGGTGACGCGACGCGAGTTTCCTTCTCTTTCACGCTCCAGCTCTGCATCTAGCCTTGTGTTTTCAGCATTCATCCAGGCCAGCTCATCATTTTGCCTTTCAAGCTGCCTCCTGAACCCCTTAATTCTCCTGTCTACTCTGTTGTTCCTTCTTTCATCTGCATCCTCTTCCAAATGTTCTGGTTCATCAGCTGTTTCACCATCCAACACATAGTCACTGGATTTAAGAATGTTCCTCCCAAACAAGTCATTATGGTCCGGCTCAGTCCACTTACCAACAGGCACCCCAAAGAAATCAAATACCTTCCCCAGAAGAAACCCATAGACCAGCGCATGTTTGCCTAACCCCATGTGAGCTACCCTACCAATGTGCTTAATCATCAATTCAGGCAGATTAATACGAACCTCGCGATCTAGCAGGTCCATATAGGTCATATCCAGAAAGTTGGCCTCACTCCTTCTTTCCGACCTCTGAAGTAGGTTCTTCAGCAGAAATTCAAAGAGCAACTGGTAGAAGGGTTGCATTGCCTTCTTCTTAACTTGTGTAGCCCTTGCCAGTCTTGGTCTCCCTGCAAATTTCTGGGTCACCTCCAAAGAAGACACACCATCTCCTCTAGCCGGCCACGAGTTCCTCATATAATCGTTGTAGCCCTGAGAGGGAACACCCAAAATCTCACCCAGTTCCACACTATCAAACTGGATTACCAGCCCCTTGACTATGGTTGTCACATACCTTCACTCACTGTGCAATTGGAATAAACTTCTCGAACCTCTTGCTCCCTCAGCTGTCTAGCACGATCACTGAACAGGTTCAACTAACCCTGAGCCCTCAACTTAGCACCAAGTTGAGTCATTCCCTCAAGCTCCAGGTTAGTGAGAATTTTACCCTTCACCATTGGCAGACCTCTAAAATAGGCCACCCTCCTTTTCTTGTCTTCCTTGTCATCTCTAATCATCAGCTTTGATTTGGAACCTCTCCTACGAACCTCAGGTTCCTCCACAATACTCTCCTGCTGCTCTCTCACAGAACCTCGAGTAGCAGGTCTCCTAGCATGACTCACTGTCTTTCTGCTGCTTTCTACCATACCCTCCGCATCTCCAGAACTTCCAATCTTGGAACTACCTACAAATTCTCCTCCCTTTACCAACCATCTTTTCTTCACAGTTTGTTTTTGTTCCTGAACTACCGGCCTCTTTCCCAATCTCCTCTGTTCCTCCACCATCACAACATCTGTCTCACTGGAGGAACTTTCACTAGCTTGAGGAGTGGGATTGGGCTCAGGCAACACAACATCTAAAGGTTCAGTAAAACCTACACCTTCTACATTCTCTTCCACATAATCATCAATATCTCTCAGATCTGCATCATCACCAGCCACAGAACCAGAGAACGAACCAGGTTCTTTCTCAGGTTCTTTAGCAGGTTCAACTGATTTTTCCTCTCCTTTGTCACTAACGGTCTTTAGTAACAACAACAACCTCTACTTCTACGACCTTCTCAACATTTTCTACAACTACCTCCTCATTTTCTCCTTCTTTGTTCACAATAGGCTCTACTAAATCTACAGGCACAGAAGGTAAACTAGTATCGACGACTATAGTACCAGTAGGAGAACTAAGGTTAACCTTTTCAGTTTCTTGAACGATTTCTTGAGTCGTTTCAATGATCCCTTCCTCCGTACCAGTTTCTGGAACACTTTCTCCCTTACTAGTTGCTTCCTCCGTCAACTTCTTCTGTCTTAGTTTGGCAAACTTTCTCGCCATAGCCACAGAACGATTCGCGGCTAGTTGCTTTGCCTTTTAATATAGTTTAGATAATTTGAGTTTTGGAGAAGAGAGTTGAGAGTCTACTTTGGAACTGGTCGACATGTTTACAAAGTGTTGAGTTTCTAGAGAGAGAAGAAAAATTGTTTTGAGAGAGTTTTTTCTGTTTTGCCGATAGAAACAATGTTTCTTTGATCAAGTAGTGGAATAGGGAAGGGTTTAGGTTTATTGGGAAGGGGAACGGGTTGATGGGATTGGAAAAAGTTGCTACTACTTATGACGCATAGGAGCTGACGCCATCACAGTTCAAAGTATTTGAATTTTAAAAGTTTTACACTAATCCGACGCCAAGTGAGGGTGATTGGTAACAAATTAGGCCACGTAAGACAACACTTAAACTCAGTAAGTGATATAGAACGTGTACCTGAATGTCTATGCACCAGTTTCTTCAATTATATCCTTTATATAAAAAATTTGCCAGTATCAAAGTCATGAAAACAGGTTCCAAACAGGTTAGCAAGTAAAACAATCAAGTTTTCATAGTAGAATCAACTAAGCAAAGTTAAGCTAAGTAAAACAAGGAAACTTCACTAGCCAATCGTTGGGAAAACCAGGTGCTGCTTCGTTCATTATATCTTGGTCATCCCTAGCTCAAGCCTGTTCTTTTCAAATTGTACCCTGTTCAATGCCTTAGTGAAGATATCAGCAATTTGGTCCTCAGTCCTGCAAAAGTTCATAGTAATTAGGCTTTTCTCAACATTGTCCCTTAAAAAGTGATGCCTAATATCAATGTGCTTTGTTCTCTTGTGCTGGAACGGGTAATTGGCAATATTGACTGCACTGGTATTGTCACAAAAGATTGGAACTGGTCCACACTTGATTCCAAAGTCCTCCAACTTCCGCTTGATCCATAATAACTGTGAACAACATAAAGAAGATGCTACGTATTCAGCTTCAGCTGTGGATAATGCCACTGAATTTTGTTTCTTTGTAGCCCATGAAACTAAACAAGGACCTAGGAAGTGTTCCATTCCAGATGTTCTTTTCCTATCAACCAAGTGACCAACACAGTCAGCATCAGCATACCCAATAAGATCAAAACTTCCACCTTTTAGGTACCATAAACCAAGATCTTGAGTTCCTTTCAAGTATCTCAAGATTCTCTTGACTGCAGTTAAGTGTGACTCCTTTGGTTTTGACTGGAACCTTGCACACAACCCCACACTATAAACAATATCTGGACGACTTGCAGTTAAATACAACAAAGAACCAATCATTCCTCTATACTTAGTTTCATCAATGGAAGCACCAGTTTCATCCAGATCTATCTTCGTTCCAGGAGCAATGGGTGTGTTCATATCCTTAGCAGACTTTATATCATACTTCCTTAACAGCTCTTTGATGTACTTCTGCTGGTGGATCATTATGCCTTCCTGAGATTGCTTGATTTGTAAGCCTAAGAAGAAATTTAGCTCACCCATCATACTCATCTCAAATTCACTTCCCATCAGGTCGGCAAACTCCTTGCAAAGGTTCTCATTTGTAGCACCAAAGATGATGTCGTATACATACACTTGAACAATCAGCAGGTCCTTGGCTTTCTTCCTTAAAAATAAAGTATTGTCTATTTTACCTCTTGTAAATCCATTCTTCAATAAGAACCCAGACAACCTTTCATACCAAGCCCTAGGAGCCTGTTTCAACCCATACAATGCCTTGTCAATCTTGTAGACATTATCAGGAAACTCTGAACTTTCAAAGCCAGGTGGTTGAACCACATACACCTCTTCATTCAAATAACCATTAAGGAATGCACTCTTCACGTCCATCTGGTACAGCTTAAACTCCCTGTAAGCTGCAAAAGAAATAAGCATCCTAATGGCCTCCATTCTTGCAACAGGTGCAAAGGTTTCATCAAAATCGATTCCTTCTTCTTGGCTGTAACCTTGAACTACTAGTCTTGCCTTGTTCCTTGTTACTATGCCATGTTCATCTAGCTTGTTTCTAAAGACCTATTTAGTACCAATGATGGACATGTCCGTTGGTCGAGGGACCAGGTGCCATACCTTACTGCGTTCAAACTGATGAATTTCCTCCTGCATAGCAATCACCCAGTCCGGATCCTCAAGTGCTTCACGTACATTCTTTGGTTTTATTGAGGACAAAAACGCAAAGAATGCACAAAAGTTATTCAAAGCTCTTCTAGTAACAACTCCAGTGTTTAGATCAGACATGAGGTTCTCTAGTAGATGAGAACTTTGATATATCCAAGGTTTAGGTTGAATCTCTGAGTTTCGTTTCCAGGAGGAGCTGAGTCATCTAAGTCCTCTTCATCTTGCTCTTCAGTTTCCCCTGTCTGATTGCCTTCTAGTTCCCCCTGAATTTGATTCTTATCATCCTGATTACTTTTAACTCCATTCAAATTCTCAGGGTCTTCAGCAGGTTCATCTCTTGCAAGACCAATCTCCTGATCATCATCTTCATGTCTGTTTGTAACACTTTCAGATTCATCAAATACCACATGCACACTTTCTTCCACAGTCAAGGTCCTCTTGTTGAACACTTTATAAGCTTTACTTTGTGAAGAATATCCCAAGAAAATGGCTTCATCACTTCTAGCATCAAACTTCCCTAGAGGTTCTTTCCCATTGATATGCACGAAACACTTGCACCCAAAAGCTCTGAGATGTGCAATATTAGGTTTCCTGCCTCTAATCAGCTCATAGGGAGTTTTCTCTCACAGAGGACGGATAGAACAACGATTTAGCAAGTAACAAATGGTGTTGACAGCTTCAGCCCAAAAATTCTTCGATAGACCGCTTGATAAGAACATAGTTCTAGCCATGTCCTCAAAGGACCTGTTCTTCCTCTCCACTACACCATTCTGATGAGGGGTCCTTGGTGCAGAGAAGTTGTGATCCACACCATGCTTATTACAATATTCTGCAAACTTAGCATTCTCAAATTCTGTACCATGGTCGGACCTTATACTCACTAGTTGAAGCCCCAGTTTCTTCTGATTGACTATGACCCAGTCCTCGAACATATCATATGCTTCATCTTTAGATCTGAGGAACACGGTCCATGTGTATCTGGAGTAGTCATCAACTATTACCATTACGAATCTCTTACCTCCTCTGCTCCTTACCCTCATCAACAAGTCCATGTGAACCAGCTCAAGTGGTTTAGAAGTACTAACTACTTTCTTTGAGTTGAATGAAGATCTTACACGTTTTCCACTCACACAAGTATCACAAATCTTGATGTCATTGACCTCTTGCTTGGCATTCCACGAACTAGGTCCTTTGACACCAACTTATTCAATTGAGTCAGGCTTGCATGTCCTAGTCTCTTGTGCCACAACTAACTATCATTCTCCAGCACATTCAAACAAGTCAAATTATTCTCAGGAAGAGAACCTAATGTAGCCTTGTACACATTATTAGCTCGTTTCCCTTCCATTATCACTTCACTAGTCTGCAGGTTCTTTACTGTGCAACCTATAGAAGTGAAACTCACTGAGTTTCCTCTATCACATAGTTGAGAGATACTTAAAAGATTGTGCCTCAATCCATCCACACAGAGTACATTATCAATAGCATGATTGAGGGATCTCCCAACTTTTCCAATACCAATAATTTCACCACTCTTGCCTCCTCCAAAAGCCACACTGCCCCCTTGAAATGCTGCGAGTGAGAGAAAGTTTCTTCTATCTCCTGTCATGTGCCTGGAACACCCACTATCAAGAATCCAGCTTGGGTTGTTCCATCTCACTCCAACCTGCAAAAGAAAATCAAGGGTTAGTAACAGGAACCCAGACAAGCTTGGGTCCCTTTTTGTTATCAAATGGATGGATTAAATCTTTTCGAGCCCAATAAGGTAAAACTGATTTTTTGTTCTTTTTCACTGCTCCTTTTGCAACACTCCATTCGTTCTTGATATGTCCAGTCTTGCCACACAAGAAGCAGAGTTTGTTGCAAGGAAGTCCTACATATTTACTATTAGGGTTCCAAGCAGGTAAAGGTTTCCTATGTCCTAATACAGTCTTACCTCTATTATGATTTTCATGCAACCAATTCAAAGCTTCAGAAGACTTGTTCCATTTAGTGAGTCTGGTGAGCTCAGAATTAGCTTTTTCAACATTTTCCTGAAGAACTCGATTCTTCTCAGTTTCCTGATGTAGAACCTGGTTTTTCTTTTTAAGCTCAGCTTTAAGGTTGATTTGAGCCTCACTAACTCCTTGCTTACCAGACCCTTTTTTCAATTTTTGATTTTCAAATTCGAGTGCAGAAACTAGTTTTTTCTCACAAAGCACCTGTTCCTTTAATTGAAGACTTTCTAATTCAAGGTCTGAGACTTTCTGTTTTAGTTCAAAAACTTGATTTTCACTAGCAGTTAATTCCTTTTTAAGATCAGATTTAGCTTTTTCCAAATTTTTATTTTTCATTGAAAAATCAGACACAAGTGACATTAGTTGGTCCTTTTCAGAAAGTGCTTGGTCCTTCTCAGACCTCAAATCTTCAATCTCTTCAATTAAAGTCAGGGCAAGCAAATTTAATTCCATGGGAGAACAATTATGAAGTCTAGGTTTTAGTTCATCGAGACTTACCTGAGGTGTATCATCAATCGAAGATTCATTATCCACCATCAGTGCCAATGGAGAAGCATCTTCTGGTTCTTCATCTTCTTCATCACTTTAACTTTCAGAAGGTCCCCATGTTGGGCAATGTTTAATAACATGGTCTCTTTGGCCACACCTGAAGCATCCTGAGTGATTCAGATTCTTTACAGTGCTATTCTTGACAAGAATGACCTCGATTGAACTCTCTTCTGACTTTGTAGTTTCTTCATTGTATAACCTGTCTAGCATATCCCAAATTTCTGCAGTTGAGCACTTGGGAATACGTAAACATACATTAAGCGCTAGTCCACACTGAAGAATCTTCATGGAATCAGCATTCATCTGAAGTAGTTTGAAGTCTTTTTCATTACGTTCTTCTACAGGCTTTTGGACTTTGCTCCTTGATGTATTAATCTTTGTGGGAATCAAGGGACCGTTCTGTGTAATCCTCCATAGCTGATAATTTTCTGTCTGTAGAAAGGTTTCCATCCTAAACTTCCAGAATTTGTAGTGTTGACCGTTGAACTGCGGAGGCTCGCTGATAGAGTATCCTTCGGGCATTATCGGTGGTGCACTCATTGTTCAGATCCTTCTCAAAATGTTAATCTTTCTTTGAGAGAACCTGCTCTGATACCACTTGTTGCACTTGGTGCACCTTTGTAAGACACTAGAGGGTGGGTGAATAGTGTCCTTACCTGCTTTTTAAATCCTAAAACTTGCTTTTAATTTTCTGCGCCTAACTCACAAAGAACCAGGTTCCTTGCAAGTTTCACCTATCTCTGAAACTGAAAAAATCATGGAAACATAAAGAACACAAAGATTTTTACGTGGAAAAATCCTTGCTCAAGGGATAAAAAACCACGACCCAAACTCTTGGGATTTTAACTCTTCCACTAAAGGAAAACCCGAGCAAGTTTTAGACTACAACGTAATGTAATCAAGGAAATAGAACCCCTTAGTACCTAGAACCTTCACAGCCACACGTTAGCTGGTAAGGTTACCTCTACTTAACCTAAAAAATAATCTCTACTTAATGCTTCTCAAACAAGCTAATAGATTACAACTCAATAGCCTATAACAAAGAAACTAAAACAACAGACTTAACTATGAAACTGCTCCTCCAGAAGGTTCTGCTGCTCAGTCTTTGTTCTTGCACATAAAGCTTCTCACGATCTGATTATACTTGATATGCTCTGTGGAGATCTCTTTTGTGCGTCTCGAATTTGGCCAAATTAACTTGTATTTATAGGGACTAGACTTAGCCGGATCCAACTAAGTTTAGGATTCCTTTTCCTCTTTGAAATCAGTTTTAAACAAGGTTACCCATATTTCCTTATTTAAAACCTAAGTTAATTTGCCTTAGTTCCCAATCCATTTTCGTTTAGGAACTGCGTCCTTCTCCGCACCGCTTATTGCTTTTTCTGTTTCCGGTAGGATTGGAACTTTGACCCAACTTTTCTTTTATTCCCTTCTTCAGCTCTGACTTAAATATCTCGTTTGAACTATCTTGTTTGAACAGCTGGTCTTCTCACTTCGACATTGAACCTTTTCGCAGTCCACTTAGCACCAGGTCCTTTGTCATCTTCAAACTCATCCTTCAATACATCTACTTTCTCTTTACTACCCATACTTTCACAAGGCGGGGGTTGTTGCCTTGAACAACCGTGGTAAGTATGCGCTTCTCCACAAGAGCGAGGATTATAGCGACCGGGGATGGTGCGATCACTACATTCTCTTGGAGTCTGGCATCTTATCTACCGAGCCTGATTTCCCAAAGAGATGGAACAAAACACGTAAGTGCTCCTTCATTCACATGTTCTTTACTGTCAAACACTCTCGTTCTCTAGGCTTAACACATTTTTGTTTCTTAGCCAACAAGGTTGCTATCGACCCACCCCACCTCGAGGGCTTGACCAAATGGGCCAAAGCTGTTACCGGGGCCCGCAAAAATCCCATTCGATGATGGATGGAAATGGCTTCTAATTCGGTTGGCAGACTAAAAGGCACGGTAAGCTTTTTATGGTTTCCTACTTGATATGTTATTTGAAGTCTTTGATTTTGTCCTCAATTCTCTTTTCCTTGGTATCAGGTTTTCCAAACCGAGCCATCAACACAAAGAAAAATAATAAGAAGAAGGAAAAGGGAAAGAAGAAGAAGAAGGATGAGGAAGATATCGAGTCTGATGACGATCTGGCTTCGGTAGCAGGTCTTGCTGGTGACCTGAAAGAACTCAAGGTTTCTAAGCCTTCAAAATCCTCGAAATGAGCCTCTGACAAAGGATCCTCAAAAGGTATCATTATCTTCGGTTGATGTACTTGCTTTCCTTCGTGCTTATGCTTATAATTCTTCTATCTCATCCTTTGTAGGTGTGAAAAGGAAAAGAGCGGTTTCTAAACCCTCCCGCTCAGTAAATCCTTGCACCGAGGTGGCAACTTCTCCTCAGCCCGAGGCGGTGGCTGAAACTCGCTGAAGGTTGATTGACGAGCCTAGAGATGAGACCGTCGAGGGCTTGGAAACTCAGAGAAAAATTGAGATTGTGGATCTCGAGGACCAAGTGCATGACTCCGAAGGAGCGGTTGCCAAGGCCAAAGGCAAAGCCAAAGTTGGGGAAGATGGGGCTGCTGCTATTGAGAAGGAGATGTTGGCTTGCACCGCTAGGGCGCAATCTGAACCGCGAGACCTTTATCCTTGGAGGGGTCTTTGCGAAAGCTTGAAGTATCAACCTCCTCGAACTTATTAGCATGCACCCGAAGCGATATCTTGAGTCTCATGCCTTTGCTTGGCCCGACGGAGGACGCCGTCGTTCGACCATTTCCTCCAACTCAGCTGGCCAACACCCTTGCTGCCAATACACTCAGAGTAAGCCTTGACACATTCGCTCTTGTTCCTTCCTTCATATATTCATTCCTGCTGATCTTTTAATAATTTTCATGCAGAGCTTCGTTTTCTCCTTGAGAGCTGTTGAGCTCGAGACCATAAGGAACGAGGAGGTTCAGTGCATTGCTCGCACTTGGGACAGGCAAAAGGACAGCTTCAATGCACAAATAGCTGAGTTGAAAGCTAAGTTGTCCAAGTCTTGCTCCGACTTGCGCGAGGCTGAGGCTGCCTCCGAAGCGAAGATTCAAGCCCTCGGTGATGATTTCCAAGCTGAGCGTGCGAGGCTAGAAGCCGAAGTTGCAAGGCTCAATGCAGAGTTAGCCCAAGCTAGGGAAAAATTTGAAGAAATGGCCAAGAAGCACCATGAGCAGATAAGAGACCATGTGCTTCACATTTAGAGGCTGGAAGGCGAAAACTCCAGGCTTCCAACTCTTGGGGTCGAAGTTAAATCGCTTCGGGAGGAGATTGCTGATCGCAAAGATAGGGCAAAGATCAGGGCCAAGAGGGCGGAGTTGGACAAGCGCTGGTCAGTTATCAAATCTCGGCTAAGGATGCTCAAGCAATGTCGCGCCGGCGAGCTCAACTTGGAGGAAGAAATTGCCAAGGCTGAAGACAGGGCAGCCAATGCGCAAGCAATCATTGATAATCTTCCTTCAAGTGAAGGTTCGGACGAGGAGGATGCCGAGGATGATGAAGTAGAAGATGAAGATAAAGGTGATGAGGATACTGAGAAGGGGGTCTCCGAGGAGGGGGACGATGGGCCCGAGGCCTAGGTTTCCTTCTTTCACTTCTTGTTTAGTTTTTGATATAAGCCTTCGGGCTTTTTTGATGTATATGACTTGGACCTTCGGGTCCTTTTGTTTTTTATGTAAACAATTTGCACCCTCCAGGCTTTTCAATGAAATGATTTTGCATTTCTTGTTTTAAGTGTTAGCTTTTTATGTGAACCGAATACTTTAAGTAATTTGCTTGCAAGACTTAATCAAATAAAATCGATGCAAACTTAGAATGACGTCTCGAGTCAATGCATTCAAAGTGCAACTTCAGTGTGAAAGATAATAGAAACAAAGAGATATTGAATCAAGTTTTTTCATTGATGATGTCAACGAACCACGGTCGGCTTTTTACATAAGGCCTAGTCAAAGTAAAACTTAGGCGTAGAAAACAAATCGACAACATGCCACTATCGGGCGTAATTACAAAAGTGCTAATCTATTTCCTGGGTATCAGTCCCCGGTTGCTGAATAGATAGACTTCGCTTGGGAGGCTCAGTATCGACCTCGGTTGCAACCCTCTTACTCCTCCCCAGTGTTCGGGTGTGAATCATGATGAAGATCTGAGCACTGGAAATCGTTTTATCCGCTTCCGGAGAAGGTCAAGCAAAATGAAACGAGGAGCAAGTTAGTACATTTCGACCGAAGCCCTAAGAGCGTTTATCAGCTCGAGGCTGTGGGTAAATTTTAAATGATCAAGGAATTTTTACCTCGATTAAAAGTAGTACCGCTTTAAATTGGAAATGTTCCAATTCAAGGGTTTGGGCTTGCCTTGTAGATCTTCGATTTGATAAGACACCTTTCCAACGATCGCCTTAACTCTGTAAGGTCCTTCCCATTTTGCAATGAGTTTTCTCCCATTCTTTTCTTTGGTTGATTGGTTCGTAGCCTTCAGCACATAATCGCCAACTTTAAAATCTCTAAGTTTGGCCTTCTGTTGAGATACGCCTCGATTTGCCTCTTTCGTGCTGCTAACCGAACCAAAGCCAACTCTTTTTTCTCTTCGAGCAAGTCCAACTCTATGCGCATGGCTTGTTGGTTGGCATCCTCGGTGGTGTGAGCGTACCGAAGACTTGGTTCGCCCACCTCCACGGAGATAAGTGAATCCATGCCATAGGCGAGGGAAAATGGTGTTTCACCGCTGTTGTTCTTCTCTGTTGTTCGCATAGCCCACGACACACGTGGCAGCTCTTCCGGCCAAGGGCCTTTTTTCTCATCAAGCCTCTTCTTGAGGTTTTCAATGATTACTCTGTTCGAAGATTCGGCTTGGCCATTGGCGCTTGGATGGTAGGGGCCGATGCTATTATTTTTATTCCCCGTTGTTTGAAGAAATCATCGATGGCTGCTCCCATGAGCTGCTTACCGTTGTCACATGTGATCTCCCTCAGGACATCGAACCTGTAGATGATGTTCTTCATAATAAAATCGATTACTTCTTTTTGTTTCACCTCGGTGAGTGCTCCTGCTTCCACCCACTTTGTGAAGTAATCGGTTAAGACCAGAATGAACCGAACAACACCTTTTCCCTTCGGTAAAGGGCCAACAAAATCCATTCCCCACTTCATGAAGGGCCATGGTGACATGACCGAATGCAAGGGTTCAACTTGTTGATGAATCATTCGGGCATGTCATTGACACTTATCACATTTATTTACGAACGCCCTTGCATTTGCGCTAATAGTGGGCCAATAGTACCCAGCTCTAACTAATTTGCGCACCAAGGACTTTCCACCTGAGTGGTTGTCACACTCGCCTTCATGTATTTCAGCCATCACATATCTGGCTTCGTCTGGACCCAAATAATTGGCCATCAGGCTGCAATACAACCTTCTATATAAATTTCCCTCGATCATTAAGTACGAGGCTGCTTGGGTCCTTAACTTTTTGGCCTCTTTCTTATCTTGGGGGAGAGTCCCTGAGTCAAAGTAAGAGATAAACTTACTTCGCCAAACCCATTTGTGGTCCACCGAGTTGACTTCTAATTTCATCTCTCCCATTCGCGCAGAAAGCAACCGAGCCACTAAGTCAGTCCCCGAGTGCACTTCATCGACCGGCGAACCCAAGTTTTCCAAGGCGTCGGCCTCGTTATTCTCCTCTCGAGGTATTTGTTTGATTTGCCACTCTTTGAATTAAGCTAAGATTATTTGTGCTCGGGTCAAGAATTGTTGCATTCTGAGCTCACGAGCTGTATACTCACCGAGCACTTGGTTTACCACCAGTTGTGAATCACACCTTAACTCAATTCTCTCTACCCCCATTTCTTTGGCTAACTCTAACCCTTCTAAGGCCGCTTCGTATTCGGCTTCGTTGTACCTTTTTAAACCGAACTAAGTGCCTGATTTTCTTTCCTGTGGGCGCTTTCAATACTATGTCTAATCCCAAACCCTTGGAATTAGTCGCCCCATCGGTGTAAAGTACCCATAATCCCGAAGCATACGCCTTCGACATTGAATTCTCCTTTTCGGCTTCAGGTAGGATCCCAACACTAAAATCAGCTACGAAGTCGGCCAAGACTTGGGATTTTATGGCCGTTCGGGGTTGATAGGTGATGTCATACTCACTTAATTCTACCGCCCATTTGGATAACCTCCCCGACAACTCAGGCTTATGCAATATACTTCTCAAGGGGAAGGTGGAAACTACTGCTATTGGATGACATTGAAAATAGGGTCATAGTTTCCGAGCAGTAACAATTAAAGCAAGTGCTAGTTTCTCCAAATGAGGATACCTGGTTTCAGCATCGAGGAGTGTTTTGGTCACATAGTAGATGGGTTGTGGCTTGCCATCTTCTTCTCGAACCAACATAGCATTGACTGACACCTCGGATACTGCCAAATAAACTAGCAAAGTTTCACCATTTTTTGGCTTGGCGAGCAATGACGCGTTAGCCAGATAACGCTTCGACTCCCTTAGCACTTCTTTACACTCCGGTGTCCACTCGAAGTGATTATTCTTCCTTAAGACCGAGAAGAATTTATGGCATCGCTCCGAAGACCTTGAGATAAATCGACTCAAGGCAGTGGCTCGATTAGTCAAGCACTGAACTTCCTTTACCCCAGTCAACTCCTCGGGGATTTCTTCGATGGCTTTGATCTTATCTGGATTAGCTTCGATCCCTCATTCAGAGACTATGAATCCCAAGAATTTTCCCGACCCTACATCGAAGGCACACTTCTCAGGATTCAGTTTCATGTCATATTGCCTCAGAACACCGAAAGCTTCCCTCAAATGGTTTGAATGATCCTCCATCTGAATAGACTTGATCAGCATATCATCTATGTAGAATTTCATAGATTTTCCAATCTATTCTTTGAACATGCGACACACTAGTCTATGGTATGTCGCCCCAGCATTCTTCAAACTGAATGGCATCACCTTGTAGCAGAAGTACCTCGGTCAGTGATGAACAAGGTCTTTTCTTCGTCCTTCAGATCCATGAGGTATTGGTTGTACCCCGAATAAGCATCTAAGAAGGTTAATAGTTTGTGTCCAGCCGTGGAGTCTATTAACATGTCAATTTGTGGCAGCGGGTAGGTGTCTTTGGGGCAAGCTTTATTTAGATCAGTGTAATCTACACACATCCTCCACTTGTCGTTCTTCTTGGGCACAACGACCACATTAGCCAGCCACTCGGGGTATTTCACCTCTCTTATGAAGCCATTCTCTTGCAGCTTCATGGTTTTATCTTCGATTGCCTTCTTTTTTACCCCGGCGTGAGGTCTTTTCTTCTGCTTCACCGGGGTGAATTGGGGATCCACATTCAATTTGTGGGTCATAATCTCCGGATCGATACCAACCATGTCCGAATGGGACCAAGCAAAGCAATCGTTGTTGGACTTTAAGACTTCGATGATGGTTTTTTTTTTAACTTCAGGTCCAACTCCAAGCCGACAAATACTTTCGTCTCTAGGAAATCTTTCGATAGCATGAAAGATTCCAGATCTTCTATGGTGGAGTCCTCGTCTTTCTGCTTCCGAGGTTCTTGAATGAAAATCAGGATCTTCTCCACTTCTCTTCGGGGATCTTCCTCGTCTGACCCCGGTTGCATTGGTTGCTATTATTTTTGTCCGATCGGGACGACTCCACTCTTTAATGCAATCGAATAGCATTCTCTTACTACTCGTTGCTCTCCTTTTATTAACCGAACTCTCCATGGGGTAGGGAACTTGATCACTTGATGAAGAGTGGATGGAACAGCTTCCATTGAGTGGATCCATGGTCTACCGAGGATCACATTGTATGCCATGTCCACGGGAAAGACTTGAAACAGTGTTTCCTTGCTAACTCCTTCAGCAAACGTCTTGAGTGTGATTTCACCCAATGTCTTCTCCGTGGAGTTGTTGAAGCCAGTCAACACTATTGCCTTAGGGATAACTTCTCCCTTTAGCCACATCTTTTTAATGGCCCCGTAGCTGATTATGTTAACCGAGCCGCCGGGGTCGATCAGGACTCGTTTGATATCCGAGTCATTTATTCTCAACATGATGACCAAGGCGTCGTGATGAGGGAACATCATCCCATCATAATCATTATCATTGAACACAATTTCTTTACCCGAGCCTCCAACTCGAGTTCTCTTCTCCATGATGATTGACAGCTTCGCGAACTTCTTTGCTGCTGTAAAATTCATCCCATTTACCTCTGACCCACCAGTGATGACATTCACGAATCTCTCAGGGGGTGGCGCCTGAGGTGGTTGTCCATCACCTCGGTTCTTGGTGTAGTTCTCCTTCCCCTTATCAGTGAGGAATTCAGCTACACTCCCTTCTTTAACAAGTGTGACACCTCGAGGCGTAGTGCTTTGCAATCATCGGTGCGGTGGCCATAATCCGCATGAAACTCATAGTGTAGATTTTGGTCCTTTTTATCAGTAGGGGTTCGCATGTCCTTAGGTATTCTTACCCCAGCTGTCCCCTTCACAATATTGACCAGCTCCGAGGTCGATATGCTGAAGTTATAGTCAGGAATGCGAGGTAGCTCTTTATTCTTTGCGACCAGAGTTGGGCCCGAAGAGCTCCTCTGGTTCGTATTTGGAAAAACCTTTTCGCCGAGCTGTTGACTCACATGAGCATTTCCATACGAGTTTCCAAGCGAATTTCCCAGCCTCTGGCTGATAGGCTGCCTCGACGATGAGGTTTATGGCTCATACCTCCCCTTCGAGTTTCCTCGCGGTGCCTCGGCGTGATAAGAGGATTCGATTCGGTTCTTATAATTGTTGCTTCGGCCATTATTTTTCCATTCGGCTTCCTCCAGCCTTATCTTGGTATAAGCTCTATTGTGCAAATCATCTTACTTTAGGGTCTGATACTGTTGAAGCTCCTTTCGTAACTCAGCAACGGCATCGGAGTTGGGAACATTGATGCATTTATCAAACGCCATGATGGCTAGAACATCATCCATATGAGGTAGTTCTAGGGGCTCAGCATGAAAGCGCTCGAGGAAGTCCTTTAGTGGCTCACCGGGTCGTTGCTCGACTTCAAATATATCCTCCTTCCTCTGGAGGATTTTCTGCGCCCCGGTGTGCGCTTTAACAAATGCGTTAACTAGCTCTTTAAATGTGGAAATCGACCCCGATGGTAGGTGCATGTACCACCGAAGTGCTCCCTTCTCAAGGGAATCACTGAATTTTTTCAGAAACATTAATTCCTTCTCTATTTCCATTAAGTCATTGCTCTTTACCATTCCATGAATTCGGTGACATGCTCTTTGGGGTAAGTGGTCCCATAATATTTCTTCAAGAAGAAGAGCTTGAAATTTTTGGGAGTTGGGGCTAGGGCGGCTTTGGGCCAGAATGGAAACTCCCTATATTGGTCGATATCGAGGTTGTCTTGAACCTTAGTCACCCCGGAAATGCTCTCTAGGCGCTTTTCCATGCGCTCCTCGATGCGAGCCTCAACTCGGGCTTCGATCTCTTTGGTTAACCTTTCAAAGTCAACCGAAGAGATAGTTTCTACCACGATAGAAAGCGTCCCGAAGTGTGGCATTGTGTTCGGCAATGTACCCGAACCCCCAGATATGGTCCCATTTTGAGGTCCCACTGTTAGCGCACCCGTAGGAACGAAGAGCGGGATGCCTCCACTTGGGTCCATAGGCTGGACTTATTCGGGGTTGAGCTATTCCCTGCCTCTAACGAGGCGCGAAACCCAGCATTAATGTTGGACTGTTCAGCCTGCTGCTCTTGAAAAGCTCATACTGAAGCGACAACGTAGGCCTGAAAGGCTTCGGTCCTCATAGGAGCTGAAGAATTCAGATTTGACTGATCGCTAGTCTATCCATCGAGAGTTAACTGCAAATCAGCAGGATTCCTACTATTATCAGCCATATCGTCGGGTATATCAAATGAAAAACATGAATTCCACTGAAGAAGACGTTCAACTCTGGAACAAAGCGTTTATGCCTGTATTCCCACAGACGGCACCAATTTATATGGGGCCTAAACTGATTTACGATCAGAAATCGAATTTGGGTTAAGAACACAAGCAAATCTTAGTATCAAAGTCGAAACAGTGCTAAGAATAAGCGAAAATGCAAGAAATAATAGTGATTTCAATTTATGGATGTGAGTACAAATTTTGCCAGAGTTTCTGTATGTATTTCTGAATGGGTACAATGTAAAATGTGGAGCTATTTATAGATACAAGGGGGCCTTGCCATCATGCTTAAAGCCACGTTCAGCATATTTTGTAGTGGAGTTAGTGGGCCGAAACTGAAGGCAACCAGTTGACTGCACACAGCCTCATTCACCGGAGCATAGATTGTTGACTTCGGGCGCTTGACTGAATAATCGGTCTATGTGACATTTCACCGAGGCAAACACCTTACTTTCTATCCTCGGTTATGAGCTTCGGTCCCTGACTTCGGTCGTTCGTGACTCTCCTCGACTTGCATCTTGCTAACACTTGCTCGGTCACCATCTTGTCATGTAACCGAGATGCCATGCAGGCAAGCTGATTTTTACCCAATACAATTACAATTATGGCAATAAAATTGACAGTGGTATTCGGGACAACTTTTGCACACCTCGGCTAATTCATTCACTAGGAAGTAAATATCAATCAATATGATATGCTAACAAATTTACTATTATGATTGTTATAACAAGAATACTAAAGATTAATAGTTACAAATCAGTACAAAGATCGATCGAATAAAAATTAAAGATTAATGGACACAATGCATAAGGGTTTCAAGAAACTCACCAAAGTCAGGCATGCACAACGAAATGATTAGAGATGGTTAATCGGTGGTGCATGAGATCACTATTTCATGCACTCTCTTTCTTTACTCTATTTTTTTTTCTTAATTTCCAATAATGGAAACATAATCTCTAAGTATATTCTATGGAAAAGGTCCAAATATATCCTTAAAATATGTGAAATTGAATAAATATACTCTGTTAATAGTTTTGTTAATTCATGTTCAGTTGAAGAGAAGATGCGAGAAGTAAGGTTGCAATAGTTCGGGCACGTGAGAAGGATAAGTGTAGATGCTCCGGTAAGGAGGTGTGAGAGGTTGGCAGTGTTGGGTCTAAAGAGAGGTAGAGGTAGACCGAAGAAAAACTAGGCCGAGGTAATTAGACAGGACATGACCCAGATCCAGATCGTCGAGGACATGTCCCTTGATAGGGGAGCGTGAAGGTCGATGATTAGGATAGTAGGTTAGGTAGTATGTGAGTACCTTTTCCCCTAGTAGAGGTAGTATTATGCATATATAGACGATTTCTATTTTATTCTTCGCCTTAATATATACTGTTATTATTTGTTTGTTTGGGATATACTGTAGTTTTAATATTCTCTTCAGCATAATACTACTGCCTTGATTTTCAAAATAATTTTCTAAAATGCTTTCTACTATGTCTTTCCTACCCGAGGGTCTATCGGAAACCGCCTCTCCACCTCGGTGGGGGTAAGGTCTGCGTACATCTCAACCTCTGCAGACCCCACTTGTGGGATAATTTGGGTATGTTGTTGTTGTATCTTTCTTTAAAAGTTTGATTCAAATATGTCATTCTTTAAAAGTTTGACTCATCTTAGAAGAAAAACATGAACCATTTGCAAGGGCATATTTGGTTATTCTTCAATTTCAAAGTGATTTAATTTAGTATTTAATATTCGATCTTCTTCTTCATTTTGTTTTCTCTTATATAAAAAATAATTAAATGTTCGAGTGCCTCATAATCGTGACAGTAGTGGTAATGGAATGAACTTTATATTTTTCACATAGTTTAATTTTATGTTACTTTCTGAACTATCAATGGGTTTATACTATCTCGAATGTAATGTAATAAAAGTTTGTTGCTTAAATAAAAGTTAAATTGTTATTTTGAGATACGTCTAAAAAAGTAACTTAAATCGGGCTTTGAACACTTGAATGGTGGCCCCCCCTCCCATCATTAGAAAGATCTCGCATTGTAAAATGGTACGCAACAATTTCATGGTGGCACTTCATACTAGATCCATATTAGGCATTCTGGCATTCCGTCAGTTTTTATTTATTTTTAAAGGAGAGTAAAATAAAAAAAAATGACAAAAATTATACCCTGAACCTAAACATAATTTAGATTGAAGATGGACCAAAACTGCCGTTATAGTTTGCTAATGGTTCATATTTACAGAAAGAAAATAAAAAAAATGAAGGAAGTGGTTAAAGAAGAATAACTCGGTAGTAAAAGAAGAAGAATGGGGAATTGAGGAAGACACTACTAAAAAATATGTTTTAGGGACGCACAATACGGACGGCTAGCCGTCCCTAAACGAGGTTTGTGGACGGGCTATGCGACGTATCGTCTGTCCGTAAATCGCTCGACGCTAGACACATAAGGACAGGCACCCGTCTGCGACACAGACGGCTAACCCTCCCTATATAGTAAAATATGGAATATAATTTTTTGTTTAGGGAGGGGTGGTCGTCCCTATTTTTACGTTTTTCACTGATTACTACACATTGAAATCTGAATTTTTTTTTAGGGAGGGGTGCCCGTCCCTATATTTACATTTTTAGTTTGGTAGAGACGGCTAGCCATCGCTACTTGTGATAAACCTGCACAATAAAATATTAAAAAATAGATACATTCCTGCCAACATCTAATGCACATCCATATATAACACAGCTAGTCGAACAGATAATTAAACTAGAATACACAAATATTTTAATAATAAGTCTACTAAATCTTCCATACATTTACTTTAAATCCTAAGCATAACGGCACATAAATCTTATGCCAAATCCAACTCCAAATATAAAGTTTCACAACTAACAATTAAAGACACATGCAACATAAAGTCTTAACAAAAGGACATTAATAGTGGTATGGAAGAAATATGTCTAACATTTTTTGTATTGATTTCTTTCTTTTTTACAACTTCTTCATCCAAGTCCAATTCCGGCAATCAACATCTTCATCCAAGTTCAATTTCGGCAAATCAACATCTTCATCCAAGTCCGATTCGGGCAAATCAACATAGTGGGAAAGAAAAATACGTATCATTGTGTCCGAAACTTTTTGTTTTGATTTCTTTCCTTTTTCAACTTATCCATCCAAATCCAACTCCGGCAAATCAACATCATCATCCAAGTCCGATTCCGGTACCATATCAATTGAATCTTCGATCGTATCTTGAACGATTTCAAATGAGTCTTCGATCATATCTTGAGAAATATCAATTGAGTCTTTGACATTGATATCCATGATAGATCTTGACAGAAGAGATAATAAAATTACTTTAAAATGATTCTAACACAACAAATCTATATTCATAAATACTACTAATTCATCAATTTTATCACATAACATTAAGGCGACTTAACTAATTCAATTAGCCAAATGTAAAATTAAAATAATAAATGTAGCACACATCTAGATAATCTTCCTTTTTAGCTTAAAAATGATTTAATTTTTTTTCAAGGACCACAGCCTAAGTATAGAGGCAAGAAGCTTGAGAAATAACTAATATCTGAAAAAAATACCCGTTGATGCGCAGATCCGGTAGTGGCGCTGCACAGGTCCAGTGACGCTGCACATTTAAAAAAAATAAACCCGTTTTGATTTATGTTTTACCGAGAAAATGAATAAAAAATAGAAGAAACTTACCAAGTAGATAAATGAAGAAGGTAAGTTGTTTGATTTATATTTTAGAGGTATTTGAAGGAAGAAAATGGGCATGTGGCTGCTTTAAAATCAGGAGAGATAGGTTTTTTAGGAAGAAGATGAGTTTTTTGTGTGGGTGCTCGTGTGTTTTATTTCTGATATGCTGGAATTTAACGGAAAGGTTAGGGACGGCTAGCCGTCCCTAAGAAAATAGGGACGGCTAGCCGTCTCTACGAAAATAGGGACGGTTGGCCGTCTCTAGGTTTTGTATTTGTTTATTTGACAGATTGTTACCGTCTCTAAGAAAATAGGGACGGCTGGCTGTCTCTAGCATTTGTATTTTTTAAATTGTCAGAAGCTTAGGGACGACTACCCATTTCTACGCAAATACGGACGGCTAGCCGTCTCTACCCTTCTGTCTTTAAATTGCGTTTTTCTAGTAGTGAGAATGTGGGTCTATATTTGCGATGTTCTTAGAGTTAAGGACAAATATGTGGGCGCGAAAATTACACCATGTATCATTGTAGGGATCTTTTTTTTTTTTAAATATAGAAATTTTTTTACCACTTTACCGAAAATAATAATATTTTTTACCAATGCTACTAAACATAGCAAGTAATACCTAATCCATTTTTTTCTCTTCTCTATCTTCCCTCCCCCACCCCGACTATTTTTTTCGGCCAGTGCACATCCTCCTCCCCCGTTGCTGACATCCCCTCCCTCATCCTCGTCGTCGCTCGTGTTTTTGCTGTGGCGCCGCTGTGCTTGTCTCCGTTGTTGCTTGTAGCTGCTATTATGGGGCGGTGACAAAGCTCCAGTGGTTCTGTCGTCATCCTTTGACACATGTAGTAACAGGTCTGGTGATTCTTCCGTCGCCAGCGCTGCTTTTTTCTAGCGCCAGCAGATCTGAGTTATGTCTCTTTTTTTTCGTCCAGTGGTTACTGTGGCGGTTGGAGGCGAAAAAGTGTATGTCATGGGTAATACCCATTGTATGTCCGAGGCATGCCACCAAAAATTCTATGGGTATATACTTTGCGTACAATAATTGTATAAAATGTATATTTATTTATTCATTATATATGTTGTGTATGTGCTATGTATCAACATGCATACTGTATTGGGTAAAAATCGGCTCGCGATGAGCCGCCTCGGCAACGTGATCTGATAGAAACCGAGCACATGGTGACGAGCTAGAAATCGAAGCAAGTAAGTGGGTCAACTAAGACATGCACCGAGGTTATTATCGAAGGCGAGCCGTAAGCTGCGCTTCGGTGATGTTCACCTCAGTCAAGCAGCATGGCCCTACCACCGAGGTCACACACTTGAACCTCGGTGAAGCGCCTCTAGTCAAGCGGCTTTGCAGTCCACCACTTCAGCCCACTACTTTGCCCATTAACGTCATCCATAAATGCTCCATACGTGGGTTTGGCCACTAACAAGTCATGGCGAACGTGAGCAGGCTCCTGTGTCTATAAATAACGTGTCAATTTTCATTGTACATATTCAGAAATATATACAAAAACTCTAGCAAAATTTGTACTCACTACGATATATTGAAATCAAGTTATTTTCTTGTGTTTTACGATCATTTTCAGCATTTTTATCGACTTTGATACGAAGATTTTCTTGTATTCCAACCCAAATTCGAATTTGTGATCCTAAACTGATTTAGGGCCCATACAAATTGGCGCCGTCTATGGGGATATAAGCAGAAACGCTTTGTTACAAAGTTCAACGTTCTCTTTCGTTAAAGCCCATAATTTTTCAACAACGATATGACTGACAGCAGTAGAAATCTTAATGAACCGACTGACGTTCCGTCGAACCAACAGTCTTTATCTCCAATGACAACTGAAGCTTTTCAAGCTTTTGTTGTTAATGCACTAAAAGCTCTTCAAGAGCAACAGGATGAGAAAGTTAACATTAACGTCGAATTCCGCGCCTCGTTAGAGGCGAGGAATAGCTCAGCACCGAACGACACTCAGCATTCGGCTCCAAATAGAGGCATCCCGCCCTTCCTTCCTATGGGCGCGATAATAGGGGACCTCACAATGGGGCCACGTCTGGGGGTTCGGGCAATATACCGAGCACAATGCCACACTTCGGGACGCTTCCCACCGTGGCGGAAACTACATCTTCGGTCGATATGGAGAGATGGACCAGAGAAATTGAAGCCCGCGTCGAGGCTCGCGTGGAAAAGCGCCTCGAAAGCGTCCCCGAGGTGGATAAGACTGAAGACGAGCTTGACATAGACCAATACAGGGAGTTGCCATTCAAGCTCGAAGCAGTACCAGCTCCAACTCCCAAAACTCTCAAGCTCCTCTTCCTAAAGAAGTACAATGGGGCCACCGATCCCAAAGAGCATGTAACTGAGTTCATGGCAATGGTAAAGAGCAATGATTTAACGGCGATTGAGCTCGAGTCAATGTTCTTGAAAAAGTTTGGCGAATCCCTGGAGAAAGGAGCATTGTGTTGGTACGTGAACTTACCGGCAGGGTCAATTTCCACCTTCAAGGAAATGGTTAACGCCTTCGTTAAGGTCCACACCGAAGCACAAAAGATTCTCCAAAGAAAGGAGGATATCTGCGAGGTCAAGCAGCGACCCGGTGAGCCACTTAAGGAGTTCCTTGAGCGCTTTCATGCTGAGCGCATGGAGCTACCTCGAATGGATGATACCCTATTCATCATGGCATTTGAAAAAGGTATCAATGTTCGCAACTCTGACGCACCCGCTGAGTTGCAAAAAGAGCTTCAGCAATACCAAGTTCTGAAGTGGGAAGATTTACACAAACGAGCCTACTCCAAGATAAGGTTGGAGGAGGCTGAGTTTAAGAGTCGAGGTTATAATTACAAGAACCGAGGTGAATCCTCGTACCGCGCCAAGGCGTCGTGAGGAAATTCAAAGGGGAGGTACGAACCATATACCACCACGAGGCAGCCTGTCAGCCAAAGATTAGGAAATTCCTTTGGAAACTCAGTTGTAAGCCCGCATATAAGCCAACGGCTCGGAGGAAAGGTTCACTCTAACACGAGCCAGAGAAATTCCTCAGGCCTAGCTTCGACCCCAAAGAAAGAATTACCTCGGATCCCTGACTACAATTTTAATATATCGACTTCAGAGCTGGTCAACGTAGTCAAGGGAACTGCCAGGGTAAGAGTACCCAAAGACATGAGAACTCTAGCGGACAAAATAGATCAGAATTTGCACTACGAGTTCCATGCGGATTATGGCCATCGAACAGTGGATTGCAAAGCGTTGCGCCTCGAGGTGGCACATTTGTTTAAGAAGGGTGTGTTGGCCGAATTCCTTATCGACTAGGGAAAAGACAACTACACCAAGAACCGAGATGATGGGCAGCCACCTCGGGCTCCTCCCCCTGAGAGAGTTGTAAATGTTATCACCGGGGGGTCAGAGGTGAACGGGGTGAATTTCGCAGCCGCAAAGAAATTCGCCAAGCTGTCGATCACAATGGAAAAGAGAACCCGAGTGGGAGACTCGGGTAAAGAAATTGTATTTGATGATGACGATTGTGATGGGATGATGTTCCCCCATCACGATGCCTTAGTCATCATGTTGAGAATTAATGACTCGGATATCAAGCGAGTCTTGATTGATCCCGGTAGCTCGGTCAACATAATCAGCTACGGGGCCATTAAGAAGATGTAGCTTAAAGGGGATGTCATCCCCAAAGCAACAATGTTGACTGGCTTTAGCAACTCCACGGAGAAAGCTTTGGGTGAAACCACACTCAAGACTTTTGCTGAAGGAGTTAGCAAGGAAACGCTATTTCAAGTGTTGCCCGAGGACATAGCATACAATGTGATCCTCGGCAGACCATGGATCCATTCCATGGAGGCTGTTCCCTCCACACTTCATCAAGTGATCAAGTTCCCAACACCTTGGGGAATTTAGTCGATAAAAGGAGAGCAGCGAGTAGCAAGAGAATGCTATTCGGTTGCGTTGAGAAGTGGAGTTGCCCCGACTGGGCAAAAATAATAGCAACTAATGCAACCCGGGTCAAGCGAAATGGAACCCCGAGGAGAAGTTGAAAAGAACTCGGTGTGCATTCAAGAGCCTCGGAAACAGAAGGCCGAGGATTCAACGATTGCTTCGCTTGGTCCCATTCAGACATGATTGGTATCGATCCGGAGATCATGACCCACAAGCAGAATGTAGACCCAAAATTCACCCCGGTGAAGCAGAAGAAAAGACCTCACACCGGGGTTTAAAAGAAAGCGATCGAAGATGAAACCACAAAGTTGCAAGAAAATGGTTTCATAAGGGAGGTAAAGTATCCCGAATGGCTAGCTAATGTGGTCGTCGTACCTAAGAAAAATGAAAAGTGGAGGATGTGCGTAGATTATACTGATTTGAACAAGGCTTGCCCCAAAGACTCCTACCCATTGCCCCAAGTAGACAGGTTAATAGACTCCACAGCTGGACACAAACTATTAACCTTCTTGGATGCTTATTCGGGCTACAACCAGATCCTCATGGATCCGAAGGACGAAGAGAAAACCTCGTTCATCACTGACCGAGGTACCTTCTGCTATAAAGTGATGCCTTTCGATTTGAAAAATGCTGGGGCGACGTACCAGAGGTTGGTATGTCGCATGTTCAAGGAGTATATTGGAAAATCTATGGAAGTCTACATAGATGACATACTCATCAAGTCAATTCGAATGGAGGATCATCTAAATCATTTGAGGGAAGCTTTTGCTGTTCTGAGGCAATATGGCATGAACTTAAACCCTAAGAAGTGTGCCTTCGGCGTGGGATCAGGCAAATTCTTGGGATTCATTGTCTCCGAACGAGGAATCGAAGCCAACCCAGATAAGATCAAAACCATCGAAGAAATCCCCGAAGAGCTGACCGGGGTGAAGGAAGTTCAGTGCTTAACTGGCCGAATCGCTGCCTTGAGTCGATTCATCTCAAGGTCCTCGGAGCGATGCCAAAAATTCTTCTCTGTCTTGAGGAAGCATAACCACTTCGAATGGACACCGGAGTGTAAAGAAGCGCTAAAAGACTTGAAACGCTATCTGGCTAACGCGTCATTGCTCGCCAAGCCAAAAGATGGTGAAACATTACTAGTCTACTTGGCGATGTCCGAGGTGTCAGTCAGCGTTGTGCTGGTTCGGGAGGAAGATGGAAAGCAGCAGTCCATCTATTATGTGAGCAAGACACTCCTCGACGCTAAGACCAGGTATACTCACTTGGAAAAACTAGCACTTGCTTTAATTGTTACTGCTCGGAAACTACGACCTTATTTTCAATGTCATCTAATAGCGGTAGTTTCAACTTTCCCCTTAAGAAGTATATTGCACAAACCTGAGTTATCGGGGAAGTTATCAAAATGGGCAGTAGAATTGAGCGAGTATGACATCACTTATCACCCTCGAACAGCCATCAAATCCCAAGTCTTGGCTGACTTCGTAGCAGATTTTAGTGTTGGGATCCTACCCAAAGCCGAAAAAGAGAACTCAATATCGAAAGGAACGATTTCGGGACTATGGATACTTCACATCGATGGGGCAACTAATTCCAAGGGTTCGGGATTAGGCATAGTGTTGAAAACGCCCACGGGGGAGAAAACCAGGCACTCCGTTCGGTTAAAAAAGGTCACCAATAATGAGGCTGAATACGAAGCGGCTTTAGCAGGCTTGGAGATAGCTAAGAAAATGGGGGAGGAAAGAATTGAGTTGAGATGCGACTCCCAACTAGTAGTGAACCAAGTTCTCGGTGAGTACATGGCTCAGGAGCATAGAATGCAGCTATTCTAAGACCGAGCACAGAGGATTTTGGCCCGATTCCAGGAATGGCAGATTAAACAAGTGCCTCGAGAGGAAAATACCGAGGCCGATGCCCTAGCAAACTTGGGCTCGGCGGTAGATAAAACACACTCGCGGATTGACTCAGTGGTTCGGTTGCTTTCTGCGCAAATGAGAGAGATGAAATTATAAGTCAACTCGGTGGACCACAATGGGATTGGCGGAGTAAGTTTATCTCTTACTTCGACTCGGGACTGTCCCTCAAGACAAGAAATAAGCCAAAAAGCTAAGGACCCAAGCGGCTTCATATCATATGATCGAGGGAAGTTTGTATAAGAAATTGTATTGCGGCCCGATGGCCAAATGTTTGGGTCCCGATGAAGGCAGGTATGTGATGGCTGAAATTCACGAAGGCGAGTGTGGAAATAACTCGGGAGGAAAATCTTTGGTGCGCAAAATACTTAGAGCTGGGTACTACTGGCCCACTATCAGCACAGAACCAAAGACCTTCATGCAAAAGTGTGATAAATGCCAACGCCACGCACGAATGATTCATCAACAAGCCGAACCTTTACATTCGATCATGTCACCTTGGCCTTTTTATGAAATGGGAGATGGATGTTGTTGGTCCCTTGCCGAAGGGTAAAGGAGGTGTTCGGTTCATCCATGTTTTAACTAATTACTTCACTAAATGGGTGGAAGCAGGAGCTCTCACCGAAGTTAAATAGAAACAAGTAATCGATTTCACTAGGAAGAACATCATCTACAGGTTCGGTGTCCCGAGGGAAATCGATTGCGACAATGATAAACAGTTTATGGGAGCAGCAATCACTAATTTCTTCAAACAATAAGGGATCAAAAGAATTGCTTTGACCCCCTATCATCCAAGTGCCAATGGACAAGCCGAGTCTTCGAATAGGATCATAATTGAAAATCTCAAGAAAATGCTCAGTGAGAAGAAAGGCCCTTGGCCCGAGGAGTTGCCAGGCGTGTTGTGGGCCATTCGGACGACAAAAAGAATAGCACCGGTGAAACTCCTTTTTCACTTGCTTACGGTATGGACTCCCTTATCCCCGTAGAGGTGGGCGAACCAAGTCTTCGGTACGCTCACACTACCGAGGACACGAATCAGCAAGCCATGCGCATAGAGTTGGACTTGCTCGAGGAGAAAAGAGAGTTGGCTTTGGTTCGGTTAGCTACACAAAAAAGGCAGATCCAAGCATATCTCAATAGGAAGGCCAAACTTAGAGATTTTAAAGTTGGCGATTATGTGCTGAAGGCTACAAACCAATCAACGAAGGAAGAAAACGGGAGAAAGCTTGTCGCAAATTATGAAGGACCTTACAGAGTCAAAGCAGTTGTTGGGAAAGGATCTTATCAAATTAAAGATCGGCAGGGCACATCCGAACCCCTAAATTGGAACATTTCCAACTTAAAGAGGTATTACTTCTGATATCGAGGTAAGCTTTCCTCGAAAACTTAAAACTTACATTCAGCCTCGAGCCCAAAAATGCTCCTAGGGCCTCTATTGAAATGTACTAACTTGCTCCTCGTTTCATTTTTCTTGACCTTTTCAGGAAGCGGATTAAACGATTTCCAGTATTCGGATCTTCATCAAGATTCACACCCGAACACTAGGAGGAGTAAGGGGCGGTTTGCAACCGAGGTCGACACTGAGCCTCCCAACCGAAGCCTATCTATTTGATAACCGGGGACTGACACCCGAGGAATAGCTTAGTACATTGTAATTACGCCCGATAGTGGCATGTTGTCAATTTATTTTTACGCCCAAGGTCTGCTTCGACTTGGCTTTATGTAAAAATCCAATTTTGGCTCGTTGATACGATCAATGAAATAAACTTGATTTCACATCTATTTGTTTCTGCAATCTTACACTTCGAAGTTGCACTTCAAATGCATCGACTCAAGAACGAGACGTCGTTCTAAGTTTGCATCGGTTTGATTTAGTTAAGTCTTGCAAGCAATTTATCGATTTTAAATGTTCGGTTCATGCAAAAACTAACATTTAAGATAAAAAGTACAAATTCATTTCATTAGGCCTGAAGGCCGCAAATTTATACATCAAAAGGACCCGAAGGTCCAAAGTATGAACAAAGAAGAGAGCCCGAAGGCTTACACGAAAAGAAAAAATGAAAACAGAAGTCTAAGCCTCGGGGGCGTCACCTCCCTCTTTGGAATCCCCCTCGGCATCTTCTTCATCATCTTCATCTTCATCATCACTCAAGGCTTCACTTGATGGCAGGTCGTCGATGATAGCTTGGGCTTTTGCTGCCTTTTCTTCGGCTTTGGAAATTTTTTATTCCAAATTTAGCTCACCAGCGCGGCACTGTTTGAGTAGCTTCAGCCGAGACTTGATAACAATCCATTGTTTATCCAGCTCCGCCCTCTTGGCCTTGATCTTAGCTATGTCTTTGCAATCAGCGATTTCCTCTCGAAGAGCTTCGACCTCGGCCTCACGAGTTGAAAGTTTTGAGGTCTCACCCTCCAACTCCTGAATATGGAGTATATGCTTTCTCAGCTGCTCGTGGTGTTTCTTGGCCATATCTTCAAACTTGCCCTTCGCTTGAATCAGCTTGGCATCGAGTTTTGCAACCTCAGCTTCTAGCCTCGAGCGCTCAACCTAGAAGCCATCACCGAGGGCTTTAATTTTCACTTCGGAAGCAGCTTTGGCTTCGTGCAAATCAGACTGGCTTGGACAACTTAACCTTCAGTTCCGCTATTTGTGCGTTGAAGCTGTTCTTTTGCCTATCCCATGCACGGGCGACGTGCTGAACCTCTTCATCCCTCGAGGTCTTAACCTCGATAGCCCTCAATGACAGAACTAAGCTCTTAATAGAGACCAATCAGAAAATCAATTGTCATCAACTGACCGAGGACCAAGGTAAAGGTAAAATTAAAAGACGACAAAAATTACTCTCATACCATTGGCAGCAATGGTGTTTTATAGCTGGCCTTGAGAGAAAGCCTCGTAAGACTCAAGATGTCACCTCGGTCGCAGGCCAGGAGGTTCGAAGAAGATGACACCTCAAGTTTCCGAAAGGACCCTACCGAGGATGAAATCCTCGCTGGCTCAGATTGTTCCCTAACCGCGTCGAAGCCAGCTCCCTCTTCGAAGGCAGCAGTCCCAGCTTCTCAAACTTTGGCCTTGCCTTTAGCCTTGGCGACCGCCGCCTCAGAGATGATGCTCCTGATCCTCAAGGTCAACCACCTCGACCTCTCTTCGAACTTCTAAGCCCTCGGCAAACTCATCATCAGGCTCATCGATCAGCCTTCGGCGCTGTTCCGCCACCACTTTGGGCTGAGGGGATGTTGCTACCTCGGTGCGAGGAGCCACAGAACGAGAGGGTTTCTTGGAAACCGCCCTCTTCCTTTTCACGCCTGCAAGGGGCAACATAAAAGAATTTTAAGCAAAAGAATGAAGAGAAGCAAGAACCAGTGAGTTAACCGAGGATAATATTCACCTTTGGAGGACCCCTGACCTGAGGCCCCTTTTGAAATCTTTGAAGACTTTGAAGCCTTCAACTCCTTCAGGTCAGCTGCTAGACCTGTTACCGAAGCCAGCTCATCATCTGACTCGGTATCCTCATCATCTTTCTTTTTTCCTTTTTCTTTCTTCTTCTTATTGTCTTTCTTAGTGTTGATGGCACGATTTGGAAAACCTAACATCGAGGGGAGGTAAATTAGCAACCAAAGTAAAAACCTCAAAACAGCATACCAAGTAAAGCACCACAGAAAACTTACCGTGCCTCTTATACTGCCAACCAAATTCAGCAGCCATTTACATCTACGTTCGGGTAGGGCGTTCACGAGCCCCTATCACAGCTCTAACCCATTCGGTCAACCCCTTGGGAGGAATGATGGTGACCTTCTTAGCTAAAAAGCAAAAATGAAGCGGGGTTAGCATACATGAGTGATCGCCGAGGAGGAAGTAAAAAACTAAGAGACACTTACGTGTGTTATTCCACCTCTCGGGAAAATTGGGCTCGGCAGATAAAATGCTGGTCTCCAAGAGAACGCAACAATCACTTCAACCTCGGTCCCCATGGTCCTCGCTCTTGTGGAGAAGCGCGTATTTGCCTCGGTTGTTTAAAGCTACAACCCCGGGCTTGTAGAAATAGGGATAGTAGAGAGAGATGAGATGTTGCAAGGTGAAATCTACCCCGGCTTTTATGCTTAGCCAATCCATGCACTGAACAACCCTCTAAATGTTGGGGCCTAATTGAGCCAAGCATAGATTGTATGCTCGGCAAAAATTGTCGATGACATTATGAACAGGGAGGGTGAAACCGATGGTGAATGGGTAAGTGTATGCAAAAGATAGCCCCTCCACGTGCTGGCACACCCTACTAGTTGGGTCGGGGATGACAACCTTCACCTCGGGCCCAAATCTACAATCTCTCTTAACTCGCTCAATGTGAGCTTGCGTTATGCGAGTCGGCGTCGTGTTCACTGGTATATTCCTATTTTTCTCTTCTTGATCAGCAGATTGCTTCTGTAGTTTGAGATCTTTGCTGTGGTCAAAATGAGAAGGGATAACTTGATGAGGCTCGAGCTCTTGCTCGAGGGGAATCGCCGGGCCCGAGGGTCCCACCTCGGCATCATGCCCACCTTCGGTTGAGGGCAGCTCACCCCCGGTTTCAATCTTAGCCTCGGCGTCATCCTCGCCATCGCCCTCGGCTTCGTCGCCCTCACCATCGTCATCCCTATGGATGACAACATCAGCGCCAGCTACCACCATGGCGTCATCATCAGCGACGTCACCTTCTCCCTCTAGGCTGACGTCTTCGGTCATCGCCGCTACGTCACGCCTGGCCCTTTCTTTACGTTGCTTAGGTCTACTCACGTCGGACGTCACCTCTCCACCACCCTCCTCCTCTATTACCTGCAAAGCTGGCACGGTGGTGATAAAATCGCCACTGGCTATAGCGGCGGCGTAGCGTGAAATCTTTGCCCTCTCACCAGAGTCACTGGAATCCTGTCTAGAGTGTGTTGCAGACATGATTATAAAGTTAAAAGCTTCAGATTTTCAACAGAGGAGAATTTATCAGAACGGGCAATGGAAGTTCTTGTGTTTTCTTATCACTGTTGTTTGCTACTATTGGAAGTGGTGAGAACGGCTTGGTGAGGAAGTACTTATAGGCGTGGAGAAGACAAGTGGAATAAATTCATCTTTGTAAAGTTGGGGGAAACAAAAAAAGCGGCGTGACCGTTCGATTAACCAACAGATAGATGGCACGCGTCAATGAATAGTAACCTGAAGAGACGCGAACCGTTGACAAAATTTGAAACGCTTGGATAAGATCAAGCCACATCACTTTCCTGCGGAACATCACTCCACTCCTCGGTAACTTCGGTAACTGACCGAGGAGTGGGGAGACTATCTTTATTGGGTAGAAATCAGCTCGCGATGAGCTGCCTCGACAACGCGATCTGATAGCAACCGAGCACGTGGTGACGAGCTAGAAACGAAGCAAGTAAGTGGGTCAACGAAGACATGCAACGAGGTCATTATCGAAGGCGAGCCGTAAGCTGAGCTTCGGTGATGTTCACCTCGGTCAAGCAGCATGGCCCTACCACCGAGGTCACACACTTGAACCTCGGTGAAGCGCCTCGAGTCAAGCATCTTTGCAACCCGCTACTTTGCCCATTAACGTCATCCATAAATGCTCCAGATGTGGATTTGGCCGCTAACAAGTCATGGCGAACGTGGGCAGGCTCCTGTGTCTATAAATAGCGTTTCAATTTTCATTGTACATATTCAGAAATATATACAGAAACTCTGGCAAAATTTGTACTCACTACAACATATTGAAATCAAGTTATTTTCTTGTGTTTTACGATCGTTCTCAGCATTTTTGTCGACTTTGATACGAAGATTTGCTTGTATTCCAACCCAAATTCGATTTGTGATCCTAAACTGATTTAGGCCCATATACATACACCGTTCATATACTAACCATACAAAAAATATACAAACATACAATAATTGTATGTACTGTACATATAGTAACCATACAGAGAATATACAAACATACAACAATCGTATGGGATGTATGTCTACTGTATTTTCACTAAATGCATATTGTATCGTTGTCTATACAATGAAAATACACAGAAATCCAAAACATTTAGAAAATAAAATACTAGAAAAATTTTCGGCGACCAGGGACTGGTGGTGGCTGTCATGGAGGCGGCGGCTGGGGATGACATGCTAGTGTATGAGGTGGAATTAGGGTTTTATCATCTTTTTATATATATTTGTTATGTATTGTAACAAAATATTGCGATATTTTAAAAATGAGATAGTGATATTTTTGTGTGAAAAAAAATGTTGGTTTGTATAATGACGTAAATTGGCCGAATTTATTTGGGCAGTGGAAGGCTCATACAATACGCTCAAACTGACTTTAAATTTGGAACCGGCAAGCCACTTTTGGTGTTCTAATCAACAAATAATAAATTTTTGAAAAATGATCACAACTTAAATTACAACTAAGCAAGCCAGGCCCTTAAAGTTGCCACTAAATTTTATTCTGGCACTTCAACTAAGGCTTGTTCTTATTAGGCACTTTAACTTCGTTCATAGTGTGTCTATTTAACAACTCATTCACATTTTGTCAGAAGAATAAAGTGTGTGTAGTTCACTCTCGGATTATGTGGCAAAGTGATGAATGAAAATGAGACACGTGGCATTTTGGCTCGATTAATTGTACCAAAAAGGTTTAGAGATAAAATAAAAAAATATTTCTACATAAATTACCCTCACCCCTCCCCAAACTCCATCATCCTCATTCTTATCCGCCTCCCTCCCACAAATTCCCTCTAATTCCTAATTCCCCACTCTACCCTCTATTGTCAAACAACCCCTCACCAAAGCCAGGCGACAAAAAATAAACTTTGTTACGACCCACCAAATCCACTATCGGGGTCATATTATTCACGTAAATCCATTCATTTGAACACAAAACTTGATACGATCCAGAAATTAGCTTGTACAGGAGGCTTGCAAAGTTGCACTGTGAAGTTAGGGAGAGGGGTCCGCTTATTGATTAACAAGTTTTACTTTTTACACTTGAGTTCACTTAGCTAGTTTAGTTTATTATTTTATTAACCATTATAAGTTCTCCTTATTTTTTTTTTGATTCCCTAGTTCCTTCTTCACTATATGTATTGAGCTTTGCCAATTTCAAAGGCTTATCAATGAAAATATCTTTTGTCTTCTTTTAGCTTAGCTTAGGTGTTAGTTAATTTCCCTCTTAAATTCTTAGATTGTAATAGTGGTATCAGAGCTTTGATCCTCTGACCCGTACGTTATGGAGCAAACCACTACACCTCTTCCATGCTGTGGCTATGATCCACGAGCTACACAGCCATGGACAAATGTTGGATTGGATATTCCAGCTGTTGCACCTACAAACCCTTTGCACAATTACAGTCCTGGAACCTATCACAATACTAGTTCGTACAGTTCAACAATTCAAGCAGTGCGAGTCATCATAAAGGATATGAACAACAATTCATACAATCAAATCTTCAGCTTGCCTATCAAAATAATGGTACTCCCTCTGGAAATCCTTCCTCTTATTTGAATATAGGACCTTATAATGTTGGGCCTGCAAACTGTTCGAACACTTATTACAATTTCGATGATACTCGGACATCTGGGGGTTATACAAGTGACGTTTATAGTGATCCATCTTTTTCCTACTTCCATTACCATTCAGAGGAAGGGAATAGAGCAGCAGAAGTGCCTATGGTGAGCTTACCACTTGAGCACAAAGTGTTTGATGAAATGTCAAATTATGAGGTCGTGGAACTTTTTGACAAATCACCTTCCGTCTCTGAAAAACTAGTGGGAACTGAGAAGCAATGGGGTGGTTCACAAGCTGCAGCTGAAGCTTCTCTTATAAAAGGCAAAGTGGTTGAAGGGGAAGAAAAGGCTAAAGAACTTGAGCTTGAATTGGAAACCGTTGCTGGAGCATTAATAGACTCTATATCTCAGAATGTGAAGTTAAGGAATGAATTGTCACTCACAAAGGAGGCACTGCACGAGATGACAAAGCAATTTGAAAAGCTTGAACTTGATCACAAGGAATTGCAAGAGCAGATTATAAATGCAGATAATCGATATAACACTAAGCTTAATGCATTACAAGAAGCATTACAAGTTAAAGTGTTAAATAATGAGCAACATACTAATGTTAGGGAGGCATTCGACACACTTAACCTCGAGTTTGAAAACTCAAAGAAGAAGATGGAAGAACTTGAGCAGGAGCTACAGACTTATGAAGGTGATGCTCGAATGTTTGAGGAGTTGCACAAACAATGTTGCTCATTTGCCAAATTGGAGACAAAGAGGGCCTTGAAGTTTGAGAGATTGTTTGAAGTCGAGAAGCAACATGTGCTAGAGCTAGAGAAGGCATTACTTGAGATCCGCTTGGAGTATGCAGAGACTATATATACATCTGAATCAAAATTAGAAGAGCAGGAGGAAGGGTTTGGGAAGTTGGTGGAAGAGAATGATAGTCTAGTCACACAGGTCAAGGATCTTCAAGCTGAAGTAAAGTCTCTTTTCGAACAAAAGAGTAAACTGGAAGAAAACATAAGTATTACAAACAATGAGAACAATCTACTGAAGGAGGAAAAGGAAAGTCTCCTACTAAAAATACCTGAACTGGAGAATTCAGTAGCTAAGAAAGTAGAGGAGCATCAAGCCTTGCAAAAGAGACTAGAGGATGAGCAAAATGATACTTCTGCTCAAATTTTCGCCTTAACAGAAGAAGTTAACAAGTCAGGGCAGCAGATAGAATCACTGCAGACTGAGAAAGACCAACTGGTGCTGGTAATTGAAGGATCCACTCAAACTTTGGCACAAGCTGAGAATCAGAGTAGGGAATTATCAGAAAAATTGTGGATAGGGAAATAAAGTTGAAAGAGAAAGAGGATGCTTTCAGAAAATTGGGTGAAGAGCACAAGCAGCTTGAAGTTATAATGCTGGAGTACAAGGAAAATCTTAAACTTTCTGAAATTAAGATTGAAGAGATAACACAAGAATACCAGAAGAATCATACAAGTAAAGATCATAAATTAGAAAATATGCCCTCGGGTGAGTTGCATGCAAATGATGTATGGGATATCTACTGATACTTTGACTTATCGAGTAAATAAAAAACGAAAGGAATATTGGGATGAGAAAGAATTAGAGCCAGATACAATGAAGCAGCTTGTTGAATTTGAGCATGTAGAATCCCAACCTGGGATGATTGGTCAACTGAGATGGCCAAAAAGATTTAGTGACTATGTACTTTTAAAAGAAATGATGTCTGACTGGCGCTCTTGCCTCGATAACAAGGTTGGATTCAAGAGAGTTTGTGTACCAAAAGAAGCACGAGGAGAATATTTTGAGACATGTGCGATTTATGCAAATTCAGAGAGGTTGGAAAGTTATCTGGAGCATTGTGACTTGAGCTCAAAGAAGCTGCTATTAGTCTTATGGGAGTCCAGGGAGTTGAATTTAGTGAAACTGTCCAAACAATGGAAGAGCCAATTCCACAGGTAATTTTGTTTGTCAATGAGGTATGAGAATGTCCAAGATGTCTTAATGATGATTGGTGGTCTCTATTCTAAATTGATGGACATTGACAAGAGAGGAAAAATAGACTACATGGAGGTTCTTGTTGATACTGTGCACTTAAGCAAGCTGGAGAAAGATGAAGATCCATCTAAAGTTCAATTTGTTGTGACTTCCATTGTAAAATTCTTCAGGGATAGAAATGGGAAAGATATACTTGCTGGATTTTGTAAGCTTCAAGACTTTTGCAAGGATCATAATGTTCTGAGAGATTCACAAAGGTTGGAAGGTGGGTCTGCTTCAACTTTAGTTGTTATAACTATTGCTAGAAATTAAGTTGAAACTACACCTCTACTTGATAGCACCATGGTTTGTAGTCGGGCATTGCAAATTGCAAGAAGTCCACTTCGTAAAGATGACGATGTTGGTCTTAAAGAGCTAAAGGTGTTTCCCTTGTTGAAGTTTATATTCCAAGATTATGGGAAACATTGCTTCATATTTGGAACTGATGTATTGTGTAAGACAGGAAATGTGCCAGAACTATCACAAGTACAATTGCAGTCTTATGCTACTAAAGTTCAGGGTCTTTTAGCTTCTGAAGGAAATGTTTCAATTGGTGACTCTTTGCATTTTCTATTTGATCCTGGAGGGTACACATATTTTCCTATTTGCTAGAAACTTATGATACCTGGAGGATGTCAATGCTTTCAAAGTTCAATATCAAAATTTCCTTCCTTGAGGACAAGGAAGTTTTTAAGGGAGGAGTACTGATGCGATCCAGAAATTAACTTGTACAGGAGGCTTGCAAAGTTGCACTGCGAAGTTAGGGAGAGGGGTCCGCTTATTGATTTAACAAGTTTTACTTCTTACACTTGAGTTCACTTAGCTAGTTTAGTTTATTATTTTATTACCCATTATAAGTTCTCCTTATTTTCATTTGAGTCCCTAGTTCCTTCTTCACTATATGTATTGAAAATATAAATGAAAATATCTTTTGTCTTCTTTTAGCTTAGCTTAGGTCTTAGTTAATTTTCCTCTTAAATTCTTAGATTGTAACAAAACTACTCTCCTATTTTTTTGATGAGGCAGCAAATTTATTGAATTTTTAGCAATTGAAAGCGAGAATTAGAAAAATCTTTACGTAATCGGTCCAATTTAGTTCTTTTTTTTTTTTTTGCTAGGAACCTTTACCGATTCAGATCTTTTTGTTTTGTTATTTCTAAGATGAATTAGTTTGTTATGGTTGGGGTTATTCTTGGTGATTGAGGTGTGAAGGTGGTCAAGTTTTGTTGTTGAAGATGAGTTGTTTGTAGATGGACATAAAAGAAGAAGTGAGGTCAGTAATAGTGGATATGGAGTTTTTCGATTGATGTCACTGAGTTATATGGTGTTAGAGAATGAGAATGAAAATTGAGAAAATGTGATTTGCTTTTAAGAGAAAACTGAGGGAAATAAATTTTAATATCAGTTCACGCGCTCATGAGAGGTGAAAAATAGTTTTTGTGCCATGTCAGCAAGGCGTGCTCAATAAACACACTATAAATGGAGTTAGAGTGTTTAATAAGAACAAGCCTTAGTTGAGGTGTCAAAATAAAATTTAGTACTAACTTTAAGGGTTGCTTGTATATTTGGCCTATTTTTTTTTTTAACTATAGCACATATTAATTAGTAATGTCTCGAAGTTTGAATTAAACTCCAAGATAAGTGGTCTATTTTTTTTTTTAACTATACATATTAATTAGAAATGTCTCAAGTTTGAATTAAACTCCGAGATTTTTGAACTCCAAGATAAGAATCCTATAATTCAGTTCAAACTCCACGATTTTTTTTTTCTGAAATTAGGTTCAACTCCAAAACAATACAAAATATGGTCATTGAGTTTTCACTGGTTATCATTTAGGGCATGTTTGGAAAGCCACATGGGAATTGAAATTGAGCATAATTGGATGTAATTACACCGTTTGATCTGTTTGTTTGGCCAAGTAATTACCAAGTCGGGAGGGAATTGAGTGTAATTGGGAAGGTGCAATTACACTCTCCAATTCTCAAGGTGGGTTGAGAATTGGGTGTAATTACACCATGTAATTACATGACAACTTTTTGTTTCTTTCTTTTGTTTTTACTTTAACTTCTTTTCTTTTAAATTATTTATTATTATATTATCTCTATTATGTTAATTTCTTTTCTTTTATTTTTTATTTATATTTCTATTATTTTTATTTTTTTAATTTTTTTTTATTTTTAGTTGTTTTTTTAAATATATATTTTTATTATTTATCTTTCATTTTCTTTCGTCTCACTTTCTAACCTGTACTTTTTATAATTCTATGTAATTGTTCGTAATTTTTATTTCTTCTTTATTTTTTTTCTTTATTTAGCACAATGCGTTATTATAGTTTTGAAATAACACTTTCTAATATTAGAAAAAATGACTCATGAACAAACTTGATATATAACGGGTGATGTCATTAAAGTATAATTTCGTTGTTAATGAGGTTATAATCCGATGTTTTCCTTTCCTTTCCTTTTGATTTTATTTGCTTAAATTATGTTTAAACTTAGTTTTCGTTTGGTTGTGATTTTACATAAGAGTATTATTTTGTTTTAACAAAATTAGATTTTGATAACGTTATATTTATTCGTGGTTTCAATTTATTTGTTTTAGCAGTATTGACTTGATATTTCACATTGCATATTGTTCATTTTTTAATTATACTTGATAGAATATCTTTTCGTCAAATATTTGAATAATGTTGTGGAATTATAAATATTAACTTTTTTGCAAATGCGTCCATGATATTACAAAAAGTATGCTTTTAATTTTTATAATTAAATTAAATTAAAACATTAGTATTATGAAAAATACTCATTGTGTAATTGCACTTGTGCAACAAAACAGTACGCTTGTAATTACACTATGACAGACAAATAGGACTTCGTAATTACTCTACTGCGTAATTATAGTAATTATACCAAATTTAATTACGAGGTGGCTTTACAAACAGACCCTTAATAACTTTCTTTGCGGATTTTGCAAATGTTAGTAATTCTTGGCTCAGCAAATATAAAAGTGGCTATTTGTAAGAATTTCTCAAACTGATGGGTATTTGCGCATTTCTGTGAGATTTTGCCAAGAAGCCACTTTTTACACTGCATCTATATGGAAACATTGAATTCGCCAAAACAGGATTTTCTTGATGAGGCTTAGCCACCATTTTAAAATTGAAAATATAAGCCACTCTTAGTTAGTTAAACAAAAATACCCTAAATTACACGACAAATATACATTCTTCTCTGCTCCTAAAAGCTTTTCCTTAATATATCTGTATTGGCCAACTTCAAAACTGGATACGTGTTGTCAAGTGTCTGGTGATATGACAGGGTTGGAGTGAAGTTCGGAGACATGGCATCCACGACTTAGCCTCAAGACGAATATGATGAGTTTAACTAGACACCGTTCATTGAAAACAGGTTATTTTTAGCTCATCATGCCGGACAATCGGACACAATTCACCCGGTTCCATATCCAGACGCTGAGACTTCGGAAGAAGGCCAAATAGTCATTTAAGCATATAAGGTTTAAGCTCCAATGACCTCCAATATTCTAGGAGATCAACGTTATCACGTCTAAACAACATTGGCTGATCTTCACAAGACGTGGAGGAGTAGAAGTCGTGGTTGGTTTTGGACTCTATGCTTATAAATACATTCTTTTCCCCTTATTTGTATCCCTTAAACACTCTTGATATACAACATACTGCTACATATTCTTACTGTTTCCGCTATTTGCTATTGTGGTAAGCTTGTTCTTTTGATGGCTTTCATCATCTTCACCATTGGAGCACATTCAACAGTTTCAATAAGATTCCTTTAACCGTGCTTTATATCTATTTCATATCGATATTCATTGATTCATTATTGTCTTAATTGTTATCTTATCGTTGTTCTAATACTTTAATCATACACGAATATTGAATTAATACGCACAATATCTTGATATAAAGGATTGCTTGTACCTAAAACTTATAAATTTAATTGTTTGATAAATATTTAGGGAAATCGAAGACCCAATAGTAGCTTTCTTCTTTGGGTAATTTACCTAAAAGACTACTTGTAAAGAATTATTTTTAACAAATACCACACAATATTTATTATTTTCTATTATACCACTTTTCTAAGTACTATATAACTATTAAATACTTTATTTTCTAATATATCAAGTAAGTGAAACTTAAAATTTACTCAATTTAAACATGTACTCCCTTCAAAAATGGGATCTTGTTCCATTTTCATATCCCTTAAAACTACCACAATCCCATTAAGATGTGGATTATCATAGTTACCCACCCTTAAACGGATTGTTCACTTTTTTTCTATAATCTTTTTCTCCTAAGCTATTCACATTGCATCTCTTTTCTGCCAAATAAAATGATGTAGAATTTCTCATTTTCCTTATATTTTTTTCTTGAACAATTCAACACTTTTTTCTTGTATTTTGCATAGTATCACTTTGCTAATATATTACAATATTACTGATGTTCACATATATCATCATATTGATGGTATTTTCTAGTATATTTAATGTAGATATTTGGTATATCATTGGGTAGTGTTAAAATATGTGTTTCATCTCCAATATACTTAATATAATTTATAGTATATATTTGGTATATTTCACCTAAGTAACTGGTATATTATTAGTCTATTATAGTATTTGTGTTTAATCTCCAATATACTTTATATTTTATAGTATATATTAAGTATATTGCGCCTATGTAGTACATTACAGTTAATATTAGATATATAATTGGTATATTTGGTATACTATTACTTTGAAGTTGCCTCAAGTTTTCTCATTTAAAATCATATATGCAAAGTCAAGAAGGTTTTAAAATCATATTATGGCGAAAGAAAGATGATGTATTATAAGATTATTGATGGAGGTTTAAAAAAATGTATTGGAATATTTTTATCTATGGAATTGGTGAAAATGGAGATTTCGTAGGAGAAGAGATAATTTTTTGAAAATACTTGAACTCATTTGATAGATTTTGGTGAGAAGGTTTAGGAATTTGTTATGCTTAGTAATAAAGATACTTCTATATTTTGGATTGATAGAAGATAAGATTTTGGTATATTTATAATTAAATAAATGATACCATGTGTAAGTGGTATTCAACGAAATTAAATCTCGTAGGTTAGGTAGTTATAAAAAAATTTCTTTTTCTTTGCTATTCATAATTCCAGCCAATTGTTCACAACTATACGCATGTGTTCCCTCCTATCCCCTCTTTGTTTTACAGCCACATATAAATGCAGACAGAGGGCCATAGAATAGAACCATGGAAAAATCTTGGATTTTCATTT